>JAGKPW010003076.1:0-1386875 GCA_019926035.1 Melaleuca alternifolia | reverse complement strand
GTTTTCGGGCATCAATTTCGTTTCTCTTCTTCAATTGGATGCTTCATACCTATTAATCTTTTCCGATAAAGAAGAGTCGCGTAGAATTTACAGAAACCACCGACTGAAGGTTGGGGACTGACATTTGGGTGTGTGTTCTCGCTGGGGAGGTGGGTCTCTCACCCAGCCACAGCTGAAATAAGCAAATGCAGTGAGAAGAAGAATGGGGAATGGAGATCCCAGTTTTGACAGCAGATGAACATTTGCTTTTCATGAAGTACAACAAAAATATCAGAGCTGAAAATTGATATTTGGGTGCTTGAGTCCCAGCAAGAGCTTCCTTTTGTCTCCAATTGCACTGCTTGCGAAAGTTGATATTATTATATGCCACTGCTGCATCCTTGCCCGCTACTGCCTTGGGCCAGCTTCATTTTTTAGCCACTGCAATGCTCTTTCGGACAGCAAGTAATCCAACCTCCTCTGCAGGCAATCATCTCCCCTGTTTCATCCTCTGGCCTCAATCGCAACGGCGGCATGTTATGTAAGTCCCGTTTCAGTTAATCTTTACAAAAACTAGCTTAGGATTACTCCAGCACCCTGTCTTTCATCCGCCCAATCATGACCTGGCATATACTTTTACCGGCAACACAGACGAAAAAGCTTTTCTGACCCTTTACCCAAAAAAAAAAAAAAAAATTTCTGACCTGTATAAGTGACAGTTTAGTATCTGGGAGAACCTAACTTCTTTGACAATTGTCAGAATTGAAAATCTTGCTGAGCTTGTTTGCTTTGATCATGGGTTTATGAGCTACTTGGTCGAGCTAAGGAGCTTCATATAAAAGGATGTAACAAGCGAACATACTTGTGGCAAGATGGAAATGAAATGCTAAATATTACTTGCCTCCAGGAATTGTCCATCACAGACTGTCCTCAATATACATCTCAAGGCAGGAGGAGGAGCAATAGAGCTGCCCTGTAATCTTGAAAGGATGGGATTGTTTTATTGCACGAGTTTAGAAAAGCTTTCAAGCAAGATGCACTCAGATATTTGACCATTTAGAATTGTCCAAAACATAAGGGAGCAACTATTCCTCTGGATGACCTTAGCAATAGTAATGCGACGTCCCAACTTGAAAGTCAAAATATTTTAAAAATTGCTTTCGGACCTAAATTTTGAATCTAAGGTCAAAATGGTGCTCTTTATCTGTGTGCAGGTTTTGACATGTGCATTTTCACCTACAATATCGCTTTTCTAATGGTTTTCAATCGCCAAATCGTTTACCCTTTAACGTTGCCTTCTTTTCCAGCTCAGGATGCTTCTTTACCAGTTCTGGAGCTTTGACGTGTTCTGAGCATCCACCCAAATGATGTGAAGCCGGCTCCTGGGGTGGACAGCTCTGGCCAAGCGTGCGGTGCTACATTCAAAGTGGACACAGAGACTAAGGAGGAGTCCAGCATCCCTAGAGTTGGGAGTCCTGCGACCGGGGCGAGCTACTGAGTCTCATGGGTTATGGCCTTTTTTTGCCCAGGCCATTACTCATTGAATGGCCTTCTGTTGCTTATAACCCACTCACCCTTTCTCAGACACTGACAATTTTTAGCTCTAACGGTCGGTTGCTCTATGTCGAGAGTTTGAGATGACAGTGTCTCATGCAGCTGTGCATGTTGCTTATGAAACCAAGCCTTTACAGAAACTGATCATGCCATTTGCTCTTTCTGGCATTTCATTTAGCCATCATGCAGAGTTTATTCAATGTAATGTTTTTTTTGCTTAGATCTCTATTTTGTGACTGTTATCTATACTAGCAAATTAGACCGGGGAGATATTGTTATATGAGAACAAATGTGACCCAAGATAAATTGGAGCATGCTGGTTCTCATATGGAACTCGAGTTTACACAATGTCTTGTGAAGCGTCATCTGAACTCTAAGAAGAGACAATGATAGCAAGTTAGATATTAAGGCTAAAGTGGCAGCTTCACGTGCAATTTTTAAGCAGCCAAAAGGATTCGGAATTTGATGCACGCCGATATAAACTCAATAAGAAAAAAAGATAAGGAAGCTGTCAATACGTTATCTAAGTTGCATTTCTAGGAAAGAAACTAATTCCAAATTTCATGACAAAATAATCAAAAGACTCCTATCTTAGAATAGATTAGATAGCATTTGAAATTTAGAATGCATGCTTAGAATATGCACATCATTTAATCTAGTTGCATTATTATGTCATAGTATTATTGCGTGTATTTTATTAGAATTAAATGTTTGAGTTTTTCAAATATATTTTGCATGTCATGTATATTGCATCATAGATTAAATCATCATATTTGTATGTCATGTTTCTACATATCATATTGCATAACATTAAATTAATAAATGTGTCACATAATTTAATGTTTAATTTAATTATTCTTATGTGTCACATAAATTGCATGATTAAATTTGTCTAGAATTGGATGATAGGTTTATTAATCATTAACCATGTCATGTCACATAACATATTTTTGCATGTTAGTTCTAATAAATTTGCATGTCATTTATGAATTGCATGTGAGACATTGCATGACATTTTAATAATCGCGTGCTTCCTCATGTTGCACGTAACTAGAATAACATAAATGCCTTTTATGTTAAGTTAGTTCAAATATTTTGCATGCCACTGCTAGCATAATTTATTTAGTGTAACTACATAATCCATGAATCACATTTCCTTTAAATAAAGTGAAAACCCAAAAAGAATCATTATTTGTTAATGTGTATTAGTAGAAATCATATTTTAATTGTTAGTTAATTTTTATACTAATATTGCAGATGAAGACGTTGCTTTCAAGGTAAGTCCGCAGTTCCCTACCTCCATAATTTATTTAACACTTTTATTATTAAGTGTTAGATATGTTTGCGTATCTGTATGATCATCTCACATGTTAGGTGATTAGAATTAAAATTAATCCAAACTGTCTACCAAAATATTTTAATGAAATTAATGGCATTGAAAGGATGTTAGATTAATCTAGTGCAACCAAGTCCTCGATCCAAAACTCTCTGGTTTGTAGAGATAAAATAATATTTCTAATATTTTACATGGATTTCTGATTGATCCACCGTAATAAATTAGTAATGACTCATAATTAAAAATATTTTGCATGCTAAGAACTTAAACCCTAAATTACAAATTGTTATGGGCTTAAGAGAGCCCAAGCTAGGTCTAGTCTTCATAATTCATTAGTCAATCCTTAAATGGTGCAATGTCTAGGGAGGTCACGACAAGAATAAAATTAATCAACTTTATTCGTGGATTAGTTAGTGCCCGTGACTCTTTTTCTTCTTTAGCCCAAAGCATGTATTTCTGTTCTCCTGATGAACCGACAAAGTTTAGCTGTCTTTGATGACTTGTGGACGTAAAAGAAAACGTAAGATGCCACTGTTGGGCGTATTCTCAATATTTTACGTTTAAAGCATTTACCTTAAATTCTTAATGGATGCATTGCATTGCACAAAGATGCTTATTTGTCAGTTCTGTTTATTGGGGTCACTTTCATTTGTCACTAAACAAGAAATAGGGTCATTAACTCTCAAGAAAGAGGGTTCATGACAACAACAACAACAAAACAAGAAAGAGGGTTCAGACATCGACAACTAAAAATATATAGTCTACTAAAAATTATACTCTAGCCATCTCACTTATCAAAAAGAAAACCGTGCAAAGGACCATGATTCTGCTATCAAGTGATTCCCATCATCAATTATGTCATCAGCATACTTCAGCAGATTATTGCTGCCGATCTTCCTACGAACTTTCAGCATGCAACTGCCACATAGCTTCTGTTGATTGCATATTCACCAATACCACATAAAACAAACACATCGAAATTATAAGGTTACCGAGAATGTATCGATGCAAAAAAAAGAGCTAACAACACACTCGTAAGTAATCAATTTTTACCGATAATCTACGTGCACTCTAAGTTGGTCTAATGAAGAAAAATTACCTTTGGACCTTTGTTTTACGTCAAGACTTTTGGCTTGTTTTTGAAACAGATGACCTTTTTCTTGTGGGCATCCAAAACAGAGGACAAGAGGTGATTTTTCTTCAATGGTCAATTTCGAGTGCATGCATATTTGCTCCATACATTCTCACTATTCTTGTGATTTCAATGCCTTTATTTTCTGCTTTATTGATGAATATGCGCTCAATGTAGGCTTTCAAATTTCAGTTACAGTGCTAAAGGTTTGCATATGTTTAAGAAAATAGTTTACTGAGATAATTTGACTATGTTGTGGAAACATAGGTAGTTAGTCGATTCCTCCTTCATTGTGGACGAACAAACAAAATTGGCTTTTTCTTTATTGAACAGGCAATAAGCTTGGTCATCAGTGCAACGTATAGGTATTGAACAGGTTTATGTAAAATGAAAAGTCTCGGTCTTCCTGAGTTTACAGTTTATATACATGATTATGGAGACTAGACTACAAATATCCGAGGATAATCTCTCTAAACATAACGAGACAAGCCCTTGAGGAAGAAAATAATTTAATTTTCATTCTTCTAATCACTGATGAGCATCCTTGAAAGTCTTAGTCTTTGTTTTTTTTTTTTTTTGTGGGTGAAATTCTTGGTCTTCCTAAACTTTATAGTTTTCTCTCTCCATTAACTCACTATACGTAGCTTCACCATGGCCCAAGCTCGTCCCCCTGCTCAATGGTGTTTTCCTCCTAATTGTCCGAACCTAGCGCTCGTGCTTGCTTGATTGTTGTCGTTGATTTAATCCAAGTCACCAATCTGCTCCAAGAAGTCCACTTGGAATTGATCTTCTTGCTATGTTTTTCCCTCAAACCGATGAAGCTAGAATTTACCTAAATGATCTGGTGGGCATTTATTACATGAGAGCAACTACATATTCTTTTGGAATTAGGCAAAAGCAATATTTTGAGCAAAAGAAGAGGCAGCAGCCACAACAATATTTTGGTTCTTAAAGTGATTTCATGCCTATATATAATCCTGATCAAAGTTGATATTGAATACGAGATGTAAAGTAGGTGTGAGCAACTTGGACCACTCAGACCTGATCGAAACTGTTGGTCCAATTCTCGGTTTCCAAAAGTCAAATCAGTGTCCAGGCAGTCTGGTTCTCGATTTCCAAAAGTCAAACCGGTGTCGGTTCCTAGGAAGGCCGGACCAAACCAGACCGGACAGGTTAAACTTTTTATATTTTATTAAAAATAAAGATGCGAAAATAACTTAATTTAAATTTCTAAATTTTTAATCTTTGTCCAACTTTACCAAAATAATTTTTTTAGAATTTTTCCGATTCCCAACCAGTCCATTAGATTTTCTAGGAACTTCCAAAACTTAGGCGATCTGTTCCACGGTCCTAGAGACCAGGGACCAGTCTCATTGGTCCGATTTCCAGTTCCCAGAGGGAGGGGGGAACTAGACCACCCTAGGTCATGAACACTCCAAATGTCAAGTGTAATGACAAAGAAGTGTTATTTTAATTTTTGTTACATAGTAATATTAGGACACTAAGATTAATTTCTAATCTTTCTGTCATTGTCTTTTTTTACTAAATACACACTCGTGAAATGATTTTACATGGTTAGCAGTCCCGAGATTAAAGTATTTGTTTATACTGGAATTGGAATTTTTATCCTGCTTGCAAAGTGATTATTTGGTACTGTCAATGTGTTGGAATTTTTAGTCCATGAAGTTAGGTAAGCAACAACTTATGTCCTAAGAGGATGGCATCATTCCTCTCTAGCAAGATTTTCGATAAAGTCAAGTATGCCATAATACCATGGTGCCAAACACAATAAGTAACTTTTGGTTGCCTCTTTTCACATATTTACTCTTAAAAATGAAAAAAATTCTTACTATATAAATAGAGTGGATTTACCATCAAAAGGGGTAAGATGGATTTACCATCAAAATTCTTACAACCGAACCAAAAGGGGTAAGATGGATTAATAAGATGTTTGAGATTTAGTACTCTTTCAAGGCGCGTCAGTGGACTCAATTGAATCAAGTGGATATGGTTGCAATTTAAACTTCACATGAAGCAGTCCCTATCGAAGCCACAAGGTCGTGCATGTGGACGACTTGTATTCATCTTGTGAAAACCGATGGTGGCCCAATACAATAAAATCAATCCATGTATTTGCTTTCAAGATAGAAAAAGATGTGTTTTTCTTTTTTGTTAAGGTAAGAGTATATTGATTTTTAAGTGCCAAATGTACAAAAGGAGAAACTGGTACTACAAACCTACACTTACACCCATCATGAGCTAAGTGAAGGAGTACCATGGATTTCAAATACTAAGAGCACAAATAAAGCAAAAAACTGAAATTACAACACAAAAAGATGTGTTGTCATTCGCAATAAAGAATTAAATTTTTAATTATGAAAATCAAAACTGAGCTTTGTTAGAAAAAGAACGTGCATAGACTGTTGTTTTGATAGCAAAAAAAAAAAAAAAGATATTTCTACAGTAAAAAAGTTTTTGACATTGTTCATCTTTTATAATGCGCATTAATATCGTGTCAAACTAACTTTACATATTGTTCAACCCTGAAAAGCCCATGTGATTTTATATTGTACAATCCTAAAAGTGAGTAATTATCTTATATTTTTTTGACCCCCAGTTCTAAGTTCTAATACATACCAAATAATCTTTAGTCGGTCATTTTTAATTTTGATTTTAGCAGGCGTCCAAAAAATAAATTTATGTTATAGAATCAATTGGTGGGCTATGAAATAGGTGAATTAAGGGTTTAGGACATGTTTTAAAAAAAAATCTTAAAAGAAGTGTGAATGAAAAGTAAATGTTTATTATCATGTGTGCCCGCTACGAGAAAGTAAAACATATGATAGAGAGTTTGAAGAAGGGGGAAAATGCAAAGTCACCATTTGAAAGAAGTAAAATAGCAACAACAAAAAATCATATTGTTAAACAGATAAATGTGGCTCTAACTTCCTTGTGAACTTTCATTATGATGTTATCAAATTGTGGTAACCTCGTCATTTTTTCTTCTTCGTAGATCAGTGAAAGACAAAAAGAAATAGGAACATTTGCTTTCATGAAAGGTAAATAGGAAAAAACATTGCTGGAAGCAACCTTCTTGTTTGTTCTTCATACTGATCAGAAAAAATAGATTATCATTGGCAATCATGAAGAGCACGTGATTTCTGGGTGAAGTGCACAAAAAGATCTATGATAAACAAATGAAAAGGCTGGATGGAGACGACATGTTTTTTGGGCGAAAGCACTTGGTTTCTGAACGATTCCCGAATACAATGTATAATGGACAAGTCATCCTAGGCGGTTGTCCATTGATTAATCTAGTGTTAAAAATTTTATTGTGACTTGGAGTAATACAATGCATTGGTTCTCGTTAAATGGACATCACCTGCTAATCTTTATCTCTAGATGCGCACCTTCTTGTGAAGGCCAATCTCCAATGTTGAGCACATGCTTCCCGGGTGGAGAGCATATGCTCTCTGAAAGATTCCGCTCATTGATGACATATTTTATAGTAAATGAGCGGAAATCACTGTTCTGTAGAATACGATTTTCCTGTTAATTAGTGTGATGGGTGATGTTGGAAGTCTAATGTTCAATAGAATATATATTGTTCGTTTGTCATTTTTTGCCGGTTCACTATTTGCAGAACAATATAAAGCAGCTTGTTTAGTGGATTGGTTGGTGTGCCTTGACCCATTTTCGTATTTAGGCCAAAGCACGTGCTTTGTTTTCCTTTTTGAACAGACAAAGGTAATCTTTAGACATCACAAGACAAGCACTTGTGCACGAAAGGATTTTTTTTTTTTAGCATTCTCAAAAGTCTTAATCTTCTTGGACTTTCATGGTTTTCTCTCTACATTAGTTCATTTAGTTCGTTATCTCTTAGTTTCATCATAACCCATACTCGTGCCCCTACTCGACAGTGTCCTCCTCCAGCTCGTCCGAACCTAGAGCTCGTGCTTGCTGGGTTGCTGTCGCTGATTTAATTCTGTTCACTGGTCTGCTCTTGGAAGTCTACTGGGAACAGGTAAGAGACATATATGAACTTGCTCTCTTTTTCCCTCCAACTGATGCAACATTTCGGTTCTTAAACCGATCTCATGCCAATCTATAATCTGGGTTCATGTCGATGTCAGATACTTGATGTCAAGCTCAATAACAAGTTAAGTAACAAATAATTTTTATTTTAATTTTTTTTAAATAGTCATATCGGGGCATTAAGGTTTTCAATGTTCTGGAATTTTAGTTTATGAAATTGGATAAGCAACAATAAATATCGTAAGACAATAGCTTCATTCCTTTTCAGTAGAGATTCACGGGAAAGTCAAGTTTGCCATAATTTCAATGTGCCAAAACAAATTAAATTACTTTTGATTGTGTTTTTTCACATTTTTACTCTTATAATAAAAAGTCCTTAGTGTATTAATATAATGGATTTACCATCAACCGAAAGGGGTAAATTGAATTAATGTGTATAAAATTTAGTATTCTTTAATGTGTATAAAATTTAGTATTCTTTAAAGATGTGTCAGTATATTCTATCAAGTCGACTTAATATAGTTATGATTCAAACGTGATGTGAAGCAGTTTCTATGGAAACTCCAAGGGTGTTGCATGCAGATGACTTGTTTTCATCATGCAAAAACCAATAGAAGTATAGCACAGAAAAACCAATCCATGTATTTTCTTCAAAGACAGGAAGAAAATTTGTAGTTATTCACGATAGAGAATTAAGTTTTGAATTGTGAAGATCAAAATTGTGCTTTTTCTTAGAAAAATAACACGCATAGGCTTCTGTTTTTAATAATAAAAAAAGGATATTTCTACATCAGAAAAGTTTTTTACATTGTTCACTCTTGTATAATGCGCATGGATATTGTATCAAAAAATTTTGCATATTGTTCAACCCTAAAGGCCAAATTTGTGATTTTATATCTTACGCTCCTAAAAGTGAGTAACTCTCTTATATTTGTTGACCCCCCCCCCTCTTCTATGTTCTAATTCATACTAGATAATCTTTAGTCGGTCATTTGTAATTTTAATCTTTGCAGGCATAAAAAAAATTATGAAATATAACTAATTGGTGGGGCTGCGAAGCCAAGAGCACATCAGTCCGTTGATCTCTGCTCTGTCCTTTTTCTTTCCTTAAAGGGGGAAAGTACGAAGTCACCACTCGAAGGAAGTGAGATGCTCAGAACCCCCGAAAAGGAAAAATCATACTGTTAAACTCTGACCTCCTCGTGAGATTTTCATTAAGATGTTACCGAATTGTGGAAAACTCATCAGTTTCATTTATTTATCAATCAAAGACAAAAAGAGGAGGAACATTTGATTTCATCCAAGCTAATTAAGAAAAAAATTGCTGGAAGCAACCTTTTTGTTTGTTCTTCGTACGAATCAGAGTCATATGATCCTCATTGTCTATGATGTGAGGGCACGTGACTTCTGGGTGAAGTGCACATCTTTCCAAACGATTGGGAATTCAAAATGTTTGATGAACGGTTCTAGGGAGGCTGCCTTCCTCTGCTGCACAAAATGATATGAGATAAACAAATGCAAAGGCTGGATGGTGGGAATATGTTTTCTGGGTGGAAAGCACATTTTCTGAACAGTTCCGAGTGCAATGATGAACAAGTCTTCCTAGGCGGTCGTCTATTGATTAATCCAGTGTTAGAATTTGTTGTGACTTGGAGTAGTACAATGCATTGCTTCTCTTTCCAATGGACCTTGCCCTTTAAGTCCGGCCGATACCATTGGGTTGCATCCGCTCATGAAAAGGAAAATAACGGCTATCTTTATCTCTAAATGTGTGCCCTCTTGCGGAGATCAATCTTCGATGTTGAGAGCATGCGTTATGAGTGGAGAGCACATGCTCTCTGAAAGATTTAGCTCATTGATACCATATCACGTAGTAAATGATTAGAAATCGCCTGATGGGACAATCGTGGTCCGGTCAAGCATGATTTTTCATTTGATTAATGTGATGTATGAAGGATAACGTTCAGTAAATTCTATACTGTTGGTGATTTTTTTACTAATTCACTATTGCCAAAGCAAAATAAAGCAACTTACATAGTGGATTAGTTGGTGTGCCGGACGCTTTTTCTTATTTAGCAGCATTTGCTTTGCTTTTCAATTTGAAGGGACAAAGCTAATCTTTAAACCTTACGAGACACGCACTCTTGAACGAATTTTTTTTTATATTTTGATTTATCTAATCAATTATGTGCATCCTTGAAAGTCTCGGTCTTTGTTTAATGTTTTTCGTAAGTGAGAGTATGGGTCTACAGTGATTGATTCACCTATTTTCTCTCTCTGTTAGCTCATTAACACTTTGCTTCACCATAACCCGTGTTGTTCTCTACAGTTTACGGACTTACCCATGGCCATTGGGGAGATCCTTTTGAGTGCTTTCCTTCAGGTCCTGTTTGACAAGTTGGCTTCTCTGGGATTGGACTATGCGCAAAAGGACAGAGCAACGCCCTTCTCTAGAATCAGCATCGACCTGCTCAAAAAGTGGAAGAAGACGCTGGACACAATCAATGTAGTGCTGGAAGAATCAGAGGAAAAGCAAATGAGAGGTAAAAGTCCAGTGAAGCTATGGCTGGACGATGTTAGGGACTTGGCCTATGACATGGAAGACTTGCTTGATCAGTTTGGGATTGAAGCTGCTCAGGCCAAGTCGCAAGCAGAATCCAGCACAAGCAAAGATAGGGTGAAATGGGGGCTCCCCTTTTTTGGCCAACATAAATCCTCCGTATCGAACCTAAGCCTGCCCTCACTCGTGTCTGAAACTGAGGTACAAAAGATCAATGACAGGTTGGAAGAAATCGTCACAAGAAAGGCTCATCTAAGCTTGACAGAGAATGTTGTGACCAGATTTGACTACACCGATAAAAGGCTCCCCAGCACTTCTCTACCTGAACCTCAGTTTTTGGGCAGGGAGAAGGAAGTAGCAGAGATACTTAAACTATTGACCAGTGAAGCCGAAAATGGTGATACTATGCTAAGCATAGTCCCCATTGTTGGGATGGGGGGTGTTGGAAAAACGGCCTTGGCTCAACGGTTGTATGGAGATGCTAGGGTGAGTACATGCTTCGAAAGAAAGGCATGGGTTTGTGTCTCAGATATTTTTGATGTTCTCAACATAACAAAGACTATTTTGCGATCAATCACCGGGTTTTCCAATGAGGGCGAAGATCTTAATGGGCTTCAAGTTAAGTTGAAGGATAGTCTATCGGGGAAGAAGTTTCTTGTGGTTTTGGATGATTTTTGGAATGAAAATTACGGACAATGGACCATCCTCTTAAAGCCATTTGAAGCGGGGGCTAAGGGTAGCAAGATCATTGTCACAACTCGTAACTCTGCTGTTGTTTCCACAACAAGAGCATCCCCATATCATTTGAGGGAATTGTCCCTCGATTATTGTGCTAGCTTATTAGCCTTTCATGCTCTTGGAGCAAAAAACTTTAAGAGCCACCAGGATTTTGAAAAGATAGGCAATAAAATAGCTGAAAAATGTAAAGGTTCACCGTTGGCAGCGAAGGTATTGGGCGGTCTACTACGTGATAAGAGGAATCCCAATGAATGGGAAGATATCTTAAATAAAAAAACTTGGGATCTTCCGACGGAAAAAAATGATGAGATCGTCCAAGTTTTGAAATTGAGCTATGTCCATCTTCCTTCCTATTTGAAAAGATGTTTTGCTTATTGTGCGGTATTTCCCAAGGATTACGAATTTGAGAGAGATGAGCTAGTGCTTTTATGGATAGCTGAGGGCTTTTTAGATGGACAAGAAGCAAAGGAGAATTTCTTGAAATTAGGATGGAAGTACTTTGATGAGTTGGTATCCAGATCATTTCTTCAACAATCAAGTGTCGACACATTCAAGTTTTCAATGCATGATCTTTTGAATGATCTAGCAAAGTCAATTGCGGATAAGACATGCTTTAGCCTAGGGGAGTTTCAGCTAGCAGGTAATGAAGACGATGCATCTCTTGAGAAAGCTCGTCATGCATCATTCATCTCTTCGCAATATGTTACATCACCGTGCTTGAGAGCATATCACAGAATGAAGGTACTAAGAACTTTAATGCTACTTCATATTGGATCTAGTGGGGATGGGGATTTATGCATTTCCAACAAGGCGTTGCATGACTTGCTAACGAATTTGAAATACTTGAGGGTATTCTTACTATGTTATTGTAACATCACAGACATACCGAAAAGTGTTGGTGATTTAAAACATCTTCGATATCTCAATTTCTCTTATACTGATATCAAAACGCTACCCGAGTCAATTGGTGGCTTGAGCAAATTACAAGCTTTGATCTTAAGAGGTTGTCGAGAGCTTTCTATGTTGCCTCAAGGTATCACAAAGTTCGTCAATTTACAGTTTTTTGACATTAGAGATACACCGAGTCTAAAAGAGATGCCATTGGGTATCTGTAATATGAAGGATCTTATTATCTTTTCCAAGTTTGTAGTAGGATCAGAGAAAGAATCACAATTGAAGGAGCTAAAGAAATTGCGACATCTTCAAGGGGAATTATTCATATCAAAATTGCAAAGGGTGAAAGAAGTTAGAGATGCCGTTTTGGTTGACAAGAAAGGCCTTACCAACTTGATCTTGCATTGGGATGAAGATCGTGGAAATCTTTCTAATGATAGCCGCAAATTACAAGTGCTTAACTTTCTCCAACCTCACACTAATCTTCAAAGTCTCACTATCTCGTACTATGATGGTGCAATATTCCCATCATGGTTAGATGGTGGATCTTATTCTAAGCTAGTGTCTTTGCGCTTGCGGGGTTGTTGTAATGTTACATCACTACCCTCACTTGGACAACTACCTTCACTTAAAGAATTATATCTTGAAGGTCTAGATGCCATAAGCATGATCGGCTCTGAAGTCTATGGAAATAAAAGGCCTTTTCCTTCCTTAACAACTTTGAAGTTTGACGAAATGTTGGCTTGGAAGGATTGGTCTCCTTATGCAGGGGATTCAGAAGGAGGAGTCCCATTCTGCTGTCTACGGGATCTAATTGTGCATAGTTGTCATTCGTTGGTCGGGACACTGCCTTGTCGACTTGATCATCTCAAAAAGCTCTAAATTTGGTTCTCCCCGCATTTGAATATCTCAACCGATGTGGTTTGTTTTACATCTCTTCGTGAGCTATATCTCGAGGATTGTAACAAGGAGAACTTAAAGAGCTTGG
Organism: Melaleuca alternifolia; assembly: GCA_019926035.1. Lineage (NCBI taxonomy): Eukaryota > Viridiplantae > Streptophyta > Magnoliopsida > Myrtales > Myrtaceae > Melaleuca > Melaleuca alternifolia. The sequence goes on along the minus strand of JAGKPW010003076.1, from coordinate 1,373,659 downwards.
CCCACTTAAGTTCTTTGACAATTCTCAGAATACATAATCTTGCTGAGCTAGTATGCTTCGATCATGGGCTTATGGGCTGCTTGGTCGAGCTAAAGGAGCTTTATATAGAAAGGTGTGGCAAGCTAAAATACTTGTGGCAAGATGGAAATGAAATGATGAATCTTACTTGTCTTCAGAAATTAGTCATCAATTGTTGTCCTCAATTCACGTCTTTTGTGGTAGGAGGAGAAGCAATAGAGTTGCCCTGCAACCTTGAAAGGATGGAATTAACTTATTGCACGAGTTTAGAAAAACTTCCAAGCAAGATGCTCACACTGAGACACTTGACCATTTGGAGTTGTCCAAAACTCAAGGTAGCTATCACTCCTCCAGATGATTATAGCAGTAATAACACAATCTCTCAATCTGGATGTCAATTGACGTCCTTTCCCCGTGCCGAGGGTCGACCCATTACTCTGAAGACACTTGAGATTTGGGTGTGCGAGGGAGTGGAGTCGCTAGAAGAAATCATCGTGGAATCTCTAGAATCATTGACTATTGATGGATGTGAGAATCTAAAGAGTTTATCACGGTGCCTTCACATGCTCTCCCATCTCACTCAATTAGATATATCCAACTGTCCAGCATTGGAGATAGAGGACTTCTCTCCCCTTCCCATCACCCTCTCGGATCTTATGCTCTATAATTGTCCGAAGATAAAGTCCATTGCCAGCTGCAACAACCTCACTTATTTGAGTATAAGAAGTTGTCCAGCATTGGAGGTACTCCCTCCCAATCCTGTCACCCTCTCAAGTCTTATACTAATGAATTGTCCGAAGATAAAGTCTCTACCAAATCAGTGGCATCATCTTACATCCCTCCAAGAGATAAGTATCTACTATTGCCCGAATATTGAATGCTTCCCCAACGGCGGTTGGCCTCCCAATCTGCGGGGCCTTGCAATTTTGGGGTGCGAGAATCTGCAGCAGCCAGTGAGAGAATGGGGCTTACCCTTCCTCACATCCCTCCAATCTCTACGAATTGACGGAAGCAGCTTGGGTGGGGAGGGAGAGAAGGCGTGGTTTCCTTCGGATGCGGATGCCTGGACTCTTCTCTTCCCTTCCTCTCTAACCTCGCTCTCGATATCAGATATGAAGAAGGTGGAAAGACTATCCGGCGGTCTTCGCAACCATCTCTCCTCTCTCCAAACGTTTATAATTTCGGATTGCCCGGAGTTGAGGGACTTGCCAGAGGATGGCCTCCCTCCCTCCCTCCAACAGTTGTTCATAAACGAATGCGAGAAGATTCCGGAGGATCGATACTTGAGGCTCGTTGACGAGATCCCCTCCATCTACGTTGATTACGATCGGATCAGATGAATCAAAACCGACCACGCCCGACCTGTGATAAAAGATTTCTCTTTCCTCGGGTAATGCTTCCGACTTCTTTCGTTCTTTCGCTTTCGTTTGCCAACTGCCGCCATTCATTCATTGATGTACAGTACTTTCTTCTTCAGTTGGATGCTTCATACCAATTAATCTTTTCCGATGGAGAAGAGTCGCATGGAATCTCCACAAACCACCGTCGGAAGGTCAGAGAAGGCATCGGCCGTGCACAACGCCGAAGGCCAAGCATAGGCGATCTATTGAATCATAAGAGTCCAAAAGGGGTTCACATGATTCCAGGGATAATGCATACCGACTTCTCGTTGACGAAGACACCTTCTTCTTGAGCAGGATTTCGCTCCTAAAATCGTGACGTCACTTGTTGGACGGCACTGACCGTGCCGATGGGTTTGAGAAGGTCTCGAGCTCAAATTAGTAGCTTCAGCTGGGAGCAAGGGGAAAAATTTGAGGTGGTCCGGGACCATCCATCTAACACCTCATCGGGAGCAAGGTAGTGTTATCTAGCCGGTTCCTTTCCTGTAGGGCAGTGAGGGCGCGGGTCGAGAGTACGGTTGGTCAAAAGGACTGGTGTTTTTTTCTTTTGGGAAGAAGAGAACTGAGGGAGGAGATGGCTATGGCGGGAACCAATAGCTTCACCGAGGTTCCCGCCATCTTGAGGTTTTAGCGAGTAGAAAGCCCAAGCGTCTAGTTTAATCATGACAATACAATCCAGGAAATACTAAAATTCCCTTCTAATTCGTCTAGCTTTCTCCACAAACCATCGTCAAAAGAGCAGATGCAGTTTTTTTTCCCAGTTTTCTTAATAATCGAGTACCTTCTTTTTATTGATGATGATCCTTCGTAATATTAAGCATCTGGGATGAAATTCTGGGGCAGCTTATGTACCCAACCTTTTAGTACACCTCCAGTTCATGACAGCAATAATATTCCATAAGTCCCCTTCTGTTTTGGTATTGATCTCTGGCGGGTTAGGTACTATTTCTAACGGCTTACTAGGAACTTTTAGCCAATATACTTATGCTTGTTTGGTTGAGATTGTAATGCTATGCTACCTGCCTCTTTTGTTTACGTTGTCAGTAGTGACCTCTTGGGCAAATCTGTTCAGTTCTTTAAAATATCAGTTGTTTATGTTTGCTCTTCCGAATTCGTCACACACAATGTCATTTTATCTGAAAATACCTTCTTACGTGGCATTCTTCTTGCAGGGAGTTCCAGAACAAAAGCTTTGAGCTCACTTTTGTTCCTTTGGTGTAACTGGAAATCTTGCACTTCGACCTATGCATACCTTGTCTGATACATCTCCTCCCTCTCCATTACTGTTGCATATGTAAATATGTTGTTGAAGCAATTTTCATATGACACTGTGAAGCTTTATTAGAGGTTAGTTAATTTGTAATCTAAATTGCAATCCACTGTGTACTTTCTCCAAGGAATTGGATGTTATTGCACATATAACATGGTGCTTTGCCATATAAATAGGTGCCCAGAAAAGCATAGTTGCATTTGCCAAGGTAACTTTCAGGAAACCTCGCATAGTTTTGCTTGACAAACCGTGCAATCATCTGGTAAGTTTACTCATTTTTCTCCACCTTATGACTCAAGATTACTTTTCCAGTTAGTTTGTTATTGTCTTCCACTACTTGAACTTCTTGGAATCTGGTCTTTACATTAAAATGTACAGCTGAACCAATCAGTGATCACAGCTACACGGAGCCTCTGTCATCATACATCCAACTTATAATCGAATAGAAACCAAATCAATTGTTCCAACTTGCAAAATATTGGGAATAGAATAGTTATGATAGCCTGATCAGTGTTTTTGTTTTACAGAAATTTATAATACCAAGTAGTTCAAATATCTGTGCCTATAGGCAGTATTAGGCTTTGCACAACGTGGTTTATAAATATGGACTTTAAGTTCTTCTTTAATGACCAGTGACTATTGAAGTGTTATCTTTGTAAGTTGTTAGTTTCTTGTCTGAGGATAGATGAGCATGATTCGGCGCTTTTTTTTTTTAACCATCCCAGCTGTAGGATTTGGATGCGGTTGAGGTGCTCATTCAAGGTCCAGGCTTGTTCCAAGATGGAAATCTGATGGTGAGATTGATTGTCTTGCCAAAGTACTTCAATTTGACCAACGATGGATCATCTTCACAGCTAGTAGCCCTCTTTCCACCTTGATTTGCAGGTTAGTCACGATGAGCATCTAATATCTGGAAGCATGGACGAGCTCTGGGTGGTTTCTCAAGGCAAGGTGGTGACTTTCCAAGGAAATTTCCAGGATCATAAGAAGATAGTTTAGTCCTCGTTGAATGATCATCAGCCAAGAGTGGTTCAAAGGGGTCACACCTTACGAAACATAAAATGAGGCTCAGCTACAAAGAAAGCGAACAAGGATGAAGATAGGATTATTGCTGATATACAGGATCTACTCGCAGATACAGCCGCCCGCATTTGTCTCACGGAAGGATGGTCTAAATTTTTTACATTGACTATGTGGTATCTTTTGCCAATTGCTCAACTACTAAGGGCGTTTGACCCAAAAAAAAAAAAAAAACTACTGAGGTGGATTGCAGTCAATATTTCATATTGACTTGACACTTAGCTTCAGAGGCAAGTCAGGGTATGTTTTATGAGAAATTAGCTGTGCAAATATATTTTCCCCATATTCGTTATTTGGTGCTATTAAGGGGAATTAATTATGATAATATTTTCATGATCAACGAAAACGTTGTACCCTTAACTAGTGTAGAATTGCTTTTAGTGACTACGTTGTAGGCCTTGCCTTGCCAAAAAATACTTTAATGAAGTTCTGTACGTGAATTGATTTGATAATAACCTCTCAACATGTTAAGGTCAATATTCAAAGTGAAAAGCTTTCAATTTTCCAATAACGGCTATTGTACGGATGGGATGATAGATTGAAAACAGAGGTTTTCAATGAGCCAATTTAACGGCTAAATTAGGAATGAACCCTGGTTGGAGAGACCTCTTTAGTCCTTCGCATTGGCTATGCCCTAATGTTATCCCAAAAAAGTTTGTTTGTCAAGTTCAACATAGATGAAATAAATCTCAGTCTCATCTTATTGACAAATGAGCTCTCAACTAAAATTTCTGAAAAAAGTAAGTGATGGTTTTGATAGATGTGCCTCGTCTACGAAGCACAGGCTGCAGCATCTAACCTACCAATCCTGCTCAGAAAAATTCTCGATATCCACTTCTTTTCGTTTAACTCCTCTATACAAAATTCATATTCAACGTGATCATGGATCTCCATGCGACATCAAGTATACTATGAGCATCATGCTTAAATCGAATCTCCACCTATCTATATGAAATCTCAGTATCAACTTTCTCACAGATTTCGACAGACTTATTGATATTTTACTTGGTCTCTGCAGTATAATCTTATAACATTCAATAAAGTATATAATTAGAGGAAGAGTTCTGACGCAAAAAGATATAGCTTCTGCTTTGGGTAGGTTTGGGGCATCAAACACATCACAGGCGCTGCTCACCTTTGCCTTTCCTAGACGTCAACCTGATTGTGGCTGGATAAGCCAGAACATGCCCACCTGCAGGTTTTCTTTGGGTCTGATATCAATACACCACTCCTGAATCAACTACGACTGAAACAAATAAGTCCAAGACAAAGTCATCAAAAATCATATTTTCCTCATGGACTACAGCTACTGTGCATCGCCAGTTTACACCAAGGAGCTGGTTCTTGAGAATTACAAGAACTAATATGAGCTTAGTGCAATCCCAAAATTGCTATTTTTCAATGTGCAACCATCAAAGGGCTAAATTGGATAAAAAAAATTTAATGGATGCACGACTATGTGGGAGAGATGAGATGTGATGCTGTACCTTGATTGGTCATGTACACTGGCCCATTAAATTCCTCAATTATCTAAAGTAAGCGTGAGAGCATTTGTCCCCATTTTTGCTGCAATTCGGAATCTACTAGTGTCAAACAAGACGAGCTGAAAAACCACAACTCGCATGATTTGATGGTTTCAATGGACCTGGCGCTCTGCAAGTTCTCCCCTTCCAGTAAACTTCACTCGAAAGAAAGCAACCACTGAATCCACAATCTGAAAGATATTACTCCCCTAAGGTCACCATCCATAACTCACAAAACGTATGCAATTTGACTCTTGGGCAGAGTCTTACTAGTAACTTACATGGTGCTTCAGACATTTTGGCAGCCAAACCAAGAAGCAAGTTGTACAGATGCTCATTAGTATAGGCACAGGCATAAATGATCTACAAATTCATGGAAAGACAAGATTACAGCAAGTATACCGGCCAGAAAAGAAGGGAGAGTTGCCACCAGTGAAGAAAGCATTGCTTAAATTATCTAGGACACACCCAGGATTCATGCCAAATCTCTCATCAGCTATTAGTACAATCCGGTGATGGCGACTGCAAGTTTACCAAGTTAAGATGCACTTACATGGACATAAGCCGACTATGAAACAAAAGCAGCTTTTTTGAGGTAAAGAAAATGACCAACTGATTATATTAGAATAAAAGTTCGATCTGTGTCGATGTAAGCCATTCCCCCCTCTCGTGTGAGTTGGCAGGTGGAAGATTGTTACGATCATGGAATCCACAAACCATAAAAACAGAGTGACGGAAAGACAGGAAACTACTGTTGTAGGATTTGCAAATAAAGCAGAGTACTTCAAGCATCACATTCGATTGATGAAAACCCAAGTCCAAGTCTGACAATGATTGAGGCTTCTGATTGGTTATGACCTAGTACGCTCCCATGGTCTTTTTCCTTCTTGGTGTGAACCACTGCATATCATGCATTCCAGGATACTTACTGCAGATTACAGAAAATACAGTGCCATACTTCCAGAATCACCTAATACACACATCTGATGCCAAGATCACCCACAGCTGTAGTTTTTACTAGAAAAATAATCGCTATGTCACTATTTGCATTGTCCACTTAGGAAACATAAAATGCAACAGAACTTAATGATAAAAACCTAATACACAAATCAGACTAACCTTAGTAGAAATACTTAGGGTAAGGTCAAGCTGTGTTTGCCCAGACCTGAAGAGACGTTAGCAGCATTTTCTGAGAAAAGTAACTGGCAAAAGCATCTGAAAGTTCATCAAAGGTAACGTTCTTGGACTGTGATTTTCACCGAAATGAGCCAAACGCTTCTGTAATTGCCCAAGTTTATATACCATCTGTTTGACATTGTCAAACCAATGAGAGTTGTTTTTGTTGAAACGCATGAAGAATAATATACACAATCTGCAAAAGAAAGTCTATTGCCGCCCAAAAGCTCACCGAGGGCTTGGCTTCCAGTTGTGATGCAAACAACCAACTTTCCCCGAAGACATTAAAAATACTTTGTGCTGTGAGGTCCGTAGTGTTTAGAGCAAGGGCAGCCTTATACGGTCCATTTGATAATTTGCAGGATTTGTTTCAAGGGTCAATGACTCATTCAGGTCTTCCGAACCATTTTAGCTCGAAGTTTGCAGAATGAAGATCTTACTCTGAGCATAGCTTCAGTTCCAGTAATAAAACCAAAATTCTGAGGAAAACAAAGGGAAGTTAATATGAAATACAGATAGAAGTTCCAATTGATTGCAGCTGCCATCTCAGGATAAGAAGATTTTACGCTCTAACCACTTTCTTTTTCAACTCTTGCTTCAGATAAACCTTTGATTCCGTTTAAGTGCAAGAAAAAAAAAAAACAAAACAAAGACAGAGGAAATCACCATAGCCAAATCATACCTCCACTTAATTTTCGGAACGGGAGATCAGAAGATTCCTTCTTTGTATGCATCAAGCCATTGCAAGTGTAGATTCCTGCATCCTGTAGCTTTTTCACATCTCCAGCATTTTATTCCCTGAAAATAAAAACTGCAAATTAGAGAGAGAGAGAATAGTTCAAAGAAAGAACATTAAAACAGCACACTATCGTGTTAAACTCTATGTTTTCTGGTGAATATCGAATGTCAGGACAAAAGCATTTCCTAGATTAATGACAATTGAGTGATCCAACAGTGATTATTAATGGATTTATCTTAGGATATTGGTTATTAATCGAGCTATGCCACAAATACATGGAAAGTGAGCGTACAATGGTGCAATTCCAATGTCACATAACATAGCAAAGGCTGGAATTGCTCTTGTAGGGTCAGAAGACAAAAACTAAAACTATTGTATGCACAGAAAATCACGACAAGTTCAACAAGAAGATTGAGATGTAAAGCACTAATGAAAATCAAATCCAGAGAAAAGACGTGAGAACAACACACCAACATGTCAACCATGTATTGGCGGATGCAGAATGTCAAGACAAAAGCGTTTCCTAGATTAATGATAATCTAGTGTTCCAATGATGAAAATTGAAAATTTTAATTGAAATTTTTTTTTACTAATTCATCTATGCCACATTTGCCTGGAAATGGAAAATGGACATGCGATGGTGCAATTGGGATGTCACATAACATAACGAAAGCTGAATTGCTCTTGTATGGTCAGAAGACATGCATCAAAGATGTGAATCAGACATATCATGTTCGAACGGGAGCGAAAACTACTAGAAAGGGTGAGATGTAAAATACAAATGGATTCAGGTGATGTTCCAAGAAAATTAAGCTAAGCTGAGCAACCAAACTAAAACCGAGTAAACCACTAAGCAAAAAACAGAGTTATTTAACATTAGAGGTGGCAAAATGGGTCAAAAACTCATATTATAACTCATGAGATAATATTGGTCACCAATGGGTTAACTTGAAAGGTTAAACGGCTCATAAATGACTTAGCTTAATAAATTAATAGGTCTTAAATAGGTTCTAAATAAGTTATAAATGGGTTACATAATTAATTTTAAGTATTATCAATAAATAATTTTTAAACTTTCTTAACAAGTCAATTTTAAAACGTAAATTGTTGATTATTTTTATTTTCCATTTATTTTCCTTTTTTCTCCTTTTTCCCTCTTTTTAAGTTGGTCACCGGCCAAAAGGCGAGAAATGAGCTCACTAGATTCCGGCGAATGGAACGGACCGCCCGGATCCCACGAGTAAATAGAAAGTTGGATCTACATTGGATCTCACCTGAATCGCCCCATCTACTCTCCTAAGGAGAGGTTTGGTTTCAAACCATGTTCGAACAGTAGAAGTACGCCATGCTAGTGTGCCTTGGATGATCCACATCTCAGGGTCAGGCGCTAATGATCACATTGAACTATCTATGTGGCTGAGAGCCCTTACAGCCCAGGCACAACGATGCAATTATCAGTGGCACGCTCTACCACTAGAAGGAAGAGTCGAGGGTAGTGTACTTTCACTTTTCTTTTATCCTCTCTCACACTCATGTATCTCACCACACATCAAAGCAAGGAAGCATTCTTACTCTTACATGGAAAAAAGAAAATAATTAAAATTAGAAAAATTATCAAATAAATAGTGTTGTATAAAATTATTTTAACAATACATTTTAAAAAATTATAAAATATGAAAGTGTTTTAACAATACGGGACGAATCATGTACGAGTTGGTTCAGGTCAAGTACAGGTAATCAAATTTATATTGTATGAAATGATTAAAGTATACGTCATCGCATCCAGATGAAATGCATGTCAAAATCGAGAAACGAGGCCATTTAAGTTGGACTTATTCTGATGATATGCGCACGTGTCCAGTTCTAATTGGTCCCTTTATTATTATTATTATTATTTTGGCTTGCATTTTGTCGTGAAAATGAACTTCAACGGAAGTTTGGAACGCTTGGTCAAAGTGAAGAAAGTGGGGGAGCCAGCCGAGCCAACGCCGACGGCGGTTCCATGTCAATGCTGACCGGGGAACCCGAACACTTTCAATTGATGAGCAATGGGGACTGGCGGTCGGCCGTTTTCTTGCCACTGCCATGGAATTTCAGACTCGCAATCATGATGTCCATATCACGTCATGCATACTCTTTCTTTAAGCCGGTCCGAGATCGTGCGAATCGTCTAATGTTTTACATTAGGGGGACAAGTTGAACCTGCTATGAGTGAGCAACGATACAGGACACATCTTAAAATTGGATCGAATCGGTCCTATCTGGCCGGCTCTATTCTAATTATAAGATTTACAAGATAGGTTTCAGGTTCCAGAAAATGAGAATCGGTCTTGACACATTAGGTTTTAAGTTGTTCGGTGAATGCCGATCCTGACAAGGCGGGTTCTAATTTTTGGCGGCATCTAATCTGTCTTCAACTCAGTGAATGCCGGCACATCAAGCAAACTTTTCAAGGATATACATTGTTTGACCTCTACCTCGTTCAAAAAATTCAATTTTGTTCAAGCCATCCATCGATGATTCTCAGCACCCCACAATAATACATAGCTGAAGATGCTGTGGTTTTTTTCTTTTCTTTTTTATCTTTTACTTGACTGTTGCTTCATGCGTATTTTAAATTCTGTTGTTTCTTTAATTTTCATTTAGCTTGGCTAGAGATGAGTTAGGCACTTCCCCATTACTTCATATTATTTGTTTATTTTGTAATGTATTTGCACTTTCATTTTGCTGTAATTTCTATTTGTCTTAGTTGTAACTTAAGGGGTGTTTTACAAAAATTCGTCCATCGAAGGAATAAAAAAAATGAAAAGGAAAAGAAAAGAAATTGTTCGGGTTCGAGGTAGATCCTAAAACCCGATCATAGGGTAGGTTTTCAAGTACCAAAAATTTAAATTTGACCCCATTAGGATTCTAGATTTAGAATCTATCTATTATGAAACTTCACATCTCTAGAATCTACATCTCCAATAAATCAAACTTTTTGAGATCAATCAATGAACAAACGATTCAAACTTAAAATAAGCCTTCACCGTCTCCGCTAACCCCAGGCCAGTCTAACCAAACTCAAGGAGTGTTCCAACTCAACCAATGACCAACATCTGCTCCATACGACATGGTACAACCTTGACCCTCCACAACCTCCCTCCCAACCAGTCAATCCACATAGAAAACCTACGAGACTCCGAGAGTACCGGTGAACGTTGCACGAAAAAAGAATGAAAATCGTGATTTTCCACAAGCTTAGCTGATGATTAAACATTTTAGGACTCGCCCTGTAGACTATTATACGCTAAACCGAATTTAAATCAAGTGTAAACAGCCGATGTTTGTTGATCAAATCAATGGAGATCAGACAATAGAACTGTCTTCCTCTCCTTGAAGAACTGATTAATCACTTCTCCGCCGGAAAATAAATCAGTCTTGATCAATGGATCTCCCGTATTGGGAAAACTAATTCCATATTTGGAGGGTGGATATGAAAGCTTTTCAAAAGCTGTCTATCCTTTATTTTGCTTTTTGCCGAAATCTTTTCAATTGTAGATGACCAATTTCGCTTGTTATCCCTTTCCTCAACAAGAAGTCAAGTCTTCTTTTTTTTTCCCTGTCCTTTTTGGCCGTATAGTTCTAACCTAGTCAAGTCAATCTAATTTAGCACTCAAACTCGACTCGGTGTCGCTATACTAAAAGGCTTTGTGCCCGTCTTTCGAGCACACAAAAATAATTAGGAAGCCTTGAGCAATCAATCAAATATAGCACAACCAAGGAAATGTTTTTAAAAATATATAACACACAAAATAAGTAATCCATCGACTTTTGAAACCACGGCACCTTTCCACTCATGCATGACTCTAAAGGTCTCCACAAGTGCAAGTTTTGTGGGCTCGGGTTATCACTCTGTATAGCACATTTTGCAAAAGTTATTACAAATTTCTTACGTTGCCAAAAATAATAATAATAATAATAATAATAATAATAATAAGTAATCCGTCATCATATAGTACTTTTCTATACCATGGCACCTCACCCGAAAAAAAATATTGGGTACCCGAGTGGTGCCGCTTGGGCGGTGCCTGAGTCCATTCAATGGTCGCCACCTGTCGCCACGTGGAGGAGAGCAGGCCACGTCGAGCAGAGAGAGAACCCACCGCAGGTACCTAATATTTTCTCTAGAGAGAGAGAGCGCGAAACGAAGCCCTGTTTGTCGAGAAAATATTGGGTACCCGAGTGGTGCCGCGTGGGCGGTGCCTAAGTCCATTCAATGGCCGCCATCTGTCGCCACGTGGAGGAGAGCAGGCCACGTCGAGCAGAGAGAGAACCCACCGCAGGTACCCAATATTTTCTCCAGAGAGAGCGCGAAACCAAGCCCTCTTTGTCTTTTAATTCAAACTAAAGGCAGGCTCTGACAGAAATTAAAAAATTAAAGGACTTTCTCTCTCCTCTACTCTATCTTCTCCCGCGAACGCTTGCACTTTCTGAGTTTCGCTTGACATTTTTCTCGTCCTCATTTCCTCTGCTCTGCTCTCTCTTCTCCCAAGCGTCCGACGAGCGGCGCTGCCGCCGCCGCCCCGCTTCATCCGTCGAAGCGACGAACCGCAAAGCCCCCGTCGCCTCCGCGAAGCTCGTTGCCTCCGCTTTCGCTCCATTTTGTGTAAATCTGTGCTTTACTCGCCATCGCCTCCGTCGGAGCATGTTTTTTATGCTATTACTTCGAGTCCCCGAGCCTCCTTGCCGTGCTGGTGTCTAGGTTGAAAAGAAGCAAATTGGGACCATGAAGCTATGCATGAAGATCTAAAAAAGCTCCCCTGATTTTTGTACTTTTTTTCTTTGCTGCTTTTGTTGGAGCATGAGTTTTTTTTCCCATTTAAAGAACTATTTTCATATGAGGAGGTTATGTTCTCGGATCTTTACTCTCCTCTTTGTTTTCTTTTTCGCCGAGAAAGATTGGTTAAAATAAAAAGGGGTTGGAACGGAGGGAGAGAGTGGGAGGGGGATGGGGATATTACACGCGATGGTGGCTCAGGGCCTCGTCGTGTTGGCGGAGTTCAGCCCAGCGACGTCAAACGTGGGCGTCGCGAGGCAAATCCTGGAGACTTTCCCCCACGGATACACCGACAGCAACGCCTCGTATTTGCAGGATCGATACGTCTTAAGAGGACCGATGGGCTCGTTGTCCTCTGTATGGACGACGTTCTTGTTGATACTGACTTTGCCATCTCGCCTTCATTATCAACAAGAACGTCGGCCATACAGAGGACAACGAGCCCATCGGTCCTCTTAAGACGTATCGATCCTGCAAATACGAGGCGTCGCTGTCGGTGTATCTGTGGGGGAAAGTCTCCAGGATTTGCCTCGCGACGCCCATGTTTGACGTCGCCGGGCTGAACTCCACCAACACGACGAGGCCCTGAGCCACCATCGCGTGTAATATCCCCATCCCCTTCCCACGCTCTCCCTCCGTTCCAACCCCTTTTTATTTTAACCAATCTTTCTCGGCAAAAAGGAAAACAAAGAGGAGAGTAAAGATTCGAGAACATAACCTCCTCATATGAAAATAGTTCTTTAAATGGGAAAAAAAAACTCATGCTCCAACAAAAGAAGCAAAGAAAAAAAGTACACAAATCAGGGAGCTTTTTTAGATCTTCATGCATAGCTTCACGGTCGTAATTTGCTTTTTTTCAACCTAGACACCAGCACGGCAAGGAGTCTCGAGGACTCGAAGTAATAGCATAAAAAACATGCTCCGACGGAGGCGATGGCGAGTAAAGCACAGATTTACACAAAATGGAGCGAAGCTCCGCTTGAGAGAGGCAACGAGCTCCGCGGAGGCGAAAGGGGCTTTGCGGTTCGTCGCTTCAACGGACGAAGCGGGGCGGCGGCGGCGGCGGTGCCGCTCATTGGACGCTTGGGAGGAGAGAGCAGAGCAGAGGAAATGAGGACGAGAAAAATGTCAAGCGAAACTCAGAAAGTGCAAGCGTTCGCGTGGGAGAAGATAGAGCAGAGGAGAGAGAAAGTCCTTTAATTTTTTAATTTCTGTCAGAGCCTGCCTTTAGTTTGAATTAAAAGACAAAGAGGGCTTGGTTTCGCGCTCTCTCTGGAGAAAATATTGGGTACCTGCGGTGGGTTCTCTCTCTACTCGACGTGGCCTGCTCTCCTCCACGTGGCGACAGGTGGCGGCCATTGAATGGACTCAGGCACCGCCCACGCGGCACCACTCGGGTACCCAATATTTTCTCCTCACCCGGAACATATAGTAAAAATTAAAGGAAAGCACCGAAAATTGATTACAGTTAAGGATAGGCCGAATACAATATATGGCATTCACATATCACCCAGCATTCCCATACCTGTCAAAGTTAATCCTGGGGATCCTATCTCTGCATGCTATAATACTGAGGAGCCAGCTCAGTTAACCACAAGTAATCAATTCTGGTTATGTTGCGAATGTACTTGTGATTAGTTTGAACTAATTCATTGAAGATAATGCACTCTGGTTTTGTCCGGAATAGTACAGAAGAAGGATGGATCTGCACCACCTGACCACTTGTCAAAGCCCTATTTTCCACACCAAATATGTAATGTTAGGAAATGGAGTCTATAAGAGAACTGGAATGAAGACATTGATCATAAAGATAACAGGAAGCGCTCATAATCAACAACCAGCACCTGTATGATCCTTCTGGCTGCTTCAAAGCCGCGTTGAGGAAAAAGGAAGCGGCGAGGCATCTCCGAAACAGAACCATGTCATCTCCACAGGAAGCGATGTTCAGCCCCATTTGCTCTACATGTCCCTGAATCTGTCTGTAAGAAATACATCAAAAAGCACAGTTAGAGGATCAATAATGCTTGTCCAAAGAAGTGTGAAGCAAAGACCACATGCAAAAGTTCATAGGCAACCTGTGAATGTCACGCGCATGTCTAAGGGGTCTGCTATTGACAAAATTTTCTTTGCACCATTTTTTGAGGACTTTATCATCTTTTGCTTTACTTTGACCACTCTTCCTCTTCTCCAAGAACTCATCAGCTGCTCGAAATACATTAATCAAGGTGATGTGGTCGCCCTCTGCACTTGAAAAGCATTTCATTGCAGTTCTTGCCTGGCCCGACAAAGTTAAGTGGTCAGCTCTCCAGTTATATACAGATAAATGGAAGTCCATGAGGTGCAACCAAACTGAACAATTCACCAACATTAACCAGCCAGAATGGTTGTCTCAAAAAGAGCCTGAGAAAGCAAGACTAAAACAAATGGAAGAGCCTATAAATATATTTTCAGCATATTGCAAATTAATGAAACAATAGCCCACTGAAGGACTTGAATATAACATTATCACAGTTGAACTCACAGTTAAAGAATTGGACGTCCAGTAACTCACAAATCATGTAAGATAACACTGCAGGCATATACTTGACCTTTCAGGCATGTTACACTTGAATACAATTACAACTCAAAAAAGATATATACATATATACCTAGCTTATCCTTTCAGTAATACAATTTATATACTGTGCATCCACCCATTGCATAAACGACCAGAAGAAAAGCAAGATGAATGGCCTCACAAGTATCAGCTCATAACTTACCTCTTCTAACTTCTCACGAGGGGCATAAAATATGGATTCTACTGAAAGCATCGCAACTGTAATCAGCATTTCTTCCAGGCAGTTGAACTGACTAGCTTGGATGAGTGCCTTTGAATAAATGGGATCAAGGGGAAGCCGAGCCATCTGGTGCCCCAATGGATCTGACAATTTACAATCTTCCGTTAAAGCACCCAGCAAGATCTTCCGTTAAAGCACCCAGCAAGAATAAGTGCTCCAACGATTTCACAATAGCTGTCCTGATCAAAAGCTTACGAGTGTCATTACCCAGCAACAAATACAAAGCGTACTAGGTAATGTAAGGACACCCCATCACAACCCATTTTATGTCACATAATTTCATTATATATTATCATCAAAATAACCTCAAGAAGCATCAATACAAGAGAAGCACCGTAACAAATTCATGTGGGAACAGCATGACAACCTGGTGCACCCACATGTTGCGTAAGAATACATAAATTTTTATGAAATTATCCAGATTTTTCGGTCAGAGAGATGGTGAAAATGAAGGTGAAATAGAAAATTTATGGGGCAAAAGAGACGGTGATGCGAAATGACGGATAATTTTCAAAGGACGATTTAGTAGCCAAATTAAATCATTGATAAAGATGAAACCAACAAATCTGGATCAAATCACACTAATAAAGGCTTAAAAGATGACACGTCTGCAGTCTAGTAGACACACTGAAGTATGCACAAGAGACTAAATGATAAAGCAATTAGATCTCTCAGGGAATAACCTTGGTGGTTTTTCAATAAAGTCAAACCCAATAACATCATCCACACCCAAAGCCTTGAGTTGCAAAACAACATTTGAGAGACTGCATCTCTTAATCTCGGGCTTCATCGAATCCTCAAGTTTCTCAAATTTGCTTTCTGGGTAGACACGGTAACACTTCCCAGGTCCTTCACGTCCTGCTCGACCACTGCATTAACAAGGTTTGAGTCTATTAACATGGGATTCTTTATATGGGCAAAGTTCTAAAATGGATTTTTGAACATTCGCACTGTCTGAAAGTCTGCATCCACAGGGAATGAAGAGAGACTGTCTACCATCCTCATGTTGCTATTTTAGGGCAAGATAGTGTATGTTCTCAGTAAAGAAAATTTGTATGGTACCACGTTGGGACTTCAACACCTGTGAATCTAAATGGAATCCCTTCCCCTATTTCTTCTTTGGACTGTATTTGAAATGTGGTCACACTACAAAAGCATAGACCAGAGTACGACGAGTGCAAACTACCTTCTTTGTAAAGCCTGAGCCTTGGAAGTTGGTACGACAAGTAATGATTCCATGCCCTTAGCCGGATCATATGATCTTGCTTTCACGAATCCAGGGTCTACAACGTACTTTATCCCAGGTATAGTCACCGATGTCTCAGCTATATTAGTGGCCAATACAACCTGAAAGATTCCTTTTATATTAGTAACAACCATTAGAAAACTAAATTTCCACAAAATCATTTTAGCTTACCTAATGACAATGACATCACCCTATCTAAGCAACATCACCAAATAAACAATAAAGTAAGAGGAATATAAATATGATATATCAACAGTCCATAAATCCAAATAGTTTGTCTAAAGGTAATGAGAGGAAATAAATCATCTTGACAACAAATAGCAGGATGTTATGCCGTCACAATAAACCAACAAGAACAACCAGATTCAAAGAGTCTATTAATGTTAGAAACCCGCTACCAACAGCACAAAGAGTCCTGTGACCAGTCTATATATGTCAACATGTGAAGATACTGAGGATAAGAAAAGCTAAGAAATATCACAAAGAATATATTTTAATCGCTTGTCCTCCAAGTGAAGTAAATAGACATAAGTATCAACTATCCTCTCATGCTTCACCATACCAAGACAAGAATAGATACAAGAAAGATGCATGGCCATTTAGGCCTTACATAAAGTCAATGTAAAACATTAACGTGACAGCTAATAGAGAAAAACATTAAACTGTTCATAAAGCCCCACAGAATCCAAAATACAAATCCTCATTTTATAAAAATGGATCTGACTATAACAGGAGCACTGCACATATAAAAATTGCAAAATTTTGAGCAGCTTGGATAGTCACCTTACGAAATCCAGGAGGAGTGGGTGCAAAGACACGCATTTGTTTCTCAGAGGGAAGAGACGAAAATATGGGAACAGTCCACATATTACGGTTGCCTTCAGGCAATTGCTGTAGTCGCTCCTGAATAAGTCTTTCAACAGATTCAATTTCCTCTTGACCAGTCAAGAATACAAGGACATCGCCTGGATCCTTCTCCAAATGGATCTGAGCAATGCAAAACACGCACTTATCAAATATTGCAAATATTTCCAAGCCACTAATTGGGATCAAACAAAAGAGTTGCTCACAGCAATATATCCAAGGAGAAAACAAATTAGGAAACTTTATTGAGACGTTTATTTAATTAATGACATTGAGTTAGAATATGCACCACAGTCTATGTTAATACACTTAAAACTTCTTCTTTTAAATCAGGTCAGATGGAAAATCATGTATCCTATCCTAGTCAAATAAACAAAAAGTGATTTTGCAAGCCCACAACAAATAAAATATTCGGCAAGCCTTCAAAAGTAAAACTATACGGAAGCTAAAGCAATGAAAAAACCAATTAACAAGAAACCCAAAGGTGCTACTGCAGATTCTAGTTTATAAATCATGTATAAAAGTTTTATGTTTTCAAACTTAAATATATGAAGAGAGTTACACAATTGATACTGCATTTTATAGACACTACAACAAAGTTGTGTTTAACAAACAATCCTAGCAGTCATACTACAGCAGAATATCAAAAAAAAAAACCCAAAACTATCACATCAAAAGTTGGAGAAATGCCACATTGACTGTGAACCAAAACACAAACTTCCTATAGGTAGTGACTCTTTTTTTATAAAGCCATAAGAATGCCTAAGCAAATACGTATTAAAAAACAACCTGGAATATGGTAATCAGGGTTGCATCTAAATAATCTGGTTGAGGATGAAGAGTATATAGTATATCCAAATTTTTTGGCCGCCCCTGGACATGGACGGCTCTTGCCCCACCAAAATAGTCAGAGAAGACACGTGCGTCTAAGCTAGCAGACATAATAATCAACTTCAATGCAGAAAACCGTCTGCTTTGGCATTGTTTCAAAGTACTGGACCAAACACCTTGCCTGTCCAAGAGCACGCCATCGTTCAACCGCCTATATTTAGTATTTGGACAATCATTGGCGGATGCAGACCTTTTATTCTGAACATCTTTCAACAAGCCCAACAGCACATCAGTGTGGACTGTTCTCTCATGAGCTTCATCCACAATAACCACGGAGTACCTAGAAAGATACGGATCCAACAGTGATTCCCTGTAGAAGAGTAGTATCAGCTCCGCAGGCAAAAATTTAGATCACCATAAGTTGCTCATTTAGCAGAATACAAGTTTCACATGATTTTTCCATCTACTGTAATAGGAAGTATAAAACTTCTACTGGTTCAAACATCCCTTGAATATCTCAAAAACAAGAGCTAAAGCTTTGCCAGCCTCCAGACCAATTAGCAAAATATCTAAAATAATTTCAGCTAGTTAGTAGATCTTGCTCCCCCTATAGATCTAAAGAAATAAGACCAGTAAGTCTGATTTTTTATGTTAGCCCACTGAAAAGTACCAATGCATCCAACTACTGAATCTTACAGGAATCTTCAATCTTTACAGATAACACGCTGAATACAACCAAACTTTAGTGTCCCAACTGAATATTAGTATCATCCTATCACAAGCAGATGTCGTCAAACTGGTTGAACATACTATGCAAGTCACAGGAGATAAAAAAGGCAGAAACTTAACCTTAGAAGCAAACCATCCGTCATGTACTTGATTCTTGTTGAACCGGATGTCATGTCATCAAATCTGATGGAATACCCGACCCTTTGGCCCAACTCAACCCCAGATTCCTCTGCCACTCTTTTGGCAACAGTAACAGCCGCCACACGCCGTGGTTGGGTAACCCCAATAATTTTCCCATCGCGACAGAACCCAGCATCAAATAGAAATTGTGGTATCTCTGGTAAAAAAAATAATGCCAAGGATGTAACAACTCCCTTAAGGGGGAAAAAAGGAAATAGCATAAGGCACGACTATACATGTCATGGGATTTTCCACAGCAATATGTCGCACTATGCAACCTTACTATCTCGATGTTTATACACTTGGATATGAAGAAACATCATGAAACAAATACATAATATTGTACTATGTTTTGTGCCTAGTTATGACGAAATGCCGAAGGTTGTGGTACCACAGACACCTACATGCTATACCTACATCGATACTTACGTGTAGTTTTTCCACTTCCCGTCTCACCAACAATGATCAAAGTGTCGTTGTTTCGCACCTCCTGGATGAGCGGCTTCTCGACTGGGACAAAAAAGAAAGGATCAACTAAAACCCAGGCAAACCCACAACGAGCTAAGTAGATTCACGGAAACCAACAAACAAACCAACAACTGGAAGCCACAGTACCCAACGCGATTGGTAGAGACTTCCTCTGCTGCGCGATCTTCCGCCTCCTACATTCCAGTCAAAAATTCGCGGGCATTCGATTAATTTCTCTCCCTAGAAGAAGCTAAAGAGTTTCACAGGCTCTTTTCTCTAACTCCTGAACATTCACTGATCCCAAAAAAGGCCCAACACGCCTCAGAGCATCAAGATAACAGTCAAGCGATTCCAGAGACGACTAGGTAGCGACAAGTCAGAATATGAAGGTACAAACAAAAGAAAAAGAAGAAGATAAGTTAAAAAAAGAGAAGAACCGATTGTTGGCGATGTGGGTATTGGAGGGCAAGCCATTGAACTGAGGAGGTCGCGTCGCGTCGCCTTCTACGCCCGGAGCCATCGATGTGAGAGAGCAATCTTCTTCCCCAAGGAAGCCTTCGGTCAAAGTGTGAAACTGCGGAGAGTACAAATTTATTATATTTGTATTAATTTGGAGTTTTTTATGGTATTAATAAAAATTTTATTCGTAATAGATATTATTATACTTAAAAAAAATATAACTACAAAAACACAAATTGAAGGATTTGACAAGATCCTATAGAGGAAAAGAAAAGGTATTGCTTGTTTGTTTCGGATTTTAAAAAAATCATTAAGAGTATTTTCATAATGTATATTTTTACGTATTGTGAAAGTTTCAAGTGTTTTGACCAAAAATTGATTAAAGCATATTCACAGCAAAATTTGAAGATAATTATAAATAAAAAAAGTTCCAAACAAATCCTCAAGATTAATTTAGTAACAACAGTAAATGTTGATTTCTCAATTCATTCATTTCTTTTCCAAGATGTTGTAAATAGGCCGAAAGGTTTCTTTAGATTTGTTTCATCCATATTCAATGACTTTTTTTATGCTAAAACTTACTAGCCAATATATTTTGAGTATTGAATATACTGAGACTTACATGTCTACTAAAATAGGTTTTTCATCTTATTTATAATATATCCAATTATTAATAAACTACTTGATAACATTCTCCGCATTTAAGTATCAAAAAATCTTGTTGACACATAAATTTTGATAAATCATATAAAGTTAATTGCATGGAAAAATTAGGGATTCCCTATAATCCATAACACAAATGCTACGATTTATTTACATATAGCTTTAGGAGCATTTTTCATATAGAGTGAGTCCTCGCACGGAGAGCACGTAATGTCATCTACGTTTGTTGTCTCTTTAATCGGCGAAATTAGGAGACAACGATTGTGAAAAGATTTTCGACCACAGGCAAATATTCGCATGGAATTGGTCAACAGAAAAAATATTTGGTCAAATGAAAAAGAGGAAAGGATTTTGGTGATCAAAGGAAGTTATCATATAAGATGAGAATGTGTGTCCCTGATCGTGTGATTTTTGGGAGGAAAGAGGAAATAAACTTTGGAGGCTTTCTCCTTTAGAGGAAAAGAAAATAAAAAGAAAAAAAGAATGAAATTTCGGTCAAATCTCCGAAGGATTTGACCGAAGATTGCTTTTTCCTCCCTTGCCAAAGAAGCGTCAAGGGCAGAACAGAAGGGGAACTCTTCGGTGAAAAAAAAAAAAGGCGGGCGGGAGGGCATAAGTGACAAAAGGAAAAATAATAAGAATATTTGGTCAAATCTTAGATTTGATAATTTGAATATTTAGTTTAGTCGCCGCTCGTAGCTGTTCTTCACCCCTCGCTTGTGATAATTTGATCGGTGAGGAGGTGTGGATCAACGGGCTGTTGCACCCGATCGCTCAACGCTTTAGAGACTCCTTGTTGTGACCAACGTTGATACAGGATCTTGCCATTTGCTGTTTTAGTCTTCTTGACACAACCGAACTCGCAGCCCAGTTGTGCCAAGTCGTGGCTGATTCGCGCCATTGGTGTGCCCTCATTACCATCTACTAAGCATCACTTTTTGCAAGTTACATCCACCGGCCCAATTTGGAGATAGTTTATTCAAATCGGGTAATCATCTAATCCGATCTTGAATTCGATTTTATTTCCTTAATTTGGACTAATGTGCATTTTGTCTTTTTATAGGCATTACCTGATAAGTATTATATCTAAATTCGTAATTGCATATCAATTTTTTATTCTATCTATAAGGCTTTAGATGAAATAATTAATTGCGCGAAAATCTTTAAAATTGATATCTTGATCTTTAAGGCTTATCATCAATTTATCGATTTTATTTGCAACTTTGTTGGTGAACTTAGATGTTATTTCCATGTTGGGCTTTTTTTTATTGATTTGATGTGTTCTATTTTGTTATTAAAAAAATCCTTAAAAAAAAGATTGCAACGCACATTTAGATTATGTTGCATATTATATAATATTGCATTTTTTAAATTAGATTACATATTTTATTTCAAATTTTAATAAAAACCTTAAAAATATTTCATATCCATGTCATAGCATAAATCATTTCATAAAGTTTGCATACTAGATTTTACTTGACATCTAAATTAGGTGCATAAATCTCATGACACATCATTGCCATGTAATCTAGAAAATTACGTGTCTAGGTCATAAAAATTTATATCATGTTAGAATAATACATTTAGAAGTCTAGGGTCATGCTATATTAGAATTCATATTTTATTAGGTTATTTAATTTAGAATTTCATTAATAAATAAAAAGTGACTAAAAAATACCATTAGTATGTCATTTAGATAGTCACTTGTCTTTAGTTAAATTGCATATCATTTTACTAGATTAATCTAGGGTTGAATGTTATAGGACATATTAGATTAGTCAAACTCTCAGCATATGCATCGCATATTAAAATAATTTGTATATAAAAAGTGAAAATCCAAAAAAATATTTAAAGCTTCATCCTTGCACACTTAGTTAATTTGCATGTTAGGATATTAATAAAACCAAAAAAAAATCATTTGCTTTGGTTTTTTTTTTTGAGAATTTACATCAATGTTTACGCATCTGCATGATCACACACATATTAGGAAGTTAAATAAAATCAATTTAAGCTGCCTGTAAATTATTCTTTTGGAAATAGAAAGGAATGGTACCGAAAGGGCATTAGAGTAATATAGCGTAATCAAGTCACCGTACCCATAGTCTCTGGTTTGTAAGGGTAAAGTATAACTCTCGGTACTTTACATGAGTTTCTAATCGACCCATTGTAAATATATTAGTGGTGACTTCAATTGAAATTAAATTTTGCATGTTAAGAATTGAACCTAAATCGTAAACTTGTATAAGCTTGGGAGAGCTCGAGCTAAGTCATATTTAGCAATCCATTAACCGAACCATAGGTGGTGCACCTTCGGGAAGGTCACGACAAATCTCCAAGTGACTATTGATACACCAATAATTATCAATATCTCAATAATCCTTCATGTTTCTAATAGCTTTTCAAGGTCAAGAATAACTCTAAATCCACCACTATTTTATAACTTTTACAATTAATTAGTAATTATACATATTTCATTTGTTATACGTGCGCAGTCATGCAGAATAAGTTCTTTTTTATATTAATTACCAGCTCAGTCTATTGTGAAAAGTAATTGTTTCAATTATGAAGTGTCATCTCCATGCCCACTGATATAAATTGAAATAGGAGCTATTGAGTTATTGATCAAAGTAAAACATTAGCAGACACCAATGATATCAGACGGTTTGTCAAACATTTACAGCAAACGTTATCCAATGGTCATAATCTTAGACCAGTCCGTTGAAATGATGCGACCACATTCAGATGGAGACCATAAACGTTATCCATAATCCAGAATCCTCCGATCCGGGCAAAAACAGATGTCTCGCTTCAAGCACAAGGCTTCAGCTATCGAGTCCTCTGCAACGATTCATACGAATGAATGTCTGCTTCGGACAATGCCGGCTACAAGGACTCCCTCACGACTTGGAAATGACGGGCATAGACGGCAGTTGCATGTATGTTCTCTCTTAAAGCGACTATTCCTGCTTCACTGCACAGGCTCTCCAATTCGGCTCCTGTGAACCGTTCAGTATGTTCTGCCAATTCTCTGAGATCAACATCACTTCCTATTTTCATGTTTCGAGTATGCGCGCACAATATTTCGTGGCGAGACACCAAGTCTGGCGGGGGTACATAGAGCACCTATAAATTTAGAGAGGAAAAGGTCATCATGAGCTCGAAGAGGTAGTGACATAGCATACAATGGTTCCATCACAAAGTACACACTGGGCTACAAATTTCGAACTGCCAAAATAGGGGGAAAGATAAAAGAGACAATATTCCAGAAAAGAATAAAAGCACAAACACGAACTTTCTTTATATTAGGAATACTAACTATACATGAAAGTAATTCGCTTAAAAGTTGAAACTGAAATTTGCTCAACAAACATCTTTTTCAGACTAAAAAGTAAACAAAAAATAAATGAAGAAATTAGGAGCATAATTACGCGGAGAACAAGTAAATGGCCAATTTTAGGGAATCTTATGGCATTATTAGCAACCTAATGCCAATCTGGACACAATGACTAAAGAAAGGAGGATCAAAAGTTCAAACAATAATCACTTTAAGAAGTACATAATCCAGAAAGAACCCAGCAGACTCAAGAATAAGGTCACAGATTCGCAGCCTGAAGTCCAGATCAAGAAGCAGCGGTGTTCCTTACCAAGTCAAAACGACCAGGCCAATAAGTGCTACGTCAATTGCAAGGGGGCGATTTGTAGCAGCTAACACAATGATCCCCTGCCCAGACGAGGTAGCATCAGATGGAAGCTAATAATAATTTACAATTTATCAAACCCAATAATGCTCACGTTTGCCAGTTCTAGACCGTCCATCTCAGTCAACAACGTGGATAGTAGCCTCTCTCCAACTATCTCATTGCTGTTTGACTTACCTCCACTGCGAGAGAACCAAAATCAGGAAGCCAATTGCAAACTTTACCATAACAAAAAATAAAATGAGAACAGAATGAAGGTATCTTATGCACAACACATTGAAGTAGCATCCTTCACCATTTCCTCAATGTTCATTACATCAACCAAAACAACGACTCCATTGTACTTCAATACCAGTGATGATTTCACATGCATTGTACGAAAAGATTACTTCTTCCGGGATATACTTGAAGAAAATCTTTCTGGTCTACAACCATGTGTGAACAGAACAATATGAGAACACCAAAGCTTGCACGGAACAGCCCTAAATGAAGTTACAACCCTCAATAAACTCACCGCTTGCCTGCCACAACGTCAGCCTCATAAAAAAATATGATGCTTGGTGCTGCAAGACGAGCTCTCCTGAAGGTATTCCTCAATAAGGCTTCCCCCTCTCCGACATACATTGAATATAACTCTGCTCCACTGAAGCATAAAGTTTGTGAATTCTCAAGATAAAGGACTGGGATAATCACATCAGAAAATCAGAAAGGAAAAGCGGAACATCTTGGCTGGTTACATCCTCATAACTATTGGCTAACATAAAGGCAACAAACAGGAGATATTTTGTAGGGTCATCACTTCAATTTGTCAATAGCACAGACATTTAGTTTCTGTCACAGTCATCGTGCTTAGCTATAGTGAATTGTCTTGTAGAGTTGGAATCTACTTCACAATGATACAAATTGGAAGGTACCCTCATTATCAAACTATTGCAACTTCCTTCTTTCAATGGCTGAAGAAAATAATACTATCAGCAACACTATTATCTTCACTACATATTGGCAACAATATATAGCAAAATTCAAGCTCTACTGCAGAATCATTTAATGAAGGATGGACTATCTATCTATTATGGATGAATTAGAAGATTTACTAAGATAAGTAAGTTAAGAAAAATGCTGAACCTCCAATATAAGTCCTTCTAAGATTTTGATCTTTAACTCAGATTGAATATTCAACAATTATGATTTACAGTGTGATTGACTCTATGGCATAAGCACATACTTAATTAGTGGCGATTTTTTTAAGACAATGGAAGAACTTACCCACAAATTTAATTACCTTTTAGTCATCATTCACATAAAAATAAAAGCCATAAACAGTTTGTTCACATGAACAAAATATCTTGTCTGATGGTAGGTTAGCTCGTACTAGATGCAACAGCAGATCAACTCTCCGAGCCCATTCCACAAAGTTTCATATTGCATTTTTTTTTTCGCCCATCCTAGAACAAAGTAAAGTTACCACTCCAGACTTGTGAAACAAAGAAACCAGGATCTAGTGGACAGCAGAACTTTGTTTTATTGCCTAGCGACAATAATTGTTTTATTGACAGCAGAAACCAGGATGGAATTACCAACATACCATTGCCACTCTCGTTAAAGTCTCAGAGCATATATAATTGTTCAGAGAGCTGTTGACATCAAGCCTTAAAAAAAAAAAGAAGCTTGGCTAGCATGAGCAGCAGCTTTTGCAAGAGTAGTTTTTGAGCATCCTGGAGGTCCATGCAGCAGTACGCGATGAATTGATTATATTCCCAGCCTCGAAAAAGCAGTGGAATGTTTGATAGGCCACTCACAGCTTGCTGTATCTTCCTCTGATCGGCGTTAAGAATGTACAAATGTAAAAAAATGGTGACCACGGCCTGAGCACATAAAAATGAGTTCACTGACCTTCAATTCCTTATATCCTCCTATGTCATCCCATGATACCTTACGAATTTCCACTGTGACACCTCTCGTTATACTTGGACCAACAATAGATCTAGCATAGTCCCAATCTTCCAATGTAAGCAGAAGTTCCTGCTCTACATCTGAAAACCTTCTAAGAGCATAAGCAGTTGCCTTGCAGCATAAAGCTTCTAAATCAGCTCCAACATATCCATCGCACATTAGAGCAATGGATCTCAAGTCAACAGTAGGATCGAAAGGAACTTTTTTTGTGTAAAGCTGACCATCAGATACAAGGAGTCAAATTGCTATCTCCAATTTGAGTAAACCTAACATTCAGCTAACTTAAATTCACAGCTTTCGGGTTTCAAAAATCTCTGCAGCCTTAATATGTGATATTGAGGCAGATGCATCCAGTGTGATCTTGGAAACAGCCTATTAACAAAATAAAATCTATGATACCTGGAGAATTTGAAAGCGCTCTTCTTCATTAGGTGTTGTAACTTCTATCTCATCATCAAAACGCCCATACCTTCTAAGTGCAGGGTCAATTGCATCCACTCTGCAAATACAGAACGCGAGTACTGAACAAAGAGAACAAATGACCAAAGAAAATGGAGAAAATGTACTTAGGGAATCTCATCAAAATAGTCATCTAGTTGTCATTTTCCATTCTCAGAAAAACTGAAGCAATACAGTCTAGGTTTATTGGCTCTCTCTAACCAATGTGAATCACTGAAATTCTTCTCAAAAGCAGGGACAAAAAAATTCAAACTAAGGAGGAGCAGCAGAACATATGGAAAGATGACTTCTCCTTTATAGACTTCATAATATTATAATCTGCAAAAGCCTAAAGGTATTAATTTTAAGGAGGCATGCAACAAGGAGCCAAGACTAAAACAATATCCTCATATGTCACACAAGAATACGACCCAATGCCACATGTGAAAATTTAACCTGTTCGTTGATGCAGCAACAACAACTTGTGGCAATGATCTTGATAATTGCCGAGTAGAGTCCATCAGGGTACATAATTGAGACGTCAAACGGACATCTTGGTCCCTTCTGCACTCTTAAGGAATAACTTGGATTAAATTAATGATTGCCAATTAATCTTTATGGCAAAGTAATAGCCAAAATAAGGAACATAAACAGGAGAAATTGCAATTCAGCATACTGATAATGGTCCAAAATGTCATGGTTCTGCTAGCTGCATTTATGCTGCCACCTAATTGCAGGTAAAGTCCTCAACCAAAACATATGCGCGCGTGCGCGCGCGCGCGAGAGAGAGAGAGAGAGAGAGAGAGAGAGAGAGAGAGAGAGAACTCATAGCTAGCTTTAGATGAGATTGTTTTCTGGCAACACCTTGAAAAGACAACTACAAGCTAGCATATGCACATGCAGTAAACTCTATGCTTGATAGCAAAAAAATCATCTGAATATGTCTGAATTGAGAAAATTGTAAAAAAATTGCCATCCGATGTTTCTAATTATCAGAATGACAGTTCGAGGGAACTTTTGAGTTTGATAACAGTTTAAAAAAAAAACAAAAAAGCAGACTAAAACTATAAGCAAATTATGAACAGCTTTTTACTTTTCACAAAAGCAAAAAGGTTATAGATACTAGTACGAATGCAAAGATGACATTCATGGCACTAGCTAATCTTACTCGGAAAAACGATGTGCCAAACTTGAGTAACTAAATTGATTTTGACTGATATTCATGTTATCACATAGCTTGTTGATCCCTACTATGACCATATAACAATTTATAATCCCATTAATCACCTTTGAACAATTACTCCTCCGAGTAATCACAAATATCACAATGGTGTTATTTACCCAAAAAAAAATATCACAATTGTATTGATGTGACACTTAGTACCTCGACTTACTATAAGAGATAAGTTTAATTAACTTCATCTTATGGTAAAAGGATAATAATTGTCATGATTTTTAGGGGTGTGCAGGTTCCAAAGTGAGTAGGGTGTTGACTTTCCCCTAGAATTTGCCCTATAGGTTCTTGGAACCACCCACAGGTTCAGCGTACCCTATACTACCTCATAATTCTTTGAAGATCGCATAAAATTTTGTCACAGTTCTAGTTATTAACACACTGAATATTCAACAGAAATCACAAAAGATTTCATGTAAAATAACATCGAAGGTGAGAAAACAAATAAACAAATCAGTTTATGCCCATCATTTAATTCTAAGTTTACATGAAAGCCTATCCCACTCTATTGAAAGCATGAACCAAATGGTACCTTTTGTAGACATACCCAAGCCTGTCACAAAGAGAGAGAGAGTGTCACGCTCCGGTCCTGAGCTCGCGATGTCACGCCCCGATACTTCGGAGACGTAGCCATCCCTTCAGGATCCAATTTCACTTCAACTCCCACCGTAATTCCGACTCCAATACTCAATCGCAGAAATTAAGAACAAGAACTAAGATAGAAACCTTAAATTACTTCATTACAATTAACTTCATAACGGGTCCACATCATTCCAAAATACAAAATAGATCAGACCAGGAGGGAAGTATCAAAAGTCCTAGGGTTCGAGCCTCCGCTCAGCTGTACAATCAAAAGTTGCGGGGAAGGGTAAGAGGGGTGGACTAGCCTACGGTGCACTAACTGATTTTAGCCATTCACGTACACTAAGAGGCTTCGGGTCGATAATTGTCCCATCCTCTGAGTCATCTCCCCCATCTGGATCATCGTAACCAGACTCGTAGCCTCCCCATGGTACTTCGCACCGCTCCGACAGGTACTCCATCTTGGTCTCTGGGAACCCCATGTACTCCACTACATGCTGGTGTGGGAACCAGGTCTGCTTCGGGATGCTCCAAATCCACTCGGTCTGGCTTTGAGACTCTATGATCATCCCGGACTCCTTCACCCTCTGATTAATCACACACCCTCTATCGATAGGTTGGTCAGGGACCATTCCTATCTCTTCCTCCAGGTCTTCTACCTCCTCATCCGAACTAAAGGGAGCCTCCAGCTCCTGCTGATCCCAGTCCTCTTCCTCGATGGGCTCCTCCTCCAATGGCTCCTCCTCCTGGGAGTCCTCCTCCTCTAGCTAGTTCTCCAGGTCGGAGAGTTCCTGCTCCGGGTCCATAGTAGGGTCCTGGGATGGTGGGGGTGGTGGAGTGAGATACTTGGTATCCCAGTGAACGAACCCTAACCCTAGATTAGGAACACCCCTACCCTAGGGTCCTTAGGACGTCCCTCCCAACTCTCAGTCTCTATACAGTATGTCCGACTATCCTAGCTAGGGAACCGACTTTAACATCTCACATCCCAAGATCCTATCATACTACGCTTAGTACTCGCGACTAGTCTAATTCGGAAGACTCCCCGTCTCATGGTTGCCGAGAGTAATTGATCGGATTAAACCACACAACTAATAATCTAATAATCGAATTTAATAAATAAATTGCAAGGCTAATAATCTGATAATCGAATTTAATAAATAAATTGCAAGACTGATAATCTAATAATTGAATTTAATAAATAAATTGCAAAACTAATTTAATTTGCTAATTTAATTAAGTAACTCCCAAAAATAATATGAAGTGCGAGACCGACACCGTCACCATCTCAAGGTGCTTAATCCACGGCCATGCCCAAGTTGAACTTTTTCAACTTTCTCAAGGGCTTGTGCCCTCGGCACCCCCACACGCCAACTATAGTACCCACATGCCAACTATAGTACTAAGGTGCTTCTCGCATTCAGTGAGGAACGTCACCACTAGACTATCACCGGTCGATCCATCCATTCTATGCGGCCAAACAATCAATCAATTAGTCAATCAATCAAACAATCAATCATTCAATCACAATTTCTAGGAATCCTAACAATTTTAACCATTCTAGCCAATTATACCCAATTTCTACTAAAGCAGTAAATGCGCCTAATAAAGGTTTAGAGCCCACTCACTTGTGAGTCTCTTGTCTTCCACCCTGCTAGTTCAGGCACCTGCTGAAGGCCAAGAGAAATTTTTTTTTTTCGGGCCGCCTCTTTCTTTTTCTTTTCCTTTTCTCCTTTTTTTTTCTCTTTTCTTCTCGCAGGCTGCCTGGGCTGGGCTCGGCCTGTGACTAGGTCAGCTTGCTGGGCCGGGTCGCCTAGCCTGGGCTAGCCTCTAGGTCGAGCTGCTGGGTCTGGCTCGCTGGGTCTGGGCTGGGTTGGTCAAGCCCGTTGACCAGCCTCCGGCGACGGCGACTGCTTCGGCGACGGCGACGGTCGTCTTCTCCGGCGAGTCACAGACCCGGTTCGACTTCTCGGGTCACGAGTCGGGTTGTCGAGGCGCGTCGGGTTTGGCCGCTGTTTTCCGTCCACCGACCAAACCGAAGCTCGAGACCGGTCAGATCTGGAAGTTTCTCCTTCGACGTGTCGAACGATGGTGGTGCCGGGAGCTGAGGTGGTCGGAGCTGGGAGAGATCCGGCCACGAAGCTGGCGGCTCAGGGTCTAGGGTTCCAAAGGAGATGTTAGGTTTCGAGCTCAAATCCGTCGATCACAAGGCAAATCGGATGAATCAAGGACTGTAAACAAGGTCTAGAAACCTCAAGGAATCGATTGGTGGTAACCAATCGAGCTAAGGAGGTCGGGAAGAGGAAGAACTCACCTGATTTTGGTTGCGGTCCTGCGGTTTTCTGGAAAAATTTCCAGAAAACCCTAACCGTGGAGCCTCTTTTCGGGGGCTATCGGCGGCGACTCCGGCGGAACCGAAGGCAGTGGTTGGTGGCTTCGGACAGAGGACGTTGCAGACTCTCCAATGACACCAACGGCGGGGCGAGAGGAGGTCCGAGCTGAGAGAAAAGTGAGCTGGAAGTGGAGATGGTGCTCGGTGTATACTGGGTGGGGTGGTTGGGGGCGAGCTGAAAATCAGCTCGCCGGCGCAACGTGGAGGTCCCCCATTGGCTCCACATCACTCCGGCCATCACTCAAGGACGAGAGGTGGGTGGTGGCAGCGGCGAGGCGATCGTTGAGGCGACGGTTGCAACAGTTGATGGGCGCACATCAACTGTTCGAGGAAATGTCGCAGAGAAGAGAGAGAAGGAGGAGAGAGCTGCGCGCGTGCGTGGCGCGTGCCGTCCGGTCCGACCCGGTCGGACCGCCCGGTTCATGTGGTTGGGCCGGTCGGTTTGCTGGCCGGTTCAGAAATTTAATTAAAATAATAATATTTTAATTTCCGAAAATTGGAAAATTAATTTAAAAATTCGTAAAAATTTGGGAAAATTTTCTAAATTTCTTAAAATTTCCCAATACCAAGATTTTGACATTTTGGGCCCAAATAAAATTTTTAATCACTAATTTCGGTAATTCAAGAGCCTTTCAAAAATTTCACAAAATAAAAAGGAAATTATGAAATTTCTCAGAAATTTTCCCAAGGCCGTAAATGCGAACCGAGTCCGAAACACGGCTGTTACAATAGTCCTTACCGTTCAATAAATTTGCGACGTTCCCAAAAATAATCGTCGACCAATTAAATACTCACTAAATAAATAATTAATTAATTAACTACGCAGCAGAAACAAATAGATAATCCCGGACAAATTCTGGGGTGTTTGAAAATTCCTTAATTTAAACAAACTAATTCAGTATTTACAAACAAACCGTACAACAGTTAAACCCATTGACAATACAATAAAAAATCATGGGTAAGGGGTTGATTAATTGTCTCTCAAAAATACCCCTAACTACTTACAACAAAATAAACTAACTTCACGGCATCCCTAGGCTCCTCTAGCCTCACCTGGCCCTCGAGGAGGAACTCCACGGTTTGGACCTGTAAAAAGGGGTTAACAACAACAATGAGATAAATCTCAATGAATCTACCACCTAATCCTCGATTAGGAGAGCCCTCACTCTAGGGTCCCTATCCGATTAGGTAACCTAACTCTCGTATCATGGTTGCTTGGTTCTAATGTCTAATTAGCTCACTAGTCCTCGATCAATAATTAAACGATTAATTCTACAACCAATAAATTAATCAATTAATAATTGACTTAAATAAATAACAATCGCAATCAATTAGCAACCACAACCAATTATCAACCACAATCAATATCAACCACAGTCAATTGTCAATCACAATCAATTATCAATCACATCCAATTGCCCAATCAATTATATTAAATAACCAACATAACAATATAATTAAATTTCCAGAAGAAATTCCAATTTAGATAATCCATCATTAATTAGGCAAAACTACAGTAAATAAATTCTAATTGCGCAAATTACCAATCTAAATTTCACGTCGCTAATTATCAAAGTTAACCAAGGTCATTAAATTACTAAATTATCATCAAATTCTATAATTCAGTAAGTTATTACTTAAAATCCTAATCAGGCTGTAAATAGCCGAAATTAGGAAAAGACCAACGGTAGTCCTAGAAATTAATAAATCAACACCAATAACTAATAAACCACATAACTAGAGCTAACAATTCACCAATTGCCCTCTAGCTATCCAATTTTTACCAAATCACTCATTTTGGCTAAAATTACCAATTTACCCCTAAATCCTCCAAAATTACTAAATTGAATCCTTAATCAACCAACCGACCCCCTAATCAATCAATTGGCTGTTAATTATACCCAATTAAGCCAATAATTAACTACTAGAGCGTGCAACCGCCCTAATTGGGGATTAGGAGGCGACTTACCTCCAATCCAAGCTTTTCAGTTCGATTTCGTGACGACGATCCACAGCGAGTCTAAATTAGTCTTCAATTTCGCGATTCGGATTCCTAATTGGGCTCAAAACTCCACGGTATGGCTTGGCACGATGCGACGGCGACGACGGCGGTGACGGGAGGTTTTCCGGCCAGCTCTTGTCTGGCCGCCGGCGAGGTTTCCGGTGGTTGCTCCGGCGAGAAATCCGGCGACTGTATTCTTGGCTCCAGCGAGGCAGACAGAGTCTAGGCGAGCTGCTGGGTCGCTGCTCAAGCTGGTTGGGACGGCTGGACGGTATGGCTCGGGCTGGACATGGCACGGCTCAGCTGGACGGCGCTATGGCGGCTGAATGGCGAGGGAAAAACTCCGGTGATCCAACTCCAAGCTGTGGCTGCGGTTTTTAGGCCCTTTTGCTGCGGTTTAGTCCCTTTTACTGCGATTTTACAAACAAACAGGAACAGGGCTTTGGTTCGCGGCTGATTTGGGGAGAAATCGAGTGCCGGGGACGACGGTGAGGCTTCTCATGGCGTTGGATAGCTCCACGGCGTTGACGAGGTTCACGGCGAGGCTCACGGCTCGCTCGAACGGCCGAATTTCGGGAAAGGTGAACGGAGGAGAACTAGGGTTTCGGGTTGAGAATCAAAGCGAGCTTCTCGGCGTCCAAGGTAGAGATGAAGGTCTCGATAGCAACGGCAAGGTGTTTTGGTCCATCTCTGATGATTTTACTGTCCAAACGGCGTCGAAGGAGGCAGCCTCTCATGTGCGGCGGCAGCTAGGGTTTTTCGGGTCTCCCTCGCGTGCAGAGAAGGAGAGAGGAAGGAGATGAAGCTGACGTGGCGGGCTGAGCTAGCTGGCGCATGGTGTGCTGCCGCGTGGCTAAGCCCGCGTCTGTGTGTGCCGTGTGGCCATGCCACGCCTCGCTGGCAGCCTGCACAGCTGAAGGCTGCCTCGCCCGTGCAGAAGGAGACGATGGGCCGAGAGACAAAAAGATGGAGCTGGGCCGAGCCAGGAGAGAAGAGAAGCTAGCCCGCGAAGGAAGAAGAAGAAAGGAAGGGAAGAAAGCCGGGCCGGGTTTAGGCGGCCCATGCGCAAAAATAGAAAGAAAATAGAGAAAATAGGAAGAAAACAGGAAAATAGAGGGCAATAAAAGGGATTTCCGAAATTTAAGGGAAATTTGACTGCCTTTCCTTTAATTCGAATTTACATCTTCCCAAGCTAATTGAGTACAATTTCTCGCGGGCTAGCCATGGCCCGTGCGCGGCCTGGCTCGACTTGGGCCGTGATCCCAAAGCTGGTCCATCAATTTCCAGTTTTCATATTTTATTTTAAAGTCGATTTTATTTAAAAATAATCATTTTAAACACATACAAAAATAAAATAAAACCCCGAAAATTTCTAAAAACTCGAAATTGCTTATTAAAACCCATAATCACCCTTTTAAATCAAAATTTCTCAAAAATTGAATTTTCCGAAACCTCAAACTTAATTTCTCAAAATTTTATCCTTTAATTCAAAATTTCCCGAATTTTAATAAAATCCCCTTTTGGTTCAAAATTCACATACAAGATCTAATTGAAATTTTGACAATCCAAATGTGTAAACACACGGCTGTTACACACATGTTCTCCAGGACACTGCTACTAATTTCAGAGTGATGCCTATTACTGATTAAGAAAATTCTCATGCTGCTTATACCACATTCTCCTATTTTCCACATTTCTCGTATTAAAATGATGAGAATTTAGCTTTCTCCATAGCCAAATGCTTCCCAAAGCCAATGATTGATTGTAGAGTAGAAGATTCTTGGGATTCTTACCTCGAATTACGATGAGGGCAAAGCACATCTATTTCATCTATGAAGATAACCGATGGCTTGCCTGACATTGCAATAGCAGATGCTTCAAAAAAAGATTGTCGCAGAACACTCTCAGTTTCTCCAGCATGAGCTCTGTGAACAGAGTGTGGACTGCAGTACAGACCAAGATAATTTAGTTGTAAGTGATGCCTTGCGTCTAAAGCAAGCCCCGCAGATTACCTAGTTAAGAGTGTGATTTCATCTACAAGCAATTAGTTGAAAAGTAAATGGTTTTTGTTTTTGCAGCCTTCCAAATTGTTTAATAATATGAACAATTATAGCTACCGAGAAAATGGAATGCTTAATACAAAATTACATTGAAAGTGTTATCGAAAATAGGGCAGTGTTCGGGAAACAAGAAAAAATGGCGCAAGGACAGAGTTTTATAATAACATAATGTTCGGGAACAACAAAGTATATAGATAAGACAACAATCATACAATATTCACGAACAACAAAGTTGAAGAACAGAACCTGGATAGAATTGTTTGTTGATCCTCGGAATGCTTCAGCGTACTCGAGCCCGACGAATGCACTTCGTGTCCTTAAGATGAATTTGCCAGCCTTATTGATGTACCAAGGCCATCGGACAATCGCCTCTCGGTATAGAACGAGTCTCTCTTTCTCTCGTGCAGTACAATAGCAAGAGAAAATGTCGAACGCAATCGTATGTGAGAATGATATTGCACAACCGAACCAGAATGAAATGACACCTATTCACAATAATGAAGTTCCGTTTCTACCCGAACATGCATGAAGAAAGGTGCCTCTTGGTCAAATGGACATGATGACTGAAAATGAAAATGAATCACGAAGAGTCACCATTCTTTACTTCTACTCATTCATAAACATTCAGGGGACTTAGACACTAAGTCCCCAACAATCTTCCACGTGAATGAGGAGTTCATTTATCATGGCTCTTCATTTATGCATGAAATGCAGTGTGCGATTATTTGGTGAGAGTTTGTTGTAGTAGGATAAGCAATCTAAGACTTTGAACTTTCCCTAGTGAGACATATCGGACTTACTCAATCAGTTACTAGAAGCGATGTCTTTGAATTGCCAACCTTTGATGTAAGCCTAGACAATAGAAAACACACAACTATCTCTCGTATACAGTTGGTTCTTACTATTGTGTTCGGTTTGGCCATGAACACCGCTTGGTCTCATGAGTGCTTTAGAGAACCGGCCTTTTCGAATTTTCACAGAAGCGGCCTTGAATTCGCACTTGCATAGGTGATTTTTGAATCCGAGGTATATCTTGTACCCAATTCAGTATCATTAAAAACTTTACGCTTAACCTCCTGTGTTAGTACTGTCCTTCCACGGGAATGAGTAATAATTGACAGTACATTATACCGTCTACATAACTTAGTTGTCCCTTTGAACTTAGTTCTTGGGATCTCTAATCATTTAGGTAGGGTGTCCACTATGAAAACTTATTTTATAGGCCTTAAACCCATTCCCTTGGATGTTTTCTCAACTAATTCTCTAGTTAAGCCTTTTGCTAATGGCTTTGCAACATTATCTTTTGACTTCACATAGTCAATTGTAATAATTCCACTAGAGAGTAGTTGTCTTAAGGTATCATGTCTTCGATTAATGTGTCGAGACTTATCATCATAAATGACATTCCTTGCCCTTCCAATTGCCACTTGACTATCACAATGAATACACACAACTGGCATTGGTTTAGGCCAATTTGGAATGTCTTCCAAGAAATTCTGAAGCCATTCTGCTTCTTCACCAGCCTTATCCAAAGCTATAAGTTCTACTTCCATAGTAGACCTTGCAATGCAAGTTTGTTTGGATGATTTCTAGAACACTACTCATCTACCAAGTGTAAACACATACCCACTTGTTGTCTTAGTGTCTCTTATCTCGGTTATCCAATTGACTCATATACTATGTTATACGGAAATGTAGTTTCAAAGAACGTATCATCCTTTGATTCATTGATTGTATTAACATGTATATCTGAGACCTTGGAATCACGAAATCGATATGCACTACTATTAAGAGCATATCTAATAAGACACAATCAATAGTTTTAAGTCATATCTTAACCCTTGTAGGCTTGGAAATCGCAACTTTAGCTAAACACCCTTATACTTTGAGATATTTCAAGGTAGGCGTTCTGTCTTTCCATTTCTCATAGGGAGTTCACTATGTCTTTTTGTGGGGTACTTTTTTCAAGATAAAATTCGTCGTCAAAACACCCCCCCAAATTATGTGATAAACTGAAACTAACTAACAATGCACTGATTGTTTCCTATAAGGATCGATTCTACCTTTCCGCCACTCCATTAGCTTGTTGCGCATAAGGAGGGGTAAACTGGTGAATGATACCAAACTGTTGATGAATCAAGGCTGGCACCAGTTTATTTTTCTGTTGAAATCATATCCTATATTTTAGGAGATAGTGGATGTTTCAAGTCTATCTTTAGAGAGGTTGTTTAGTCCTATTTTATAGGAGTGTTAGTTTTAGAATTGTTAGTGGACAATGTGTGTTTATGGTCAATGCTTTAGGTTTGTATTTAAGAAGAAGTTTCGGTATTTTTGAATATATGAATGCAGTTTCACTTTCCTTGTTCTGTTCTTGTTGCAAACTCTGTTTTTTCTACTTTAAATTGTTCTTCTGTTCAGCAAATTCAGCAAAGAAACAACATTTGGTATCAAAGCTCTCTTGATCTTAAGGGGCCGTGAGTGACTTGTGAGACTAAGTGAGAGGTGTGCTTCCAGTCATAAAAGCTTAAAGGCCAAATGGAGGCAGGTTTGAGTGGTTTTTCAGCAATGGTTGCACCAGTGTTTGACGGAGAAAATTATCAAGCCTGGGCAGTTAGAATGCAAGCTTATCTAGAGGGCTATGATTATTGGGAAGCTGTGGAACAAGACTATGGAGTTGATCCCCTTCCTGACAATCCAACCATCAACCAAATCAAGTTTCACAAGGAAAATATAACAAGGAAGGCAAAAGCAAAGTCATGTTTATATGCTGCTGTCTCACCCGCCATTTTCAGTAGAATTATGGCTTGTGAATCAGCAAAAGCTATTTGAGATTTCCTCAAGGCTGAATATTAAGGAGATAAGAGGATCAGAAGCATGAAAGCGCTGAATCTGATCACGGAGTTCGAAAGGCTGAAGATGAAGGAGTCTGAGATAATCAAGGAGTATTCGGATAAGCTGGTAAGCATTGCGAATTAGGCAAAGTCTTAGGCATTGATCTTTCTAACAATAGATTGGTGCAGAAGATTCTTGTCACATTGCCAGAGAGATTTGAGGCAACCATTGACTCTTTGGAGAATACCAAGGATCTATCTCAGATCAAGTTGGCTGAATTGCTTAGTGCTTTGCAAGCACAAGAGCAGAGGAGAATGATGAGGCATGAGGAAACTACATAAGGAGCTTTGTAGGCCAAAGAATGGAAAGGCAAGAACTAAAAAGGGAAGAAAGAGCATGGCAGCAGTGGTTCAGAAACTGTTATGGGTGAGAGCAATGCAGGCAGTTCTAAGAACTCTTGGGGAAAGCATCCTCCATGTAAGCACTGTGGAAAGAGAAACCATCCACACTTTTAGTGTTGGAAGAGGCCGGATGTAAGGTGCAGAAAGTGTCAAAAACAAGGACACATTGAAAAGTTCTGCAAAGAAAGGAGAAATCAGCAACAAGGTGAGGTACGAGTTGCTGTCCAGCAAGAGGTAGATCAATTATTTGTTATCTCGTGTTTTTCCTCTAATACTCCATATGATAGTTGGCTAGTTGATAGTGGCTGTACAAACCACATGACTAGTGATGAAAAGGAGTAAGGATTGGAAATGGGGAGTACTTAGAAGTGAAAGGTGAAGGGTCTGTAGCAATAGAGAGTTGTGCTGGAACTAAGTTGATTTCTGATGTGATGTATGTGCCTAAAATTGATCAGAATTTGCTGAGCATTGGGCAATTGGTAGAGAAAGGATTTAAGGTGATATTTGAAAAGGAGAAATGTTTGATCTTTGACTCTAATGGTCAAGAGATGTTCAAGATAAAGATGCAACATAAGAGTTTTTCTCTAGATCCTCTTAAGAAGGAGCAGGTGGCATTTAAGTGTCAGGCTAGAAATCGTTATCCAAAGTTTGAGTTAGAGTCAGAAGATTGCCAGATGTTACATCTGCCAGACGTTACAAGATCTGAGAATTACAACATCTACCAAATGTTACAAGATCTGAGACATGTTACAAGATCTGAGATGTTACAATATCTGCCAGAAGTTACAAGATCTGAGACGTTACAACATCTGCCAGACGTTACAACATCTGAGACGTTACAAAGTCTGAATGCGAAATCTAAAGACTGCTAAACTCTAAAGGAGCAGGTTGAATTCAAATGTCAAGCTGGTGACTCAGAAATATGCCACAAAAGATTGGGGCACCTTCATCAGAAAGGCTTGTTGTTCATGCAAAGGAATGAAATGGCAATTGGGTTATCAAACCTGGAGGAGCATATCGTAAGGTGTAAGGCTTGTTTGCTGGGCAAACATACTAGACTTCCTTTCAACAATTCAACTTGGAGAGCTACAAAGAAGTTGCAGTTGATTCATACAAACCTATGTGGTCCACAAGTGACACTTTCATTAAATGGAAGTAGATATTTCATTATTTTTATTGATGATTATACCAAAATGTGGTGAATTTATTTCATGAAGCAAAAGTCGGAAGTTGCTGAGATTTTTCTGAAGTTTAAAAGATGGGTTGAGAACCAAAGTGGCTGCAAGATTCAGGTCATCAGATCTGACAATGGAACGGAATATACTTCACAGGGGTTTAACTCTTTCTGTGAAGAGGCTGGAATTGAGCATCAACTTACTATTCCTTACTCTCCACATCAAAATGGAGTAAGTGAGAGGAAGAATAGAACTATTATGGAGATGACTAGGTGTCTACTGCATGAGAAGAATCTACCAAAAGATTTTTGGGTAGAAGCAGCAAACACAACAGTTTTCTTGCTGAATAGACTATCTACAAGGGTATTGGAGAATAAGACACCTTTTGAAGCTTGGTTTGATGTCAAGCCAATACTAAAAAATCTAAAAGTATTTGGCCGTTTGTGTTTTTCTCATATCCCACATGTGAATAGAGACAAGTTGGGAGAGAAAGCTGAAACTGGAATCTTTGTAAGCTATACCTCAGTGATGAAATCCTACAGAATTTAACAACTATAAACTAAGAAGTGATCATCAGCAGAGATGTTCAGTTCCTGGAAGATGAGGAATGTGATTGGACAAATGAACCGGAAGGTAAGCACAATGAGATCTCATTAAAATCCGACGAGCTGGTGGATGATGTTCTAGTTAGAGGTACTCGTTCTTTGACTAATATATATGAGAAGATGTGCAATGTTGTTGTTTTGGAACCTTTAGGTTATGGTGAAGCTAAAGATGATAAGAGGTGGTTAAATGCAATGAAGGAAGAGCTGTTCATGATTGAAAAGAACCATATGTGGGAGCTAGTTGACAAGCCTGAAAACAGGAAGGTGATTGGACTAAAATGGGTTTTTAGAACCAAACTCAATGCTGATGGCTCAATAAATAAGCACAAGGCTAGGCTGGTTGTGAAGGGATATTTTCAAGTTTGAGGAGTGGATTTCTCAGAAACTTTCGCTCATGTGGCAAGGTTAAACACAATCAGAATGTTATTTGCATTAGCAGCTCAACAAGGATGGAGAGTCTATCAGTTAGATGTAAAATATGCATTCTTGAATGGAGTGTTGCAGGAGGAGATTTATGTTGAGCAACCTCAAGGCTTTGTCACACCAGGCCAAGAGGAGAAAGTTTATTTGTTGAAGAAGGCGCTTTATGGGTTAAGGCAAGCTCCTCGAGCGTGGTACAGCAAGATGGATGAACACTTGCTGAGTTTAGGCTTGAAAAAAGCCTTAGTGAATCCACTTTATATATCAAGCAGCTATTCTCTGACATAGTTGTGGTGTCTCTTTATGTGAATGATATGCTTGTGACAGGAAGTAATGAAGCTCAGATTGATGCATTCAAACATGAGATGATGAAGATGTTTGAGATGACTGATCTAGGTGAAATGTCATTTTTTCTGAGGATGGAAGTTAGACAAACTTAGAATGAAGTTTTCATCTATTAGAAGAAGTACTTAAAGGAGATTATGAAGAGATTCAACATGGAAGAATGCAAGAGTGTGAGTACTCCAATGACTCACAAAGAAAAGCTTCGAAAGAATGATGGAGGAGAACCTATTGAAGAAAGAACATATAGAAGTCCGATTGGATGTCTTATGTATTTTACTGCAACTAGGCCAGACATCTTATATTCAGTAAGTGTCTTGTCTCGTTTTTAAGTTGTGTAAGTGAGTTGCATATGGTAGCTGCAAAAAGAGTATTAAGGTACTTGAAAGGCACTCTTTCATATGGGATAAAGTTTTGCAAAGTTGAGGAGTTTAAGTTGCAAGGCTATTCAGATAGTGATTGGGCAGGATCAATGGATGATATGAAGAGCACCTCAGGTTATTGTTTTACCTTTGGTCGGCATGTTAATCTTGGTGTTCAAAGAAGCAAGAAATTGTGGCTCAATCAACCGCAGAAGCTGAGTTCATTGCAGCTACTGCAGCTGTGAATCAAGCATTATGGTTGAAGAAGTTGATGGATGATCTGCATTTGCAACAAGAAGAAGAAATAAAAGTATTTGTAGATAATCAAGCTACTTTGGCTATTTCAGTGAATCCAGTATTTCATGGAAGAACAAAGCATTTTAAGGTCAAATATTACTACTTGAGAGAAGTGCAGAAGGTTGGAGAAGTGAAATTGATGTGCTGCAATTCAGAGAATCAAATTGCAGATATGTTTACTAAATCGTTTCATGTTGGTCGATTTGAACTTCTCAGGGCAACGCTGGGAGTGTGCAGCACTTGATCTAAGAGGAGAATGTTGATGAATCAAGGCTTGCACCGGTTTATTTTTCTGTTGAAGTCATATCCTATATTTTAGGAGATAGTGGTTGTTTCAAGTCTATTTTTAGAGAGGTTGTTTAGTCCTATTTTATAGGAGTGTTAGTTTCAGAATTGTTAGTGGACAACGTGTGTTTATGGTCAATGCTTTAGGTTTGTATTTAAAAAGAAGTTTCAGTCTTTTTGAATATATTAATGCAGTTTCACTTTCATTGTTCTGCTATTGCTGCAAACTCTGTTTTTGCTGCTGTGAATTGTTCTTCTATTCAGTAAATTCAGCAAAGAAACAACACAAACTCAGAGCAAATTTCCCCAAAAGAAAATTCATATTCACCTCCTCTCCATTCACTTAGGACATCTTTACTACTAGGGGACTTCGTGACTTACAATGCGCAACAACACGTGCCTCATGACTTACTATGCGCGGTAATTCCTTCCTCGAACACGCACATTCCATGCACAACCAGGATGCAACAATTCAATTATTCAATGTGCAAGCATAAATCACATTAGTGTTAAAAAAAAAAAAAGTCAAGACCCTCAATCAATCTCTAGTTAAAGTCTAGACAAGCGATTCTTAAAAAGAAGTCCATATCAAATTTGTTGAGCTATCCAGCACACATAATCATTAACAACTAGAGAAAGGGGGTCAATTTTCAAAATTATATCACACATTAGGACTACCGAAAGACAAACCAATTGACATCGGATTGAGCTGAAATTTTAGTATGTTGGAGCCCTAGACATGACCTACAACTTTCATGAAGATCACTAGATCAAATTCGTTAAGTAAATTCGTCAAAAAGGAGTATCCAATTGACTAGAAAAATAGGGTTACTTCCACACACACACTAAAAACTCGAACACAAAAGCATGTCAAAAGTGAATCAAAAGTCATCGTATAGACCTAGAATTTTAACATGTTGTAGCCCTATGTATAAACTACAACTTTAATGCAAAGCACTTGCTCAGAATCGCAACACAACATGCCCAGAAAAATAGCGAATACACAAAGGTCAACATTCTAGCATAAAATTATTCAGAACTCATGACGACTCCAAAAACGATGCCTTGTGCCTCCATTACCTTGAAAGAGTTCGTCCTCTTTCTCAACCAATATGGGAACTGGCCAACTTCCTCAATTTCAATTATGTTTCTTCCAAACAAAGAAGTAATAATATCATAGCTTTATTATATACATCTCCTACTTTGTTGAGATGTTAATGCCCAATTGCCAAAATGAATGCTATAGTGAGTAACTATCTTCAGAAAGAGATAAATTTGCAGAATATCGAGGATAATTAACCAGCCACAGCCGATTAGTTCATTTTAAGAAATCAGCAGCCATTGCGCCACCCAGGTAAAGCAGCAAATCTGCAAGGGGCAGCTTTCAGACATACATCGGTTCATCTAGGCCAACTGCAATTGGTTTTACCCAACAATCCAACTGACATGGCATGGTTCAGGAGCATTTCCTGCTAAACCTCAACACTTTTTCTCGACTTCCTCCAACAGTAAGTTGACATAGAAAAGGCAAGCATACAATAAGAACTCTTCACAAACTCTCAATATCAATTATAACTGGAAAATTCTAGTGAGACAGATATGTCTTCCGCTGAACAAACATCGACTTGAAAGAACGATTACGGTGCAAGCCAGCTAGATACTGGGACTTGATCAGTGCACGGCATATAAAAAGAGACAAAAACGGTCTCTTCAGCCTCTTCACTCCGTTCCTAGAAGAAGCCAAACATCTACACTCACGAAAAACCCACGCGAAGGGAGGAAGGCGAAAAAGAAAGTTCGTGGACCCAAAAACATGCATGTGATCTCCACGAACAAAGTCAAAAGGATCTCTCCAAGATCCAGACAAGTTCAAAAGGATCTCAACATCCTTCTGTCACTTGTCAAGAGACTGGAGACACGGGCTCGGGAAAAAGTTCAACCCAAGTGCAGGAGAGGACGACGGATGTAGAGAAGCGCCATGGTTTCGTTTTGCATTTGGATTTAACCACGGGGCTTAGCCGATTCCTGGAAAAATATATTGTGAAACATCAATCATCCTTTAGGAGGCACCGTCTCTCTTCCCCATGTTATGCTACGCGCGATCGTCGCAGCCACGGGGTTGCTCATCGCCAGTCCCCCTCCCACAGCCAAGCGCCGCGTCCGCCCGTCCATTAACCGCATCTCTACCGGCTCCAAAATGCCAGGCTCCACCAACATGGCCCGACACACCTCCTAGAGCCAGAAGTCGAACCCATCCATCTCCAACATGTCGGCACGAGAATAAGAGCTGTAATACCTCATTCTTTTTTACTAGGTCAAAAAGAAGAAGTGGGCCCTACAAT
This sequence comes from Melaleuca alternifolia, assembly GCA_019926035.1. Taxonomy (NCBI): domain Eukaryota; kingdom Viridiplantae; phylum Streptophyta; class Magnoliopsida; order Myrtales; family Myrtaceae; genus Melaleuca; species Melaleuca alternifolia. The sequence goes on along the minus strand of JAGKPW010003076.1, from coordinate 1,329,937 downwards.
GAAATAAAGGAAAAGAAAAAGAAAGTCAAAGTCAAATAATAAAAAGGAGAAGGAGGGGACGATCGGGCAGGGACGCGCGAGAAAGAAAAGAAAAGGGAATAAGAAGAAGAGAAAGGAAGAGAGAAAGGAAGGAGAAAAGGAAAGAGGGGTTTTGCGCACATGCCGTGGGGAGCTCACCAAGCCGAACACAACACGAATTGTAACATCCGGTAAGTGTTCCACCCTTCGTTCGTCCAATTGGAATAGTAACCGAGTTAGGGCACAAATTCAAAGTTTTATGAAAAATGAACGGCGAAGTCCAATTATTGAGTTATAAAGCTAATATTTTTGGGGGCTTTGATGATTTAGGGTGTTGTGAAGCCGTAAGATTTTACGGAACTTGATTTGATCTTGTGGTTTGCTCGAAATGAATTTTTGAAGTTGGACATGCCTTGTGAACAGTACGCACACAGCACCTTCAAGCAAAATTTCGTCGTTTTTGAGTTGATTTTTGGTTGGCCAACTCGTGGGTCTTCAAGTGCACTGAATAACCTTTAATTGGACTATAAGTTTGCTTGAAACGGAGTTTGTTAGATGGAGTTATGGCAAAATCAAGCTTCGCGTTGCGAATAATTTTGGATATTCGATTCGATAAAGGATTTAGTTGAAGCGTGGGAGTCATTTAGCTAGTAGTTAGACTTAGAGGTTTAGTTCGATTTTGACGTTATTTCCTACTTATTTAATAGGATCGCAAACTCAAAAGCGTGAGTCAAAAGTGTTATTTGGTCGTAGGCGATCTCAAGTGAGTGGTTCTATATCTTCTTTGAGTTTACAAATTCATATTTCAAACACAATATGAAATATGTACGGTTTGAGTTACAAAATGGCATTGATTATTGCATAAAAGTCGAATTGGGCACTTACTACCCCTTGATTGTTTACAAATGATTTGAAAGTGGCTTATGAATGTACTTCATGTGCAATCATTTGTGAACTAGTTTGTGGAAGGGATTGTGAAAAATATGAAAATTGCTTTACGAAATGTATTTTTGTTTAGCGAATGAGCTGAAATGTTATGTGTTGGCTTTGCGAAAGATATATTTGGTTTTATGAAGTCATTTTGTGATAATGATTCTGAATTGATATTGTGGATTGTGAAAGATGCTATTATGTATTTTGTTAATGCTCAACATAGCTATGAGCCCATCGAAGGGCATGTAAGTATGCATACGAGTTAGGATATTCTTCTGGGCCGAGCCACCGACTTTATAGGTGGAGACCTTACCAAGGGGGGAATCTTGGTTGCCTTGTCACCAGGCGTTGTGTCGTGACCATGGTAGTATGTTGAGCAATAAATTGATCAATGGAATGGACCATTGATATGGTTTTGACTGAGATTAGTCAATGGACTTGACCATTGATGCATACCTTATTATGGGTATTTTTCTGAATTGTTTAAAGGCTTGTTTATATGAAAGAACTCATATTTGGTTATCTATGTATATCATATGTTGAAGTTAAACTATAAGTCTTGATTTTGTTTTATATATCTGCATAGTAGCTGCTCGATCTGCTTAGAAGATATGTACTACTCACTGGGCTGTGGTTGCTCATTCCATTCATCTTCAATCTTTTCAGGTCCCTCGGCCAACGGCCAATAGTAGGTTAGAGTGCTTCTGAGGAGGATTTTTTTTGGGAGTATATATTTTGGGGTATATTTCTAATTAGTTGTTTATATGAGATTGTTGTTGGTTGTTGGGTTGGCTCAACATAAGTTGTACATGTTCTTTTTGGTGGATTAGATAAACTTTGATGTGGAAACCAACCTCTTTGTTTATCACATATATATTTTTGGGAAAAATTATATGTTGGTATCATGTTGTGGTTTGTTTTTGAGGCTGTGTTCTTCGTTGGGAAGGACGGCTGTGTCATTTCCCTATCCTTTAAGACTTGGGGTGTGACAAGAGCGGTACCAAGCTTGTCAGGTCGTAACACGGCACCAGAACCAACTTCAGCATGTCCCTCAGCGTCAACTCCCTCCCCGCCCAATCGCTAAAGGACTCCCTCACGAGCCTCTCCAACGTGGCTATGGATTCAATTCGTCCGTTGTGAAGGAAAGAAACGAAGAAACGACTCACCCGTCAAATTCTCCCTTCTAAGCGTATCCACCAATTATCACAGTCTACGTTACCACATTCCTGTACTCCGGTGCTATCAAATTAAACATGGCGCGGGCAACTTCAAAAGATCTGCACATGGCATACATGTCAATCAAAGCATTAACGACTATTAAACCATCTCCTTGATCATTGTCTAGCTTATTTAGAATACACTTGATGGCATAACAGTAAGTCTCCTTCCCTTGATCTATGCCATATCACATATGCAACACCCAAAGAATAAAGAAACAACCCAACAACCGAAAAACATAATCAACCCACACAGTTACTGCTTACGCTCATTGATAATGCAAACAGACTTGTTTAGACAAGATCGCAAACCCGAGATGGAATGATGTTACAGAATCGAACTTCACATGGAATTCCAGAAGGGCATCATCGACACGTTGCGTGACAGGAAACCAACATTCCGTCGCAAAAGGACACATGCCAAACACAAACGAATCATGCATGACACTGGAACAAGGAAAAGCAATGAGAAAACGCAACAACAGAACAAGTGGCAGATTGATTAGCAATTAGCGAGAGACAAAAAAATGAGTACCATGACAATGAACACTAATCCCAAAATTCGCCTTAAGATTGTTATAAAAAAGATGGCAGTGTTCGGGAAACAAGAAAAAATGGCGCAAGGACAAAGTTCTATAACAACATAATGTTCAAGAACAACAAAGTATATTGATAAAACAACAATCATACAATGTTCACAAACAACAAAGTTGAAGAACAGGACTCAGACAGAATTGTTGGTTGATCCTCGGAATGATTCAGCGTACTCGAGCCCAACGAATGCACGTCGTGTCCTTAAGACGAATTTGCAAGCCTTATTCACGTACCAAGGCCGTTAGACAATCGCCTCCCAGGATAGAACGAGTCTCTCTTTCTCTCGTGCGGTACAACAGCGAGAGAAAACGTCGAACGCAACTGTATGTGAGAATGATACTGCACAACCGAACCGGAATGAAATGACACCTATTCACAATAATGAAGTTCAGTTTCTACCCGAACATGCATGAAGAAAGGCGCCTCTTAGTCGAATGGACACGACAACTGAAAATGAAAATGAATGACGAAGAGTCACCATTCTTTGCTTCTGCTCATTCAGAAAGGCGCCCGTTCGGCCAGCTCAGATCGGATCGGATCGGGCCGGGCCGGGGTACAAGTATTATAATAATTCATTTTTTTTACTTTTATCTCTCTTACATTCAACTCCCTCAACACAAAACTGTGGTGACTCTTCGTTAATCATTTTCAAATCGGTCTTGGTGAAGTTTTGCTCAACGGGCACCATTCATCACCATTCATTCATAGATGTTCAGGTTCGGGTGAAAAACCAAATGATACTTTGTGAAACGGAGTCATTCATTCATGGATATTCGAGTCTAGGATTCGTGTGCAGTATCATTATATCCATACAGTTGAGTTCGACGTTTTTCTCCTTGTTATACCGCAAGAGAGAAAAGAGAGACTCGTTCTATCCTGGAAGGCGATTGTCCAATGGCCTTGGTACGTGATAAAGGCGAGCATATTCGTCTTAAGGACATGATGTAGATTCGTCGGGCTCGGGTACCTTATGACTTACAGAGGATCAACGTTTCTACAAGATTTTACTCTATTCTCAATTGAAGAAAGTGTCTAGGTTTGCCTTGATTTTCTTTGATGTGTTTGTTGTTACAGTACACCACACTGCTGTTACTTCTTTCGTCTAATCCGAACATTAAGTTTGTAGATCTTACTTTGTTGTTCCGAACACTATTCGCCTATCCACTATAATTGCATAAGTTTCCCCAACAATCTTAAGACGAGTTCTGCATTTTAGTGTTCGGTTTCTGTTCTTGATCCTTAGAGTAATAGTATTTTGTTCTCGTTTTATTGTTATAATTTCGGGCTAGGGTCGGTTTGGAAATTTTTCATTGTTCGGATTCTAGCATTAGTTGTTTCAAATTATTTGATTAAACAACTATCTCTTTTTCGTTTTAGACTTTACTCGGTCTCGGACTCTGGTCGATCTCAGACCTTGTCGGTCTCAGACTCTGCGGTCTTCAGACTTCAAACATAAATTTGACAGTCTTTAGTTTTTATGTCTTCGGATTACTGCTTCCTTAATTAGTGTTCTGTTCATTTTTCAATGATGGCTGAAATATCTACAACATTGGTGACGCCCGTTGTTGCGTCGGTTCCAACTCATGGAGAAAAGTCAGAAAAATTCAATGGGACTGATTTCAAGAGATGGCAACATAAGATGTTGTTCTATCTCATGACATTAAATTTGGCAAGGTTCCTCACAAAGGGTGCTCCAAAGTTGGATGATGGAAAGGTAGACAAGGAAAGGTTTGCCGCGGTGGATGCATGGAAGCATTCTGAATTTCTATGCCGCAACTACATCCTCAATGGTCTAGACAATTCCCTCTACAATGTATATAGTCCGTTGAAAATGGCTAGCAAATTGTGGGAAAGTCTTGAGAAGAAGTACAAAACAGAACATGCCGGGTTGAAGAAATTCATCGCTAGCAAGTTTCTGGACTTCAATATGGTAGACCATAAGACTATCCTAAGTCAAGTCCAAGAACTCCAAGTGATTGTCCATGACATTCATGCTGAAGGGATGACTATAAGTGAATCCTTCCAAGTGGCTGCTCTCATTTAGAAGCTGTCGCCATTGTGGAAGGACTTCAAGAATTATCTTAAGCACAAGAGAAAGGAGTTATCCCTTGAGGACTTGATTGTGCTTTTAAGGATAGAGGAAGACAATAAGAAAGCTGAGAGGAAGATTGGCAGAAACATAGAGGTTTCAAAAGCCAATATATATTTGAGGCGGAAGGCTAAAAAACCATTAAGAAGAGGAAGAGGCATGGAGAGGAATCCACCCAAGGCCAAAAGAAATTTGTTGGCAAATGCTACAATTGTGGAAAGCAAGGATAACGAGCTAAAGATTGTAGAGACAATAAAAGGCAAAATTCTCAAGCTCATGTGGTGGATCAAATTTTGAAAGGCATCGATGATATCAATCTCACGGCTGTTATATCACAATGTAACATGGTGGGAAATCCCAAAAAATGGTGGATTGATATTGGAGCAACTCGTCACATTTGTGCAAACAAGGAAATGTTCACATCATACACACCTATGGCTATATATGGGTAATTCGTCCACCTCCAAGGTTGAAGGCATTGGAAAGGCTGCTCTAAAGATGTCCTCCAGAAAAACCGCGACACTAATAGACGTTCTACATGTGCTAGATATTCGCAAGAATTTAGTGTCCAGATCTCTCCTTAACAAGAATGGCTTCAAGTTGGTTTTTGTGGCTGATAAATTTGTACTGTCCAAGAATGAGATGTATGTAGGAAATCGTTATCTTAGTGATGGCTTTTTCAAGCTAAATGTAATGACTATTGTACCAACAGAGATTGAATAAAGTTTCTATTGTCTATGTGATTGAGCCTTGAATATATGTTGGTTGAGCAGTTTTGGATAATTCTGATCGTGTTCTAGATATTAGAGAAAAAACAAAACTTGTTGGTGTAGTTTCATCTTAAAACGGTTTTAAGACCCATTCTTAAAATGGGGACTTAGTGTCCCTTAGAGTATGAATCAGAAGTGTTGGACAAGAGTGGGATAAGATAAGTGTATATATATGATAACCTCACAAATGAGGTTAGACCCCAAGGGGCAACCCACTTTTGTGGAGGAGAGAGGACTTACACTAAGCTGGTGACCTCCATGCGCTCACGCCGCCCGCCCGTCCGGCCGATTCAAATCAGATCGGGCTTGGCCAGGGTACAAATATTATAGTAATTTATCATTATTATCTTTTATCTCTCCTCCATTCAACTCCCTCAACACAGAACAGTGGTGACTCTTCGTTAATCATTTTCGATTCGGTCTTGGTGACGTTTTACTCATTGGGCACCATTCATCACCATTCATTCATACGTGTTCGGGTTCAGGTGAAAAACCAAACGATACTTTGTGAAATGGTGTCATTCATTCATGAATAATCGGGTCTTGGGGTCGTGTGCGGTATCATTCTGTCCATACAGTTGAGTTCGATGTTTTTCTCCTTATTGTACCGCGAGAGAGAAAAGAGAGACTCGTTCTATCTTGGGAGGCGATTTTCCAACGGCCTTGGTACGTGATAAAGGCGGGCAAATTCGTCTTAAGGACACGACATGAAATCGTCGGGCTCGAGTATGTTGTGACTTACGGAGGATCAACATTTCTAGAAGATTTTACTCTCTTCTTAATCGAAGCAAGTGTCTTGGTTTCCCTTGATTTTCTTTGTTGTGTTTGTTGTTGTAGTACACTACATGGCTGTTACTTCTTTCATCTAATCCGAACGTTAAGTTTGTAGATCTTACTTTGTTGTTCCGAACATTATTCGCCTATCCACTATTATTGTTGTAGTACACTACGCGGCCACTGCGAGAAACGTCACGAAACATGGTCATGTCAACATCGAAATGGGAAACCCTTGGGTTGTAGCTAGAGGTTTTTTACGGATGAAGAAACAAAGAGAATTGTTTGTGTGCAAGAGGGAGGGAGGGAGGGAGGGAGGGAGGGAGTGAATCGTATCGACGGAGCGAGGCTAGACCTTGAGGCCGAGTGTTTGAGCTTCGCAAGAATAGAGAATACGGAAGGTGATGAGCTCTCTGAGAGCCTCCGGCACTTCTCGGTCACCGTCGATGGCTTCTTTAGCTCTCCGCCGATCACTACCGCCATTGCTGCTGCCGTTGTCATAGCCATTAACGCTGTGGCGGTTGCCCCTGCTCGTCATTCTTAGTGCTATGTGTTTCTCTATATGCGCGAATGGGCAACCCAAGAAGAAACTTCCGGTGGGTCTAGGGTTTTACACTCTTATTTAACGTCCTTAGCAAAAAAAATAAAATTTCGAATAATAAGGTTTCCAAATGAAATCATTTTCTTAAAAAAAATTAAGCAGATCTTATTTTAAATAAGAACGATCAAATCATTTCAAATGGGTCAATATGGGTTGGACTATTTTTTACCTGACCCATACTTGACCAGATTCGACCCACCCATTTGACACCCCAACTTAACATCAATATTCTGAGAGATTTTCAATTTGCATTCTAAACTAGGTCGGCTACAAAGTTCACATCAACCACAAGAAATTACTTTTGAACTCATTTCGATATGAAACGGAGGATCAGGTGGACGAAATTGAATCCAACAAAAGAAAAAGAAAAATAATTAAATTGAGAAGTAAAAGGAAGAGGAGGGAAAATGATTTCCCCTTTTTTTTTTGCTTTTGATAATGGTTTTCCTATCGAAAGATTATGTTTTCCTTGAATTGTTTATTTTTCTTGAACCATATGCCAAAAAATTCAAAAAATAATTTAATGAAAGTTATTTCTTATGAAACTGATGGAAATTAAATTTGTGAGATCCATTTCCATAGGAGAGAGAGAGAGAGAGAGAGAGAGAGAGAGAGAGAGAATTCATCCTTTTTTTCTTTTTTTGCACCGAATATGCCCAATTTGATTTATCTTGGATTAGCAATCCGGACAAAAAAGTTTGGTTACATACTCACATCAGTTTGACGTGATTTATAACTTGATTATGACATACCCAAGCTGTCAATTAAATAAAATTCATTTTAGAAAAGGAAATTTTTTATTATGCATAATGACATACGTTTTTGTTGAATTGCATCATGCTCAAACTCCACACCCATTGCTCTTGAGTCATATGTGTAACAACCGCGTTTCGGACTCGGTTCGCATTTACGGCCTCGGGGAAATTTCTGGGAAATTTCATAATTTCTTTTTTATTTTGTGAAATTTTTGAAAGGCTCTTGAATTACCGAAATTAGTGATTAAAAATTTTATTTGGGCCCAAAATGTCAAAATCTTGGTATTGGGAAATTTTAAGAAATTTAGAAAATTTTCCCAAATTTTTACGAATTTTTAAATTTATTTTCCAATTTTCAGAAATTAAAATATTATTATTTTAATTAAATTTCCGAACTGGCCAGCAAACCGACCGGCCCAACCACATGAACCGGGCGGTCCGACTGGGTCGGACCGGACGGCACGCGCCACGCACGCGCGCAGCTCTCCCCTCTCTCCTTTTCTCTCCTTTCTGCGACATTTCCTCGAACAGTTGATGTACGCCCATCAACTGTTGCAACCGTCGCCTCAACGATCGCCTCGCTGCTGCCACCACCCACCTCTCGTCCTTGAGTGATGGCCGGAGTGATGTGGAGCCAATGGGGGACCTCCACGTTGCACCGGCGAGCTGATTTTCAGCTCGCCCCCAACCACCCCACCCAGTATACACCGAGCACCATCTCCACTTCCAGCTCACTTTTCTCTCAGCTCGGACCTCCTCTCGCCTCGCCGTTGGTGTCATTGGAGAGCCTGCAACGTCCTCTGTCCGAAGCCACCAACCACTGCCTGCGGTTCCGCCGGAGTCGCCACCGGTAGCCCCCGAAAGGAGGCTCCACGGTTAGGGTTTTCTCGAAATTTTTCCAGAAAACCACAGGACCGCAACCAAAATCCGGTGAGTTCTTCCTCTTCCCGACCTCCTTAGCTCGATTGGTTGCCACCAATCAATTCCTTGAGGTTTCTAGACCTTGTTTACGGTCCTTGATTTGTCCGATTTGCCTTGTAATCGACGGATTTGAGCTCGAAACCTAACCTCTCCTCTGGAACCCTAGACCCTGAGCCGCCAGCTTCGTGGCCGGATCTCTCCCAGCTCCGACCACCTCAGCTCACGGCACCACCACCGTTCGACGCGTCGGAGGAGTAACTTCCAGATCTGACCAGTCTCAAGCTTCGGTTTGGCCGGTGGACGGAAAACAGCGGCCAAACCCGACGGGCCTCGACAACCCGACTCGCGACCCGAGAAGTCGAACCGGGTCTGTGACTCGCCGGAGAAGACGACCGTCGCCGTCGCCGGAGCAGTCGCCGTCGCCGGAGGTTGGTCAACGGGCTTGACCAATCCAGCCCAGACCCAGCGAGCCAGACCCAACAGCGGGCCCAGCAGCCCGACCTAGAGGCTAGCCTAGGCTAGGCGACCCGGCCCAGCAAGCTGACCTAGCCACAGGCCTAGCCCAGCCCAGGCAGCCTGCGAGAAGAAAAGAGAAAAGAAAAAAAAAAGAAAAAAAAGAAAGAAAGAGAAAAGAAAAAGAAAAAAAGGGGGCGGCCCGAAAAAAAAAACAAAAAAAACAAAAAGAGAGTTATTTTTTCTTGGCCTTCAACAGGTGCCTGAACTAGCAGGGTGGAAGACAAGAGACTCACGAGTGAGTGGGCTCTAAACCTTTATTAGGCGCATTTACTGCTTTAGTAGAAATTGGGTAGAATTGGCTAGAATGGTTAAAATTATTAGGATTCCTAGAAATTGGGATTGAATGATTGATTGCTTGATTGATTGACTAATTGACTGATTGTTTGGCCGCATAGAATGGATGGATCGACCGGTGATAGCCTAGTGGTGACGTTCCTCGCTGAATGCGAGAGGCACCTTAGTACTATAGTTGGCGTGTGGTGGTGCCGAGGGCACAAGCCCTTGAGAAAGTTGAAAAAGTTCAACTTGGGCATGGCCGTGGATTAAGCACCTTGAGATGGTGACGGTGTCGGTCTCGCACTTCATATTATTTTTGGGAGTTACTTAATTAAATTAGCAAATTAAATTAGTTTTGCAATTTATTTATTAAATTCGATTATTAGATTATCAGTCTTGCAATTTATTTATTAAATTTGATTATCAGATTATTAGCCTTGCAACTTATTTATTAAATTCGATTATTAGTTTATTAGTTGTGTGGTTTAATCCGATCAATTACTCTCGGCAACCATGAGACGGGGAGTCTTCCGAATTAGACTAGTCGCGAGTACTATGCGTAGTATGATAGGATCTTGGGATGTGAGATGTTAAAGTCGGTTCCCTAGCTAGGATAGTCGGACATACTGTTTAGAGACTGAGAGTTGGGAGGGACGTCCTAAGGACCCTAGGGTAGGGGTGTTCCTAATCTAGGGTTAGGGTTCGTTCACTAGGATACCAAGTATCTCACTCCACCACCCCCACCATCCCAGGACCCTACTATGGACCCGGAGCAGGAACTCTCCGACTTGGAGAACCAGCTAGAGGAGGAGGACCCCCAGGAGGAGGAGCCGTTGGGGGAGGAGCCATTGGAGGAGGAGCCCATTGAGGAAGAGGATTGGGATCAGCAGGAGCTGGAGGTGGAACCTCTGGAGGAGGAGGACCCGGAGGAGGACTTGGAGCTAGAGGCTCCCTTTAGTTCGGATGAGGAGGTAGAAGACCTGGAGGAAGAGATAGGAATGGTCCTTGACCAACCTATCGATAGAGGGTGTGTGATTAATCAGAGGGTGAAGGAGTCCGGGATGATCATAGAGTCTCAGAGCCAGACCGAATGGATTTGGAGCATCCCGAAGCAGACCTGGTTCCCACACCAGCATGTAGTGGAATACATGGGGTTCCCAGAGACCAAGATGGAGTACCTGTCGGAGCGGTGCGAAGTACCATGGGGAGGCTACGAGTCTGGTTACGATGATCCCGACGGGGGAGATGACTCAGAGGATGGGACAGTTATCGACCCGAAGCCTCTTAATGTACGCGAGTGGCTAAAATCGGTTAGTGCACCGTAGGCTAGTCCACCCCTCTTACCCTTCCCCGCAACTTTTGATTGTACAGCTGAGCGGAGGCTCGAACCCTAGGACTTTTGATACTTCCCTCCTAGTCTGATCTATTTTGTATTTTGGAATGATGTGGACCCGTTATGAAGTTATTTGTAATGAAGTAATTTAAGGTTTCTATCTTAGTTCTTGTTCTTAATTTCTGTGATTGAGTACTGGAGTCGGAATTACGGTGGGAGTTGAAGTGAAATTGGATCCTGAAGGGATGGCTACGTCTCCGAAGTATCAGGGCGTGACAATATGAGAATATGAACCAAGAATTAAGCCGTTGAAAACAGCTTGCCAAGTCCTAATAGACCTGGCTCATAGCGCTAGCGACTCAGTGATTCGGTAATGGGTGACTGACATGGAGTGCGATTCATTTTTGCTTTAATGATTGAAAATTTGATTTTTATTTAGTATTGGACTTTTCCTCCTCCTATTTGATATATAAGTAAATCCGGTTTGATATTTAAAATCATTAGTAATCTTTTACGTATCTTTTTCTAAGAAAAATTTATTCTTTTACGTAACCTTTTAGATTTGCATATAATGAGAAGAAGTTTGACTGTCTACACACTAAAAGATATCGATGCTTATATAGTTAGATTTATTTCTTATAGTAAACTTCACTATAAGATTTAAGTTAAAGTTTTCGGGTTATCTCAAATGTCTCAATTTTGTATAAACACATGGATGTAATGAGGCTCCAGCCCTGTTAATTATTCAAATCAAAAAGATCATTTCAATTATGAGGAGAAATGCAAAACTCGTTGGGAAGCTTAAAAGCAAAACAAAAGCCGTTATGTCTTTGTTTTTGGTTTGATTTTTAAGCTTTTGGGCAAAAACGTAGTAATAAGAGAGAAATGCCAACGTTCCTTGCAAAAAGAGAGATGACATTACTCTTTATAGAGAAGCGGCAATTTTAGTGCAAAAGAATCGAAAGAAAAAGAGAGAATTTAATTTACCCAAAAAAGAAAAAAAAGAAAAGGAGAGAATAAAAAGTTAGTTTGACTTCGTTGAGGGAAGCACCTGTGATTTAAATAAAGGGCCATAGTGGTAGGTTACTGTGCTAGTTTTTCCCGAAAAATAATTAAGGTGCGCGCAAACTGGCCCGGACACCTCGGTTATAAAAAAAAATTATTTATGGGTATTCTTAGCATATGGTAAGTCTTTGGGATATTATCTGAATATTACGAAACAAGCACTTGTGGACAAAAATGAACGTCGCATCTGGACTGTCTGAATTTCAACGATCCTCGCAGCAACGAATCCAATCCGTCCGTCGAGACCAGCAAAAATGTTCAACCGCATTTAAATTCCGCGTCTGAAATCCGTTCCATTTCACTGCCCTCCCCTGCGCACACCGGTCTGGAGAGAGCTGAGGAGCGCGCCTTCGTCTTCTTCTTCTTCTTCTTCTTCTCGTCTCTCTGTCGAAGCTCTTCGGGCAAGCTGAAATTGACAGAACTTTTCTCGGTAAGTACTATTCAACACTAAAAAGCGCAAGTTGTGATTTTATATCGTACACTCCTAAAAGTAACTCCCTTACATCTGTTGGAACAACCTTCCCCCCCTCTCTCTTTCTCCTTTCTTAGTTCTTATTCGTACTAAATAATCTCTAGTCAGTTTAATTTTAGTATTAAATTCAGCAGGCGTCCAAAAGAATAAATTTATGATATGGAATAAATTGGTGGGGCTGTGAAGCCAAGAACACATCACTCCATTGATCTATTTTCTGTCTTTTTTCTTTCCTTTGAGTCACAGAGAAGGGGGACCAATGACGCATGTAATCGGCGAATTAAGGGGTTTAGTGCATGTTTTACAAAAAAGAAGTCATATGAAAATATGATCACTCCATGGAAATAAGGGTTTAGTGCAAGTTTTCCATAGTTTGACTATATTATGAAAATATAGGAAGTTCCTCGATTCCTCCTTCAACGTGGACGAACAGACAAGATCAGTTTTTTCCTTATTGAACAGGCCAAGGCTGTCGTTAAAAACGACTCTTATGTAGAAAAAAAAATCTTGGGTCTTCCTGAGTTTAAGTACATGAATAAATATGTGAACATGGATGCACTTCAAATATATGAGGAAACTCTTTAAACATAACGAGACAAGCACTTGAGGACTCCGAAAATAACTTTTTTGAATCCTCTGACCACTGATGAGCATCTTTGAAAGTTTTGTTCATTGTTGATTGCTTTTTGGTGGGTGAAATTCTTGGTCTTCTTGAACTTTATCCTGAACTTTATAGTTTTCTTTCTCCATTAGCTCATTGATCTAGCTTCATCATAGCCCAAGCTCATCACCCTGCTCAACAGTGTTCACCTCCTGCGTGTTTGAACCTAGTGCTTGTGCTTGCTGGATTGCTGTCGTTGATCTAATCTCGTTCACCAGTCTGCCCCAAGAAGTCTACTCGGAAGAGGTAAGAGACATCTATCTTCTTGCTTTATTTTCCCCTCAAACCGACCCTGATAGAACTTAGCTACCTAAATGATCCGCTGGGCATTTATTACACGAGAGCAACCACCTATTCTTTCTGAAATGTTACTTTTAATTGAGGCAAGAGCAATATTTTGAGCAAACGAAGAGGCAGCAGCAGCAACAATATTTTGGTTCTTAAATCAATTCCATGCCTATCTATAATCCAGATTAAGGTTGATGTCCCATACTTTGTCAAGTTTAATAAAAAGTTCAGTGACAAAAAATTGTTAATTTCTGTTAGATAGTAATATTATGACATTAAGATTAATTTTTAATCTCTCTATCATTGTTCTTTTTACCGAACACACACTACGTGAAATGATTTTACGCAATTAGCAGTCCCAAGATCGAAGTATTCATTCATAATGGAATCGGAATACTAATCCTACTTGCAGAGTAATTATTTTCTACTTTCGATGTGTTGGAATTTGAATCCATGAATTTGGGTAAGCAACAACGGATGTTGTAAGAGGATAGCTTCATCCCTCTTCAGCAAAGATTTATGGGAAAGTCGAGTTTGCCATAATTTTGTGGTGCCAAACAAATTAACTTTCGATTGCATCTTTTCACATATTTATTCTCATAATAAGAAGTCTTCACTATATAAATAGAGTGGATTTACCATCGACCGAAAGAGGTAAGATGAATTAATAAGGTGTTTGAGATTTAGTATTCTTTCAAGCGGAATCAATCGAGTCAAGTTAATATGGCTGCATTTCAAACTTCATGTGAAGCAGTTCTTGTCGAAGCCACAAGGGTGTTGGGTGTGGATGACTTATTTTCATCGGTGAAACCCGATGGTAGCTCAACACAAAAAAAAAAAAACAATTAATATATTTTCTTCCAAGACAGAAAAAGATGTGTAGTTGTTTACGATAGAAAAAATTAAATTTTGAATTATAAAAATAAAAAATATGCTTTGTTAGAAAAAGAACACGCGTAGACTCATGTTTTGATAAGAAAAACGAGGCACTTCTACATCAGAAAAGTTTTTGACATTGTTCATATTTTATAATGTGCATTAATGTTGTATCAAACAGACTTTACATATTGTTCAACCCTAAAAAGCCAGAGTTGTGATTTTATATAGGGGATTTACCATCAGTCGAAGGGGCAAATTGAATTAATAAAGTGTATGAAATTTAGTATTCTTTCAAGATGTGCCAGTATATTCTATCAAGTCGAGTTATTACTCATGATTCAAACGTCATGTGAAGCAGTTTTTATTGAAACTCCATGGGTGTTACATGTAGATGGCTTGTTTTCATCATGCAAAAACCGATAGAAGTATAGCACAGAAAAAACAATCCATGTATTTTCTTCAAAGACAGGAAGAAAATGTGTAGTTATTCACGATAGAGAATTAAGTTTTGAATTGTGAAGATCAAAATTGTGCTTTTTAAGAAAAATAACTCGCATAGGCTACCGTGCACTCCCAAAAGTGAGTAACTCTCTTATATTGGTTGAACCCCCCCCCCCCTTCCCCACTCTTCTACGTTCTAATTCATACCAGATAATCTTTAGTCGGTCATTTGTAATTTTAATCTTTGTAGGCATCCAAAAAAATAAATTTATGAAATATAATCAATCGGTGGGGCTGCGAAGCCAAGAGCACATCACTCCGTTGATTTCTGCTCTATCCTTTTTCTTTCCTTTGAGTCCGAGATAGAGAGGGGGGGGGGGCGAGGGAGGGGGAAGGACCAATAAATAACGCATGTAATCGGGAATTAAGGGTTTAATACATGTCTTACAAATAAGTCATAAATAAAAGGTGTGAATGAAAAGTAAAGGGAGAAAGTACGAAGTCACCACTTGAAAGAAGTGAGATGCTCAGACCCCCCAAAAAAGAAAAATCATATTGTTAAACAGATTAACGTAAACTCTTCGCGAGATTTTCATTACGATATTCTCAAATTGTGGAAAACTCGTCATTTTTATTTATTTATCGTAGATCAATGAAACAAAAAGAGAAGAGGAACATTTGATCTCACCCAAGGTAATTAAAAAAAAACATTGCTAGAAGCAACCTTTTTGTTTGTTCTTTGTACTAATCAGAGTCATCTGATCCTCATTGTCTATGATGTGAGCGCACGTGACTTCTGGGTGAAGTGCATGTCTTTCCAAACGATTGCGAATTCAAAATGTTTGATGAACGATTCTAGGGAGGCTACTTTCCTTTGCTGCACAAAATGATCTAAGATAATCAAATGAAAAGGCTGGATGGTGAGAACATGTTTTCTGGGTGGAAAGCACATGGTTTTTGAACGGTTCCCGACTGCAGTGATGAACAAGTCTTCCTAGGCGGTTGTCTATTGATTATTCCAGTGTTAAAATTTGTTGTGACTTGGAGTAGTGCAATGCATTGCTTTCCTTTCCAATGGACCTTGCCCTTTAAGTCCGGCCAATATCATTGGGTTGCATATCTTTATCTCTAAATGTGTGCCCTCTTTCCGAGGCCAATCTCCGATGTTGAGCGCATATGTTATGAGTGGAGAGCACATGCTCTCTGAAAGATTTAGCTCATTGATACCATATTACGTAGTAAATGATTATAAATCGCCTGATGGGAGAATCGTGGTCCGTTCGAGCACGATTTTTCCGTTGATTAATATGATGTTTGGAGTTTAATGTTAAGTAGATTCCATATCGTTATTGATTTTTCACTGGTTCACTATTTCCAAAGCAAAATAAAGCAACTTACATAATGGATTAGTTGGTGTGCCGGACACTTTTTCTTATTTAGCCCAAAGTACTTGTTTTACTTTTCATTTTGAATGGACAAAGCTAATCTTTAAACATTACGAGACAAGCACTCGTGAATGAATTTTTTTTATTATCTAATCATGGATGTGCATCTTTCAAAGTCTTGGTCTTTGTTTAATGTTTTTCGTAAGTGAGAGTCTGAGTCTACAGTGATTGATTCGCCTATTTTCTCTCTCCATTAGCTCATTATCACTTTGCTTAACCACAACTAGTGTTGTTCTCTACAGTTTACGAATTTACCCATGGCCATTGGGGAGATCCTTTTGAGTGCTTTCCTTCAGGTCTTGTTCGACAAGTTGGCTTCTCTGGGATTGGACTATGTGCAAAAGGACGGAGCACCACCCTTTTCTAGAATCAGCGTTGACCTGCTCAAAAAGTGGAAGAAGACGCTGGACACAATCAATGTATTACTGGATGATGCAGAGGAAAAGCAAATGAGAGGTAAAAGTCCAGTGAAGCTATGGATGGACGATGTTAGGGACTTGGCCTATGACATGGATGACTTGCTTGATGAGTTCGCGATCGAAGCCGCTCAGGCCAAGTCGCAAGCAGAATCCAGAATAGGCAAAGATAGGGTGAAATGGGGGCTCCCTTTTTCTGGCCAACATAAATCCTCCGTATCCAACTTAAGCCTGCCCTTGCTCGTGTCTGAAACTGAGGTACAAAAGATCAATGACAGGTTGGAAGAAATCATCTCAAAAAAGTCTCATCTAGGCCTGACAGAGAATGTTGTGGCCAGATCTGACTACACAGATAAAAGGCTCCCCAGCACTTCTTTTTCGGAACCTCAATTTTTCGGCAGGGAGAAGGAAGAAGCAGAGATACTTAAACTATTGACTGATGAAGCCGAATATGGTGATACTACGCTGAGCATAGTCCCCATAGTTGGGATGGGGGGTGTTGGAAAAACGGCCTTGGCTCAACGGTTGTATGAAGACGCTAAGGTGAGTACATGCTTCGAAATGAAGGCATGGGTTTGTGTCTCGGATATTTTTGATGTTATCAACATAACAAAGACTATTTTGCGATCGATCACCGGGTTTTCCAATGAGGGTGAAGATCTTAACGGGCTTCAAGTTAAGTTGAAGTATAGTCTATCGGGGAAGAAGTTTCTTATGGTTTTAGATGATGTATGGAATGAAAATTACATAGAGTGGACTGTCCTCTTAAGGCCATTTGTAGCGGGGGCTAAGGGTAGCAAGATCATCATCACGACTCGCAACTTTGCTGTTGTTTCCATTGTTTCCACAACAAGAGCATCCCCATATCATTTGAAGGAATTGTCCCTAGATTATTGTGCAAGCTTATTAGCCTTTCATGCTCTTGGAGCAACAAACTTTAAGAGCCACCAGGATTTTGAAAAGATAGGCAATAAAATAGCTGAAAAATGTAAAGGTTCACCTTTGGCAGCGAAGGTATTGGGTGGTCTACTACGTGCTAAAGGGAATCCCAAGGAATGGGAAGATATCTTAAATAAAAAAACTTGGGATCTTCCAACGGGAAAAAATGATGAGATCATTCAGGTTTTGAAATTGAGCTATGTCCATCTTCCTTCCTATTTGAAGAGATGTTTTGCTTATTGTGCGGTATTTCCCAAGGATTACGAATTTGAAAGGGATGAGCTAGTGCTTTTATGGATAGCTGAGGGCTTTTTAGATGGACAAGAATCAAAGGAGAATATCTTGAAATTAGGGTGGAAATACTTTGATGAGTTGGTATCCAGATCATTTCTTCAACAATCAAGTGTCGACACATCCAAATTTTCAATGCATGATCTTTTGAATGATCTAGCAAAGTCAATTGCCGATAAGACATGCTTTAGCCAAGGGGAGTTCCAGCTGGCAGGTAATGAAGACAATGCATCTCTTGAGAAAGCCCGCCATGCATCATTCATATCTTCGGGGTATGTTACATCACCGTGCTTGAGAGCATATCACCGAATGAAGGTACTAAGAAGTTTAATGCTGCTTCACGTTGGATCTAGTGGGGATGGGAAGTTTTGCATTTCCAACAAGGTATTGCATGACTTGCTAATGAATTTGAAATACTTGAGGGTATTCTTGCTATGTCATTGTGACGTCATAGAGGTACCGAAATGTGTTGGTGATTTAAAACATATTCGATATCTCAATTTCTCTTGTACTGATATCGAAACGCTACCGGAGTCAATTGGCGGCTTGAGCAAATTACAAGCTTTGATCTTAAGAGGTTGTCGAAAGCTTTCTACATTGCCTCAAGGTATCACAAAGCTAGTCAGCTTACAGTTTTTTGACATTAGAAATACACCGAGTCTAAAAGAGATGCCGTTGGGTGTTGGTAATATGAAGGACCTTATTATCTTTTCCAAGTTTGTAGTAGGATCAGAGAAAGAGTCACAATTAAAGGAGCTAAAGAACTTGCGACATCTTCAAGGGGAATTATTCATATCAGAATTGCAAAGGGTGAAAGAAGTTAGAGATGCCGTTTTGGTCGACAAGGAAGGCCTTAGCAACTTAATCTTACATTGGGATGAAGATCGTGGAAATCTTCCTAATGAAAGGTGCAAATCACAAGTGCTAAACTTTCTACAACCTCACGCTAATCTTGAAATCTCACTATCTCGTACTATAGTGGTGCAATATTCCCATCATGGTTAGATGGTGGATCTTATTCTAAGGTAGTGTCTTTGTGTTTGCGGGGTTGTCGTAATGTTGCATCACTACCCTCACTTGGACAACTACCTTCACTTAAAGAATTATCTCTTGAAGGTCTAGATGCTGTAAGCACGATTGGCTCTGAATTTTATGGAAATAAAAGGCTTTTTCCTTCCTTAACAACTTTGAAGTTCGAAGAGATGTTGGCTTGGAAGGATTGGTCTCCTTATGCCGGGGACCTAGAAGAAGGAGTCTCATTCTCTTGTCTTCAGCATCTGATTGTGCGAAGTTGTCATTCGTTGGTCGGGACACTACCTTGTCAACTTGATAGTCTCAAAAAGCTCGAAATTCGGTTGTCCCCACATTTTAATATCTCAACCGATGTGGTTTGTTTTACATCTCTCCGTGAGCTACATCTTGAGGACTGTAACAAGGAGAACTTAAGGAGCTTGGCCCACTTAAGTTCTTTGACAATTCTCAAAATACAGAATCTTGCTAAGCTGGTTTGCTTCGATCATGGGCTTATGAGCAGCTTGGTCAAGCTAAAGGAGTTTTATATAGGAGGGTGTGATGAGCTAAAATACTTGTGGCAAGATGGAAATGAAATTTTAAATCTTACTTGCCTTCAGAAATTATCCATCAAAGGTTGTCCTCAATTCACGTCTTTCTTGGTAGGAGGAGGAGCAATAGAGTTGCCTTGCAACCTTGAAAGGATGGAATTGAGTGATTGCACGAGTTTAGAAAAGCTTCCAAGCAAGATGCTCACGCTCAGACATTTGACTATTTGGAGTTGTCCAAAACTCAAGGGAGCAATTACTCCTTCGGATGACTATAGCAGTAATAACACGATGTCTCAATTGGGATGTCAATTGACGTCCTTTCCCTGTGTCAAAGGTAGACGCACTACTCTGAAGACACTTGAGATTCGTGCGTGCAAGGGAGTGGAGTCACTAGAAGAAATCATCGTGGAATCGCTAGAATCATTGACTATTCATGGATGTGAGAATCTAAAGAGCCTACCACAGTATCTTCACACGCTCTCCCATCTCACTCAATTGGAAATATCCAACTGTCCAGCATTGAAGATAGATGACTTCCCCCCCTTTCCCATCACCCTCTCGAGTCTTAAGCTCTATGATTGTCCGAAGATAAAGTCCATTGCTAGCTGTAAAAACCTCACTTATTTGAATATAAGCTTTTGTGCATTGGAGATAGTCCCTCCCATTCCCATCACCCTCTCGACTCTTATGCTAATTAGTTGTCCGAAAGCAAAGTCTCTACCAAATCAGTGGCACCATCTTACATCCCTCCAGGAGATATGGATCTGGAATTGCCCCAATATCGAATGCTTCCCCAAAGGAGGTTTGCCTCCCAATCTACGGGGCCTTTCAATTTTTCGGTGTGAGAATCTGAAGCAGCCAGTGAGAGAATGGGGCTTACCCTTCCTCACATCCCTCCAGGAACTAATAATTGACGGAATCAGCATGGGAGGGGAGGGAGAGAAGTCGTGGTTTCCTTCGGATGCGGATGCCTGGAGTCTTCTCTTCCCTTCCTCTCTAACCCATCTTCACATAATAAAGATGAGGAATGTGGAAAGACTGTCCAGCGGTCTTCGCAACCATCTCTCCTCTCTCCAATACTTATATATTTCAGATTGCCCGAAGTTGAGGGACTTGCCAGAGGATGGCCTCCCTCCCTCCCTCCAACAATTAAGAATGTACGGATGTGAGATTCCGAAGGACCGATACTCGAAGTTTGCTGAGGAGATCCCTTTCATCATAGTTGAGGGCGTTCGGATCCGATGAATCAAAATCGACCACTTCGCCCCCATCCGTTGTGAAAGATTTCTCTACATTGACTGCCCTTTTCTTCCTCAGGTAATGCTTCTTTCGTTCTTTCGCTTTCATTTGCCAACTACAGCCATTCATTCTTCGATGTACAATGATTTCTCTAGGGTTCAGTAAAGTTTTCGGTCTGGAATGCATCGATTTCATTTTTCTTCAATTGGATGACCGCTAAAACAACCAAATGCAGTAACACAACTAAGATTTAGAGCTGATAAATTATAGTTAGCTACTTCAATCCCAGCAAGAGCTTCCTTTAGTCTCCAACTACACTGCTTGGGAAAGTTGAGTACCAAAGCTGCATCCATCTCCATTGCCACCTTGGAACTGCTTTTTTCTTTAGCCACTGCAATACTCTATCGAACAACAAGTAATTCAGCGTTATCTCCATATCTAACTTACACCACTACAACCCTGCAGGCAATCATCTCTGGCCACAATCCCAACAACAGCATGTTTTATTTCTTCTATGTAAGGACCATCACAATTAATCTTCGCAAAACCTTGCTCAGGTTTACTCCTCAAGCCCTGCCTTTCATCCATTGAATCATGACTTAGCTCTCTTACACTTTTACAGAAAAGATACTCTGATAGAGCTTTTCTAATCTGTATTAGGGACAATTTCAGGATCAGGTGATTTATGGTGAGCAGTTACTGCATTTCAAGCTTTACAGATATACCAATAGGTGAAGCATTCCCTCTTTAGGAGTTATTAGGCCATACTAATCATTCCATCTCATGATCTCACGTGTAGAATATCAGCCTGTACCAATATGTCACCTTCTCTGATAATAAAGCAAATTATGCTGGTTCTGGTGTTTGTTCATTTTTAGTTGCTGCCAGGTGGGTATGCATATAATTTTGGTTTGTCTGATCTCTCTTAGAATTGTTTATCACACATGAAAGATAATTGTTATTCAGGACTAATTAATTGTCCCCTTCCAGATTTATGGTCGATAAGTATGAGGAATATGGAAAAACTGTCAACGGTGGAGGATGTATGATGCACGGAGTGTTCTGTATCCTTCCTGTCAAACATCTGTTTTGATGAGAAATATGAAAAACAGGAAAGGCTATCGAGTGGTGTTCGCAGCAATCTCCCCTCTCTTAAACAGTTACATTGATTTGGTTCAGATACAATGAAGTAAAATCAATCCACTTCCGCTTTAATCTGCTAACTGCAGCAATTCATTCTTCCATCTACAACGAGTTTTCTTGGGTAAGTGTTTTGTCTTGAAGGCATCAATTTCGATTCGACTTCCTCAATTCGATGCTCAATACAAACTAATATTCCTCATTTAGATTCTTCACATAAATTTCAGCATTTGTTTATTGTTCTCTTCCCAACAGTTTTTTCTTGTGTCCTAGCTCATTCACTGTGGTTGTTTTGCATGTCTTTGTGATCTGTATTGGCAAAATCTCTTCGAAAGATCACTTGCGAATGCTGTGGAGGTAGGGCTAATTCTGTCGAGGATATGTTTCATATATTGTGATTCAAACAAAAAAAGAAGAAAGAGCATCTGATTTTCATTTGGTGCTTTGATATGTTCTATGTTTTCTTCCAGTGAAAACTAAAAGCGTGATATGGAAGCCGTGATATGACTGTGAAGAGAGCAGATGCAGTTTTTTTTCCCAGTTTTCTTAAGAATCGAGTACCTTCTTTTTGTTGATGATGATCCTTCACAGTATTAAGCATCTGGGATGAAATTCTGGGGCAGCTCATATTTCCAACCTCTTAGTACAACTCCAGTTCATGACAGCATCAATATTCCATAAGTCCCTTCTGTTTTGGTATTGATCTTTGGCGGGATAGGAACTATTTCTAACAGCTTGCTAGGAATTTTTAGCCAATATACTTATGCTTGTTTGGTTGAGATTGTAATGCTATGCTACCTGCCTCTTTTGTTTACGTTGTCAGCAGTGACCTCTGGGGCAAGTCTGTTCAGTTCTTTAAAGTATCAGTTGTTTATGTTTGCTCTACCATGGAATATTATTTCATCACACACAATGTCATTTTATCTGAAAATACCTTCTTAGGTGGCATTCTTCCTGCAGGGAGTTCCAGAACAAAAGCTTTGAGCTCACTTTTGTTCCTTTGGTGTAACTGGAAATCTTGCACTTCGACCGATGCATACCTTGTCTGATACATCTCCTCCCTCTCCACTACTGATGCATATGTAAATATGTTGTTGAAGCAATTTTCATATGACACTGAAGCTTTATTAGAGGTTAGTTAATTTGTAATCTGAATTGAGATTGACCGTGTACTTTCTCCAAGTATTTGGATGTTATTGCACATATAACATGGTGCTTTGCTATATGAATAGGTGGTCAGAAAAGCAGAGTTGCATTTGCAAAGGTAACTTTCAGGAAACCTCGCATAGTTTTGCTTGACAAACCAACCAATCATCTGGTAAGTTTACTCATTTTTCTCCACCTTTTGACTCAAGATTACTTTTCCAGTTAGTTTGTTATTGTCCTCCACTAATTGAACTTCTTGGAATCTGGTCTTTACATTAAAAGTACAGCTGACCCAATCAGTGATCACAGCTAGACAGAGCCTCTGTCATCATACATCCAACTTATAATCGAATAGAAACCAAATTAATTGTTCCAACTTGCAAAATATTGGGAATAGAATAGTTATGATAGCCTGATCAGTGTTTATTACAGAAATTGATAATACCAAGTAGTTCAAATATCTGTGCCTATAGGCAGTATTAGGCTTTGCACATAATTAACTTGGTTTATAACTATGGATTTTAGGTTCTTTAAATGACCAGTGACTATTGAAGTGTTGTCTTTGTAAATTGTTAGTTACTTGTCTAAGGATAGATGAGCATGATTCGGCTTGTTTTTTTTTTTTTAAACCTTCCCAGCTGTAGGATTTGGATGCGGTTGAGGTGCTCATTCAAGGTCCAGTCTTGTTCCAAGGAGGAAATCTGATGGTGAGATCGATTTTCTTGCCAAAGTACTTCAATTTGACCAATGATGGATCGTCTTCACAGCTAGTAGCCCTCTTTTTACCTTGATTTGCAGGTTAGTCACAATGACCATCTAATTTCTGGAAGCATGGACGAGCTCTGGGTGGTTTCTCAAGGCAAGGTGGTGACTTTCCATGGGCATTTCCAGGATCATAAGAAGATATTTTAATCCTCGTTGAGTGATCATCAGCCAAGAGTGGTTCAACGGGGTCACACCTTACAAAACGTAAAATGAGGCTCAGCTACAAAGAAAGCAAACAAGGATGAAGACAGGATTATTGCTGATATACATGATCTACTCGCAGATACAGCGCCCCTGTTTGTCTCACGGAAGGATGGTCTAAATTTTTGTCCTTGAATATGTGGGATCATTTGCCAATTGCTCAACTACTGAGGTTGTTTGACCCAAAAAAAAAAAAAAAAAACCACTGAGGGTGGATTGCAGTCAATATTTCATATTGACTTGGCACTTAGCTTCAGAGGCAAGTCAAGGTCTGTTTTACGAGAAATTAGCTGTGCGAAGATATTTTCCCATATTCGTTATTTGGCGCTATTTAGGAGAATTAATTATGATAATATTTTCATGATCATTGAAATAGTTGTACCCTTAACTCTTTATAAGTGTAGAATTGCTTTTAGTGACTGCCTTGTAGGCCTTGCCTAGCCAAAAAATACTTTAATGAAGTTTTGACGTGAATTGATTAGATAATATCCTCTTAACATGTTAAGGTCAATATTCAAAGTGAGAAGCTTTCGATCTTCCAATAACGGCTATTGTACGGATGAGATGATAGACTGAAAACAAAGGTTTTGAATGAGCCAATTTAACAGTTAAATTACGAATAAAGCCTGGTTGCAGAGACCTCTTTGGTCCTTCGCATTGGCTATGTCCCCTGATGTTATCCGAAAAACGTGTGTTTGTCAAGTTTAACATAGATGAAATAAATCTCAATTCAAGTTTAACATAGATGAAATAAATCTCAATTTCATCTTATTGACAAATGAGCTCTAAACTAAAATTTCCGACAAAAGTAAGTGATGGTTTTGATAGATGTGCCTCGTCTACAAAGCACAGGCTGCACATTCCTGCTTAGAAAATTTCTTGATATCGACTTCTTTTTGTTTAATTCCTCTGCACAAAATTCATATTCAACATGATCATGAATCTCCATGCGACATCTAGTATACTATGAGCATCAATGCTTAAATCAAATCTCGACCTATCAATATGTAAACTCAGTATCGACTTTCTCACAGATTTCGACATAGACTGATGGATATTTTACTTGGTCTCTGCAGTATAATCTTATAGTATTCAATAAAGTATATAATTAGAGGAAGAGTTCCGATGCAAAAGGATATAGCTTCAGCTTTGGGTAGGTTTGGGGCATCAAACACATCACAGACGCGCTGCTCACCTTTGCCTTTCCTAGACGTCAACCTGATTGTGGCTGGATAAGCCAGAACATGCCCACCTGCAGGTTTCTTTGGGTCTGATATCAACACACCACTCCTGAATCAGCTACGACTGAAACAAATAAGTCCAAGACAAAGTAATCAAAAATCATATTTTTCCTCATGGACTACAGCTACTGTGCATCGCCAGTTTACACCAAGGAGCTGGTTCTTGAGAATTGCAAGAACTAATATGAGCTTATTGCAATCCCAAAATTGCTATTTTTCAATGTGCAACCATCAAAGGGCTAAATTGGATTAAAAAATTTATTGGATGCACGACTATGTGGGAGAGATGAGATGTGATGCTGTACCTTGATTGGTCATGTACACTGGCCCATTAAATTCCTCAGTTATCTAAAGTAAGCGTGAGAGCATTTGTCCCCATTTTTGCTGCAATTCGGAATCTACTAGTGTCAAACAAGACGAGCTGAAAAATCACAACTCGCATGATTTGATGTTTTCAATGGACCTGGCGCTCTGCAAGTTCTCCCCTTCCAGTAAACTCCACTCGAAAGGAAGCAACCACTGAATCCACAATCTGAAAGATATTACTCCCCTAAGGTCACCATCCATAACTCACAATATGTATGCAATTTGACTCTCGAGCAGTCTTACTAGTAACTTACATGGTGTTTCAGACATTTTGGCAGCCAAACCAAGAAGCAAGTTGTACTGATGCTCATAAGTATAGGCACAGGCATAAATGATCTAAAAATTCATGGATAGACAAGATTGCAGCAAGTATACTGGCCAGAAAAGAAGGAAGAGTTGCCACCAGTGAAGAAAGCATTGCTTAAATTTTCTAGGACACACCCAGGATCCATGCCAAATCTCTTAGCAATTAGAACAATCCGATGATGGTGACTGCAAGTTTACTAAGTTAAGAAAGTGCATATGCACTTACATGGACATAAGCCGACTATGAAACAAAAGCAGCTTTTTTGAGGTAAAGAAAATGACCAACAGATTATATTAGGATAAAAGTTCGATCTGTGTCGATTTAAGCCATTCCCCCCTCTCATGTGCGTTGGCAGGTGGAAAAATTGTTACGATCATGGAATCAACAAACCACAAAAACAGAGTGATGGAAAGATGGGAAACTACTGTTGTAGGAGTTGCAAATAATGCAGAGTACTTCAAGCATCACATTCGATTGATGATTACCCAAGTCCAAGTCTGACAATGATTGAGGCTTCTGATTGGTTATGACCTAGTACGCTCCTGTGGTCTTTTTCCTACTTGGTATAAACCACTGCATATCATGCATTCCAGGATACTGACTGCAGATTACAGAAAATGACAGTGCCATACTTCCAGAATCACCTAATACACACATCTGATGCCAAGATCACCCACAGCTGTATTTTTTACTAGAAAAATAATCGCTATGTTACTATTTGCGTTGTCCATCTAGGAAACATAAAATGCAACAGAATTTAATGATGAAAACTTAATACACAAATCTAACTAACCTGAGTAAAAATACTTAGGGTAAGGTCAAGCTGTGTTTTCCCAGAACCTGAAGAGACGTTAGCAGCATTTGCTGAGAAAAGTAATTGGCAAAAGCAGCTGAAAAAGAAGAGCTTTTGGGTGATACGTAAACCGACTGTTTGTTCTTGGTCCTGGAAAAAAATTGTTGATCCAGGTAAGGAGTTCCTACATTTATTCGGTTGGAATGTGGGTGATGGCACTTCTATTTTATTATGGTTTGATCATTGGCTCCCTCGTGAACCTCTAAACCCTCTATTTACAGACCGACAAATCTATCAGTCTGGCTATTCTAGAGAGGCAAAGTTGGCTGATTTCTTGACAAGTGAAGATTCCTCATCTTCATCGGCGGTTGCGATTAATCTATGGCGCAATCAGCTCCTCGTGCTGTCCACTGGCTCGGATTGTATATGTTGGTTGGGGAACTCCTCGGGGATCTTCACTACTTCTTCGGCATGGAATCATATTAGGCCAAGGAAACAACTGATGCCATGCCACTCCTTCATTTGGGATAGAACTCTTATCCCTCGTTGTCAATTCCTCTTATGGTTAATGACCTGCAACGGACTTCCTACTCAAGTACTTTTGCTAGCCTATGGTAGAATTTCTGAGGCAAGTTGTGCGTTCTGTCATTGTAGACCAGATTTAGTGGATCAACTTTTCTTTGGTTCCCTATTACCTCCTGTCTTGCGGTTGTTTGGGCGGCCAATTTTTAATTAGATTGGACAAACGGTCCCTGGTTGGAGACTCTGCTTTGGGCGACTAATAATATATCGGGCACCCACTTTCATCATTGCATTGCGAGGTTCGCCATTGGTGCTATGTGCCATATCATTTGGAAAACCCATAACATCTTGTTTCGTAGTTGTGATCTCTTTCTCCCAGCAATGGAATTAAAGTTACGCAGGATGGTCAAAGATAAGGCAAAGACCTTTCAGCATGTTGTTGACACTTCTAGGAATAGATGGGTACAACACAATTGGACATTGATGTATCTATTTTTTTATGATTGTACCTGCTTTGGCTCCTTTTTGCTTGATAAGCTTGTTGTAGAGCTCTTTGTTCTTCTCTAAGACCCACGATACTCCTTCACTTAAGTGAAAGTCTTTTGTGGTACCAAGTTTCTCTCTCTTGTTTATTTGGCTTTTAACATCAATATCATTACTTATTTTATCAACAAAAAAAAAAGCAGCTGAAAGTTCATCAAAAGGTAACGTTCTTGGACTGTGCTTTTCACCGAAATTTGCCAAACGCTTCTGTAATTGCCCAAGTTTATATACCACCCGTTTGACATTGTCAAACCAATGAGAGTTGTTTTTGTTGAAACGCATGAAGAATAATATACACAATCTGCAAAAGAAAGTCTATTGCTGCCTAAAAGCTAACCGAGGGCTTGGCTTCCAGTTGTGATGCAAAAAACCAACTTTCTCCGGAAACGAAGACCTTAATAATACTTTGTGCTGTGAGGTCCGTAGTGTTTAGAGCAAGGGCAGCTTTATACGGTCTATTTGATAATTTGCAGGCCTTGTTTCAAGGGTCAATGACTCATTCAGGTCTTCCGAACCACTTTAGCTCGAAGTTTGCAGAATTAAGATCTTACAGTAATAAAACCAAAATTTTGAGGAAAACAAAGGGAAGTTAATGCAGATAGAAGTTCCAATTGATTGCAGCTGCCATCTCAGGATAAGAAGATTTTACGCTCTAACCAGTTTCTTTTTAGCTGCTTCGCATATCTTCAACTCTTGCTTCAGATAAACCTTTGATTATGTAAGTGCAAGAAAAAAAAGACAAAACAAAATAAAGACAGAAGAAATCACCATAGCCAAATCATACCTCCACTTAATTTTCGGAACGGGAGATCAAAAGATACCTTTCTTATTGGGGTGTGGTTCATACTCCCCTATAACAGAAAAGTACGTGGGTCCTGCGTGAATAACTATTGCTATTCATTTGTAGTTTGAGCTTAGGCTCATGAATAGCTACTGCCATATATATACTCTTTTTACTTCTTGCGCAAGGATTTGCTTCTTGCGCAGAATATTACTTGTTCCGCTAAAAGAATAGTTTTGCTTCTTGCGCTGAAAGTAGAGTTTTTTGCTTTTTGTGCTGAGAGTTGTAAAGA
The DNA here is from genome assembly GCA_019926035.1 of Melaleuca alternifolia. Lineage (NCBI taxonomy): Eukaryota > Viridiplantae > Streptophyta > Magnoliopsida > Myrtales > Myrtaceae > Melaleuca > Melaleuca alternifolia. Next base: position 1,301,345 of record JAGKPW010003076.1, on the reverse strand, counting down.
GAGTGTGAGGTGTTGATACAATAGAATACTCTGATGGACGTAGCCCTAGTTTAAGGGTGAACCGGGATAAAACCTCGTGTCTCAATTTTCTCTCCCTTTCACTCATTTTAATTTATTGCGATTGTGCATCGATCCTAACATCCGGTATCAGAGCCAAGGTTTAAGGTTAGTTTTTTGTTTCTCTTGGTTTAGAGAGATCCGAAAAAAAAATCGAATCTTGAAAAGATGTCGGCTAGTCAATCATGAATTGAAGTGGAGAAGTTTGGAGGAAAGGGTTTCAAGTTATGGAAACTAAAGATGGAGACTTTGCTCGTGTATAAAGATTTGTTGTACGTGATTGAGGAAGAAAAACCTGAGGCAATTACCAAGGAGAAGGCGGAGGAAGAAGATATTGTGTCTTCATCAAATCAATTGAAGGCATGGATTAGCAGTGATCGGAAGGCGTGAAGCCTGATCTGGTTATGGCTCGTTGATAATGTCTTGGTGAATGTGACCTCTGAAAAGACGACGAAAGATCTCTAGACTAAGTTAGGAAGCCTTTATCAAAGCAAATCGCTCGTGAACAGATTATTTATGCGGAGGGGACTTTACAATCTCCAGATGAGTGAAGGTGATTCCTTTTCTGCACACTTAAACGAATTCAACACAATATGTGGGTAGCTTGCATCTATTGATGTTAATTTGGACGAGGAAGATAAAGCATGCACTTTGTTGTGTTCACTGCCGAATTCATGGGAACATATAATTGTTTCGATTGGCACTGGTGTTAGTGCACTGTCCTTTGAGAACGTCGTATCTGCTTTATTATCTTAGGAGATGAGGAAAGCAGGTTTTGATAATACAACAAATGAGGCTCTTTTCGTAAGAGGAAGGAGTATTGAAAAATCCAAATCCAAATTTGTTGGCAAAAATAAATTCAAAGAAAGATCTAAAAGCCGAGATCAATCTGAAATTAAATGTTGGAAGTGCGGAAAAGCTAGACACTTGAAAAATGATTGCAAAAGTAAAAGTGTGGGTCCAGAGAAGCGAAATGAGGCGCCATCGTCTAGTATAAAGAAAGACAATCACAATAATGCAAGAGTTATGTATCTCATTTGTAACTTATCTCATGCTGACTGTAATGCATGGATAATTGATACTAGAGCGTCTTTCCACATGACACATCATCGAGATTGGTTCTTCTGTTATGAGTCATATCAAGGAGGTACAATACGGTTGGGAGATGATACGACGCTTGATATTGTTGGTCGCGGAAAGGTGAAGCTGAAGATGAAAGATGGGACAGTCAAGAATCTTCCAAATGTGATGCATATTCCTGGTCTTACTAGAAATCTTATTTCTGTGGGAACTATGGCAGATGCTGGCATTACTTTCACTAGCGATAAGTATTCATGCAATTTTACTCGCAGATCTATGGTGATTGCCAGAGGCGAACGGGAAGGAAAACTGTGGAAATTACTGGGAAGCACAATGATTAGTGGCGAGAATTATATCACGGAGTAGGTGAAAGAAGATCAGGCGATGTTGTGGCATCGAAGATTGGGTCTGTTGCGTTTCTTGGTTTCTTAAACGCAGCGGAAAAACGAAACCCAAATATAGGATCCGTGTGTATATTAAAATCGAAGTGAGTTTTCTAGACATACCTTTTGCTGCATGCAGACAAATTCGCGCTTAGTTGTGTCTGGATTAGAGCCCCAAGTGTTGCGCCTTTACCGGTATCCACACACACGAACTGAGATCTCCAAACCCAAGTGCTAGCTTGCAGATTATGGAATTTTTTCTTCTTGATCACTTGTAATCCTCGAGAATATCTCGCGGATCAATGAACATAAACGCATCTGTATGTTTTCTCCTTAATGTGTGAATCTCATGAAAAAAAACCCCTAGGGTTTCTTCCACAAAAAGAGTATATATATCATCAAGCAAAAAAGGCGGGACCCACTTAAATCTTTGGGTCATTATCCACCAAATAAAATAAATCAGTTCGATATATAGTGTGCGACCCTGTAGGTTCACTAGACATTAGCAGCATGCTAAAACTCTTTTAGCCCACAAGTCATAAGTGGTCTCTAGCAAGACATTATGACTACCTAAGTATAGTGAATGTCGATATTGCCAACACAACCTAAACCACAATTATTGTTAGAGTATCATTGTTAATTGATTCCTAGGGCAGACCACTAATAATCTCCCACTTGTACTAGAACCAATCATACAAACTAAGTTCCTTTGTCACTAGATGTCCGAGTAAAGCATAAGACAGGATAAGTGTCAATCTTATATAGCTCAAACTCATTTTCCCAATACAGCAGTTGGATTGTCAAACCAAGTAGTTGACTCTTCAACCTACTTGAGATGGCCATCTTTTCACAATCTCAACTCTACGGGAGGCCAGGATATCATACTCTCATTATATGAGAGGGACAAATCCCATCTTGTCTACACATATCCCTCAGCACGATTCATGACATATCCAATCAAAACCTTTATAGTCACTTGTTACAGCTGACGTTTGGTAATGTTAAAACATTACAATTCACGTCTAGGAAATCATGGCAGACTCAGGTCAAAGGACTATACTCTATAGTTGTGATGAGAAATACTGATGACATTATATAACAATCCTACAGTATTCTCATAGCGAATCTGTCCAATACAATGTTCTCCAACATGCATTTCACGTGATCAACTTTATAGCTCTATATTCATGACTCGTAAAACTTGGTCATCAGTTGACTCACATGCTAGTCTCAAACGCCATTGACATCCCAATACACAATAGCAATTGACTAGGGACATTTAGAATATTAATATCCATTCTATTAATAGAATTTCACGATCAAATCACGCATTTGATTATCTAATAGGATATTCAATATTCAAGGGATTAATATTTAGCATTTAATAACATAAATAAATCGAAATCAAACATAACATATATCCTATTAATGAACAATAAAAGCGTATATTATATATGCTCCCACTCACATCAAGACCACTCAATAATGTGTCTAAGACCTAAAACATTACAATGACGCTCATGCTTAGGCTATGGAAGAGCCTTTGTCAATGGATCAGCAACATTCAACTCAGTTGCAACTTTGCATATCTTGATATCACATCTCTCAATGAATTCTCGAATGAGGTGAAACTTCCTAAGTATGTGTTTGGTCTTTTGGTGAGACCTAGGCTCTTTAGCCAGAGATATAGCCCCATTGCTATCACAATAGAGATCCACCGGATTCATACTAGTGGGAATGATTCCCAGTTCTTGTATGAACTTTCGAATCCAAACAGCTTCCTTTGATACTTTTGAAGCAGCAATATACTCAACTTCTGTTGTAGAATCTGCAACAGTTTCCTATTTGGAACTCTTCCAGCACACCGCTCCACCATTTACGCAGAAAACAAATCCTGACTGTGATCGAAGGTCATCTTTGTCGGTTTGGAAACTAGATCTGTGTAACCACTTACATTGATATGTTCTTCACCTCCATAGAATAAAAATAGATCCTTAGTTCTTCTTAAGTACTTAAGGATATTTTTAACAGCTATCCAGTGAGGTTCTCCTAGATCTGATTGATATCTGCTTGTCATGCTTAAAGCACAAGCAACATCAGGACGAGTGCACAACATCGCATACATGATGGATCCTACAACTGATGCATAAGGAATCCTACTCATGCGGTCTCGCTCATCTTGTGAGGATGGACACTGAGTCTTGCTAAGACATATGCCATGTGTCATTGGGAGAAAACCTTTCTTAGAATCTTGCATGTTAAACCTATTGATGACTTTGTCAATATATGTACTTTGACTCAGTCCAATAAGTCTCTTTGATCTATCTCTATAGATCCTGATTCCCAAGATATAATTTGCTTCTCCCATGTCCTTCATAGAGAAACACTTTCCTAGCCATGTCTTAACTGACTGAAGCATAGGAATGTCGTTTCCAATGAGTAGTATGTCATCCACATATAACACTAGAAACACAATTGCGCTCCCACTAGATTTCTTATAAACATAAGATTTTTCTTTGTTTCTGATGAAGCCAAACTCTTTGACAGTTTCATCAAAACGAATATTCCAGCTCCGCGATGCCTGCTTCAGTCCATAAATGGAACGTTGAAGCTTGCATATCTTCCTAGCATTATCAGGTGATGTAAAACCTTCAGATTGTGTCATATACACATTCTCCTCTAAGTTTCCTTTTAGGAAAGTCGTCTTTACATCCATTTGGCATATCTCATAATCAAAATACGCAGCAAACGCTAGGATAATCCGAATGGACTTAAGTATAGCAACTGGCGAATAGGCCTCATCATAGTCAATACCATGAATTTGTTTGAAACTTTTAGCGACAAGCCTTGCTTTATGGATGTGAACCTTTCCATTCATATCAATTTTCTTCTTGAAAACCCACTTACACCCTATAGGTTTGACACCTTCGGGTGGATCAATCAAAGTCCAAACTTGGTTTTGATACATTGAATCCATTTCGGATTTCATGGCCTGAAGCCATATATCGGAGTCTGGGCCCATCACAGCTTCTGTATAAGTCGTAGGCTCGCCATTTTCTATTAACAAAAGATGACGATGTTCAGTCACATGAAAATCATATCTCATAGGCTCACGGTGTGTTCTTTCAGACCTACGAACTAGGTGCCACTGGAGTAGACTCTACAACTCTTTGTAGATCTAATCGAGGTTCTTCGTGAACCGGAACATCTTCTTGTGGCACAATAACTTCTTCGAGATTTACCTTACTCCTATTGGTTCTTTTAGTAAGAAACTCTTTCTCTAAAAAGACACAGTTTCGAGCAACAAACACATTGGTCTCTGATGGGTTATAAAAGTAATATCCTTTTGTTACCTTAGGATATCCTACAAAGAAGCATTTATCATATTTGGGTCCAAGCTTATTAGATATTAAACGCTTTACATAAGCTTTGCAACCCCAAATCTTTAGAAAAGACATACTAAGAACCTTTCCTGTCCACATCTCATATGGCGTCTTCTCTACTGCTTTTGATGGACTTCTATTTAGTGTGAAAGCAGCTATCTCAAGCGCACATCCCCAAATAGATAATGGAAGATCCGAATGACTCATCATTGATCGAACCATGTCTAATAAAGTTCGATTTCTCCTTTCAGAAACACCATTCCACTGTGGTGTTCCAGGTGGAGTAAGTTGTGAAACAATTCCACATTTTTTAAGATGGTCATTGAATTCTTGGTTTAAATATTCTCCTCCTCAATCAGATCGAAGAGCCTTGATATTCTTGCCAAGCTGATTTTGTACTTCATTCTGAAATTCCTTAAACTTTTCAAAGGACTCGGATTTATGTTTCATCAAATAAATATATCTGTATTTACTGAAATCATCAGTAAATGTAATGAAGTATTGATAACCTCCTCTGACAGTAGAACTTAATGGTCCACATACATTAGTATGTATAAGGGCCAATAAATCTTTTGCCCTTTCACTTTGGTTAGTAAAAGGAGATTTTGTCATATTGCCAATTAAATAAGATTCGCATGTATCAAACGATTCAAAATCAAAAGATTTTAATAGCTCATCATTATGGAGCTTGTGAATTTGCTTCTCGTTTATAGAACCTAGTCGACAATGTCATAGGTAGGTTGGATTCAAATCATTAGATTTAAACATTTTTGTATTCATGTTATAAATTGGCACATCAAGATTCAGAACATATATCTCATCCACAATATGGGCACTACCATAAAATAATCCATTAAGATAAATTGAACAACTGTTGTTCTTTATATCAAAATAGAAACCATCATTGTCCAAACAAGAAACAGAAATAATATTCCTACATATAGCAGGTACATAGTAGCAATTATTTAGTTCTAAAATCATGTCAAAAGGTAAAGTTACATCATATGTTCCTATGGCTAATGCAGCAACTTTTGCTCCATTCCCAACACGTAACTTCACTTCACATTTTGCAATTGTTCTACTCTATTTTAGTCCCTACACATTCATACAAATGTGAGCACCACAACCGGTATCTAATACCTATGAAGTAGAATTAGTAATAATATTTACTTCTATAACATAAATACCTGAAGCGGAAGTCTCACTTCCCTTCTTCTTTATATCCTCCAAATATTTCTTGCAATTTCTCTTCCAATGTCCTTTGCCACCACAATGGAAGCAAACAGCATCAGCAACCGGACCCAGCTTGGTCTTGGATTGAGGCTTAGGTTTAAAAGCCTTACCTTTTTCCTTGACCTTACAAATTGGCTTCTTAAAGCCTATCCTTTTTTGAACCATGAGGACATTAGGGGTGGGATCCTTCTTAATATTCTGCTTAGCAGTTTTGAGCATCCCATGCAGTTCAGTCAAAGACTTATTCAGATTATGCATGTTATAGTTCATAACAAACGTGTCATAATCATGAGGCAAAGACTGAAGAATAATATCAGTAGCCAACTCTTGGCTAATGGGAGAGCCCAGCCGCTCCAGGTTTTCAATGTAACTAATCATCTTTATGACATGTGGGCTGACTAAGCTCCCACTAGCTAACTTGCACTCAATCAAAGCCTTTACCGTCTAGTACCTTTCAGTGCGTGCCTGCTCCTGAAATAAACTTTTCGGGCTTGTGATCATATCATAGGCATCCACCTTCTCAAACTAGTTCTGAAGGTTTGAGTTCATGGTAGCTAGCATTAGACAAGATGCATCCAATTCATTATCTTTATGCTTCTGGTAAGCATTCCTTTCAGCATAGGAATCATTGGAAGCAGGTGCCACATTGGGGAGTAGTTTCTCCAGGACATATTCCTTTTTCTCTTGCTTAAGAACAATTCTCAAGCTTCTATACCAATCTAGAAAGTTTAAACCATTCAATCTTTCCTTCTCAAGAACAGATCGCAGTGAAAAATTCGATGCAAAATTGCCTGCCATTATCTACAACAGACATGCAAAATAAATTCTTCATTAATGATATTTATAATAAAATTTCACTATACTTATGTAAAATATGTCCCTACTAGTATAGTGGACCAAGATTCATATTTCACAAAAACTCAAGTAAACTTTGGCTTACCGCTCAAGTTTCAGTTATTTAGGTAGACAACTCTTTGTCAATTGTATCAAATACAACTCTTAGTTATTGGGTTTGACATCTCATGTCTTATCCCAAACTCTATGCCTCAAGACCCAACACTATTTTGATAGTCTCGTTAAGTAAACCAATCTTAACAAATTGATAACCGTTATCAATCCCATCTTACTCAAATAGTTAAAGAAACTCTGCTTTGACAGACCTATCTTTTGACAATTCAAGTCTTGATAGGTGTATGATTGGAAAGGCATCAAAATATTACTTAATTTTATAAGGGACTTTTAAATGTTTTTATCAAGTGATGAGTATATGCATAACACAAACATGAACAAAAATATCACTTAACAAAACAGGTGCATCAAACATATTTAAAGTAATAACAAGCGAACGAACAATTCTATACATAAATCATGCCCAAAAGACAGAATTCATAATTCCGCTTTCTTTGGCCGTTGCTGCTTAGAAAGCAAACCTTGAACAAACTTCGTAATTCTGTTTCCTTATCAGATCACATCATAGCAGGAATTCAAATTCGTTACAGAATACAAATTGATCATATCGATCTATATCCTCAATTCATCTAATCATACTTTCCTTTTATAGACACAGAACGATATCACATAATCGTTTCACATATACATCATATGTATAAACTATTAGGGTTTGCAATTCAAGACAAAGAATGATATCACATAATCGTTTAACACATACATCATATGTATAAGTTATTAGGGTTTGCAATTCAATTCAATCTAATTAAATTGCAGAATTCAACTTCAATATATCACATGATCGGCTTTGATACCACTGTTGGATTTCTTGGTTTCTTAAACGCAGCGGAAAAACGAAACCCAAATATAGGATTCATGTGTATATTAAAATCGAAGTGAGTTTTCTAGACATACCTTTTGCTACATGCAGACAAATTCGCACTTAGTTGTGTCTGGATTAGTGCCCCAAGTGTTGTGTCTTTATCGGTATCCACACACACGAACTGAGATCTCCAAACCCAAGTGCTAGCTTGCAGATTATGGAGTTCTTTCTACTTGATCACTTGTAATCCTCGATACTATCTCGCGGATCAATGAACACAGATGCCTCTGTATGTTTTCTCCTTAATGTGTGAATCTCATGAAAAAAAACCCCTAAGGTTTTTTCCACAAAAAGAATATATATATCATCAAGAAAAAAGGGCGAGACCCACTTAAGTCTTTGGGTCATTATCCACCAAATAAAATAAATCAGTTCGATATATAGTGTGCAACCCTGTAGGTTCACTAGACATTAGCAGCGTGCTAAAACTCTTTTAGCCCACAAGTCATAAGCGGTCTCTAGCAAGACATTATGACTACCTAAGTATAGTGAATGATGATATTGCCGACACCACCTAAACCACAATTATTGTTAGAGTATCATTATTAATTGGTTCCTAGGGCAGACCACTAACAGGGTCATATTGTTGAAAAAGGCTTGGTGACTCTTACTTCAAAGAAGATAGTAGATGGCATTCCAAGTTGCTTTATGGATTTTGGATTTTGTGAATATTGTTTACATGGAAAACAAAATCGGGTATCTTTTGAATCCGTAAGAGGGAGAGCAAAAGGAATTCTGGATTTAATCTATGGTGATGTCTTCAGTCCTACACCTGTAGCATCGTTTGGAAAATCAAGGTATTATGTTTCTTTTACTGATGATTTTTCCAGATATGTATGGATATATTTCTTGTAGAGGAAAGATGATGTGTTTGAAAAATTTCATGAGTTCAAAGCTTTAGTGGAAAATCAATTTGATAGAAAAATTAAAGTTTTGCGAACTAACAACAAAGGATAATTTTGTTCAGCGAAATTTGATCAATTTTGTGCTACTAGTGGTATTGTAAGGCAGAAAACAACGCCCTATTCAGCTCAACAAAATGGAGTCACAGAGACTTCATCGGTCTCTTATGGAGAAGGTGAGAAGTATGTTGAGTGATGCAAGTTTAGCACTTGAATTTTGGGCAGAAGCAATGGCTACTGCTTGTTATCTGAAGAATAGGTCTCTCACGTTATCTTTAAAAGGATCATACACCGTTTGAGGCACTGTTCGGGAAGAAGCTAAATATACATTATGTTATAATGTTTGGCTGCGAAGCATATGTGCATGTGCCAAAGGAAAAGAGGAATAAGCTTGAGAGCAAGTCAAAAAAGTGCATTTTCATTGGGTACAAGGATGGCATTAAAGGATATAAGCTTTGGAATCCTGATACTAAACGTATTGTCTACAACAGGGATGTGGTGTTCAGAGAATCTACGGTGAATCAGATTGTTTCACAAGCTCCCCAAGAACCACAGACGGTTGAATTAGATGTTGGTTTATAAGGAGAGATAGAGGCTACACAAGTTGAAGCGGAAAATTTGGATTATGAAGCTGATGAGCTGATGTGGAGGATGATATTTTAAATTCTAATACTGAATTTGAAGTTGAAGCACTACCTGAACCAGCCTTAAGGAGGTCCACACGGCAGACTAGACCATCTCAGAGGTATACCTTATTTTCCAATAATGAAAATTGTGTTCTGAATGTTACAGGTGATGATCCAAATACTGTTAAAGAAGCAAGAAGTGCGGAAGATGCCAAACAATGGGAGACAGCCATGAAAGATGAGATGGACTCATTAGATAAAAACAAAACATGGAGTCTAGTAAAACTACCCGCAGATCGAAAGGCAATCAATTCGAAGTAGGTATTCAAGAAGAAGATGACTGCAAATGGAGATATAGAACGATACAAAGCTCGTTTAATTGCAAAGGGATACTCGTAGATAGAAGGAGTTGATTATGGTGAGATTTTTTCTCCTGTTATTAAATTAAATCCCATAAGACTTGTTTTATTTGTAACTGCTGCATATAATCTAGATGTAGAGCAACTTGATGTAAAAACAGTGTGCCTTCATGGTGACTTGGAGGAGGATATTTACATGAAGCAACCAGATGGGTTTGTGGTCAAAGGAAAAGAAGATTTTGTTTGCAAATTGAACAAGTCTTTGTATGGCCTGAAGCAATCTCCAAGAATGTGGTACCAAAAGTTCGACTCATATGCCTTGAAGCTTGGTTTTGTTCGTTGTGATGCTGATCATTGTGTCTATGTGAAGAGGTTAGATGATGATTTTGTTATCTTAACATTATATGTTGATGATATATTGCTAGTTGGGAACAGTATGAGAACGATTAGCACCGTGAAAGGACTGTTGGCAAAATAGTTTGAGATGAAAGATCTAGGCCCAGCAAACTTCATCTTAGGCATGCAGATAAGGAGGGAACATGAGAATGGGAGGTTGTGGTTAAGTCAGAAGAAATATGTTGCAAGTCTGCTGAAAATGTTGCAGACTGTAAACCTGTGAACACCGCTATGTCCACAAGTTCCAAATTATCAAAGCTCCAGTGTCCCAAGACTGGAGAGGAAGCAAAAGAGATGGCAGCAGTTCCATATGCAAGTGTGGTAAGGAGCTTAATGTATGCCATGGTGTGTACTCGTCCAGATATTGCCCATGCAGTGGGAGTATTGAGTAGATATATGTCTAATCCAGGAAAAGAGCACTGGATAGCTGCAAATAGGGTGCTCCATTATCTTTGCAGTACGTCTGACTTTGAGTTATGCTATGAAGGTATGAAAAGCTCAAAGGGACATCAAGCATTAGAATTGAAGTGTTTTGTTGATACTGATTGGGGAGGTGACATTGATAGCAGGAGGTCAACCAGCGGTTATGTTATTTCCTTATTCGATGGAGCTGTGTCATGGATGAGCAAGAGACAGAGTACGGTGGCTTTATCTTCTACTAAAGCAGAATATATGGCTCTTACTCATGTTGCTAAGGAAGTAATCTGGATCAGCAGATTGTGTAAAGAGCTTGGTTTTACAATCGATTCCCGGTTCCAAATAATAGGGAATCGGTTCCACCGATTAGGTTCTCGGTTCCAAGGGGAACCGGGAACCGATTTTTTGACTTTTTTATATCATATATATATATAATATGTATGTATATGTGTATGTATGTATGTATGTTAGTTGGGCCCCACAAAAGAGGTGGACCCAACCAACAAATCTCCACCCTCCTGACAATTGGTTGTACTCAGCATTTGTCGTTGTGTATCATCTCTGATTGTGGACACACTTGTATTGTCTTCAACATCCCCCCTCAAACTAGGTAGTAGTAGGGAGGAAGAGTGAATTTTGGATGTGATAGTTAGAGAGCTATATTTCTGGCTAAAAATGATGATTTTCATGCAAGAACAAAGCACATTGACATTCAATATCACTTCATTCGAGAAAAAGTAGAACAAAAAGTTGTAATGCTGAAAAAGGTTGACACACGGGTGAATAGTGCAGATTTTTTTACCAAGGCAATGACTGCATAAAAGTATCAATAGTGTACAACTGAATTGGGTCCAAAGAAGCATGGGAAGTATTCATCAAGTGGGAGAATATTTGGGTGTGGTTCATACTCCCCTATAACAGGAAAGTGCGTGGATCCTGCGTGAATAACTATTGCTATTTATTAGTAGTTTGAGCTTAGACTCATTAATAGCTACTGCTATATATATACTCTTTTCACTTCTTGTGCAAAGATTTGCTTCTTGCGCAAAATATTACTTCTTGCACTAAAAGAAAAGTTTTGCTTATTACGCTGAAAGAAGAGTTTTTTGCTTTTTGCACCGAGAGTCGTAAAGAGAGTGTGAGGTGCTGATATAGTAGAATCCTCTACTGGACGTAGCCCTAGTTTAAGGGTGAACCGGGATAAAATCTCGTGTCTCAATTTTCTCTCTCTTTCACTCATTTTACTTTATTGCGATTATGCATCAATCCTAACATTCCTTGTATGCATCAAGCCATTGCAAGTGTAGATTCCCGCATCCTGTAGCTTTTTCACATCTCCAGCATTTTATTCCCTGAAAATAAAAACTGCAAATGAGAGAGAGAGAGAGAGAGAGAGAGAGAGAGAGAGAGAGAATAGTTCAAAGAAAGAACATTAAAATAGCACATCATCATGTTAAACTCTATGTTTTCTGGTGAATATGGAATGTCAGGACAAAAGCATTTCCTAGGTTAATGACAATTGAGCAATCCAATAGTGATTATTGACGAATTTAGCTTAGGATATTGGTTATTAATCGAGCTATGCCACAAATACATGGAAAATTAGCGTATAATGGTGCAATTTCAATGTCATATAACATAGCAAAGGCCAGAATTGCTCTTGTATGGTCAGAAGACAAAAACTAAAACTATTGTATGCACAGAAAATCACGACAAGTTCAACAAGAAGATTGAGATGTAAAGCACTAAAGAAAATCACATTCAGAGAAAAGACGTGAGAACAACACACCAATGTGTCAACCATGTATTAGCGGAAGTAGAATGTCAAGACAAAAGCGTTTCCTAGATTAATGATAATCTAGTGTTCCAACAGTGAAAATTGAAAATTTTAACTTATGACATTTTTAACTAATTCATCTATGCCACATTTGCCCGGAAATGGAAAATGGACATGCGATGGTGCAATTGGGATGTCACATAACATAGTGAAAGCTGAATTGCTCTTGTATGGTCAAAAGACATGCGTCAAAGATGTGAATCAGACATATCATCTTCGAACGGGAGCAAAAATTACTAGAAAGGTTGAGTGTAAGAGACAAATGGATTCACGGTGATGTTCCAGGAAAATAGAGCTAAGCTGAGCAACCAAACCAAAACCGAGCAAACCACTAAGCAATAAACATAGTCACTTAACATTAGAGGTAGTAAAATGGGTCAAAAACCCATATTTTTAAATCATATGAGATAATATGGGTCATAAATAAGTTAACTTAAAAGGTTAAATGGGTCATAAATGAGTTAGCTTAATAACTTAATAGATCTTAAATGAGTTCTAAATTGGTCAAAAATGGGTTACCTAATTAATTTTAAGTATTATCAATAGATAATTTTAAATCTTATTAACAAGTCAATTTTAAAACTATGAAATTCTAAAATTCTGATTATTTTATTTTTTAAATGTAAAATTTTGATTTTTCTTTTTTTCTTTTTTCTTTTTTTTCTCCTTTTTCCCTCTTTCTAAGTTGGCCGCTAACCAAAAGGTGAGAGATGAGCTCACTAGATTCCGGCAAGTGGAAGAGGAAAAAGCAAAAAAATGAAGATATATTTTTTGAAAAGAAAATTAATTAAAATTTAAAAATTTAAAAAAATTAGAAAAATTATAATATTGCATAAAATTATTTTAACAATACATTTTTCAAAAATTATAAAATATAGGAGTATTTTAATAATACGGGTCGAATCAATTACAAGTTGGGTCAGGTCAGGTACAGGTAACCAAATTTGTATTGTATGAAATGATTAAAGTATACGTCATCGCATCCAGACAAAATGCATGTCAAGATCGAGAAATGAGGCCATTTAAGTTGGACTTTTTCTGATGATATGCGCATGTGTCTCGTTCTAATTGGTCCCTTTATTATTATTATTTTGGCTTGCATTTTGTCGTGAAAATGAACTTGAGCGGAAGTTTGGAACGCTTGGTCAAAGTGAAGAAAGTGGGGGAGCCAGCCGAGCCAACGCCAACGGCGGTTCCATGTCAATGCTGACCGGGGAATCCGCACGCTTTCATGAGATGAGCGATGGGGATTGGCGGCCGGCCGTTTTCTTGCTGCTATCATGGAATTTTAGACTTGCGATCATGATATCTGCATCACGTCATGCATACTCTTTCTTTGAGCAGGTCCGAGATCGCACAAATCATCTAATGGTTTATATTAGGGGGACAAGTTGAACCTGCTATGAGAGAGCATCGATTCGGGAAACATCTTAAAGTTGGATTGGATCTATCCTATCTAGCCAGCTATATTCTAATCATAAGATTTACAAAATATGTTTCGGGTTCCAAAAAATGAGAATCGGCCTTGACACATTAGGTTTTAAGTTGTTCAGTGAATGCCGATCCCGACAAGGCGGGTTCTAGTTTTTGGCGGCGACTAATCTGTCTTCAACTCAGTGAATGCCGACACATCAAGCAAACTTTTCAAGGATATACATTGTTTGACCTCTACCTCGTTCAAAAAATTCAATTTTGTTCAAGCCATCCATCGATGATTCTCAGCACCCCACAATAATACATAGCTGAAGATGCTGTGGTTTTTTTCTTTTCTTTTTTATCTTTTACGTACTGTTGCTTCATGCGGATTTTAAATTCTGTTGTTTCTTTAATTTTCATTTTGCTTGGCTAGAGATGAGTTAGGCACTTCCCCATTGCTTTATATTATTTGTTTATTTTGTAATATATTTTCTCTTTCATTTTGCTGTAATTGCTATTTGTCTTAGTTGTAACTTAAGGGATGTTTTACAAAAATTCGTCCATCGAAGGAATAAAAAAATGAAAAAGAAAAGAAAAGAAATTGTTCGGGTTCGAGGTAGATCCTAAAACCCGATCATAGGGTAGGTTTTCAAGTACCAAAAATTTAAATTCAGTCCCATTAGGGTTCTAGATTTAGAATCTATCTATTATGAAACTTCACATCTCTAGAATCTACATCTCCAATAAATCAAACTTTTTGAGATCAATCAATGAACAAGCGATTCAAACTTAAAATAAGCCTTCACCGTCTCCACTAACCCCAGGCCAGTCTAACCAAACTCAAGGAGTGTTCCAACTCAACCAATGACCAACATCTGCTCCATACGACATGGTACAACCTTGACCCTCCACAACCTCCCTCCCAACCAGTCAATCCACATAGAAAACCTACGAGACTCCGAGAGTACCGGTGAACGTTGCACGAAAAAAGAATGAAAATCGTGATTTTCCACAAGCTTAGCTGATGATTAAACATTTTAGGACTCGCCCTGTAGACTATTATACGCTAAACCGAATTTAAATCAAGTGTAAACAGCCGATGTTTGTTGATCAAATCAATGGAGATCAGACAATAGAACTGTCTTCCTCTCCTTGAAGAACTGATTAATCACTTCTCCGCCGGAAAATAAATCAGTCTTGATCAATGGATCTCCCGTATTGGGAAAACTAATTCCATATTTGGAGGGTGGATATGAAAGCTTTTCAAAAGCTGTCTATCCTTTATTTTGCTTTTTGCCGAAATCTTTTCAATTGTAGATGACCAATTTCGCTTGTTATCCCTTTCCTTAACAAGAAGTCAAGTCTTCTTCTTTTTTTCCCTGTCCTTTTTGGCCGTATAGTTCTAACCTAGTCAAGTCAATCTAATTTAGCACTCAAACTCGACTCGGTGTCGCTATACTAAAAGGCTTTGTGCCCGTCTTTCGAGCACACAAAAATAATTAGGAAGGCCTTGAGCAATCAATCAAATATAGCACAACCAAGGAAATGTTTTTTAAAAAATATAACACACAAAATAAGTAATCTATCGACTTTTGAAACCGCGGCACCTTTTCACTCATGCATGACTCTAAAGGTCTCCACAAGTGCAAGTTTTGTGGGCCCGGATTATCACTCTGTATAGCACATTTTGCAAAAGTTATTACAAATTTCTTACGTTGCCAAAAAAAAAAATAATAATAATAAGTAATCCGTCATCATATAGTACTTTTCTATACCATGGCACCTCACCCGGGAGAAAATATTGGGTACCCAAGTGGTGCCGCGTGGGCGGTGCCTAAGTCCATTCAATGGCCGCCACCTGTCACCACGTGGAGGAGAGCAGGCCACGTTGAGCAGAGAGACAACCCACCGCAGGTACCCAATATTTTCTCCAGAGAGAGCGCGAAACCAAGCCCTTTTTGTCTTTTAATTCAAACTAAAGGAGGCTCTGACAGAAATTAAAAAATTAAAGGACTTTCTCTCTCCTCTGCTCTATCTTCTCCCATGCGAACGCTTGCACTTTCTGAGTTTCGCTTGACATTTTTCTCGTCCTCATTTCCTCTGCTCTGCTCTCTCTTCTCCCAAGCGTCCGACGAGCGGCGGCGCCGCCCCGCTTCGTCCGTCGAAGCGACGAACCGCAAAGCCCGCGTCACCTCCGCAAAGCTCATTGCCTCTCTCAAGCGGAGCTTCGCTCCATTTTGTGTAAATCTGTGCTTTACTCGCCATCGCCTCCGTCAGAGCATGTTTTTTATGCTATTACTTCGAGTCCCCGAGCCTCCTTCCCGTGCTGGTGTCTAGGTTGAAAAGAAGCAAATTGGGACCATGAAGCTATGCATGAAGATCTAAAAAAGCTCAGAAAGTGCAAGCGTTCGCGTGGGAGAAGATAGAGCAGAGGAGAGAGAAAGTCCGCTCGTCGGACGCTTGGGAGGAGAGAGCAGAGCAGAGGAAATGAGGACGAGAAAAATGTCAAGCGAAACTCTGAAAGTGCAAGCGTTCGCGTGGGAGAAGATAGAGCAGAGGAGAGAGAAAGTCCTTTAATTTTTTAATTTCTGTCAGAGCCTGCCTTTAGTTTGAATTAAAAGACAAAGAGGGCTTGGTTTCGCGCTCTCTCTGGAGAAAATATTGGGTACCTGCGGTGGGTTCTCTCTCTGCTCGACGTGGCCTGCTCTCCTCCACGTGGCGACAGGTGGCGGCCATTGAATGGACTCAGGCACTGCCCACGTGGCACCACTCGGGTACCCAATATTTTCTCCTCACCCGGAACATATAGAAAATTGATTACAGTTAAGGATAGGCCGAATACAATATATGGCATTCACATATCACCCAGCATTCCCATACCTGTCAAAGTTAATCCTGGGGATCCTATCTCTGCATGCTATAATACTGAGGAGCCAGCTCAATTAACCACAAGTAATCAATTCTGGTTATGTTGCGAATGTACTTGTGATTAGTTTGAACTAATTCATTGAAGATAATGCACTCTGGTTTTGTCCGGAATAGTACAGAAGAAGGATGGATCTGCACCACCTGACCACTTGTCAAAGCCCTATTTTCCACACCAAATATGTAATGTTAGGAAATGGAGTCTATAAGAGAACTGGAATGAAGACATTGATCATAAAGATAACAGGAAGCGCTCATAATCAACAACCAGCACCTGTATGATCCTTCTGGCTGCTTCAAAGCCGCGTTGAGGAAAAAGGAAGCGGCGAGGCATCTCCGAAACAGAACCATGTCATCTCCACAGGAAGCGATGTTCAGCCCCATTTGCTCTACATGTCCCTGAATCTGTCTGTAAGAAATACATCAAAAAGCACAGTTAGAGGATCAATAATGCTTGTCCAAAGAAGTGTGAAGCAAAGACCACATGCAAAAGTTCATAGGCAACCTGTGAATGTCACGCGCATGTCTAAGGGGTCTGCTATTGACAAAATTTTCTTTGCACCATTTTTTGAGGACTTTATCATCTTTTGCTTTACTTTGACCACTCTTCCTCTTCTCCAAGAACTCATCAGCTACTCGAAATACATTAATCAAGGTGATGTGGTCGCCCTCTGCACTTGAAAAGCATTTCATTGCAGTTCTTGCCTGGCCCGACAAAGTTAAGTGGTCAGCTCTCCAGTTATATACAGATAAATGGAAGTCCATGAGGTGCAACCAAACTGAACAATTCACCAACATTAACCAGCCAGAATGGTTGTCTCAAAAAGAGCCTGAGAAAGCAAGACTAAAACAAATGGAAGAGCCTATAAATATATTTTCAGCATATTGCAAATTAATGAAACAATAGCCCACTGAAGGACTTGAATATAACATTATCACAGTTGAACTCACAGTTACAGAAATTGGACGTCCAGTAACTCACAAATCATGTAAGATAACACTGCAGGCATATACGTGACCTTTCAGGCATGTTACACTTGAATACAATTACAACTCAAAAAAGTTATATACATATATACCTAGCTTATCCTTTCAGTAATACAATTTATATACTGTGCATCCACCCATTGCATAAACGACCAGAAGAAAAGCAAGATGAATGGCCTCACAAGTATCAGCTCATAACTTACCTCTTCTAACTTCTCACGAGGGGCATAAAATATGGATTCTACTGAAAGCATCGCAACTGTAATCAGCATTTCTTCCAGGCAGTTGAACTGACTAGCTTGGATGAGTGCCTTTGAATAAATGGGATCAAGGGGAAGCCGAGCCATCTGGTGCCCCAATGGATCTGACAATTTACAATCTTCCGTTAAAGCACCCAGCAAGATCTTCCGTTAAAGCACCCAGCAAGAATAAGTGCTCCAACGATTTCACAATAGCTGTCCTGATCAAAAGCTTACGAGTGTCATTACCCAGCAACAAATACAAAGCGTACTAGGTAATGTAAGGACACCCCATCACAACCCATTTTATGTCACATAATTTCATTATATATTATCATCAAAATAACCTCAAGAAGCATCAATACAAGAGAAGCACCATAACAAATTCATGTGGGAACAGCATGACAACCTGGTGCACCCACATGTTGCGTAAGAATACATAAATTTTTATGAAATTATCCAGATTTTTCGGTCAGAGAAATGGTGAAAATGAAGGTGAAATAGAAAATTTATGGGGCAAAAGAGACGGTGTGATGCGAAATGGCAGATAATTTTCAAAGGACGATTTAGTAGCCAAATTAAATCATTGATAAAGATGAAACCAACAAATCTGGATCAAATCACACTAATAAAGGCTTAAAAGATGACACGTCTGCAGTCTAGTAGACACACTGAAGTATGCACAAGAGACTAAATGATAAAGCAATTAGACCTCTCAGGGAATAACCTTGCTGGTTTTTCAATAAAGTCAAACCCAATAACATCATCCACACCCAAAGCCTTGAGTTGCAAAACAACATTTGAGAGACTGCATCTCTTAATCTCGGGCTTCATCGAATCCTCAAGTTTCTCAAATTTGCTTTCTGGGTAGACACGGTAACACTTCCCAGGTCCTTCACGTCCTGCTCGTCCACTGCATTAACAAGGTTTGAGTCTATTAACATGGGATTCTTTATATGGGCAAAGTTCTAAAATGGATTTTTGAACATTCGCACTGTCTGAAAGTCTGCATCCACAGGGGAATGAAGAGAGACTGTCCACCATCCTCATGTTGCTATTTTAGGGCAAGATAGTGTATGTTTTCAGTAAAGAAAATTTGTATGGTACCACGTTGGGACTTCAACACCTGTGAATCTAAATGGAATCCCTTCCCCTATTTCTTCTTTGGACTGTATTTGAAATGTGGTCACACTACAAAAGCATAGACCAGAGTACGACGAGTGCAAACTACCTTCTTTGTAAAGCCTGAGCCTTGGAAGTTGGTACGACAAGTAATGATTCCATGCCCTTAGCCGGATCATATGATCTTGCTTTCACGAATCCAGGGTCTACAACGTACTTTATCCCAGGTATAGTCACCGATGTCTCAGCTATATTAGTGGCCAATACAACCTGAAAGATTCCTTTTATATTAGTAACAACCATTAGAAAACTAAATTTCCACAAAATCATTTTAGCTTACCTAATGACAATGACATCACCCTATCTAAGCAACATCACCAAATAAACAATAAAGTAAGAGGAATATAAATATGATATATCAACAGTCCATAAATCCAAATAGTTTGTCTAAAGGTAATGAGAGGAAATAAATCATCTTGACAACAAATAGCAGGATGTTATGCCGTCACAATAAACCAACAAGAACAACCAGATTCAAAGAGTCTATTAATGTTAGAAACCCGCTACCAACAGCACAAAGAGTCCTGTGACCAGTCTATATATGTCAACATGTGAAGATACTGAGGATAAGAAAAGCAAAGAAATATCACAAAGAATATATTTTAATCGCTTGTCCTCCAAGTGAAGTAAATAGACATAAGTATCAACTATCCTCTCATGCTTCACCATACCAAGACAAGAATAGATACAAGAAAGATGCATGGCCATTTAGGCCTTACATAAATTCAATGTAAAACATTAACGTGACAGCTAATAGAGAAAAACATTAAACTGTCCATAAAGCCCCACAGAATCCAAAATACAAATCCTCATTTTATAAAAATGGATCTGACTATAACAGGAGCACTACACATATAAAAATTGCAAAATTTTGAGCAGCTTGGATAGTCACCTTACGAAATCCAGGAGGAGTGGGTGCAAAGACACGCATTTGTTTCTCAGAGGGAAGAGACGAAAATATGGAAACAGTCCACATATTACGGTTGCCTTCAGGCAATTGCCGTAGTCGCTCCTGAATAAGTCTTTCAACGGATTCAATTTCCTCTTGACCAGTCAAGAATACAAGGACATCTCCCGGATCCTCCTCCAAATGGATCTGAGCAATGCAAAACACGCACTTATCAAATATTGCAAATATTCCAAGCCACTGATTGGGATCAAACAAAAGAGTAGCTCGCACAGCAATGTATCCAAGGGGAAAACAAATTAGGAAACTTCATTGAGACGTTTATTTAATTAATGGCATTGAGTTAGAATATGCACCACAGTCTATGTTGATACACTTAAAAACTTCTTTTCTTAAATCAGGTCAGATGGAAAATCATGTATCCTATCCTAGTCAAATAAACAAAAAGTGATTTTGCAAGCCCACAACAAATAGAATATTTTTTACTTACTTTACCCAAAAAAATACAAATAGAATATTCGGCAAGCCTTCAAAAGTAAAACCATACGGAAGGTAAAGCAATAAAAAAACCAATTAACAAGAAACCCAAAGGTGCTACTGCAGATTCTAGTTTATAAATCATGTATAAAAGAGTTATGTTTTCAAACTTAAATATATGAAGAGAGTTACGCAATTGATACTGCATTTTATAGACACTGCAACAAAGTTGTGTTTAACAAACAATCCTAGCAGTCATACTACGGCAGAATATCAAAAAAAAAAAAAAACCAAAACTACCACATCAAAATTTAGAGCAATGCCACATTGACCGTGAACCAAAACACGAACTTCCTATAGGTGGTGACTCTTTTTTTATAAAGCCATAAGAATGCCTAAGCAAATAAGTACTAAAAAACAACCTGGAATATGGTAATCAGGGTTGCATCTAAATAATCTGGTTGAGGATGAAGAGTATATAGTATATCCAAATTTTTTGGCCGCCCCTGGACATGGACGACTCTTGCCCCACCAAAATAGTCAGAGAAGACACGTGCATCTAAGCTAGCAGACATAATAATCAACTTCAATGCAGAAAACCGTCTGCTTTGGCATTGTTTCAAAGTACTGGACCAAACACCTTGCCTGTCCAAGAGCACGCCATCGTTCAACCGCCTATATTTAGTATTTGGACAATCATTGGCGGATGCAGACCTTTTATTCTGAACATCTTTCAACAAGCCCAACAGCACATCAGTGTGGACTGTTCTCTCATGAGCTTCATCCACAATAACCACGGAGTACCTAGAAAGATACGGATCCAACAGTGATTCCCTGTAGAAGAGTAGTATCAGCTCCGCAGGCAAAAATTTAGATCACCATAAGTTGCTCATTTAGCAGAATACAAGTTTCACAAGATTTTTCCATCTACTGTAATAGGAAGTATAAAACTTCTACTGGTTCAAACGTCCCTTGAATATCTCAAAAAAAAAGAGCTAAAGCTTTGCCAGCCTCCAGACCAATTAGCAAGATATCTAAAATAATTTCAGCTAGTTAGTAGATCTTGCTCCCTGATAGATCTAAGAAATAAGACCAGTAAGTCTGATTTCTTATGTTAGCCCACTGAAAGTATCAATGCATCCAACTACTGAATCTTACAGGAATCTTCAATCTTTACAGATAACACGCTGAATACAACCAAACTTTAGTGTCCCAACTGAATATTAGTATCATCCTATCACAAGCAGATGTCGTCAAACTGGTTGAACATACTATGCAAGTCACAGGAGATAAAAAAGGCAGAAACTTAACCTTAGAAGCAAACCATCCGTCATGTACTTGATTCTTGTTGAACCGGATGTCATGTCATCAAATCTGATGGAATACCCGACCCTTTGGCCCAACTCAACCCCAGATTCCTCTGCCACTCTTTTGGCAACAGTAACAGCCGCCACACGCCGTGGTTGGGTAACCCCAATAATTTTCCCATCACGACAGAACCCAGCATCAAATAGAAATTGCGGTATCTCTGGTAAAAAAAATAATGCCAAGGATGTAACAACTCCCTTAAGGGGGAAAAAAGGAAATAGCATAAGGCACGACTATACATGTCATGGGATTTTCCACAGCAATATGTCGCACTATGCAACCTTACTATCTCTATGTTTATACACTTATATGAAGAAACATCATGAAACAAATACATAATATTGTACTATGTTTTGTGCCTAGTTATGACGAAATGCCAAAGGGTGTGGTACCACAGACACCTACATGCTATACGTACATCGATACTTACGTGTAGTTTTCCCACTTCCCGTCTCACCAACAATGATCAAAGTGTCGTTGTTTCGCACCTCCTGGATGAGCGGCTTCTCGACTGGGACAAAAAAGAAAGCATCAACTAAAACCCAGGCAAACCCACAACGAGCTAAGTAGATTCACGGAAACCAACAAACAAACCAACAACTGGAAGCCACAGTACCCAACGCGATTGGTAGAGACTTCCTCTGCTGCGCGATCTTCCGCCTCCTACATTCCAGTCAAAAATTCGCGGGCATTCGATTAATTTCTCTCCCTAGAACAAGCTAAAGAGTTTCACAGGCTCTTTTCTCTAACTCCTGAACATTCACTGATCCCAAAAAAAGGTCCAACACGCCTCGGAGCATCAAGATAATAGTCAAGCGATTCCAGAGACGACTAGGTAGCGACAAGTCAGGATATGAAGGTACAAACAAAACAAAAAGAAGAAGATAAGGAAAAAAAAGAAGAGAAGAACCGACTGTTGGCGACGTGGGCATTGGAGGGCAAGCCATGGAACTGAGGAGGTCGCGTCGCGTTGCCTTCTACGCCCTGAGCCATCGATGTGAGAGAGCAATCTTCTTCCCCAAGGAAGCCCTCGGTCAAAGTGCGAAACTGCGGAGAGTACAAATTTATTATATTTGTATTAATTTGGAGGTTTTTATGGTATTAATAAAAATTTTATTCGTAATAGATATTATTATACTTCAAAAAAATATAATTACAAAACACAAATTGAAGGATTTGACAAGCTCCTATAGAGGAAAAGAAAAGGTGTTTCTTGTTTGTTTTGGATTTAAGAAAAAGCATTAAGAGTATTTTCACAACTTATACTTTTACGTATCGTGAAAGTTTCAAGTGTTTTGACTAAAAATTGATTAAAGCATATCCGCAGCAAAATTTGAAGATAATTATAAATAAATAAAGTTCCAAATAAATCCTCGAGATTAATTTAGTAACAACAATAAATGTTGATTTCTCGATTCATTCATTTCTTTTTCACATGATGTAAATAGATCGAACGGTGACTTTTCTTTAGATTTGTTTCATCCATATTCAATGACTTTTTCAATACTAAAACTTACTAGCCAATATATATTTTGAGCATTGATTATATTGAGACTTACATGTCTACTAAAATAGGTTTTTCATCTAATTTATAATAAATCCAATTATTAATAAGCTACTTGATAACATTCTCCATATTTAAGTATCAAAGAATCTTATTGACACTTAAATTTTGACAAATTTTATAAAGTTAATTGCATGGAACAATTAGGGATTCACTATAATCCCTAAAAAAATTCTACGATTTATTTGTACATAGCTTTAGGAGCATTTTTCATATAGAGTGAGTCCGCGCACGGAGAGCATGTAATTTCATCTAGGTTTGTTGTCTCTTTAATCGGCAAAATTGGGAGGGTCACAATTGTGAAAAGATTTTCGGCCACAGTCAAATATTCGCATGGAATTGGTCGATAGAAAAAATATTTGGTCGAATAAAAAGAGGAAAGAATTTTGGTGATCAAAGGAAGATATCATATAAGATAAGAATGTGTCCCTGATCGTGTGATTTTTGGGAGGAAAGAGGAAATAAACTTTGGAGGCTTTCTCCTTTGGAGGAAAAGAAAATAAAAAGAAAAAAAAAGAAAGAAATTTCGGTCAAATCTCCGAAGGATTCGACCGATGATTGCTTCCTCCCTTGCCAAAGAAGCGTCAAGGGCAGAACAAAAGGGGAACTCTTCGGTGAAAAAAAAGGAAGAGCGGGGGCGGGGTAATAAGTGACAAAAGGAAAAATAATAAGAATATTTGGTCAAATCTTAGATTTGAAGATTTGACCGAATATTCTAGGCGTCCAGCAAAGAATCACACCGAACTCGCAGCCCAATTGTGCCAAGTCGTGGCTGACCCGATTCGCGCCATTGGCGTGCCCTCATTACCATCGACTAAGCATCACTTTTTGCGAGTTACATCCGCTGGCCTGATTTGGAGATCGTTTATTCAAATTGGGTAATCATCTAATCCGATCTTGAATTCGATTTTATTTCCTTAACTTGGACTAATGTGCGTTTTGTCTTTTTATAGACATTACCCGTTAGGCATTATATCTTAATTTGCGACTGCATATCAATTTTTTATTCTATCTATAAGGTTTTAGATAGAATGAATAATTAATTGCGCGGGAATCTTTAAAATTGATATCTTGATCTTTAAGGCTTATCATCAATTTACCGATTTTATTCGCAAACTTTGTTGGTGAATTTAGATGTTATTTCCATGTTAGATTTTTTTGATTGATTTGACGTGTTATCTAAGTCCTAAAAACAGAAGATTGCATCGCATATTTAGATTAGGTTGCATATTAGATAATATTGCATATTTAAATTAGGCTACATATTTTATTTCAAAATTCAATAAAAACCTTAAAAATATTTTCATATCCATGTCATAGCATAAGTCATTTCATAAATAAGTCATAAAGTTTGCATACTATTTACTTGACATCTAGATTATGTGCATAAATCTCATGCCATGTCATAGCCATGTCATCTAGAACATTGCATGTCTAGGTCATAAAAATTCATATCATGTTAGAATAATACATTCAAAAGTCTAGAGTCATGTTAGATTAGAATTCATATTTTATTAGGTTATTTAATTTCGAATTTGATTAATAAATAAAAAAATGCCTAAAAATACCATTAGTATGTCATTTAGATAATCACTTGTCTTTGGTTAAATTGCATATCGTTTGACTACCTTAATCTAGGATTGAATGTTATATGACATATTAGATTAGTCAAGACTCTCATCATATGCATCGCATATTAAAATAATTTGCATATAAAAAGTGAAAATCCAAAAAAAAAATATTTAAAGCTTCATCTTTGCACACTTAGTTAATTTGTATGTTACGATATTAATAAAACCAAAAAAATAATTTGCTTTGTTTATTTTT
The DNA here is from genome assembly GCA_019926035.1 of Melaleuca alternifolia. Classification (NCBI taxonomy): domain Eukaryota; kingdom Viridiplantae; phylum Streptophyta; class Magnoliopsida; order Myrtales; family Myrtaceae; genus Melaleuca; species Melaleuca alternifolia. The sequence goes on along the minus strand of JAGKPW010003076.1, from coordinate 1,275,949 downwards.
TTTTTAGCATTTACATTAATGTTTGCGCATCTGCGTGATCACCACACATGTTAGGAAGTTAAATAAAATCAATTCAAGCTGTCTACAAAATATTCTTTTGGAAATAGAATGGAATGGTACCGAAAGGGCGTTAGAGTAATCTAGCGTAATCAAGTCTCCATACCCATAGTCTATGGTTCATAGGGATAAAGTATAACTCTCGGTACTAGATTAGTGGCAACTTCAATTGAAATCAATTTTTGCATGTTAAGAATTGAAACCTATGTCGTGAATTGGTATGAGCTTGGAAAAGCTCGAGCTAAGTCATATGTAGCAATCCATTAGCCAAACTCTAGGTAGTGCACCTTCGAGAAGGTCGCGACAAATCTCCACGTGACTATTGATACGCCAATAATTATCAATATCGTAATAATCTTTCATGTTTCTAATAGCTTTTCAAGGTCAAGAATAACCGTAAATCCACCACTAATTCAAAACTTTTACACGTAATTAGTAATTATACATATTTTATTTGTTATACGTGCGTAGTCATGCAAAATAAGTTCTTTTTTTATATTAATTACCAGCTCAGTCTATTATGAAAACTAATTGATTCAATTATGAAGTGTCATCTCCAACAGTGAGTTATTGATCAACTAAAACATTAGCAGACACCAATGATGTCAAACATTTACAGCAAACGTTATCCAATGGTCATAATCTAGACCAGTCCGTTAAAATGATGCAACCACATTCAGATGGAGACCATAAACGTTATCCATAATCCAGAGTCCTTCGATCCGGGCAAACAGATGTCTCGCTTCAAGCACAATGCTTCAGCTATCGAGTCCTCTGCAACGATTCATACGAATGAATGTCTGCTTCGGACAATGCCGGCTTCAAGAACTCCCTCACGATTTGGAAATCACGGGCGTAGACGGCAGTTGCATGTATGTTCTCTCTTAAAGCGACTATTCCTGCTTCCCTGCACAGGCTCTCCAATTCGGCTCCTGTGAACCGTTCAGTATGTTCTGCCAATTCTCTGAGATCAACGTCACTTCCTATTTTCATGTTTCCAGTATGCACGCACAATATTTCGTGGCAAGACACCAAGTCTGGCGGGGGTACATAGAGCACCTATAAATTTAGAGAGGAAAAGGTAATCATGAGATCGAAGAGGTGGTGACATAGCATACAATGGTTCCATCACAGAGTACACACTCGGCTGCAAATTTCGAACTGCCAAAATAGGGGGAAAGATAAAAGAGACAATATTCCAGAAAAGAATAAAAGCACAAACACGAACTCTTTTTTACATTAGGAATACTAGATTTTCGAACTATACATGAAAGTAATTCGCTTAAAAGTTGAAACTGAAATTTCCTCAACAAACATCTTATTCAGACTAAAAAGTAAACAAAAAGTAAATGAAGAAATTAGGAGCATGATTACGAGGAGAACAAGTAAATGGCCAATTTTAGGGAATCGTATGGCATTATTAGCAACCTAATGCCAATCTGACACACTGACTTAAGAAAGGACGATAAAAAATTCAAACAATAATCACTTTAAGAAGTACATAATCTAGAAAGAACCCATCAGACTCAAGGTGGTCGATGGCAAAGGAGAGAGGCGGCCACGATGGGTGGCGACTGGCGGCTAATGGCAGTGGCGAGTAGTGACCGATAACAAGTGATGGCTAACCGTGAGGGATGGCAACTGATGACGGTGACTACTTGCAGCCGACGGTGGTCGGCAGCTGGCGGTGGTCGGCGGCTAGTGGATTGGAGGAGAGTTGGATAGAGTGTGAAAGGAGAGAGAGTGAAAAGAAAAAAGAAAATTATTTCTTTTTCTATTCCAAAAATAGAGTAGTAAAAAAGTTTTGGTTATCATCTCTGTTCCAAAACCTATTTAATGACTACAAATTCATTCCAACAATAAAAAAATGATATTATTTTACCAGATGAGTTTTTGTTTCAAACATGTTTTCGAGAACATAAAATTAGATCTAGCTAGAAATAGACTTGTTGTCATGCGCACCCTAAATGAATCATGTCAAAAAAATTATTACAACATTGCAATTTATTTGACAGACACCTCAACTTGAGCAAATTTTGAAAATAAAAAAGATAAGAAAAAGATATTAACCGTGACATAACGCATGCCAGTGTTACTAGTAATGACGACAAAGACATCCACATAGCTTAAGTCTTCGTCATCGTGGAAGCTATTAAAATTTATTTCCGGTAGCTCCTATTCACTTTCGCTTTACTTTTCAGACAAAAGAGCTCGTGCTATGCAGTGAAGTCTTTGGAATATTCTCTGAATATTACGAAACAAGTACTCGTGGACAAAAAGTATTTCATTTTCATTTCTCTAGTCACTAATGTGCATGTGAAAAGAACTTAACATGGAATGGATGACTGGATGCTATAGCCTTGTTCCAAGGAAAAATCATTACTAATTCAATACTTTTGACATATGAATGTGACTTTATGGGTAAATTGTCCCAAAAGTCTAATCTTATTGTACAATAGTCAATTCAATTTTAGACTTTTCAATTTTGATAATTTAGTCCTAAACTCTTTGACAATTTCTCAATGTAATCATTTTTTGCGAGAAATGTGAATCGGTAGTCATGCCATGTAGGATGGCATCCACATCAATGATTTTTGGCCAAAATTGGCAAGAATGTTTACATTGGCAAATCGTTAAAGGTTTAGGATTAAATTGACCAAATTAAAATGTTTAGGACTTGATTGGCCGTTGTACAATAGGTTATGATATTTTGGATAATTATCTCATTGTTTATAACTATCATAAATGATGGTTGGTGACTAGAAGCAGATGGCGGTGGCTGTGGTGGGCAGTCACCGATAACAAGTGGTGGCTAACTGTGAGGGATGGCAACCGATGATGGTGACTGCTTGTGGCCAACGGTGGTCGGCAACTGACGATGGTTGGCGGCTATCCCAAAAGTGAGGAACTATCTTATATTTGTTGACCCACACTTCTAAGTTCTAATTCTTACCAAAAAATCTTTAGTCGGTCATTTTAAATTTTTATTTTAGCAAGCGCCCAAACAATAAATTTATGATATAGAATCAATTGGTGGGGCTGTGAAATAGGTGATTTAAGGGTTTAGGACAAGTTTAAAAAAAAGTCTTAAAAATAGTGCAAATGAAAAGTAAATGTTTATCACCATGCGTGCCTGCTACGAGAAAGTAAAAGATATAACATAGAGTTTGAAAGAGGAGGGGGGAATACAAAGTCACCATCTGAAAGAAGTAAAATAGCAAAAACAAAAAAAAAATCATATTGTTGAACAGATAAATGTGGCTCTAACTTCCTTATGAAACTTTCATTATGATGTTATCAAATTGTGGAAACCTCGTAATTTTTTCTTCACCGTAGATCAGTGAAAGACAAAGAAAAGAGGAACATTTGCTTTCATGGAAGGTAAATAGGAAAAAACACAACCTTCTTGTTTGTTCTTCATACTGATCAGAAAAAAACTGATTACCATTGCCCATGATGAGGAGCACGTGATTTCTGCTGAAGTGCGCAAAAAGATCTAAGATAAACAAATGAAAAGGCACGTATTGTTCGTTCCAATGGACTTGGAGTAATACAATGCATTGGTTCTTGTTCCAATGGCCCTCACCCGCTAATCTTTTTATCTCTAGATGCGTGCCTTCTTGTGAAGTCACGGGTGGAGAGCATATGCTCTCTGAAAGATTCCGCTCATTGATAGTATATTTTGTGTGAAAGGTGATGTGTGAAGTGTAACGTTCAATAGATTATATATTGTTCGTTTGTCATTTTTTGCTGGTTCACTATTTGCAGAACAAAATAAAGTAACTTGCTTAATGGATTGGTTGGCGTGCCTTGACCCCTTTTCGTATTTAGCCCAAAGCACGTGGTTTTTTTTCCTTTTTGAACAGACAAAGGTAATCTTTAAACATTATACGACAAGCGCTTGTGCATGGAAGGATTATTTTCTTTTTAGCATCCTCGAAAGTCTTAGTCTTCTTGGACTTTCATGGTTTTCTCTCTACATTAGTTCATTTAGCTCGTTATCACTGAGTTTCATCATAACCCATACTCGTGCCCCTGCTCAACAGTGTTCTCCTTCTGCTCGTCCGAACCTAGAGCTCGTGCTTGCTGGATTGTTGTTGCTGATCTAATTTCGTTCACCGGTCTGCTCTTGGAAGTCTACTAGGAACAGGTAAGAGACGTATATGAACTTGCTCTCTTTTTCCCTCAAACTGATGCAACATTTCGGTTCTTAAACCGATTTCATGCCGATCTATAATCTGGGTTAATGTTGATCTCAGATACTTGATGTCAAGTTGAATAACAAGTTTAGTAACAAATAATAGTTATTTTAATTTTGTTAAATAGTAATATTGGGGCATTAAGGTTTTCAGTGTTTTGGAGTTTTAGTTTATGAAGTTGGGTAAGCAACAATAATTGTCGTAAGAAAATAGCTTCATTCCTCTTCAACAGAGATTCACAAGAAAATCAAGTTTGCCATAATTTCGTTGTGCCAAAGCAAACTAAATTACTTTCGATTGTGTTTTGTCAGATTTTTAATCTTATAATAAAATGTCCTTATTATATAAATATAGTGGATTTACTACCAACCGAAGAGGGTAACTTGAATTAATAAGGTGTATAAAATTTAGTATTTTTTTCAAAATGTGTCAGTATATTCTATCAAGTCGAGTTAATATAGTCATGATTCAAATGTCATGTGAAGCAGTTTCTATTGAAACTCCAAGGGTGTTGCATGCAGATGACTTGTTTTCATCATGCAAAAACCGATAGAAGTATAGCACAGAAAAACTAATCCATGTATTTTATTCAAAGACATGAAGAAAATGTGTATTCATGATAGAGAATTAAGTTTTGAATTATGAAGATCAAAATGGTGCTTTTTTACAAAAATAACACGCATAGGCTTCTGTGTTAATAGAAAAAAGGGTATTTCTACATCAGAAAAGTTTTTGACATTGTTCATCTTTTATAATGCGCATGGATGTCGAAACCAAAAAAAAAACTTTTGCATATTGTTCAACCCTAGAAAGCACTAGTTGTGATTTTATATTGTGCACTCCTAAAAGTGAGTATCTTATATTTGTTGACACCCCTCCCTCCCCCCGTCTACGTTCTAATTCATACTAGATATTTTTAGTCGGTCATTTCTAATTTTAATCTTTGCAGGCATTCAAAACAATAAATTTATGAAATATAATCAATTGGTGGGGCTGCGAAGCCAAGAGCACATCACTCCATTGATTTCTGCTCTATCCTTTAATACATGTTTTACAAATAAGTCATAAAAAAAGTTGTGAATGAAAAGTAAAGGGATAAAGTACGAAGTCACCACTTGAAAGAAGTGAGATGCTCAGACCCCCCAAAAAAGAGAAATCATATTGTTAAACAGTTTAATGTAACTCTAACCTCCTCATGAGATTTTCATTACGATGTTATCAAATTGTGGAAAACTCGTCATTTTTCATTTATTTATTGTAGATCAATGAAAGACAAAAAGAGAAGAGAAACATTTGATTTTTACCCAAGGTAATTAAGAAAAACATTGCTTGGTACTAATCAGAGTCATCTGATCCTCATAGTCTATGATGTAAGGGCACGTGACTTCTGGGTGAAAATCACATCTTTCCAAACGATTGCGAATTCAAAATGTTCGATGAACGATTCTTGGGAGGCTGCCTTCCTCTGCTGCACAAAATGATCTAAGATAGACAAATGAAAAGGTTGGATGGTGAGAACATATTTTCTGGGTGGGAAGCACATGGTTTATGAACGGTTCCCGAGTGCAATGATGAACAAGTCTTCCTAGGCGGTTGTCTATTGATTAATCCAGTGTTACAATTTGTTGTGACTCGGAGGAGTGCAATGCATTGCTTCTCTTTCCACTAGAGCTTGCCCTTTAAGTCCGGCCGATATCATTGGGTTGCATCCGCTCATGGAAGAAAGAAAATGGCTATCTTTATCTCCTAATGTGTGCCCTCTTCAATGTTGAGCGCATACGTTATGAGTGGAGAGCACATGCTTTTTGAAAGATTTAGCTCATTGATACCACATTACGTAGTAAATGGTTAGAAATCGCCTGATGGGAGAATCGTGGTCCGGTCGAGCATGATTTTTCAGTTGATTAATGTGATGTATGGAGTATAATGTTCAGTAGATTCTTAATTGTTGGTGATTTTTGACTGGCTCATTACTTCCAAAGCAAAATAAAGCAACTTACATAATGGATTAGTTGGTAAACTGAACGCTTTTTCTTATTTAGCCCAAAGCATTTGCTTTGCTTTTCATTTTGAATGGACATAGCTAATCTTTAAACCTTACGAGACAAGCACTCAAGCGATTTTTTTTTTTTTTGATTTATCTAACCACTTATGTGCATCCTTGAAAGTCTTGGTCTTTGTTTAATGTTTTTCGTAGGTGAGAGCATGGGTCTATAGAGATTGATTCACCTATTTTCTCTCTCTATTAGCTCATTAGCACTTTGCTTCACCATAACCCGTGTTGTTCTCTACAGTTTACGGATTTACCCATGGCCATTGGGGAGATCCTTTTGAGTGCTTTCCTTCAGGTCCTGTTCGACAAGTTGGCTTCTTTGGGATTGGACTATGCGCAAAGGGACGGAGCAACGCCCTTCTCTAGAATCAGCATCGACCTGCTCAAAAAGTGGAAGAAGACGCTGGACACAATCAATGTAGTGCTGGAAGATGCAGAGGAAAAGCAAATGAGAGGTAAAGGTCCAGTGAAGCTATGGCTAGACGATGTTAGGGACTTGGCCTATGACATGGAAGACTTGCTCGATCAGTTCGCAATTGAAGCCGCTCAGGCCAAGTCGCAAGCAGAATCTAACACAAGCAAAGATAGGGTGAAATGGGGGCTCCCCTTTTTTGGCCAACATAAATTCTCCGTATCGAACCTAAGCCTGCCCTCGCTCGTGTCTGAAACTGAGGTACAAAAGATCAATGACAGGTTGGAAGAAATCATCACAAAAAAGGCTCATCTAAGCTTGACAGAGAATGTTGTGGCCAGATATGACTACACTGATAAAAGGCTCCCCAGCACTTCTTTGCCAGAACCTCAGTTTTTGGGTAGGGAGAAGGAAGAAGCAGAAATACTTGAACTATTGACTGGTGAAGCCAAAAATGACGATACAACGCTGAGCATAGTCCCCATAGTTGGGATGGGGGGTGTTGGAAAAACGGCATTGGCTCAACGGTTGTATGAAGATGCTAGGGTGAGTACATGCTTCGAAAGGAAGGCATGGGTTTGTGTCTCAGATATTTTTGATGTTCTCAACATAACAAAGACTATTTTGCGATCAATCACCATGTTTTCCAATGAGGGTGAAGATCTTAACGGGCTTCAAGTTAAGTTGAAGGATAGTCTATCGGGGAAGAAGTTTCTTATGGTTTTAGATGATGTCTGGAATGAAAGTTACGAAGAATGGACTGTCCTCTTAAAGCCATTTGAAGCGGGGGCTAAGGGTAGCAAGATCATCGTCACGACTCGCAACTCTGCTGTTGTTTCCACAACAAGAGCATCACCTTATCATTTGAAGGAATTGTCCCTCGATTATTGTGCAAGCTTATTAGCCTTTCATGCTCTTGGAGCAACAAACTTTAAGAGCCACCAGGATTTTGAAAAGATAGGCAATAAAATAGCTGAAAAATGTAGAGGTTCACCTTTGGCAGCGAAGGTATTGGGCGGTCTACGTGATAAGGGGAACCCCAAGGAATGGGAAGATATCTTAAATAAAAAAACGTGGGATCTTCCGACAGGAAAAAATGATGAGATCATTCAAGTTTTGAAATTGAGCTATGTCCATCTTCCTTCCTATTTGAAGAGATGTTTTGCTTATTGTGCGGTATTTCCAAAGGATTACGAATTTGAGAGAGATGAGCTAGTGCTTTTATGGATAGCTGAGGGCTTTTTAGATGGACAAGAAGCAAAGGAGAATATCTTGAACTTGGGATGGAAATACTTTGATGAGTTGGTATCCCGATCATTTCTTCAACAATCAAGTGTCAACACATCCAAATTTTCAATGCATGATCTTTTGAATGATCTAGCAAAGTCAATTGCGGACAAGACATGCTTTAGCCTAGGGGAGTTTCAGCTGGCAGGTAATGAAGATGATGCATCTCTTGAGAAAGCCCGTCATACATCATTCATCTCTTCATGGCTTTTTACATCACCGTGCTTGAGATCATATCACCGAATGAAGGTACTAAGAAGTTTAATGCTACTTCGTATTAGATCTAATGGGGATGAGAAGTTCTGCATTTCCAACAAGGTGTTGCATGACTTGCTAACGAATTTGAAATACTTGAGGGTATTCTCACTATGTCATTGTAACGTTACAGAGGTACCGAAATGTGTTGGTGATTTAAAACATCTTCGATATCTCAATTTCTCTTATACTGATATCGAAATGCTACCCGAGTCAATTGATGGGTTGAGCAGATTACAAGCTTTGATCTTAAGAGGTTGTCAAAAGCTTTCTATGTTGCCTCAAGGTATCACAAAGTTGGTCAGCTTACAATTTTGTGACATTAGAGACACACCGAGTCTAAAAAAGATGCCGTTGGGTATCGGTAATATGAAGGATCTCATTATCTTTTCCAAGTTTATAGTAGAGTCAGAGAAAGAGTCACAATTAAAGGAGCTACGAAACTTGCGACATCTTCAAGGGGAATTATTCATATCAAAATTGCAAAGGGTGAAAGAAGTTAGAGATGCCGTTTTGGTTGATAAGAAAGGCCTTAGCAACTTAATCTTGCATTGGGATGAAGATCATGGAAATCTTCCTAATGATTGGCGCAAATCACAAGTGCTTCACTTTCTCCAACCTCACACTAATCTTGAAAGTCTCACTATCTCGTACTATGGTGGTGGAATACTACCATCATGGTTGGATGGTGGATCTTATTCTAAGGTAGTGTCTTTGTGCTTGCGGGGTTGTCGTAATGTTACATCACTACCCTCACTTGGACAACTACCTTCACTTAAAGAATTATCTCTTGAAGGTCTACATGCCGTACGCATGATCGGGTCTGAATTTTACGGAAATAAAAGGCCTTTTCCTTCCTTAACAACTTTGAAGTTTGAAGAGATGTTGGCTTGGAAGGATTGGTCTCCTTATGCCGGGGACCCAAAAGGAGTGCCATTCTCCTGTCTTCAGCATCTAATCGTGCGGAGTTGTCATTCGTTGGTCGGGACACTGCCTTGTAGACTTGATCATCTCAGAAAGCTCGAAATTCGATTCTCCCCGCATTTTTATATCTCAACCGATGTGGTTTGTTTTACATCTCTCCGTGAGCTACATCTTGAAGATTGTAACAAGGATTACTTAAAGTGCTTGGCCCACTTAAGTTCTTTGACAATTCTCATTATACAAAATATTGCTGAGCTGGTGTGCTTCGATCATGGGCTTATGAGCTCCTTGGTCGAGCTGAAGGAGCTTTATATAGGAGGGTGTGACAAGCTAAAATATTTGTGGCAAGATGGAAATGAAATGCTAAATCTTACTTGCCTTCAAAAATTATCCATCGAAGGTTGTCCTCAATTCACGTCTTTCGTGATAGGAGGAAGAGCAATAGAGCTACCCTGCAACCTTGAAAGGATGAAATTGAGTAATTGCACGAGTTTAGAAAAGCTTCCAAGCAAGATGCTCTCACTCAGACAATTGAGCATTTGGCGTTGTCCAAAACTCAATGGAGCAGTTATTCCTCCGAATGACTATAGCAGTAATAGCACGATGTCTCAATCTGGATGTCAATTGATGTCCTTTCCCCGTGCCGAGGGTAGACTCACTACTCTGAAGACACTTGGGATTTATGGGTGCAAGGGAGTGGAGTCGCTAGAAGAAATCATCGTGGAATCGCTAGAATTGTTGACTATTGATGAATGTGAAAATCTAAAGAGCCTACCACGGTACCTTCACATGCTCTCCCATCTCACTCGATTGGATATATCCAACTGTCCAGCATTGGAGATAGAGGACTTCCCTCCCCTTCCCATTACCCTCTCGAGTCTTACGCTCTATGATTGTCCGAAGATAAAGTCCATTGCTAATTGTAGCAACCTCACTTATTTGAATATAGGCAATTGTGCATTGGAGATACTCCCTCCCATTCCCATCACCCTCTCGAGTCTTCTGCTAAGTAATTGTCCGAAGGTAAAGTCTGTACCAAATCAGTGGCGTCATCTTACATCCCTCCGGCGTATATGGATCACCAATTGCCCAAATATCAAATGCTTCCCCGAAGGAGGCTGGCCTTCCAATCTGCAGAGCCTTATAATTATGGGGTGCGAGAATGTGAAGCAGCCAGTGAGAGAATGGGGCTTACCCTTCCTCACATCCCTCGAGTCTCTGGAAATTGATGGAAGCAGTATGGGAGGGGAGGCAGAGGAGGTGTGGTTTCCTTCGGATGCGGATGCCTGGAGTCTTCTCTTCCCTTCCTCTCTAACCTTTCTTTATATAAAAGATATGAGGAACGTGAAAAGATTATCCAACGGTCTTCGCAACCATCTCTCCTTTCTCCAATTCTTATTTATTGACGATTGCCCGAAGTTGAGGGACTTGCCAGAGGATGGCCTCCCTCCTTCCCTCCAACAATTGAGAATAGGCGGATGCAAAATTCCGAAGGATCAATACTCGAAGCTCGCTGACGAGATCCCTCTCGTCTCCGTTGATAGCGTTCGGATCCGATGAATTGCAATCGACCACGCCCACCCGTGATGAAAGATTTCCCTCCATTGACTGCCTTTTTCTTCCTCAGGTAATGCTTCTTTCATTTCTCGCTTTCATTTGCCAACTGCCGCCGTTCATTCTTCGATGTACAGTGATTTCTCTAGGGTTCGGTAAAGTTTTCTATCTTGAATGCATCAATTTCGCTTAACTTCTTCAATTGGATGCTTCTTACCAATTAATCTTTTCCGATAGAGAAGAGTTGCGTATAATGTCAGAGACTAAGATTGGGCGTATGTTCTCGTTGGGGAGGGGGTCTCTCACCCACCCACCCACCCACAGCTGAAATAAGCAAATGCAATAACACAGCTAAGATTTAGAGCTGAAAAATTATATTTAGCTGCTTGAATCCCAGCAAGAGCTTCCTTTAGTCTCCAATTGCACTGCTTGGGAAAGTTGAGTACCAAAGCTGCATCCATCTCCACTACCGCCTTGGTCCTGCTTTTTTCTTTAGCCACTGCAATGCTCTATCGAGCAGCAAGTAATTCAGCATTGTCTGCATATCTAGCTTACACCACTACAACCCTACAGGCAATCATCTCTGGCCACAATCCCAATAACAGCATGTTTTATTTCTTCTGTGTAAGACGTATCACAATTAATCTTCGCAAAACCTTGCTCAGGTTTACTCCTCAAGCCCTGCCTTTCATCCACCAAATCATGACTTAGCTCTCTTACACTTTTACAGAAAAAAGATACTCTGATAGAGCATTTCTAATATGTACTAGGGACAGTTTCAAGATCATGTGATTTATGGTGAACGGTTACTGCATTTTGAGCTTTACAGATATACCAACAGGTGAAGTTATCCACTCTTTCAAAGTCATTAGGCCATACTAATCATTCCATCTCATGATCTCTCCTGTAGAATATCAGCCTGTACCAATATGTCACCATCACTTGTAATAAAGCAAAGTATGCTGGTTCTGGTGTTTGTTCATTTTTAGTTGCTGCCGGGTGGGTATGCATATAATTTTGTTTGTCTGATCTCTCTTAGAGTTGTTTATCACACATGAAAGGTAATTTTTATTCAGGACTAATTAATTGTCCCGTTCCAGAGTATGAGGAGTATCGAAAAACTATCAACGGTGGAGGATGTATGATGCACGGAGTGTTTTGTATCCCTCCTGTCAAACATCTGTTTTGATGAGAGATATGAGGAACAAAGAAAGGCTATTGAGTGGGCTTCGCAGCAATCTCCCTTCTCTTAAACAGTTACATTGATGTGGTTCAGATACAATGAAGTAAAATCAATCAACTTCCGCTTTCATCTACTAACTGTGGCAATTCATTCTTCCATCGGCAGCGAGTTTTCTTGGGTAAGTGTTTTGTCTTGAAGGCATCAATCTCGATTCGGCTTCCTCAATTTGATGCTCAATACAAACTAATATTCCTCATTTAAATATTTCAGGATTTGTTTTATGTTCTCTTCCCAACATTTTTTTTCGTGTGCCCTAGCTCATTCATTGTGGTTGTTTTGCAGATATCTTTGTGATCTGTACTGGCAAAATCTCTCGGAAGGATCACTTATGAATGCTGTGGGGGTAGGGCTAATTCTGTCGAGGTTATGTTTCATATATTGCGATTCAAACAAAAAAAGAAGGAGCATGTGATTTTTATTTAGTGCTTGGATATGTTCTATGTTTTCTTCTAGTGAAAACTAAAAGCGTGATTAGTTTTGTGGAAGCTGTGATATGACTATGAAGAGAGCAGATGCAGTTTTTTTCCCAGTTTCTTAAGAATCGAGTACCTTCTTTTTGTTAATGATGATCCTTCATAGTATTAAGCATCCGGTATGAAATCATGGGGCAGCTCATATTTCCAACCTTTTAGTACTACTCCAGTTCATGACAACATCAATATTCCATAAGTCCCCTTTTCTGGCGGGTTAGGAACTATTTCTAACATACTTATGCTTGTTTGGTTGAGATTGTAATGCTATGCTACCTGCCTCTTTTGTTTAAGTTGCCAGCAGTGACCTCCAGGGCAAATCTGTTCAGTTCTTTAAAGTATCAGTTGTTTATGTTTGTTGTACCGTGGAATATTACTTCGTCACACACAATGTCATTTTTTCTAAAAATACCTTCTTATGTGGTATTCTTCCTGCAGGGAGTTCCAGAACAAAAGCTTTGAGCTCACTTGTGTTCCTTTGGTATAACTGGAAATCTTGCACTTGGACTGATGCATACCTTGTCTGATACATCTCCTCCCTCTCCACTACTGTTGCACATGTAAATATGTTGTTGAAGCAATTTTCATATGACACTGTGAAGCTTTATTAGAGGTTAGTTAATTTGCAATCCGAATTGCAATTCACTATTTACTTTCTCCGAGGATTTGGATGTTATTGCACATATGACATGGTGCTTTGCCATATAAATAGGTGGTCAGAAAAGCAGATTTGCATTTGCCAAGGTAACTTTCAGGAAACCTCGCATAGTTTTGCTTGACGAACTATCCAATCATCTGGTAAGTTTACTCATTTTTCTCCACCTTATGACTCAAGATTACTTTTCCAGTTTGTTTGTTATTGTCTTCCACTAGTTGAACTTCTTGGAATCTGGTCTTTACATTTAAAGTACAGCTACACGGAGCCTCTGTCATCATACATCCAACTTATAATCAATTGGAAACCAAATTAATTGTTCCAACTTGTGAAACATTGGGAATAGAATAGTTATGATAGTCTGATCAGTGTTTTGTATTACAGAAATATATAATTCGAAGTAGTTCAAATAAATCTGTGCCTATAGGCAGTATTAGGCTTTGCACATAATTAACGTGGTTTATAAATATGGACTTTAAGTTCTTCTTTAATGACCAGTGACTATTGAAGTTTTGTCTTTGTAAATTGTTAATTTCTTGTCTAAGGATAGATGAGCATGATTCGGCTTGGGTTTTTTTTTAACCATCCCAGCTGTAGGATTTGGATGCAGTTGAGGTGCTCATTCAAGGTCCAGTCTTGTTCCAAGGAGGAAATCTCATGGTGAGATTGATTTTCTTGCCAAAGTACTTCAATTTGACCAATGATGAATCGTCTTCACAGCTAGTAGCCCTCTTTTCACCTTGATTTGCAGTCAAGGTGGCGACTTTCCATGGGTGGTTTATCAAGGCAAGGTGGCGACTTTCCATGGAAATTTCCAGGATCATAAGAGGATATTTTAGTCCTCATTGAATGATCATCAGCCAAGAGTGGTTCAACGGGGTCACACCTTACAAAACACAAAATGAGGCTCAGCTACTAAGGAAGCAAACAAGGATGAGACAGGATTATTGCTGATATACAGGATCTACTCGCAGATACAGCGGCCCCGTTTGTCTCACGGAAGGATGGTCTAAATTCTTTACATTGAATATGTGGTATCATTTGCCAATTGCTCAACTACTGAGGGTGTTTGACCAAGAAAAAAAACTACTGAGGGTGGATTGCAGTCAATATTTCATATTGATTTGGCACTTAGCTTCAGAGGCAAGTCAGGGTCTGTTTTACGAGGAATTAGCTGTGCGAAGATATTTTCCCCATATTCGTTATTTCATGCTATTTAGGGGAATTAATTATGATAATATTTTTTTGATCAACGAAAAAGTTGTACCCTTAACTATTTTAAGTGTAGAATTGCTTTTAGTGACAACGTTGTAGGCCTTGCCTAGCCAAAAAATACTTTAATGAAGTTCTGTACGTGAATTGATTAGATATTATCCTCTTAACATTTCAAGGTCAATATTCAAAGTGAGAAGTTTTCGATCTTCCAGTAACGGCTATTGTACGGATGGGATGATAAATTGAAAACAAAGGTTTTGAATGAGCCAATTTAACATTTACCACGAATTCTTTTCCTTGGTTAACAATAATTGTACTTTTGCCGATATTCGATCAGTTACCTTTCAAAGACTAGCAGCACTTACTCAAGCGTTCCGCCATCACATATTCCACTTCCTTCGACAAGGAAGTCGTCATCCTTGCCGGTGGCCTCTTGGGAACGCCTCTTGTAGGGTCTTCCATGTCTGGCTTTGACTGCTTGCCTTTCTATAGAAATCTAATTGTCTAGCTCTGGGCTAACTCGATAGCATCATACAACGACTGCCTAAGGAGGAACTCAATAGCATCGTACAGCGAGCGTCGATCGTGCTTTACAATTATAGCTTCCATACCTGTTCTAGCTATATTACGAATGAACCTGGTTGGAGAGACCTCTTTAGTCCTTCGCATTGGCTATGCCCCCTGATGTTATCCGAAAAATGTGTGTTTGTCAAGTTCAACATAGATGAAATAAATCTCAGTCTCATCTTAATGACAAATAAGCTCTCAACTAAAATTTCTGACAAAGTAAGTAATGGTTTTGATAGATGTGCCTTATCTACAAGGCACAGGTTGCACAGCTAACCTACTAGTCCTGCTTAGAAAAATTCTCAATATTGACTTCTTTTCGTTTAATTCCTCTGCTCAAAATTCATATTCAAATGGATCTCCACGCGACATCAAGTATACTGTGAGCATCATGCTTAAATCAAATCTCCTATCTATATGTAAACTCAGTATCTGACTTTCTCACAGATTTTGACATAGACTTACGGATATTTTGCTTGGTCTCTGCTGTGTAATCTTATAAAGCACAATAATGTATATAATTAGAGGAAGAGATCTGACGCAAAAAGGATATAGCTTCAACTTTGGGTAGGTCTGGGGCATCAAACACATCACTGACGCTCTGCTCACCTTTGCCTTTCCTAGACGCCAACCTGATTGTGGCTGCATAAGCCAGAACATGCCCACCTGCAGGTTTTGTTGGGTCTGATATCAACACACCACTCCTGAATCAGCTACGACTGAAACAAATAAATCCAAGACAAAATCATCAAAAATCATATTTTTTCTAACTCATGGACTGCAGCTACTGTGTGCATCACCAGTTTACACCAAGGAGCTGGTTCTTGAGAATTACAAGAACTAACATGAGCTTAGTGCAATCCCCAAATTGCTATTTTTCAGTGTGCAACCATCAAAGTGCTAAATTGGATAAAATCTTGTAACATATGCAGGACTATGTGGGAGAAATGAGATGTGATGTTGTACCTTGATTGGTCATGTACATCGCCCCATTAAATTCCTCAGCTATCTTAAGTAAGTGCGAGAGCATTTAAACCCATTTTTTCTGCAATTCGGAATCTACTTGTGTCAAACAAGATGAGCTGAAAAATCAAAACTCGCATGATTTGACAGTTCTAATGGACCCGGCGCTCTGCAAGTTCTACCCTCCCAGTAAACTCCACTCAGAAAGAGAGCAACCACTGAATAAATACGTGAATATAACCATTTATAAGACTCTCGAGCTCTTTTAATTATTCAAATTGAAAAAAAATAACTTTAATTACAACGGGAAATGCAAAACTCGTTGGGCAGCTAATTAAAACCAAAACAAAAGCCGATATGTCTTTATTTCTTTCCTATTCTTTCTTTTGGGCAAAAACGCGGTAATAAGAGATAGATGCCAAAGTCTCTTGCAAAACACAAAGCTCCCGCCACTTCGCTCCTTCTCTCGCCTCGCTTCTTCTTCATTCTCCGCTCAAACCACACCTGATATTCAACTGGAGCTGGTGCTGATCGAGGGAACCCAAGGAGGCAGTAATCGTGCGTTTACAGTGATCTTTCGTTTTGGGTTCTTGCTTTCCCTCTTTCTGCTGCGCGCAAGCCGTTTGATGTCTGTCCTGAGTGAGAGGCATTTACTTTTCTTGGGCTTGTTTTCTTGAACTTGGAGCAAGGCATTAGCATCTTGAGATGACCCATCTTCAATACACTGTCAAAACCGTAGCTTCCTCGAATGAATGGAGTGCGACAAGAAGGTTTGGATGCATTGTCGCCTCGCTGGTGTGTTTGCCTACTCTGAGAAGAAATTGTAGTTATGGTGAGGTTCTACTTTACTGGTCGCAGAGTAGATTCATGACCACGAGCAAGAGAGTGTAAGATAGGAGCAAAGACAAGAGGGTCCATGATCTCGAAATCGCCACTGAGAAGCATAAAGTGTGTCTAAGGCGTTGGTTCTGATGGAAATGTTGAAGGAGCCCAAGATGATAATTCATGTGAGGTCGCCGGATCGATACCGGAAACAAATTAATTTGCTCGTAGCGCTAGCGACTCGGTGATTCGGTAAAGGGTGACAGACATGGACTGCGATTCATTTTTTTGCTTTAATGATTGAAATTTTGATATTTTATTTAGTATTGGACTTTTCCTCCTCCGATTTGCTATATAAGTAAATCAGGTTTCATAGTTAAAATCATCAGTAATCTCTTACATTTTTTTTTCTAAGAATAAATTATTCTTTTACGTAACATTTTAGATTATACATAATGAGAAGAGGTTTAGCTGTCTACACATTACAAGATATTGATGCTTATATAGTTCGATTTACTTCTTATACTAAACTTCATTATGAGTTTTAAGTTAAAGTTTTCGGGTTATCTCAAATGTCTCAATTTTGTATAAACACGTGAATTTAATAAGATTCCAGCTCTGTTAAATCTTCAAATCAAAAAGATCATTTCAATTACGAGGAGAAATGCAAAACTCGATGGGAAGCTTAAAAGCAAAACAAAAGCCGATATGTCTTTATTTTTATTTTATTTTTCTAGCTTTTGGGCAAAAACTTAGTTATAAGAGAGAAATGCCAACGAGAGATGAAACTACTCTTTATAGAGAAGCGGCAATTTTAGTGCAAAAGCAATAGTTTTAGAGCACAAAAGATATAGAAAAATAGAGAATAAAAAGCAAGTTTTTCTTTGTCAGTATTCTTAATCTCTTCTTGATCTTGAGAGAAAATTTGTATTTTTACGTTTTTCTAAAGTTAATTAATACACAAAATGCCGTGGAGACTTAATCCGGATTTGGGTGAATTTTGATAACAAATTTTCTAGTATATTCTTCTGATTTCATTCTTCGATTATCATAGGAGGATTATTTGCTTTTGTTAAATTCTAGAATCGGTGTGCAATTCCTAATACAAACTAAATACAGCTTTCATCCCCAATAAGTCTTCACCGACCGAAGCATGCAGACAAGGCATGACCATTTCTCAAGCTCGAGTTTGAGCATGACAAGCTAAGAAACACAGCAAAACACAGTGCTGATGACCGCAATGAGGAAGAAGATGATGAAATTGCTTTCATGGACAAAATCACCATCCTTCCCAACAAGTTACGCATGTGAAATGGTGGAGCCGTTTACCTAGAACATATCCAATCTAGTGCACATGAAGTTTTGAGTTTGGTAGATCCCACGCAAGGCCGTTACCAAGAACTCACAGAAATTGGTGAATCTTTCGTAAAATTACAAGACAATTAAAGAATAAGCGAGGGACTAGAACCAAATTTTAGGCAAGCCGTGATCAACCCTCACTCTAGAGTAAATTTCCGTTCCATCATCTATATGCAGAGGAGTTGATGGCGTCGTATTCTCAAAACACTCTGAATCGTTCCGAAATGTTATAATGTGCACTCGAATAGACAATATAGATAAACTCTTGAATCCTTCTATCGTCTTCTTGAAGTACCAAAACAAAGAGACACAAGAGGGAGCTGAAACAAAGAGGGAAGAAAATGAACTTCAGTGCTTTGGGTGTGCAAAATGAGTGTGGTTAAGAGCATCGCCTCATGCGAGCAAACAATTATGTCGATTCATGTTAAAAAGAAAAACATTATCGAATTATTCTTTTCTAGGCCCACATGCACGTTAAAATGTTTAATCGACTTTATTGCTTTCCCAAAAGGCAGTCCTATTTTTCCACAGAAGGGGCCACCCGTCGGCATATTCCTTGGAGAATTCGAATTTGTCTTTTTTCTTTATTTGCCCCCTGATTGGACAATGAGATAAAATACGACCCTACCGACCACAATAAAAAAAAAGGAGTAAAAATTAAAATGTCTATAAAAAAATCCATTTTTTTAAAAGTCACAATATGAATTAGTAATTTCCAATCAAAATTGACTAAATTCAAAATTTTAAAATTATATTAATATTAGTATAATATGTTCATGATTTTTTTTTCATGTAACATCGTCCTTTGAATACGAGCTAGTTATAGTATCAAGTGCAAAGGTCTCCTATGCGAACATGATGCATTTACTGTAAAAAGATGTGCAAGTAGTCTAAAATGATACTTTAAGAGATGTGCAATTTTGTCTAACGATGAAAAGATCCAAACATGTGTTTTAGATCCGTTCCCTCACACCTTCCAAAAGTCAAATCTAAGTGGTCATAACTTGATTAATTAGAAAATGAAGATAATTGGCCCTTTTATCTATTACTTGGTTCTATATATCACATCAATTGTAAAAAGAACTTAAATTGATCCATAACTGGGTTTTGTTTATTGCTTGGTTTAGCCATTTAAGAATCAACTACATCGCTTAACTTTTCACTGTTAGATACGCCTACTCGACTTTCAATTTTCACTTATGAGTCACTCGGTTTTGATTTTACTTTCAACCACATCACTTTGCTTATAGCAATATTTTGTTAACAGACCAGTACGTATGTTAATAATTTTATTTTCTTCTCTCGTGTATCTCAATCTTTTTAAATTTGAATTTCGCTATTATATAAGCAATCTTATTACAAAATTCAAAATATTGATATATTTCTCTCTTTCGATGTACATCTATACATTTTTTTCATATTGTATTACTAATTTTATTTCCTTATATTAATAATTCAAATAGTTTGTGATAAAGCAGTTTTGCAAAATCTTTGAAATGTCAATTTTTTGGCATACATGCAACTCATGTGCACTTTTGCTAGTTTATTAAATAAAACTATCTCCCTAAGGCTAATTTTAGGGTTACTACTCATCTTATTTTCTCTAAGAATCCTAATCAAAATTTCTCAATTATATATAAATGAGGATAAACACGTAATGCAATAATTCCTTTTTTATTTGGAATGGCATATTTTCCTTTTCTCTTCCTCAAATACTTGTGAAAGATATTTGAAGTCTATGCAAATGAGGATTAAACTAATGTAACTTTTTTAGCCTTTTCTGTAAGAGAAATCAAACCCGTGTTGTTTGCTTGCGTGGATGAGTGGAAAGTAATTCCAGATAAATAAAGAAAACATATACATAGTTAATATATATATAATATACACAAGGGTACATGTGCACAACTTCAATTAGACTGAAATAATTCAAATATCAAAAAATAGTATATTTCTATATTGTAAAAGAAATATCATGCACAAGTATTAAACTTCAAATTAATTTGCCAAAACCAGGTCCTAACAGACCTAGCTCGTAGTGCTAGTGACTCGGTGATTCGGTAAAGGGTGACAGACGTGGACTGCGATTCATTTTTTGCTTTAATGATTGAAAATTTGATTTTCATTTAGTATTGGACTTTTCCTCCTCCTATTTGCTAAATAAGTAAATCAGGTTTAATAGCTAAAATCATTAGGAATCTCTTACATATCTTCTTCTAAGAAAAATTTACTCTTTTACGGAACCTTTTAGACTTATATATAAGGAGAAGAGGTTTAACTGTGTACACATGAAAAGATATTGATGCTTATATAGTTAAATTTATTTCTTATACTAAACATCATTATGAGTTTTAAGTTACAATTTTCGGGTTATCTCAAATGCCTCAATTTTATATAAACTCGGGAATGTAATACGACTCCAGCTTTGATCATTATTCAAATCAAAAAGATCATTTCAATTACGAGGAGAAATGCAAAACTCGATGGGAAGCTTAAAAGCAAAACAAAAGCCGATATGTCTTTATTTTTATTTTATTTTTCTAGCTTTTGGGCAAAAACTTAGTTATAAGAGAGAAATGCCATTGAGAGATGAAACTACTCTTTATAGAGAAGCAGCAATTTTAGTGCAAAAAGTAAAAGTTTTAGCGCAGAAAAGAGAATATAAAAAAATGAGAATAAAAAGTAAAGTTTTCTTTGTGAGTATTTTTCATCTCTTGTTGTATTGATCTTGAGAGAACATTGTCATTGTATTTCTATTCTTTTAAAGTTAATTGATACACAAAATCCTTGGAGGCATCATCTAGATTTGGGTGAACTTTGATAACAAATTTTCTGGAGTATTCTTCTGATTTCATTCTTCAATTATCATATCCTGCCTAGGAAAATTGTTTGATTGTGTTAAATTCTAGAATCGGTGTGCGATTCCTAACATAAACTTATTACAGCTTTCATCTGTATTAAATCTTCTCCGACCGAAGCATGCAGACGAGGCAAGACCATTGCTCGAGCTCGAGTTCGAGCATGACAAGCTAAGAAACATAGCAAAACGGGATGATGATTACGGCAATGAGGAAGAAGATGATGAAATGGCTTTCACGGACAAAATTATCATCCTTCACGACAAGTTACACATGTGAAATGGTGGAGCCGTTCACCTAGAATACATTCATTCTAGTGCACACGAAGTTTTGAGTTTGGTAGATCCCACGCAAGGCCGTGAACCAAGAACATACAGGAAATTAGTGATTTTTCTTTTTTGTAAAATTACTAAATAATGAAAGAATAAGTGAGGGATTAGAACTAGATTCCAGGCAAGCTTCACTCTAGAGTATATTTCCGTTCCATCATCTATATACATAGGAGTTGATGACGTCCTATTCTCAAAACACTATGAACCACTCCGAAATTTATAATGTGCATAGACAATCCGGGTAAACTCTTGAATGCTTCTATTGTCTTCTTGACTCACCAAAACGAAGAGACAGAACCGGGAGCTGAAACAAAGAGGGAGGAAAATGAACTTGAGTGCTTTGAGTGTGCAAAATGAGTGTGGTTAAGAGCATCGCCTCATGCGAGCAAACTATTGTGTCAATTCATGTTGAAAAGAAAAACATTCTCGAATTAAACTTTTGGAGGCCCACTTGCACGTGGAAATGTCTGATCAACTTTATTGCTTTCCCAAAAGGCCGTCCTTATTTTTCTACACAAGGGGCCACCCGTCGGCATATTCCGTGGAGGATTCGAATTTGTCTTTCATCTTTATTTTGCCCCTGATTGAACAATGAGATAAAGTACGACCCTTGCCGACTACAATAAATAAAAAAGAAGTAAAATTAAAATGTATATTAAAAAAACCCAAATTTAAAAAAAATTTACAATATGCATTAGTAATTTTCGATAAAAATTGACTAAATTCAAAATTTTAAAGTTGAATTAATATCTGTATTATAAGTTTAAGATTAATTTTAGATAACATCATCCCTAAAAGCGAGCTAATCATATTACCAAGTGTAAAGATTTCTTATGTGAATTTGAAAACAATGCCATTTCTATAAAAAGATGTGCAAGTAGTCTAAAATGACACGTCGAGAGATGTGCGATTTTGTTTGACCATAAAAAGATCCAATGTGTTTTAGATCCGTTCCCTCAAACCTTCCAAAAGCCTATCCTTAGTGGTGATAAGTGGACTATTTAGAAAATAAAAAAATCACGGGCTCTTTTATTTATTGCTTGGTTCTACATATCACATCAATTGTAAAAAGAATTTAAATTGATCCACAACTGGGGTTTATATATTGCTTGACCTAGCCATTTTAAAGATCAACTACATCGCCTAACTTTTCACTTTTAAAAACGCCATTGGACTTTCAATTTTCACCAAAAGGTCACTTGATTTTGATTTTACTTTCAACTAAATTACTCTACTCATAGAAATATTTTATCAACAAACCAATATGTACGTTGATAATTTTATTATATTCTCTTATGTATCTCGATCTATCAAATTTTGAACTTTCGCTATTTTATAAGCAACCTTATTAGAAAATTTAAATATTGATACATTTCTCTCTTTCCCTGTACATCTATACAATTTTTTCATGTTGTTTTACTAATTTTATTCCTTAAATTAATTATTCAAATATTTTGAATAAAGCAGTTTTGCAAAATCTTTTAAATGTCAAATTTTCGGCATTCATGCAACTCATGTGCACTTTTGCCAGTTTATTAGATAAAACTATCTGCCTAATCCATAAATCCATCAGCTTTTTGTAAAAAGGCTGATTTTAGGGTTACTTATTTTCTCTAAAAATCATAATCAAAACTTCTCAATTATATATAAATGAGGATAAACACAATAATGTAATAATTCTTTGAATTTTTAACATTTTCCATTTTTATTTGGAATGGCATATTTTCCTTTTCTCTTCCTAAAATATTTTGTTGAAAGATATTTGAATTCTATGCAAATAAGGATTAAACTGATCTAACTTTTTTAGCCTTTTCTGTAAGAGAAATCAAACACGTGTTGTTTGCTTGAGTGGATGATTGGAACGTAATTCCAGATGAATAAAGCAAACATATACATAATCAATTTATATAAATTATACACAAGGGGACGTGTGCACAACTTCTATCAGACTGAAATGATTCAAATATCGAAAAATAGTATATCTCTATATTGTAAAAGAAATCTCGTGCACAAGTATTAAACTTCAAAATCCTTATTTAAAATACTAAGAAGTAACGCCCACATGGAAAATTAAATGCTGTGTGATTTTTTTTCTTGCAACATTATTCTATTGAACCTGTACTCTTAATTATGCTATGTTTTACGTTTATCGATTCTATTATTTTTTATACGTTTTCAGCAAATGAGATGAGATATGTATGTATCATCGTATGTTTTTTTGTTGTCCATGGTATCAACAAGATTGTATTATATACATGAGATTGTATCATATAGTTACTGCAGCGTGTTAACAGGAGAACTTAACAAGAAAAAGGGGGGAAATGGTCTTATTTCTTAAGAAAAACAAAGCGTCATATCATTTCTTTTACTTGTCTTATTGTCGATTTTTTATTCTTTTGGGTCAAAGTCTCTTTTACGACTGGTCCACCTATAAAGAACAAAAAATGTAGCTTAACTTCTTTCTTAAATAAGATCGAACTAAGTGAATTTCTGGAAAAATTCCAACTATTGCTGATGAATTCCCAAAATGAAAGATAAATTATAAAATACATGACGCATGTGTATTTCTACGTACGGATCTAGACATATGAATATTTCGTACATTTTTTTGGATTACATGTAATTGGTAATTAGAATAATATGAACTGTTTCTATGGTTAATACATTCAAAGGTTCCCTAAACCTCGTAACTTGGCGTACTGGAACCAAATATAATTTACCTACAAAAAAAAACTTCAAAGTGACAAAAGTAAATATTTTTTTTGGCTTATTAAAAAACCAAAATTATTCTAATTGATCGAAGTAAAACCATATAAAGAGATGCATGAATTTTTTTTTTATCAATGTACCGACAGTCAAGTATCTAAAGTTTCTTTTTTTCGTTCAATCAATTACATGGGTCAACGTGAGACGTTCATTAAAATTGCAAATGAAAAATGTCAATGTGACACCGATGCTGTTAAATAGTTGTTAATTAAACCATCTACATTAGTGTCCAATATGTTCCTCTTGGTATCAATTTTATTTGTTGCTGGTCAGAATAGATGATCCAAATGATATCGATCTGTCTTTCAAAGAGTTGGAACAAATTATCTACAGAAAATGATATTTAGGCAATTTCGTTGTGATTCGTTAAGAAATCCTGACCATGCTTAATATTATGTATGCCCTTACAGTTTCATCTCATGACAATATTATTAATACAATTTCCAACCGAAAGAAAAAGTCTGTCTTCAAGAAATTGTCTGATAATCCACTAAAACATTTCTAGTGTAGAGCTCGAACTTCTATGTTGATGATTCAAAGACGGAAAATCTAAGGGAAATCGACCTTGACAAACTTTGTAGTCTCCCAATGTGCTTGACACTTGGTCCCCGTAATCTTTTGGGTGGGGGGTGAAAATAACAAAACTATCTCGTGTCTTCTCGGGTGAAAGAATGAATAACCTTACAAACGGAAGTAATTAAAGGGAGAACAAGCAACGAATCGAGAGGATGAGTTTGAAAAGCAAATGTCACGTAAACAAAAGCAAGTTTGAGATTTAAGTCTAGACCAATGATTGTACGATGTATTATTTCAGACAGTGACATTGTAAGTACTTGAACTATGACCTCTTGCACAATCAACTCTAAACTTTTTAAGGTTCAATCAATTATCTCAATTTTCAAATTTGGATCAACGAGAGATCTTCATTAAAACTACTAATGGAAAAGGTTGACACGATGCTACTGTTGTTAAATTGCCATCGAATGTCCATATTGAAATCTGATGTGGTACCGTGAGATATGGCCAAGTCAACAGAGACATTGGATGCTATGACTGTCTAAGCCAAGACAAACTTTCTCCACACATCACTCAGTCTGCAGGGTACGCAAATCATATCAACAAAATCATTGCAACATGGCAATTATGTAACCGGTGCCTCAAATTGAGCCAAATTTGAAAAAATAATAAACAGTACAGACTAATCCAGACAAAGCGCATGGAAGTTGTACTAATAATGGAGAAAGAGACATTCACATGGGGATGGAAGAGGCCGGGTGTGAAAAGTGAAGCAACAAATTTCAATTTGCATCCTACAAAGTCTTGGTCTTCTTGGAATTTATCAAAATTTCTTCCCCATCACCTTTTTTTCACTCTTTTGCAACACTTTCCTGACAAAAAGCAAATGGTATTCAACAAAGTCTCCAGCGATATTCTCTGAAAATTACAAAACAAGCACTTGAGGACATACAATAATTTCTTTTTATTCCTCTAACCATTATTGCACATGTGAAACACACCCAAAATTGAATGGATGACGACCGCCGTAGCCTCGTCCCAAGAAAACATCATTACTACTTCAATCCTTTTGACATATGTAAATGACTTCACAAAAAATTTTATCCAAAAAGTCCCTAAACTTATCGTATGGCTGTCAATTCAATTTTAAATATTTTCACGGTTTAGTTGGAAATTGCTGCATTGGTGATCAAGCCACAGGATATTTAAAAATTGGTCGTGATGATCACATTGGCAAATCGTTAAAAATTTTAGAGCTAAATTAGTCAAGTTGAAAATTTTAAGAGCTTAAGATTGGGTTAAGAGATGCCTAGGATCTTGTCAAGAAATCCTAGAGACAAGTGGTTCAATCCTATCTCCTTGTTTGGCTAAGAAAGTAAGGAGATGTGACAATTCTATTTACTGGTTAGATTTGGTCATCATGAAGTTTGGATTATATTAATCAATATTACTGCCTAAGTGATCCACTAATGTGGCTCAAATAAGGTAGCCTCTCACTTCAAGTCATGTGTGGCTCAAGGTTCAAGTCTAGAGTAAAGAGTTGGGCTGCTACATTAATATTGCAATTAATGCAATTTAATGCTTAGGGATCACTTGGTACATTCCCAGTGGTGATTGGTCTTATTGCGTCAAATGTGTGCCAAGTGTTCGACTTGTCTAGGTAAGTTGGTGATTGGGGTGAAGTTGGCTGGTTCATGGCCAAACCGCGGCCAGTAGAGTGAACAACGTGATTGGGGGCATGGCCAAGTGTGGTCGGGCATATGGCCAAGTATTACCGATCAGTGGCTGAGTACCACAAATCTGTGGCCAAGCTCAATACCATGCATGACCATTCCAGAATCAGGCATGGCCCATTGTTTGGTTGAGCATGGACGATTCATGGCCGTTCCATGACCAAATGTGAATTCATGGTCGTCCCATGACCAATGTGAAGCTGGGGATAATCGGGCGTTGCTAGTGGAGGACCAGTTCATAGCCGAGTGGATTGGTGCATGGCCAGCATTTGGTTGATTCATTGGTAATACATAAACAAGTGGATCGATGCATGGTTATTCACTGATCCTCTGATGGATTGGAGAATCACGGTGGATCGGTGGATTGATGCATGGTATGGTGCGAGATCAATCCCTACCCGATCTTTACCGATTTAAGACCAATCTTTGGATCTGTCACTCCAATCCATAACCAATCCCCGATTAGTCATACTGTTCCTTGATTGATTCCCGATCGATCTCTGTCCATCCATGAATGATCCTCGATTGGTTCTTTTCAATGCAGGCCCAATACTCACGATTGGCACAAGCCAATTCACCTAGCTCATGCGAGTGGTTTCGTGGCCCATACCCATGACCAAAACATATGATTTTGTAGTCAAACCACTCGACTGATCCACGTGATCCCATGGCCAATGCGAACGCTTCTGCAATTGATCCACATGATTAATATGGCTGACCCTATGGCCAATCCTCGCAACCCTTGCGAGTGGTCCATGGCCAATTCACTGGGCTATTTAAGGTAGAATTTTCTGGAATGTTACCCTAATCGTGACATAATTGCAAGTGTTGCTAGTAATAATAATAAAGACATCCACATAGCTAAATGTTAGTCATCCTGGAAGAGATTAATATTTCTTTTCCGTTAGCTCCTTTTCACTTTTACTAGGGACATGCAGTAAAATCTCCGGGATGTTCTTTAAATATTATGAAACAAGTATTTGTGGACAAAAATCAGTTCATTTTTATTCCTCTAATCATTGATGTATGTGAAAAGCACCCAACATCGAATGGAGGACAGGGTGCTATGACCTTATCCCAAGGAAAAATCATTACTACTTTAATACTTTTGACATATGTATGTGACTTTACAAGCAAATTGTCTAGAGTTTTAATCTCATTATACAACAGTCGATTCAATTCTAAATTTTTTAATTTAGACAATTTAATCTTAAATTTTTTGACAATTTGTCGATGTAATAATTTTTTACTAGAAATGCTAAATTGGCGATCATGCCATTTAGGGTGGTTGGCATCCACGTGATCAATTTTTGGCTAAAATTGGCAAAAATGATTATATTGACAAATCGTTAAAAGTTTAAAAGTAAATTAGCCAAATCAAAAAGTTCAGGACTTGATGGGTCGTTGTACAATAGATTATGATATTTTGGATAATTGTCCCATAGATTTACAACTATCATAAATGATCGCCTAGTAAACATACATGACAGAGAAAATCTGGGAATATTTATTGGCTTACAATATATATATATATATATATGTGTGTGTGTACAAACTATTATCTATAAAAAAACACTTTTGGGCAACTTAGTTATAATTGGTAGACTAGACAGACAATAAAACAACATATAAGTGTGGCAATGTCTCCAAATAAATAAAATCAATCATAGTAAAGTTTTAGATTATGTATGCCCGAGCAGTTACATGTAATAATAATATTATTCATTAACATAATGTTCCGAGCGACAGAAAACCAAGTAGATAGAAAAAGTCTATATCAATCAAATGTTTGATAATCTGCTAAAATATTTTGAGTAGAAGAAAAGAAGATTCTTAGGCCTTGATCATCTACTAAAATACTTCGAGTAGAAGAAAAGAAGATTCTTAGGCCTAAATACATGTTAAATTCCAATTACATGCACGAGTGCACCAAACTACCTGAGCATATACTTTTGTTGATTTAGGTTAGGAGATTAAAAGGGAAAGCAGTGGAATCGGCCAAAAAATGGTGGCAAGAATAATAATCTATTTTTCAAATTTTTATAATCAAAATTATTCGAGAAGAAAACCTAAAGAAATCAACATGGAGAACTTTATGTCTCCAAATGTGCTTGACATTTAGCCACTGAAATCTTTTTGCAATGGCGTGAAATTAACAAAAAGTTTTCCTTTTCCCTTTTACAGGAAGGAATGACAATTCTTAATACAGGAATTATTAAACTGAGAGCAAGCAATAAATTGAGACGATGAGTTTTTGGGACAAATATCACGTAAACAAAAGTATGCTTGAGATTTGAATCTAGACCAATTATTGTAAGATAAATTCTTGGATATTGGCACACAAGTATCCGAACTATTGCTCTCTTTTTTTATTTTCAAGTGTCTAAAGTTTTTTTTTCTCAATGGGTCAAGGCCTTTGTTAGAACCACGGACTGTTCATTTAAATCAATATACTCCCTCTCTTCTCATCACCCAATCCACCGGTTAAGCTAGCCAAGCCGACTATCATCCTTACACATAACGTGGTAATTTATTTAATGCATGCCTTAAAGTGAGCCAATTTCAAAAAAAAATTGAGGTACTTCATTGAACAGAAAAAAGAAGTATATAAAATGAACAAAACTTTAGGTACTTACAGTATTATTAGCCCTGAATCCTAAACCACTCTTAGAAAAACATCTCTAGAACAATATTGTCCATGAAGGAGACTACAAGGTGGCGACATTGGAGATGTCACCCTAACGACGGTCTTGGCGGCAACGGCACAGCAGAGGCCATGGAACAGCGGTGCTCTCTCTTGCCTCATTCTTGCAATTTTTATTTTTATTTTTAGTTTGTCTTGTTGGTTTTTTTTTTCTGTCATTCAACTTAAATTCGAAAAGTTACATGAAGTCTAGACATAATTCCAGATAAGTAAATGAAAAATTACAATATAAATTAATTGGAAAAGAGTTGGACGAAAATTATGCCTTCGTCAATTTTAACCAAGCCACTTAAAGTGAGCAAGTTCTGCTAGTAATGGAAAACAAGACATTCAAGTAGGGATGGAATAAAAGGGATGTGAAGAGTGAAGCGACACAGCCAATTTGCGTCCCGGAAAGTCTTAGTCTTCCTGGAATGTATTAAAGTTTCTTTCCCATCAACTCTTTTTCACTTTTACTGCACCTCCAGAGAAAGAAGGTACATAATATCCAGTGAAGTCACTGGAGATATTCTCTTAATATTACGAAACAAACATTTGTGAACAAAAAGTACTTTACTTTGATTTGTCCAACCTCTATGTCCATTCTCGAAAGTCTTGGTCTCTGTTCCATCCTTCTGGCAGGTGAAAGTCTTGGTCTTCCTGGAGTTCATAATTTTGTCTCTCCATTAGCTCACTATCCCTTTGCTTACTGATAACGCTTGTTGTTCTCTATAGACCACAGTGACTGATCCATCCATGGCCATTGGAGAGATCATTTTGGGTTGCTTCTTTCAGGTCTTGTTGGACAATTTGACTTCTCTGGCATTGAAATATGCGCAACGAGAAGGAATCCCCACCGTCCCACTTGATCAGTGGAAGGGGAGGCTGGAAACAATCAATGCAATGCTGGATGATGCAGAGGCTAAGCAACTGAGCGGTGACCGTTTAGTGAAGCTGTGGTTGGACGATGTTAGGGACTTGGCCTATGACATGGAAGACTTGCTCGATGAGTTCAAGATCGAAGCCACTCAAGCCAAGTCGAAGGCAAAATCCAGCACAAGCACAGGTGAGTCGAAAAGGAAGTTCTCTATCCTTAGCCGACCAAACTCACCCGTTTATAAAACCAAGGTAGAAGAGATTAATGTCCGGTTGGAAAAGATTCTCACCATGAAGGATCGTCTTAGCTTGAGAGGGAATGCTACGAACAAATCCAACTACTCCAACAAAAGGCTCCCCAGCACTTCTCTGCCAGAGCTTCAGTTTTTTGGCAGGGAGGAGGAAGAAGCTCAGGTACTTGAACTGTTGATCACGGACGTCCAAAATTCCGATGCTAATTTCAGCGTAGTCCCTATAGTTGGGATGGGCGGTGTTGGAAAGACGGCCCTGGCTCAACGGCTGTATAATCACCCTAGAGTGAGTAACTGTTTTGAGAAGAGAGCATGGGCCTGTGTTTCAGATGCTTTTGATGTTCTGAACATAACAAAGACTATTTTGCAGTCGATTAGCAAATTGCCGTGCGAGGGCAAAGACCTTAATTGGCTTCAAGTTAAGTTGAAACATTATATGTCTGGGAAGAAGTTTCTTGTGGTTTTAGACGATATCTGGAATGAAAAGTATGACGAATGGACTTTCCTCTTAAAGCCATTTGGAGAGGGAGGTAAGGGAAGCAAGATCATCATCACGACACGCAACCATTCTGTTGTTTCCACAACAGGAGCTTCGCCATATCTTTTGAAGGAGTTGTCCATTGATAACTGTACTAGCTTATTAGCCTATCATGCTCTGGGAGCAAGAAACTTTAAGAGGCGGCCAGATCTTGAAACAATAGGCAAGAAAATAGCCAAAAAATGTAGAGGTTTACCTTTGGCAGTGAAGATATTGGGCAGTCTCCTACGTAAGAAAGTGAATCCTGATGAATGGGAAGCTATTCTGAATAACAAAATATGGGATGTAGCCACTGGAGAAATCGATGAGGTTCTTCCAGCTTTGAAATTGAGCTATTTGCATCTTCCTTCTAATTTGAAGCGATGTTTTGCTTATTGTGCAATATTTCCAAAGGACTACGAAATTGACAGGGACGAGCTGGCACTCTTATGGATGTCAGAGGGCTTTCTAGATGGACAAAAAGCAAAAGAGAATATCTTGATATCAGGACAGAATTACTTCAATGAGTTAGCATCTAGATCCTTTTTCCAACAATCAAGTGTCAATGCATCGAAGTTTTTTATGCATGATCTTTTGAATGACCTAGCAAAGTCAATTGCGGGTGTGACATGCTTTACCTCTGAGGAGTCTTGGGTAGTAGGTGATGAAGATGATGCATCTGTTGAAAAGAAAACTCGTTATGCATCATTTGTCTCACCTTGGTTGCTTAAATCAGAAAACTTGAAAGCATCTGTTGCAATGAAGGCACTAAGAAGTTTAATGCTGCTGACTGCTCATGACAAAAAAAAATTCTCTATTTCTGAGGAGGTGCTGCATGAGTTGCTAACAAACTTGAAGCACTTGCGGGCGTTATCATTATGTCATTGTGACATCATAAAGGTACCGGATTGTGTCGGCAATTTAAAACATCTTCGATATCTCAATCTCTCGTACACCAAGATTGAAGGGCTACCTAAGTCAATTGGCACCTTATGCATATTACAAGCTTTGATTCTAAGAGGTTGCCGACACCTTTCTAAGTTGCCTCCAGATATTTCAAAATTGGTCAGCTTACAGTTTCTTGATATTAGAGATACAGAAAGACTGAAGGATATGCCATTGAGTATCGGTAATTTGAAGAATCTTATTCTCTTGTCCAAGTTTGTGGTAGGACCAGAGGAAGGGTCACTATTAAAGGAGTTAAAAAACTTGTCACATCTTCAAGGAGAGTTACTCGTGTCAAAATTGCAAAATGTGAAAACTGTTAGAGATGCAATTGATGCAAATTTGTGTGAAAAGCAAGGCCTTAACAAGTTAATCTTGCTTTGGGATGGAGATTTTGGAAATCCTCGTGATAATGAGCGCAAAGCACAGGTGCTTTACCATCTACGGCCGCACCCTAATCTTGAAAATCTCACTATCTCGTCCTATTGTGGCAAAATATTCCCATCATGGTTAGGTGGTCCATCCTATTCTAAAATAGTGTCGTTGTGCTTGAGGGGCTGTCCTAATGTTAGATTGCTACCTCCACTTGGGCAGCTACCTTCACTCAGGGAATTATCTCTTGAAGATTTAAATGCCGTAAGCAGGATAGGCTCTGAATTTTACGGAAAGAATAGGCCTTTTCCATCCTTGAAAACTTTGGAATTTGATCAAATGTCAGTTTGGAAAGATTGGTATCTCTATGATGGAGGCCAAGAAGAAGTACCATTCTCCTATCTTCGGCATCTTGTTGTCCGAAGATGTCCTGAGTTGACGGGGACATTGCCGAGTCAACTCGATCATCTCATAAAGTTGGAAATTCATTCATGTTCGCATTTGAACAACTCAACCAGGGAGGTCAGTCTTTCATCTCTCTATAAGTTGCACCTCGAGGACTGTAACAAGGAGATCTTAAAGAGCTTGGTCAACCTAACTTCTTTAACCATCCTCAAAATTGAGAATCTTGCAGAGCTCGTGTGCTTTGATCAAGAATTTATGAGCCACCTGGTCCATTTAAAGGAGCTTGAAATAAAAAGCTGCGGCAAGCTAACATATTTGTGGCAAGATGGAAATGAAACGCGAAATCTTACTCACCTCGAGAGATTAAGCATCGAAAGTTGTCCTCGTTTCACATCTTTTGTGGCAGGAGAAGGAGAGATAGAACTACCCTCCAACCTTGAACGGATGAATTTGTGGGACTGCACTAGCTTAGAAAAGCTTCCAAGTAAAATGCGCACCAAATATCTGTGTATTTGGAATTGTCCAAAAATCATGGGACTAACCATTCCTCCAAATGATCCCAACAGCAATAAGCCGATGTCTCAACTTGAAAAGTTGCGTATAGGTAAATGTGATACTCTGATATCCTTTTCATTTGCCAAAGGTAGACTTGCTGAGGCACGTGAAAGTCGGAAGTGCAAGGGAGCAGAGTCGCTGGAAGAGATCACCGTGAAATCACTGAAATCATTATCTATTGAAGATTGCAAGAATTTGAAAAGCCTGCTCCAATGCCTTCACACGCTCTCTCATCTCACTTGTTTGAATATAAGAGACTGTCCAGCATTGAAGATGGAGGATTTCCCTTCCCTACCCATCACCTTGTCAAGTCTTCAGCTTGAAAACTGTCCGAAGATAAAGTCCCTACCAAACCGGTGGCATCGTCTTACATCCCTCCAGGAGATTCAGATCAAGAAGTGCCCAAATATCAAACGCTTCCCCGAAGGAGCTTTGCCTCCCAATTTGCGAACCTTTAGAATTTCAGAGTGCAAGAATTTCGAGCTGCCAGTGAGAGATTGGGGATTGCGCTGGCTCACATCCCTCGAGACACTGCATATTGACTTTTGCATGGGAGGGGACGGAGAGAACGGGTGGTTTCCTTCGGCGGAGGACGAGGATGCGTGGAGTCTTCTCTTCCCTTCCTCTTTAACCTCTCTTCACATTCACGGTATGAGGAACGTGGAAGGACTATCAAACGGTCTTTGCAGCCATCTCTCCTCTCTCAGACTTTTAGAATTTTATGATTGTCCGAATTTGAAGTCCTTGCCTGCTGATGGTTTCCCTCCCTCCCTGCAACAATTGTTCATAAATCGAGAGATGAAGACTCTAAAAGATCAATGCTCAAAACTCGCCACCCAATATTGGTCCCTCATCCGAGAAATCCCGAGCGTCGACATTGGCGGCTTTCCTAACAAATTGAAATGGATCACCTCCGGCTCATGATAAAAAAGAATTGTCTCCGTGGACTGCTTTGTCTTCATCAGGTAATGCTTCCCAACTTCTTTAATTCATTCGCTTTCATTGGTGTCGAATAAAGAAATATATAATGGGCTGGGAAGGAGGGGGATTTTTCTGTTTTAATTTTTTTTGTGTGTCTGATCTTAATTTTCAAAAATGAGGGATCTGAATAATTCAATTTGTCCCGGGAGGATGTCTGGCTTCTTTAGTATGTCGAAGCCAAAAGGAGAATGTGACATATCGAACAAGTCATAGAAAATGAGAAATCGAGTAAATAGAGTTGGAGAGAGAGATCGATTTTTATTCGATTACAAAGGTTAATCGAAGGGCATGTTAAGGATCCTTTTTTTTTTTGTCAGAATATCTTGCTTTTGTCTCCCACTCTCTGATGTTTTTTGTTTTTCGTTTACTAGTAACTTCTATTTAATTTTAAACCTTGTGACGCGCGCATTTTAATTTGTTTAATTCTAGACACCTGAAACTTTCACTCGGTATATGACGTTGACACATGAACTCACATATATCTCTTCCATTTGTTTTTTTCTTTTTGAAATTTCGGTAAGGTTTTAAATTTTGATAGGAAACAAAAAATTATATTTTTTACTTGAATTTAATTCTAAACAACCAATTCCTTGATTTGTAGGAGCGACCTTGGATTGTTGCTGAATCTTCTCATTATTCACTAAATATCATCTTCTTTTATTCTTCTACAACATCTCCCATTTGTATTTCCTGCATTTTCAGCGTTTGCTGTATGTTCTCTTCCCAACATCTTTTTCCTCTTCCCCTTAGCTCATTCACTGTGATTGTTTTGCGGATACCATGGTGATCTCCCTCTAAATTGGCAAAATCGCTTGGGAGGATCATGTGCAAATGCTACTGAGGTTGGACTAATGTAGTCGATGATTTGAGTCTTTTTTCTCCAATTTAGCAAAACAGGAAAATATAAACTTTTCATTTTTATTTAGTGCATTAATGTTATGAATCATCTTCAGTGAAATTTCTAAATAAGAATAATCCCATTCAACATGTTCAGGTCGATATTCAAATTAAGAAGTTTTCTTTCTTCCAATAAAGGTTGTTATAATGTGGCAGATTGTTCGCTGTCATGGATGATGTCTTCTGCTTGTTCTGACTTCCCAAGTACACACAGATAACGTTGCTCTTCTTCAGATATGGATGGAACAAGACCCATAGAAGCTTATAAAACTACGAGGGATTGGAGGCCTTACCCTGCTGATCAAGTCTTCAGAGACAGAACCTCGGAGTTTGCTTTGGTGCTCTTCAAAAACTCTTGTGAAACTGTTTTTCTGGCCTCTGTGAGTAATCATAAAATTCATTGGTCTTGTTCTGGGATATAGCTCTCAATCTCTCCCTCACCTGCAATCTATTTAATCCTGTCTGTTCTCTTAATGACGCAGGGTGTTGATGGAGGTCTTCCTTTCTTCTGGGGAAGTGATTCAGAAGGCAATATTGTTCCATCGGATGATGCAGAAGTCGTGAAAAAGGGCTGTGGGAAAATGTTGCAGCAATTCCTCAAGGTAATTATTTTCACGGATCAATAATGTAGCGTCACTGGAGTTCCCTCGGGGCATTGGAACGTGAAATGTAAAAATGGATGAGCTCTGCTGATATTAAGCAGAGTTCAGAGGAGATTGTCATGTTGTTGGATGACAACTTATAGTAAAAATTGGTTTCGAACCAAAATTTTCAATCTCAGATCAAAATGGTGTTTATTGTCTGTATGCAGGTTTTGACATGTGCATTTTCACCTAAAATGTCGCTCTTCCAATGATTTTCAAGTGTCAAATCGTTCACCTCTTAACGTCTTTGCCTGCTCTGGACTCTTCTCTACCAGCTCTGGTGGTTTAAGGAGTTATGGGCATCCACCAAATGAGGTGAAGCCGGTTCCTGGGGTGGACAGCTCGGGCCAAGTGCACGACACTACATTCAAAGTGGATGCGGAGACTAAGGAGTCCAGCATGCTTTGGGTAGGGAGTTCTGCGACCTGGTCCTCGCACTACTGAGTCCTATACGGCCCTTTTTTGCCCAGGCCATTAATCATTGAATGGCCTTCTGGTGCTTATAGCGCACTCACCCTTTCTCGCTCATTGACAATTTCCTGCTCTAATGGTCGGTTACTCTATGTCGAGAGTTTGAGATGGCATTGTCTCATGCAGCTGTGTATGTTGCTTATGAAACCAAGCCTTTTCAGAAACTGGTCATGCCATTCACAATAATATCTTTCTGGCATTTCATTTAGCCATCATGCAGAGTTTATTAAATTTCACTTGCTGAGATGTCTATTGTGCAACTGTTAACTCTACTAGCAAATTAGACCGGGAGGATACTGTTATGTGAGAACGCATATGAACCAAGATAACTTGGAGCATGCTGGTTTTCATATGGAAATCAAGTTTACACAACGCCTTGTGAAGGGTCATCCAAACTCCAATAAAAGACAATGATAGCACATTAGATATTAAGGCTAAAGTGGCTACCTCTCATGCAATTTTTAAGCAGTCAAAGGGAACTCGATGCACGCCGATACTAATTTAATATGAAAAAAAAATAGAAATCAGTCCTGTGAGCATTTTGACACACGCCGATACCAGTCTTGCTTAGAAAAATTCTCGATATCCACTTCTTTTGGTTTAATTCCTCTGCATAAAATTCATATTCAAGGTGTTCATGGATCTCCATGCCACATCAGTTATACTGTGAGCTTCATTCTTAAATCAGGTCTCCACCTATCTATATGTAGACTCAATATTGACTTTCTCACAGATTTTGATATAGACTTACAGATATTTTACTTGATCTCTGCAGTGTGATCTAATTAAAGTATATTACTAGAGGAAGATTTGGCGCAAAAAGGATATAGCTTCAGCTTTGGGTAGGTTTGGGACATCAAACACCTTGCAGGCGCGCTGCTCACCTTTACCTTTCCTAAACATCAACCTAATTGTGGCTACATGCCCACCTGCACACTTCTTTGGGTCTGATATGAATCACCACTGCCTGAATCATCTACGACTTAAACAAATAAATAAAAGACAAAGTCATTAAAGATCATCTTTTTCCTAGCCTATGGGCTGCAGCTACTGTATGCATTGCCATTTTACCCCAAGTAGCGGGTTCCATCAAAGGGATAAATTGGATAAAATCTCTTGATGGGTGCATGACTATGTGGGAGAAATGAGACGTGATGTGAAATCTTGGTAGGTCAGGTGCACTGCCACATTAAATTCCTCAGCTATCTCACACAAGCGTGAGAGCATTTGTGCCAATTTTTGCTGCAATTCAGAATCTATCAATGTCAAACAAGATGAGCTGAAAAATCACAACTTGCATGACCTGACAGTTCCAATGGACCTGTTGCTCTGCACGTTCTTCCCTTCCAGTAAACTCCACTTGAAAGAGAGTAGTCGCTGATTCCACAATCTGAAAGAGATTACTCACCTAAGGTCAACCATCCACACCTCACAAAATGTATGCAATTTGATTCTCGAGCAGTCGTACTAGTAACTTAAATGGTTCTTCAGACATTTTGGCAGCCATACCAAGAAGCAAGTTGTACTGATGCTCATAAGTATAGGCACAGGCATAAATGATCTACAAATTTATGGAAAGACTAGATTACAGCAAGTACCCTAGCCAGAAAAGAAGGAAGAATTGCCACCAGTGGAGAAAGCATTGCATACATTAACTAGGACTGCACCAGGATCCATGCCAAATCTCTCAACTATTGGTGCAATTTGATAAGGATGATTGCAAGTGTACCAAGTTAAGAAAGTGCATATGCACTCACATGGACATAAGCCAAGTATGAAACAAAAGCAGCTTTTTTGAGGTCAGGAAAACGACCGACAGATATTAGGATACAAAGTTCGATCCGTGTTGATCTAAGCTACCTTGCCATTCCCCCCTCTCATGCAAGTTGGTAGGTTGAAAAATTGTTAGGATCATGGAATCTGCAAACCATAAATAAAGAGTGATGGAAAGAGGGGAAAGTACTGTTGTAGGATTTGCAAATAAAGCAGAGTGCTTCAAGGATCACATTTGACTGATGATTAACCCAAGTCCAAGTCTGACAATGATAAAGGCTTCTGATTGGTTATGACCTAGTACGCTCCCATGGTCTTTTTCCTACTTGGTATGAATTACTTCATATCATGGATTCCAGTATACTGACTGCAGATTACAGAAAATGACAGTGCCATACTTCCAGAATCACCTAATACACACGTTCTTATGCCAAGATCCCCACAGCTGTAATTTTACTAGAAAAATAATCACTATGTTACCATTTGCGTTGTTAATCTAGGAAACATAAAATGCAACAGAAATAAATGATGAAAACCTAATATACAATTCAGACCAACCTGAGTAGAAACACTCAGGGTAAGGTCAAGCTGTGTTTTCCCAGACCTGAAGAGACGATAGCAGCATTTTCTGAGAAAATTAACTAGCAAAAGAAGCTAAAAGTTCATTAAAGGTAACGTTGTTGGACTGTGCTTTTCACCGTAATTTGCCAAACGCTTCTGTAGTTGCCCAAGTTTTTATACCACCTGTTTGACATTGCCAAACCAGTAAGAGTTGTTTTTGTTGAAACACATGAAGAATAATACATACAATCTGCAAAAGAAAGTCTATTACTGCCTAAAAGCTCACCGAGGGCTTGGCTTCCAGTTGCGATGCAAACAACCAACTTTCTCCGGAAACAAAGACGTTAAAAGTACTTTGTGCTGTGAGTCAATAGTGTTTAGAGCAGGGGCAGCTTTATACGGTCCATTTGATAATTTGCAGGCTTTGTTTCAAGGGTCAATGACTCATTCAGGTCTTCTGAACCATTTTAGCTCGAAGTTTGCAGAATTAAGATCTTACTCTGAGCATAGCTTCACTTCCAGTAATAAAACCAAAATTCTGCTGAAAACAAAGGGAAGTTAATATGAAATGCAGATAGAAGTTCCAATTGATTGCAGCTGCCGATTGCAGCCGCCATCTCAGGATAAGAAGATTTTATGCTCTAACCAGTTTCTTTTCAGCTGCTTCGCATATCTTGTGAACTTTTGCTTCAGATAAACCTTTGATTCCAGTTAAGTGCTAAGAAAAAAAACAAAAAAACAAAAAACAAAACAAAGACAGAGGAAATCTCCATAGCCAGATCATACCTCCACTTAATTTTTGGAACTGGAGAGCAGAAGATACCTTCTTTGTATGCATCAAGCCATTGCTAGTGTAGATTCCTGCATCCTGTAGCTTTTTCACATCTCCAGCATTTATTCCCTAAAAAAAACAATGCAAACCAAGAGAGAGAGAGAGAGAGAGAGAATAGTTCAAAGAAAGAACATGAAAACAACACACCATCGTGTTAAACTCTTATGTTTTCTGGTGAATATAGAACGTCAGGACAAAAGCATTTCCTAGATTAATGACAATTGAGCGTTCCAATAGTGATTATTGACGAATTTAGCTTAGGATATTGGTTATTAATTGAGCTATGCCACAAAGACATGGAAAATTAGCGTACAATGGTGCAATTTCAATGTCACATAACATAGCAAAGGCTGGAATTGCTCTTGTATGGTCAGAAGACAAAAACTAAAACTATTGTATGCACAGAAAATCAAGACAAGTTCAACAAGAAGATTGAGATGTAAAGCACTAATGAAAACCACATCCAGAGAAAAGACGTGAGAACAACACACCAACGTGTCAACCATGTATTGGTGGATGTAGAATGTCAAGACAAAAGCGTTTCCTAGATTAATGATAATCTAGTGTTCCAATAATGAAAATTGAAAATTTTAATTTAAAACATTTTTTACTAATTCATCTATGCCACATTTGCTTGGAAATGGAAAATGGACATGCGATGGCACAATTGGGATGTCACATAACATAACGAAAGCTGAATTGCTCTTGTATGGTCAGAAGACATGCATCAAAGATGTGAATCAGACATATCATGTTCGAACGGGAGCCAAAACTACTAGAAAGGTTGAGATGTAAAATACAAATGGATTGACGGTGATGTTCCAAGAAAATTGAGCTAAGCTGAGCAACCAAACCAAAACCGAGTAAACCACTAAGCAATAAACAGAGTCACTTAACATTAGAAGTGGCAAAATGGGTCAAAGAATCATATTTTAACTCATATGAGATAATATGGGTCATAAATGGGTTAACTTGAAAGGTTAAATGGGTCATAAATTGGTAACCTAATTAATTTTAAGTATTATCAATAAATCATTTTAAATTTTATTAACAAGTTATTTTTAAACTATGAAAATTATAATATTCTAATTATTTTATTTTTTAAAAGTAAAAATTTGATTATTTTTATTTTCCATTATTTTTCCTTTTTTTCTTTCTTTTTTTTTTTCCTTTTTCCCTCTTTCTAAGTTGGTTGCCAGTCAAAAGGCAAGGGATGAGCTCACTAGATTCCAGCGAATGAAAGAGAAAAGCAAAAAAAAAATGAAAACATATTTTTTTAAAAGAAAAATAATTACAATTTTGAAAGAAAAGTTTAAAAAATTAGAAAATTTATCAGATAAATAGCATTGCATAAAATTATTTTAACAATATATTTTTTAAAAATCATTAAATATGGAAGTGTTTTAACAATACGGATCGAGTCGGGTACGAGTTGGGTCGGATCGGGTATGGGTTATCAAATTTGTATTGTATAAAATGATTAAAGTATACGTCATTGCATTCGGACGAAATGCATGTCAAGATCGAGAAATGAGGCCATTTAAGTTGGACTTTTTCTGATGATATGCGCACATGTCTCATTCTAATTGGTCCCTTTTTTATCATTATTATTTTGGCTTGCATTTTGTCGTGAAAATGAACTTAAACGGAAGTTTGGAACGCTTGGTCAAAGTGAAGAAAGTGGGGGAGCCAGCCGAGCCAACGC
Source organism: Melaleuca alternifolia (assembly GCA_019926035.1). NCBI lineage: Eukaryota > Viridiplantae > Streptophyta > Magnoliopsida > Myrtales > Myrtaceae > Melaleuca > Melaleuca alternifolia. Next base: position 1,235,244 of record JAGKPW010003076.1, on the reverse strand, counting down.
CGACGGCGGTTCCATGTCAATGCTGACCAGGGAATCCGAATGCTTTCAATTGATGAGCGATGGGGACTGGTGGCCGGCCGTTTTCTTGCCGCTGTCATGGAATTTCAGACTCGTGATCATGATGTACGCATCACATTATACATACTCTTTCTTTAAGCTGGTCCGAGATCGCATGAATCGTCTAATAGTTTATATTAGGGGGACAAGTTGAACCCGCTATGAATAAGCACCGATTTGGGACACATCTTAAAATTGGATCAAATCTATCCTATCTGGCCGGCTCTATTCTAATCATGAGATTTACAAGATAGGTTTTGGTTCCATAAAATGAGAATCGGTCTTGACACAGTAAATTTTAAGTTGTATGTCCATGACATATCTACTCTGGAACAGCCCGCCTTTAATCAGTGAATGCCAATCCCGACAAGGCGGGTTCTAGCTTTTGGCGGCATCTAATCTGTTTTCAACTCAGTGAATGCCGGCACATCAAGCAAACTTCTCGAGAATATACATTGTTTGACCTCTACCTCGTTCAGAAAACTCAATTCTGTTCAAGCCATCCATCGATGATTCTCAGCACCCCACAATAATACATAGCTGAAGATGCTGTGTTTTTTTTCTTTTCTTTTTTATCTTTTACGGACTGTTGCTTCATGCGGATTTTAAATTCTGTTGTTTCTTTAATTTTCATTTTTCTTGGCTAGAGATGAGTTAGGCACTTCCCCATTGCTTTATATTATTTGTTTATTTTGTAATGTATTTGCTCTTTCATTTTGCTGTAATTGCTATTTGTCTTAGTTGTAACTTAAGGGGTGTTTTGCAAAAATTCGTCCATCGAAGGAATAAAAAAATGAAAAAGAAAAGAAAAGAAATTGTTCGGGTTCGAGGTAGATCCTAAAACCCGATCATAGGGTAGGTTTTTAAGTACCAAAAATTTAAATTCGATCCCATTAGGGTTCTAGATTTAGAATCTATCTATTATGAAACTTCACATCTCTAGAATCTACATCTCCAATAAATCAAACTTTTTGAGATCAATCAATGAACAAGCGATTCAAACTTAAAATAAGCCTTCACCGTCTCCGCTAAACCCAGGCCAGTCTAACCAAACTCAAGGAGTGTTCCAACTCAACCAATGACCAACATCTGCTCCATACGACATGGTACAACCTTGACCCTCCACAACCTCCCTCCCAACCAGTCAATCCACATAGAAAACCTAGGAGACTCCGAGAGTACCGGTGAACGTTGCATGAAAAAAGAATGAAAATCGTGATTTTCCACAAGCTTAGCTGATGATTAATTTTAGGACTCGCCCTGTAGACTATTATACGCTAAACCGAATTTAAATCAAGTGTAAACAGCCGATGTTTGTTGATCAAATCAATGGAGATCAGACAATAGAACTGTCTTCCTCTCCTTGAAGAACTGATTAATCACTTCTCCGCCGGAAAATAAACCAGTCTTGATCAATGGATCTCCCGTATTGGGAAAACTAATTCCATATTTGGAGGGTGGATATGAAAGCTTTTCAAAAGTTGTATATTCTTTATTTTGCTTTTTGCCGAAATCTTTTCAATTGTAGATGACCAATTTCGCTTGTTATCCCTTTCCTCAACAAGAAGTCAAGTCTTCTTTTCTTTTTTTCCCTGTCCTTTTTGGCCGTATAGTTCTAACCTAGTCAAGTCAATCTAATTTAGCACTCAAACTCAACTCGGTGTCGCTATACTAAAAGGCTTTGTGCCCGTCTTTCGAGCACACAAAAATAATTAGGAAGGCCTTGAGCAATCAATCAAATACAGCACAACCAAGGAAATGTTTTTTAAAACATATAACACACAAAATAAGTAAACCATCGACTTTTGAAACCACGGCACATTTCCACTCATGCATGACTCTAAAGATCTCCAAGTGCAAGTTTTGTGGGCCCGGATTATCACTCTGTATAGCACATTTTGCAAAAGTTATTACAAATTTCCTACGTTGCCAAAAAAAATAATAATAATAGTAATAATAATAATAATAATAATAATAATAATAATAAGTAATCTGTCATCATATAGTACTTTTCTATACCATGGCACCTCACCCGGGAGAAAATATTGGGTACCCGAGTGGTGCCGCGTGGGCAGTGCCTGAGTCCATTCAATGGCCGCCACCTGTCGCCACGTGGAGGAGAGCAGGCCACGTCAAGCAGAGAGAGAACCCACCGCAAATACCTAATATTTTCTCCAGAGAGAGAGCGCGAAACGAAGCCTTCTTTGTCGAGAAAATATTGGGTACCCGAGTGGTGCCGCGTGGGCGGTGCTTGAGTCCATTCAATGGCCGCCACCTGTCGCCACATGGAGGAGAGCAGGCCACGTCGAGCAGAGAGAGAACCCACCGCAGGTACCCAATATTTTCTCCAGAGAGAGCGCGAAACCAAGCCCTCTTTGTCTTTTAATTCAAACTAAAGGCAGGCTCTGACAGAAATTAAAAAATTAAAGGACTTTCTCTCTCCTCTGCTCTATCTTCTCCCACGCGAACGCTTGCACTTTCTGAGTTTCGCTTGACATTTTTCTCGTCCTCATTTCCTCTGCTTTGCTCTCTCTTCTCCCAAGCGTCCGACGAGCGGCGCCGCCGCCGCCCCGCTTCGTCCGTCGAAGCGACAAACCGCAAAGCCCCCGTCGCCTCTGCGGAGCTCGTTGCCTCTCTCAAGCGGAGCTTCGCTCCATTTTGTGTAAATCTGTGCTTTACTCGCCATCGCCTCCGTCGGAGCATGTTTTTTATGCTATTACTTCGAGTCCCCGAGCCTCCTTGCCGTGCTGGTGTCTAGGTTGAAAAGAAGCAAATTTGGACCATGAAGCTATGCATGAAGATCTAAAAAAGCTCCCTGATTTTTGTACTTTTTTTCTTTGCTGCTTTTGTTGGAGCATGAGTTTTTTTTCCCATTTAAAGAACTATTTTCATATGAGGAGGTTATGTTCTCGGATCTTTACTCTCTTTGTTTTCCTTTTCGCAGAGAAAGATTGGTTAAAATAAAAAGGGGGTGGAACGGAGGGAGAGAGTGGGAGGGGGATGGGGATATTACACGCGATGGTGGCTCAAGGCCTCGTCGTGTTGGCGGAGTTCAGCCCGGCGACGTCAAACGTGGGCGTCGCGAGGCAAATCCTGGAGACTTTCCCCCACGGATACACCGACAGCAACGCCTCGTATTTGCAGGATCGATACGTCTTAAGAGGACCGATGGGCTCATTGTCCTCTGTATGGCCGACGTTCTTGTTGATAATGAAGGCGAGATGGCAAAGTCAGTAGACTATTTCTTTTGCCATCTCGCCTTCATTATCAACAAGAACGTCGGCCATACAGAGGACAACGAGCCCATCGGTCCTCTTAAGACGTATCGATCCTGCAAATACGAGGACTTTATCATCTTTTGCTTTACTTTGACCACTCTTCCCCTTCTCCAAGAACTCATCAGCTGCTCGAAATACATTAATCAAGGTGATGTGGTTGCCCTCTGCACTTGAAAAGCAGTTCTTGCCTGGCCCGACAAAGTTAAGTGGTCAGCTCTCCAGTTATATACAGATAAATGGAAGTCCATGAGGAGCAACCAAACTGAACAATTCACCAACATTAACCAGCCAGAATGGTTGTCTCAAAAAGAGCCTGAGAAAGCAAGACTAAAACAAAAGGAAGAGCCTATAAATATATTTTCAGCATATTGCAAATTAATGAAACAATAGCCCACTGAAGGACTTGAATATAACATTATCACAGTTGAACTCACAGTTACAGAAATTGGACGTCCAGTAACTCACAAATCATGTAAGATAACACTGCAGGCATATACTTGACCTTTCAGGCATGTTACACTTGAATACAATTACAACTCAAAAAAGATATATACATATATACCTAGCTTATCCTTTCAGTAATACAATTTATATACTGTGCATCCACCCATTGCATAAACGACCAGAAGAAAAGCAAGATGAATGGCCTCACAAGTATCAGCTCATAACTTACCTCTTCTAACTTCTCACGAGGGGCATAAAATATGGATTCTACTGAAAGCATCGCAACTGTAATCAGCATTTCTTCCAGGCAGTTGAACTGACTAGCTTGGATGAGTGCCTTTGAATAAATGGGATCAAGGGGAAGCCGAGCCATCTGGTGCCCCAATGGATCTGACAATTTACAATCTTCCGTTAAAGCACCCAGCAAGATCTTCCGTTAAAGCACCCAGCAAGAATAAGTGCTCCAACGATTTCACAATAGCTGTCCTGATCAAAAGCTTACGAGTGTCATTACCCAGCAACAAATACAAAGCGTACTAGGTAATGTAAGGACACCCCATCACAACCCATTTTATGTCACATAATTTCATTATATATTATCATCAAAATAACCTCAAGAAGCATCAATACAAGAGAAGCACCGTAACAAATTCATGTGGGAACAGCATGACAACCTGGTGCACCCACATGTTGCGTAAGAATACATAAATTTTTATGAAATTATCCAGATTTTTCGGTCAGAGAGATGGTGAAAATGAAGGTGAAATAGAAAATTTATGGGGCAAAAGAGACGGTGATACAAAATGACGGATAATTTTCAAAGGACGATTTAGTAGCCAAATTAAATCATTGATAAAGATGAAACCAACAAATCTGGATCAAATCACACTAATAAAGGCTTAAAAGATGACACGTCTGCAGTCTAGTAGACACACTGAAGTATGCACAAGAGACTAAATGATAAAGCAATTAGATCTCTCAGGGAATAACCTTGGTGGTTTTTCAATAAAGTCAAACCCAATAACATCATCCACACCCAAAGCCTTGAGTTGCAAAACAACATTTGAGAGACTGCATCTCTTAATCTCGGGCTTCATCGAATCCTCAAGTTTCTCAAATTTGCTTTCTGGGTAGACACGGTAACACTTCCCAGGTCCTTCACGTCCTGCTCGTCCACTGCATTAACAAGGTTTGAGTCTATTAACATGGGATTCTTTATATGGGCAAAGTTCTAAAATGGATTTTTGAACATTCGCACTGTCTGAAAGTCTGCATCCACAGGGGAATGAAGAGAGACTGTCTACCATCCTCATGTTGCTATTTTAGGGCAATATAGTGTATGTTTTCAGTAAAGAAAATTTGTATGGTACCACGTTGGGACTTCAACACCTGTGAATCTAAATGGAATCCCTTCCCCTATTTCTTCTTTGGACTGTATTTGAAATGTGGTCACACTACAAAAGCATAGACCAGAGTACGACGAGTGCAAACTACCTTCTTTGTAAAGCCTGAGCCTTGGAAGTTGGTACGACAAGTAATGATTCCATGCCCTTAGCCGGATCATATGATCTTGCTTTCACGAATCCAGGGTCTACAACGTACTTTATCCCAGGTATAGTCACCGATGTCTCAGCTATATTAGTGGCCAATACAACCTGAAAGATTCCTTTTATATTAGAAACAACCATTAGAAAACTAAATTTCCACAAAATCATTTTAGCTTACCTAATGACAATGACATCACCCTATCTAAGCAACATCACCAAATAAACAATAAAGTAAGAGGAATATAAATATGATATATCAACAGTCCATAAATCCAAATAGTTTGTCTAAAGGTAATTAGAGGAAATAAATCATCTTGACAACAAATAGCAGGATGTTATGCCGTCACAATAAACCAACAAGAACAACCAGATTCATAGAGTCTATTAATGTTAGAAACCCGCTACCAACAGCACAAAGAGTCCTGTGACCAGTCTATATATGTCAACATGTGAAGATACTGAGGATAAGAAAAGCTAAGAAATATCACAAAGAATATATTTTAATCGCTTGTCCTCCAAGTGAAGTAAATAGACATAAGTATCAACTATCCTCTCATGCTTCACCATACCAAGACAAGAATAGATACAAGAAAGATGCATGGCCATTTAGGCCTTACATAAAGTCAATGTAAAACATTAACGTGACAGCTAATAGAGAAAAACATTAAACTGTTCATAAAGCCCCACAGAATCCAAAATACAAATCCTCATTTTATAAAAATGGATCTGACTATAACAGGAGCACTACACATATAAAAATTGCAAAATTTTGAGCAGCTTGGATAGTCACCTTACGAAATCCAGGAGGAGTGGGTGCAAAGACACGCATTTGTTTCTCAGAGGGAAGAGACGAAAATATGGAAACAGTCCACATATTACGGTTGCCTTCAGGCAATTGCCGTAGTCGCTCCTGAATAAGTCTTTCAATGGATTCAATTTCCTCTTGACCAGTCAAGAATACAAGGACATCTCCTGGATCCTCCTCCAAATGGATCTGAGCAATGCAAAACACGCACTTATCAAATATTGCAAATATTCCAAGCCACTGATTGGGATCAAACAAAAGAGTAGCTCGCACAGCAATGTATCCAAGGGGAAAACAATTAGGAAACTTCATTGAGACGTTTATTTAATTAATGACATTGAGTTAAAATATGCACCACAGTCTATGTTGATACACTTAAAACTCCTTTTCTTAAATCAGGTCAGATGGAAAATCATGTATCCTATCCTAGTCAAATAAACAAAAAGTGATTTTGGAAGCCCACAATAAATAGAATATTCGGCAAGCCTTCAAAAGTAAAACTATACGGAAGCTAAAGCAATCAAAAAACCAATTAACTAGAGACCTAGAGGTGCTACTGCAGATTCTAGTTTATAAATCATCTATAAAAGTTTTATGTTTTCAAACTTAAATATATGAAGAGAGTTACGCAATCGATACTGCATTTTATAGACCCTACAACAAAGTTGTGTTTAATAAACAATCCTTGCAGTCATACTAACGGCAGAACATTTAAAAAAAAAAATTCCACATCATAAGTTAGAGCAATGCCACATTGACTGTGAACCAAAACACGAACTTCCTATAGGTGGTGACTCATTTTTTATAAAGCCATAAAGAAGGCCTAAGCAAATAAGTTTTAAAAAACAACCTGGAATATGGTAATCAAGGTTGCATCTAAATAATCTGGTTGAGGATGAAGAGTATATAGTATAGCCACAGAAAATGGCCGCCCCTGGACATGGACGGCTCTTGCACCACCAAAATAGTCAGAGAAGACACGTGCATCTAAGCTAGCAGACATAATAATCAACTTCAATGCAGAAAACCGTCTGCTTTGGCATTGTTTCAAAGTACTGGACCCAACATCTTGCCTGTCCAAGAGCACGCCATCGTTCAACCGCCTATATTTAGTATTTGGACAATCATTGGCGGATGCAGACCTTTTATTCTGAACATCTTTCAACAAGCCCAACAGCACATCAGTGTGGACTGTTCTCTCATGAACTTCATCCACAATAAGCACGGAGTACCTAGAAAGATACGGATCCAACAGTGATTCCCTGTAGCAGAGTAGTATCAGCTCCGCAGGCATAGATTGAGATCACCATAAGTTGCTCATTTAGCAGAATACAAGTTTCACATGATTATTCCATCCACTGTAATAGGAAGAATAAAACTTCTACTGGTTCAAACGTCCCTTGAATATCTCAAAAACAAGAGCTAAAGCTTTGCCAGCCTCCAGACCAATTAGCAAGATATCTAAAATAATTTCAGCTAGTTAGTAGATCTTGCTCCCCCTATAGATCTAAAGAAATAAGACCAGTAAGTCTGATTTTTTAAGTTAGCCCACTGAAAATTATCAATGCATCCAACTACTGAATCTTACAGGAATCTTCAATCTTTACAGATAACACGCTGAATACAACCAAACTTTAGCGTCCCAACTGAAGATTAGTATCATCCTATCACAAGCAGATGTCGTCAAACTGTTGAACATACTATGCAAGTCACAGGAGATAAAAAAAAGGCAGAAACTTAACCTTAGAAGCAAACCATCCGTCATATACTTGATTCTTGTTGAATCGGATGTCATGTCATCAAATCTGATGGAATACCCGACCCTTTGGCCCAACTCAACCCCAGATTCCTCTGCCACTCTTTTGGCAACAGTAACAGCCGCCACACGCCGTGGTTGGGTAACCCCAATAATTTTCCCATCGCGACAGAACCCAGCATCAAATAGAAATTGTGGTATCTCTGGTAAAAAAAATAATGCCAAGGATGTAACAACTCCCTTAAGGGGGAAAAAAGGAAATAGCATAAGGCACGACTATACATGTCATGGGATTTTCCACAGCAATATGTCGCACTATGCAACCTTACTATCTCGATGTTTATACACTTGGATATGAAGAAACATCATGAAACAAATACATAATATTGTACTATGTTTTGTGCCTAGTTATGACGAAATGCCGAAGGTTGTGGTACCACAGACACCTACATGCTATACCTACATCGATACTTACGTGTAGTTTTTCCACTTCCCGTCTCACCAACAATGATCAAAGTGTCGTTGTTTCGCACCTCCTGGATGAGGGGCTTCTCGACTGGGACAAAAAAGAAAGCATCAACTAAAACCCAGGCAAACCCACAACGAGCTAAGTAGATTCACGGAAACCAACAAGCAAACCAACAACTGGAAGCCACAGTACCCAACGCGATTGGTAGAGACTTCCTCTGCTGCGCGATCTTCCGCCTCCTACATTCCAGTCAAAAATTCGCGGGCATTCGATCAATTTCTCTCCCTGGAACAAGCTAAAGAGTTTCACAGGCTCTTTTCTCTAACTCCTGAACATTCACTGATCCCAAAAAAGGCCCAACACGCCTCGGAGCATCAAGATAATAGTCAAGCGATTCCAGAGACGACTAAGTAGCGACAAGTCAGTATATGAAGGTACAAACAAAACAAAAAGAAGAGGATAAGGTAAAAAAAGAGAAGAACCGATTGTTGGCGACGTGGGTATTGGAGGGCAAGCCATGGAACTGAGGAGGTCGCGTCGCGTTGCCTTCTACGCCCTGAGCCATCGATGTGAGAGAGCAATCTTCTTCCCCAAGGAAGCCCTCGGTCAAAGTGTGAAACTGCGGAGAGTGCAAATTTATTATATTTGTATTAATTTGGAGTTTTTTATGGTATTAATAATTTTTTTTATTCGTAATAGATATTATTATACTTCAAAAAAATATAATTACGAAAAACACAAATTGAAGGATTTGACAAGCTCCTATAGAGGAAAAGAAAAGGTATTGTTTGTTTTTTTCGGATTTAAGAAAAAGCATTAAAAGTATTTTCACAATGTATACTTTTACGTATCGTGAAAGTTTCAAGTGTTTTGACTAAAAATTGATTAAAACATATCAGCAGCAAAATTTGAAGATAATTATTAAAAAAAAGTTCCAAATAAATCCTCAAGATTAATTTAGTAACAACAGTAAATGTTGACCTCTCGATTCATTCATTTCTTTTCCAGATGTTATACATAGGCCGAAAGGTGACTTTTCTTTAGATTTGTTTCTTCCATATTCAATGACTTTTTCGATGCTAAAACTTACTAGCCAATATATATTTTGAGCATTGAATATATTGAGACTTACATGTCTACTAAAATAGGTTTTTCATCTAATTTATAATAAATCCAATTATTAATAAGCTACTTGATAACATTCTCCATATTTAAGTATAAAAGAATCTTGTTGACATCTAAATTTTGACAAAATTTATAAAGTTAATTGCATGGAAAAATTAGGGATTCACTATAATCCCTAAAAAATGCTACGATTTATTTGCATATAGCTTTAGGAGCATTTTTCATATAGAGTGAGTCTGCGCATGGAGAGCATGTAATTTCATTCAGGTTTGTTGTCTCTTTAATCGGCGAAATTGGGAGGGTCACAATTGTGAAAAGATTTTCGGCCACAGTCAAATATTCGTATGGAATTGGTCGATAGAAAAAATATTTGGTCGAATAAAAAGAGGAAAGAATTTTGGTGATCAAAGGAAGATATCATATAAGATAAGAATGTGTCCCTGATCGTGTGATTTTTGGGAGGAAAGAGGAAATAAACTTTGGAGGCTTTCTCCTTTGGAGGAAAAGAAAAAAAAAGAAAAAAAAAGAAAGAAATTTCGGTCAAATCTCCGAAGGATTTGACCGAAGATTGCTTCCTCCCTTGCCAAAGAAGCGTCAAGAGCAGAACGGAAGGGGGGGGGGGGGGGGGGGGAAGAATCACTTTTAAGAATCACACCGAACACGCAGCCCAGTTGTGTCGAGTCGTGACTGACCCAATTCGCGCCATTGGCGTGCCCTCATTACCATCGGCTAAGCATAACTTTTTGCGAGTTACATCCGCCGGCCCGATTTAGAGATCGTTTATTCAAATCAGATAATCGTCTAATCTAATCTTGAATTCGATTTTATTTCCTTCATTTGGACTAATGTACGTTTTGTCTTTTTATAGGCATTACTTGATAGGCATTATATCTTGATTTGCGACTGTATATCAATTTTTTATTCTATCTATAAGGCTTTAGATAGATAGAATAATTAATTGCACGGGAATCTTTAAAATTGATATCTTGATCTTTAAGGCTTATCATCAATTTATCGATTTTATTCGCAAACTTTGTTGGTGAATTTAGATGTTATTTCCATGTTAGGTTTTTTTGATTGATTTGACGTGTTCTCTTTTGTTATTAAAAAAATCTTAAAAAAAGAAGATTGCATCGCATATTTAGATTAGGTTGCATATTAGATAATATTGCAAGTTTAAAATAGGTTACATATTTTATTTCAAAATTCAATAAAAACCTTCAAAATATTTTCATATCCATGTCATAGCATAAGTCATTTCAAAAAGTTTGCATACTATTTACTTGACATCTAGATTATGTGCATAAATCTCATGCCACGTCATTGCCACGTCATTGCCATGTCATCTAGAACATTGCGTGTCTATGTCATAAAAATTCATATCATGTGAGAATAATACATTTAGAAGTCTAGGGTCATGCTAGATTAGAATTCATATTTTATTAGGTTATTTAATTTCGAATTTTATTAATAAATAAAAAAATGCCTAAAAATACCATTAGTATGTCATTTAGATAGTCACTTGTCTTTGGTTAAATTGCATATCATTTGACTAGCTTAATCTAGGATTGAATGTTATAGGACATATTAGATTAGTCAAGACTCTCGTCATATGCGTCGCATATTAAAATAATTTGCATATAAAAAGTGAAAATCCCAAAAAACTATTTAAAGCTTCATCTTTGCGTACTTAGTTAATTTGCATGTTAGGATATTAATAAAACCAAAAAAATAATTTTCTTTATTTTTTTTAGCATTTACATTAATGTTTCCGCATTTATTAGATCACCACACATGTTAGGAAGTTAAATAAAATCAATTCAAGTTGTCTGCAAAATATTCTTTTAGAGATAGAAATGAATGGTACCGAAAGAGCGTTAGAGTAATCTAGAGTAATCAAGTCTCCGTACCCATAGTTTTTGGTTCATAGGGATAAAGTATAACTCTCGGTACTTTACATGGATTTCTAATCGACCCACCATTACTAGATTAGTAGCGACTCCAATATAAATCAATTTTTGCATGTTAAGAATTGAAACACTTAAGAGAGCTCAAGCTAAGTCATATTTAGCAATCCATTAGCCAAACCATAGGTAACGCACCTTCGGGGAGATCGCGACAAATCTCCAAGTGACTATTGATTCACCAATAATTATCAATATCCTAGTAATCCTTCATGTTTCTAATAGCTTTTCAAGGTCAAGAATAACTCTAAATCCACCACTATTTTATAACTTTTACAAGTAATTAGTAATTATAAATATTTCATTTGTTATACGTGCGTAGTCACGAAAAATAAGTTCTTTTTTATATTAATTACCAGCTCAGTCTATTATGAAAAGTAATTGTTTCAATTACAAAGTGTCATCTCCATGCCCCCTCATAAAAATTGAAATAGGAGCTATTGAGTTATTGATCAAACTAAAACATTAGCAGACACCAATGATATCAGACGGTTTGTCAAACATTTACAGCAAATGTTAACCAATGGTCATAATCTTAGACCAGTCCGTTGAAATGATGCGACCACATTCAATGGAGACCATAAACGTTATCCATAATCCAGAATCCTCCGATCCGGGCAAAAACAGATGTCTCGCTTCAAGCACAAGGCTTCAGCTATCGAGTCCTCTGCAACGATTCATACGAATGAATGTCTGCTTCGGACAATGCCGGCTTCAAGGACTCCCTCACGACTTGGAAATGACGGGCATAGACGGCAGTTGCATGTATGTTCTCTCTTAAAGCGACTATTCCTGCTTCACTGCACAGGCTCTCCAATTCGGCTCCTGTGAACCGTTCAGTATGTTCTGCCAATTCTCTGAGATCAACATCACTTCCTATTTTCATGTTTCGAGTATGCGCGCACAATATTTCGTGGCGAGACACCAAGTCTGGCGGGGGTACATAGAGCACCTATAAATTTAGAGAGGAAAAGGTCATCATGAGCTCGAAGAGGTAGTGACATAGCATACAATGGTTCCATCACAAAGTACACACTGGGCTACAAATTTCGAACTGCCAAAATAGGGGGAAAGATAAAAGAGACAATATTCCAGAAAAGAATAAAAGCACAAACACGAACGTTCTTTATATTAGGAATACTAACTATACATGAAAGTAATTCGCTTAAAAGTTGAAACTGAAATTTGCTCAACAAACATCTTTTTCAGACTAAAAAGTAAACAAAAAATAAGTGAAGAAATTAGGAGCATAATTTCGCGGAGAACAAGTAAATGGCCAATTTTAGGGAATCTTATGGCATTATTAGCAACCTAATGCCAATCTGGACACACTGACTAAAGAAAGGAGGATCAAAAGTTCAAACAATAATCACTTTAAGAAGTACATAATCCAGAAAGAACCCAGCAGACTCAAGAATAAGGTCACAGATTCGCAGCCTGAAGTCCAGATCAAGAAGCAGCGGTGTTCCTTACCAAGTCAAAACGACCAGGCCGATAAGTGCTACGTCAATTGCATGGGGGCGATTTGTAGCAGCTAACACAATGATCCCCTGCCCATACGAGGTAGCATCAGATGGAAGCTAATAATAATTTACAATTTATCAAACCCAATAATGCTCACGTTTGCCAGTTCTAGACCGTCCATCTCAGTCAACAACGTGGATAGTAGCCTCTCTCCAACTATCTCATTGCTGCTTGACTTACCTCCACTGCGAGAGAACCAAAATCAGGAAGCCAATTGCAAACTTTACCATAACAAAAAATAAAATGAGAACAGAATGAAGGTATCTTATGCACAACACATTGAAGTAGCATCCTTCACCATTTCCTCAATGTTCATTACATCAACCAAAACAACGACTCCATTGTACTTCAATACCAGTGATGATTTCACATGCGTTGTACGAAAAGATGACTTCTTCCGGGATATACTTGAAGAAAATCTTTCTGGTCTACAACCATGTGTGAACAGAACAATATGAGAACACCAAAGCTTGCACGGAACAGCCCTAAATGAAGTTACAACCCTCAATAAACTCACCGCTTGCCTGCCACAACGTCAGCCTCATAAAAAAATATGATGCTTGGTGCTGCAAGACGAGCTCTCCTGAAGGTATTCCTCAATAAGGCTTCCCCCTCTCCGACATACATTGAATATAACTCTGCTCCACTGAAGCATAAAGTTTGTGAATTCTCAAGATAAAGGACTGGGATAATCACATCAGAAAATCAGAAAGGAAAAGCGGAACGTCTTGGCTGGTTACATCCTCATAACTATTGGCTAACATAAAGGCAACAAACAGGAGATATTTTGTAGGGTCATCACTTCAATTTGTCAATAGCACAGACATTTAGTTTCTGTCGCAGTCATCGTGCTTAGCTATAGTGAATTGTCTTGTAGAGTTGGAATCTACTTCACAATGATACAAATTGGAAGGTACCCTCATTATCAAACTATTGCAACTTCCTTCTTTCAATGGCTGAAGAAAATAATACTATCAGCAACACTATTATCTTCACTACATATTGGCAACAATATATAGCAAAATTCAAGCTCTACTGCAGAATCATTTAATGAAGGATGGACTATCTATCTATTATGGATGAATTAGAAGATTTACTAAGATAAGTAAGTTAAGAAAAATGCTGAATCTCCAATATAAGTCCTTCTAAGATTTTGATCTTTAACTCAGATTGAATATTCAACAATTATGATTTACAGTGTGATTGACTCTATGGCATAAGCACATACTTAATTAGTGGCGATTTTTTTAAGACAATGGAAGAACTTACCCACAAATTTAATTACCTTTTAGTCATCATTCACATAAAAATAAAAGCCATAAACAGTTTGTTCACATGAACAAAATATCTTGTCTGATGGTAGGTTAGCTCGTACTAGATGCAACAGCAGATCAACTCTCCGAGCCCATTCCACAAAGTTTCATATTGCATTTTTTTTTTCGCCCATCCTAGAACAAAGTAAAGTTACCACTCCAGACTTGTGAAACAAAGAAACCAGGATTTAGTGGACAGCAGAACTTTGTTTTATTGCCTAGCGACAATAATTGTTTTATTGACAGCAGAAACCAGGATGGAATTACCAACATACCATTCCCACTCTCGTTAAAGTCTCAGAGCATATATAATTGTTCAGAAAGCTGTTGACATCAAACCTTAAAGAAAAAAAAGAAGCTTGGCTAGCATGAGCAGCAGCTTTTGCAAGAGTAGTTTTTGAGCATCCTGGAGGTCCATGCAGCAGTATGCGATGAATTGATTATATTCCCAGCCTCGAAAAAGCAGTGGAATGTTTGATAGGCCACTCACAGCTTGCTGTATCTTCCTCTGATCGGCGTTAAGAATGTACAAATGTAAAAAAATGGTGACCACGGCCTGAGCACATAAAAATGAGTTCACTGACCTTCAATTCCTTATATCCTCCTATGTCATCCCATGATACCTTAGGAATTTCCACTGTGACACCTCTCGTTATACTTGGACCAACAATAGATCTAGCATAGTCCCAATCTTCCAATGTAAGCAGAAGTTCCTGCTCTACATCTGAAAACCTTCTAAGAGCATAAGCAGTTGCCTCGCAGCATAAAGCTTCTAAATCAGCTCCAACATATCCATCGCACATTAGAGCAATGGATCTCAAGTCAACAGTAGGATCGAAAGGAACTTTTTTTGTGTAAAGCTGACCATCAGATACAAGGAGTCAAATTGCTATCTCCAATTTGAGTAAACCTAACATTCAGCTAACTTAAATTCACAGCTTTCAGGTTTCAAAAATCTCTGCAGCCTTAATATGATATTGAGGCAGATGCATCCAGTGTGATCTTGGAAACAGCCCATTAACAAAATAAAATCTATGATACCTGGAGAATTTGAAAGCGCTCTTCTTCATTAGGGGTTGTAACTTCTATCTCAACATCAAAACGCCCATACCTTCTAAGTGCAGGGTCAATTGCATCCACTCTGCAAATACAGAACGCGAGTACTGAACAAAGAGAACAAATGACCAAAGAAAATGGAGAAAATGTACTTAGGGAATCTCATCAAAATAGTCATCTAGTTGTCATTTTCCATTCTCAGAAAAACTGAAGCAATACAGTCTAGGTTTATTGGCTCTCTCTAACCAATGTGAATCACTGAAATTCTTCTCAAAAGCAGGGACAAAAAAATTCACACTAAGGAGGAGCAGCAGAACATATGGAAAGATGACTTCTCCTTTATAGACTTCATAATATTATAATCTGCAAAAGCCTAAAGGTATTAATTTTAAGGAGGCATGCAACAAGGAGCCAAGACTAAAACAATATCCTCATATGTCACACAAGAATACGACCCAATGCCACATGTGAAAATTTAACCTGTTCGTTGATGCAGCAACAACAACTTGTGGCAATGATCTTGATAATTGCCGAGTAGAGTCCATCAGGGTACATAATTGAGACGTCAAACGGACATCTTGGTCCCTTCTGCACTCTTAAGGAATAACTTGGATTAAATTAATGATTGCCAATTAATCTTTATGGCAAAGTAATAGCCAAAATAAGGAACATAAACAGGAGAAATTGCAATTCAGCATACTGATAATGGTCCAAAATGTCATGGTTCTGCTAGCTGCATTTATGCTGCCACCTAATTGCAGGTAAAGTCCTTAACCAAAACATATGCGCGCGTGCGCGCGAGAGAGAGAGAGAACTCATAGCTAGCTTTAGATGAGATTGTTTTCTGGCAACACCTTGAAAAGACAACTACAAGCTAGCATATGCACATGCAGTAAACTCTATGCTTGATAGCAAAAAAATCATCTGAATATGTCTGAATTGAGAAAATTGTAAAAAAATTGCCATCCGATGTTTCTAATTATCAGAATGACAGTTCGAGGGAACTTTTGAGTTTGATAACAGTTTAAAAAAAAAACAAAAAAGCAGACTAAAACTATAAGCAAATTATGAACAGCTTTTTACTTTTCACAAAAGCAAAAAGGTTATAGATACTAGTACGAATGCAAAGATGACATTCATGGCACTAGCTAATCTTACTCGGAAAAACGATGTGCCAAACTTGAGTAACTAAATTGATTTTGACTGATATTCATGTTATCACATAGCTTGTTGATCCCTACTATGACCATATAACAATTTATAGTCCCATTAATCACCTTTGAACAATTACTCCTCCGAGTAATCACAAATATCACAATTGTATTATTTACCCAAAAAAAAATATCACAATTGTATTGATGTGACACTTAGTACCTCGACTTACTATAAGAGATAAGTTTAATTAACTTCATCTTATGGTAAAAGGATAATAATTGTCATGATTTTTAGGGGTGTGCAGGTTCCAAAGTGAGTAGGGTGTTGACTTTCCCCTGGAATTTGCCCTATAGGTTCTTGGAACCACCCACAGGTTCAGCGTACCCTATACTACCTCATAATTCTTTGAAGATCGCATAAAATTTTGTCACAGTTCTAGTTATTAACACACTGAATATTCAACAGAAATCACAAAAGAATTTCATGTAAAATACATGTTCACGCCCAATAGAAAAATAATCCTAAAATGATAATAACATCGAAGGTGAGAAAACAAATAAACAAATCAGTTTCTGCCCATCATTTAATTCTAAGTTTACATGAAAGCCTATCCCACTCTACTGAAAGCATGAACCAAATGGTACCTTTTGTAGACATACCCAAGCCTGTCACTGAGAGAGAGTGTGTCACGCTCCGGTCCTGAGCTTGCGACAGTCCCCGATAATAGTCCTTACCGTTCAATAAATTTGCGACGTTCCCAAGAATAATCGTCGACCAATTAAATACTCACTAAATAATTAATTAATTAATTAACTACGCAGCAGAAACAAATAGATAATCCCGGACAAATCCTAAGGTGTCTGAAAATTCCTTAATTTAAACAAACTAATTCAGTATTTACAAACAAACCGTACGACGGTTAAACCCATTGATAATACAATCAAAAATCATGGGTAAGGGGTTGATTAATTGTCTCTAAAAAATACCCCTAACTACTTACAACAAAATAAACTAACGTCACGGCATCCCTAGGCTCCTCCAGTCTCACCTGGCCCTCGAGGAGGAACTCCACGGTTTGGACCTGTAAAAAGGGGTTAACAACAACAATGAGATAAATCTCAATGAATTTACCACCTAATCCTCGATTAGGAGAGCCCTCACTCTAGGGTCCCTATCCGATTAGGTAACCTAACTCTCGTATCATGGTTGCTTGGTTCTAATGTCTAATTAGCTCACTAGTCCTCGATCAATAATTAAACGATTAATTCTACAACCAATAAATTAATCAATTAATAATTGACTTAAATAAATAACAATCGCAATCAATCAGCAACCACAACCAATTATCAACCACAATCAATATCAACCACAATCAATTATCAATCACATCCAATTGCGCAATCAATTATATTAAATAACCAACATAACAATATAATTAAATTTCCAGAAGAAATCCCAATTTAGATAATCCATCATTAATTAGGCAAAACTACAGTAAATAAATTCTAATTGCGCAAATTACCAATCTAAATTTCACGCCGCTAATTATCAAAGTTAACCAAGGCCATTAAATTACTAAATTATCATCAAATTCTATAATTCAGTAAGTTATTACTTAAAATCCTAATCAGGCTGTAAATAGCCGAAATTAGGAAAAAACCAACGGTAGTCCTAGAAATTAATAAATCAACACCAATAACTAATAAACCACATAACTAGAGCTAACAATTCACCAATTGCCCTCTAGCTATCCAATTTTTACCAAATCACCCCTTTTGGCTAAAATTACCAATTTACCCCTAAATCCTCCAAAATTACTAAATTGAATCCTTAATCAACCAACCGACCCACTAATCAATCAATTGGCTATTAATTATACCCAATTAAGCCAATAATTAACTACTAGAACGTGTAACCGCCCTAATTGGAGATTAGGAGGCGACTCACCTCCAATCCAAGCTTTTCAGTTCGATTTCGTGACGATGATCCACAGCGAGTCTAAATTAGTCTTCAATTTCACAATCCGGATTCCTAATTGGGCTCAAAACTCCATGGTATGGCTCGACACGATGCGACGGCGACGACGGCGGTGACGGGAGGTTTTCCGGCCAGCTCTTGTCTGGCCGCCGGCGAGGTTTCCGGCGGTTGCTCCGGCGAGAAATCCGGCGACTGTATTCTTGGCTCCGGCGAGGCAGACGGAGTCTAGGTGAGCTGCTGGGTCGCTGCTCGAGCTGGTTGGGACGGCTGGACGGTATGGCTCGGGCTGGACGTGGCACAGCTCGGCTAGACGGCATTGTGGCGGCTGAATGGCGAGGGAAAAACTCCGGCGATCCAACTCCAAGCTGTGGCTGCAGTTTTTAGGCCCTTTTGTTGCGGTTTATTCCCTTTTACTGCGGTTTTACAACGAACAGGAACAGGGCTTTGGTTCGCGGCTGCTTTGGGGAGAAATCGGGTGCCGGGAACGACGGTGAGGCTTCTCATGGCGTTGGGTAGCTCCACGGCGTTGACGAGGTTCACGGAGAGGCTCACGGCTCGCTCGAACGGCCGAATTTCGGGAATGGTGAACGGAGGAGAACTAGGGTTTCGGGTTGAGAATCAAAGCGAGCTTCTCGGCGTCCAAGGTAGAGATGATGGTCTCGACAGCAACGGCAAGGTGTTTTGGTCCATCTCCGATGATTTTCCTGTCCAAACGGCGTCGAAGGAGGCGGCCTCTCATGTGCGGCGGCAGCTAGGGTTTTTCGGGTCTCCCTCGCGTGCAGAGAAGGAGAGAGGAAGGAGATGAAGCTGACGGGGCGGGCTGAGCTAGCTGGCGCATGGTGTGCTGCCGTGTGGCTAGGCCCGCGTCTGTGTGTGCCGTGTGGCCAGGCCACGCCTCGCTGGCAGCCTGTGCAGCTGAAGGCTGCCTCGCCCGTGCAGAAGGGGACGATGGGCCGAGAGACAAAAAGATGGAGCTGGGCCGAGCCAGGAGAGAAGAGAAGCTGGCCCGCGAAAGAAGAAGAAGAAAGGAAGGGAAGAAAGCTGGGTCGGGTTTGGGCGGCCCATGCGCAAAAATAGAAAGAAAATAGAGAAAATAGGAAGAAAACAGGAAATTAGAGGGAAATAAAAGGGATTTACGAAATTTAAGGGAAATTTGACTGCCTTTCCTTTAATTCGAATTTACATCTTCCCAAGCTAATTGAGTACAATTTCTCACGGGCTGGCCATGGCCCGTGCGCGGCCTGGCTCGGCTTGGGCCGTGATCCCAAAGCTGGTCCACCAATTTCCAGTTTTCATATTTTATTTTAAAGTCAATTTTATTTAAAAATAATCATTTTAAACACATACAAAAATAAAATGAAACCCCGAAAATTTCTAAAAACTCGAAATTGCTTATTAAAACCCATAATCACCCTTTTAAATCAAAATTTCTCAAAAATTGAATTTTCCGAAACCTCAAACTTAATTTCTCAAAATTTTATCCTTTAATTCAAAATTTCCCGAATTTTAATAAAATCCCCTCTTGGTTCAAAATTCACATACAAGATCTGATTGAAATTTTGACAATCCAAATGTGTAAACACACGGCTGTTACACACATGTTCTCCAGGACACTACTACTAATTTCAGAGTGATGCCTATTACTGATTAAGAAAATTCTCATGCTGCTTATACCACATTCTCATATTTTCCACATTTCTCGTATTAAAATGATGAGAATTTAGCTTTCTCCATAGCCAAATGCTTCCTAAAGCCAATGATTGATTGTAGAGTAGAAGATTCTTGGGATTCTTACCTCGAATTACAATGAGGGCAAAGCACATCTATTTCATCTATGAAGATAACCGATGGCTTGCCTGACATTGCAATAGCAGATGCTTCAAAAAAAGATTCTCGCAGAACACTCTCAGTTTCTCCAGCATGAGCTCTGTGAATAGAGTGTGGACTGCAGTACAGACCAAGATAATTTAGTTGTAAGTGATGCCTTGCGTCTAAAGCAAGCCCCGCAGATTACCTAGTTAAGAGTGTGATTTCATCTACAAGCAATTAGTTGAAAAGTAAATGGTTTTTGTTTTTGCAGCCTTCCAAATTGTTTAATAATATGAACAATCATAGCTACCGAGAAAATGGAATGCTTAATACAAAATTACATTGAAAGTGTTATCGAAAATAGGGCAGTGTTCGGGAAACAAGAAAAAATGGCGCAAGGACAGAGTTTTATAATAACATAATGTTCGGGAACAACAAAGTATATTGATAAGACAACAATCATACAATATTCACGAACAACAAAGTTGAAGAATAGAACCTGGATAGAATTGTGTGTTGATCCTCGGAATGCTTCAGCGTACTCGAGCCCGACGAATGCACTTCGTGTCCTTAAGATGAATTTGCCAGCCTTATTGATGTACTAAGGCCATCGGACAATCGCCTCTCGGTATAGAACAAGTCTCTCTTTCTCTCGTGCAGTACAATAGCAAGAGAAAATGTCGAACGCAATCGTATGTGAGAATGATATTGCACAACCGAACCAAAATGAAATGACACCTATTCACAATAATGAAGTTCGGTTTCTACCCGAACATGCATGAAGAAAGGCGCCTCTTGGTCGAATGGACATGACGACTGAAAATGAAAATGAATCACGAAGAGTCACCATTCTTTACTTCTGCTCATTCATAAACATTCAGGGGACTTGGACACTAAGTCCCCAACAATCTTCCACATGAATGAGAAGTTCATTTATCATGGCTCTTCATTTATGCATGAAATGCAGTGTGCGATTATTTGGTGAGAGTTTGTTGTAGTAGGATAAGCAGTCTGAGACTTTGAACTTTCCTTAGTGAGACATATCGGACTTACTCTGTTAGTTACTAGAAGCGATGTCTTTGAATTTCCAACCTTTGATGTAAGCCTAGACAATAGAAAACACACAACTATCTCTCGTATACAGTTGGTTCTTCCTATTGTGTTCGGTTTGGCCATGAACACCGCTTGGTCTCATGAGTGTTTTAGAGAACCGGCCTTTTCGAATTTTCACAGAAGCGGCCTTCAATTCGCACTTGCATTGGTGATTTTTGAATCCGAGGTATATCTTGTACCCAATTCAGTATCATTAAAAACTTTACGCTTAACCTCCTGTGTTAGTACTGTCCTTCCTCGGGAATGAGTAATAGTTGACAGTACATTATACCGTCTACATAACTTAGTTGTCCCTTTGAACTTAGTTCTTGGGATCTCTAATCATTTAGGTAGGGTGTCCACTATGAAAACTTATTTTATAGGCCTTAAACCCATTCCCTTGGATGTTTTCTCAACTAATTCTCTAGTTAGGCCTTTTGCTAATGGCTTTGCAACATTATCTTTTGACTTCACATAGTCAATTGTAATCATTCCACTAGAGAGTAGTTGTCTTAAGGTATCATGTCTTCGATTAATGTGTCGAGACTTATCATCATAAATGACATTCCTTGCCCTTCCAATTGCCACTTGACTATCACAATGAATACACACAACTGGCATTGGTTTAGGCCAATTTGGAATGTCTTCCAAGAAATTCTAAAGCCATTCTGCTTCTTCACCAGCCTTATCCAAAGCTATAAGTTCTACTTCCATAGTAGACCTTGCAATGCAAGTTTGTTTGGATGGTTTCTAGAACACTACTCATCTACCAAGTGTAAACACATACCCACTTGTTGTCTTAGTGTCTCTTATCTCGGTTATCCAATTGACTCATATACTATGTTATACGGAAATGTATTTTCAAAGAACGTATCATCCTTTGATTCATTGATTGTATTAACATGTATATCTGAGACCTTGGAATCACGAAATCGATATGCACTACTATTAAGAGCATATCTAATAAGACACAATCAATAGTTTTAAGTCATAGCTTAACCCTTGTAGGCTTGGAAATCACAACTTTAGCTAAACACCCCTATACTTTGAGATATTTCAAGGTAGGCGTTTTGTCTTTCCATTTCTCATAGGGAGTTCACTATGTCCTTTTGTGGGGTACTAAGGATCGATTCTACCTTTCCGCCACTCCATTAGCTTGTTGCGCATAAGGAGGGGTAAACTGGTGAATGATACCAAACTGTTGATGAATCAAGGCTGACACCAGTTTATTTTTCTGTTGAAATCATATCCTATATTTTAGGAGATAATGGATGTTTCAAGTCTATCTTTAGAGAGGTTGTTTAGTCCTATTTTATAGGAGTGTTAGTTTCAGAATTGTTAGTGGACAATGTGTGTTTATGGTCAATGCTTTAGGTTTGTATTTAAGAAGAAGTTTCAGTATTTTTGAATATATGAATGCAGTTTCACTTTCATTGTTCTGTTCTTGTTGTAAACTCTATTTTTGCTACTTTAAATTGTTCTTCTGTTCAGCAAATTCAGCAAAGAAACAACATTTGGTATCAAAGCTCTCTTGATCTTAAGGGGCCGTGAGTGACTTGTGAGACTAAGTGAGAGGTGTGCTTCCAGTCATAAAAGCTTAAAGGCCAAATGGAGGCAGGTTTGAGTGGTTTTTCAGCAATGGTTGCACCAGTGTTTGACGGAGAAAATTATCAAGCCTGGGCAGTTAGAATGCAAGCTTATCTAGAGGGCTATGATTATTGGGAAGCTGTGGAACAAGACTATGGAGTTGATCCCCTTCCTGACAATCCAACCATCAACCAAATCAAGTTTCACAAGGAAAATATAACAAGGAAGGCAAAAGCAAAGTCATGTTTATATGCTGCTGTCTCACCCGCCATTTTCAGTAGAATTATGGCTTGTGAATCAGCAAAAGCTATTTGAGATTTCCTCAAGGCTGAATATTAAGGAGATAAGAGGATCAGAAGCATGAAAGCGCTGAATCTGATCACAGAGTTCGAAAGGCTGAAGATGAAGGAGTCTGAGACAATCAAGGAGTATTCAGATAAGCTGGTAAGCATTGCGAATCAGGCAAAGATCTTAGGCACTGATCTTTCTAACAATAGATTGGTGCAGAAGATTCTTGTCACATTGCCAGAGAGATTTGAGGCAACCATCGACTCTTTGGAGAATACCAAGGATCTATCTCAGATCAAGTTGGTTGAATTGCTTAGTGCTTTGCAAGCACAAGAGCAGAGGAGATTGATGAGGCATGAGGAAACTACATAAGGAGCTTTGTAGGCCAAAGAATGGAAAGGCAAGAACTAAAAAGGGAAGAAAGAGCATGGCAGCAGTGGTTCAGAAACTGTTATGGGTGAGAGCAATGCAGGCAGTTCTAAGAACTCTTGGGGAAAGCATCCTCCATGTAAGCACTGTGGAAAGAGAAACCATCCACACTTTTAGTGTTGGAAGAGGTCGGATGTAAGGTGCAGAAAGTGTCAAAAACAAGGACACATTGAAAAGTTCTGCAAAGAAAGGAGAAATCAGCAACAAGGTGAGGTACGAGTTGCTGTCCAACAAGAGGTAGATCAATTATTTGTTATCTCGTGTTTTTCCTCTAATACTCCATGTGATAGTTGGCTAGTTGATAGTGGCTGTACAAACCACATGACTAGTGAAAAAAAGCTATTTATAAATCTTGACAAGTCATTGAAGTCAAGAGTAAGGATTGGAAATGGGAAGTACTTAGAAGTGAAAGGTGAAGGGTCTGTAGCAATAGAGAGTTGTGCTGGAACTAAGTTGATTTCTGATGTGATGTATGTGCCTAAAATTGATCAGAATTTGCTGAGCATTGGGCAATTGGTAGAGAAAGGATTTAAGGTGATATTTGAAAAGGAGAAGTGTTTGATCTTTGACTCTAATGGTCAAGAGATGTTCAAGATAAAGATGCAACATAAGAGTTTTTCTCTAGATCCTCTTAAGAAGGAGCAGGTGGCATTTAAGTGTCAGGCTAGAAATCGTTATCCAAAGTTTGAGTTAGAGTCAGAAGATTGCCAGATGTTACATCTGCCAGACGTTACAAGATCTGAGAATTACAACATCTACCAGATGTTACAAGATCTGAGACACGTTACAAGATCTGAGATGTTACAACATCTGCCAGAAGTTACAAGATCTGAGACGTTACAACATCTGCCAGACGTTACAACATCTGAGACGTTACAAAGTCTGAATGCGAAATCTAAAGACTGCTAAACTCTAAAGGAGCAGGTTGTATTCAAATGTCAAGCTAGTGACTCAGAAATATGCCACAAAAGATTGGGGCACCTTCATCAGAAAGGCTTGTTGTTCATGCAAAAGAATGAAATGGCAATTGGGTTATCAAACCTGGAGGAGCAGATCGTAAGGTGTAAGGCTTGTTTGCTGGGCAAACAGACTAGACTTCCTTTCAACAATTCAACTTGGAGAGCTACAAAGAAGTTGCAGTTGATTCATACAGGCCTATGTGGTCCACAAGTGACACTTTCATTAAATGGCAGTAGATATTTCATTATTTTTATTGATGATTATACCAAAATGTGGTGGATTTATTTCATGAAGCAAAAGTCGGAAGTTGCTGAGATTTTTCTGAAGTTTAAAAGATGGGTTGAGAACCAAAGTGGCTGCAAGATTCAGGTCATCAGATCTGACAATGGAACGGAATATACTTCACAGGGGTTTAACTCTTTCTGTGAAGAGGCTGGAATTGAGCATCAACTTACTATTCTTTACTCTCCACATCAAAATGGAGTAAGTGAGAGGAAGAATAGAACTATTATGGAGATGACTAGGTGTCTACTGCATGAGAAGAATCTACCAAAAGATTTTTGGGTAGATGCAGCAAACACAACAGTTTTCTTGCTGAATAGACTATCTACAAGGGTATTGGAGAATAAGACACCTTTTGAAGCTTGGTTTGATGTCAAGCCAATACTAAAAAATCTAAAATTATTTGGTTGTTTGTGTTTTTCTCATATCCCACATGTGAAGAGAGACAAGTTGGGAGAGAAAGCTGAAACTGGAATCTTTGTAAGCTATAGCTCAGTGATGAAATCCTACAGAATTTAACAACTACAAACTAAGAAAGTGATCATCAGCAGAGATGTTCAGTTCCTGGAAGATGAGGAATGTAATTGGACAAATGAACCAGAAGGTAAGCACAATGAGATCTCATTAAAACCCGACGAGCTGGTGGATGATGTTCCAGTTAGAGGTACTCGTTCTTTGACTAATATATATGAGAAGATGTGCAATGTTGTTGTTTTCGAACCTTTAGGTTATGGTGAAGCTAAAGATGATCAGAGGTGGTTAAATGCAATGAAGGAAGAGCTGTTCATGATTGAAAAGAACCATATGTGGGAGCTAGTTGACAAGCCTGAAAACAGGAAGGTGATTGGACTAAAATGGGTTTTTAGAACCAAACTCAATGCTGATGGCTCAATAAATAAGCACAAGGCTAGGCTGGTTGTGAAGGGATATGCTCAAGTTTGAGGAGTGGATTTCTTAGAAACTTTCGCTCATGTGGCAAGGTTAGACACAATCAGAATGTTATTTGCATTAGCAGCTCAACAAGGATGGAGAGTCTATCAGTTAGATGTAAAATATGCATTCTTGAATGGAGTGTTGCAGGAGGAGATTTATGTTGAGCAACCTCAAGGCTTTGTCACACCAGGCCAAGAGGAGAAAGTTTATTTGTTGAAGAAGGTGCTTTATGGGTTAAGGCAAGCTCCTCGAGCGTGGTACAGCAAGATGGATGAACACTTGCTGAGTTTAGGCTTGAAAAAAGCCTTAGTGAATCCACTTTATATATCAAGCAGTTATTCTCTGACATAGTTGTGGTGTCTCTTTATGTGAATGATATGCTTGTGACAGGAAGTAATGAAGCTCAGATTGATGCATTCAAACATGAGATGATGAAGATGTTTGAGATGACTGATCTAGGTGAAATGTCATTTTTTCTGAGGATGGAAGTTAGACCAACTTAGAATGAAGTTTTCATCTGTTAGAAGAAGTACTTAAAGGAGATTATGAAGAGATTCAACATGGAAGAATGCAAGAGTGTGAGTACTCCAATGACTCACAAAGAAAAGCTTCGAAAGAATGATGGAGGAGAACCTATTGAAGAAAGAACATATAGAAGTCCGATTGGATGTCTTATGTATTTTACTGCAACTAGGCCAGACATCTTATATTCAGTAAGTGTCTTGTCTCGTTTTTAAGTTGTGTAAGTGAGTTGCATATGGTAGCTGCAAAAAGAGTATTAAGGTACTTGAAAGGCACTCTTTCATATGGGATAAAGTTTTGCAAAGTTGAGGAGTTTAAGTTGCAAGGCTATTCAGATAGTGATTGGGCAGGATCAATGGATGATATGAAGAGCACCTCAGGTTATTGTTTTACCTTTGGTCGGCATGTTAATCTTGGTGTTCAAAGAAGCAAGAAATTGTGGCTCAATCAACCACAGAAGCTAAGTTCATTGCAGCTACTGCAGCTGTGAATCAAGCATTATGGTTGAAGAAGTTGATGGATGATCTGCATTTGCAACAAGAAGAAGAAATAAAAGTATTTGTAGATAATCAAGCTACTTTGGCTATTTCAGTGAATCCAGTATTTCATGAAAGAACAAAGCATTTTAAGGTCAAATATTACTACTTGAGAGAAGTGCAGAAGGTTGGAGAAGTGAAATTGATGTGCTACAGTTCAGAGAATCAAATTGCAGATATGTTTACTAAATCGTTTCATGTTGGTCGATTTGAACTTCTCAGGGCAACGCTGGGAGTGTGCAGCACTTGATCTAAGAGGAGAATGTTGATGAATCAAGGCTTGCACCGGTTTATTTTTCTGTTGAAGTCATATCCTATATTTTAGGAGATAGTGGTTGTTTCAAGTCTATTTTTAGAGAGGTTGTTTAGTCCTATTTTATAGGAGTGTTAGTTTCAGAATTGTTAGTGGACAACGTGTGTTTATGGTCAATGCTTTAGGTTTGTATTTAAAAAGAAGTTTCAGTCCTTTTGAATATATGAATGCAGTTTCACTTTCATTGTTCTGTTATTACTGCAAACTCTGTTTTCGCTGCTGTGAATTGTTCTTCTATTCAGTAAATTCAGCAAAGAAACAACACAAACTCAGAGCAAATTTCCTCAAAAGAAAATTCATATTCACCTCCTCTCCATTCACTTAGGACATCTTTACTACTAGGGGACTTCGTGACTTACAATGCGCAACAACACGTGCCTCATGACTTACTATGTGCGGTAATTCCTTCCTCGAACACGCACATTCCATGCACAACCAGGATGCAACAATTCAATTATTCAATGTGCAAGCATAAATCACATTAGTGTTAAAAAAAAAAAAAGTCAAGACCCTCAATCAATCTCTAGTTAAAGTCTAGACAAGCGATTCTTAAAAAGAAGTCCATATCAAATTTGTTGAGCTATCCAGCACACAGAATCATTAACAACTAGAGAAACGGGGTCAATTTTCAAAATTATATCACACATTAGGACAACCGAAAGACAAACCAATTGACATCGGATTGAGCTGAAATTTTAGTATGTTGGAGCCCTAGACGTGACCTACAACTTTCATGAAGATCACTAGATCAAATTTGTTAAGTAAATTCGTCAAAAAGGAGTATCCAATTGACTAGAAAAATAGGGTTACTTCCACACACACACTAAAAACTCGAACACAAAAGCATGTCAAAAGTGAATCAAAAGTCATCGTATAGACCTAGAATTTTAACATGTTGTAGCCCTATGTATAAACTACAACTTTCATGCAAAGTACTTGCTCAGAATCGCAACACAACATGCCCAGAAAAATAGCGAATACACAAAGGTCAACATTCTAGCATAAAATTATTCAGAACTCATGACGACTCCAAAAACGATGCCTTGTGCCTCCATTACCTTGAAAGAGTTCATCCTCTTTCTCAACCAATATGGGAAATGGCCAACTTCGTCAATTTCAATTATGTTTCTTCCAAACAAAGAAGTAGTAATATCATAGCTTTATTATATACATCTCCTACTTTGTTGAGATGTTAATGCCTAATTGCCAAAATGAATGCTATAGTGAGTAACTATCTTCAGAAAGAGATAAATTTGCAGAATATCGAGGATAATTAACCAGCCACAGCCGATTAGTTCATTTTAAGAAATCAACAGCCATTGCGCCAACTAGGTAAAGCAGCAAATCTGCAAGGGGCAGCTTTCAGACATACATCGGTTCATCTAGGCCAACTGCAATTGGTTTTACCCAACAATCCAACTGACATGGCATGGTTCAGGAGCATTTCCTGCTAAACCTCAACACTTTTTCTCGACTTCCTCCAACAGTAAGTTGACATAGAAAAGGCAAGCATACAATAAGAACTCTTCACAAACTCTCAATATCAATTATAACTGGAAAATTCTAGTGAGACAGATATGTCTTCCGCTGAACAAACATCGACTTGAAAGACCGATTACGGTCCAAGCCAGCTAGATACTGGGACTTGATCAGTGCACGGCATATAAAAAGAGACAAAAACGGTCTCTTCAGCCTCTTCACTCCGTTCCTAGAAGAAGCCAAACATCTACACTCACGAAAAACCCACGCGAAGGGAGGAAGGCGAAAAAGAAAGTTCGGGGACCCAAAAACATGCATGTGATCTCCACGAACAAAGTCAAAAGGATCTCTCCAAGATCCAGACAAGTTCAAAAGGATCTCCACATCCTTCTGTCACTTGTCAAGAGACTGGAGACACGGGCTCGGGAAAAAGTTCAACCCAAGTGCAGGAGAGGACGACGGATGTAGAGAAGCGCCATGGTTTCGTTTTGCATTTGGATTTAACCACGGGGCTTAGCCGATTCCCGGAAAAATATATTGTGAAACATCAATCATCCTTTAGGAGGCACCGTCTCTCTTCCCCATGTTATGCTACGCGCGATCGTCGCAGCCACGGGGTTGCTCATCGCCAGTCCCCCTCCCACAGCCAAGCACCGCGTCCGCCCGTCCATTAACCGCATCTCTACCGACTCCAAAACGCCAGGCTCCACCAACATGGCCCGACACACCTCCTAGAGCCTGAAGTCGAACCCATCCATCTCCAACGTGTCGGCACGAGAATAAGAGCTGTAATACCTCATTCTTTTTTACTAGGTCAAAAAGAAGAAGTGGGCCCTACAATGAAATAAAGGAAAAGAAAAAGAAAGTCAAAGTCAAATAATAAAAAGGAGAAGGAGGGGACGATCGGGCAGAGACGCGCGAGAAAGAAAAGAAAAGGGAATAAGAAGAAGAGAAAGGAAGAGAGAAAGGAAGGAGAAAAGGAAAGAGGGGTTTTGCGCACATGCCGTGGGGAGCTCACCAAGCCGAACACAACACAAATTGTAACATCCGGTAAGTGTTCCACCCTTCGTTCGTTCGATTGGAATAGTAACCGAGTTAGGGCACAAATTCGAAATTTTATGAAAAATGAACGGCGAAGTTCAATTATTGAGTTATAAAGATGATATTTTTGGGGGCTTTGATGATTTAGGGTGTTGTGAAGCCGTAAGATTTTACGGAACTTGATTTGATCTTGTGGTTTGCTCGAAATGAATTTTTGAAGTTGGACATGCCTTGTGAACAGTACGCACACAGTACCTTCAAGCAAAATTTCGTCATTTTTGAGTTGATTTTTGGTTGGCCAACTCGTGGGTCTTCAAGTGCACTGAATAACCTTTAATTGGACTATAAGTTTGCTTGAAACGGAGTTTGTTAGATGGAGTTATGGCAAAATCAAGCTTCGCATTGCGGATAATTTTGGATATTCGATTCGATAAATGATTTAGTTGAAGCGTGGGAGTCATTTAGCTAGTAGTTAGACTTAGAGGTTTAGTTCGATTTTGACGTTATTTCCTACTTATTTGATAGGATCGCAAACTCAAAAGCGTGAGTCAAAAGTGTTATTTGGTCATAGGCGATCTCAAGTGAGTGGTTCTATATCTTCTTTGAGTTTACAAATTCATATTTCAAACACAATATGAAATATGTACGGTTTGAGTTACAAAATGGCATTGATTATTGCATAAAAGTCGAATTGGGCACTTACTACCCCTTGATTGTTTACAAATGATTTGAAAGTGGCTTATGAATGTACTTCATGTGCAATCATGTATGAACTAGTTTGTGGAAGGGATTGTGAAAGATATGAAAATTGCTTTACGAAATGTATTTTTGTTTAGCGAATGAGCTGAAATGTTATGTGTTGGCTTTGCGAAAGATATATTTGGTTTTATGAAGTCATTTTGTGATAATGATTCTGAATTGATATTGTGGATTGTGAAAGATGCTATTATGTATTTTGTTAATGCTCAACATAGCTGTGAGCCCATCGAAGGGCATGTAAGTATGCATACGAGTTAGGATATTCTTCTGGGCCGAGCCACCGGCTTTATAGGTGGAGACCTTACCAAGGGGGAATATTGGTTGCCTTGTCACCAGGCGCTGTGTCGTGACCATGGTAGTGTGTTGAGCAATAAATTGATCAATGGAATGGACCATTGATATGGTTTTGACTGAGATTAGTCAATGGACTTGACCATTGATGCATACCTTATTGTGGGTATTTTTCTGAATTGTTTAAAGGCTTGTTTATATGAAAGAACTCATATTTGGTTATCTATGTATATTATATGTTGAAGTTAAACTATAAGTCCTGATTTTGTTTTATATATCTGCATAGTAGCTGCTCGATCTGCTTAGAAGATATGTACTACTCACTGGGCTGTGATTGCTCATTCCATTCATCTTCAATCTTTTCAGGTCCCTCGGCCAGCGGCCAATAGTAGGTTAGAGCGCTTCCGAGGAGGATTTTTTTTGGGGTATATTTCTAATTAGTTGTTTATATGAGATTGTTGTTGGTTGTTGGGTTGGCTCAACATAAGTTGTACATGTTCTTTTTGATGGATTAAATCAACTTTGATGTGGAAACCAACCTCTTTGTTTATCACATATATATTTTTGGGAAAAATTATATGTTGGTATCATGTTGTGGTTTGTTTTTGAGGCTGTGTTCTTCGTTGGGAAGGACGGCTGTGTCATTTCCCTATCCTTTAAGACTTGGGGTGTGACAAGAGCGGTACCAAGCTTGTCAGGTTGTAACACGGCACCAGAACCAACTTCAGCATGTCCCTCAGCGTCAGCTCCCTCCCCGCCCAATCGCTAAAGGACTCCCTCACGAGCCTCTCCAACGTGGCTATGGATTCAATTCGTCCGTTGTGAGGGAAAGAAACGAAGAAACGACTCACCCGTCAAATTCTCCCTTCTAAGCGTATCCACCAATTATCACAGTCTACGTTACCACATTCCTGTACTCCGGTGCTATCAAATCAAACATGGCGCGGGCAACTTCAGAAGATCTGCACATGGCATACATGTCAATCAAAGCATTAACGACTATTAAACCATCTCCTTAATCATTGTCTAGCTTATTTAGAATACACTTGATGGCATAACAGTAAGTCTCCTTCCCTTGATCTATGCCACATCACATACGCAACACCCAAAGAAGAAAGAAACAACCCAACAACCGAAAAACATAATCAACCCACACAGTTACTGCTTATGCTCATTGATAATGCAAACATACTTGTTTAGACAAGATCGCAAACCCGAGATGGAATGATGTTACAGAATCCAACTTCACATGGAATTCCAGAAGGGCATCATCGACACGTTGCGTGACAGGAAACCAGCATTCCGTCGCAAAAGGACACATGCCAAACACAAACGAATCATGCATGACACTGGAACAAGGAAAAGCAATGAGAAAACGCAACAACAGTACAAGTGGCAGATTGATTAGCAACTAGCGAGAGACAAAAAAATGAGTCCCATGACAATGAACACTAATCCCAAAATTCGCCTTAAGATTGTTATAAAAAAGATGGCAGTGTTCGGGAAACAAGAAAAAATGGCACAAGGACAAAGTTCTATAATAACATAATGTTCAAGAACAACAAAGTATATTGATAAAACAACAATCATACAATGTTCACAAACAACAAAGTTGAAGAACAGGACTCAGACAGAATTGTTGGTTGATCCTCGGAATGATTCAGCGTACTCGAGCCCAACGAATGCACGTCGTGTCCTTAAGACGAATTTGCAAGCCTTATTCATGTACCAAGGCCGTCAGACAATCGCCTCCCAGAATAGAACGAGTCTCTCTTTCTCTCGTGCGGTACAACAGCGAGACAAAACGTCAAACGCAACTGTATGTGAGAATGATACTGCACAACCGAACCGGAATGAAATGACACCTATTCACAATAATGAAGTTCAGTTTCTACCCGAACATGCATGAAGAAAGGCGCCTCTTAGTCGAATGGACACGACAACTGAAAATGAAAATGAATGACGAAGAGTCACCATTCTTTGCTTCTGCTCATTCAGAAAGGCGCCCGTTCGGCCAGCTCGGATCGGATCGGATCGGGCCGGGCCGGGGTACAAGTATTATAATAATTCATTTTTTTTACTTTTATCTCTCTTACATTCAACTCCCTCAACACAGAACTGTGGTGACTCTTCGTTAATCATTTTCAATTCGGTCTTGGTGAAGTTTTGCTCAACGGGCACCATTCATCACCATTCATTCATAGATGTTCAGGTTCGGGTGAAAAACCAAATGATACTTTGTGAAACGGTGTCATTCATTCATGGATATTCGAGTCTAGGATTCGTGTGCAGTATCATTATATCCATACAGTTGAGTTCGACGTTTTTCTCCTTGTTATACCGCAAGAGAGAAAAGAGAGACTCGTTCTATCCTGGAAGACGATTGTCCAATGGCCTTGGTATGTGATAAAGGCGAGCATATTCGTCTTAAGGACATGATGTAGATTCGTCGGGCTCGGGTACCCTATGACTTCAGAGGATCAACGTTTCTACAAGATTTTACTCTCTTCTCAATCGAAGAAAGTGTCTAGGTTTGCCTTGATTTTCTTTGATGTGTTTGTTGTTACAGTACACTACACTGCTGTTACTTCTTTCGTCTAATCCGAACGTTAAGTTTGTAGATCTTACTTTGTTGTTCCGAACACTATTCGCCTATCCACTATAATTGCATAAGTTTCCCAACAATCTTAAGACGAGTTCTGCATTTTAGTGTTCGATTTCTGTTCTTGATCCTTAGAGTAATAGTATTTTGTTCTCGTTTTATTGTTATAATTTCGGGCTAGGGTCGGTTTGGAAATTTTTCATTGTTCGGATTCTAGCATTAGTTGTTTCAAATTATTTGATTAAACAACTATCTCTTATTCGTTTTAGACTTTACTCGGTCTCAGACTCTGGTCGATCTCAGACCTTGTCGGTCTCAGACTCTGCGGTCTTCAGACTTCGAACATAAATT
Organism: Melaleuca alternifolia; assembly: GCA_019926035.1. Lineage (NCBI taxonomy): Eukaryota > Viridiplantae > Streptophyta > Magnoliopsida > Myrtales > Myrtaceae > Melaleuca > Melaleuca alternifolia. The sequence continues at coordinate 1,201,500 of JAGKPW010003076.1, read as the reverse complement.
TGACAGTCTTTAGTTTTTATGTCTTCGGATTACTGCTTCCTTAATTAGTGTTCTGTTCATTGTTCAATGATGGTTGAAATATCTACAACATTGGTGACGCCTGTTGTTGCGTCGGTTCCAACTCATGGAGAAAAGTCAGAAAAATTCAATGGGACTGATTTCAAGAGATGGCAACATAGGATGTTGTTCTATCTCATGACATTAAATTTGGCAAGGTTCCTCACAAAGGGTGCTCCAAAGTTGGATGATGGAAAGGTAGACAAGGAAAGGTTTGCCGCGGTGGATGCATGGAAGCATTCTGAATTTCTATGCCACAACTACATCCTCAATGGTCTAGACAATTCCCTCTACAATGTATATAGTCCGTTGAAAATGGCTAACAAATTGTGGGAAAGTCTTGAGAAGAAGTACAAAACAGAACATGCCGGGTTGAAGAAATTCATCGCCAGCAAGTTTCTGGACTTCAATATGGTAGACCATAAGACTATCCTAAGTCAAGTCCAAGAACTCCAAGTGATTGTCCATGACATTCATGCTGAAGGGATGACTATAAGTGAATCCTTCCAAGTGGCTGCTCTCATTTAGAAGCTGCCGCCATTGTGGAAGGACTTCAAGAATTATCTTAAGCACAAGAGAAAGGAGTTATCCCTTGAGGACTTGATTGTGCTTTTAAGGATAGAGGAAGACAATAAGAAAGCTGAGAGGAAGATTGGCAGAAACATAGAGGTTTCAAAAGCCAATATATATTTGAGGCGGAAGGCTAAAAAACCATTAAGAAGAAGAAGAGGCATGGAGAGGAATCCACCCAAGGCCAAAAGAAATTTGTTGGCAAATGCTACAATTGTGGAAAGCAAGGATAACGAGCTAAAGATTGTAGAGACAATAAAAGGCAGAATTCTCAAGCTCATGTGGTGGATCAAATTTTCAAAGGCATCGATGATATCAATCTCACGGCTGTTATATCACAATGTAACATGGTGGGAAATCCCAAAAAATGGTGGATTGATATTGGAGCAACTCGTCACATTTGTGCGAACAAGGAAATGTTCACATCATACACACCTATGGCTATATATGGGTAATTCGTCCACCTCCAAGGTTGAAGGCATTGGAAAGGTTGCTCTAAAGATGTCCTCCAGAAAAACCGCGACACTAATAGACGTTCTACATGTGCTAGATATTCGCAAGAATTTAGTGTCCAGATCTCTCCTTAACAAGAATGGCTTCAAGTTGGTTTTTGTGGCTGATAAATTTGTACTGTCCAAGAATGAGATGTATGTAGGAAATCATTATCTTAGTGATGGCTTTTTCAAGCTAAATGTAATGACTATTGTACCAACAGAGATTGAATAAAGTTTCTATTGTCTATGTGATTGAGCCTTGAATATATGTTGGTTGAGCAGTTTTGGATAATTCTGATCGTGTTCTAGATATTAGAGAAAAAACAAAACTTGTTGGTGTAGTTTCATCTTAAAACGGTTTTAAGACCCATTCTTAAAATGGGGACTTAGTGTCCCTTAGAGTATGAATCAGAAGTGTTGGACAAGAGTGGGATAAGATAAGTGTATATATATGAGAACCTCACAAATGAGGTTAGGCCCCAAGGGGCAACCCACTTTTGTGGAGGAGAGAGGACTTACACTAAGCTGGTGACCACCATGCGCTCACGCCGCCCGCCCGTCCGGTCGATTCAAATCAGATCGGGCTTGGCCAGGGTACAAATATTATAGTAATTTATCATTATTATCTTTTATCTCTCATCTATTCAACTCCCTCAACACAGAACAGTGGTGACTCTTCGTTAATCATTTTCGATTCGGTCTTGGTGACGTTTTACTCAATGGGCACCATTCATCACCATTCATTCATACGTGTTCAGGTTCAGGTGAAAAACCAAACGATACTTTGTGAAATGGTGTCATTCATTCATGAATAATCAGGTCTTGGGGTCGTGTGCGGTATCATTCTGTCCATACAGTTGAGTTCGATGTTTTTCTCCTTGTTGTACCGCGAGAGAGAAAAGAGAGACTCGTTCTATCTTGGGAGGCGATTGTCCAACGGCCTTGGTACGTGATAAAGGCGGACAAATTCGTCTTAAGGACATGACATGAAATCGTCGGACTCGAGTATGTTGTGACTTACGGAGGATCAACATTTCTAGAAGATTTTACTCTCTTCTTAATCGAAGCAAGTGTCTTGGTTTCCCTTGATTTTCTTTGTTGTGTTTGTTGTTGTAGTACACTACATGGCTGTTACTTCTTTCATCTAATCCGAACGTTAAGTTTGTAGATCTTACTTTGTTGTTCCGAACATTATTCGCCTATCCACTAGTATTGTTGTAGTACACTACGCGGCCACTGCGAGAAACGTCACGAAACATGGTCATGTCAACATCGAAATGGGAAACCCTTGGGTTGCAGCTAGAGGTTTTTTACGGATGAAGAAACAAAGAGAATTGTTTGTGTGCAAGAGGGAGGGAGGGAGGGAGGGAGTGAATCGTATCGACGGAGCGAGGCTATACCTTGAGGCCGAGCGTCTGAGCTTCGCAAGAATAGAGAATAGGGAAGGTGATGAGCTCTCTGAGAGCCTCCGGCACTTCTCGGTCACCGTCAATGGCTTCTTTAGCTCTCCGCCGATCACTACCGCCATTGCTGCTGCCGTTGTCATGGCCATCAACGCTGTGGCAGTTGCCCCTGCTCGTCATTCTTAGTGCTATGTGTTTCTCTATACGCGCGAGTGGGCAACCCAAGAAGAAACTTCCGGTGGGTCTAGGGTTTTTTACACTCTTATTTAACGTCCTTAGCAAAAAAAATAAAATTTCGAATAATAAGGTTTCCAAATGAAATCATTTTCTTACAAAAAATAAACAAATAAGAACGATCCACCCATTTGACACCCCAACTAACATCAATATTCAGAGAGATTTTCAATTTGCATTCTACACTAGGTCGGCTACAAAGTTCACATCAACCACAAGAAATTACTTTTGAACTCATTTCGATATGAAACGGAGGATCGGGTGGACGAAATTGAATCCAACAAAAGAAAAATAAAAATAATTAAATTGAGAAGTAAAAGGAAGAGGAGGGAAAATGATTTCCCTTTTTTTTTTGCTTTTGATAATGGTTTTCCTATCGAAAGATTATGTTTTCCTTGAATTGTTTATTTTTCTTGAACCATATGCCAAAAAATTCAAAAAATAATTTAATGAAAGTTATTTCTTATGAAACGGATGGAAATTAAATTTGTGAGATCCATTTCTATAGGAGAGAGAGAGAGAGAGAGAGAGAGAGAGAGAGAGAGAGAGAATTCAACCTTTTTTTTCTTTTTTTGCACCGAATATGCCCAATTTGATTTATCTTGGATTAGCGATCCGGACAAAAAAGTTTGGTTACATACTCACATCAGTTTGACGTGATTTATAACTTGATTATGACATACCCAAGCTGTCAATTAAATAAAATTCATTTTAGAAAAGGAAATTTTTTATTATGCATAGTGACATACGTTTTTGTTGAATTGCATCATGCTCAAACTCCACACCCATTGCTCTTGAGTCATATGAGAATATGAACCAAGAATTAAGCCGTTAGAAACAGCTTGCCAAGTCCTAACAGACCTGGCTCATAGCGCTAGCGACTCAGTGATTCGGTAATGGGTGACTGACATGGAGTGCGATTCATTTTTGCTTTAATGATTGAAAATTTGATTTTTATTTAGTATTGGACTTTTCCTCCTCCTATTTGATATATAAGTAAATCCGGTTTGATATTTAAAATCATTAGTAATCTTTTACGTATCTTTTTCTAAGAAAAATTTATTCTTTTACGTAACCTTTTAGATTTGCATATAATGAGAAGAAGTTTGACTGTCTACACACTAAAAGATATCGATGCTTATATAGTTAGATTTATTTCTTATAGTAAACTTCACTATAAGATTTAAGTTAAAGTTTTCGGGTTATCTCAAATGTCTCAATTTTGTATAAACACGTGGATGTAATGAGACTCCAGCCCTGTTAATTATTCAAATCAAAAAGATCATTTCAATTATGAGGAGAAATGCAAAACTCGTTGGGAAGCTTAAAAGCAAAACAAAAGCCGTTATGTCTTTGTTTTTGGTTTGATTTTTAAGCTTTTGGGCAAAAACGTAGTAATAAGAGAGAAATGCCAACGTTCCTTGCAAAAAGAGAGATGACATTACTCTTTATAGAGAAGCGGCAATTTTAGTGCAAAAGAATCGAAGGAAAAAGAGAGAATTTAATTTACCAAAAAAAGAAAGAAAGAAAAGGAGAGAATAAAAAGTTAGTTTGACTTTATTGAGGGAAGCACCTGTAATTTAAGTAGAGGGCCATAGTGGTAGGTTACTGTGCTAATTTCTCCCGAAAAATAATTAAGGTACGCGCAAACTGGCCCGGACACCTCTGTTATAAAAAAAAAATTTATTTATGGGTATTCTTAGCATATGGTAAGTCTTTGGGATATTATCTGAATATTACGAAACAAGCACTTGTGGACAAAAATGAACGTCGCATCTGGACTGTCTGAATTTCAACGATCCTCGCAGCAACGAATCCAATCCGTCCGTCGAGATCAGCAAAAGTGTTCAACCGCATTTAAATTCCGCGTCTGAAATCCGTTCCATTTCACTGCCCTGCCCTGCGCACACCGGTCTGGAGAGAGCTGAGGAGCGCGCCTTCGTCTTCTTCTTCTTCTTCTTCTTCTTCTCGTCTCTCTGTCGAAGCTCTTCGGGCAAGCTGAAATTGACAGAACTTTTCTCGGTAAGTACTATTCAACACTAAAAAGCGCAAGTTGTGATTTTATATTGTACACTCCTAAAAGTAACTCCCTTACATCTGTTGGAACAACCTTCCCCCCCTCTCTCTTTCTCCTTTCTTAGTTCTTATTCGTACTAAATAATCTCTAGTCGGTAATATTTTAGTATTAAATTCAGCAGGCGTCCAAAAGAATAAATTTATGATATGGAATAAATTGGTGGGGCTGTGAAGCCAAGAACACATCACTCCATTGATCTTTTTTCTGTCTTTTTTCTTTCCTTTGAGTCACAGAGAAGGGGGACCAATGACGCATGTAATCGGCGAATTAAGGGGTTTAGTGCATGTTTTACAAAAAAGAAGTCATATGAAAATATGATCACTCCATGGAAATAAGGGTTTAGTGCAAGTTTTCCATAATTTGACTATATTATGAAAATATAGGAAGTTCCTCGATTCCTCCTTCAACGTGGACGAACAGACAAGATCAGTTTTTTCCTTATTGAACAGGCCAAGGCTGTCGTTAAAAACGACTCTTACGTAGAAAAAAAAAATCTTGGTCTTCCTGAGTTTAAGTACATGAATAAATATGTGAACATGGATGCACTTCAAATATATGAGGAAACTCTTTAAACGTAACGAGACAAGCACTTGAGGACTCCGAAAATAACTTTTTTGAATCCTCTGACCACTGATGAGCATCTTTGAAAGTTTTGTTCATTGTTGATTGCTTTTTGGTGGGTGAAATTCTTGGTCTTCTTGAACTTTATCCTGAACTTTATAGTTTTCTTTCTCCATTAGCTCATTGATCTAGCTTCATCATAGCCCAAGCTCATCACCCTGCTCAACAGTGTTCACCTCCTGCGTGTTTGAACCTAGTGCTTGTGCTTGCTGGATTGCTGTCGTTGATCTAATCTCGTTCACCAGTCTGCCCCAAGAAGTCTACTCGGAAGAGGTAAGAGACATCTATCTTCTTGCTTTATTTTCCCCTCAAACCGACCCTGATAGAACTTAGCTACCTAAATGATCCGCTGGGCATTTATTACACGAGAGCAACCACCTATTCTTTCTGAAATGTTACTTTTAATTGAGGCAAGAGCAATATTTTGAGCAAACGAAGAGGCAGCAGCAGCAACAATATTTTGGTTCTTAAATCAATTCCATGCCTATCTATAATCCAGATTAAGGTTGATGTCCCATACTTTGTCAAGTTTAATAAAAAGTTCAGTGACAAAAAATTGTTAATTTCTGTTAGATAGTAATATTATGACATTAAGATTAATTTTTAATCTCTCTATCATTGTTCTTTTTACCGAACACACACTACGTGAAATGATTTTACGCAATTAGCAGTCCCAAGATCGAAGTATTCATTCATAATGGAATCGGAATACTAATCCTACTTGCAGAGTAATTATTTTCTACTTTCGATGTGTTGGAATTTGAATCCATGAATTTGGGTAAGCAACAACGGATGTTGTAAGAGGATAGCTTCATCCCTCTTCAGCAAAGATTTATGGGAAAGTCGAGTTTGCCATAATTTTGTGGTGCCAAACAAATTAACTTTCGATTGCATCTTTTCACATATTTATTCTCATAATAAGAAGTCTTCACTATATAAATAGAGTGGATTTACCATCGACCGAAAGAGGTAAGATGAATTAATAAGGTGTTTGAGATTTAGTATTCTTTCAAGCGGAATCAATCGAGTCAAGTTAATATGGCTGCATTTCAAACTTCATGTGAAGCAGTTCTTGTCGAAGCCACAAGGGTGTTGGGTGTGGATGACTTATTTTCATCGGTGAAACCCGATGGTAGCTCAACACAAAAAAAAAAACAATTAATATATTTTCTTCCAAGACAGAAAAAGATGTGTAGTTGTTTACGATAAAAAAATTATATTTTGAATTATAAAAATAAAAAATATGCTTTGTTAGAAAAAGAACACGCGTAGACTCATGTTTTGATAAGAAAAACGAGGCATTTCTACATCAGAAAAGTTTTTGACATTGTTCATATTTTATAATGTGCATTAATGTTGTATCAAACAGACTTTACATATTGTTCAACCCTAAAAAGCCAGAGTTGTGATTTTATATAGGGGATTTACCATCAGTCGAAGGGGCAAATTGAATTAATAAAGTGTATGAAATTTAGTATTCTTTCAAGATGTGTCAGTATATTCTATCAAGTCGAGTTATTACTCATGATTCAAACGTCATGTGAAGCAGTTTTTATTGAAACTCCATGGGTGTTACATGTAGATGGCTTGTTTTCATCATGCAAAAACCGATAGAAGTATAGCACAGAAAAAACAATCCATGTATTTTCTTCAAAGACAGGAAGAAAATGTGTAGTTATTCACGATAGAGAATTAAGTTTTGAATTGTGAAGATCAAAATTGTGCTTTTTAAGAAAAATAACTCGCATAGGCTTCTGTTTCAATAGAAAAAAGGGTATTTCTACATCAGAAAAGTTTTTGACATTGTTCATCTTTTATAATGCGCATGGATATCGTATCAAAAAAACTTTGCATACTGTTCAACCCTAGAAAGCGCAAGTTGTGATTTTATACCGTGCACTCCCAAAAGTGAGTAACTCTCTTATATTGGTTGAACCCCCCCCCCCCTTCCCCACTCTTCTACGTTCTAATTCATACCAGATAATCTTTAGTCGGTCATTTGTAATTTTAATCTTTGTAGGCATCCAAAAAAATAAATTTATGAAATATAATCAATCGGTGGGGCTGCGAAGCCAAGAGCACATCACTCCATTGATTTCTGGCTCTTATCCTTTTTCTTTCCTTTGAGTCCGAGATAGAGAGGGGGGAGGGGGCGAGGGAGGGGGAAGGACCAATAAATAACGCATGTAATCGGGAATTAAGGGTTTAATACATGTCTTACAAATAAGTCATAAATAAAAGGTGTGAATGAAAAGTAAAGGGAGAAAGTACGAAGTCACCACTTGAAAGAAGTGAGATGCTCAGACCCCCCAAAAAAGAAAAATCATATTGTTAAACAGATTAACGTAAACTCTTCGCGAGATTTTCATTACGATATTATCAAATTGTGGAAAACTCGTCATTTTTATTTATTTATCGTAGATCAATGAAACAAAAAGAGAAGAGGAACATTTGATCTCACCCAAGGTAATTAAAAAAAAACATTTCTAGAAGCAACCTTTTTGTTTGTTCTTTGTACTAATCAGAGTCATCTGATCCTCATTGTCTATGATGTGCATGTCTTTCCAAACGATTGCGAATTCAAAATGTTTGATGAACGATTCTAGGGAGGCTACTTTCCTTTGCTGCACAAAATGATCTAAGATAATCAAATGAAAAGGCTGGATGGTGAGAACATGTTTTCTGGGTGGAAAGCACATGGTTTTTGAACGGTTCCCGACTGCAGTGATGAACAAGTCTTCCTAGGCGGTTGTCTATTGATTATTCCAGTGTTAAAATTTGTTGTGACTTGGAGTAGTGCAATGCATTGCTTTCCTTTCCAATGGACCTTGCCCTTTAAGTCCGGCCAATATCATTGGGTTGCATATCTTTATCTCTAAATGTGTGCCCTCTTTCCGAGGCCAATCTCCGATGTTGAGCGCATATGTTATGAGTGGAGAGCACATGCTCTCTGAAAGATTTAGCTCATTGATACCATATTACGTAGTAAATGATTATAAATCGCCTGATGGGAGAATCGTGGTCCGTTCGAGCACGATTTTTCCATTGATTAATATGATGTTTGGAGTTTAATGTTAAGTAGATTCCATATCGTTATTGATTTTTCACTGGTTCACTATTTCCAAAGCAAAATAAAGCAACTTACATAATGGATTAGTTCGTGTGCCGGACACTTTTTCTTATTTAGCCCAAAGTACTTGTTTTACTTTTCATTTTGAATGGACAAAGCTAATCTTTAAACATTACGAGACAAGCACTCATGAATGAATTTTTTTTATTATCTAATCACGGATGTGCATCTTTCAAAGTCTTGGTCTTTTTTTAATGTTTTTCTTAAGTGAGAGTCTGAGTCTACAGTGATTGATTCGCCTATTTTCTCTCTCCATTAGCTCATTATCACTTTGCTTAACCACAACTAGTGTTGTTCTCTACAGTTTACGAATTTACCCATGGCCATTGGGGAGATCCTTTTGAGTGCTTTCCTTCAGGTCTTGTTCGACAAGTTGGCTTCTCTGGGATTGGACTATGCGCAAAAGGACGGAGCACCACCCTTTTCTAGAATCAGCATTGACCTGCTCAAAAAGTGGAAGAAGACGCTGGACACAATCAATGTATTACTGGATGATGCAGAGGAAAAGCAAATGAGAGGTAAAAGTCCAGTGAAGCTATGGATGGACGATGTTAGGGACTTGGCCTATGACATGGATGACTTGCTTGATGAGTTCGCGATCGAAGCCGCTCAGGCCAAGTCGCAAGCAGAATCCAGAATAGGCAAAGATAGGGTGAAATGGGGGCTCCCTTTTTCTGGCCAACATAAATCCTCCGTATCCAACTTAAGCCTGCCCTTGCTCGTGTCTGAAACTGAGGTACAAAAGATCAATGACAGGTTGGAAGAAATCATCTCAAAAAAGTCTCATCTAGGCCTGATAGAGAATGTTGTGGCCAGATCTGACTACACAGATAAAAGGCTCCCCAGCACTTCTTTTTCGGAACCTCAATTTTTCGGCAGGGAGAAGGAAGAAGCAGAGATACTTAAACTATTGACTGATGAAGCCGAATATGGTGATACTACGCTGAGCATAGTCCCCATAGTTGGGATGGGGGGTGTTGGAAAAACGGCCTTGGCTCAACGGTTGTATGAAGATGCTAGAGTGAGTACATGCTTCGAAATGAAGGCATGGGTTTGTGTCTCGGATATTTTTGATGTTATCAACATAACAAAGACTATTTTGCGATCGATCACCGGGTTTTCCAATGAGGGTGAAGATCTTAACGGGCTTCAAGTTAAGTTGAAGTATAGTCTATCGGGGAAGAAGTTTCTTATGGTTTTAGATGATGTATGGAATGAAAATTACATTGAGTGGACTGTCCTCTTAAGGCCATTTGCAGCAGGGGCTAAGGGTAGCAAGATCATCATCACGACTCGCAACTTTGCTGTTGTTTCCATTGTTTCCACAACAAGAGCATCCCCATATCATTTGAAGGAATTGTCCCTAGATTATTGTGCAAGCTTATTAGCCTTTCATGCTCTTGGAGCAACAAACTTTAAGAGCCACCAGGATTTTGAAAAGATAGGCAATAAAATAGCTGAAAAATGTAAAGGTTCACCTTTGGCAGCGAAGGTATTGGGTGGTCTACTACGTGCTAAAGGGAATCCCAAGGAATGGGAAGATATCTTAAATAAAAAAACTTGGGATCTTCCAACGGGAAAAAATGATGAGATCATTCAAGTTTTGAAATTGAGCTATGTCCATCTTCCTTCCTATTTGAAGAGATGTTTTGCTTATTGTGCGGTATTTCCCAAGGATTACGAATTTGAAAGGGATGAGCTAGTGCTTTTATGGATAGCTGAGGGCTTTTTAGATGGACAAGAATCAAAGGAGAATATCTTGAAATTAGGGTGGAAATACTTTGATGAGTTGGTATCCAGATCATTTCTTCAACAATCAAGTGTCGACACATCCAAATTTTCAATGCATGATCTTTTGAATGATCTAGCAAAGTCAATTGCCGATAAGACATGCTTTAGCCAAGGGGAGTTCCAGCTGGCAGGTAATGAAGACAATGCATCTCTTGAGAAAGCCCGCCATGCATCATTCATATCTTCGGGGTATGTTACATCACCGTGCTTGAGAGCATATCACCGAATGAAGGTACTAAGAAGTTTAATGCTGCTTCATGTTGGATCTAGTGGGGATGGGAAGTTTTGCATTTCCAACAAGGTATTGCATGACTTGCTAATGAATTTGAAATACTTGAGGGTATTCTTACTATGTCATTGTGACGTCATAGAGGTACCGAAATGTGTTGGTGATTTAAAACATATTCGATATCTCAATTTCTCTTGTACTGGTATCGAAACGCTACCGGAGTCAATTGGCGGCTTGAGCAAATTACAAGCTTTGATCTTAAGAGGTTGTCGAAAGCTTTCTACATTGCCTCAAGGTATCACAAAGCTAGTCAGCTTACAGTTTTTTGACATTAGAAATACACCGAGTCTAAAAGAGATGCCGTTGGGTGTTGGTAATATGAAGGACCTTATTATCTTTTCCAAGTTTGTAGTAGGATCAGAGAAAGAGTCACAATTAAAGGAGCTAAAGAACTTGCGACATCTTCAAGGGGAATTATTCATATCAGAATTGCAAAGGGTGAAAGAAGTTAGAGATGCCGTTTTGGTCGACAAGGAAGGCCTTAGCAACTTAATCTTACATTGGGATGAAGATCGTGGAAATCTTCCTAATGAAAGGTGCAAATCACAAGTGCTAAACTTTCTACAACCTCACGCTAATCTTGAAAGTCTCACTATCTCGTACTATAGTGGTGCAATATTCCCATCATGGTTAGATGGTGGATCTTATTCTAAGGTAGTGTCTTTGTGTTTGCGGGGTTGTCGTAATGTTGCATCACTACCCTCACTTGGACAACTACCTTCACTTAAAGAATTATCTCTTGAAGGTCTAGATGCTGTAAGCACGATTGGCTCTGAATTTTATGGAAATAATAGGCCTTTTCCTTCCTTAACAACTTTGAAGTTCGAAGAGATGTTGGCTTGGAAGGATTGGCCTCCTTATGCCGGGGACCTAGAAGAAGGAGTCTCATTCTCTTGTCTTCAGCATCTGATTGTGCGAAGTTGTCATTCGTTGGTCGGGACACTACCTTGTCAACTTAATAGTCCCAAAAAGCTCGAAATTCGGTTGTCCCCACATTTTAATATCTCAACCGATGTGGTTTGTTTTACATCTCTCTGTGAGCTACATCTTGAGGACTGTAACAAGGAGAACTTAAGGAGCTTGGCCCACTTAAGTTCTTTAACAATTCTCAAAATACAGAAACTTGCTAAGCTGGTTTGCTTCGATCATGGGCTTATGAGCAGCTTGGTCGAGCTAAAGGAGTTTTATATAGGAGGGTGTGATGAGCTAAAATACTTGTGGCAACATGGAAATGAAATTCTAAATCTTACTTGCCTTCAGAAATTATCCATCAAAGGTTGTCCTCAATTCACGTCTTTCGTGGTAGGAGGAGGAGCAATAGAGTTGCCTTGCAACCTTGAAAGGATGGAATTGAGTGATTGCACGAGTTTAGAAAAGCTTCCAAGCAAGATGCTCACGCTCAGACATTTGACTATTTGGAGTTGTCCAAAACTCAAGGGAGCAATTACTCCTTCGGATGACTATAGCAGTAATAACACAATGTCTCAATTGGGATGTCAATTGACGTCCTTTCCCTGTGTCAAAGGTAGACGCACTACTCTGAAGGCACTTGAGATTCGTGCGTGCAAGGGAGTGGAGTCGCTAGAAGAAATCATCGTGGAATCGCTAGAATCATTGACTATTCATGGATGTGAGAATCTAAAGAACCTACCACAGTATCTTCACACGCTCTCCCATCTCACTCAATTGGAAATATCCAACTGTCCAGCATTGAAGATAGATGACTTCCCTCCCTTTCCCATCACCCTCTCGAGTCTTAAGCTCTATGATTGTCCGAAGATAAAGTCCATTGCTAGCTGTAAAAACCTCACTTATTTGAATATAAGCTTTTGTGCATTGGAGATAGTCCCTCCCATTCCCATCACCCTCTCGACTCTTATGCTAATTAGTTGTCCGAAAGCAAAGTCTCTACCAAATCAGTGGCACCATCTTACATCCCTCCAGGAGATATGGATCTGGAATTGCCCCAATATCGAATGCTTCCCCAAGGGAGGTTTGCCTCCCAATCTACGGGGCCTTTCAATTTTGCGGTGCAAGAATCTGAAGCAGCCAGTGAGAGAATGGGGCTTACCCTTCCTCACATCCCTCCAGTCTCTGAGAATTGACGGAATCAGCATGGGAGGGGAGGGAGAGAAGTCGTGGTTTCCTTCGGATGCGGATGCCTGGAGTCTTCTCTTCCCTTCCTCTCTAACCCATCTTCACATAATAAAGATGAGGAACGTGGAAAGACTGTCCAGCGGTCTTCGCAACCATCTCTCCTCTCTCCAATACTTATATATGTCAGATTGCCCGAAGTTGAGGGACTTGCCAGAGGATGGCCTCCCTCCCTCCCTCCAACAATTAAGAATGTACGGATGTGAGATTCCGAAGGACCGATACTCGAAGTTTGCTGAGGAGATCCCTTTCATCATAGTTGAGGGCGTTCGGATCCGATGAATCAAAATCGACCACTTCGCCCCCATCCGTTGTGAAAGATTTCTCTACATTGACTGCCCTTTTCTTCCTCAGGTAATGCTTCTTTCATTCTTTCGCTTTCATTTGCCAACTACAGCCATTCATTCTTTGATGTACAATGATTTCTCTAGGGTTCGGTAAAGTTTTCGGTCTGGAATGCATCGATTTCGTTTGTCTTCTTCAATTGGATGATCGCTAAAACAACCAAATGCAGCAACACAACTAAGATTTAGAGCTGATAAATTATAGTTAGCTGCTTGAATCCCAGCAAGAGCTTCCTTTAGTCTCCAACTACACTGCTTGGGAAAGTTGAGTACCAAAGCTGCATCCATCTCCATTGCCACCTTGGAACTGCTTTTTTTTTTAGCCACTGCAATACTCTATCGAACAACAAGTAATTCAGCGTTATCTCCATATCTAACTTACACCACTACAACCCTGCAGGCAATCATCTCTGGCCACAATCCCAACAACAGCATGTTTTATTTCTTCTATGTAAGACCCATCACAATTAATCTTCGCAAAACCTTGCTCAGGTTTACTCCTCAAGCCCTGCCTTTCATCCATTGAATCATGACTTAGCTCTCTTACACTTTTACAGAAAAGATACTCTCATAGAGCTTTTCTAATCTGTATTAGGGACAATTTCAGGATCAGGTGATTTATGGTGAGCAGTTACTGCATTTCAAGCTTTACAGATATACCAATAGGTGAAGGCATTCACTCTTTAAGAGTTATTAGGCCATACTAATCATTCCATCTCATGATCTCACGTGTAGAATATCAGCCTGTACCAATATGTCACCTTCTCTGAAATAAAGCAAATTATGCTGGTTCTGGTGTTTGTTCATTTTTAGTTGCTGCCAGGTGGGTATGCATATAATTTTGGTTTGTCTGATCTCTCTTAGAATTGTTTATCACACATGAAAGGTAATTGTTATTCAGGACTAATTAATTGTCCCCTTCCAGATTTATGGTCGATAAGTATGAGGAATATGGAAAAACTGTCAACGGTGGAGGATGTATGATGCACGGAGTGTTCTGTATCCTTCCTGTCAAACATCTGTTTTGATGAGAAATATGAAAAGCAGGAAAGGCTATCGAGTGGTGTTCGCAGCAATCTCCCCTCTCTTAAACAGTTACATTGATTTGGTTCAAATACAATGAAGTAAAATCAATCCACTTCCGCTTTAATCTGCTAACTGCAGCAATTCATTCTTCCATCTACAGCGAGCTTTCTTGGGTAAGTGTTTTGTCTTGAAGGCATCAATTTTGATTCGGCTTCCTCAATTCGATGCTCAATACAAACTAATATTCCTCATTTAGATTCTTCACATAAATTTCAGCATTTGTTTATTGTTCTCTTCCCAACAGTTTTTTTCTTGTGCCCTAGCTCATTTAACTGTGGTTGTTTTGCATATATCTTTGTGATCTGTATTGGCAAAATCTCTTGGAAAGATCACTTGCTAATGCTGTGGAGGTAGGGCTAATTCTGTCAAGGTTATGTTTCATATATTGTGATTCAAACAAAAAAAGAAGAAAGAGCATGTGATTTTCATTTGGTGCTTTGATATGTTCTATGTTTTCTTCTAGTGAAAACTAAAAGCGTGATTAGTTATGTGGAAGCTGTGATATGACTATGAAGAGAGCAGATGCAGTTTTTTTCCCAGTTTCTTAAGAATCGAGTACCTTCTTTTTGTTGATGATGATCCTTCGTAGTATTAAGCATCCGGGATGAAATTCTGGGGCAGCTCATATTTCCAACCTTTTAGTACAACTCCAGTTCATGACAGCATCAATATTCCATAAGTCCCTTCTGTTTTCGTATTGATCTTTGGCGGGATAGGAACTATTTCTAACAGCTTGCTAGGAATTTTTAGCCAATATACTTATGCTTGTTTGGTTGAGATTGTAATGCTATGCTACCTGCCTCTTTTGTTTAAGTTCAGCAGTGACCTCTGGGGCAAGTCTGTTCGGTTCTTTAAAGTATCAGTTGTTTATGTTTGCTCTACCATGGAATATTATTTCATCACACACAATGTCATTTTATCTGAAAATACCTTCTTATGTGGCATTCTTCCTGCAGGGAGTTCCAGAACAAAAGCTTTGAGCTCACTTTTGTTCCTTTGGTGTAACTGGAAATCTTGCACTTCGACCAATGCATACCTTGTCTGATACATCTCCTCCCTCTCCACTACTGTTGCATATGTAAATATGTTGCTGAAGCAATTTTCATATGACACTGAAGCTTTATTAGAGGTTAGTTAATTTGTAATCTGAATTGAGTTTCACCGTGTACTTTCTCCGAGTATTTGGATGTTATTGCACATATAACATGGTGCTTTGCCATATGAATAGGTGGTCAGAAAAGCAGAGTTGCATTTGCGAAGGTAACTTTCAGGAAACCTCGCATAGTTTTGCTTGACAAACCAACCAATCATCTGGTAAGTTTACTCATTTTTCTCCACCTTTTGACTCAAGATTACTTTTCTAGTTAGTTTGTTATTGTCCTCCACTAATTGAACTTCTTGGAATCTGGTCTTTACATTAAAAGTACAGCTGACCCAATCAGTGATCACAGCTAGACAGAGCCTCTGTCATCATACATCCAACTTATAATCGAATAGAAACCAAATTAATTGTTCCAACTTGCAAAATATTGGGAGTAGAATAGTTATGATAGCCTGATCAGTGTTTATTTCAGAAATTGATAATACCAAGTAGTTCAAATATCTGTGTTATAGGCAGTATTAGGCTTTGCACATAATTAACTTGGTTTATAACTATGGATTTTAAGTTCTTTAATGACCAGTGACTATTGAAGTGTTGTCTTTGTAAATTGTTAGTTACTTGTCTAAGGATAGATGAGCATGATTTGGCTTGTTTTTTTTTTTTAAAACCTTCCCAGCTGTAGGATTTGGATGCGGTTGAGGTGCTCATCCAAGGTCCAGTCTTGTTCCAAGGAGGAAATCTGATGGTGAGATCGATTTTCTTGCCAAAGTACTTCAATTTGACCAATGATGGATCATCCTAACAGCTAGTAGCCCTCTTTTCACCTTGATTTGCAGGTTAGTCACGATGACCATCTAATTTCTGGAAGCATGGACAAGCTCTGGGTGGTTTCTCAAGGCAAGGTGGTGACTTTCCATGGACATTTCCAGGATCATAAGAAGATATTTTAATCCTCGTTGAGTGATCATCAGCCAAGAGTGGTTCAACGGGGTCACACCTTACAAAACATAAAATGAGGCTCAGCTACAAAGAAAGCGAACAAGGATGAAGACAGGATTATTGCTGATATACAGGATCTACTCGCAGATACAGCGCCCCCGTTTGTCTCACGGAAGGATGGTCTAAATTTTTGTCCTTGAATATGTGGGATCATTTGCCAATTGCTCAACTACTGAGGTTGTTTGACCAAAAAAAAAAAAAAAACTACTGAGGGTGGATTGCAGTCAATATTTCATATTGACTTGGCACTTAGCTTCAGAGGCAAGTCAAGGTCTGTTTTACGAGAAATTAGCTGTGCGAAGATATTTTCCCCATATTCGTTATTTGGCCCTATTTAGGGGAATTAATTATGATAATATTTTCATGATCATTGAAATAGTTGTACCCTTAACTCTTTAAGTGTAGAATTGCTTTTAGTGACTGCCTTGTAGGCCTTGCCTAGCCAAAAAATACTTTAATGAAGTTTTGACGTGAATTGATTAGATAATATCCTCTTAACATGTTAAGGTCAATATTCAAAGTGAGAAGCTTTCGATCTTCCAATAACGGCTATTGTACGGATGAGATGATAGATTGAAAACAAAGGTTTTGAATGAGCCAATTTAACAGTTAAATTACGAATAAAGCCTGGTTGCAGAGACCTCTTTAGTCCTTCGCATTGGCTATGTCTCCTGATGTTATCCGAAAAACGTGTGTTTGTCAAGTTTAACATAGATGAAATAAATCTCAATCTCATCTTATTGACAAATGAGCTCTAAAATTTCTGACAAAAGTAAGTGATGGTTTTGATAGATGTGCCTCGTCTACAAAGCACAGGCTGCACATTCCTGCTTAGAAATTTTCTTGATATCGACCTCTTTTTGTTTAATTCCTCTGCACAAAATTCATATTCAACATGATCATGAATCTCCATGCGACATCTAGTATACTATGAGCATCAATGCTTAAATCAAATCTTGACCTATCAATATGTAAACTCAGTATCGACTTTCTCACAGATTTCGACATAGACTTGTGGATATTTTACTTGGTCTCTGCAGTATAATCTTATAGTATTCAATAAAGTATATAATTAGAGGAAGAGTTCCGATGCAAAAGGATATAGCTTCAGCTTTGGGTAGGTTTGGGGCATCAAACACATCACAGACGCGCTGCTCACCTTTGCCTTTCCTAGACGTCAACCTGATTGTGGCTGGATAAGCCAGAACATGCGCACCTGCAGGTTTCTTTGGGTTTGATATCAACACACCACTCCTGAATCAGCTACGACTGAAACAAATAAGTCCAAGACAAAGTAATCAAAAATCATATTTTTCCTCATGGACTACAGCTACTGTGCATCGCCAGTTTACACCAAGGGGCTGTTTCTTGAGACTTACAAGAACTAATATGAGCTTAGTGCAATCCCCAAATTGCTATTTTTCAGTACGCAACCATCAAAGGGCTAAATTGGATTGCACGACTATGTGGGAGAAATGAGATGTGATGTTGTACCTTGATTGGTCATGTACACTAGCCCATTAAATTCCTCAGCTATCTAAAGGAAGCGTGAGAGCATTTGTCCCCATTTTTGCTGCAATTCAGAATCTACTAGTGTCAAACAAGACGAGCTGAAAAATCACAACTCGCATGATTTGATGGTTTCAATGGTCCTGGCGCTCTGCAAGTTCTCCCTTCCAGTAAACCCCACTCGAAAGAAAGCAACCACTGAATCCACAATCTGAAAGATATTACTCCTCTAAGGTCACCATCCATAACTCACAATATGTATGCAATTTGACTCTTGAGCACAGTCTAACTAGTAACTTACATGGTGCTTCAGACATTTTGGCAGCCAAACCAAGAAGCAAGTTGTACTGATGCTCATAAGTATAGGCACAGGCATAAATGATCTAACAATTCATGGAAAGACAAGATTACAGCAAGTATACTGGTCAGAAAAGAAGGAAGAGTTGCCACCAGTGAAGAAAGCATTGCTTAAATTATCTAGGACACACCCAGGATCCATGCCAAATCTCTTAGCAATTAGTACAATCCGATGATGGCGACTGCAAGTTTACCAAGTTAAGAAAGTGCATATGCACTTACATAGACATAAGCCGACTATGAAACAAAAGCAGCTTTCTTGAGGTAAAGAAAATGACCAACAGATTATATTAGGATAAAAGTTCGATCTGTGTCGATGTAAGCCATTCCCCCCTCTCATGTGCGTTGGCAGGTGGAAAAATTGTTACGATCATGGAATCAACAAACCACAAAAACAGAGTGATGGAAAGATAGGAAACTACTGTTGTAGGATTTGCAAATAATGCAGAGTACTTCAAGCATCACATTCGATTGATGATTACCCAAGTCCAAGTCTGACAATGATTGAGGCTTCTGATTGGTTATGACCTAGTACGCTCCTGTGGTCTTTTTCCTACTTGGTATAAACCACTGCATATCATGCATTCCAGGATACTGACTGCAGATTACAGAAAATGACAGTGCCATACTTCCAGAATCACCTAATACACACATCTGATGCCAAGATCACCCACAGCTGTATTTTTTACTAGAAAAATAATCGCTATGTTACTATTTGCGTTGTCCATCTAGGAAACATAAAATGCAACAGAATTTAATGATGAAAACCTAATACACAAATCTGACTAACCTGAGTAGAAATACTTAGGGTAAGGTCAAGCTGTGTTTTCCCAGACCTGAAGAGACGTTAGCAGCATTTTCTGAGAAAAGTAATTGGCAAAAGCAGCTGAAAAAGAAGAGCTTTTGGGTGATACGTAAACCGACTGTTTGTTCTTGGTCCTGGAAAAAAATTGTTGATCCAGGTAAGGAGTTCCGACATTTATTCGGTTGGAATGTGGGTGATGGCACTTCTATTTTATTATGGTTTGATCATTGGCTCCCTCGTGGACCTCTAAACCCTTTATTTACAGACCGACAAATCTATCAGTCTGGCTATTCTAGAGAGGCAAAGTTGGCTGATTTCTTGACAAGTGAAGATTCCTCATCTTCATTGGCGGTTGCGATTAATCTATGGGGCAATCAGCTCCCCGTGCTGTCCACTGGCTCGGATTGTATATGTTGGTTGGGGAACTCCTCGGGGATCTTCACTACTTCTTCAGCATGGAATCATATTAGGCCAAGGAAACAACTGATGCCATGCCACTCCTTCATTTGGGATAGAACTCTTATCCCTCGTTGTCAATTCCTCTTATGGTTAATGACCTGCAACGGACTTCCTACTCAAGTACTTTCGCTAGCCTATGGTAGAATTTTTTAGGCAAGTTGTGCGTTCTGTCATTGTAGACCAGATTTAGTGGATCATCTTTTCTTTGGTTGCCCTATTACCTCCCGTCTTGCAGTTGTTTGGGCGGCCAATTTTTAATTAGATTGGACAAACGGTCCCTGGTTGGAGACTCTGCTTTGGGCGACTAATAATATCTCGGGCACCCACTTTCATCATTGCATTGCGAGGTTCGCCCTTGGTGCTATGTGCCATATCAATTGGAAAACCCAGAACATCTTGTTTCGTAGTTGTGATCTCTTTCTCCTGGCAAAGGAATTTAAGTTACGCAGGATGGTCAAAGATAAGGCAAAGACCTTTCAGCATGTTGTTGACACTTCTAGGAATAGATGGGTACAACATAATTGGACATTGATGTATCTATTTTTTTATGACTGTACCTGCTTTGGCTTATTTTTGCTTGATAAGCTTGTTGTAGAGCTCTTTGTTCTTCTCTAAGACCCACGATACTCTTTCACTTAAGTGAAAGTCTTTTGTGGTACCAGGTTTCTCTCTCTTGTTTATTTGGCTTTTAACATCAATATCATTACTTATTTTATATATAAAAAAAAAGCAGCTGAAAGTTCATCAAAAGGTAACGTTCTTGGACTGTGCTTTTCACCGAAATTTGCCAAAAGCTTCTGTAATTGCCTAAGTTTATATACCACCTGTTTGACATTGTCAAACCAATGAGAGTTGTTTTTGTTGAAACGCATGAAGAATAAAATACACAATCTACAAAAGAAAGTCTATTGCCGCCTAAAAGCTAACCGAGGGCTTGGCTTCCAGTTGTGATGCAAACAACCAACATTCTCCGGAAACAAAGACATTAATAATACTTTGTGCTGTGAGGTCCGTAGTGTTTAGAGCAAGGGCAGCTTTATACGGTCCATTTGATAATTTGCAGGCTTTGTTTCAAGGGTCAATGACTCATTCAGGTCTTCCGAACCACTTTAGCTCGAAGTTTGCAGAATTAAGATCTTACTCTGAGCATAGCTTCAGTTCCAGTAATAAAACCAAAATTCTGAGGAAAACAAAGGGAAGTTAATATGAAATGCAGATAGAAGTTCCAATTGATTGCAGCTGCCATCTCAGGATAAGAAGATTTTACGCTCTAACCAGTTTCTTTTTAGCTGCTTCGCATATCTTCAACTCTTGCTTC
Source organism: Melaleuca alternifolia (assembly GCA_019926035.1). Lineage (NCBI taxonomy): Eukaryota > Viridiplantae > Streptophyta > Magnoliopsida > Myrtales > Myrtaceae > Melaleuca > Melaleuca alternifolia. The sequence continues at coordinate 1,180,701 of JAGKPW010003076.1, read as the reverse complement.
AAATAAACCTTTGATTCCGTAAGTGCAAGAAAAAAAAAAGACAAAACAAAATAAAGACAGAAGAAATCACCATAGCCAAATCATACCTCCACTTAATTTTCGGAACGGGAGATCAGAAGATACCTTCCTTATTGGGGTGTGGTTCATACTCCCCTATAACAGGAAAGTACGTGGGTCCTGCGTGAATAGCTATTGCTATTCATTTGTAGTTTGAGCTTAGACTCATGAACAGCTACTGCCATATATATACTCTTTTTACTTCTTGCGCAAAGATTTGCTTCTTGCGCAGAATATTACTTCTTCCGCTAAAAGAAGAGTTTTGCTTCTTGCACTGAAAGCAAAGTTTTTTGCTTTTTACGCTGAGAGTTGTAAAGAGAGTGTGAGGTGCTGATATAGTAGAATCCTCTGATGGACGTAGCCCTAGTTTAAGGGTGAACCGGGATAAAACCTTGTGTCTCAATTTTCTCTCCCTTTCACTCATTTTACTTTATTGCGATTGTGCGTCGATCCTAACATCCGGTATTAGAGCCAAGGTTTAAGGTTAGTTTTTTGTTTCTCTTGGTTTAGAGAGATCCGAAAAAAAAATCGAATCTTGAAAAGATGTCGGCTAGTCAATCGCGAATTGAAGTGGAGAAGTTCGGAGGAAAGGGTTTCGAGTTATGGAAATTGAAGATGGAGGCTTAGCTCGTGGATAGAGATTTGTGGTATGTGATTGAGGAAGAAAAACCTGAGGCGATTACCAAGGAGAAGGCGAAGGAAGAAGATATTGTGTCTTCATCAAATCAATTGAAGGCATGGATTAGCAGTGATCGGAAGGCGTGAAGCCTGATCTGGTTATGTCTCGTTGATAATGTCTTGGTGAACGTGACCTCTGAAAAGACGACGAAAGATCTCTAGACTAAATTGGGAAGCCTTTATCAAAGCAAATCGCTCGTAAACAGATTATTTCTGCGGAGGGGACTTTACAATCTCCGAATGAGTGAAGGTGATTCTTTTTCTGCACACTTAAACGAATTCAACACAATATGTGGGTAGCTTGCATCTATTGATGTTAATTTGGACGAGGAAGATAAAGCATGCACTTTGTTGTGTTCACTGCTGAATTCATGGGAACATATAATTGTTTCGATTGGCACTGGTGTTAGTAAGTTGTCCTTTGAGAACGTCATATCTGCTTTATTGTCTTAGGAGATGAGGAAAGCAGGTTTTGATAATTCAACAAATGAGGCTCTTTTCGTAAGAGGAAGGAGTATTGAAAAATCCAAATCCAAATTTGTTGGTAAAAATAAATTCAGAGGAAGATCTAAAAGCCGAGATCGATCTAAAATCAAATGTTGGAAGTGCAGAAAAGCTAGACACTTGAAAAATGATTGTAGAAGTAAAAGTGTGGGTCCAGAGAAGCGAAATGAGGCGCCATCGTCTAGTATAAAGAAAGACGATCACAATAGTGCAGGAGATATGTATCTCGTTTGTAACTCATCTCATGCTGACTGTAATGCATGGATAATTGATACTAAAGCATCTTTCCACATGACACCTCATCGAGATTGGTTCTGCTGTTATGAGTCATATCAATGAGGTACAGTACGGTTGGGAGATGATACGACGCTTGATATTGTTGGTCGCGGAAAGGTGAAGCTGAAGATGAAAGATGGGACAGTCAAGAATCTTCCAGATGTGATGCATATTCCTGGTCTTACCAGAACTCTTATTTCTATGGGAACTATGGCAGATTCTGGCATTGCTTTCACTAGCGATCTTTCCCTAGCGATAAGTATTCATGCAATTTTACTCGCGGATCTATGGTGATTGCCAGAGGCGAACGAAAAGGAAAACTGTGGAAATTACTGGGAAGCACAATGATTAGTGGCGAGAATTATATCACGGAGTAGGTGAAAGAAGATCAGGCGATGTTGTGGCATCGAAGATTGGGTCTGTTGGGTTTCTTGGTTTCTTAAACGCAGCGGAAAAACGAAACCCAAATATAGGATCCATGTGTATATTAAAATCGAAGTGAGTTTTCTAAACATACCTTTTGCTGCATGCAGACAAATTCGCGCTTAGTTGTGTCTGGATTAGCGCCCCAAGTGTTGCGCCTTTACCGGTATCCATACACACGAACTGAGATCTCCAAACCCAAGTACTAGCTTGCAGATTATGGAGTTCTTTCTGCTTGATCACTTGTAATCCTCGAGACTATCTCGCGGATCAATGAACACAGACGTCTCTGTATGTTTTCTCCTTAATGTGTGAATCTCATGAAAAAAAAAAACCCCTAGGGTTTCTTCCACAAAAAGAGTATATATATCATCAAGCAAGAAGAGCGGGACCCACTTAAGTCTTTGGGTCATTATCCACCAAATAAAATAAATCAATTCGATATACAGTGTGCGACCCTGTAGGTTCACTAGACATTAGCAGCGTGCTAAAACTCTTTTAGCCTACAAGTCATAAGCAGTCTCTAGCAAGACATTATGACCATCTAAGTATAGTGAATGTCGATATTACCGACACAACCTAAACCACAATTATTGTTAGAGTATCATTATTAATTGGTTCCTAGGGCAGATCACTAACAATCTCCCACTTGCACTAGAACCAATCATACAAACTAAGTCCCTTTGTCACTAGATGTCCGAGTAAAGCATAAGGCAGGATAAGTGTCAACCTTATATAGCTCAAACTAATTTTCCCGATATCGCAGCTGAATTGTCAAACCAAGTAGTTGACTCTTCAACCTACTTGAGATGGCCATCTTTCACAATCTCATCTCTACGGGAAGCTAGGATATCATACTCCCGTTATAGGAGAGGGACAAATCACATATTGTCTATACATATCCCTCAGCATGATTCATGACATGTCCAATCAAAACCTTTATATCACTTGTTACAGCTAACGTTTGGTAATGTTAAAGCATTACAATTCACGTCTAGGAAATCATGGCAGACTCAAGTCAAAGGACTATACTCTATAGTTGTGATGAGAAATACTGATGACATTATATAACAATCCTACAGTATTCTCATAGTGGGTCTGTCCAATATAATGTTTTCCAACATATATTTCACGTGATCAACTTTATATCTCTATATTCATGACTCGTGAAACTTGGTCATCAGTTGACTCACATGCTAGTCTCAAACGCCATTGACATCCCAATGCACAATGACAATTGACTAGGGACATTTAGAATATTAATATCCATTCTATTAATAGAATTTCACGATTAAATCACGCATTTGATTATCTATTAGGATATTCAATATGCAAGGGATTAATATTTCGCATTTAATAACATAAATAAATCTAAATCAAACATAACATATATCCCATTAATGAACAATAAAAGCGTATATTATATATGCTCCCACTCACGTCAAGACCACTCAATAATGTGTCTAAGACCTAAAACGTTACAATGACGCTCATGCTTAGGCTGTGGAAGAGCCTTTGTCAACGAATCAGCAACATTCAACTCAGTTGCAACTTTGCATATCTTGATATCACCTCTCTCAATGAATTCTCGAATGAGGTGAAACTTCTTAAGTATGTGTTTGGTCTTTTGGTGAGACCTAGGCTCTTTTGCTAGAGATATAGCCCCATTGTTATCACAATAGAGATCCACCGGATTCATACTAGTAGGAATGATTCACAGTTCTTGTATGAACTTTCGAATCCAAACAGCTTCCTTTGATGCTTATGAAGCAGCAATATACTCAGCTTCTGTTGTAGAATCTATAACAGTTTCCTGTTTGGAACTCTTCCAACACACTGCTCCACCATTTTTCGCAGAAAACAAATCCTGACTGCTATCGAAGGTCATCTTTGTTGGTTTAGAAACTAAAATCTGTGTAACCACTTACATTGATCTATTCTTCACCTCCATAGACTAAAAATAGATCCTTAGTTCTTCTTAAGTACTTAAGGATATTTTTAACAGCTATCCAGTGAGGTTCTCCTGGATCTGATTGGTATCTACTTGTCATGCTTAAAGCACAAGCAACATCAAGACGAGTGCACAACATCGCATACATGATGGATCCTATAGCTGATGCATAAAGAATCCTACTCATGCGATCTCGCTCATCTTGTGAGGATGGACACTGGGTCTTGCTAAGACTTATGTCATGTGTCATTGGGAGAAAACCTTTCTTGGAATCTTGCATGTTAAACCTATTGATGACTTTGTCAATATATGTACTTTGACTCAGTCCAATAAGTCTCTTTGATCTATCTCTATAGATCCTGATTCCCAAGATATAGTTTGCCTCTCCCATGTCCTTCATAGAGAAACACTTTCCTAGCCATGTCTTAACTGACTGAAGCATAGGAATGTCGTTTCCAATGAGTAGTATGTCATTCACATACAACACTAGAAACACAATTGCGCTCCCACTAGATTTCTTGTAAACACAAGATTCTTCTTTGTTTCTGATGAAGCCAAACTCTTTAACAGTTTCATCAAAATGAATATTCCAGCTCCGCGATGCCTACTTCAGTCCATAAATAGAACGTTGAAGCTTACATATCTTCCTAGCATTATCAGGTGATGTAAAACCTTTAGGTTGTGTCATATACACATCCTCCTCTAGGTTTCTTTTTAGGAAAGCCGTCTTTACATCCATTTGCCATATCTCATAATCAAAATATGCAGCAAACGCTAGGATATTCCGAATGGACTTAAGCATAGCAACTGGCGAATAGGTCTCATCATAGTCAATACCATGAGTTTGTTTGAAACCTTTAGCGACAAGTCTTGCTTTATGGATGTGAACCTTTCCATTCATATCAGTTTTCTTCTTGAAATCCCACTTACACCCTATAGGTTTGACACCTTCGGATGGATCAACCAAAATCCAAACTTGGTTTTGATAAATTGAGTCCATTTCGGATTTCATGTCCTGAAGCCATATATCGGAGTCTGGGCCCATCATAGCTTCCATATAAGTCGTAGGCTCATCATGTTCTATAAACAAAACATGACGATGTTCGGTCACATGAAAACCATATCTCATAGGCTCACGATGTGTTCTTTCAGACCTACGAACTATATGTGCCACTAGAGTAGACTCTACAACTCTTTGTAGATCTAATCGAGGTTCTTCGTGAACCGGAACATCTTCTTGTGGCACAATAACCTCTTCGGGATTTACCTTACTCCCACTAGTTCTTTTAGTAAGAAACTTTTTCTCTAAAAAGACACCGTTTCGAGCAACAAACACGTTGGTCTCTGATGGGTTATAAAAGTAATATCCTTTTGTTATCTTAGGATACCCTACAAAGAAGTATTTATCAGATTTGGGTCCAAGCTTATCAGATATTAAACGCTTTACATAAGTTTCACAACCCCAAATTTTTAGAAAAGACATACTAGGAACCTTTCCTGTCCACATCTCATATGGCGTCTTCTTTGATGGACTTCTATTTAGTGTGAAAGCAGCTGTCTCAAGCACATATCCCCAAAAAGATAATGGAAAATCCGAATGACTCATCGAAGATCGAACCGTGTCTAATAAAGTTCGATTTCTCCTTTCAGAAACACCATTCCACCGTGGTGTTCCAGGTGGAGTAAGTTGTGAAACAATTCCACATTCTTTAAGATGGTCATTGAATTCTTGGCTTAAATATTTTTCTCCTCGATTAGATCGAAGAGCCTTGATATTCTTGCCAAGCTGATTTTGTACTTCATTCTAAAATTCCTTAAACTTTTCAAAGGACTCGGATTTATGTTTCATCAAATAAATATATCCGTATCTACTGAAATCATCAGTAAATGTAATGAAGTATTGATAACCTCCTCTGGCAGTAGAACTTAATGGTCCACATACATCAATATGCATAAGGGCCAATAAATCTTTTGCCCTTTCTCTTTGGTTAGTAAAAGAAGATTTTGCCATCTTGCCAATTAAACAAGATTCACATGTATCAAACGATTAAAAATCAAAAGAATTTAATAGCTCATCATTATGGAGCTTGTGAATTCGCTTCTCGTTTATATGACCTAATCGACAATACCATAGGTAGGTTGGATTTAAATCATTAGATTTAAACATTTTTGTATTCATGTTATAAGCTGGCACATCAAGATTCAGAACATATATCTCATCCACAATATGGGCACTACCATAAAATAATCTATTAAGATAAATTGAATAACTATTGTTCTTTATATCAAAACAGAAACCATCCTTGTCCAAACAAGAAACAGAAATAATATTCATGCGTATAGCAGGTACATAGTAGCAATTATTTAGTTCTAAAATCATGTCAAAAGGTAAAGTTACATCATATGTTCCTATGGCTAATGCAGCAACTTTTGCTCCATTCCCAACACGTAACTCCACTTCACCTTTTGCAATTGTTCAACTCTGTTTTAGTCCCTGCACATTCATACAAATGTGAGCACCACAACCGATATCTAATACCTATGAAGTAAAATTAGTAGTAACATTTACTTCTATAACATAAATACCTGAAGCGAAAGTTTCACTTCCTTTTTTCTTTAGATCCTCCAAATATTTCTTGCAATTTCTCTTCCAATGTCCTTTGCCACCACAATGGAAGCAGACAGCATCAGCAGCCGGACCCAACTTGGTCTTGGATTGAGGCTTAGGTTTAAAAGCCTTATCTTTTTTCTTGACCTTACCAATTGGCTTCTTAAAGCCTATCCCTTTTTGAACCATGAGGACATTAGGGGTGGGATCCTTCTTAATATTATGCTCAGCATTTTTGAGCATCCCATGCAGTTCAGTCAAAGACTTATTCAGATTATGCATGTTATAGTTCATAACAAACATGTCATAATCATGAGGCAAAAACTGAAGAATAATATCAGTAGCCAACTCTTGGCTAATGGGAGAGCCCAGCCACTCTAGATTTTCAATGTAACCAATCATCTTTATGACATGTGGGCTGACTAAGCTCTCACTAGCTAACCTGCACTCAATCAAAGCCTTTACCGTCCGGTACCTTTCAGTGCGTGCCTGCTCCTGAAATAAACTTTTCAGGCTTGTGATCATATCATAGGCATCCGCGTTCTCAAACTGCTTCTGAAGGTTTGAGTTCATGGTAGCTAGCATTAGACAAGATGCATCCAATGCATCATCTTTATGCTTCTAGTAAGCATTCCTTTCAGCATGGGAAGCATTGGAAGTAGGTGTCACCTTGGGGAGTGGTTTCTCCAGGACATATTCCTTTTTCTCTTGTTTAAGAACAATTCTCAAGCTTCTATACCAATCCAGAAAGTTTGAACCATTCAATCTTTCCTTCTCAAGAACAGATCGCAATGAAAAATTCGATGCAGAATTGCTTGCCATTATCTACAACAGACATGCAAAATAAATTGTTCATTAATGATATTTACAATAAAATTCCACTATACTTATATAAAATATGTCCCTACCAGTATAGTGGACCAAGATCCATATTTCACAAAAACTCAAGTAAACTTTGACTTACCGCTCAAGTTTCAGTTATTTAGGTAGACAACTCTTTGTCAATTGTATCAAATACAACTCTTGGTTATTGGGTTTGACATCTTATGTCTTATCTCAAACCCTATGCCTCAAGACTCAAAACTATTTTGATAGTCTCGTTAAGTAAACCAATCTTAACAAATTGATAACCGTTATCAATCCCATCTTACTCAAATAGTTAAAGACGCCCTGCTTTGACAGACCCATCTTTTGATGATTCAAGTCTTGATAGGTGTATGATTGGAAAGGCATCAAAATATTACTTAATTTTATAAGAGACTTGTAAATGTTTTTATCAAGTGATGAGTATATGCATAACACAAACATGAACAAAAACATCACTTAGCAAAACAGATGCATCAAACATATTTAAAGTAATAACAAGCAAACGAACAACTCTATACAGAAATCAAGCCCAAAAGACAAAATTCGTAATTCCGCTTTCTTTGGCCGTTACTGCTTAGAAAATAAACTTTGAACAGAATTCGTAATTATGTTTCCTTATCAGATCATATCATAGCAGGAATTCAAATTCGTTACAAAATACAAATTGATCATATCGATTTATATCCTCAATTCGTCTAATCCTACTTTCCTTTTATAGACGATATCACATAATCGTTTCACATATACATCATATGTATAAACTATTAGGGTTTGCAATTCAAGACAAAGAATGATATCACATAATCATTTAACACATACATCATATGTATAAACTATTAGGGTTTGCAATTCAATTCAATCTAATTAAATTGCAGAATTCAACTTCAATATATCACATGATCGGCTCTGATACCACTGTTGGATTTCTTGGTTTCTTAAACGCAGCGGAAAAACGAAACCCAAATATAGGATCCATGTATATATTAAAATCGAAGTGAGTTTTCTAGACATATCTTTTGCTGCATGCAGACAAATTTACGCTTAGTTGTGTCTGGATTAGCGCCCCAAGTGTTACTCCTTTACCGGTATCCACACACACGAACTGAGATTCCAAGCCCAAGTGCTAGCTTGCAGATTATGGAGTTCTTTCTACTTGATCACTTGTAATCCTCGAGACTGTCTCGCGGATCAATGAACACAGACGTCTCTGTATGTTTTCTCCTTAATGTGTGAATCTCATGAAAAAAAAAACCCTAGGGTTTCTTCCACAAAAAGAGTATATATATCATCAAGCAAAAAGGGCGGGACCCACTTAAGTCTTTGGGTCATTATCCACCGAATAAAATAAATCAGTTCGATATATAGTATGCAACCCTGTAGGTTCACTAGACATTAGCAGCGTGCTAAAACTCTTTTAGCCCACAAGTCATAAGCGGTCTTTAGCAAGACATTATGACTTCCTAAGTATAGTGAATGTCGATATTGCCGACACAACCTAAACCATAATTATTGTTAGAGTATCATTATTAATTGGTTCCTATGGTAGACCACTAATAGGGTCATATTGTTGAAAAAGGTTTGGAGACAGTAGATGGCATTCCAAGTTGCTCTATGGATTTTGGATTTTGTGAATATTGTTTACATGGAAAACAAAATCAGGTATCTTTTGAATCCGTAGGAGGGAGAGCAAAAGGAATTCTGGATTTCATCTATAGTGATGTCTTCGGTCCTACACCTGTAGCATCGTTTGGAAAATCAAGGTATTATGTTTCTTTTACTGATGATTTTTCCAAATATGTATGGATATATTTCTTGCAGAGGAAAGATGATGTGTTTGAAAAATTTCGTGAGTTCAAAGCTTTAGTGGAAAATCAATTTGATAGAAAAATTAAAGTTTTGCGAACTCACAATGAAGGATAATTCTGTTCAGCGAAATTTGATCAATTTTGTGATATTAGTGGTATTGTAAGGCAGAAAACAACGCCCTATTCACCTCAACAAAATGGAGTCACAGAGAGACTTCATCGGTCTCTTATGGAGAAGGTGAGAAGTATGTTGAGTGATCCAAGTTTAGCACTTGAATTTTGGGCAGAAGCAATGGCTATTGCTTGTTATCTGAAGAACAGGTCTCTCACGTCATCTTTAAAGGATCAGACACCGTTTGAGGCACTGTTCGGGAAGAAGCTAAATATACATTATGTTAGAGTGTTTGGCTGCAAAGCATATGTGCATGTGCCAAAGGAAAAAAGGAATAAGGTTGAGAGCAAGTCAAAAAAGTGCATTCTCATTGGGTACAAGGATGGCATTAAAGGATATAAGTTGTGGAATCCTGATACTAAACGTATTGTCTACAATAGGGATGTGGTGTTCAGAGAATCTACGGTGAATCAGATTGTTTCACAAGCTCCCCAAGAACCACAGACGGTTGAGATAAATGTTGGTTTACAAGGAGAGACAGAGGCTACACAAGTTGAAGCGGAAAATTTAGATTCTGAAGCTGATGAGCTGATGTGGAGGATGATATTTTAAATTCTAATACCGAATTTGAAGTTGAAGCACTACCTGAACCAGCCTTAAGGAGGTCCACACGGCAGACTAGACCATCTCAGAGGTATACCTTATTTTCCAATAATGAAAATTGTGTTCTGAATGTTACAGGTGATGATCCAATATTGTTAAAGAAGCAAGAAGTGTGGAAGATGCCAAACAATGGGAGATAGCCATGAAAGATGAGATGGACTCATTAGATAAAAACAAAACGTGGAGTCTGGTAAAACTACCCGCAGATCGAAAGGCAATCGATTCTAAGTGGGTATTCAAGAAGAAGATGACTGCAAATGGAGATATAGAACGATACAAAGCTCGTTTGGTTGCAAAGGGGTACTCGCAGATAGAAGGAGTCGATTATGGTGAGATTTTTTCTCCTGTTACTAAATTAAATCCCATAAGACTTGTTTTATCTGTAGCTGCTGCGTATAATCTAGATGTATAGCAACTTGATGTAAAAACAGTGTTCCTTCATGGTGACTTGGAAAAAAAGATTTTGTTTGCAAATTGAACAAGTCTTTGTATGGCCTGAAGCAATCTCCAAGAATGTGGTACCAAAAGTTCGACTCATATGCCTTGAAACTTGGTTTTGTTCGTTGTGATGCTGATCATTGTGTCTATGTGAAGAGGTTAGATGATGATTTTGTTATCTTAACATTATATGTTGATGATATGTTGCTAGTTGGGAACAGTATGAGAACGATTAGCACCGTGAAAGGACTGTTGGCAAAACAGTTTGAGATGAAAGATCTAGGCCCAACAAACTTCATCTTGGGCATGCAGATAAGGAGGGAACATGAGAATGGGAGGTTGTGGTTAAGTCAGAAGAAATATGTTGCAAGTGTGCTGGAAAAGTTAAACATGGCAGACTGTAAACCTGTGAACACCCCTATGTCCACAAGTTCCAAATTATCAAAGCTCTAGTGTCCCAATACTGGAGAGGAAGCAAAAGAGATGGCAGCAGTTCCATATGCAAGTGCGGTAAGGAGCTTAATGTATGCCATGGTGTGTACTCGTCCAGATATTGCCCATGCAATGAGAGTATTGAGTAGATATATGTCTAATCCAGGAAAAGAGCACTGGATAGCTGCAAAAAGGGTGCTACATTATCTTCACGGTACGTCTGACTTTGAGTTATGCTATGAAGGTATGAAAAGCTCAAAGGGACATCAAGCATTAGAACTGAAGTATTTTGTTGATACTGATTGGGGAGGTGACATTGATAGCAGGAGATCGACCAGCGGTTATGTTATTTCCTTATTCGGTGGAGCTGTGTCATAGATGAGCAAGAGACAGAGTACGATGGCTTTATCTTCTACTAAAGCAGAATATATGGCTCTTACTCATGTTGCTAAGGAAGTAATCTGGATAAGCATATTGTGTAAAGAGCTTGGTTTTACAATCGATTTCCGGTTCCAAATAATAGGGAACCGATTCCACCGATTAGGTTCTCGGTTCCAAGGGGAACCGGGAACCGATTTTTTTACTTTTTTATATCATATATATATATATATATATATATGTATGTATGTATGTTAGTTGGGCCCCACAAAAGAGGTGGACCTAACCAACAAATCTCCACCCTCCTGACAATTGGCTGTACTCAGCATTTGTCGTTGTGTATCATCTCTAATTGTGGACACACTTGTATTGTCTTCAACATCCCTCCCTCAAACTAGGTGGTAGCAGGGAGGAAGAGTGAATTTTGGATGTGATAGTTAGAGTGCTATATTTCTGGCTAAGAACGCTGCTTTTCATGCAAGAACAAAGCACATTGACATTCAATATCACTTCATTCGAGAAAAAGTAGAACAAAAAGTTATAATGCTGAAAAAGGTTGACCCATGGGTGAATAGTGGAGATTTTTTTACCAAGGCAGTGACTGCAAAAAAGTATCAATGGTGTACAACTGAATTGGATCTAAAGAAGCATGGGAAGTATTCACCAAGTGGGAGAATATTTGGGTGTGGTTCATACTCCCCTCTAACAGGAAAGTACGTGGATCCTGCATGAATAGCTATTGTTATTCATTAGTAGTTTGAGCTTAAACTCATGAATAGCTACTGCCATTTATATACTCTTTTCACTTCTTGTGCAAAGATTTGCTTCTTGCGCAGAATATTATTTCTTGCACTAAAAGAAGAGTTTTGCTTATTACGCTGAAAGAAGAGTTTTTTGCTTTTTGCACTGAGAGTTGTAAAGAGAGTGTGAGGTGTTGATATAGTAGAATATTCTACTTGACGTAGCCCTAGTTTAAGGGTGAATCGGGATAAAATCTCGTGTCTCAATTTTCTCTCTCTTTTACTCATTTTACTTTATTGCGATTGTGCGTCAATCCTAACATTCCTTGTATGCGTCAAGCCATTGCAAGTGTAGATTCTTGCATCCTGTAGCTTTTTCACATCTCCAGCATTTTATTCTCTGAAAATAAAAACTGCAAATGAGAGAGAGAGAGAGAGAGAGAATAGTTCAAAGAAAGAACATTAAAATAGCACATCATCATGTTAAACTCTATGTTTTCTAGTGAATATGGAATGTCAGGACAAAAGCATTTCCTAGGTTAATGACAATTGAGCGATCCAACAGTGATTATTGACGAATTTAGCTTAGGATATTGGTTATTAATCGAGCTATGCCACAAATACATGGAACATTAGCGTATAATGGTGCAATTTCAATGTCATATAACATAGCAAAGGCCGGAATTGCTCTTGTATGGTCAGAAGACAAAAACTAAAACTATTGTATGCACAGAAAATCACGACAAGTTCAACAAGAAGATTGAGATGTAAAGCACTAACAAAAATCACATTCAGAGAAAAGACGTGAGAACAACACACCAACGTGTCAACCATGTATTGGCGGAAGTAGAATGTCAAGACAAAAGCGTTTCCTAGATTAATGATAATCTAGTGTTCCAATAGTGAAAATTGAAAATTTTAACTTATGACATTTTTAACTAATTCATCTATGCCACATTTGCCCGGAAATGGAAAATGGACATGCGATGGTGCAATTGGGATGTCACATAACATAGTGAAAGCTGAATTGCTCTTGTATGGTCAGAAGACATGCGTCAAAGATGTGAATCAGACATATCATGTTCGAACGGGAGCAAAAATTACTAGAAAGGTTGAGATGTAAGAGACAAATGGATTCATGGTGATGTTCCAGGAAAATAGAGCTAAGCTGAGCAACCAAACCAAAACCGAGCAAACCACTAAGCAATAAACATAGTCACTTAACATTAGAGGTAGTAAAATCGGTCAAAAATCCATATTTTTAAATCATATGAGATAATATGGGTCATAAATAGGTTAACTTAAAAGGTTAAATGGATCATAAATGAGTTAGTTTAATAACTTAATAGATCTTAAATGAGTTCTAAATGGGTCAAAAATGGGTTACCTAATTAATTTTAAGTATTATCAATAGATAATTTTAAATCTTATTAACAAGTCAATTTTAAAACTATTAAAATTTTAAAATTCTAATTATTTTATTTTTTAAATGTAAAATTTTGATTTTTCTTTTTTTTTCTTTTTTCTTTTTTTTCTTTCCTTTTTTTTCTCCTTTTTCCCTCTTTCTAAGTTGGTCGCTAGCCAAAAGGTGAGAGATGAGCTCACTAGATTCCGGCAAATGGAAGAGGAAAAAGCAAAAAAATGAAGATATCTTTTTTGAAAAGAAAATTAATTAAAATTAAAAAAAATTAAAAAAAATTAAAAAAAATTAGAAAAATTATAATATTTCATAAAATTATTTTAACAATAAATTTTTCAAAAATTATAAAACATAGGAGTATTTTAACAATACGGGTCGAATCAATTACAAGTTGGGTCAGATCAGGTACGGGTAACCAAATTTGTATTGTATGAAATGATTAAAGTATACGTCATCGCATCCAAACGAAATGCATGTCAAGATCGAGAAATGAGGCCATTTAAGTTGGACTTTTTCTGATGATATGCGCACGTGTCTCGTTCTAATTGGTCCCTTTATTATTATTATTTTGGCTTGCATTTTGTCGTGAAAATGAACTTGAGCGGAAGTTTGGAACGCTTGGTCAAAGTGAAGAAAGTGGGGGAGCCAGCCGAGCCAACGCCAACGGCGGTTTCATGTCAATGCTGACCGGGGAATCCGCACGCTTTCATGAGATGAGCGATGGGGATTGGCGGCCGGCCGTTTTCTTGCTGCTATCATGGAATTTTAGACTTGCCATCATGATATCTGCATCACGTCATGCATACTCTTTCTTTGAGCAGGTCTGAGATCACACAAATCATCTAATGGTTTATATTAAGGGGACAAGTTGAACCTGCTATGAGAGAGCATCGATTCGGGAATCATCTTAAAGTTGGATCGGATCTATCCTATCTAGCCGGCTATATTCTAATCATAAGATTTACAAAATATGTTTCGGGTTCCAAAAAATAAGAATCGGTCTTGACACATTAGGTTTTAAGTTGCTCAGTGAATGCCGATCCCGACAAGGCGGGTTCTAGTTTTTGGCGGCATCTAATCTGTCTTCAACTCAGTGAATGCCGACACATCAAGCAAACTTTTCAAGGATATACATTGTTTGACCTCTACCTCGTTCAAAAAATTCAATTTTGTTCAAGCCATCCATCGATGATTCTCAGCACCTCACAGTAATACATAGCTGAAGATGCTGTGGTTTTTTTCTTTTCTTTTTTATCTTTTGCGTACTGTTGCTTCATGCGGATTTTAAATTCTGTTGTTTCTTTAATTTTCATTTTGATTGGCTAGAGATGAGTTAGGCACTTCCCCATTGCTTTATATTATTTGTTTATTTTGTAATATATTTTCTCTTTCATTTTGCTGTAATTGCTATTTGTCTTAGTTGTAACTTAAGGGATGTTTTACAAAAATTCGTCCATCGAAGGAATAAAAAAAATGAAAAAGAAAAGAAAAAAAATTGTTCGGATTCGAGGTAAATCCTAAAACCAGATCATAGGGTAGGTTTTCAAGTACCAAAAATTTAAATTCAGTCCCATTAGGGTTCTAGATTTAGAATCTATCTATTATGAAACTTCACATCTCTAGAATCTACATCTCCAATAAATAAAACTTTCTTTAAATCAATCAATGAACGAGCGATTCTAACTTAAAATAAGCCTTCACCGTCTCCGCTAACCCCAAGCCAATCTAACCAAACTCGAGGAGTGTTCCAACTCAACCAATGACCAACATCTGCTCCAAACGACATGGGACAACCTTGACCCTCCACAACCTCCCTCCCAACCAGTCAATCCACATAGAAAACCTACGAGACTACAAGAGGACCGGTGAACGTTACACGAAAAAAGAATGAAAATCGAGATTTTCCACGGGATTAGCTAATGATTAAACATTTTAGGACTCGCCCTGTAGACTAATATACGCTAAACCGAATTTAAATCGAGAATAAACAGCCAATGTTTGCTGATCAAATCGATAGAGATCAGACAATAGAACTGTCTTCCTCTCCTTGAAGAATTGATTAATTACTTCTCCGCTGGAAGATAAACCAGTCTTGATCGATGGATCTCCCGTATTGGGCAAATTAATTCCACATTTGGAGGGTGGATATGAAAGATTTTCAAAAGCTATATATTCCTTATTTTGCTTTTTGCCGAAATCTTTTCAATTTTAGATGACCAATTTTGCTTGTTATCTCTTTCCTCAACCAGAAGTCTTCATTTTTTTTTCCTGTCCTTTTTGGCCGTATAGTTCTAACCTAGTCAAGTCAATCTAATTTAGCGCTCAAACTCGACTCGGTGTCGCTATACTAAAAGGCTTTGTGCCCGTCTTTCGAGCACACAAAAATAATTAGGAAGGCCTAGAGCAATCAATCAAATATAGCACAACCAAGGAAATGTTTTTAAAAAATATAACACACAAAATAAGTAATCCGTCGACTTTTGAAACCACGGCGCCTTTCCACTCATGCATGATTCTAAAGGTCTCCACGAGTGCAAGTTTTGTGGGCCTGGGTTATCACTTTGTAGAGCACATTTTGCAAAAGTTATTACAAATTTCTTACGTTGCCAAAAATAATAATAATAATAACAAGTAATCCGTCATCATATAGTACTTTTCTATACCATGGCACCTCACCCGTAACATATAGTAAAAATGAAAGGAAAGCACTGAAAATTGATTACAGTTAAGGATAGGCCGAATACAATATATGGCATTCACATATCACCCAGCATTCCCATACCTGTCAAAGTTAATCCTGGGGATCCTATCTCTGCATGCTATAATACTGAGGAGCCAGCTCAGTTAACCACAAGTAATCAATTCTGGTTATGTTTCGAATGTACTTGTGATTAGTTTGAACTAATTCATTGAAGATAATGCACTCTGGTTTTGTCCGGAACAGTACAGAAGAAGGATGGATCTGCACCACCTGACCACTTGTCAAAGCCCTATTTTCCACACCAAATATGTAATGTTAGGAAATGGAGACTATAAGAGAACTGGAATGAAGACATTTATCGTAAGGATAACAGGAAGCGCTCCTAATCAACGCCCAGCACCTGTATGATCCTTCTGGCTGCTTCAAAGCCACGTTGAGGAAAAAGGAAGCGGCAAGGCATCTCCGAAACTGAACCATGTCATCTCCACAGGAAGCGATGTTCAGCCCCATTTGCTCTACATGTCCCTGAATCTGTCTGTAAGACATACATCAAAAAGCACAGTTAGAGGATCAATAATGCTTGTCCAAAGAAGTGTGGAGAAGCAAAGACCACATGCAAAAGTTCATAGGCAACCTGTGAATGTCACGCGCATGTCTAAGGGATCTGCTATTGATAAAATTTTCTTCGCACCATTTTTTGAGAACTTTATCATCTTTTTCTTTACTTTGACCACTCTTCCCCTTCTCCAAGAACTCATCAGCTGCTCGAAACACATTAATCAAGGTGATGTGGTCGCCCTCTGCACTTGAAAAGCCTCTCATTGCAGTTCTTGCCTGGCCCGACAAAGTTAAGCAGTCAGCTCTCCAGTTATATACAGATAAATGGAAGTCCATGAGGTGCAACCAAACAGAACAATTCACCAATATTAACCAGCTAGAATGATTGTCTCAAAAAGAGCCTGAGAAAACAAGACTAAAACAAATGGAAGAGCCTATAAATATATTTTCAGCTTATTGCAAATTAATGAAACAATAGCCCACTGAAGGACTTGAATATAACATTATCACAGTTGAACTCACAAATACGGAAATTGGACGTCCATTAACTCACAAATCATGTAAGATAACACTGCAGGCATATACTTGACCTTTCAGGCATGTTACACTTGAATACAATTACAACTCAAAAAAGATATATACATATATACCTAGCTTATCCTTTCAGTAATACAATTTACATACTGTGCATCCACCCATTGCATAAACGACCAGAAGAAAAGCAAGATGAGTGGCCTCACAAGTATTAGCTCATAACTTACCTCTTCTAATTTCTCACCAGGGGCATAAAATATGGATTCTACTGAAAGCATCGCAACTGTAATCAGCATTTCTTCCAGGCAGTTGAACTGACTAGCTTGGATGAGTGCCTTTGAATAAATGGGATCAAGGGGAAGCCGAGCCATCTGGTGCCCCAATGGATCTGATAATTTACAATCTTCTGTTAAAGCACCCAGCAAGAATAAGTGCTCCAACGATTTCACAATAGCTGTCCTGATCAAAAGCTTACGAGTGTCATTACCCAGCAACAAATACAAAGAGTACTAGGTAATGTAAGGACACCCCATCACAACCCATTTTATGTCACATAATTTCATTATATATTATCAGCAAAATAACCTCAAGAAGCATCAATACAAGAGAAGCACCATAACAAATTCATGTGGGAACAGCATGACAACCTGGTGCACCCACATGTTCGTAAGAATACATACATTTTTATCAAATTATCCAGATTTTTCATTCAGAGAGATGGTGAAAAAGAAGGTGAAACAGAAAAATTATGGGGCAAAAGAGACAGTTATGCGAAATGACGGATAATTTTCAAAGGACGATTTAGTAGCCAAATTAAATCATTGATAAAGATGAATCCAACAAAACTGGATCAAATCACACCAATAAAGGCTTAAAAGATGACACGTCTGCAGTCTAGCAGACACACTGAAGTATGCACAGGAGACTAAATGATAAAGCAATTAGATCTCCCAGGGAATAACCTTGGTGGTTTTTCAATAAAGTCAAACTCAATAACATCATCCACACCCAAAGCCTTGAGTTGCAAAACAACATTTGAGAGATTGCATCTCTTAATCTCGGGCTTCATCGAATCCTCAAGTTTCTCAAATTCGCTTTCTGGGTAGAGACGTAAGCACTTCCCACGTCCTTCACGTCCTGCTCGTCCACTGCAGTAACAAGGTATGAGTCTATTAACATGGGATTTTTTATATGGTCAAAGTTCTAAAATGGATTTTTGAACATTCACACTGTCTGAAAGTATGCATCCACAGAGGAATGAAGAGAGACTGTCTAGCATCCTCATGTTGCTAATTTAGGGCAAGATAGTGTATGTTTTCAGTCAAGAAAATTTGTATGGTACCACGTTGGGACTTCAACACCTGTGAATCTAAATGGAATCCCTTCCCCTATTTCTTCTTTGGACTGTATTTGATATGCGGTCACACTACAAAAGCATAGACCAGAGTATGATGAGTGCAAACTACCTTCTTTGAATAGCCTGAGCCTTGGAAGTTGGTACGACAATTAATGATTCCATGCCCTTAGCCGGATCATATGATCTTGCTTTCACAAATCCAGAGTCTACAACATACTTTATCCCAGGTATCGTCACCGATGTCTCAGCTATATTAGTGGCCAATATAACCTGAAAGATTCCTTTTATATTAGTAACAACCATTAGAAAACTAAATTTCCACAAAATCATTTTAGCTTACCTAATGACAATGACATCACCCTATCTAAGCAACATCACCAAATAAACAATAAAGTAAGAGGAATATTAATATGATATATCAACAGTCCATGAATCCAAATAGTTTGTCTAAAGGTAATGAGAGGAAATAAATCATCTTGACAACAAATAGCAGGATGTTATGCCGTCACAATAAACCAACAAGAACAACCAGATTCAAAGAGTCTATTAATGTTAGAAACCCGCTACCAACAGCACAAAGAGTCCTGTGACCAGTCTATATATGTCAACATGTGAAGATACTGAGGATAAGAAAAGCTAAGAAATATCACAAAGAATATATTTTAATCGCTTGTCCTCCAAGTGAAGTAAATAGACATAAGTATCAACTATCCTCTCATGCTTCACCATACCAAGACAAGAATAGATACAAGAAAGATGCATGGCCATTTAGGCCTTACATAAAGTCAATGTAAAACATTAACGTGACAGCTAATAGAGAAAAACATTAAACTGTTCATAAAGCCCCACAGAATCCAAAATATAAATCCTCATTTTATAGAAATGGATCTGACTATAACAGGAGCACTGCACACATAAAAATTGCAAAATTTTGAGCAGCTTGGATAGTCACCTTACGAAATCCAGGAGGAGTGGATGCAAAGACACGCATTTGTTTCTCAGAGGGAAGAGACGAAAATATGGAAACAGTCCACATATTACGGTTGCCTTCAGGCAATTGCCGTAGTCGCTCCTGAATAAGTCTTTCAACGGATTCAATTTCCTCTTGACCAGTCAAGAATACAAGGACATCTCCTGGATCCTCCTCCAAATGGATCTGAGCAATGCAAAATACGCACTTATCAAATATTGCAAATATTCCAAGCCACTGATTGGGATCAAACAAAAGAGTAGCTCGCACAGCAATGTATCCAAGGGGAAAACAAATTAGGAAACTTCATTGAGACGTTTATTTAATTAATGACATTGAGTTAAAATATGCACCACAGTCTATGTTGATACACTTAAAACTCCTTTTCTTAAATCAGGTCAGATGGAAAATCATGTATCCTATCCTAGTCAAATAAACAAAAAGTGATTTTGGAAGCCCACAATAAATAGAATATTCGGCAAGCCTTCAAAAGTAAAACTATACGGAAGCTAAAGCAATCAAAAAACCAATTAACTAGAGACCTAGAGGTGCTACTGCAGATTCTAGTTTATAAATCATCTATAAAAGTTTTATGTTTTCAAACTTAAATATATGAAGAGAGTTACGCAATCGATACTGCATTTTATAGACCCTACAACAAAGTTGTGTTTAACAAACAATCGTTGCAGTCATACTAACGGCAGAACATTTAAAAAAAAAAATTCCACATCATAAGTTAGAGCAATGCCACATTGACTGTGAACCAAAACACGAACTTCCTATAGGTGGTGACTCATTTTTTATAAAGCCATAAAGAAGGCCTAAGCAAATAAGTTTTAAAAAACAACCTGGAATATGGTAATCAGGGTTGCATCTAAATAATCTGGTTGAGGATGAAGAGTATATAGTATAGCCACAGAAAATGGCCGCCCCTGGACATGGACGGCTCTTGCACCACCAAAATAGTCAGAGAAGACACGTGCATCTAAGCTAGCAGACATAATAATCAACTTCAATACAGAAAACCGTCTGCTTTGGCATTGTTTCAAAGTACTGGACCCAACATCTTGCCTGTCCAAGAGCACGCCATCGTTCAACCGCCTATATTTAGTATTTGGACAATCATTGGCGGATGCAGACCTTTTATTCTGAACATCTTTCAACAAGCCCAACAGCACATCAGTGTGGACTGTTCTCTCATGAACTTCATCCACAATAAGCACGGAGTACCTAGAAAGATACGGATCCAACAGTGATTCCCTGTAGACGAGTAGTATCAGCTCTGCAGGCATAGATTGAGATCACCATAAGTTGCTCATTTAGCAGAATACAAGTTTCACATGATTTTTCCATCCACTGTAATAGGAAGAATAAAACTTCCTACTGGTTCAAACGTCCCTTGAATATCTCAAAAACATGAGCTAAAGCTTTGCCAGCCTCCAGACCAATTAGCAAGATATCTAAAATAATTTCAGCTAGTTAGTAGATCTTGCTCCCCCTATAGATCTAAAGAAATAAGACCAGTAAGTCTGATTTTTTAAGTTAGCCCACTGAAAAGTATCAATGCATCCAACTACTGAATCTTACAGGAATCTTCAATCTTTACAGATAACACGCTGAATACAACCAAACTTTAGTGTCCCAACTGAAGATTAGTATCATCCTATCACAAGCAGATGTCGTCAAACTGGTTGAACATACTATGCAAGTCACAGGAGATAAAAAAAAGGCAGAAACTTAACCTTAGAAGCAAACCATCCGTCATATACTTGATTCTTGTTGAACCGGATGTCATGTCATCAAATCTGATGGAATACCCGACCCTTTGGCCCAACTCAACCCCAGATTCCTCTGCCACTCTTTTGGCAACAGTAACAGCCGCCACACGCCGTGGTTGGGTAACCCCAATAATTTTCCCATCGCGACAGAACCCAGCGTCAAATAGAAATTGTGGTATCTCTGGTAAAAAAAATAATGCCAAGGATGTAACAACTCCCTTAAGGGGGAAAAAAGGAAATAGCATAAGGCACGACTATACATGTCATGGGATTTTCCACAGCAATATGTCGCACTATGCAACCTTACTATCTCGATGTTTATACACTTGGATATGAAGAAACATCATGAAACAAATACATAATATTGTACTATGTTTTGTGCCTAGTTATGACGAAATGCCGAAGGTTGTGGTACCACAGACACCTACATGCTATACCTACATCGATACTTACGTGTAGTTTTTCCACTTCCCGTCTCACCAACAATGATCAAAGTGTCGTTGTTTCGCACCTCCTGGATGAGCGGCTTCTCGACTGGGACAAAAAAGAAAGGATCAACTAAAACCCAGGCAAACCCACAACGAGCTAAGTAGATTCACGGAAACCAACAAACAAACCAACAACTGGAAGCCACAGTACCCAACGCGATTGGTAGAGACTTCCTCTGCTGTGCGATCTTCCGCCTCCTACATTCCAGTCAAAAATTCGCGGGCATTCGATTAATTTCTCCCCCTAAAACAAGCTAAAGAGTTTCACAGGCTCTTTTCTCTAACTCTTGAACATTCACTGATCCCAAAAAAGGCCCAACACGCCTCGGAGCATCAAGATAATAGTCAAGCGATTCCAGAGACGACTAGGTAGCGACAAGTCAGTATATGAAGGTACAAACAAAACAAAAAGAAGAAGATAAGTTAAAAAAAGAGAAGAACCGATTGTTGGCGACGTGGGCATTGGAGGGCAAGCCATGGAACTTAGGAGGTCGCGTCGCGTTGCCTTCTACGCCCGGAGCCATCGATGGGAGAGAGCAATCTTCTTCCCCAAGGAAGCCCTCGGTCAAAGTGTGAAACTGCGGAGAGTACAGATTTATTATATTTGTATTAATTTGGAGTTTTTTATGGTATTAATAATTTTTTTATTCGTAATAGATATTATTATACTTCAAAAAAATATATTTACAAAAACACAAATTGAAGGATTTGACAAGCTCCTATCGAGGGAAAGAAAAGATATTGCTTGTTTGTTTCAGATTTAAGAAAAAGCATTAAAAGTATTTTCACAATGTATACTTTTATGTATCGTGAAAGTTTCAAGTGTTTTGACTAAAAATTGATTAAATCATATCCGCAGAAAAATTTGAAGATAATTATAAATAAAAAAAGTTCCAAACAAATCCTCAAGATTAATTTAGTAACAACAGTAAATGTTGTTTTCTCGACTCATTCATTTCTTTCTCAGATGTTGTAAATAGGGTGAAAGGTGACTTTTCTTTAGATTTGTTTCATCCATATTCAATGACTTTTTCAATGCTACAACTTACTAGCCAATATATTTTGAGCATTGAATATATTGAGACTTACATGTCTACTAAATATAGGTTTTTCATCTAATTTATAATAGATCCAATTATTAATAAACTACTTGATAACATTCTCCGTATTTAACTATAAAAGAATCTTGTTGACACATAAATTTTGACAAATCATATAAAGTTAATTGCATGGGAAAATTAGGGATTCACTATAATCCATAAAAAAATGCTACGGTTATTTGCATATAGATTTAGGAGCATTTTTCATATAGAGTGGGTCCTCGCACGGAGAGCATGTAATTTCATCCACGTTCGTTGTCTCATCGGCGAAATTGGGAGGGTAATGATTGTGAAAAGAATTTCGGCCACAGTCAAATATTCGCATAGAATTGGTCGATAGAAAAAATATTTGGTCGAATAAAAAGAGGAAAGAATTTTGGTGATCAAAGGAAGATATCATATAAGATAAGAATGTGTCCCTGATCGTGTGATTTTCGGAAGGAAAGAGGAAATAAACTTTGGAGGCTTTCTCCTTTGGAGGAAAAGAAAAAAAAAATTCGGCCAAATCTCCGAAGGATTTGACCGAAGATTGCTTCCTCCCTTGCCAAAGAAGCGTCAAGGGCAGAACAAAAGGGGAACTCTTCGGTGAAAAAAAAGGAAGAGCGGGGGCGGGGTAATAAGTGACAAAAGGAAAAATAATAAGAATATTTGGTCAAATCTTAGATTTGATAATTAGAATATTTAGTTTAGTCGCCGCTCGTAGCTGTTCTTGAACCCTCGCTTGTGATAATTTGATCGGTGAAGAGGTGTGGATCAACGGGCTGTTGCACCCGATCGCTCAACGCTTTTGAGACTCCTTGTTGTGACCAAAGTTGATCCAGGATATTGCCGTTTGCTGTTTTAGTCATATCCATGTCATAGCATAAGTCATTTCATAAAGTTTGCATACTATTTACTTAATATCTAGATTATGTGCATAAATCTCATGCCACGTCATTACCATGTCATCTAGAACATTGTGTATCTAGGTCATAAAAATTCATATCATGTTAGAATAATACATTTAGAAGTCTAGGGTCATGCTAGATTAGAATTCATTATTTATTAGGTTATTTAATTTCGAATTTCATTAATAAATAAAAAATGCCTAAAAATACCATTAGTATGTCATTTAGATAGTCAGTTGTCTTTGGTTAAATTGCATATCATTTGACTAGCTTGATCTAGGATTGAATGTTAAAGGACATAATAGATTAGTCAAGACTCTCGTCATATGCATCGCATATTAAAATAATTTGCATATAAAAAGTGAAATCCAAAAAAAAAATTAAAAGCTTCATCTTTGCACACTTAGTTAATTTGCATGTTAGGACATTAATGTTTGTGCATCCGCATGATCACCACACATGTTAGGAAGTTAAATAAAATCAACTCAAACTGTTTGCAAAATATTTTTTTGGAAATAAAAAGGAATGGTACCAAAAAGGCGTTAGAATAATCTAGCATAATCAAGTCTCCGTACCCATAGGGATAAAGTATAACTCTCGGTACTTTACATGGGTTTCTAATCGACCCATTATTAATAAACTAGCAGAGACTCCAATTGAAATCAATTTTTGCATGTTAAGAATTGAAACCTAAGTAGTGAATTGATATGAGCTTAGGAGAGCTCGAGCTAAGTCATATTTAGCAATCCATTAGCTGAACATAGGTGGTGCACCTTCGGAGAGGTTGCGACAAATCTCCAGTGACTATTGATACACCAATAATTATCAATATCGCGATAATCTTTCATGTTTCTAATAGCTTTTCAAGGTCAAGAATAACTCTAAATCCACCACTAATTCATAACTTCTACAAGTAATAAGTAATTATACATATTTCATTTATTATACGTGCGTAGTCTTGCAAAATAAGTTCTTTTTTTATATTGATTACCAGCTCAGTCTATTATGAAAAGTAATTGTTTCAATTATGAAGTGTCATCTCCAACAGTGAGTTATTGATCAAACTAAAACATTAGCAGACACCAATGATATCAGACGGTTTGTCAAACATTTACAGCAAACGTTATCCAATGGTCATAATCTAGACCAGTCCGTTGAAATGATGCGACCACATTCAGATGGAGACCATAAACGTTATCCATAATCCATAATCCTCCGATCCGGGCAACACAGATGTCTCGCTTCAAGCACAATGCTTCAGCTATCGTGTCCCCTGCAACGATTCATACGAATGAACGTCTGCTTCGGACAATGCCGGCTTCAAGGACTCCCTCACGATTTGGAAATGACGGGCATAGACGGCAGTTGCGTGTATGTTCTCTCTTAAAGCGACTATTCCTGCTTCCCTGCACAGGCTCTCCAATTCGGCTCCTGTGAACCGTTCAGTATGTTCTGCCAATTCTCTGAGATCAACATCACTTCTTATTTTTCATGTTTCGAGTATGCACGCACGATATTTCGTGGCGAGACACCAAGTCTGGCGGGGGTACATATAGCACCTATAAATTTAGAGAGGAAAAGGTAATCATGAGCCCGAAGAGGTAGTGACATAGCATACAATGGTTCCATCTCAGAGTACACACTCGGCTACAAATTTCGAACAGCCAAAATAGGGGGAAAGATAAAAGAGACAATCTTCCAGAAAAGAATAAAAGCACAAACACGAACTTTCTTTATATTGGGAATACTAGATTTTCAAACTATACATGAAAGTAATTCGCTTAAAAGTTGAAACTGAAATTTGCTCAACAAACATCTTATTCAGACTAAAAAGTAAATGAAGAAATTAGGAGCATAATTACGCGGAGAACAAGAAAAAGGCCAATTTTAGGGAATCGTATGGCATTATTAGCAACCTAATGCCAATCTGGACACACTGACTTAAGAAAGGAGGATCAAAAGTTCAAACAATAATCACTTTAAGAAGTACATAATCCAAAAAGAACCCAGCAGACTCAAGGTTGTCGATGGCAAAGGAGAGAGGCGGCCACGATGGTTGGCGACTGGCGACTAATGGCGGTGGTGAGTAGTGACCAGTAACAAGTGGTGGCTAACCGTAAGGCATGGCAACCGATGGCGGTGACTACTTGCAGCCAACAGTGGTCGGCAGCTGGCGGTGGTTGGCGGCTAGTGGATTGGAGGAGAGTTGATAGAGTGTGAAAGGAGAGAGAGTGAAAAGAAGAAAGAAAACTATTTCTTTTTCTATTCCAGAAATAGAGAAGTAAAAAAAATTTGGTTATCATCTCTGTTCCAAAACTTATTTAATGACTACAAATTCGTTCCAAAAATAGAAAAAAAAATGATATTATTTTACTAGATGAGTCTCTATTTCAAACATGTTTTCGAGAACATAAAATTAGTTGTAACTAAAAACGACAAGAGAGTAATTAATACATCTTATATTCTATTCCCCTTGCTTTAAATAAAAATTATGGAACGAACCCCATCCAAGATTTGACCTTTTAGAACTTTGTCTGTAACTCACTCTAGGCACGGGAATAGACTGCTTGTCATGCGCACCCAAGTCAATCATGTCAAAAAATTTGTTCCAACATTGCAATTAATTGGACAGACACCTCAACTTGAGCAGATTTTGAATATAAAAAAGAAAAGAAAAAGAGATTAATCGTGACATAACGCATGCCAGTGTTACTAGTAATGACGACAAAGGCATCCACATAGCTTAAGTCTTGGTCATCGTGGAAGCTATTAAAATTTATTTCCAGTAGCTCCTATTCACTTTCGCTTTACTTTTCAGACAAAAAAGCTTGTGCTGTGTAGTAAAGTCTTTGGAGTATTCTCTGAATATTAAGAAACAAGTACTCGTGACAAAAAGTATTTCATTTTCATTTCTCAAGTCACTAATGTGCATGTGAAAGGAACCTAACATGGAATGGATGACTGGGTGCTATAGCCTTGTTCCAAGGAAAATTTAGTACTAATTCATTACTTTTGACATATGAATGTGACTTTATGGGCAAATTGTCCCAAAAGTCTAATCTTATTGTACAATAGTCAATTCAATTGTAGACTTTTCAATTTTGATAATTTAATCCTAAAATCTTTGACAATTTCTCAATATTATCATTTTTTGCGAGAAATGTGAATCGGTAGTCATGCCATGTAGGATGGCATCCACGTTAGTGATTTTCTGCAAAATTGGTAAGAATATTTACATTGGCAAATTGTTAAAGGTTTATGATTAAATTGACCAAATTAAAAAGTTTAGGACTTGATTGGCCATTGTACAATAGGTTATGACATTTTGGATAATTATCTCATTGTTTATAACTATCATAAATGATGGTTGGCGACTAGAAGCAGATGACGGTGGCTGTGGTGGGCAATGACCAATAACAAGTGGTGGCTAACTGGAGGGATGGCAACCGATGATGGTGACTGTTTGCGGTCAACGGTGGTCGGCAACTGGCGATGGTTGGCGGCTATCCCAAAAGTGAGGAACTATCTTGTATTTGTTGACCCACACTTCTAAGTTCTAATTCTTACCAAAAAAATCTTTAGTCGGCCATTTTTAATTTTGATTTTAGCAAGTGTTCCAAACAATAATTTTATGATTTAGAATCAACTGGTGGGGCTGTGAAATAGGTGATTTAAGGGTTTAGGACAAGTTTTAAAAAAAAAGTCTTAAAAAAAAGTGCGAATGAAAAGAAAAGAGAGATTAATCGTCACATAACGTGAGAAAAGAAAAAGAGATTAATCGTGACATAACGCATGCCAGTGTTACTAGTAATGACGACAAAGACATCCACATAGCTTAAGTCTTGGTCATCGTGGAAGCTATTAAAATTTATTTCCGGTAGCTCCTATTCACTTTCGCTTTACTTTTCAGACAAAAAAGCTTGTGCTGTGCAGTAAAGTCTTTGGAGTATTCTCCGAATATTAAGAAACAAGTACTCGTGGACAAAAAGTATTTCATTTTCATTTCTCTAGTCACTAATGTGCATGTGAAAGGAACCTACATGGAACCTACTGGGTGTGAGCCTAACATGGAATGGATGACTATAGCCTTGTTCCAAGGAAAATTTATTACTAATTCAATACTTTTGACATATGAATGTGACTTTATGGGCAAATTGTCCCAAAAGTCTAATCTTATTGTACAATAGTCAATTCAATTGTAGACTTTTCAATTTTGATAATTTAATCCTAAAATCTTTGACAATTTCTCAATATTATCATTTTTTGCGAGAAATGTGAATCGGTAGTCATGCCATGTAGGATGGCATCCACGTTAGTGATTTTCTGCAAAATTGGTAAGAATATTTACATTGGCAAATTGTTAAAGGTTTATGATTAAATTGACCAAATTAAAAAGTTTAGGACTTGATTGGCCATTGTACAATAGGTTATGATATTTTGGATAATTATCTCATTGTTTATAACTATCATAAATGATGGTTGGCGACTAGAAGCAGATGGCGGTGGCTATGGTGGGCAATGACCAATAACAAGTGGTGGCTAACTAGGAGGGATGGCAACCGATGATGGTGACTGTTTGCGGTCAACGGTGGTCGGCAACTGGCGATGGTTGGCGGCTATCCCAAAAGTGAGGAACTATCTTGTATTTGTTGACCCACACTTCTAAGTTCTAATTCTTACCAAAAAAATCTTTAGTCGGTCATTTTTAATTTTGATTTTAGCAAGTGGTCCAAACAATAATTTTATGATTTAGAATCAACTGGTGGGGCTGTGAAATAGGTGATTTAAGGGTTTAGGACAAGTTTTAAAAAAAAGTCTTAAAAAAAAGTGCGAATGAAAAGAAAAGAGAGATTAATCGTGACATAACGTGAGAAAAGAAAAAGAGATTAATCGTGACATAACGCATGCCAGTGTTACTAGTAATGACGACAAAGACATCCACATAGCTTAAGTCTTGGTCATCGTGGAAGCTATTAAAATTTATTTCCGGTAGCTCCTATTCACTTTCGCTTTACTTTTCAGACAAAAAAGCTTGTGCTGTGCAGTAAAGTCTTTGGAGTATTCTCTGAATATTAAGAAACAAGTACTCGTGGACAAAAAGTATTTCATTTTCATTTCTCTAGTCACTAATGTGCATGTGAAAGGAACCTAACATGGAATGGATGACTGGGTGCTATAGCCTTGTTCCAAGGAAAATTTATTACTAATTCAATACTTTTGACATATGAATGTGACTTTATGGGCAAATTGTCCCAAAAGTCTAATCTTATTGTACAATAGTCAATTCAATTGTAGACTTTTCAATTTTGATAATTTAATCCTAAAATCTTTGACAATTTCTCAATATTATCATTTTTTGCGAGAAATGTGAATCGGTAGTCATGCCATGTAGGATGGCATCCACGTTAGTGATTTTCTGCAAAATTGGTAAGAATATTTACATTGGCAAATTGTTAAAGGTTTATGATTAAATTGACCAAATTAAAAAGTTTAGGACTTGATTGGCCATTGTACAATAGGTTATGATATTTTGGATAATTATCTCATTGTTTATAACTATCATAAATGATGGTTGGCGACTAGAAGCAGATGGCGGTGGCTATGGTGGGCAATGACCAATAACAAGTGGTGGCTAACTGGGAGGGATGGCAACCGATGATGGTGACTGTTTGCGGTCAACGGTGGTCGGCAACTGGCGATGGTTGGCGGCTATCCCAAAAGTGAGGAACTATCTTGTATTTGTTGACCCACACTTCTAAGTTCTAATTCTTACCAAAAAATCTTTAGTCGGCCATTTTTAATTTTGATTTTAGCAAGTGTTCCAAACAATAATTTTATGATTTAGAATCAACTGGTGGGGCTGTGAAATAGGTGATTTAAGGGTTTAGGACAAGTTTTAAAAAAAAAAGTCTTAAAAAAAAAGTGCGAATGAAAAGAAAAGAGAGATTAATCGTCACATAACGTGAGAAAAGAAAAAGAGATTAATCGTGACATAACGCATGCCAGTGTTACTAGTAATGACGACAAAGGCATCCACATAGCTTAAGTCTTGGTCATCGTGGAAGCTATTAAAATTTATTTCCGGTAGCTCCTATTCACTTTCGCTTTACTTTTCAGACAAAAAAGCTTGTGTTGTGCAGTAAAGTCTTTGGAGTATTCTCCGAATATTAAGAAACAAGTACTCGTGGACAAAAAGTATTTCATTTTCATTTCTCTAGTCACTAATGTGCATGTGAAAGGAACCTAACATGGAATGGATGACTGGGTGCTATAGCCTTGTTCCAAGGAAAATTTATTACTAATTCAATACTTTTGACATATGAATGTGACTTTATGGGCAAATTGTCCCAAAAGTCTAATCTTATTGTACAATAGTCAATTCATTGTAGACTTTTCAATTTTGAAATTTATCCTAAAATCTTTGACAATTTCTCATATTATCATTTTTTGCGAGAAATGTGAATCGGTAGTCATGCCATGTAGGATGGCATCCACATTAGTGATTTTCTGCAAAATTGGTAAGAATATTTACATTGGCAAATTGTTAAAGGTTTATGATTAAATTGACCAAATTAAAAAGTTTAGGACTTGATTGGCCATTGTACAATAGGTTATGATATTTTGGATAATTATCTCATTGTTATATAACGACTAGAGGAACTATCTTGTAACTGATGGTGATGGTGACTGTTTGCGGTCAACAACTGGCGATCTATCCCAAAAGTTATCTAATTCTTACCAAAAAATCTTTAGTCGGTCATTTTTAATTTTGATTTTAGCAAGTGGTCCAAACAATAATTTTATGATTTAGAATCAACTGGTGGGGCTGTGAAATAGGTGATTTAAGGGTTTAGGACAAGTTTTTAAAAAAAAGTCTTAAAAAAAAAGTGCGAAATGAAAAGAAAAGAGAGATTAATCGTCACATAACGTGAGAAAAGAAAAAGAGATTAATCGTGACATAACGCATGCCAGTGTTACTAGTAATGACGACAAAGGCATCCACATAGCTTAAGTCTTGGTCATCGTGGAAGCTATTAAAATTTATTTCCGGTAGCTCCTATTCACTTTCGCTTTACTTTTCAGACAAAAAAGCTTGTGTTGTGCAGTAAAGTCTTTGGAGTATTCTCCGAATATTAAGAAACAAGTACTCGTGGACAAAAAGTATTTCATTTTCATTTCTCTAGTCACTAATGTGCATGTGAAAGGAACCTAACATGGAATGGATGACTGGGTGCTATAGCCTTGTTCCAAGGAAAATTTATTACTAATTCAATACTTTTGACATATGAATGTGACTTTATGGGCAAATTGTCCCAAAAGTCTAATCTTATTGTACAATAGTCAATTCAATTGTAGACTTTTCAATTTTGATAATTTAATACTAAAATCTTTGACAATTTCTCAATATTATCATTTTTTGCGAGAAATGTGAATCGGTAGTCATGCCATGTAGGATGGCATCCACGTTAGTGATTTTCTGCAAAATTGGTGAAGAATATTTACATTGGCAAATTGTTAAAGGTTTATGATTAAATTGACCAAATTAAAAAGTTTAGGACTTGATTGGCCATTGTACAATAGGTTATGATATTTTGGATAATTATCTCATTTGTTATAACTATCATAAATGATGGTTGGCGACTAGAAGCAGATGGCGGTGGCTATGGTGGGCAATGACCAATAACAAGTGGTGGCTAACTGGGAGGGATGGCAACCGATGATGGTGACTGTTTGCGGTCAACGGTGGTTGGCAACTGGCGATGGTTGGCGGCTATCCCAAAAGTGAGGAACTATCTTGTATTTGTTGACCCACACTTCTAAGTTCTAATTCTTACCAAAAAATCTTTAGTCGGTCATTTTTAATTTTGATTTTAGCAAGTGGTCCAAAAAATAATTTTATGATTTAGAATCAACTGGTGGGGCTGTGAAATAGGTGATTTAAGGGTTTAGGACAAGTTTTAAAAAAAAAGTCTTAAAAAAAAGTGCGAATGAAAAGAAAAGAGAGATTAATCGGGACATAACGTGAGAAAAGAAAAAGAGATTAATCGTGACATAACGCATGCCAGTGTTACTAGTAATGACGACAAAGACATCCACATAGCTTAAGTCTTGGTCATCGTGGAAGCTATTAAAATTTATTTCCGGTAGCTCCTATTCACTTTCGCTTTACTTTTCAGACAAAAAAGCTTGTGCTGTGCAGTAAAGTCTTTGGAGTATTCTCTGAATATTAAGAAACAAGTACTCGTGGACAAAAAGTATTTCATTTTCATTTCTCTAGTCACTAATGTGCATGTGAAAGGAACCTAACATGGAATGGATGACTGGGTGCTATAGCCTTGTTCCAAGGAAAATTTATTACTAATTCAATACTTTTGACATATGAATGTGACTTTATGGGCAAATTGTCCCAAAAGTCTAATCTTATTGTACAATAGTCATCAATTGTAGACTTTTCCAGTTTGATACTTTATTCCTAAAATCTTGCATTTCTCATATTATCAATTTTTTGCGAGAAATGGGAATCGTGTCATGCCATGTAGGATGGCATCCACATTAGTGATTTTCTCCAAAATTGGTAAGAATATTTACATTGGCAAATTGTTAAAGGTTTATGATTAAATTGACCAAATTAAAAAGTTTAGGACTTGATTGGCCATTGTACAATAGGTTATGACATTTTGGATAATTATCTCATTGTTTATAACTATCATAAATGATGGTTGGCGACTAGAAGCAGATGGCGGTGGCTATGGTGGGCAATGACCAATAACAAGTGGTGGCTAACTGGGAGGGATGAAAACCGATGATGGTGACTGTTTGCGGTCAACGGTGGTCGGCAACTGGCGATGGTTGGCGGCTATCCCAAAAGTGAGGAACTATCTTGTATTTGTTGACCCACACTTCTAAGTTATAATTCTTACCAAAAAAATCTTTAGTCGGTCATTTTTAATTTTGATTTTAGCAAGTGGTCCAAACAATAATTTTATGATTTAGAATCAACTGGTGGGGCTGTGAAATAGGTGATTTAAGGGTTTAGGACAAGTTTTAAAAAAAAAGTCTTATAAAAAAGTGCGAATGAAAAGAAAAGAGAGATTAATCGTGACATAACGTGAGAAAAGAAAAAGAGATTAATCGTGACATAACGCATGCCAGTTTACTAGTAATGACGACAAAGGCATCCACATAGCTTAAGTCTTGGTCATCGTGGAAGCTATTAAAATTTATTTCCGGTAGCTCCTATTCACTTTCGCTTTACTTTTCAGACAAAAAAGCTTGTGCTATGCAGTAAAGTCTTTGGAGTATTCTCTGAATATTAAGAAACAAGTACTCGTGGACAAAAAGTATTTCATTTTCATTTCTCTAGTCACTAATGTGCATGTGAAAGGAACCTCACATGGAATGGATGACTGGGTGCTATAGCCTTGTTCCAAGGAAAATTTATCCTAATCATAGTTTTGACCATATAATTGTGGACTTTCTGGGCAAATTGTCCCAAAAAGTCTAATCTAATTGTACAATAGGTTCAATTTTCAATTGTAGACTTTTCAATTTTGTTAATTTAATCCTAAAATCTTTGACAATTTCTCAATATTATCATTTTTTGCGAGAAATGTGAATCGGTAGTCATGCCATGTAGGATGGCATCCACATTAGTGATTTTCTCCAAAATTGGTAAGAATATTTACATTGGCAAATTGTTAAAGGTTTATGATTAAATTGACCAAATTAAAAAGTTTAGGACTTGATTGGCCATTGTACAATAGGGTATGATATTTTGGATAATTACTCATTGTTTATAACTATCGAATGAATGTGTTGGCGACTAGAAGCAATGGGCGGTGGCTATGTGGGCAATGACCATACAAGTTGTGGCTAACTGGGAGGGCATGGCAACCTTTAGGGTGACCGCTGTATGTGTTTGCGTCTCACGTGTTCGCAACTGGCAAGGTTGGCGCTATCCGAAACGTGAGGAACTATCTTGTTTTTGTGACCCACACTTCTCATTTCAATCTTACCAAAAAATCTTTAGTCGGCGCCTTTTTAATTTTGATTTAGCAAGGTTCCAATCATAATTTTATGATTTAGAATCAACTGGTGGGTCTGTGGAATAGGTGATTTAAGGGTTTAGGACAAGTTTTAAGAAAAAAGTCTTAAAAAAAAGTGCGAATGAAAAGAAAAGAGAGATTAATCGTGACATAACGTGAGAAAAGAAAAAGAGATTAATCGTGACATAACGCATGCCAGTGTTACTAGTAATGACGACAAAGACATCCACATAGCTTAAGTCTTGGTCATCGTGGAAGCTATTAAAATTCATTTCCGGTAGCTCCTATTCACTTTCGCTTTACTTTACAGACAAAAAAGCTTATGCTGTGCAGTAAAGTCTTTGGAGTATTCTCCGAATATTATGAAACAAGTACTCGTGGACAAAAAGTATTTCATTTCATTTCTCTAGTCAAATGTGCATGTGCAAGTAACCGAACATGGACTGGATGACTGGGTGCTAAGCCTGTCCAAGGAAAATTATTACTAATTCAATCCTTTGACATATGAAGTGACTTATGGGCAAATTGGTCCCAAACGTCCAATCTTCTTGTACCATAGTCAATTTCCAATTGTAGACTTTTTTTCAATTTTGATAATTTTAATCCTAAAATCTTTGACAATTTCTCAATATTATCATTTTTTGCGAGAAATGTGAATCGGTAGTCATGCCATGTAGGATGGCATCCACGTTAGTGATTTTCTGCAAAATTGGTAAGAATATTTACATTGGCAAATTGTTAAAGGTTTATGATTAAATTGACCAAATTAAAAAGTTTTGGACTTGATTGGCCATTGTAGAATAGGTTATGATATTTTGGATAATTATCTCATTGTTTATAACTATCATAAATGATGGTTGGGCTAGAAGCAGATGGCGGTGGCTATGTGGGCAATGACCAATAACAAGTGTGGCTAACTGGAGGGATGGCAACCGATGATGGTGACTGTTTGCGGTCAACGGTGGTCGGCAACTGGCGATGGTTGGGCGGCTATCCCAAAAGTGAGGAACTATCTTGTATTTGTTGACCCACACTTCTAAGTTATAATTCTTACCAAAAAAATCTTTAGTCGGTCATTTTTAATTTTGATTTTAGCAAGTGGTCCAAACAATAATTTTATGATTTAGAATCAACTGGTGGGGCTGTGAAATAGGTGATTTAAGGGTTTAGGACAAGTTTTAAAAAAAAAGTCTTAAAAAAAAGTGCGAATGAAAAGAAAAGAGAGATTAATCGTGACATAACGTGAGAAAAGAAAAAGAGATTAATCGTGACATAACGCATGCTAGTGTTACTAGTAATGACGACAAAGACATCCACATAGCTTAAGTCTTGGTCATCGTGGAAGCTATTAAAATTTATTTCCGGTAGCTCCTATTCACTTTCGCTTTACTTTTCAGACAAAAAAGCTTGTGCTGTGCAGTAAAGTCTTTGGAGTATTCTCTGAATATTAAGAAACAAGTACTCGTGGACAAAAAGTATTTCATTTTCATTTCTCTAGTCACTAATGTGCATGTGAAAGGAACCTAACATGGAATGGATGACTGGGTGCTATAGCCTTGTTCCAAGGAAAATTTATTACTAATTCAATACTTTTGACATATGAATGTGACTTTATGGGCAAATTGTCCCAAAAGTCTAATCTTATTGTACAATAGTCAATTCAATTGTAGACTTTTCAATTTTGATAATTTAATCCTAAAATCTTTGACAATTTCTCAATATTATCATTTTTTGCGAGAAATGTGAATCGGTAGTCATGCCATGTAGGATGGCATCCACGTTAGTGATTTTCTGCAAAATTGGTGAAAATATTTACATTGGCAAATTGTTAAAGGTTTATGATTAAATTGACCAAATTAAAAAGTTTAGGACTTGATTGGCCATTGTACAATAGGTTATGATATTTTGGATAATTATCTCATTGTTTATAACTATCATAAATGATGGTTGGCGACTAGAAGCAGATGGCGGTGGCTATGGTGGGCAATGACCAATAACAAGTGGTGGCTAACTAGGAGGGATGGCAACCGATGATGGTGACTGTTTGCGGTCAACGGTGGTCGGCAACTGGCGATGGTTGGCGGCTATCCCAAAAGTGAGGAACTATCTTGTATTTGTTGACCCACACTTCTAAGTTCTAATTCTTACCAAAAAAATCTTTAGTCGGCCATTTTTAATTTTGATTTTAGCAAGTGTTCCAAACAATAATTTTATGATTTAGAATCAACTGGTGGGGCTGTGAAATAGGTGATTTAAGGGTTTAGGACAAGTTTTAAAAAAAAAAGTCTTAAAAAAAAGTGCGAATGAAAAGAAAAGAGAGATTAATCGTGACATAACGTGAGAAAAGAAAAAGAGATTAATCGTGACATAACGCATGCCATTGTTACTAGTAATGACGACAAAGACATCCACATAGCTTAAGTCTTGGTCATCGTGGAAGCTATTAAAATTTATTTCCGGTAGCTCCTATTCACTTTCGCTTTACTTTTCAGACAAAAAAGCTTGTGCTGTGCAGTAAAGTCTTTGGAGTATTCTCCGAATATTAAGAAACAAGTACTCGTGGACAAAAAGTATTTCATTTTCATTTCTCTAGTCACTAATGTGCATGTGAAAGGAACCTAACATGGAATGGATGACTGGGTGCTATAGCCTTGTTCCAAGGAAAATTTATTACTAATTCAATACTTTTGACATATGAATGTGACTTTATGGGCAAATTGTCCCAAAAGTCTAATCTTATTGTACAATAGTCAATTCAATTGTAGACTTTTCAATTTTGATAATTTAATCCTAAAATCTTTGACAATTTCTCAATATTATCATTTTTTGCGAGAAATGTGAATCGGTAGTCATGCCATGTAGGATGGCATCCACGTTAGTGATTTTCTGCAAAATTGGTAAGAATATTTACATTGGCAAATTGTTAAAGGTTTATGATTAAATTGACCAAATTAAAAAGTTTAGGACTTGATTGGCCATTGTACAATAGGTTATGATATTTTGGATAATTATCTCATTGTTTATAACTATCATAAATGATGGTTGGCGACTAGAAGCAGATGGCGGTGGCTATGGTGGGCAATGACCAATAACAAGTGGTGGCTAACTGGGAGGGATGGCAACCGATGATGGTGACTGTTTGCGGTCAACGGTGGTCGGCAACTGGCGATGGTTGGCGGCTATCCCAAAAGTGAGGAACTATCTTGTATTTGTTGACCCACACTTCTAAGTTCTAATTCTTACCAAAAAATCTTTAGTCGGTCATTTTTAATTTTGATTTTAGCAAGTGTTCCAAACAATAATTTTATGATTTAGAATCAACTGGTGGGGCTGTGAAATAGGTGATTTAAGGGTTTAGGACAAGTTTTAAAAAAAAAGTCTTAAAAAAAAGTGCGAATGAAAAGAAAAGAGAGATTAATCGTGACATAACGTGAGAAAAGAAAAAGAGATTAATCGTGACATAACGCATGCCAGTGTTACTAGTAATGACGACAAAGGCATCCACATAGCTTAAGTCTTGGTCATCGTGGAAGCTATTAAAATTTATTTCCGGTAGCTCCTATTCACTTTCGCTTTACTTTTCAGACAAAAAAGCTTGTGCTGTGCAGTAAAGTCTTTGGAGTATTCTCTGAATATTAAGAAACAAGTACTCGTGGACAAAAAGTATTTCATTTTCATTTCTCTAGTCACTAATGTGCATGTGAAAGGAACCTAACATGGAATGGATGACTGGGTGCTATAGCCTTGTTCCAAGGAAAATTTATTACTAATTCAATACTTTTGACATATGAATGTGACTTTATGGGCAAATTGTCCCAAAAGTCTAATCTTATTGTACAATAGTCAATTCAATTGTAGACTTTTCAATTTTGATAATTTAATACTAAAATCTTTGACAATTTCTCAATATTATCATTTTTTGCGAGAAATGTGAATCGGTAGTCATGCCATGTAGGATGGCATCCACGTTAGTGATTTTCTGCAAAATTGGTAAGAATATTTACATTGGCAAATTGTTAAAGGTTTATGATTAAATTGACCAAATTAAAAAGTTTTGGACTTGATTGGCCATTGTACAATATTATGATATTTTGGATAATTATCTCATTTGTTATAACTATCATAAATGATGGTTGGCGACTAGAAGCAGATGGCGGTGGCTATGGTGGGCAATGACCAATAACAAGTGGTGGCTAACTGGGAGGGATGGCAACCGATGATGGTGACTGTTTGCGGTCAACGGTGGTCGGCAACTGGCAATGGTTGGCGGCTATCCGAAAAGTGAGGAACTATCTTGTATTTGTTGACCCACACTTCTAAGTTCTAATTCTTACCAAAAAATCTTTAGTCGGCCATTTTTAATTTTGATTTTAGCAAGTGTTCCAATCAATAATTTTATGATTTAGAATCAACTGGTGGGTCTGTGAAATAGGTGATTTAAGGGTTTAGGACAAGTTTTAAGAAAAAAGTCTTAAAAAAAAGTGCGAATGAAAAGAAAAGAGAGATTAATCGTGACATAACGTGAGAAAAGAAAAAGAGATTAATCGTGACATAACGCATGCCATTGTTACTAGTAATGACGACAAAGACATCCACATAGCTTAAGTCTTGGTCATCGTGGAAGCTATTAAAATTTATTTCCGGTAGCTCCTATTCACTTTCGCTTTACTTTACAGACAAAAAAGCTTGTGCTGTGCAGTAAAGTCTTTGGAGTATTCTCCGAATATTAAGAAACAAGTACTCGTGGACAAAAAGTATTTCATTTTCATTTCTCTAGTCACTAATGTGCATGTGAAAGGAACCTAACATGGAATGGATGACTGGGTGCTATAGCCTTGTTCCAAGGAAAATTTATTACTAATTCAATACTTTTGACATATGAATGTGACTTTATGGGCAAATTGTCCCAAAAGTCTAATCTTATTGTACAATA
The DNA here is from genome assembly GCA_019926035.1 of Melaleuca alternifolia. NCBI lineage: Eukaryota > Viridiplantae > Streptophyta > Magnoliopsida > Myrtales > Myrtaceae > Melaleuca > Melaleuca alternifolia. The sequence continues at coordinate 1,141,997 of JAGKPW010003076.1, read as the reverse complement.
GTCAATTCAATTGTAGACTTTTCAATTTTGATAATTTAATCCTAAAATCTTTGACAATTTCTCAATATTATCATTTTTTGCGAGAAATGTGAATCGGTAGTCATGCCATGTAGGATGGCATCCACGTTAGTGATTTTCTGCAAAATTGGTAAGAATATTTACATTGGCAAATTGTTAAAGGTTTATGATTAAATTGACCAAATTAAAAAGTTTAGGACTTGATTGGCCATTGTACAATAGGTTATGATATTTTGGATAATTATCTCATTGTTTATAACTATCATAAATGATGGTTGGCGACTAGAAGCAGATGGCGGTGGCTATGGTGGGCAATGACCAATAACAAGTGGTGGCTAACTGGGAGGGATGGCAACCGATGATGGTGACTGTTTGCGGTCAACGGTGGTCGGCAACTGGCGATGGTTGGCGGCTATCCCAAAAGTGAGGAACTATCTTGTATTTGTTGACCCACACTTCTAAGTTCTAATTCTTACCAAAAAATCTTTAGTCGGTCATTTTTAATTTTGATTTTAGCAAGTGTTCCAAACAATAATTTTATGATTTAGAATCAACTGGTGGGGCTGTGAAATAGGTGATTTAAGGGTTTAGGACAAGTTTTAAAAAAAAAGTCTTAAAAAAAAGTGCGAATGAAAAGAAAAGAGAGATTAATCGTGACATAACGCATGCCAGTGTTACTAGTAATGACGACAAAGGCATCCACATAGCTTAAGTCTTGGTCATCGTGGAAGCTATTAAAATTTATTTCCGGTAGCTCCTATTCACTTTCGCTTTACTTTTCAGACAAAAAAGCTTGTGCTGTGCAGTAAAGTCTTTGGAGTATTCTCTGAATATTAAGAAACAAGTACTCGTGGACAAAAAGTATTTCATTTTCATTTCTCTAGTCACTAATGTGCATGTGAAAGGAACCTAACATGGAATGGATGACTGGGTGCTATAGCCTTGTTCCAAGGAAATTTTATTGCTAATTCAACACTTTTGACATATGAATGTGACTTTATGGGCAAATTGTCCCAAAAGTCTAATCTTATTGTACAATAGTCAATTCAATTGTAGACTTTTCAATTTTGATAATTTAATCCTAAAATCTTTGACAATTTCTCAATATTATCATTTTTTGCGAGAAATGTGAATCGGTAGTCATGCCATGTAGGATGGCATCCACATTAGTGATTTTCTGCAAAATTGGTAAGAATATTTACATTGGCAAATTGTTAAAGGTTTATGATTAAATTGACCAAATTAAAAAGTTTAGGACTTGATTGGCCATTGTACAATAGGTTATGATATTTTGGATAATTATCTCATTGTTTATAACTATCATAAATGATGGTTGGCGACTAGAAGTAGATGGCGGTGGCTATGGTGGGCAATGACCAATAACAAGTGGTGGCTAACTGGGAGGGATGGCAACCGATGATGGTGACTGTTTGCGGTCAACGGTGGTTGGCAACTGGCGATGGTTGGCGGCTATCCCAAAAGTGAGGAACTATCTTGTATTTGTTGACCCACACTTCTAAGTTCTAATTCTTACCAAAAAAATCTTTAGTCGGCCATTTTTAATTTTGATTTTAGCAAGTGTTCCAAACAATAATTTTATGATTTAGAATCAACTGGTGGGGCTGTGAAATAGGTGATTTAAGGATTTAGGACAAGTTTTAAAAAAAAAAGTCTTAAAAAAAAGTGCGAATGAAAAGAAAAGAGAGATTAATCGTGACATAACGTGAGAAAAGAAAAAGAGATTAATCGTGACATAACGCATGCCAGTGTTACTAGTAATGACGACAAAGGCATCCACATAGCTTAAGTCTTGGTCATCGTGGAAGCTATTAAAATTTATTTCCGGTAGCTCCTATTCACTTTCGCTTTACTTTTCAGACAAAAAAGCTTGTGTTGTGCAGTAAAGTCTTTGGAGTATTCTCCGAATATTAAGAAACAAGTACTCGTGGACAAAAAGTATTTCATTTTCATTTCTCTAGTCACTAATGTGCATGTGAAAGGAACCTAACATGGAATGGATGATTGGGTGCTATAGCCTTGTTCCAAGGAAAATTTATTACTAATTCAATACTTTTGACATATGAATGTGACTTTATGGGCAAATTGTCCCAAAAGTCTAATCTTATTGTACAATAGTCAATTCAATTGTAGACTTTTCAATTTTGATAATTTAATCCTAAAATCTTTGACAATTTCTCAATATTATCATTTTTTGCGAGAAATGTGAATCGGTAGTCATGCCATGTAGGATGGCATCCACATTAGTGATTTTCTGCAAAATTGGTAAGAATATTTACATTGGCAAATTGTTAAAGGTTTATGATTAAATTGACCAAATTAAAAAGTTTAGGACTTGATTGGCCATTGTACAATAGGTTATGATATTTTGGATAATTATCTCATTGTTTATAACTATCATAAATGATGGTTGGCGACTAGAAGCAGATGGCGGTGGCTATGGTGGGCAATGACCAATAACAAGTGGTGGCTAACTAGGAGGGATGGCAACCGATGATGGTGACTGTTTGCGGTCAACGGTGGTCGGCAACTGGCGATGGTTGGCGGCTATCCCAAAAGTGAGGAACTATCTTGTATTTGTTGACCCACACTTCTAAGTTCTAATTCTTACCAAAAAATCTTTAGTCGGCCATTTTTAATTTTGATTTTAGCAAGTGTTCCAAACAATAATTTTTTGATTTAGAATCAACTGGTGGGGCTGTGAAATAGGTGATTTAAGGGTTTAGGACAAGTTTTAAAAAAAAAAAAGTCTTAAAAAAAAGTGCGAATGAAAAGTAAATGTTTATCACCGTGCGTGTCCGCTACAAGAAAGTAAAAGATATGATAGAGAGTATGAAGAGGGGGGGAATATGAAGTCACCATCTGAAAGAAGTAAAATAAGAACAACAAAAAAAATCATATTGTTAAACAGATAAATGTGGCACTAATTTCCTTATGAAACTTTCAGTATGATGTTATCAAATTGTGGAAACCTCGTCATTTTTTCTTCACCGTAGATCAGTGAAAGACAAAGAAAAGAGGAACGTTTGCTTTCATGGAAGATAAATAGGAAAAAACACAACCTTCTTGTTTGTTCTTCGTACTTATCTGAAAAAACTGATTACCATTGCCCATAATTAAGAGCACGTGATTTCTGGGTGAAGTGCGCAAAAAGATCTAAGATAAACAAATGAAAAGGCACATATTGTTCGTCCAGTGGACTTGGGAGCAATACAATGCATTGGTTCTTGTTCCAATGGACCTCACCCGCTAATCTTTTTATCTCGAGAAATTATTTTCCTCGAAAATGATAATATTTTCTTGTGTTCGTTTTTCAAAGACTGTCAGCTCGTAGGCCTCGAGCAAGGTCTAGGCACGGTGTTAACGACCGCGATATTTAAAACTAAACAAAGAGGACGAAAAATATTTTTCACTTTTCAAAAATGGAAAACAATTTCCCCACTTTTGAAAGTGTTTTTTTTTTCATTAGTGAAAAATATTTTTCTTGACTATTTTATTTTCCGTGAAAGAAAAGCCGAAAAATTTGAAAAATATTTTCCTATAAATTATTTTCCGTGAAACGAACGGAGACTTAGATTTCGAACTACAATCCTTTAAGAGGCACAGAATGAAAAGAGAATATCTTTCATTTCTTTGATGAGTTATATGTATAACATTGTTTATATTCCTTCAATTATTATGTGCAAAGTATACAATATTAACTATCCAATTACATGCACGAGTGTACCACACTACCTGAGCACGTATTTTTGTTGATTTGGGTGTGGATGATCAACAGGGAATTGAGACGACGAGTTTGTATGATAAATATCATGTAAAAAAATGTATTTTTGAGATTTGAATTTAGACCAATCATTGTATAATAAATTCATGGATATTGACACGTAAGTATCCGAACTATTGCTCTTTTTTGCAATTAAAGCATGTAAAGGTTTTTTCTTTTGTTCAATGGGTCAAGGCATTCCTGACTCTGCCGAACCCCACTTTCTTTTTTTCTCTCCTCCTTCTTTTCTCATCTCTTTCCCCCCCTGCTTCTCTTTTTCCGCTGAGCCCTTTCTCTCTCCTCCTTTCTTTTCTTGTTTTCTCTTCTTCTCTCTCCTGGTTTCCCCTCCTTTTTCTTCTCCCGAAGCTCCCTCTGCTTACGTCCCCTCATCCTCCTTTCATGTCTAGTCAAAGTCAGAATTTTCCCTTCATTTTTTATTTTATTTTGTCGGTCTTTGTCGCCAAGTCCTTTCACCCAAGTCTTTTTTCTTTTTTCTATTTTTTAGGAAAATAAAATAAAATTATAATTTCTAGTTAATAATAATTTTCTCGAAAAATTAACCTAAGAATGATTTATTGGACCGAATGAACCGAGAAAGAGCCGGATGAAAATTATATATCATTATCAATTTTAAGCAAGTCATGTAAAGTGTGAGCAAGTTCCATTAGTAATGGAAAACAAGAAATTCAAGTAGCGATGGAAAAAAAGGAATGTGAAAAGTGAAATAACCCAGTCAATTTGCGTCCTGAAAAGTCTTGATCTTACTGAAATCTATTAAAGTTTCTTTCCCATAAGCTATTTTTTACTTTTGCTTCACTCTCCAGATAAAAGACGGTACTTTATGTCCAATAAAGTCAGTGGGGGATATTTTCGAAATATTACGAAACAAGCATTTGTGCACAATAAGTATTTTACTTTGATTTGTCTAACCTCTGACGTGCAACCTCGAAACTCTTGGTCTTTGCTGCATCCTGACTGGTGAAAGTCTTGGTCTTCCAAGACTTCATAGTTTCCTCTCTCCGTTAGTTCAATATCCTTTGCTTACCCAGAACCCTTGTTGTTCTCTACAGACTTCAGTGACCAATTCTCCCATGGCCATTGTAGAGATCTTTTTGGGTTCCTTCTTTCAGGTCTTGTTAGACAAGTTGACTTCTCTGGCAGTGGACCGTGTGCAACGAGAAGGATTCAGCACCGTCCCGCTCGATGAGTGGAAGGGCATGCTGGCAACAATCAATGCAGTGCTGGATGGTGCAGAGGACAAGCAACTGAGCGGTGACCATGCAGTGAAGTTGTGGTTGGATGATGTTAGGGACTTGGCCTATGACATTGAAGACTTGCTCGATGATTTCGAGATCCAAGCCACTCAAGCCAAGTCGGAGGCAGAATCTAGCACAAGCAGAGGTCAGTTGAAAAGGAAGTTCCCTTTTTTAAGCCGACCACGCTCACTTGTGTCTACAGACAAGGTACAAGAGATTAATGTCAGGTTGGAAAAGATTCTCACCAGGAAGGACCTACTAAGGTTGAGAGAGAATGCTGTGGACAGATCCAACTACACCAACAAAAGGCTCCCCAGCACTTCTCTGCCGGAGCTTCGGTTTTTCGGTAGGGAGGAGGAAGAAGCAGAGTTAGTCGAACGATTGATCAGCGACGTCCAAGATTCCGATGCTACTTTGAGTATAATCCCCATAGTTGGGATGGGCGGTGTTGGAAAGACGGCCTTGGCTCAACGGTTGTATAATCACCCTACAGTGAGCAACTGTTTTGGGAGGAGAGCATGGGCCTGTGTTTCAGATGTTTTTGATGTTCTCAACATAACGAAGACCATTTTGCAGTCGTTCGACGAATCGTCCTGTGAGGGCAAAGATCTTAATTGTCTTCAAGTTAAGTTGAAAGATTATCTGTCTGGGAAAAAGTTTCTTGTGATTTTAGATGATATATGGAATGAGAAGTACGAAGAATGGACTTTCCTCTTAAAGCCATTTGAAGCGGGGGCTAAGGGAAGCAAGATCATCATCACGACACGCAATCATTCTGTTGTTTCAACAACAGGAGCTTCGCCATATCTTTTGAAGGAGTTGTCCATTGATAACTGTACCAGCTTATTAGCCTATCACGCTCTGGGAGCAAGAAATTTTGAGAGGCGCCCAGATCTTGAAACAATAGGCCAGAAAATAGCTGGAAAATGTAGAGGTTTACCTTTGGCAGCGAAGATATTGGGCGGTCTCCTACGTAATAAAGAGAATCTCGACGAATGGGAAGATATCCTAAATAACAGAATATGGGATGTAGCGACGGGAGAAACTGATGAGGTTCTTCCAGCTTTGAAATTGAGCTATCAGCATCTTCCTTCTCATTTGAAGAGATGTTTTGCTTATTGTGCAGTATTTCCAAAGGACTATGTAATTGACAGGGACGAGCTGGCACTCTTATGGATGGCAGAGGGCTTTCTAGATGGACAAAAAGCAAAAAAGGATATCTTGAGATCAGGACAGAATTCCTTCGATGAGTTAGTATCCAGATCCTTTTTTCAACAATCTAGTGTCTTCACATCGAAGTTTATTATGCACAATCTTTTGAATGACCTAGCAAAGTCAATTGCGGGTACTACGTGCTTTACCTTTGGGGAGTCTCAGGTAGTGGGTGATGAAGATGATGGATCTTTTGAAGAGAAAGCCCGTTATGCATCATTTGTCTCAACTCGGCATGTTACATCCGAAAGCTTGAGAGCATATGTTGGAATGAAGGTACTGAGAAGTTTATTGCTGCGGAATGTTCGATTTAACTGTATCATAGGAAAAAATTCTGTTTCGAAGGTGCTGCATGAGTTGCTAACAAACTTGAAGTATTTGCGGGCGTTATCATTATGCCATTGTTACGTCATAGAGGTACCGAATTGTGTCGGTGATTTAACACATCTCCGGTATCTCAATCTCTCGCACACCAGTATCAAAAGGCTACCTGAATCAATTGGCGCCTTGTGCAAATTACAAGCATTGATCTTAAAAGGTTGTGGGTACCTTGCTATGTTGCCTCTGAATATCACAAAATTGGTCAGCTTACAGATTCTTGATATTAGAGATACTGACAATCTAAAAGACATGCCACTGAATATTGGTAATTTGAAGAATCTTATTCTCTTGCCCAAGTTTGTGGTAGGATCAGAGAATGGGCCACGATTAAAGGAGCTAAAGAACTTGCCACATCTTCAAGGAGAGTTGCTCGTATCAAATTTGCTAAAGGTGGAAGAAGTTAGAGATGCAGCTGCTGCTAATTTGTGTGAAAAGCAAGGCCTTAAAAACTTAATCTTGCTTTGGGATAAAGATTTTGGAAATTTCCGAGATAATGAGTGCGAAGAACATGTGCTTCGCCATCTAAAACCTCACACTAATCTTGAACGTCTCACCATCTCGTACTATGGTGGTGGAATATTCCCATCATGGTTAGGTGGTCCATGCTATTCTAAAATAGTATCTTTGTGTTTGCGGGGCTGTCCTAATGTTATGTCACTGCCCCCGCTTGGGCAACTACCTTCACTTCAGGAATTATCTCTGGAAGGTCTGCATGCAGTAAGAACGATAGGCTCTGAATTTTGCGGAGGTAAGAAGCCTTTCTCATCCTTAACAACTCTGAAGTTCAAAGACATGTCGGCATGGGAGGATTGGTCTTGCTATGCCGAGGGCCGGCAAGAAGAAGTCCCATTCTCTTGTCTTCAGCATCTTGTTGTCTGGAGCTGTCCTTCATTGGTCCAGACATTGCCGTGTCAGCTTGACCATCTCATAAGGCTGGGAATTCGTTCATGCCGATATTTGATTAATTCAACTAGCGAGGTTCATCTTCCATCTCTCTGCGAGTTAGACCTTGAGGATTGTAATAAGGAGATTTTAAAAAGCTTGGTCAACCTAACTTCTTTGACAATTCTCAGAATTACAAATCTTGCCGAGCTTGTTTGCTTTGATCATGGGTTTATGAGTTATTTGGTCAAGCTAAGGGAGTTTCGTATAGAAGGGTGTGGCACGCTAATATCCTTGTGGCAAGATAGAAATGATATGCTAAATCTTACTTGCCTCCAGAAATTAGTCATCAAGAACTGTGCTCGATTCACATCTTTTGTGGCAGGAGAAGAAGAGATAGAGCTGCCCTACAACCTTGAAAATATGGAATTGTGGAGTTGTGAGAGTTTAGAAAAGTTTCCTAGCAAGATGCACGCACTCAAAACACTGATGGTTTTGGATTGTCCAAAGCTCAAGGGGCAAACCGTTCCTTCTTATGACCCCAGCAGTAATAACCCGATGTCTCAACTTGAATATCTTCACATAAATAAATGCGACTCTCTGACATCCATTCCATTTGCCGAGGGTAGGCTTGCTGCTCTGAAGGAGCTAAGATTTGAGGAGTGCAAGGGAGTGGAGTCGTTGGAAGAAATCACCGTGGAATCGCTAGAATCGTTGACTATCCGGAGATGTGAGAATCTAAGGAACCTACCACGGTACCTTCACACGCTCTCCCATCTCACTCGTTTGAGTATCGATAACTGTCCAGCATTGGAGATGGAGGAGTTCTCTCCCCTTCCCACCACCCTCTCGAGTATCGAACTTAAGTCCATTACCAGCTACATTGCCAGCTGTAAAAACTTGAGGGAGTTGGAAATAATCGATTGTCCAATCGAGGACTGCCCTCCCCTTCCCATCACCCTGGAGAGTCTTCACCTAGGGATTTGTCTGAAGATAAAGTCTCTACCAATTCAGTGGCATCATCTTACATCCCTCCGGGAGATATATATCGGCTATTGCCCAAGTATAGAATGCTTCCCCAACGGAGGTTGGCCTCCCAATCTGCGGGGCCTTGCAATTTTGGGGTGCGAGAATCTGAAGCAGCCAGTGAGAGAATGGGGCTTACCCTTCCTCACATCCCTCCAATCTCTACGAATTGACGGAATCAGCATGGGAGGGGAGGGAGAGAAGGTGTGCTTTCCTTCGGATGCAGATGCGGATGCGTGGAGTCTTCTCTTCCCTTCCTCTCTAACCTCTCTTCATATAGGAAATATGAGGAAGGTGGAAAGACTATCCAGCGGTCTTCGCAATCATCTCTCCTCTCTCCGATTCTTGGGGATTTTCTATTGCCCGAAGTTGAGAGACTTGCCAGAGGATGGCCTCCCTCCCTCCCTCCGACAATTGCTTATTATTAGTTGCGAGAAGATTCCGAAGGATCGATACTCGAAGCTCGCTGAGGAGATCCCTTTGGACGTTCTGATCTTCAACACGCCCTAGCCGTGATGAAAGATTTCTCTCCATTGACTGCCCTTCTCTTCCTCAGGTAATGCTTCTTTCGTTCTTTTGTTTTCATTTGCCAACTGCAGCCATTCATTCTCCGACGTACAGTGATTTCTCTAAGATTCGGTAAATTTTTCTGTCTGGAATGCATCAATTTCGTTTAACTTCTTCAATTGGATGCTTCGTACCAATTAATCTTTTCCGATGGAGAAGAGTCGCGTATAATTCCCAAAAACCACCGAATGAAGATCAGGGACTGACAATTGGGCGTGTGTTCTCGTTGGGGAGGGGATCTCTCACCCACCCACAGCTGAAATAAGTAAATGCGGTAACGCAACTAAGATTTAGAGCTGAAAAATTATATTTAGCTACTTGAATCCCAGCAAGAGCTTCCTTTAGTCTCCAATTGCACTGCTTTTCTAATCTATATTAGGGACAGTTTCAGGATCAGGTGATTTATAGTGAGCAGTTACTGCATTTCAAGCTTTATAGACATAACGACAGGTGAAGGCGTTCACTCTTTAAGAGTTATTAGGCCATACTAATCATTCCATCTCATGATCTCACTTGTAGAATATCAGCCTGTACTAATATGTCACCATCACTGGTAATAAAGCAAAGTATGCTGGTTCTGGTGTTTGTTCATTTTTAGGTGCTTCCTGGTGGGTATGCATATAATTTTGTTTGTCTGATCTCTCTTAGAGTTTTTTATCACACATGAATGGCAATTGTTATTCAGGACTAATTAATTGTCTCGTTCCAGGTTTTTGGACAATAAGTATGAGGAATATGGAAAAACTATCAACGGTGGAGGATGTATGATGCACGGAGTGTTCTGTATCCTTCCTGTCAAACATCTGTTTTGATGAGAAATATGAGGAACATGGAAAGGCTATTGATTGGTCTTCGCGCAGCAATCTCCCCTCTCTTAAACAGTTAAACAGTTACATTGATTTGGTTCAGATACAATGAAGTAAAATCAATCCACTTCCGCTTTCATCTGCTAACTGCGGCAATTCATTCTTCCATCTACAGTGAGTTTTCTTGGGTAAGTGTTTTGTCTTGAAGGCATCAATTTCGATTCGGCTTCCTCAATCTGATGCTCAATACAAACTAATATTCCTCATTTAGATTCTTCGCATAGAATTCAGCATTTGTTTTATGTTCTCTTCCCAACATTTTTTTTCTCTAGCTTATTCACTGTCGTTGTTTTGCAGATATCTTTGTGATCTGTATTGGCAAAATCTCTTGGAAGGATCACTTGGGAATGCTTTGGAGGTAGGGCTAATTCTGTTAAGGTTATGATTCATATATTGCAATTCAAACAAAAAAGGAAGGAGCATGTGATTTTTATTTGGTGCTTTGATATGTTCTACGTTTTCTTTTAGTGAAGACTAAAAGCGTGATTAGTTATGTGGAAGCCGTGATATGACTGTGAAGAGAGCAGATGCAGTTTTTTTTCCCAGTTTTCTTAAGAATCGAGTACCTTCTTTTTGTTGATGATGATCCTTCATAGTATTAAGCATCTGGGATGAAATTCTGGGGCAGCTCATAATTCCAACCTTTTAGTACAACTCCATTTCATGACAGCATCAATATTCCATAAGTCCCCTTCTGTTTTGGTATCGATCTCTGGCGGGTTAGGAACTATTTCTAACAGCTTGCTAGGAATTTTTAGCCAATACACTTATTCTTGTTTGGTTGAGATTGGAATGCTATGCTACCTACCTCTTTTGTTTATGTTGTCAGCAATGACCTCTGGGGCAAATCTGTTCAGCTCTTTAAAGTATCAGTTGTTTATGTTTGCTCTACCGTGGAATATTATTTCGTCGCACACAATGTCATTTTATCTGAAAATACCTTCTTATGTGGCATTCTTCCTGCAGGGAGTTCCAGAACAAAAGCTTTGAGCTCACTTGTGTTCCTTTGGTGTAACTGGAAATCTTGCACTTCGACCGATTCATACCTTGTTTGATACATCTCGTCCCTGTCCACTACTGTTGCATATGTAAATATGTTGTTGAAGCAATTTCCATATGACACTGTGAAGCTTTATTAGAGGTTAGTTAATTTGTAACCTGAATTGCGATTCACTGTATACTTTCTCCGAGGATTTGGATGTTATTGCACATATAACATGGTGCTTTGCCATATAAATAGGTGTTCAGAAAGCAGAGTTACATTTGCGAAGGTAACTTTCAAGAAACCTTGCATAGTTTTGCTTGACGAACCGTCCAATCATTTGGTAAGATTACTCATTTTTCTCCACTTTATAACTCAAGATTACTTTTCCAGTTAGTTTGTTATTGTCTTCCACTAATTGAACTTCTTGGAATCTGGTCTTTACATTCAAAGTACAGCTGAACCAATCAGTGATCACAGCTACACAGAGCCTCTGTCATCATACATCCAACTTATAATCGAATAGAAACTAAATTAATTGTTCCAACTTGCAAAATATTGGGAATAGAATTGTTATAATAGCCTGATCAGTGTTTTTGTATTACAGAAATTTATAATACTTCAAATATCTGTGCCTATAGACAGTATTAGGCTTTGCACATAATTAATGTGGTTTATAAATATGGACTTTAAGTTCTTCTTTAATGACCAGTGACTATTGAAGTGTTGTCTTTGTAAATTGTTAGTTACTTCTCTAAGGATAGCTGAGCATGAGTCGGCTTTTTTTTATTTGTTTAACCATCCCAGCTGTAGGATTTGGATGCGGTTGAGGTGCTCATTCAAGGTCCAGTCTTGTTCCAAGGAGGAAATCTGATGGTGAGATTGATTTTCTTGCCAAAGTACTTCAATTTGACAAATGATGGATCGTCTTCACAGCTAGTAGCCTCTTTTCACCTTGATTTGCAGTCAAGATGGCGACTTTCCATGGGTGGTTTCTCAAGGCAAGGTGGCGACTTTCCATGGAAAATTCCAGGATCATAAGAAGATATATTAGTCCTCCTTGGATGATCATCAGCCAAGAGTGGTTCAACGGGGTCACACCTTACAAAACGTAAAATGAGGCTCAGCTACAAAGAAAGCGAACAAGGATGAAGACAGGATTACTGCTTATATACAGGATCTACTCGCAGATACAGCGGCCACCATTTGTCTCACGGAAGGATGGTCCAAATGTTTGACATTGAATGTGTGGTATCATTTGCCAATTGCTCAACTACTGAGGGTGTTTGACCAAAAAAAAAAAAAAACTACTGAGGGTGGATTGCAGTCGAAATTAGCAGTGCGAAGATATTTTCCCGTTATTCGTTATTTGGCGCTATTTAGGGGAATTAATTGTGATAATATTTTCACGATCAACGAAAAAGTTGTACCCTTAACTCTTTTAAGTGTAGAATTGCTTTTAGTGACTACGTTGTAGGCCTTGCCTAGCCAAAAAGTACTTTAGTGAAGTTCTGTATGTGAATTGATTAGATAATATCCTCTTAACATGTTAAGGTCAATATTCAAAGTGAGAAGCTTTCGATCTTCCAATAACGGCTATTGTACGGATGGGAGAATAGATTGAAAACAATGGTTTTGAGTGAGCCAATTTGACAGCTAAATTACGAATGAACCTTGGTTGGAGAGACCTCTTTAGTCCTTTGCATTGGCTATGCCCCCTGATGTTATCCGAAAAAAGTGTGTTTGTCAAGTTCAACATAGATGAAACAAATCTCAGTCTCATCTTATTCACAAATGAGCTCTAAACTAAATTTTCTGACAAAAGTAAGTGATGGTTTTGATAGATGTGCCTCGTCTACAAAGCACAAGCACCTCTTTCCGTTTAATTTCTCTGCACAAAATTCTTATTCAACGTGATCATGGATCTCCAAGCGACACCAAGTATATTGTGAGCATCATGCTTAAATAAAGTCTCCGCCTATCTATATGTAAACTCAGTATCGACTTTCTCACAGATTTTTACATAGATTTGTGGATATTTTACTTGGTCTCAGCAGTATATCTTATAATATTCATTAAAGTATATAATTAGAGGAAGAATTCTGACGCAAAAAGGATACAGCTTCAGCTTTGGGTAGGGTTGGGGCATCAAACACATCACAGACACGCTGCTCTTTCCTAGACGTCAACCTGATTGTGGTTGCATAAGCCAGAACATGCCCACCTGCAGGTTTCTTTGGGTCTGGTATCAACACACCACTCCTGAATCAGCTACGACTGAAACAAATAAATCCAAGACAAAGTCATCAAAAATCATATTTTTCCTAGCTCATGGACTGCAGCTACTGTGTGCATCAGCAGTTTACACCAAGGAGCTGGTTCTCGAGAATTACAAGAAGTAATATGAGCTTAGTGCAATCCCCAAATTGCTATTCTTCAGTGTGCAACCATCAAAGGGCTTCATTGGATAAAATCTTGTAACGTGTGCACGACTATGTGATATGAGATGTGATGTTGTACCTTGATTGGTCATGTACACTGCCCCATTAAATTCCTCGGCTATCTTAAGTAAGTGTGAGAGCATATGAGCCCGTTTTTGCTGCAATTCGGAATCTACAAGTGTCAAACAAGATGAGCTGAAAAATCAAAACTCGCATGATTTGACAGTCCTAATGGACCTGGCGCTCTGCAAGTTCTTCCCTCCCAGTAAACTCCACTCAAAAAGAGAGCAACAACTGAATCCCCAATCTGAAATATATTACTCCCCTAAGGTCAACCCTCCACAACTCACACAATGATGCAATTGACTCTCGTGCACAGACTTAATAGTAACTTACATGATGCTTCAGACAGTTTGGCAGCCAAACAAGAAGCAAGTTGTACTGATGCTCATAACTAGACACAAGCATAAATGATCTCTTCAAATTCATGGAAAGACTAGATTACAGCAAGTATACTGGCAAGAAAAGAAGGAAGAGTTGCCACCAGTGTGGAAAGCATTGCTTACATTATGTAGGATAGACCCTGCCAAATGTCTCAGCTATTGGAACAATACGATCAAGGCAACTGCAAGTTTACCAAGTTAAGAAATTGCATATGTACTTACATGGATGTAAGCCGACTATGAAACAAAGGCAGCTTTTTTTAGGTAAAGAAAATGACCAACAGATTACATTAGGAAACAAAGTTCGATCCATGTCGATGTAAACTACCTTGCCATTCTCCCCTCTCATGTGAGTTAGCAGATGGAAAAATTGTTAGGATCATGGAATCCGCAAACCATAAATAAAGAGTGATGGAAAGATGGGAAACTACTGTTGTAGGATTTGCAAATAAAGCAGATTACTTCAAGCGTCACATTCGATTGACGATTTTCCCAAGTCCAAGTCTGACAATGATTAAGGCGTCTGATCGGTTATGACCTAGTATGCTCCCCTGCCTTTTTCCTCCTTGATATGGACCACTGCATATCATGCATTCCAGTATACTGATCGCAGACTACAGAAAATGGCATTGTTATACTTCTATAGTCACCTAACACACACATTCTGATGCCAAGATCACCCACAGTTGTATTCTTTACTGGAAAATTAATCACTGTGTTACTGTTTGCATTACTCGTCTAGGAAACATAAAATGCAACAGAAATTAATGATGGAAACCTAATATGCAATTCAGACCAACCTGAGTAGAATCACACAGGGTATGCACAAGCTGTGTTTTCCCCGACATGAAGAGACATTACTAGCATTTTCTGAGAAAACCAACTAACAAAAGCAATTAAAAGTTCATCAAAGGTAACGTTGTTGGACTGTGCTTTTCACCGAAATTCGCCAAATGCTTCTGTAATTGCACGAGTTTCAATACCACCTGTTGACATTGCCAAACCAGCGAGAGTTGTTTTTTGTCGAAATGCATGAAGACTAATATACACAATCTACCTACCCATGGGTAGCTCAGCTGATTAGGGCGAACTTGGACTTCGTTGAGGTTTTAGGTTCGATTCCCCAGGGAAGAGCCTATGATTTAAGTGAGGGGCCATGACGGTAGGTTGTTGTGCTAGTCTCTCCCGAGGAATAGTTGAGGTGCGCGCAAGCTGGCCCGGACACCTCGGTTATCCAAAAAAAAAATATATATATATATATATACACACACAATCTGCCCAAAAAAAAAATATACACAATCTGCAAAAGAAAGTCAATTACCGCCTAAAAGCTCATCGAGGGCTTGGCTTCCAGTTGTGATGCGAACACCGACTTTCTCCGGAAACAAAAACATTAAAAGTACTTTGTGCTGTGAGGCCAATAGTGTTTAAAGCAAGGGCAGCATTATACAGCCCATATGCCAATTTGCAGGCTTTGTTTCAAGGGCCATCGACTCATTCAGGTCTTCCAAACCATTTTAGCTCGAAGTTTGCAGAATTAAGAACTTACTTTGACCATTTCTATCTCAATTCTGATGAAAACAAAGGGAAGTTAATGCGAAATGCAGATAGAAGTTCCAATTGATTGCAGCGGCCATCTCAGGATAAGATGACTTTAAGCTCTATACCACTTTCTTTTCAGCTGCTTTGCTTATCTTGTCAACTTTTGCTTCAGATAAACCTTTGATTCCATTTAAGTGCTACAAAACAAAGACAGAGGAAATCACCATAGCCAAATAATACCTCCACTTAAATTTTCCGAACTGAAGATCAGAAGCTACCTTCTTTGGCCGTGCTTGCCTGGGCCGACACCTTTCCTAGCTCTAGCGACTTGGTGATTCGGTAAAAGGGAGCGCATTTGATTTTTTGTTTTAATGTTTGAAAATTCGATTTTCACTTCCTATTGGACCTTTTCTGCTCCAATTTGCTAAATAAGTAAATTGGGCTTACTACTTAGAGTCCTCAGTAATCTCTTACATATCTTGTCTTAAGAAAAAAATTATTCTTTACGTGACTCTGTAGACTTAGATATAATGAGTAGAGATTTAACTAAACTTTTTACGAGATATTAATGCTTATGTAGTTCGATTTATTTCTTTTAACAGACTTCATTATGAGTTTATGTTAGATTTTTTGAGTAATCTCAAACACCTCAAAACGTGAACATAACCATTTATAAGACTCTTGAGCTCTTTTAGTTATTCAAATTAAAAAAAGAAGTGCTTTTAATTACGACGGGAAATGCAAAACTCGTTGGGCAGCTAATTAAAACCGAAACAAAAGCCGATTTGTCTTTGTTTTTTCTCCTATTCTTTCTTTTGGGCGAAAACGCAATAGTAAGAGTGGGATGCCAACGTTTCTTGCAAAAACCAAAGCTCCCCGACCCTTCGCTCCTTCTCTCGCCTCGCTTCTTCCTCATTCTCCCGCGCAAACCACACCTGATATTCAACCGGAACTGGTGCTGATCGAGGGAACCCAAGGAGGCGGTAATCGTGCGTTTACGGCGATCATTCGTTTTGGGGTCTTGTTTTCCCTCTTTCTGCTGCACGCAAGCCGTTTGATGTCTGTCCTGAGTGAGAGGCATTTGCTTTTCTTGGGCTTGTTTTCTTGAACTTGGAGCAAGGCATTAGCATCTTGAGATGACCCATCTTCAGTTCACTGTTAAAACCGTTGCTTCCTCGAATGAATGGAGTGCGACAAGAAGGTTTGGATGCATTGTCGCCTCGCTGGTGCGTTTGCCTACTCTGATAAGAAATTGGAGTTCTGGTGAGGTTTTGCTTAACTGGTCGCAGTGTAGATTCATGACCACGAGCAAGAGAGTGCAAGATAGGAGCAAAGACAAGAGGGTCCATGATCTCGAAATCGCCACTGAGAAGCATAAGGTGGTGTCTAAGGCGTTGGTTCTGATGGAAATGTTGAAGAAGGAACCCGAGATGATAATGCCTGTGAGGTCGCTGGATCGATACCGGAAGCAAATTAATTTGCCAAAGCCACACAGTATAGTGGATTTTATTCGGAAGTCACCAAAATTGTTTGAGTTGTATAAAGATCAGAAGGGGCTATTGTGGTGTGGAATGACTAGAGAAGCTGAAGATTTGTTAGAAGAAGAGGAGAGATTGATTAGGGAACACTCTGGCATGGCTGCTGAATATGTAACAAGGATGTTGATGATGTCGGTCGATAAACGGCTTCCACTGGACAAAATTGCGCATTTCAGGAGAGAGTTTGGTTTGCCAGCTGATTTTAGGAGCGAGTGGGTACACGAGTATCCGCAGCACTTCAAAGTGGTTGAGTCTCCAGACGAAATTGATTATCTCGAGCTTGTAGAATGGAATCCTGCTTGGGCTATCACAGAGTTGGAAAAAGCTGTATTGGGGGTATCAGAACCTGCCTCTCATACGCCAGGATTGCTTTCCCTATCTTTCCCCTTAAAGTTTCCTGCCAGTTACAAGAAGATCTATAGATATGGAGGGAAGATCGAGCACTTTCAGAAAAGGTCTTACTTATCTCCTTATGCTGATGCACGTGGCCTCCAAGCTGGATCGAAAGAATTTGATAAGAGGGCCATTGCGGTGATGCATGAGCTACTTAGCTTCACAATGGAAAAGAGGTTGGTAACCGATCACCTCACGCACTTCCAACGAGAATTTGTGATGCCTCAGAAGCTAATGAGACTCCTGTTAAAGCATCTTGGCATTTTCTACGTCTCTGAGAGGGGGAAGAGGTTTAGTGTGTTCTTGACGGGAGCTTACGAAGGAACGGAGCTGATTCAGAAATTTCCGCTGGTTATTTGGAAGGAAAAGGTCCTAAGCCTTATTGGTTATAGAGGGAGGAAGAAAAAGATAGAAACTTTTACAGACTTATCAGATATGGAAGACAATGATTTACGTGAGGCTAGCTCCAAGGCTGAAGGCGTTGCTATGCAGCTTGACCAAGAAGAAGCCATCAGTGAGTTGGAGGATATTGCAGTTGGAGACAGCTCCTTCATGGATATACGTGAAATTGACGATGAATACAAGTCTCATGATTCATTTTAAGGTCATTTATTCTTATTCGAGCTGTCAAGATAACTTGCTTTCCAGTGTTCTTCTTCACAAGTTCAAAGTTTCGAGTATTTGCTGTACATGTTTAATTAGACAGCTCATGCCTACATCCATAAACCAATTCAACCGATGGCGGAATGACCCATCTCATTCCTCGTTAGTCCTAGACATTGCCACTGGAACTCCTGAAATAAATGATTTAGAAAGAATGCGTAGATAATGCTTTTGGCAACTCTCAGCTCGCCTTGGTGCCAGCAGGGAGCAGGGACGTCAGAAGCAGTCTATGTACGATGACAGGTTCAATCTCAGTTATTGGTTTGACCTAATGGTTGTTGGACCACTAATCTGCTATCCTGAAGATGAACTTGCCACCCTGCATTTGAATCGAAATTGTTGGGTCAAAGAGATGATTGGCCAGTAGCTATCATGGAGAACATAGCCTGCCTGCAGCTATCGTGATAAAAATTCTCTCTCTTACTGGTGCCTTGTTCATCACCGTGAATGGATATTCAGGTCCACAATATCTAAAACTGCTTTTTGCAACATACTTTCATTTGAGTTCTATCCAAATGCCTCTTACATAGGTCTTGCAATTTCTGTTCAATCTCCATGAAACTATGGCAAGCTCATGGTTTTGGGTTCTAGTGGAGAACTTCCTTTTGTTGGATTTTATAACCCAACGTCAAACGGGAAGTAGTTTGTATACTCTTTGTTTATGATGGGCTGTGTTTATGGTTGATTCATTTCATTAGCTTACTGTTTAATTTGGCAGAAAGAAATAGGAGAGCCTTTGTGCGATAAATTTCTCTTGCTTATCAAAAGAAAATTCTTAGCAAACTCACTGGAGATGATGTTGAGTAATTTGCTTTCAGATGCTGCGACTAGATTTCTCCTTGTGCTCATAGAAACCTGGATATCCAAAACTTGATACAACAAACCAAACTACTGTGTAGCTAAATATATTGGACTGCATAATTTTCTGATTTTTGCTTTATAACAAGATACCATGGTTGATAGATTTCATTTCTTTTGAAATTATTCGAGATGACACTGGAATAATTTTCTCTTGATTGCAACAATTGGATCTCTTCTCAACCCTGATGAAGTCCTAGAATCTCGATGGCATGCCATGCTCGACTAAGTTCGTAAGACCATTTAAGGTCGTGATATTTTGTTTGGCTTAAATTAAAATAAAATAAGATAAAGCAGCAGAAAAGGTACTTTGGCCTTACCCTTGCAATATTTATGCATTTGACACACAAAGGTGACAATGTAGTTGACAAACCTTTTGGGTTGGCATCGCAGTGAAAGAAAGTTTTCATGTCATAGATGAGGGGCTTGTTGTCGAGCACATGAAACTTGGGGACATCTATGCTCAGAGTGACAAAGTGTCCATTGCAGAGAAAGGAAATGAAAAGGTGCTTGGGACCTCATTATATGCCTCTAGCATTGCCACAATGGGATTAGATGATGCTGAAGGTACTGATGGACGGATGTCACCCTGCATATCGAATGCAAAGGCGATGGAATAGATGATATTCCTGGGTATGGCACTTTTCAGTCAAATAAAATAGAAAGATCATTTCTTCTCTCTGTCGAGGATAGATTGATTGTTACAATTAAGTTTCCTCATATGATTTAGCTCATACTCAAATAATTCCGAATTTGCTGTTTGTTCATGTAATCTGTTATCTTTGTTGGTGGGGCCCTTACTGGTTTTTTTCCTCCTCCTCCTTTTTTTGGTCTTATAGCACCCTTTTGTCAGCATTGATTGTAACCTAAACGAAGCTGTGGACATTACTAAGATTTTTTAGCATGTTACATTGAAGTTTGTCTGATGCCAAGGCTAAGATTATTTGAATACCAAAACATCAAGGAAAATGTCAGTTATGTTTCATAGCTCCAGCTAGAGCAACGACAGGAGTAATGTACCCGGGAGGTTAAGCATCAACATCATTTGGAGCATTATGAAGGTTTTCCTGCATCCTCACATGATCAAGGAGAAAGAGGAGCATCCACCGACGGTCATTCTACAATACCCAAACCTCTATCAGGTATAATCACTGGCTATCATATTCAGTTACGCAGTAAAAGTAGGGCAAGAATTACACCTCAATTCATATCAGTTTGCCAACTTTTAAATTAGGATTGGAGCTTTGCACCACCGTTTTCAAACTTCGGCCAATCAAAGACGTGGTCAGGCTGGCCGTTTGTGGTTCAATTGGGTCCGAACGGCTAGACTCCAGGCAAACCACTGGTGATGTTATAAGCAAACGATTGAAGATATATAACATCGTCGCTTGCCCATAAGCGCATAAAAGGTGTCGTCCTTGGTGGTGAAGCGGAGCGCCAGTGGTCCTTGGAGTTGAGTGCTCTAAGTCCTTTCGTGTGCAACGCCGGCCAGAAGCCCAGTTCTGTATCCGTAGGACTCAATAACTAGGTGGATCTAGCTTTGAAAACCAATCCGTTTCGCCAGTTTAGTGATCAAACTGGAGGTCAAAGTGGTTCGTTCTGATACTAGCAAAAGCTGTCCATGCACGTTCGACTAGATTGAGCCACTGGTGCTTTGTCAAATAAGCATACAATCGTCCCAGAAACAGTTTTTTTTTTTTAGAATGAGTTTTTTTTAAAATGGTTCTCGGATGAGTTTTTTAGAAGAGAAACGTATTTGGTAATTGTACAAAATTTATATTCTTGGAATAGAAAAAGAATAAAAATGCGTTGGATAATTGCACAAAATTTATATCTCTAGAAAAATAAAAGAAATGCAGCAGCGGCGGCAAGAAATAAGAACAAAAAAAATTACCTTATTTTTTAATAATGTTCACTCTCGTTCCAAAAATAGAAAATAAAAAAAAGTATTGTTCTCATTTCTCACTCCAAATCCATCCTTACTCATTTTTTCATCACGGAAATAGAGAATGAGAATTTGCAAAATAGGTTTCTCGTCCGAAACTCGTCTGGGGAAGAGAAACCAAGGATGAGAATCGTTACCAAACAGACCCTAAGACGTCATAAATCAAAAGGATGTACCGAATTTCTTTGCAATCAACTAATCTCCAGCAGAAGAAAGGTGCAATGGAAGCATATGGTTCGCATGAAAGCAATTCTATCCAGAAATCTAATTCTAGATAGAATTAGATTTTTTTTATTCTGTTCTAGAATGAGTTTCTCAAGAAAGAAACGCGTTTGATACGGTTAAAGAATTTCTATTCCAGAATGAAAAATCTGTTTGATATGGTAAAAAAATTATGTTTCTGTTTCTGATTCTATTTCTGTTTCATTTAAAGAAATTTTTTAATTTTTTAGATTTCAAGATATTCATTCCATTAAAAATCAAATACTTATTATTTAGCCTAAAAAATTGATAATTTTTTTCACATTTTATATTGTAATTGAACTCCGAAGTCACTTTAATTGCATAAATCACAATATATAATAATTCCCAAAGGACTAGGAGAGGGGAGGATACCCAATATTGAGGTAAGGCATTTTTTCTGTGGGTTTTGCCTGACCAATTCGTTGGCCAGAATTAAATTGAAAAATTGATGATATAGAAATTTAATTTTTCAAGAAAATTTGGGATTTCCAAATAAAAAATTAAAATTTTTAATTTTTAATAATATAAATTATTTTTTGATTTTTTGATTTTTAATACTTTTTTTGAATTTATTTTGTAATTTATGAATTATCTGGATTTTTTTTTAAAATTTCCGAGTTTATTTATTAATTTATTAAATTTTTATTTGTAATTCGAAAAAAGACTTCTGACCGAGTCTAGGCACGTTTGAAGAGAGGAGGGTGAGAGCAATTTGATTAGGGCAAAAAATGAAGAAAGATTGCTAAAAGACTTCTGACCGAGTCTAGGCACGTTTGAAGAGAGGAGGGTGAGAGCAATTTGATAAGGGCAAAAAATGAATAAAGATTACTAAAAGAGAATGGATTCTCAAATAGTGCCCGAGAATGGGAAATGAAAAAAATTTCATTTTTCATTCTTGCCCTAAAATCAATTATGGATGAGAAATCTATTCCAGAATTGGTTTTGCGACATTTTGTTAATTTTTTATTTGTAATTCGAAAAAGGACTTCTGATCGAATTTGGGCACTTTTGAAGAGAGGAGGGTGAGAGCAATTTGATTGGGGCAAAAAATGAAGAAAGATTGCTAAAAGAGAATGGATTCTCAAATAGTACCCGAGAATGGGAAATGAAAAAAATTTCATTTCTCATTCTTGCCCTAAAATCAATTATGGATGAGAAATCTATTCCAGAATTGGTTTTGCGACATTTTGTTAATTTTTTATTTGTAATTCGAAAAAGGACTTCTGATCGAATCTGGGCACGTTTGAAGAGAGAAGGGTGAGAGCAATTTGATTAGGGCAAAAAATGAAGAAAGATTGCTAAAAGAGAATGGATTCTCAAATAGTACCCGAGAATGGGAAATGAAAAAAATTTCATTTCTGCATTCTTGCCCTAAAATCAATTATGGATGAGAAATATATTTCAGAATTGGTTTTGCGACATTTTATTAATTTTTTATTTGTAATTTGAAAAAGGACTTTTGACCGAGTCTGGGTACGTTTGAAGAGAGGAGGGTGAGAGCAATTTGATTAGGGCAAAAAATGAAGAAAGATTGCTAAAAGAGAATGGATTCTCAAATAGTGCCCGAGAATGGGAAATGAAAAAAATTTCATTTCTCCATTCTTGCCCTAAAATCAATTATGGATGAAAAATCTATTCCAGAATTGGTTTTGCGACATTTTCTAATCAAACAGAATTATCATCCGGAATGAATTTTTTTGCTCCAGAATACATTTTGGACGAAAATTAGGCGCCTGTCATGCGCACCCATAATAACCACGGCTGCTTCGCAATCACAAACGATCACCCCAGCAAGAAGAATTTCGAGATCGTTATCCCTCCATCCTTATTAAAGAGTACGTCCATGTCATGATTTTGATCGTCTTTCCTCAACATGTTGATCTCGGAGTTCAGGAGCATGTTCTCTCTGTAGTACTGCTACGCCTCCTCCCAGATCAGGTCTCTCTCGTTTAACACTTTCCGCAGTAACCTCGTCAGGACACCTATCTCCTTCCGAGAGTCTCGCAGTTTGTCCTCGAGCTCGCTTATCTTCTCATCCTTTACGAGAGCATATACTTGTGCCATTATATATTCTCTTTTGCTTATAGTAGATAAGGTTTTAGCACCAAGAAAAATGATGGATGTAGTATAACAATGTAATCCGTCGAATTTTTGTAGGAACTTCTCATCCACTCTTGCTCAACAATCATCTCTATAAAAAAAATGATTGTAAGACACGCACACAAGTGTGCTCTTTAGCTTAAATGTAACAATAAAATAGTAAGTCTGTGCAAAGCACGCACGACAACAATACAAAGGGTGGATCAAAGTCAATCGTATCATGTAGTCTTTCTTGAAGTTAGGCATATTAAAAGGGTGGATCGGATCAAATGTAGCCCAACTCCTAATGAATCGTTCAAGACATTAACTGATTTTATGCAACATAACTTCAGCAGTCTATACTCAACCCGACCCAATTCGGACCTAATCCATACCCACACAGCCTCGACTCCAAATTTTCAGCCATTTTTGGCAATAAAATTAAAGTGGGTGGTACATTTCAAACTCACTGAGACCTATGTTGCCATCTCTACTTGAAGCGGGGCTCAACTTTTGGTCTTCGGCATTCATTTTAATGGTTGAATTTTAAGGGACGTGGCCCTACCTCTCCCTTGACAGCAACCAAAATATATAAACCATATTTATCTCGGCAAGCAACGCCCATGCCTTCTTCAATAAAACTTTCTACGGCTGATCCTTTCGGCTGGCAAGTTTCCCCATTCTTCTACTCTCACAAAGTCTTCAAAATATTCTCGACTTTCCCCATCCTTTCGAGCATATATTTATGCCATTATATATTCACTTGTGCTTACAGTAGATAAATTTTAGCACCAAGAAAAATAATAGATGCAGTCTAACATCGTGATTCGTTGAATTTTTCTAGGAATTCTCTTGCGCAACAATCATCTATATTCTTTTTTTTGTAATGATTTTAAGACCTGCACACATTTGTGCTCTTTAGCTTAAATGTAACAGTAAAATAGTAAGTCTGTGCAAAGCACACGTGACTACAGTAGAGCCATACAAAGTCAATTGCATCGTGTAGTCTTTCTTGAAGTTAGGCATGTTAAAAGAGTGGATGGGATAGAAAATAGCCCGACTCCTATTGAATTGAGTAATTCACATTGACTTACTTTTATGCAACATAATTTCAACAGTTTATACTCAACCTGATCCGATTCGGACCCAATTCACACCCACACAACCTAGGCTCCAAATTTTCAGCCATTTTCGGCAATACAATTGTGGGCATTCCATTTCAAACTTGCCAAGGCTCATGTTGTCATCTCTACTCGAAGGCAGGGTCCAACTTTTGGGCTTCGGCATTCATTTCAATGGTTGAATTGTAAGGGACGGGGCCTCCCTCTCCCTTGGCAGCAACCACAAAAATATAAAACCAATTTTGCTTTAGCTCGGCAAGCAACGCCCATGCCTTCTCCATTAAAACATTCCACGGCTGATCCTTTTGGTTGGCATGTTTCCCCATATTCTTCTACTCTCACAAAGTCTTCAAAATCTTCTCAACTTTGCCCAAACCCTGGCATTATCGTCCAATTAAGGAGCTCAATGGTACTATTTGCTCATTCAAAAAAAGAAAAGAGATTCTTTCATCGTTAACGAGTCCCGCTTTGGGAGATTTGCAACTACTAAGCTGTAAAGTTGCCACTTTCTCTCTTGGTCTGTCCTGTCATTGGGATATGAGTTGGGCTTTTCGAGCCCTGAGCACCATCGGCCTATTCTGTTTTTTTTTTTTTCCAATTTTTGGGTGCAGGGAAGAATTGTGGCTGGAATCCTTGAAATCAAAAGTTTAGATAGAGTTGTAAGCTTTCGCTCTTACGCCTTACAGAAATAAGAAGTAGTATTGATTTGGAACATCATGAGTCGATCAATCTGTCATATATTGATGTAGTAACCAGTGTCAATGATAGTAGGACTTAATCATGGAACTTCATCGCGAAACTGGAAGTTAGAAAATCAAATTACATAATGCTTACATCTTTAATAGCATGAGAATTTTCATACCTTTTTTAGTACTCACGAGAGCATGAATTTATGCCAAGTAGATAAATTTCTAACACTAGATGGAGTCTCACATCTTGACTTGTCGAATTTTTTTAGTAATTTCTTGTCCACTCTTTTTCTTTTTTTACTAGTTATTCCCAGTATGTTTTTTTCGGGCCTAATTCCATAAAATAAAAAAAGCCAAATTTTAAGTCTAGTCATAACTTTATCCAAAACTTTTTTTGTCTAATAAACAGCCCCCAACTTTAAGTCTGGTCCCAATTTACCCTAAACTTCTTTTCTTTTTCTAATAAATAGTCACAAACTTCATATCAAGTTCCAGATTTACCCCTAATTTTGTTTTTCTTAAGAAAATTACCAACTTTTAATCCATTTTCAAATCTACTCATGTAGTTCATTCCTAGTTTGACGTGGCATTTCCATATCAATAATAAATCTACATCAACAATTTGACAATGAATATTATCTTTAAAATGAAACCGTTCTATAATATAAAAATTAAGAACGACTAATGATGATTATTGGATGAATGGCTAATCTGGACAAATTTAGGATTAAATTGTAAAGAGATAATTTTTCTCTCAAACAAAAAAAAGTCGGTGTATATTTGGGATTAGGCATAAATTTTTTTGGATTTTTTTCGAAACAAAATTAGTTTTGGATAGATTTAAAACTGAACCTAAAATTGGAATTTTTTTTTTCGAGAGATTTGACACTATCCTTTAAGTTTAGGGTTTGTTTAGGAAATTAGGTCTACTATTTTCCATATAACATAGAAAGTACTAAAAATTTAAGATCATGTTGAGTTGAATACTTGTCGATATTATATTGGATAAAAACGACCTAATATGGATTGAATTAATAAATTTGGCTCAAATTCACTTTCAATCTGTCCAAATTCTGTTTGATTCACATATTGGACGAGTCTAATGATTAACAACAAAACTCACGTATTATTAATTGTAGCCAAATAACAACATAAAAAAGGCCTGGACTTATGTGGATCGGCTAAGCACTATGACATGATTTTGGGAAATTTCTTAGCAACGGTGAACTTCCCGTTTCCTTTTTCGCACAAAGAATAAGAATTCAAAAAAAGAAGAAGGGTAGTTTTCCACTTACGGCGGAGCCCGTCGCGTGTCTGGGCGACGAACCTCTTTTACCAAAACACCCTCGTCCAAACTCAGAATTCACGGATCACGTGCGCCGGCTCGGACTGAAAGCGGGAGGGCACTCGAGACTTTGCACATGACAATTTCTCGGCAAGTAACTTTTAGCGCCCGCTCCCTTTCGCTGTTGTTTCCTCTTTTGACCAGAGACCGTCGTCGTCGTCGTCGTCTTCTAGGGTTTCCTTCTTCGCGCGGCCTCCATTGTCGTTTCGTTCTTAACCCCTCGAGGAGCGTCTTTCCCCGTCATCCCTTCTTCCCCCACAATTTTCTTGAAAATTCGCGGGTCTTTTCAAGAATCGTCTTCTTCCTCCGCTGAATCCCCCCTTCCCCCTTCCCCCAACACCTCCCTGTATCCGTTCTCCTTTCGTCCCGAAGTTTTGGTTTTTCTTTCCTTCTAGTCTCTTCGTTTGAATCGATGGGGGTACCCACGATGCAAGGGGAGAGCGAGGCCGATGCTGCCGAGAATCCCGAGCCCCCCAGCCCGACCCGCGATTCTTGTAGCCAAGGTGGCGCTTCGGATGACGATTTGTGCCTCGACGTGTCCGGGGAGAACCTGGAGTACTCGCTGCTGCCCCCGAACTTGAATGGGCCCTCGGTTAAGGACCTATATTTGTATAAGAACGAGTTCAGCTTGCTCCCGAAGTGGGTTGGGGAACTGAGGAGGTTGAAGACATTGAAGTTCTTCGCGAATGAGCTGAATTTGTTCCCGAATGAGTTGGGGAATTTGGTGGGGTTGGAGTCCTTGCAAGTGAAGATATCGCCTCCCGACCTAAATGGGATGGCGTTGCATAAGTTGGAAGGGCTGAAAGAGCTCGAACTGAGTAAGGCTCTGCGCAGGCCTTCGGTTTTTCCTTTGCTCAGCGAGATCGCTCAGCTCAAGTGTTTAACCAAGCTCTCCGTTTGTCATTTCTCTATAAGGTATGCCCTTTGTGTTAGTGTTTGGTATGGTTGATTTTCAGGGTTTTTTTTTTTAATGTTTGATTGGGATTGAGTTATATACAATGCGTCCTGTACAGTTCGGTGAATTACTAAGATTGAGTGTTTGAGAACTGTAAGGAGCAGAAATTTGGTCCTTAAAATTAGTAATCGCCTCTGGGGTGTAAGAAGCTAAGTTTGTGGGGAATCGTGCGTGGTTTTCAGGGACCATTTGATGGTCCTTCAACTTTGGTACTTTAGGTTGGACATTTTTCTTCTCTCTGTCTTGACACAGGAGTTTTTTCATCGCGGTGTAAAAACCTTGGTTTAGCTGTCTGGGCAATCAGTTCCAATGGTTGCTTTAGTTGCCTCCAGGAAGTTTGCGTTGTAGGTTTGACTTGAGATCGTGCAGTGTTATTGTGAAAGTTATAGATGGTGAAGTATGCTGTTTATATCTCATCTGAACAGGAAGAAGTAATTGTACATCTTTCTTTTAGTCTTTTCCCTTGGAATGTTGTGATTACAAGTTTGACAGAAGTGGTACCTCTTATGGACATGTAGTTATATTCGAAATTCTATATTAATTTATTTATGCTATTGTAACTAGTAGTGCATACTGTCTGGGATAGTGCATTGGCCTAGTAGTAAACCATCTTTACCAAGATTGATGAGGATTTTTAGTTAAATTCCTACCTTCTGCTCTCCTTAACACGTGAGTGTAGACAGTAGTCAATATGGTATTGTCAACCATCTAAACCTTTTCTCCTGTCCCATTCTATGATGACTAAAGTAAGCCTGATATAATCACTCCATGTTCTGATGCATGTTTTGAAGTTTGCATAACTGAGGAAAGGCTATGTCTTAAATTCTTGGGTAGCATCCTGTTCAAGGAATATGTATAAACCAAACTAGATTGTATATGGGAACACTGACGAAGCCAGAATCAGGTTAATTTTTAATTTTTTAATTTTTTTTTGGGAGGGGGCTGTTGGGGGCGGGGGCGGGGTTAGAACTCATTGATAAAATACAGAGTAAAAAAAAAAATTGTGCGTAAGAATAAACCTAAACACAGTAAAGTGTATTATTTATTAGTAATTTAAAATATACAATCCTCTTTGAAGTTTAGTTGTATCTTGTTCTTGAAATTTTCTGTATAATAATATATAAGTGTTTGGACAAGAAAAATAAAGTATTTTTCTAGATGACTATATGTGATAATTATATATCATGTTACAGTTTATTTTAACAAGAAATTTCGGAGTATGGTCATGGATGGATTCATCCATATATAAATAATATTTTATACCTTAACCAGATAGATTGGCATACTTACAAAGGCATATAGGTATTGTCAGTAGAAAGTCATAATTTATTGCAAGAAAATTATTGAGAAGAAAAAGATAATAGAATAAGATATCAATAGACATTAGATAAGATCTAAACTGTTGTAATGTTAAGTTATTACTTTACAAAGACATAATAATTGCAATTTGCATTCATCATTTGATTTGCATCTTTCAAATAAAATAAAATTATTTTAGTTACTTCTAAATTTCAGTACTCGTTTGATACAGAACGACTATTTTAGGTAATACTATTTTAATTTTTTCGAAACTAGGGAAAAAAATCACACACTTTGTATGTGCAATAAGCAAGAAATGAACTAGACCCTGGCATATATTTAGAGGAAGAGAATCCAACAATTTCAATTTAAAATACAGTTGAACACTTTCATGTCGAAGATAAACACGGAAGAGGGTACAAATGAGCCAAGTCATGGTAGCTCGTGGAAAACTTATAGCGTAATTATGAACCTTATTTAAGATCAAAGTTATGTGCTAAATTTAATTAGATTTGATTATCCATTGTCCTTTCTTATGTTGGATTGGTGATGCACAACTGATATTCACCTCAAATAAGTTTGGGGGGCCCATGTTTGCAGAAATATATATATATATATATGTTAGATGAAGAATGGACGTGGTAAGTTTGCTTGTTTAATCTGCAATGTTCTGTGTCCAGATCATATTTCTTGTTACTCTTGACTTTCTGAGTCTTTATGGTTGAGTCTATATTTACTGTTTCTCTATATAGGTAGGAATTATTTACTTATGTTGATAATGGTGCCGTTTTGCTCATGCAGATGCCTTCCACCAGAAATTGGTTGCCTGAACAAGTTGGAGTACTTGGACCTTTCATTTAATAAGATGAAGAGTTTGCCAAATGAAATAAGTTATTTAAATTCTTTGACGTCCTTAAAGGTTGCTAACAATAAATTGGTGGAACTTCCCACTAGTTTGTCTTCTCTTCGGCGATTGGAAGTTTTAGACCTTTCAAGTAACATGCTGACATCAATAGGCCCTCTTGAACTTGACTCCATGGAAAGCTTGCGAAGTTTAAATCTTCAGGTGCTTCGAAATTCAGTCTTCTAATTATTTATTTTGTGAATGTTTATGGAATTATTGAATGAAGACGCTCTCTTTGTTCATTAAACCTTTTTTTTTTTCAAATGAACTTCTAAGTAGAGATGCTAGGCTGTGGTATAATTGGCATCTGCTTTTTGTTCATCTTTTTTTATACTTTTGCAGATGAATGTTCAACTAGAGAAATTAACATGCATTTTTTCTGTTGATTTTTGTTATTATTCAAGCACAATAAGCTTTCAAGTTTTCAAATACCTTCGTGGATATCCTGCGATATAGACGGGAAGGAGTTGTCCAATGATGATAATGCCAATTCTTTGGCCGAAATGGAAGTATATGAATCCATCCCAGACGATGAAGGAACGATCTCTTGTAGCAGTAAGACCTTCAGAACTAGTTTCTTCAGCTTTTTCATGTATAGTTTGGATTTGTCTACCATGAATTTCTTCAGCCTTGCTGCTTCTAAGAACTGGGTTGTACTTTTTGTAGGCTCCTGCCATATATCGGCAAGTTTATTGGCTGGGTCAGCATCAAATGCTAGGTGTTTTTCGGCTCGGAAATCATCAAAGAGGTGGAAAAGGAGGACCTATTTGCAACAAAAGGCTCGGCTAGAACGTTTAAACAACAGCAGGAAGTGGAAAGGTGAAAAACATTCAGATGAGTTGACCAAAAAAGGTGATCAAATGTGCAAGTTGTCTAACGATGACGCCTCAAGAGATGCAGCATCAGAAATCACCCGTGTGGATGGTGGAGATAAAGTACCAATTTCAGGGGAAATTGCATCTGAAGATGTGCTTGGCAGTGTGGATGAGGATGGCATTAGTTCAGAAAGGGAATCAAAGGTGGAGAACCACTCAAATGTTGCCTTTGACTCTGCGAGTAGTGAGCTAGGACATGTTACGATCATGTCAAATGCCTCTACTGATGAGCAAGATGCTGAGTCACTATTACAGAAACACGAGGTCAGTATCAAGTGTAAGAGGTATTGTGATCAGCATCTTGATAACCCTAAACCATGCAAGTGTCGCCGGCCAGCTGATGAGAGTTTAGATCTATCCCGCCAGTATTGTGATTTCTCTTTCTGTGGTGTTGAGGATTATCTGCGGGATGGCTTTTATGATGCCGGTCGTGACCAACCTTTTATGCCTCTCAGTAGTTACAACAAAATTTTACCTATCGACTCACGTGAAGTAATTCTTGTGGACAGGTTCGGATTCTGTTCACTGTTTTCTATATTTAGTGAGAGCTTTGCTGCAAGCTTATGACAGATTCTTTCTTCTTTGGGTCTAATATTGTGGCATTTTCAGGGACAGAGATGAAGTGTTAGATGCAGTTACTCTCACTGCGCAGGCTTTGGTAATTCGTTTCATGCGATTAAACAGTTTAACTGAAGATCAGGAACTGGAGGATTATGCACTTCAAATATCATCATTGCTTGCGCTTTTTGTGTCGGATCATTTTGGAGGGTGTGACAGAAATGCAATGATAGAAAGGACGCGAAAGGCTGTATCTGGCTCGAATTATCGGAAGCCTTTCGTTTGCACCTGCTTAACTGGAAATCGTGATTATGTTGATTCATCTGTCAACCAAATGCCCAATAATCAGGATATTATACTGAGCGATCTATGTGAGAAATCTCTTCAGTCTATCAAAGCGAGACAAAATTCTGTTATTGTTCCTATAGGAACTCTGAAGTTTGGTGTTTGCAGACATAGAGCAATTCTCATGAAGGTGACTGTTTGCTGTAATTATGTTTTTCTTGTTGATATTAAAATACTTTAAGCTGACTGCTCACCAATTTTTTCCCAGTATCTATGTGATCGAATGGTGCCTCCTGTGCCATGTGAGCTTGTCAGAGGTTACCTGGATTTTTCTCCGCATGCTTGGAATATCATTCTTGTAAAAAAGGGTGATTTACGGGTCCGCATGGTGGTTGATGCATGCCGTCCACTTGACATACGTGAAGAGACAGACCCAGAATATGCTTGCAGGTCAATGCACTCTTCTCATGTGATGGTTAGACTGTTTTTTCATTAAACAGTTTTCATACCTGAGCTTGATGCTTTAATCTTGGATGTACTAAAAGCTCTTTGGTTTTGAGTTAAAAATGTTATCATCGGGTGAAAAGCATGGTTACTGCGTGAAAAGCATGGTTACTGCTTTCTGAACTTCTCCTTGCAGTTCAATAGACTTTCTTGGCGAGATATTTGTTGGCCACTGTTGTTTTTTTGCCATGGGTAAAATTAAACCTTTGGTGCTTGCTCATCTTTTCTGCATGCCATGTAATATAAGTTGTGACCGCCCCAATTATAAATGTAATATAAGAGGGGCATGTGAACGTGGGTTATGGTTAGACTATATTGAACTGTGTCCTCTATCTTTACTCTTGTTTCTTTGCAATCACCCACCCTATTGAAAACTAGGAAATACAACCGTTTTGTGGAGGCACAATAAATGGCCCGTCATTTTCTGGTTGGAACGTGGCATAGAAAATGATGCTGAAAAGTAAAAAGCAATGATGCTAACTATTAGGAGTTTTTCTGAAGCTTAAACAATGGGTGGAGACTAAAATTACTTTATTACTGAATTCTGCAGGGACAATTTAAGTAGTTTCAGTGTTTTATCTTTGAAGTGAATTTATATTAGCTGCAGAAGAGGATAAAATTCAAAACAGAGAATTTGCAAATTTTACATGCATAAAATGACCTTAAAGTTAAACCGGTATTAACTGGGTATAATTTTCACTGAGACATTCTCTATGTGCTTTTTGGAATCTATAACAATAGATTGTCAGTCTTTTGTTGAGAGAAATCTCATTTTTTCCCATACTGTTGTTTTCATGGTTTTCAAATTTGTTTTATAATTTACATGAGTTTCTGAAGCTTGGGCTTGTTTTGTAGGTATATTCCTCTTAGGAGGTTTAGAGGTTCGCTTTCAAAGGAAGCTGTTTCCGAGTCTGCATGTGTTCTTCCTTCTCTATCCACATCTGATGAAATTTGCAAAGCAGCTTCTACCTCTATCGTCCATTGCAGTAACGCTTCGACCAAAGTTGTAGCCAAGGTAATATTTTGAGTTAGCAGGAGCATTATCTGTGGCATTGTCTTTTGTTATAGATTTTAAGATGAAGTTTTTTTTATTTGGTCTCAGTCGGTGCCTGTTGGCTTTTATCAATTGATTAGGAAACTTTGTTCCGTATTGTGAATGCCTGTTTCTATTTCATTTTCGAATTCAAGCCTACAAGTGATTTTTGGGCTTGTTTGGCTCTTGAAAATATAAGGACTTCTTTTTCAGCTGATGTGTTTGACAAAGCTTTAAATTTTTTAGACAAGTTTTAGAAAATTAAAAAAAGTGAACGAGTAAGACCTACTTTAGAAATTAAACTTAATAATGCAAACTTAATTAGATATTAAACTCAACAATGCAAAAATCACAAAAATGAAATGCTTTAATTAGAAACATGATCCTTTTTCACAAACCTTACAATTTTTTATTGAAGCAAACACACACCCGTACCTCTTTATGTTTTCTGCATAAATATTTATGAGTTGATTCTGCAGGTGCGTTGCTTGGAAGTATGTGGTAACTCAGCTGAGGAAATTAGGAAATTTGAGTATAGTTTCCTGGGTGAAGTGAGAATATTAGGTGCTGTACAACACGCTTGCATTGTGGAGATGTACGGACATCAGATATCTTCCCAGGGGGTCACTTCTGCGGATGCAAATCCTGAGCGTCGTATGTGGCGTTCTGCAATTTACATGGAGTATGTGAAAGGGGGATCAGTGAAGGTGCTTTTCTTTCTGTACAGCTATCAGTGTACTTTCTGAAATTTTATTTCCTCTGCTTATGATATACTCTTTTTATTAATTTCATGCTTATTATGACAGAATTACCTGGAGAAGCTGTCTAAATCTGGTGAAAAGCATGTCCCCGTAAATATGGGTCTTTTTATTGCTAGGGATGTCGCTTCTGCTTTGGTGCAGCTGCATTCAAAGCATATTATTCATCGTGACATAAAGAGTGAAAATGTTTTGATCGATCTTGATGCAAGAAGGGATGATGGAACGCCTATGGTGAAGCTATGTGATTTTGATAGAGCGGTTCCTCTTCGATCTTCCATACATACATGTTGTATTGCGCATGTTGGAGTACATCCTCCCGATTCTTGTGTTGGAACACCTCGCTGGATGGCTCCAGAAGTTCTTCAGACAATGCATAAACGTGAATTATATGGGCTGGTAAGTCTTTTCTTTAGTTCACTGAAGAACTTTGTCAGAACACTGCCTTGCATTTTTTGTGAACCTTACTGATTGATCGCCTGACTTAAATGACTGCAGGAAGTGGATATTTGGTCATATGGCTGTCTGATTTTTGAATTGCTGACTTTGCAAGTGCCATATTCAGGTTTATCTGAGCCACTGATTCACGACCTTATTCAGGTAAAGCGTTAGAGGGATTCATGTCTTTGTTCATCCATTTCATGACTAGTATCATGTGATATCAGTTTTGGTCTTGGAAAAAATACTCGGTACTTTCTTTCTTTTTCTAATGTTAATCAATTTAATCAGGGGGGAGATCGACCAAAGCTAACAGATGAGATGGACTCATTAGTATCATCAGATGACCATACAACTATGGGATCAGGCCCAAAGTCGGAGGGACCAGATGTCGAGCATGAAGCATTAAGATTTCTTGTCGATTTGTTTCGCCGTTGTACAAGGAAAAACCCGGCTGATCGTCCATCAGCAAGAGAGATCTACGATTCAGTAACTGTTCGAGTTAGAGACTTCATAACTATACATGGGAACCAGAAAGATCGGTAGTAAAACTTTCTTGATGACCAAAAAATTTTTGCAGCCCCTAGGATGTTGGTGAGCTGATTATTTTCCAGGCATCGCGGGTCTGGGAGTGCGGATTATGCCGAGAATCTCCCAAACTAATATCATTTGGCAGTCCTGAGCCTGGCAGTGTGTTCTCGATTTTTCCCTGCTGGATCGTGTGCGACTGGGCAGTCGAGACGAGTGCGATTGAAATGTTTGTAGGCAGCCCTTTTTTTTGTTTTTGAGCTGGCATGAGATGTACATGTTCATGTTCATTCGGTTGAATCTACCTCATCATGTTATTGACACTGCCCAGTTTTTAACCATTTATTAAAGGGGACTCCCCAGTTTGGTCATGTACTGTGCTTACAAAACTTACCATTTTAACCATTTGACCTTGATCAAGGACTGGGTGATATCTCATTTTGTGGTTCCTATGCCTATCTACGTATGTGCCTGAAATGGTTTTCTTTTTTGATCATTACATACTTTTCAGACATAATAATTAATATTGACCACGCGTGATTTGGAATTCAAAACTTTAGTACCGAAATGCTTTTGGTATATTGTTTAGCAGTTTAAACACAAATTGTAATGTGCTAGAAAAGTGATTATGATTTTATCTAAATGCAGCTCTGTTGGAAATCATAAATTAAATCTTACTTTCCATTACGTATCGACGCGAGCAAACGATCCATTTCATTCCCTTGATTACTTTGCTAACAATCGAACAGAGTGATCGAAATTATTGTTCTAGTCTGTACCATTCGATTTCATTCTTTCATCCTGTTCCGTTTTGTCATAGTAAACACAAACTGTAGTTCTTAACGAGTGGTCGATAATTTTGGTCCTATTTCTACTTATCCCGAAGAGCTCGACTTTTTGTAATTTATCCTGTTAAAGTAAAGGAAATTTTCCGACAGATTCCACTGCTCTAAATCATGCGTAAACAAAGTCATATGATATTTAGGTGCAGCAGAGGGATTTAAACTAGTTATTGATAATAAAAAGAAATGAAAAGAGAAGTAGATCGAACATCTCAAATTTGTCCGACCCAATGAACGGCTTACCTTCTGGATCATATATAACTATAGACAAGATGACTCACATCTTACCTAGTGTTTTTTTTTTTTTGTCATATAATCATTCCAGTAGAAGTTTGATGAGACCAATATATATAATTAGCACAAATTAAATCCGAAAGGCTAGACGAAGGATGATCAATCCAGTTACTTGGTAAAAATTTGTTTCTTTGAGCTTTAGCGACCCAATCTGCAACCCGATTATTGCTTCTAGGACAATGGGCCATCTGAAGATTTGTAAATCGTGAGACATGGGCTTGGGCTTCAATTATAAGTAAGTGTGCCTCCCAGACATGTTGATCTACACCACCACTTATCGCCTCTAACAGATCAGTTCGATCTGTCTCTAACAAAATCGACTCTTCATGTCTTTCGTGAAGTAGATTTAGGGCTTCTAAAATGGCATACGCTTTTGCTTGAATCAGCGACGAGGCTCGAACAGATCTTGCGGCTCCATCGACAAGGACGCCGTTGCTATCTCGATAGACGCATGCAGCGGCCGTTTCCCCTGTTGCTGGATCGAAAGATCCATCAGCGTTCACTTTGATCGTCCCCCAAGAAGGAGGCTTCCAGATACCTAGTGTTTGGGGGTAATGCAATGTCTGGATATGTTTGGATACAACAGCGACCGCCTTGCTTTCTCCTGTCGGACCGACCGACTTGAACACAAAGGTCAGGGCTTCGTCCCGCGTACACGTGAGAGAATGGCCTGAATTTGGGCGTCGTCCAGATGAGATGGACTCATCAGCATCATTGAATGACCATACAACTTTGGGATATGGCTCAAAGTTGGAGGGGCTAGAGGTGGAGCACGAAGCATTAAGATTTTCTTGCCGATCTGTTCTGCTGGTAAACAACGAAAAACTCAGCCAATCGTCCATCAGCAGGAGACATCTGCAGCTCCATACTTGTTCATTTTAGAGACTTCAGATGCGTTTGGTTCTATATTCAAGGAAAAGTTATTAGGAAAATACAAACATTTTTAGCCTAAAGAGATTTGATGAAATACAAATATTATTTGAGAACCGAAATGACTGGTAACAAAATTTTCTTTGTAACATTAAAAATCCCGAATTGTTTCTTTGTGACATTTATCCAAAAAAAAAACCGTGACAATAAAAATCTTGAACTTATAATTTTGTGACACGTTTACCCTTTAATATTTTCCTTCTTTTTTTTTTTTTTTTGAAAATCTAATTTGGTCGGCGAGCTGAGGCCAATGAGGGCTTGCCCAGAACTAAGGGAGGCCCTTCACGACTGTAGGCCATGCTGCTCCATCAAGATCTGGGAGAGGGCAACCTCGTCGGCGAGTAACGAGGCAGCAAGGCTAGGGTGAGGCTATCCTCGCCTAGATCTACGTGGGGCAACCTCTTGGCGGCTGGCACTTCTAGGTGTGGCAGCCTCGCCCGTTGCTGCAAAGGGCCTAGGCGAGGGCTTCATGGCCCTTGCAAGCTAAAATGGATGCAAAAAAGATATAAAAAAAAAGAGACAAAAA
Organism: Melaleuca alternifolia; assembly: GCA_019926035.1. Taxonomy (NCBI): domain Eukaryota; kingdom Viridiplantae; phylum Streptophyta; class Magnoliopsida; order Myrtales; family Myrtaceae; genus Melaleuca; species Melaleuca alternifolia. The sequence continues at coordinate 1,104,997 of JAGKPW010003076.1, read as the reverse complement.
AGTTTTCTAAAACAATTATGTTGCAATGATATAAGTTCATAACTTTTAGTTTCACAAAAAAAATTACGCTAAATGTGTCATAAGAAGATAAGTTTGGAACTTTTTGAGTTACGAAAAAAAATTTAGGGTAAATATCTCATATAAGCATAGTTTGAAGTTTTTAATGTTATAAAAAAATTTAAGATAAAAATATTACAGAAGATATAGTTTAGAGTTTTTGATAGTATTTTCACATAAATAAAGAAGCCCTTGAGTTTGTGAAATATGGACATAAATAGAAAACCGAAATAGCTAAATTACTGAAATACTTTAATGTTATTTTCTCGAAAATACCCTTATTTACTTTTGTAATTTTTGCGTAATTTATCCCAAGGACATCTCCTCATCCTCGCCGGTGCTTCGTCCGCTTCACTTCGCCTCCTTCCTCCGCCCTCCTCGGCGATTCTTTGTCATCTCCGTCCTCCGCCGCCAGCCGTCTTTGCCTCGCCGTGCTCTGCTCTTCCGTCTCATCGTCATTCCCCTGCCGTCGGATGGCGCCGATCTGCTTGGTTTCTTGCCGCGGCCACGAGTGACGCCCTCCGGTGAGTTCGAATGGTTGAACATATCGTTCTGCTGGTTTCGGACAAGGCATTAGGTCTGAGTTGTGGGTGGAGCAATGTTGTGTTCTTAATGCGTCTATGTATCATTTGCCTTCCCGCATTGAAAACACTTTGGTGCTCCATGATCATCTCGTTTTGAAAATGTTGAACTCTTTTAACAAGGATTGTCAAGATTATTTTGTAGGCATAATTGCACAAACTAAGGCTTGAAATGAGAAGCTAATTTAGGATGGGGGGTTTTAGGTATAAGAATTGCGTTGGTGTTGTTAGCAGAAGGAGGTAGTTGACCTGAATTAAACAAAAAAACAAAAAGAAGAAGAAGGAGTCTGGATTGCTTGAGGGATCTATGGCTCTACTGCATCCCAATAGTTCTGGTAAAAGATTCCAGAGACCCATCTAGCCCTGGAGCATTTAGGGCGTGCTTTAAAAATGTCTCTAGCTGAATCTCTTCCATTGGAACCTCGGCTGCAAGAGCCAGGTTCGTCTCGGTTGTCGCTTTCCTTCGAATATGTTCCTCTGTACCACTCCAGCTTATTCTCTTATCAGACTCAAAAGGCTTCTAATAATGCAATTAAAAGTAGCACCAATCTCATTCTCAGTACTGAGCCATTTACTCTCCTTGTTCTTCAATTGTACCAGTTTGTTCATACTTCTTCCTCCTCAGAGTTGTTTGATGGAGGTAATTTGAAGTTTATCCCCACAATTGATTTAGTGAGCTTGAGCTATTTAGTTCCAATGCATTTCCTCTTGCAACCATGGTCCATTAATCTTCGATATAATCTCCCATTGCCTTTGTATGTTGAAATCCTCATTCTCGCTATGTGTATTGTTTGGGACAGCTTCTCTCTCCACTTTTTCGAGCCAGTCTGTCAGCTCTTCAAGCTGTCCTCGATCCATTGTAGATTATAACTTGTCGGATCCTGAGTTAATTATGACTAAAGCTTAGGCACATGCGTGCATGCGCTGGTTATGCATTGAAAATGAGTCTGTAATTAGAGACGTAATGTATAAAACAAAATTGAGTGGTTACTTTATGAGCATATTATATTGCAAGGAATATTTTGGAAAGTTGCAAGCGAGACACGTGTTGATCTTTAAAGGTACATGGTGGTATTAGTGGAAGCATCCCATAAGCTCAAAAGCACATAGCAAAGTCTGTTGAATTTGCAATATCTCAGTTGCTAACACTCTTAATCTATGTGGTTGTTGGTGGAAAGAAATTTGTTTTTTCATTTACATTTAATCTATTTAAGACTTTCTTCACCTTACTTCTCTAGTGATTCTGATGAAGAATATTCAATGCCCTTTTAGACTTTGATAATTTGGGAACTAATGCATGTCAACACAATGCCCTTTTCATCTTTTGTTCAGAGAAAGTTTCTAGAATGCAAAAGTGGGTGGATTTGCTCTTTTGCAATGATCTGTGTTCAATCTTGAAAAGAAATAAAAAATGACATTGCAATTGGCGTGGGTTCGGGTTTGTCATGAATGGTCTGTGTTCATTCTTGAAAAGCAAACAAAAATGGTATTACAATTGGCATGGGTTTGGGTTTGTCATCTTTCTCGACAAGTAAAGTGGCTTGTGTTTGGAGATTGCATCTGAAAAATTTATGGGATCTGGGACGAGTTTGAGATTGTTCTGGGACGGTGGTGCTGTCTCTGAATACCATTGTGGTGTTCCATTGAAGACTAACTTTTTAGAAACTAGCTTTGGCTATTGGTAGGGGTTGGAACATTTAACCTATAGGTACATATTGGTACTGCTTTGGTACATCATTCGTAATTATCTTTTTAGTTGTGAATGAACTGGGAAAAATTTAGAGACTATAATCTACTTGTCTAGGCTTTTATTGCATGACATCCATATGAATTTTGCACTCTATATATTCCCCTTATTTGTCTTTTGACTATCTGGTATGGTACTAGGATACGTGCTGGTTTCTGGGCTGCCATAAGAAAACATTGGAGATGAGGTGAAAATGGTGATTTCCATTGCATTTCATGGTGTAAGTCAGAGTAATAATGGACTGCATCTTCCAGCATCCTTTCTACATGTGGTCAGACACATGGCTCTTTGGTCAATGAAGAAGGATCCAGATCTTGAAGCAGCTCTCTCACGAAACCGTCGATGGGTTGTCAACAATCAGATCAAGAATATAATCCTTGCATGCCCTGGCCAGGTGGCATCTGTCAAATTTCTCCAGAAGAAGTTTAAAACTCTTGATCTTCAAGGGAAAGCTCTGAACTGGCTAAAAAAGTATCCTTGTTGCTTTGAAGTCTATCTAAAGGGTGATGAATATTATTGTCATTTATCTAAACGAATGATGTATTTAGTTGACGAGGAAGAGTCGGTGAAAAATATGCAAGAACGAGTTTTCGTGGAACGGTTGGCAAAATTGTTGATGATGAGCACAAATCAGAGGCTTAATGTTATGAAAATCAACGAATTGAAACGGAACTTTGGGTTTCCAGATGATTACATACTTAGGATTGTTCCCAAGCATGGAGATATATTTCGGGTTGTAAATCATAGTGGAAGAAAGAGTTCTATGGAGCTCGAGCTTATATCATGGGACCCTGATTTAGCTGTCTCTGCAATTGATGCCTCAGCTTGCAGGCATGGTTCTGAGCCATGTTTTTCCTGTTCATTGCCTTCAACCTGGACTAAATCATGGGAGAGGTTTCATGAATTTAATGCTACTCCTTACATTTCGCCTTACATGGATCCTAGAGGCTTAACAGAGGGATCCAAGGAAATGGAGAAGAGGACAGTGGGTTTGGTCCATGAGATTCTATCATTGACCTTGTGGAAGAAGGCATCGATTTTAAAACTTGGTCATTTTAGGAGAGAGTTTTCTTTACCAGAGAAATTGAATATTTTGCTGCTGAAGCACCCTGGTATTTTCTATGTTTCAAATAAATATCAAATATATACTGTTCTTCTCAGAGAAGGATACAATGGATCAGAATTGGTTGAAAAGGATCCTCTGGTTATTGTGAAGGAGAAATTTGGAGAATTAATGCAAGAGGGGCTTCATGAGTTCAATCGAAGGCATTATCTAGCAAATCTGGAGAAGAAAAGGAGAATTGGAATGCATGTAGACAGATTAGAGAAAAGGAAGGAGAAAAGTGATGAAGTTGCTGAACAGGATCAAGGAGACGGCCTAGGAAGCTTGTTTGACCCAGAAGAAAGAAAACGATTTTACAAAGTTCTCTTTGATGACAACGCTCCTTGAGATTTAGCTAAGGTACATTTTCCTTGTTATGAGCTTTGTGAACATTCATGCTGTATATATCATTTGTCTTGTTTGTTATCTGCTGAAGGGGAATTGAAATATAAGAAATGAAGTTTCATAGTGTGATAAGTAGTGTATTTACTGGTACATGAGAAAATGGTGACTGACAATTTTGTCCATCCGTTCTGCCTCATGTACTCCTTTACTCACACAAATTATTAAGGTTTTCAAAGTGGCATTAGTTGCAGATGGATATCTATGAGGTTCATCAATCATAAGGAAGGCAGGTAAAAGAACAAATATATTGTGGTCCATGCTGACAACTTTAACCAGTTGGTGAAAGTTTGAACCATCTACAGGCCGATGAACCTGAAAGTCAAATTAGTTTATTTTCTCTTTTAGGAGGCCCGTCGGCCTTTTGTTGGTAACCAAGACCAAATCTGTCTCAAACGAGTAATATAACTCGTTCACTTCTCAAGTGCTGACGACGTCAGTTGTCTCTAATGCTGGACACTTATCATTAGTTCTCAGAAAATGAATGGTTTGAAGACGACAGCATGAAAGTTTATGAAGTGCCACTGGTCAAAATATGAAAAATGAAGTCTCACTGGATCACTTGATATTCTTTTGTTTCGCAAATCATACCTACTTGTTTTAATTGATTAAACTTATAGCCGCGGGACCACATAGGAGAGAGACATGGGACAACAAAGGACACAGGGGAGGGAGTGGGTTTATGGGGATTGTACCTGTTATAATTGCTCCATCATGTGCATTTGAATTGAGTTGCTGACTTAAGGAATCAAATATATCTTAAAAGGATAAAATCATGGAACTCACTAGAATAGTAGACATTGTAGAATTTTTTTTTTTTAGTTCTTCTAATCTGTAGAAAGATATGCAATTTAATATGGTAGGTGATCCCAATGGAGTGAGCCTCTGATTTTCAGGTTAAATCTATTTTCTATTTATGATTTGTTTTTTCCTAGTTTTGCAATGATTAAACCTTTCTCATTATGCTTGGCTCCACGGTCAAGCTCACAGGTTAAGATGCATATTTTGTAAAATTCTCTTTGATCACCACACATGAATGAATCAAGACTTGCTTAGCGACTTGCTAGTATTTGCTTTTTTCTCTCTCTTGGTCAGCTGAAAACAGCAATGAAGAAAAGAAAATAAGATTATAAATTGTTCTTTTCTATTGTCTTGAATAAATTGAACTCAAGAAAGAACTGAGAAGGACAAGCAAATTGGAAAGAGGTTACCTATTAGGACATAAATAGTCTCTTCGCGTCATAATAGAAGAGGACGTTTCATAAGATGCATATACTTTTATCTGTCTGGATACTACAAAGATAAATGCTTTAATCTTGATAAAGCCTCTAAGAGATGACAACTGCTGGTGTCAAATCAGCTTCTACAGAAATATCATCTTGAATGAATATAAATAATAGATTCTGTAACTTGAAGGAATGATATTGTTTCATCACATGGTCAATTATTACATCCTTATTGCAGATGATCCACCATGTTATGATTGTTCTATTTTCAGATAGAGGTTTCATGATTTTTTTAACTTGACCTGTTGCTTGTAAATTCGTCAATCTGCTTGGTTTCTCTGTTAGGAGTAAATTGTGAGGACTTGTATGTTCTTTGCTTCAACAGAGATGTTGCCATGATTATTTTGACTTAAAACTGCCAGGGATTATAGGTATCATTATTAATTGTCTTGCTGATATTTTATTCTACATCTGTGTTAACTGTCGAATTTGTGCTGGTCAATCCAAGTTTAACCAAAAGAAATGAAGGTAGCTTTATCTGCTTACTATTGTTATCGGCATGAATCTTTTTACTCTTGCGTTTTCATTTGCTCAAGTTTCCTTAGAAACATTGCAAGCGAAAATTGGTCGTTCTATAGAATAAAGGAACAAAGCCAAACAAGCTTTCCGAACAGGACATGAACAATGTACTTAGGTAGAAATCATGTCGTCTAAAGTTTGAAAGATGCTAGGATGTAATATATTTCATCGAGTTCTGATATGTTCATTTTAATTTGTATTTTCTCAAAATAGAATGCCCTGCAACATTCGGAAATAGGCGCCATAATTGGCAGGTTTTAGTTGCACATGCTAGCGAAAGACTAGGAACTAGCCAGCTATCATAACATGAGGAATAAGAGGTTGGGAAGTTTATGAAGTCCTTGGTCTGGAAACTTGTTTTTCCTGTTGGTAAATTCAAGTGTTATACTTTAACATCAGGAAGCTAAAGCCATGGCATAGTTTACGGCTCGAATTAGAAAGTTACGAGGAGAGATGAACCAGAGAATGTCACTGGTCATTTGGGTGAAGATTCTAAAATTCTTGCATTGCATCATGGTTTCTGCAATATGGAATATGAGATACTGATCTATGTTTGCTTTTTCTGATGTTTGATTGGCGATTACTCATTTGATATGAGACAAATGGAAAGGGAAATGAGTACATAAGTTGCAGGTTCATTCCTCTGTTGCACTCAAACATCTGAATGAATCATGAGAATCTATGAGCCATCATTTTGTTTGTTTAAATATAAGGTAATCATATCCTTCCTGTTCATTAGGGACAGTGAATGTTGAATCAGAAGTCACAAATGTGATGGTTAGTAGAAGTAGCCAACCCTTCATAGTTTATGCTAATTAGGAAAATTGCACAGATGAAGTTCAACTTGATTCTGGCCAAAAATGAAGTTATATTATTTGGTTTATCTACTGCTTATTCTTGGTATGTAAGTTCTTAATACTGTTATCTTTTGCGTAATGTTTTGTAAAACAGTGCTGGCAATCTAGAAGAGATGCAAAGTTAGAGACTTTCTCCCCTTTTGCCCTGTCAAGAGATGCAAATTTAGAAGGATGGCCCATGTTTAGAAGACAGAACTGCTTTTTTGTTGTTTCCGCATACTGATATTTTTCCAAAGTTTTGGAAGTGAGGATTCAACATATTTTCTGAGATAAAGAGGATAGATTCAAACGTATGTCTTTGTTTATCATGAACACAGGAAGGAGAATGTTTGAGCCATCTCATTGTTTCGAGGGTACCTATTGCGTGCAATTGACTATGGGCTATCCTTTTCTATTGGCAGGAGGTAAAACTTGTCTCCCATATGGCTACAACCTTCAAGGGGGGCCAATGGTGGAGATGGTGCCGTCATGGCCAATTCATGGGAGCGTGCTGGTCCATGTGCTTTTTTGGAAGTGGACTAATTGCCGGATAGATGGACAGACCAAGGGAGGAATTGCTTGTAGATCAAGTTGGTGTTAGAGAGCCGTGCAGCCGTTAAAGCAATAAGGGAAAGATTAGATGATATGAGAGATGAGGAGCCGCCAATCTCTGAAGCAACCAAAGATCGAAGGAACTGATTTGATCGGGCAAGTGAAGAATTCCCAAATAGAGAGTGCCAAGGACGTCGCCCAATTGAGTTGGGAGAGAGGTTTTCAAGACGCAAAGTGGCCACGACCACCAACGAAGCCTTGAAGCTTCTCGAGGGCATAATGTTTTCGAGAGTTGCTCTGGAATATTATCAGGAATGATATGAGAATTGTATACTTATATTATAGAGTAGTTGGTAGACTTGAATTGAGAGGAGACCTAATGTATACGTAAGGATTCTCGCATTCTTAATTATCCAACGCCAGAGCAATCCAAGAAGTTATCTTGGAGAACATTTCTCTTTGCAGTATTCTCTTTCGGGGCCAAATGAGTGAGTGAGTTTTTCCTGAAGGAAGGATCAATAGATTATCACGCTGCATACTGTCACTTTCATTTGGTCCAACGTGAGTGATCTTATTCACATGTCTCCCGCTGAAGAAACAGCAAGAACTCACAAATGTCCTGCATACGACGTCTATCCATAGAAGTGATGTGAAAGTTCTCGATAATGAATTCTGCAAATACCAAGGCTGACGGAAGAGAGCGAAAGCCATTTTATAGGTTGAATAAGTGAGGCGAGGATTTGTACGAGACTTGGAAGTACTGGAAATTCTGAAAATGGGGGAACACGGGACATGACATTTCCGATGATCGGAGGTCTGGGGAGATCAGAGACACGCGACCGATCGACCAATGCCCTCCGCCGCAACGCATTCGGCGGAGCTCGAGAACGGCGGCGGGGGATTTACGAGCATGTGAATGCGAGAGCCGTATGGAGCGACGGCAACCGCAAGCATAACCTGCTCGCTGTGTCCTTCGTTGTCGGCAACGAAAAGGGCTGATGGCGCTACTCTGCATCAAGCAAAGCGCATCAGTGACGCATACTGATTGCCTTCTCACGGTTACAGAGATCAGAGATAAAAAGTAAGAAAGAAAGAACGGACGGACGGACGGACGGACGAAGGACTTTGTAAAAGGGAAATCGCGTATGAAGAGATCCATCCCGAAACTCGCCACTTTCTACGGAGAGGAGAGCGTGAAGGGAGAAGCAGTTCCATGGCTTTTATAGCTGCAGAGAGATGGAAGGCAGAAAGAGAGAGAGAGAGAGAGAGAGAGAGAGGGAAACCCTAGTTACTCGACTCGATCGCGTTCGCGAGTTGGGCTTTTTCCTTTGTCGGACGGCGGAGCTTGATGGGTCGTGGGCTGTTCTTGGAAAGTGGGCTCGGTGAAAACATGGAGTCCTCGAAAACCCCTCCAAAAACCCCTCCTTCTCTTGACCCCATCTTTGAACGTTCTTTGCGTCGGAGAATTTTCGTGCCTGCTGGTCGAGGTCCCGCGGAGGCGATGAATTCCAGTCTTGGTTGAGAAGCTCGAAATGGGAGCACCGTCTTCCTCCATTTCCAGAGCTCTCGTGCGCAAGCTCCGCCGCGGAGGAGCCGCCGCCGTCCCTTCGCTCCGCCGCCAGCATTCCGTCATCCGATCACCCGCGCCTTCGTTGTATTCATCGTCATCTTGCTTCTTCGCCTCCTCCGCCGCCGTTTCTTCCGGCGCGGCCCACTCCTCTTCTCAGGCTCAAGGTACGTGTCATTCTAGTACGTGGGTGAATTCTCTCTCTTCTGCGTTCGATCTGCGATTGCTGCGTGTACGATGTGATTCGTTTGCTTGGTTTTGTGGCGGATGCGCGCTTGTAGTAGGTAAAGAGAATGGATCGAGGTGGTCCAACTGGCTGCTTTTCGTTCCTGGAGCTATCACGTTTGGTCTTGGGACTTGGCAGATTTTCAGGAGACAGGAAAAGGTCAACTCTCCTCTTTACACTGAGCGATTCTTGTTTTGTTCTGTTTATATGCGTTTTCTATAGTTTGTCTCAAGCTAATGCGACTAATGGGAATTACCGGTTCACTTTAGTAGTTTGCATTATCAGTTAAATCTGATGGAAAAGCTTTGGGGGGTGGTTTCTGTGGAATCGTACAAGATAGATGAAACCAAATCATGGTGTTGGACCTTTCGGGAGTACTCATAAAACCTTTTTCATATGAAAAGTGTTTCGCATCCAGTTCAATATACTCCATGAAGAGATGTACTTCCTAATTACGCCAAGTTAGGAATTTGATAGTCTGGGTACTACAATATTACACGTTACACGGAATTGAGCTAGAGTCGAATAATAAAATGGTTTCTTTGAGACAACTATATGTAATGGGTGGAGGCTCGGTTGTCATCACTTTATGTATGCTATGATTATGTTTGGAATTGGGAAAAAAGTGGCGAAAGATAACCGGAGTGGTAAATTTTTAATTTTTTTGTGAGTAGAAAGAGGTGGAAAATTAACAATAATGAGAACTCTGCACTTTCCATGCGCTTATGCTTCTTAGCATAGTGTAAGGCATTTACCACAATGTTTTGTGTTAATAAAATCAGGAGCAAGAGATTTGCAATGTGGTTGAGGCATTCTTGAAGATTAAATAATAGTGTTTTTTATCAACAATTATCTTTTGTTTTTTTACTTTTACAGATTAATATGCTGGAATATAGGCAGAAGAGATTGGATATGGAACCTATGAAACTTGAGAATGTATCTCCTACCAACAAGGACCTGCATTCTTTGGAGTTTAGGAGGGTTTTCGGCAAAGGAGTTTTTGATGCCGAAAGATCAGTATTTGTGGGTCCACGTTCCCGAAGCATTTCGGGAGTGACAGAGAATGGCTACATTCTAATTACTCCCCTTATACCAATTTCAAATGACCCTGAAAGGTAATTGTTCTTCTTTTAATCCTCAAGATATGTGGATTGTGACAGTTATATGGAAATTTGGTTCATTGGTATTTTTTTCTCCAAACTCAAATGGTCATTACTGATGTGTTTTCAAGATCTTAACTTTTGCTAGTATTGGAGCTACTTCTTTTTCAGGTAGTTTCATGAACAAGTCTGCCGCTTGGTAAAGCTAATTTGCCTTATAGTGAATGGAACAATAAGTGATCATTGATTGTGCAAATTTATGCTTTACAGTGTTAGACTGAATGGCTCTAATTGGGGCTTGACCACAACTTACATTATCGATTTCCTTAACCAATCCATTTGCACCTAGCTATTCCTGTCGATTAATGGAAGTCCAATGCCAAGCACTAAGCTTTTATATATTATTCAAGTTTTTTAGAAGTTGGATTGATAGAGTCTGTTACGTTTGATTTTGTTTTTGTTTAATAGTTTAATCCTGTTATGTTTATTTTGTTGTTAAGGATTTAATCCTGTTATGTTTATCTTTACCAAAAAAAAAAATCCTGTTATGTTTATTATCTTAATTTCTGATGACCTGGGTCTCCCTGTGAAACTTGGAAAAGAATTGTCATGTTAATGACAAGGAGGGACAATCAGTTGCAGATACTTCCAACAATGTATTTGCCTCACTCCTGCTTTAGGCATTATGAATGAGGATTTTAGCTGTAGCATTTGATTTCGCTTGTTGAATTGAATTGGAAGACATGGTCTTTTCTTGATGTCTAAGATCTTTTTAATAAAAAGATGGTGATACGGACAGTGTCCTTCTGGTCCTTCTTAACTAGATTTATCATATTTCCTTATCAGTGTAAAGTTTCCAGTTCTGGTAAATAGAGGATGGGTACCCCGAAGCTGGAGAGACAAGTTCCTTGAAACTTCGGATGATGCTGGAAAGCCTACACATGCATCAGAAACCTCTGTGCAAAAGAGTGAAGAAAAATCTTGGTGGAAACTCTGGTCTAAGAAGCCTAAAAATGTTGAGGTTGTCCTACATGCCTTGATGCCTTGCTCCTGCGAGATAGATGATTTTAAAGAGAAGTATCTAATTTCTTGCAGCTTACAGGAACATGTCACTACTGTTGCACCAGTAGAGGTTCTAGGAGTCATTCGTGGGAGTGAAAAGCCCAGTATTTTTGTTCCTGCAAACGATCCAGCTTCCTCCCAGTGGTTTTATGTTGACACTGCAGCCATTGCTCATGCTTCTGGGCTTCCTGCTGATACTCTTTACATAGAAGATATTAATGAGAGTGTGAATCCAAGTAATCCATATCCAGTACCAAAGGATGTCAATACCTTGATGCGCAGTTCAGTGATGCCACAGGACCACCTAAATTATACTTTGACATGGTATGCTTGGAGCAGCTTTTGGTATTTGAAATTGCCAATTCACGTAATTACTCATGCAATCTCTTCAACATGATTCTTTTTTAAGAAGTCTCTTGAAAAAGTGGGTTTTAACTTTTAAAGAACATTTTGCTCCTTTTTTATTGCAGGTGTTAGTGAGAGTCAGTCTCTTTTCTTCTTTATCTGTCATTGCACTTGGTGCCATCTGTCTCCCATCTCTTCCACTGACCCTTTTTCCCTTCCACCATTACTATTGTTTGCAGTTCAGTGATGCCACAGGACCACCTAAATTATACTTTGACATGGTATGCTTGGAGTAGCTTTTGGTATTTAAAATAGCCAATTTACGTAATTTCTCCAGCAATCTCTTCAACATTATTCTTTTTCAAAGAAGTCTCTTGAAAAAGTGGGTTTTAACTTTTAAAAAACATTTTGCTCCTTTTTTTTTTATTGAAAGGTGTTAGTGAGAGTCAATTTCTGTTCTTCTTTATCTGTCAGCTGCACTTGATGCTATCTGTCTCCCATCTCTTCCACTGACCCTTTTTTGCTTCCACCATTACTATTGTTTGGAATAGCCCAGTTCTGTTACCATGTTATTCTTTTAAACGCTACCATGCATCAGACATTGATCCCCTTTATAGGATATTTTCTGTCTTGTCTTTGTCAAAGACTCCATGTTAATTAGGGCTAATTGAAGTCTAGTGTTTGATGTACTTGTAATGTCCGATGCCATCTAACTTCTGTAAGCATCATGTCAGTTGTGTTCCCTTGCCAGTCCAATCTGTGAAAAAGGAATGTAATGTTATATTGGAATTCTAGATGAACATATTTGATATTCTTGCATGCGAGAGGAACAGTTAAAGGATGAAAATCAATGTTCATTCTCTCTCTTGTCTAAACATTATAGTGTGAAACTTTATAATTTGTGTTTTCTATAAGTTGTTGAAATATGGGAGCAGTCGTGTTGGTCTAGAGAAAATGAAGGCACAATGTTCATAAATACAGATAGATCATTTCTTTGACCCGTTACCCCCCTTGGAGCAGGTATTCTCTTTCAGCTGCGGTTACATTCATGGCCTTCAAGAGACTTAAGCAAAAGAAAAGTCGGAGATAGCAAGACTTTGGGAATGATTAATCTTATATGAATCTGGGATCCAACAACTTTCTCAGCAGAAGTAAGCAATCTCCATGTGCTTACTAAGAGTGATCTTTTTCTTGCTCAAGGAATTCTCTCTCTCTCTCTCTCTCTCTCTCTCTCTCTCTCTCTCTCTCTCTCGTACACACGCACAAACACACACAGACGCTCCCCATGATTCCACCAGCTGAACTCTTGTTGAAATCCGAGTATTTGGTGTTTTTCCTGACCTGGCACTATATGAAGCTTCCCTGTATTGTGCAGGTTTAACATGAAGAGGGCTGAATAACATTTTCCTAAATTCAATTGACCAAGCAGTTTGACCTGAAGCTGTTTAGCGGTGCAGTTCCCTGTAGGAAGAGTTTGTTTCTCAATTGTTTTTCAAAATAATGTAAAGAAAAACAGGGAAGAGTTTGTTTTTCAATTGTTTGCAAAATAATGTAAAGAAAAGTTCTTGCTCCGAAAACTGATTGGTGTGGGGACTTTGTTGCTGGATTTATAATTCAGATGCTTCGAAATTGATTTTTTTTTGTCAAATTGTTATGCTTCTCTTTTTATTCATCTTGTTGCAACTAGCTTTGTTTAAGATGAAATTGCAGTTATAGTGCTAGTTTTTACACTTATACCATAATTTCTATTCATTGTGGACTTCTCTTTTACCTTGCAATTCTAATTCCGTGATACATTTCGCTGGCAAGTCGTCAGTGGAAAATGGCATGCTTGAATTTTATTTTTCAGCATCCTGCCGTGAGATGCTTTCCAGAGAAAAGATTGAAGTTGTGCTGTTCTTCTTCTTCCTCTTTTATTTTTTTGTGAGGTTTTCTCAAACTCGGCTAAGGTTTAATCTAAGACCAACAGTGAGGATAGTTATCCTTGTTGAATTGTCTAATGCTTTCAACGGCCTGCAAATATACGCTTCTCATTATTAAGTGAAGGTGTAGGAAACAGGAAAACCTCTTTGCCTAAAGGCAAAAAGTTAGAATCAAAGTAGTTGAGCTTGGCGGTCAAGATTGCGGACTTCCTAGATGATCCTATGCATAATTAATCAGGCAAAGAACAAGTCTTATTTGCATAATGCTGATTTAAATATTGCGTTAATTGAACATGGGGTATATTTTTAGAATGGCTACTCTTGGCAGTCATAAGAAACATTGGACACCCCATATGGTATACATGGATTATGTCGAGGGTTCTAAGAAACGGGTCGATAATTGTGTTGTTTGTGTTTGTGCTCGTTCATGTGTGGATTTGTACACTCGTTCATCGTCCTCCCAACCCAATGACACAGCCTGCTGCTTGATGTCCCCACTTGAAGATCGGGTGGGAGATCTTTTCGGTGCGAAGAGTTCTGAATTGAACTGGCATTGCGAACTGTCTGTCAAGACTGATTCGTATCTTGTGAACATCGTCTTGTTCTGATGCTTCAGGAGGCCATGTCGAGACTTTTAGTGACAACCTAACCACCGTTCAGGTCTGTTGCTAAGGACAAGATCCGCCACAGTTTGCCATTAAGCCCGCCTTCCTGTAATGTACTTGCTACGAAGAGTTCAACAGTGCATGCTCTCTTCAATTTTTCATTGTATTTCCGCAAATACTATTTTGACTAATTTCTCTTAATTGATGGTTCAGTTGGAAAGATCTGGAAAAGTGGGGTTGTCTCCATAATTTAAAGTAAAGTGAGTTGGAGGGGACCTCTTCCAATCGATGAAATTGACCGTTGCTATGGGAAGTTAGTTCATAATTAGGCAAAAGGCTGTTTAACAAGTTAAGGAGGACAGGTCATGGAATATTTGCAAGCTAGCATTTTGATGGCGACCACGAACCTCGCAAAGCTCAGTACTTTCATTGTCCGTCCAATAGTATTACCTGTACAGACATTCTCTCTCTCTCTCTCTCTCTCTCTCTCTCTAGGGGGGATGGTTGCATATTTGATTGTCTGTCTATCAAATGTTATTAGATTAATGGAGTTAGGTCGATGGAATATTATTGGAGAAATTGCTTCCCATGTCCAATCATTGGTTCGGTGGTGTCCTTAAGTGAGTCTACTCCAAGGGCCTAACTCTTGCCCCATCCCCACACCATGTGCCCACCTTCTTAAGCAAACATAAACAAAACCATAAAGATCAAAACCCACCAAGAACTCACTAAACTATGCTTTGCACTTAGTAAAGGCAAGCAAAGTGTAGTTGAATTCACATCAGCTATTTCAACTTCATTCATCATGAAGTGAAACATACGCTGCTGTTTGTAACCTAGTAACATCTTGCTTTCGTTTCGCATGTTGCTGCTTCGTCGAAATGAACCGGTGCTGTTGTCTCTTGTTAATGAAAATCGACAAGAGGATTCCATTTAGTAAATCGACTCAAGTCCTTTTAAAAAGAGACCATAGCTGTCTTCTTCTCCTGAAAGGTACATGCTGCATGGCAAAATCCATGATCCTGCCGTCTCATGTTCGTCTGATTATTATTGTTTTCTTCTTTTTATGACAATATAGATGAATAAAAAAAGCTACAGCAAACTGACAACTGACCTTCCTCCCTCTGTTGTCTCTATCTCAACCAACTCCGATCATTCATCCATGCTTAAACTCATCTGTGATTCGAGAGTCCCTGTGTGTCGACCCAATAAAACCCATCACCTTCCTCAACCCATTCACTCACTTGTGTGCAAGAACCAGCATTGACCCTTCCCTCCCTCTCAAAGACTACACACACAAATTCATTCATGGGTAACGTGACTTCCTGTGCTCCGTCCATCATCATAAGTGGGTCATCAGTGGCGAAAGTCCTGTCCTCCGATGACAGGATGCAAATCTACACGAGGCCCATCAGAGCAGCCGAGCTCATGCTTGAGAACCCGGGCCAATTCCTCTGCAACTCCTCCGCCCTCCGGGTTGGCCACCGGATCCCCGGCCTCTCAGCTGACGAGGAGCTCGAGCTTCGCCGCTTCTACTTCCTCCTACCCATGGAGCTCCTCTACTCTGTCCTCACCTATGAAGAGATGAGTGCCCTCACCTACAGAGCCTCCAAGGCTCTCAAGCATGGGAGCTTCAACAACCTGAGCAAGATCTTCCCTGTATTCAGTGAGTTCTGCATCTTCCCATCTGAGGCTAAGAGGATGGAAGCTTCAAATAGAGAAGATGTTGTGGAACCAATCGAGAGGTACTCAAAGCAGAGGTCTTGGAGGCCAGCTCTGGAGACCATCGTTGAGACTCCATGTAGGCTATGATATGATCAATTAGCTCAAGTTTTCTTACTCTTTTTCTTTTTTGGCTATATGGGAACTAGATCATATTGATTTAAGGAATTCAAATACCTCGTGTTATAATTCTAGGCAAATTGAAAGAGAGACTTTTTTTCTTTTTTGGGCTACTTGCCTTTTCTAGGGGGACATATGTCCAGGGATAGCTTGGTGTATGTGAGAACAAGAAGTAATCTTTTCTGTTAAACTTCTAGTGAGACCTCAAAGATGTTAATCTTTGCGAGTGTGTACAAGGTCATGTTGTTGGGAATAGATTGAATTTCAGTGATCCTCTTGAACCCGTTTTTGCATGTGTACTCTGGAGACTTTGCAACTTGATTGGAAAAAAGTTAAATAGACCGAGGGATGAATTGGTACGGCAACTTGAAGTCACCTGGTGATCTTTATACCTTTTGGCCTATTAAATGATATTTTCTTGTGGGTTTTTCTTTTTTGGCGTAATTAGCGGATTTAGACTTCCCCATCAGGCCAAATTGCTGTACTTTTCAATTGCAGATTGATGGGGCTCTGGCCCTTCAGAACCAAGGAAAGGAAAATCATACTCAGTTGCGTTTACTGTATTGATTGACGAGAGCACCGCTGGTGATTCTAAAGTACCATGATGAAGGGCCAGAGCACCACACGCACCAAACCGAGAACAGCCGGAGAAAGGAGAAAGGAGAAAGAACCCGAATAATAATGGCGAAACCATCAATGAAGCCAAATTAATGTTTTTTTTTATACTGATCATCAACTCCTAAATGACAAGCTTACAAAGAATGATCAATCAGTAATGACGACAAGAATCTCTCTGTCTCCGTCTCTCTCTCTCGGAATCAAGAACAGAGCCCAGTGAGGGACACCGGGAATCGACATAGAGCGCCACCGTCGGCCGACGGGGTCCCGTCGTCGACGTCCACCGCAGGCGGTAGGACCCGGCCGTCGGCGAACAGGACCCTTCCGTTCCTCTGCTGATTATTGGTATTCGCGAACCCATCAAGCTCCGACTGCGGCGCCCCGTCGTAGAACGCGCCGTCTCCGAACCTCCGCTCGATCTCGAGGAACTCCCCGAGGGACGCCGGCTTCGCGCCGTCGCCCCGGCAGAGCCGCCACCACCTTCGCCGCCGCTCCGCCACCAGCACCGCCGCTGCCGTGGCCGCCTTTTTCTTCTTGGGCCACTTGCTTTTCCGGCCTCCGGGAGCGGTGGTGGCGGCGGCGGCGGCGGAGGAGGTTGGCTGGTGGGCTTCGCGATGCTGAGACGGGTTTCTGAAGGCGATGGCGGGGAAGCTGACGCCCATTAGGGTTCCGAGGGTCGTGCTCCGGTCGTGGAAGAAAGAACCTGTGGACTGAAAACCAAGAATCAAGAAAAGAGCAAGAAGAGTGAGAATTCAAGAATTCGAGGAGGCAAGACAGCTTCTTTTATTTAATCTGAGGGAACAAGTTCAGGTTTTTACTCACTTCGGTGTCGAGATCAGAGGAAGAGAGGGAGGATGCTGTGGGAGATGAGGGTGGTGGAAACAGGTCATTCGCCGGATCTTGCATTCTCTCTCTCTCTCTCTCTCTCTCTCTCTCTCGACAAAGAAGATGGTGCGGTTCTTGCTCTTTGATATGATGTCCTTCAAGGCAGAGAGAGAGAGAAAATTGAGGATGGAACTTTGGTGCGGTCTCTTGGACAATGTCTGAGTGCAGTAGCTTTTGTGCAATTCTTATGTCTATTGCGAGATAAAGATAAAGACAGCAAGAGAGAGAGAGAGATGGCGATAGATGGCAGAGGGATGTAAGATATGATTAATGCGAGGGAAAAGAAAATATTGCTTCGAAGGTTTTTTTCCACTTTGTCTGAACTTCAAAACGTGGATTTTCGTGTAATAGTGGACTTTAGAGTCTGATTTGTCATAAAATAATTCTGGGGGGTGACGATTTGTCGTGAGCATATAAGATTCGGCCTATCCCTTATCTCAAGAAGATGGCGACGCATGCGGGTGGTTTGCGACCATGCTCATGTCCTAGGACGACAGCCTATGACTCTCTACCTGTAGTTTTTCTTCTTGGGATTAATCTTTCTGACAAGATAATAACCAAAGTTTTTCTAATTATAGTTTTTCTCAGAAAAATCTAAGTTGGATCTCCACTGATCCTTCTGCGTTTTCAAGATGCTTCCCGGTGGTAAAATCTTGTTTACGATCCCTGTTCAGTCGGTTCGTAGTCTACTCTTAATGTTTAAGTCAGACCATCTGATTGTGCATGTGAATTTTCAATCACTTGACATAGTTTCTGAACTCCATTCCGAGGTAAAGTGGGGAAAAAATTAAAGGGTAGAATTTGAATTCGATGACGAATATAATGAGTGGAAAATATATTATCTTTCGAGAGTGATGAAAAATTCAGTGATTCTCTTTATAAAATGCGCATAATCGTTTGTTGAATCTCTCTTAATTTTAATTCTTGCATGTCATTAGTTATGACGAGAGAGATAAGAGAATTTTCATGTGAAACGAAAAGGAAAGAAAAGGTAATCATCATACTGATATATTTGTTATCATGTGAGGATCGCATGTATTATATAAGCAAAATGAACATCACTGAGTATAGAATCGATCTACCTGGTTTTATTACATGAGCAGCACCCAACTTATACTGTCCCTATGCTTTGTTGCCACCTCATATTTATGCAGACGCTACCGACACCAGTGAACGATTCAAAGACAAAGTGCTCCTTTTTGACCTTGTCCAATCTTGAGTCGTAGGGTCGTGGCACTGGTAATGAGATTACAAGTGGATGATGACTCTGGGGCTTGCTGATCTGACGTTCCATTTAGCTAGGACCTTCACTAAACTCTAATGTGATTGGCCTGGCAGTAAGCAAATCAACCTCATGGAGGTCGTTTCATTTAGATGGTAAACGCATGTTGATCCATAAATAGTGAGAAAACCCAATATAAAAATTTTAAAAAAAAATCAAACTTGATGGAAATTGACAGGGAGAAATCAAAAGTGGAAGGCAATACCAAGTGGACTTTCAGGCCCTTAAAGACTTTAAATAATCAATGAAAGCCACTGACAAAAATAACGTGCATTGTGCCTAACTCATCGGTTAATCAAATGTGCTAATCTGTTTCTTGAAAATGTTCTGCCTATTTCGTCTAAAGCGAAGTTCATCTGCAGATGTCAAGGTTGGTCCAAGCTTTTTTCACTTTATTCTTATCCCTTCCATCTTTTGTTTCTAACGTTTTTCTCATTCATTCCCCCATCGTAACGTAACTCTAACACAAAGTGTCGTGACATAGAAGCACTTGAAAAATTATCAATAAATGGTGTAAAAATCTGTAATTTCTTTGATCCTCCAAAGGATTATAGAAGCAGTTATCTTTTCAATTACTGAGCCACAACCATAGGTTTTCTCGTCTCCTAGACCATCAACTCAAGCTAGCAGCAAAGATAATTTAAGTGACAACATCATCTATAGTCAATCCGCCATTGTTCGATACAATTCAACTCTTTGCTGGATTTATCAAGCCCTCTCGATGTGCTGTAACTGTTACTGACTAGTAGATCAATCATAAAACCTTAAATTCATCAAGGATCAAAGTACCAAGTCAAGTAACCATCCAGAGCGACTGATTAGCCCTAGATATATTCCAGTTCAATCTAATTTATCAAAAGTTAATCTTGCATGTTAAGCTACTTCTTTGGGCTGAAACTTTACTGCTCATTATTCTTGTCCTTCCCGAATAAGGAATGTTCCAAGACCAAAGCCTTATTAAATTGCATGTAGCGTGTGAGTCTCTAATCCAATGGAGGAAAAAAGAGACAAAGCAAGGAGAGAAAAAGTTCTCTTTGATATAATGGCAGAGGGGCATCATGAGGACAAGGTAAACTAAAGGTGGGTCATGAAAAGGACGGAAGGGAGGAGTGAAATGTGAGACAGAGTACACATGCACAACCTTTCTCAGCGAAATCTAGTAATAAGATGATCAATGCTTCACACTTCTGGACTTCACAAGCTGGCAATCATACAAGATGACACGTAAAATATGCAGACGAGGATTCCAGCTAAAACTCACAGAACAAAGAGCAAACATTAATGCACCTGCCTTGAAATACCACAAGGCAGCATCTGAAAGCACACAACTGACAGAGGGAATTATGACTAAAAACTAGCAGGGGGTATTACTGCTAACCTTTATAGTTTCTTCTGATTTTGAAAACCAGGATTAAGTGACAGTGATGTCCTTGTAGAAAGTCAACTATGTCTGGAAATATTAAATCCTGAAATATTATATTCGGAAGCATAATCTATCCACTAGGAGGGAAAGCCTTTGGATAAAACAGTATGATCAGAGAACATCCTAAATTGGGCCAAGCGAGAAGCCAAATATTACATTCAAGCTGAGATATAAGACCACCAGCAAATCACCAAAAAGAACACTCGATATAGAGTGAGAAAATATGCCAAACCTATATTCTCCCAGAAAAAAAAAATCAGCAAATTGCAAGCATTGATCAATGATATGAAAAGCCACCAGTATGACCGGAAATGCACTTTCCACTGGGAAGCGTCACAGCACCACATAAGCCAAGTTTAGCATTAACCTGGTCATCTAGCAGAGAGAACATGCCTAGAAAAGTAAAATTATGTACAATACTCCAGATAAATCGGTACATAAGTCTATGTTCCAGATAAATCGTCATTGATATAGTCGTTCCACATTTCAGTAGCAACAGCATCACGCAGTTGCAAAGACATTTCGAAATCTTCTGTTACAAAAGGGAAATCCAGGTCCTGGTTTTCAAAGAGCATTTGCTGTTCTACCTCCATGAAGGGCAATGGCTCATCCATTTGCATCACATCTCCATGCTCAAACATTCTAAAAAGCCAATCATCTGGCTTCTCCCTACGTATGTAATTGTCAATAGCACATGCAGCCACAACCAACTTTACTTGTGTCGGCAATGGATAAGGAGGAGTTGATGTCAAAATAGGAAACCTGGTCTTCAAAACACCAAAGATGCGACTTGTGACATTTCTTAATAATGAATGCCGTTGATTGAACAACTCCTTTGCATCCTGCGGATGATGATCCTTAGGCAGCCCATTCAAGTGATAGGGTACATCATGATATGGGGCTAGAAAACCTGGCAGATGTGCATACTTGGTGTCCACCAGGTAGTACCTGCCTGCATTGGTTAATATGGAATGGCATGATTCAGAGCTTAATCAAAAAGACACCTCTTATCTTTAAAAAAAAAGTTGAAAATGAGAGATGTCAAAAGAATCTCAATAAATAAGAAAAGCAACAGACTGAGGTTCTTTTACTTTTAAGTAAATCCAACTGCAGGTTGTCCAGCGAATCAAGTTAACAAGCCACGAGCTCATTTCAGGTAAAAAGTACCTTCAGGAACCTGCAATTTGTTACGCCTTGTGAGAGCAGAATGTAGGACTTGCAATTCTGAAGCTGAGCCTTCCCACCCAGCCAAGACATAATGAAACTTTAGGTCAAATGAGCAAGCTGCCAGCACTATTTGTGTAAGCAAACCGTTTTTATTGCGGAAAGGTCCTTGTTCATCTACAGCTACCATCACCGGGAATTGTATGCAATCAACTGCTCCAACACAGTCCTAAACAACAAAAATTATAGGAAATACAAATTAAGGGCTAGTAATTTGTGCTCGCGTATCATATTCAAGTTTTGTAATCGTGTCAAGTCGAATATACTATATTTTTCATTAATGATTCTCCAAAACTTGTATACATTAAATTTGTGCGACTTTCAGGTTTGCACCTACGTGCCAATTCATATAAACTGTGGCCTAGGATAACCATTAAACGAATATTAAAGACAATTTAGTTGCTGGCTTTTTCAGAAAAGTGCAAAAACTCGAGGGAGCAACTACCTTAAAATAAGGGTATAATCTAGGATTTTCCAGTACTTCTTGAGGGACTTCACTTCCGGGAGGCTGAAAGAAATCCAATGAAATCGCCATAATCGCAGTCAAGACATTGTTGAAATGTCGACTGATGGTTTCTCCGGAATACCTAAATAACTCTTGAACAGCCCGTGTCCGTAGGTTATGGCCTATTATGAACAGGAATATGGCCAGCTGCTCCTCGATCTTGACTCTGTTCGTATGGCGCAACAAGCCTCTCGACTGCAGAATGTCGCACAATTTGTAAAACACGTTCTTGTCCATCCGAAAATTGTCCAAGCAGCATTCATTCGGACCATTAAGCACTTCATCCACAAACTTGGAACCATCAGATGCTACACCGGGCGATAGTGCCTTCGGCGTAAGGTTTTCAAAGACGCCGTCCTTCTCATCATCAGAGCTTTCCATGGAACAAAAACAATACCCTGTAAATTCTTTCAAACAGAAAACACGTTCAGAAACTCGTTCCTTCGAGCCGCGCCTGCAGCACATTCTTTCACGACCCACGAGAGAACAAAACGCATCCTGGCATCAAACCAACATTTCCCTCAAGCCAATGCAGAAGGACACATTGTGATAAGCGCATCGAGAGTAAAAACCCCCGAGGCAATCAATATTCCCATTACTGAAACAATTTCTTCTCGTTCTGTGGACTGAGTCCTCACCTTAAAGTGCCGATCGACCGTTTGCTTCTTTGCCTCTGAGAACAACGGAGCCTAAAGAGACGATCTTTCTGGCAGAAACATCCCTTCAAGCCCCTGGGTTTCGCTCAGGGACTCCCGTGGTGCGTCGCAGACATTGCCGGGCGGCTAGAGGGGGCGGTGAAGTGAGCCGGAGGACGAGCGAGCAAGCACGCATCCTTTGAACTGTGAACGAGTGCGAACGTCGCGGATCATGAAGGTGATCAGGCAGACGGGTTCGGGCCTAGTTAAGCCCACAATCGCATATAAATTATCGGAGGAAGACTTAGGTGACGGGCCAATGTGCGGCCCGCCCGTTTACAGATCGGGCTTGGTTGGGCCTCCGGCCCTTTGGAAGCCCGTTTCGCTAAGAGTCCATTTTGAAGGCCCATCAAAAATACCGATTGACTTTGCCTAGCCGGTTCCCTTTTCGGCCCAAGGGTCTGCTTTTCAGTTGCATTGAATTTATATAGAAGTCATCATCAAATAATCCTCATCTTTTCAGTAGCGCATGCTCATTTGTTAAGCATACTTGGCATAAAAATTGTTTGATTTGCAAAATCTTGATTACATATAAAGCGGAAAAGAGAATTAGCATGTTTTGAAAATTTTCAAGTATGCTTGATCGGTTACTTAGCATGTACTCCAAAATACACGTTAAGAAGATTTTATTTAAAACCCTTCCAGATTCAACGATTGAGACTTTTCAACAAAGAACTATCGATCGATAAATAAACCTAAACGTTACAAATCACATGTTCTAATCATACAACAATTCCATCCGGGGGTCACGTCCACCGTCGTAGCATCGTGACACAAGGCACATGGACGAAATGATTTGTAATGCATTCCAAAAGAATCGGGAGACTAGTTGTCTCCATCAATTAAGAAAAAACAATTTTAACATATACTTCTCTTCTCCCGTTTGTGCTGAGAAAGTGTGTGAAACTTCCTTCCTTGTCTGATTTATGGACAATGTTCCTGTTCTTACTTTTGTTGTTTCTCTGCCTTCTTCATCCAGCAAACTGAATGAGTCCACTCTTGGAGCAAATGTTGCAAATTATGTATGAAGCTTCCTACCCATTATCCTTATTTATTTATTTTGGTAAGTCTAGAGGGTACAAGACAAGATTAAAGCAGTCACCATCGTAACTTGGCAGACTCCTACACGATACTATAGTACTATAGTACTGACATGTGCAGGTTCCTCTCACCTATTCACTCTGTCTTTTTAACTTACTTTTATTTCTCTTTGTTTAAATTGAATAAAAAAACAATGCACTAGTTTACTAATTTGTATTAAAAAAGAAAATCGGACAGGGAAGATACAAATTTAAAAGAATAAGAAGAAGAAGTGAATGTTACTCTTCTCCTTATCACTATTCATCGGATGACATGTTCATACCCACCAGGGAAAAAACAAAGTAAGTTTAATTTGACACGTGAAAGCGAATCCATAACGCACCGACATTTTTTCTGTAAAATGTTTCAGTCTCATGTTTTATTGACCAAAAAATATACATAAAGGTTGCATAAAAAGCTTGTGTACTCTGCTAAGGTAAATCATGTTTATATGGTTAAAGACGTAATTTAAAAGATTCTCAATCGTATTCATTTCTTAAGCGGCGCCAAATATAGGACATTAGTTCTTGCATCCTTGAGAATTTTTAATCCCACGTCGTCCTATTCAATTCTAATCCGAATTCGAGTGGCCCAAATCGGCCTACATGTCGCAATTACCCTTAGAGACATTGATACATATAGATAATCATTTTTCAGGCAGTCCAATTCTCCTCGGAAATCGGGAATTGAACCGATGGGATCAATTGCCGATTTTTAGAACCGTAGACCAAACCAACTAATCTTTGGACCAAACCATCAGTCCGATCTAGCTCTCGGGTGGTCCAATGGGACTAGGGAGAGAGAGAGAGAGAGAGAGAGAGAGAGAGAGAGAGTACTAGCATAAATTTACTTAGAGTGGCAAAATCTTGAAGGCTCGGGGGAGGAAACAAGAGATATTAAGATAAAGATAACTTAAAATAAAGGGAAATTGGGCCATTTTTAATTTTGGGTCAGGTGGTCCAGTCCTTTCTCACTCTCCCAAGAACCGAAAATCGAATCACTTAGGAACTAAATCAAACCAAAATTCCGAAGAACTTGATCAACTCGATCGGTCTGGTTTCATTCGGACGGTTCCTAAGTTGGGCAGTCCATTGTGCTCAGGCGTAATGCTACACAGGCAGATAAGTGAAATGGAAGCGAAAAAGAAAAAAATTCAAAAAATAAATGCTCAATGGGTCACTATACTTATCATAAAAAAAGAACTAAAATAAAAAGTCTACCGATTATATCACGTTGACCATCTGACTTTAAACATTATATAGCTCTTTTCCAGGACACGTGCATCTTGAGCTGTGATGATGAGGCTTAGTCGGAAAGGAGCGCGCAATTGCGCATTCTACACTACACTCTTCATCTTGCACGTGCTTGATTATGGGCAGCATGTAGGGATCCTTTCAAAGACTTGCTTTATCATGTAAAATGTAAACTAAAAATAAATTTAATATATATATAAATTCACCATTAATATTCATGGTACGTTTATTTCGCAAAAAAAGCGTTTTTCTTGTTTTTCTCCATTTAATTCGCTTAAGAAAACGAGTTAACGAAAAACATTTGTTTAATAAACAAAAAAAAGCAACATCAACTTTAATATTTTGCTCTATAAAAAGTTATCGAGCATATTAAAAGTAAGTAGCCATGAAAAAATTTATTGGTTTGTTATAAGGAAAAGTTACTAAGCTCGACTAATACTATAAAACCACAGCATGTTATAAGTAAATGAAAAGTTACAAATGGTTATATTTGTTACTATTCTATATCGAAGCTCGCTAAACTATTGATAATTCCTTTAGCTTACAACAAAATTAAATTCCATTGTGGAAATTAAAAGTTATTCAACATATGGCATAATTACTTTTACGGTGATGGAAGTAAGTTCGCTCCTATTATCAATTTGTAATTTTTTAGACATTTCATAAGTAAATTTTATTAGAAATTAGTTGGTAACCTATGTAGATTTTGGGTAAATTGATATATACAACAAGCAGTGATTTTTCTCGTCCATTCACAACATCTCAATTCCAACTATAAGTTTATCTTCTTGGTTATAAGTACATTTTGGCAAGGGGTTAATGATTTTCTTTATCATATTTGAGGTAATTTACTAGTAAAGTTTTTAACTGTTTAGCAATTTCCCAACACCGGATATAATTGCTTTGACATTAATTTATAGTGACTTTAAATGAAAAGTTACCAATTTGTCAATAATATTACTCCAAACCCTGCATAAGAGATTGCCAAGTGGATTCTAATAGTTTGATTCCACGTTGTTCATTGTTTCCTTGAAAATGTATATGATACTAAATATATATATTTAATACTATAATGAGTAACTAATAAGTACATACGCATGTCTTGGTAAGCTACAACTGCAAATATACTATCGGCGCCAATAATACATTGGCTTGAATGACAAGGAGTCCTCATCTTAAATATAACACGCAGATGTAGATGAATGCGCCCATAAAATAACCAAAGGAGGCCGCTTGTTTCCCGACACTTAATCGTTTAACACGACATCCACATGTTTGAATTTTGATGTTTTGCTCGTCGCTCGATTATTTCGTTGATGGGGTTACGTCGGTATCTTATTATTTCCTTGGCTGACGCTTATGAGAAATTTAAACTTTTTGGAAAGGATGATTGGTTGAGCAGGTTTATTGTTTCTCTTGTTCTGAAAAATGGGTGGTGATTTTCATTTGGCAATTTTGACATATGATCCATTCGCTTCCCGTTGTTGAGATTAACCCTTTCCCAAATCATTTCCAGAAGGGGTATTAAGATAAGGATAATGCTACCCGTATTAAGAATCTACTGAAAAATCTTTACTAGACGATTTGTTAATCTGAATATCTAAACTTGACATGTATAGCTCTCTTATTAGATTTTAATTTAAAGATCTCATAGATTTTCTTTTACATCTCCATCCATTTGACAAAATGTTTGAAAATATGAATAATTTGAAAAACGTCTTTCCAAAAATAATCACTTGTATCAGTTGAAATAATAAATAACTGAAAAATATTATCATTACTGATAATTATACTTATTATTCATATTTATAAATAACAAAAGTATATTAAAATTTGTTTATTTATTTTATATACGGTGCAATTCATCAATTTCTGGGAAAAGCTTTTACATTATTAATCGATAAGAATGAAAACTCAACAACGACAACAACCGGGCAGCGCGGATGTGGACACTGACACTGAGCTTACTCAGCTTCGCTACATATAAAACTCCTCCCGCTGTCATCAAGAGTCTTCTTCTTTCGCTTCTGCTACAATTTAGCGCTCATCGGTTCCGTGTTCGGCGTCGAATTTGACTTCACACGTCAAGCGAGAAACCCAGACGAACAAGAACCGAAGAGACAGAGAGCTTGGACCCTGTGACAATTCTTGAAGATGGCGTCCCAAGAGGTGGTTTCCTTCGTGGGCTTGTCCGAGTTGAGCTTGGAAATGGCTGCCGCGCTTCTTCGCGCTGGATATAAAGTCCAGGCGCTTCAGGTTGGAATATCTTGTTGATTGATCGAATGAAGGTCGAATTTGGTTTATGAAAAGATAATGGGGATTACTTGGTTTCTGGGCTATCCGTCGCCCGCTTTGGGTGTTTCTTGAGCTTTGCATTACTTCCAATCAATTTCGGCTTAAAAGAGGAGCCAAAGCGTCACTGTTAAGTGTCTGATTGTCATGGACATTTGAGTTTTTTCTTATCTGGATCAAATTCTACTCTGTTCTTTCTAGTATCTGGTCCTACATACAGTGTAGCGATTTTTCATGCTTACAGACACTAGTGATTCGTATACTTAAACTAGATTAGACTGTGCAAGCAATTTGCATTTACTGTATCGCTGTTGGAATTAAGTAATGCGCATCATGTTTCCCCGCTTAAGCTCAAATTACTTTAATGGCCAAGCTGATTGAGTCGGGATTTTATCATGGGACTACATTAACTTTGGTCTATCAGTTATCAGTATTTCCTTATGAAAACTTGATGTGAACGTACATTTGATTGAGGTAAAGTGCTATTTAACGGATCTTGACAGCAGGTATGAGGAAGCTGCAAGATTCTAGGTTGAGAATTGGTTCTGACTTTTTATTTGGGTGTTGATCACCACTTAAGTTTTGGGGTTCTGATCTTATCTAACTCTTGTACACTAACCTCGCAAATCATGAAATCAAACTTTTTGGTAAGTATTATTGATCATATTTGATTTAATAGTGTAACGACTAACCATGGTAAAACCTGACATCTCTCCCTTTTATGTGTACTGGAGTATCCACTCCTTTCTTGTCTAATTGTCTATTGAATTTATAACTGGTTTCCAGTAGCAGACAGTCTTATTTAACTGCCTTACTTTGTCAGCAAACTGGGCCTCTGATGGATGCTTTTATGAAGCTTGGGGGAAGCCAGTGCGACTCACCTATTAGGGGAGGGAGAGGTAAGAGAAACTGTTCTGGGTATCTTGTTGGTTTCTCGATCAGTGTATTTGATAGTGCATAATGATCTGGTTTAGTAATCTAGATGATTATTTATAGTTTGATATTGCATAATGACTTCCAACATGACTAGTTTTTTTTTTTTCATTTCCGTGGATGCTGGTATTGCAGCTTTGATCGTGTTAATATCTCATGCTGATGATATAAATGACCTGTTCTTCAGTTCAGCGGGCCCTTGTAAAGGTTTCTGAAGTTTCTCCTTACAATATTGCTGAGTGCATCTTGACCCATTAATCATTGGTTTATGATCTTTTCTATATTTTTTCATTATGATAATGCAGAATTGGAGAGAGACACTGTTGTCATCCTTCACTCAAACATTTCGCCATCACATTTGCAAAAATTAGAGAAGCATCTAACAGGTAATAAATCTTTCCATCTCTTATGCAATGCCAATTTTGTGAAAGTTAAATGTATCAGAAATTTATACTCTGGTATATTTATTTGTGCTGACTAATTGTTCAAGAACCAGTTTATTCCGTTTCTTCTTTTGTAACTTGTGGCTATGAACATGTTAGATGACAAAAGCTTTTGCGTGTCACTCAATGACACTTACCTTCACTTTGATTCTGACCAAGAGCCTTGTCTTACTGAAGTTTGGAAAGGACAAGATACTGGTGATGTTTGAGAGTCATATCTTTCAAAGGCTATGTAATTGTCCAGATAGGTACTGCCATTCTTTAAAATGGCTAAGATTTGAAATTAAAATTGATCATACTGTATTATTCAAGCTAGGTGCCAACTAGTGTGCAAATGAACCTCTTAGGTGGTCTTCCAATTGTAATCTGACATCTTCTTAGATTCAAATTTATCTAAATGTCATATGAACATTGTGAACATGTCATCTTTGTATACATGTATATGAATTTGTACTGGGTAGAAATGGACAATGATCTCCCTGAATGATTGTTGAAGAGGCTATGGTAGTTAATCAGTTAGGTCTAGGTGGTAGTGTAGAAAATGCATGGCATTGAGCAAATTGGAAGCCAAGTAGAATATGGAGATTTTACATTCTCCTTATTATGCAAATGAGCATGCAATATACACTGTATCAGAATCCTGGCTAGTGTTGCCTGCTTTTGACAAACTTGATCTGTCTATTTCATGCAGAAAATGCCAAGGTCGCCTTTGTAGTAGATGCATGTGTGTCTAGGGGAACATTCGAGCATTTAAACAGAAAGCTCGTGGTAATCTAACATTCTCTTTTTGACTATTCTGCAGTTTGCGTGCGTAGAACCACGCTGTATATATGTCTATTTGGTTAATGATAAAAATGCTGCTTTTGATTTTTCTTCCTTCTTCCTTTGCTCTTCCCGTTGTTGTTCAGATCTCTTCATCAGGAAAGTCAGATGCTGTTGCTAGGGCAAGGCCTATTCTCTCTGGTTTGACCATTCTCCCTCTCTTGACAGTATGCTAACTATTTGGGTTATAATCATACGACAACCGTTTATTGGATTTTGTTGTGTATGCAGCAATGTCTGACAAACTGTACATATTTGATGAAGAAATTGGAGCAGGAAGGTCTGTTTACCTTTACCTCAGAAAACTTTTGCATATTTTGACAAAATGTTTACAATCTTCTATTATTAAAGTATAAATCCATATCTTGTGGTAGATGATGTTCATCCCGTGCCGTAAGATGAAATATTTATGAAAATTCAATAAAAGTCTCTTAAACTGTATCTTGGATGTGCTTCACTAAGGAGTAAATGGTGTTTAGAGTCCTTTATTTTGACTAACAAACGAATTACACTAACTGTGGGATTTAAGTTGCAGCAAATATAAGTTGGTTAACGATCTGCTCGAGGGAATTCATCTAGTTGCTGCAGTGGAGGCAATTTGTTTGGGCATCAAGGCTGGTATTCATCCTTGGATTATCTATGACATTATTTCCAATGCTGCTGGAAACTCATGGTAAGAGCCTACCTTTTGCGATTTCACTTCTGGCAATCATAAATATAATTGAGCACAATGTAGCATAGATCAAATGACACTTCTTGAGTCTTCTCTGTTCACTCCGTCTTTTTTCCGTCGTAATGCTGGAAAAGGTATATCATGGCATATTTCCCTGAAGATTATATCAGGCAATCATTTCAAGTATATTTGAACTATCTAAAGGATTGGGATCCTCTCAATTTCTTGACTTGATATAGGCAACCTGGATCATGCCATATTACTTTGAAAACAGAGTGGGTGGTTGAGATGCAACTCTTAGTGATGTGGCATGATTTCTAAAGATCCTAGTCCTTTTCTTTTAATAAAGATCCAAGTTATTTCAAATGCTTTGTGAGGCCAGAAACTATATTACCTCAAGGGCTTTAAGTTGTTATAATCCTAAAATGTGTGAGTATTCTTCCAATGCAGGATTTTCAAAAACCATGTTCCTGGATTACTAAGGGGTAATGCAACTGAAGAATACCTCTTGGATTTTATTCAAAAATTGGTAAGACTGTGGGGATATATAATAAGTTGGATATCTTGTCTCCTATTTGGGCCCTCAGTCTATTTCTGTGACATTGTTCAGCTTATAGTTTCTGCTTATGCTATTACTCTGTTATGCATCATCGCAAGTTTCACGGCATACATTTTTTCCCTTCTAGCGAATGTATCTTTAATTTCTGTTGAGAGGAATGTTTCATACTTTTATTTGATGATGCTCAATATATATATACATCAGCAATCAAAGACATAATAGAAATATAAGAATTCTAAATATAATAGGAAACTAATAAACTGATGATACGTTGCTATTAATACCGCTAACACTCCCCTCAAGCTGGAGCATAGATATTAATCATGCCTAGCTTGTTACGAATATATACCATCATCCCATTCTCCAAAGGTTTAGTAAAAATGTTTGCAAGTTGTTCACTGTGGCTAGGAAGAATCTCCCACTTTGCATCTTCTCTCGAATAAAATGACAGTCAATGTGTTTTGTTCTTTCATGAAACACATGATTGGAAGCGATATATACTGCAACTTTATTACCACACCATAGAGTCATAGGAATCGAAGCTTTTAAGCCTAATTCAGTCAATAATTACTGAATCCACACTAATTCACATGTCACTTGTGCCATGGCTCTATACTCTAAGAAGCACCGTGTCGTGTCTGACACTCCG
This sequence comes from Melaleuca alternifolia, assembly GCA_019926035.1. Taxonomy (NCBI): domain Eukaryota; kingdom Viridiplantae; phylum Streptophyta; class Magnoliopsida; order Myrtales; family Myrtaceae; genus Melaleuca; species Melaleuca alternifolia. The sequence goes on along the minus strand of JAGKPW010003076.1, from coordinate 1,073,910 downwards.
ACACGTGTCCGACACCTTCCGACACTCTCCGACACGCTCCAACACATGGTCAACGCATGTCGGAAAATCCGACACGCGGTCAACTATCTCTGACACTCGAGTCGGAAATTCCGACACGTGACTCTGAGCGCACGGGGTTATATTTACAAATTTCCAATACTTATGGAGTCTAATAATAATAATAATAATAATAATAAAAGTTAAAACAAATTTTCAATACTTCTGGACTCTTTTCAGTCTCACGCACCTAAGGCACCTCTTGTTCTCTTCTTTTACCGTGAGTCTCTCGCCGGTGTTGCTTCACCTTTTGCTCTCAAGATTTCATCTTTTTGCTCATAACAAGTTGTGTTATTCCATTTTCTTTTTCAATTCAGCAAATCTTTCACTTGATGAGCCGGAGATGGATTCGGAAGAAAAGGATATTATGGATGAATGACTTTTTGTTAAATTTTAAATTTAATAGTAGAATGTGGATTATTTGTTTTTTCCTCCAAATGTTATTGATTGTTACAATAAAATATAGTTGAATTTGTCAAATTAAAATAATGGATGATATTAACAAATTTAGGACAAATATTTTTAGTATAGATTAATTCTAGGCTCTTATTATTATTATTATTATTATTATTATATGCATTTATATATAAAAATATTTATTTAATATATAACGTGTCAGAACGTGTCGAAATTTTTTACTTTTTGAAAAATACGTGCCAGGATGTCATGTCGTGTCACGTGTCGTGTGTCCGTGTCGGTGCTACATAGTCTATCCTCTCACTCAACGCTAGAGCGGGCAACAATATTTTGTTTTTTACTCTTCCACGACACTAGATTTCCTCTACCCAAGGTACAATAGCCAGTAGTTGATCTTCAATCATCTGGAGACCCTGCCCAATCAGCATCGGAGAATCCTTCAACTTGGTTATGACCATGGTCTTGATAAACAATTCCTTTTTCTGGAGTCTTCTTCAAGTACCTCAAAATTCGAATGATTGCATCCCAATGAGACGTACGAGGGAGAAGACAAAAACTGACTTACCACACTGATGGGAAATGCAATATCTGATAGCATGTTGAGAGGAATGTTTCATACCATTATTTGATGATGCTCAATATATATATATACATCAACAATCAAAGTCATAATTGAAAACTAACAATCCTAAATATAATAGGAAACTAATAAACTAAAGATACTTGCTATTAATGTTGCTAACAGTTTCTATTTGATTGTGAGTTGCAGTTGTCCAATTATTTGTTTTCTGATGACTTGAGATTTTATGTGGTACTTATATGTTGAAGAGGAGCTGACTAGAAACTATTGCCCTATGATTTCAGGGTACTGTTCTTAATGAGGCCAAGTTGCAGACTTTTCCTGTCCCTCTGTTGTCAGTAGCTCATCAGCAACTTATTCTTGGTACCAATTTAATGTTTCAGCTGATTGTGTAGTGCTCTATCACTTCATATACTTGTCAGTTTGGCACAAGCAGCCCATTTCATCTCTCATTCCATGTGAACTCCTTTCTCAGCTTCTGCCCATGGTCACCAAGTTGATGGAGATATGAACCTTGTTAAGGTTGAGAAGCACTGTTTAGTGCATGATATTTTTTTTTTCAGTACTTGAATGACACAATCACCTGTAAAAGTGCACTGACTACTTGACAGATTTGGGAAGTGGTATATGGAGTAAACATCATCAGTGCAGCCAATGAAGAAAAGTACTTCCCTGAGCAACTTGCAGAAGAAATTGCTGCAAATTCAGACCCTGTCAGTCGAATTGGTTTTATTGGTCTTGGTGCAATGGGATTTGGCATGGCAACTCACTTACTGAAGTCGAATTACTGCGTTTCTGGATTTGATGTAATTTCTCACCTCTAGCTTTCTCCACTAGTAGTGTTGAAATAGTCCATTGCTAGCTCAGAGCAGAAACTAGGTTCATGAAAATGTTACTATAATCTTACTTTAGCTGTTGATGCATCTGTTTCTATCCATATTGAAAATTATTCTCATTAACCTCCTTATCATGAGAGTGGGAACTTTATAGGGTCATCATTGAGTATCCACTATTGCAGTACACAACGGATATGTGGTGATGCAATTTTCGGAGCTGTTTGTGAATAGTAAATTAGTTGTTGTCTAAGGCATGATTTTTTTAATACAACTATAATAATTTTAGTCTATCATAGGGAATTTCAGAAGAGAAGGGTGCATCTATCAATCACGCGTATTAATACTCTTAAGGACTATGTTTCTGTATGCATAAGTTGATGCATGTGTTTGCGCATAAATAAACATCCACGATCATTTTGTTTTGTCGCACAAATATTCCAGGGATTTGGTGTATGCTGTATTCAGATGTTAATTAAGAGTACCTTTGTCTTTTGCATGGCAGGTCTATAAACCAACTCTTGATCGGTTTGCAAATGCAGGTGGCTTGATTGGAAACTCCCCAGCAGAAGCATCTAAAGGTCCGCAAATTTCCTTTGAGACTTGCTCTGACTTTGTTGTAATGTTTACTGGTTTACTCTGTACATGGTGTAGAGAACTTTGTTGTTGCATTCACTTGAATTTGGTTTATGGCCCACCAATACTCCCCCATCTCTAAGGGGGCTTATGCACCGCACTCACTGACTCCTAAATGAGCATTAGAGCAAGCGAGTGAAGCCTTCAATGTAGTGGCTCCCTCCTTTCCCTTATCCTATTCTTTCATGTCAAAGTGTGAAATCATTGGGTCCTGACGTATTTTCAACCTGTAGATGTTGATGTACTTGTGATCATGGTCACAAATGAAGCTCAAGCAGAAAGTGTCCTATATGGAGATCTTGGTGCAATCCCGGGTAACTTGTTCATAATAATACTTGTTTGATTTTTTGTGTCTATAATGACATGTTTGGTTTAACCTCAGCGCTTCCATCTGGTGCATCCATAATTCTTTCATCCACTGTTTCTCCTGGATTCGTGACTCAACTGGAGCAACGATTGCAATGTATGTCCTTCGTCATGCAGTGGATTATTTTAAAAATCAACACCCATCTAAATAACAAGAATAAATTTCATTATCAAAATGATGGTACATTGAATAGGCGAAGTTCTGCTGACACTCATAGCTAAACAGGGTTTACTTTGGTTGATGAAAACGGAATTCTAAAAGTTTTATTGGATGAATTGATGGGTTTATTTGCAAGCCTCTTCTAAAATTTGTGTTACATATGTCATATTGCAGGCGAAGGAAAAGATCTGAAATTGGTGGATGCCCCTGTTTCTGGTGGTGTTAAAAGGGCTGCTGAGGGAACACTTACGGTATGCTTTTCACAAACTTTTGCATTTATTATGAATGGAGATTCTGCAATTTGCTGACTCATATGGATGTTGTTAAAAAGATAATGGCTTCTGGTAGTGATGCTGCTCTTAAAAGCACTGGTTCAGTTCTCTCAGGTATTTAGCATTTTGTTCCACTTATCATATGGAAAAGTTCATATCTCTGACTTGGAAAAGTTTCAGACAAGTGATATTTGCTGCTTTACTGATAACAGCATTAAGTGAAAAGCTTTATATTATCAAAGGAGGTTGTGGGGCTGGAAGGTACTTATTACCTTCTCTTTCTTTTCAAGTATTCAAGGGTCTTAGGAATGAAAACAGTTTTTTGCCCCACTAAATGCATGAAGTTGAATATTCCATGTCTGTCTTGGAAATAATTGGTTTTGTTTTATTTGAGAGCAACATTTTGCTTTTTTGGTTTATTTGGCTTCCAGTGTTGTGAAGATGGCTAACCAATTGCTTGCGGGAGTTCATATTGCATCATCTGCTGAGGCAATGGCTTTTGGAGCTCGCTTAAGGCTTAACACACGAACATTGTTTGATGCGATAACAAATAGCACGGGAAGCTCATGGTATGTCATTTGAGAGAAGCTTTTATATGCTCTCTGTGAAGTTCTGTAGGACCACTGCCAATTGTCCTAAAAGCTTAAGCCGTTAGGTGAAGGCGAGGATTAACATAAGTACTTTCACACTCCCCTCATGCTTAGTTTGGTCTTTTTTTTTTTTTTTGCCTAGTACTAAGCGTGGAAATATTTGGGGAGACAAAATAGGGGCCTGAGAAAATTTGTGAAATTTTATGGGACCACTGCTAACCTCTTTAAAAGCTTAAGATGAAGACGTGGATTAATATTTAATTACTTTCACACTCTCATAGCAAGCTAATAGGATCTTGGAAGATATATTTCTTGCTGTGGCTGCTGACATCTTGCTTTGCTGTAGTATCAATCTACTTTAACTATCTATTTCATAAAGGAGCACTTGAATGCAACCATATTGGTTATATTCAGTGGCCACTGTTGCCTGTCCAAATAGATGTTACATATTAAATTTGAAAACCTCCCGATTGGCCTCTGGTAGTCACTTTTCCCCCCTTGTTTATTCATTCCTAAACCCATACATTCAATAAAAAGGGTTCAACTGTTTTGTTAGGATATAAATTTTTTCTACACTGTTCTCTAATAGCTCTAGCTTTGGACCTTTTAATATAACTTTAGAGCTCAAAATCTTTAAGTTAGACTCTGCACACCCCCCTTTTCACCCAATTTTTACCTTCTTTGCACATTTTGGGTTTCTCAAAGCTTATGCTTTTAGGTTGTTTTCTAACAAGTTCTCAACTTTTGACAAGGGAATCTTAACCTAGCACTTGAAGTCACAGAATTGTCTCTGAGAATGTGTAACTACATTTGCTCTCTTGGGTGAGCACCCAATTTCTTGTCAGTTTAAAAGACGCTTGATAATGTGTTCTTATCCCTTGTAGGATGTTTGAAAATCGTGTTCCCCACATGCTGGATAATGATTATACACCATACTCGGCACTTGATATATTTGTGAAGGATCTGGTATGGCACAAGTGTCTTGCTCTTTGCAATCCTTTGAAGAATTTGTGAAACTATATAGACACTCTTATAATTTGTTCAGGGCATTGTTTCCCGTGAATGTTCATCACGTAAAGTTCCTCTTCACATTGCAACGGTCGCACACCAACTCTTCCTGGCAGGTTTGAAACTCAATCTTTAGTCCTAGTGTGATGTAGTTCCCTCCTCCTCTTCCTCCATTTGGATTTTCTACATTGCAAGAAAAAGAGAACTATGACAGGATTTTCTTATCATTTTGTGCTTTGTGAAATATTAGGGTTTGCATCCTAGATATAAGAAATGACTGTATTTCAAATCAGGAGAATGTCAGGGTGCCACTGTCTTGTGTTAGCTTTAGTATTCTATTGATTACAAAGACACAACTCAATCCTGATAATCCGCTAATATTTTTGCTGTGTATCAACTTATAGCTTTTCTTCGCTTCCGTACTTTTCATTTCACTTCCACAAGCTGAGTTATTACTGACATGGAATCTTGAAGTCTAAGGAGATTTTATTTTGTTTCTCGACTTCAGTGGCCTCATGATCTCTTTGTTTATAATTGGTGGTCATTCAGCTATTGTCTGATTGAAAAATTGAACACCACGAAAAAGATTAAAAACAAGTGATTATAGGAAAAATCTGGTTCAAAAGTATAATAAACAGCAGTCTGGTTTGGTCTATTCTTAAGAAAGCGGAAAGCTTACATGATAGTATAAGTTTGATTGACTTCTGGTAATTATGTTCTGGAGCAGGTTCTGCTGCAGGATGGGGCCGGCAAGATGATGCTGGTGTAGTAAAGGTATGGACACTGAAATCTGAGCTCTATGTTTAGGCAGTTTTCAGCTGGTTGCATTGTCTTGACATGTGGTACATTGCATAAAGTTATTGTAAGTTGTTGCTACCAATCCTGATTCTTGCTGGACATAGAAAATAGATGAGACGATGATGCTTATGTGACTATGAGAATTGAATGGTTGCTTTGTAGGGGGAGGGGAGGATCTTTAGTCTTAATAATGAAATATTTTAATACCTTCATGTTAATTGGGTTGGCTCAAGCTTGTTTCCTTTTGCTTTAAAATAAAAATCGCCTTTTTATCTTAAAAAAGAAAATTTTAATTTTTTAGAATTTTATTAAAAAAATGATAAAGAACTATATATGGATATTCATATCATTACTTGTACTTTTTATATGGTCTTAGGTGCCGGATTAACAAATTGTCAGAGCTGAAGAAAAGGAAAAGGAAGATTGAAAAAAGAAAAAAGTCTGACCAGATACATAATTGTAGAACAATCCAACTAATTGGAACATCATTCAAGCTAAATCTGATTGTTTTTCAATTTAGTGAGATAAGACTAGGTTTGTCGTGTCAATTGATTATTGGATGTCTTAATCTTTGGTAGGTAAAATCCAACCTAGGCAACATGAATAAGGGCCCAATAAACCCCATAAATATGGGTGGGTACTTTAATGCCCCTTTCATTTGCAAAATGATTTGAGAATCCGACGCGAAACCTCTATTTGATGCCATGTTAGAATATCAAACCTTAAAGCTTGAGCCAATAGGCGGAAGGAGACAACATGACCATAAGACCATATACACTCCGAAGGCGAGCGATGTGGGATACTTCAATAGTAGGATTAGAATTACTAAGCATGACATTACCTCCCTACTTGTGAATGAACTGGTAAAACTAGTTGACTGCAATTTCAGAGGTTTTTTTGGCCTCACTACCATACATCTTGTTGCAATCATCAATTGTCAAGATTACAGAGCTATAATTTATGACCATTAGTTGTTTAGATAATTAAATTCAGTCCCCTATGGTTTTACTGCTTGGATTCTTTGAATTTTCAATAATGAGCTCTTCGATGTTCTTTGCATGATTCTGTCTTGTGTCTATCATAGCAAACAACATTTCACAAATTACTACATCGACCAATTGGCGGACAAGGTATATGTCGGATTAAATTTTTGTTGTGCAATGTAGGTGTATGAGACACTGACTGGTGTCAAAGTTGAAGGGAAACTTTCTATGCTTAAGAAAGAAGTCATTTTGCAATCTCTTCCACCTGAGTGGCCAGTTGATCCAGTTGATGACATACAGAGACTCAATCAGAACAGTTCAAAGACCTTAGTTGTTCTGGATGACGATCCTACTGGAACACAGACTGTTCATGATATTGAGGTATTGACCGAATGGTAAGCCTCCGCATGTGCGTTTTACTTTATTATTTTCTGATATGTTTGAAGAGATGATTATCTGTTATAATAATATTTAGCTCTCTTTCTACATAACCAAGCAGTCTGAATGTTGCTTGCTCATTGTCCTGTAAATAGTAAGTTTTTCAGTTTAAAAGTCTTGTAGCTATGCAGCTCCTAAAAGAATAGGGTGGTTGATTCTTTGCAGGACTGTTGAGTCACTTGTTGAGCAGTTCAGGAAAAGACCTACATGCTTTTTCATATTGACTAACTCCAGGTCACTGAGTTCTGACAAGGCAAGTTCTAATACCTTTTCTTGCATAAGTAAATTTATGGATCTTTATGAATTGTTGTTGTTATTGAGTGGGAAGGAAAATCAAAGATCTTCTTAATCAAAATAGAAAGGAAGGATTGTCAGAAATTGCTATTGCCCATGGAAGTAGTGGGTTTGGTTTATATCTATACTTGTCTCTGAACAATGTCATTTTGCTACAGGCCAGTGCACTCATCAAAGATATTTGCCAAAACCTGCAAACAGCAGTAAGGTTGTTGGAGAATGTGGACTACACGGTAGTTCTACGAGGTGACTCCACTTTAAGAGGTCATTTTCCAGAGGCAAGGATGAGATCTTTATTAAGATTGTTTTCAGTGGCGAAACATTTTAAGAAGCTTCAGATTGTGATCAGTACTTTTGATGCATTCAGGAGGCTGATGCTGCCGTTTCTGTTCTTGGTGAGATGGATGCATGGATCATTTGCCCCTTTTTTCTTCAAGGAGGACGTTATACTATCAATGATGTTCACTATGTTGCTGATGCCGATATGTGGAGTCTTCTTTCTTTTTACTTTCTCTTCTTTTAGTACCACACTGTAAATAAATTTCACTAAGTATGGAGTCATTACAAGGATTAATTTGTATGCAGGCTTGTTCCTTCAGGGGATACGGAGTTCGCAAAAGATGCTGCTTTTGGATATAAATCATCAAACTTGCGTGAGGTCCTGATGTTTTTATTTTGATGCATTCTCATAACTTATTTTTTTATTGTTTTAATACCAAAAATATGGGATCTATAATCTTCTTCATCTGAATCATAGTGGGTTGAAGAGAAAACTGGAGGCTGCATTCCAGCAGGTGGTGTATCATCTATTTCAATCCAGCTGCTGAGGAAAGGTGGACCTGATGCCATTTGCCAGTTCCTTTGTAATTTGAAAAAGGTAGATAACCCAACCTTCTCAAGGCATAGACATAATTATACTCCGCAAAAGAATTTGATGCAGTGGTTAGTTATTGTTTCTGCACCATTCAAATTTTCCAAATCATTCTCTGAAATCCAGCTTCTGCAGCACGTCATAGCAGAAGAGTAACAACAGTATATGATATGGATCTGCTTATACACTGTTACAGAAGAATGGTCAAAAGGTTTGAGGGCCTTTTTGTGATCCATAAATGGAGAAAGTATGTGTTGGAGCATTAAAAATTTTATGTTATGTTGCTCAGCATACTATATTGTGGCAGTGTGGCTGTTGCTATTCTTTTGTTGAACCTCTTCACAAGAAATATATTTGGGGAATCTTTACCAGTACCGACATTGCCATTAGGGTCTGACCAGCATGACAATTGTAAAATACAATTTTTCACTTTGCGGCAGGTTTATCTTGTGTAAGATTCCTTTAGCTCAATAATCTAGACATGAAAATTGGCCTCAGGAATTTGTTTTCCAATGACCAAAAGTTTTATAAGGTGCAAGTCTGTATAATTAATGAAAAAAAAAGGGGCATGTAATTGTGAATCCAAGTGATGACTTTTGACTGAATAATAGAATCAGGTGATGCTGTCAAAATATCAAGAGGAGTAATTCTTCGTATTTTTCTGATGTATCTGCACATCATATAAACCATGATACTGCAAATGTTCTGGTTTTCTGAAATGATAGATTCTGTTTTCTTGGCCATCTGAAAAAAGATTCCATTCGCTTATGCTCACCAAAAGCTCTTCTTGAATTCTCAGGGTTCAACATGTGTAATAAATGCAGCTAGTGAAAGAGATATGTATGTATTTGCAGCAGGAATGATAAAGGTAAAAGGTGACGCTGTTTTTTTTTTTTTTTTCTTTCTTTTACCTGTCAGCTATGTATCACCATTTAATTGCTTACTGGAGGTTTGGTGAAGCTCATTTTCCGTATCAACTTGATCCATTGACAGGCAGAGCTGCAAGGAAAGCATTTCTTATGCCGCACTGCAGCTAGTTTTGTTTCTGCCCGGATTGGAATTATCCCAAAAGCCCCAGTTTTACCCAAGGATTTGGGAATAACAAAAGAGAAGACTGGGGGACTAATAGTTGTGGGATCATATGTTCCAAAAACAACAAAACAGGTGATTTTTAGCACATTTGGTTTTTCTTTCCCTTATGTTGATTTTTTTTTGCCTAAATCAGGTCTTCATGTTGCTGTGTTTTGCAGCTGCAAGAGCTTGAATTACAGTGTGCGCAGATCATAAAAAGTATAGAGGTGATTGAAATGTAAACTGGTGCCTTTGGTTTTGCAACACTTAAATGCAATTCTTCCAGGGGAATAACTTCAATTTTTAACTAATGACCAGTGTCCTTGTATTCTGAAAATCTACTTATTTTGCCCAGTGTGATTTCAATACATACTAAGTTTTAGTACTTCGATTCCTTCTCTTACATGAATAGATTTCTGTTGATAAAGTTGCCATGCAATCAAGAGAAGAGAGGGAGGAGGAAATTGAGAAAGCAGCTGAGATGGCAGACGCATTTCTCAGGGCTCGTACAGACACTCTAATTATGACAAGTCGGGAGCTAATTACGGGAAAAAGTTGGTCTCCTGTCCCCTTCTTTCTCTTAATTGCTAAGACTATGTCATGAATCATCTGAAAGATTTCTTTGTAAATTAGGCTGCATGACATCCAAATTGAACTTATATTAAATGAGTGTCTACGAATAGCTTTTCTCAGAGTGATAGGAGTCATCTGTCAAGAAAGGGGAAAAATGAAGCAGAGAGTCAACACATTGATATTGCTTGAGGCTTTCTTTCTCTCTGTGTATGCACCCCTACACACATGAGGGTACGCCGAGTTCTCTATTTCTAATGGCATTGCATGCATGTGGCAGATCCTTCTGAGAGTCTGGAGATCAACTTTAGGGTGAGCTCAGCACTGGTAGAAGTAGTTAGGAGGATTAAGACCAAACCTCGTTACATCCTTGCAAAGGTACTTTCAATTTTTTGTTTAATAGCCATGTGTAAAGTGCTAAGTACTTTGCTGTCAGATGTTATGCCTTTCTCACCAATGGTTGGCCTGACCAGAATTTTCTTGCTTTTAGTTCTTTCGACTATGCTTTCAGGACATGATAGTACTGATATCTTTTGGTTGTGCTTCTTGCTTTCTATAAATGCTAAAGTGTCAGCAATCGTTACAAGCTACTTGCTGCAGTGCATGATGCGCCCCCATCTGGTGTTTCAGGGGTTCATATAATGGTCTATTGTTGCACCCTTATGTGCGGGAATATTCCAAAGTTTACCTGCTTCATGGTTAAGTTGAAAACATCGCTTTTTGATGAAGCATAAGGAGGCTTTAGTCTATATTAGTGGCAGCCACAAACTACTCAATAGACATGCAAAAGCTAAAACTGTTTGTGAGCTAACTTTAATGATGCCCTAAATCAGTCGGCAATATTTCTTGCCATGGTCCAGAACGCAGACGAGGTTAATCAGGTATGCCATTGGGCTGTGGCAATTGGTCAATCTCATATTGATAATTTAAACCAGACATCATATGGTTTCCAAAATATTTGGGTCAAACTTGAAGCAGTAGGAACTGCGTCAGTCATATTTTTGTAACATATACTTAAAGGGGGTAACTGCTTTTGCCTCTATCTCTTTTTATGTGCAAATGCTTATGCAATATTTTTCTGACCCTGCTCATGTTTGCTGCGTGGGCATTTTTGTTCTGGGGCATATTGACAGCAGAGCTCTCTATATGATAGTAGATGATGCTATTCATATCTTATCTTTGAATGCAGGGTGGGATTACGTCTTCGGATCTTGCTACAAAGGCCCTTGAGGCCAAGTGTGCGAAAATAATTGGACAAGCTCTAGCTGGTGTTCCTCTATGGCAATTGGGTCCTGAAAGCAGACATCCAGGAGTTCCATACATTGTATTCCCAGGTGAAGCTTTATTTTATTTACTTTACATCTAGCAATGTCCACACATTTACTAAATGATCCCGATGTGAGGATTCTTCTTATTTCTTAGGTAATGTTGGCAGCAGTACAGCACTGGCTGACGTTGTAAAATCATGGGCTCCTCCAGTCAGACTTTCCTCCACAAAAGAGCTTCTAATGGTCAGGATCATTGAGATAAGTTTTTTTTTATAGGATTGGAATAGTATAATGTACAAGTATTTTGTGTTATCAACAGAATGCAGAAAAAGGTCGCTATGCTGTTGGTGCATTCAATGTTTATAATTTGGAAGGAGTTGAAGCAGTTGTTGCTGCGGCAGAGGAAGAACAGAGTCCTGCTATATTACAGGTAGTACAGATGAACCTGAAACTTGATTATTCTTCACCTTTTAAGTTTGGCTAATAATCCGATAGCAAAAAGGCTTGTCATTTTGAAGGATTTATAATGCTGAATTTTCATACCCTGTTACACCTTCTGTTGTAATTTTTTGCCGCCAAAGCTGATACTTGCAACTCAAACTTCCTGTCTGCTTATATTCAACACATTCACGTCTGGAAGCTTAAAGTTCAAAGAAACAATTTTGACAAATTTTGGATTTTATTAAAGAAACAGTTTGGTCCTTTACAAAATGATTACTTTTCCTTTTTCTATCATATTCTCACTATTCCTTTTTTAGATTGCAAATTTGCATTTAGTGTTTGGGGCATGGACTTACATAAATTGAAATGTGAATGGCTATAAGTAGAGTATAATTTGTTTGATGCCCATTTTCCTTGCAGATCCATCCCGCTGCCTTTAAGCAAGGAGGCATTCCCTTAGTTGCCTGTTGTATCTCTGCAGTGGAACAGGCTAATGTAAGCGCATTTCATATCTGATTGAAAAATAGAACACCAGTACTGCACTTATATGCAACAGAAATTCTGCTATACGTGGTGTACAGATAAAATAAATTTTTAATGGTCTCTCATAAAGTGTAAGTCCTCTGCACAAATGAGAAAAGGGACGAGACCTTTTTCATTGTTGGTTTATTGAGATCGTTATGCAGTCAAATGCGGCCCAACAATTCATGGAAGCCTAGTCTGTCATTCTGCTCTGCATAGCCATTGTTTTTATATGTGAATCTTGTGGACATTGTGTGCTGGCTAACCAGAGCTTATACCAAAAGTATCTGTTTTGGAATAAAACATGTGATATAAACAATTTTTGTAAATGTTCTGTTGGTGCACTGTGGTTTGCCTTGTATAAGTGGTCCTTCCGGTTTAAGTTTTGGGTTATAAGACACGAGTTTGCAATTATATGTCCAGTTGAATCACGCCATAAACACTACTTAAGTTGACGCAAACAGAGAAGATAAGTTAAACAGGGTTATGCACATGATTCTATGGCAGGTTCCAGTTACAGTTCATTTTGATCATGGAACTTCCAAGGAAGATCTTGTGGAAGCCATTAATTTGGTATGTAACTCTCAACAAAGTCATATGCTACATTGGCTGGCATAAGGGATGATCCAGTATGGGGTCTCGAGCTGCAGCCTATTCGCTTAAAGGAAAGATGGGTTGATTAATTCTCTGTTCATGTTGATTTTCCAGGGATTTCAATCAGTAATGGCAGATGGTTCACATCTCTCCTTTGATGATAATATCTCCTACACAAAGTTCATATCGTCTTTGGCCCACTCAAAGGGACTGCTCGTTGAGGCTGAATTAGGGAGATTGTCAGGGACAGAGGATGATCTGACTGTAGAAGATTACGAAGCTAGGCTAACTGATGTTAATCAGGTCAACATATTTCTTTATATACGCAAGCCTTATATGTGGTTCAAATGTCATCTTTTCATGACTCGACCTCTTTAATGTTCAGGCAGAAGAATTTATTGATCGCACTGGTATAGATGCTTTGGCGGTGTGTATTGGAAATGTTCATGGAAAATATCCTACCAGTGGTCCAAATTTGAGGCTTGATTTGCTTAAGGTCTGGAATATTCTGCTCTGAGCCTCTGACCCTTACTGAAATCCTTAATCATGCAATCATGATGCTTTGGTGGTTAAGACACTTATGTTTTACTTGTTTGTGACGAAAAACTTCAGCTCAAATGCATCTTTATTTACATCATGAAGAAACATTTGCATGTAAATTCTGAAGAAAAATTAGCGAAATATATAGGTACAGGAGATTCCCGACAAACCATACAGGAAGAGAGAGATATTGCAATTATGATAGTAAAAAGGTTCTATTTGTGCATCTGTAATTTCCAGTTCCCCAAGTCTCGTGTAACCATATCCTCATTCACATGCTCTTTGTCAGTATTGGTACACGAGCTGCACATGAGGATTCCTATCTCTTCTTGATGGGCGCAAATCCCAATCTGACTAATATTATTAATGACTTAATTTTAGGAGACAAAATCTGTTTGAAGAACCTCAAGCAGCAGGCATAATTTGGTCTGACATGCTATTTGACACTGTCCATGACATTGATACTGTTGCAGTTGATAGCATAACAATCTTCTCTAAGATAGGATGAGGAAGACCATGTGCAAACCCCATACCTCTTAACGAAAGAATTTTTAGAAACCTACGAGATACAAGGAAGAGAATCCATGAGAAATTGAATTTGTCCCTCTCTTCTCTATATGGTTAAGCTATTAGACATGATGGCAGGAACTATATTCTAAATCTTAACAGATTTTAAAAATTTCCTCATATATTCCTGTGTTTGTCAACTTGCATATCATCTTCCATGAGTGAACCTAATTATTGGCTGAGAAAAAATGATGAATGGGCTGATCTCAGTTTGAGTTTGTTATGCTTAATTGGTAACTGCTGGAGAAGCTTTAAACATGTTCACCTTGAGAGTTCATTCAAGCATCTTTTACATTCCTTTTTTGTAATCCGGAGCAACTATTCAGCCCCTCAAAGAGCAAGATCGAACTCTGTTCAATTTGCACATTGCAAAGCTGGGCTTGCTCTGAAGCAGCCATCTCTTGCTCTGAAATTTGAGATGCTCTTGCTGTCTCCTGCATGTATGCATCATGTAAAGTATTGATTAGGATTCACCAATTTGCCTAGCGAGAGAATCATCCATGACCTTATTAACTGGCAAAATATCTGTAAATTTTTTTCGAAATTGTCGACAAGTAAAATGGATTCTATCCTTGATTCATCTTATTCATCAATGTTTACCTTCCCTAGGACCTGCAATCCTTGACATCTAAGAAGGGAGTCTCCTTGGTGCTTCATGGAGCTTCGGGCTTGTCTGAGGAACTCATCAAGGTAATTAATTCATACAAAATGCGATTCCTTCACAGGCAAATGATTCTACATGGATGATTGTGATGAGCGCAAGAAAATGTTCACAAGCTAACAAATTGGACTTGAATCATACGCTTCCGACAGGAATGCATCAGGAGGGGTGTCAGAAAGTTCAACGTGAACACGGAGCTGCGGAAAGCGTACATGGAATGCCTGAGCGAACCTAAAAAGGATCTCGTCAATGTCATGTCGTCAGTGAAGGAAGCTATGAAGATTGTTGTTGCAGAAAAGATGCGTCTCTTTGGTTCAGCTGGAAAAGCATGATGACAAAAGCTGGTATGTTAATTCTTTACCAATATCTCAAGGAGTGGAATAAATGATATTGACCTGGAGATGTAAAGTATCTTAATTTACAGAACAATGAGACATCTTCATTTTTCTTCAACCATGTTGCTTGGTCATTGTGGCATTTGCGAAATGGTATGGATTCATGCGTGATGAGATGGATCAAACAAAAGCATCAGCTGTCAAAGTTGCGGCAGATATCTTAGATGAAAGCATTGATAAAATCCTCAAAACTATTTGTTTAGACCATATATAACACAAGTCAAAGTCCACGTCGTTACCATGTCCGTCATAGTCCTCTCCATCTGGTTCAAGACTGAGGCACGGTATGTGCCCTCAAATAGGAGGTTGTGCAACCTCAGTCTGCAATGCACCGTGCATGGCGGGCAATGTGGTAGCGCGCGTAGGGTGCGAAGCAATGAGCGATGAGATGGGCGACATGAGCATTGCGGCGGCGTCATGTAGCAGTGGCTACAGATATATATTAATTAATTTATCTTAAATTGAGTCAGCATAACTTTTATTAAGTAATCGAGCCATGCCACCAGCTATGTCGAATTTTTGTTGACTAAACGGGTCATGTCTCTAAGAGTAGGCAAATACAACATGACATGGCAACTCGGCAAACTAAGGTCTCAGGTTGAGCTAAAATTCCAAGAGTTGTGATATTTGATTGAATAAAGAAGTTTCAGGTTCTCAATTGGATAATGAGCAAAAGTAAATCTACTTGTGATGCCATTAGCTTTTGATTTTAGTGTTATAGTTGACCCTCCATACATAGAACTTTTTACGGGGAAAAATATCAAAAAAATTAAATCTATTGAATTGATATTATTTCAGTTTTAAACATTCTAATTTTTATTTAGTTGTAAACATGCTTATATTGATACTAATTCAGTTCATTAGGCTAGCAATCATTGATATAGATGCCAGCAATTATACATGATTAAGTTGACACTGACATAGATAATTTTTATATAATTTTTTAATAACTTTTTTGATTTTAAGGGCTAATCGTTTTATATAGATGCCCTCATAATTTACACAGAATAGAGCAAGCCATCGAAAGGCTTTTCGGTAAATAACGAGAAAATTCACATCAAATTACTCGTGCTCCATTGGACAAGATGCGGCCGAAACTCAAAACATGACATCGCTTTTAGTTTTAAGCTGCGATTAGAAATCGTACTGACAAAATTATTTCTGAATTGATTATCATCTTGGCACCACTTCTTTGCTTAAGCTAATTCAATATATTACTGTTTGATAATTCAATTTAAGATTTTGAAAGCTTGACATTATTGTGGCAGGGCATAAGACATACAATATCAACTCGAACACCTCTTTTAATGCTGAAATTATACAATGCGGCCTACGAAAATCACTAAAATAAATACCATTAAAAAGTTGATATCGAGATTATTGTAATAAGATTTCGACACTGAATTGATCACTCATAAAATTTTGGCAATCATGTCTGTTGTGTTCGCAAGCAAAAATTATAAAATTAAAATATTCAATTTGGCCACCATTTCTCTTTTTCTTTTACTAGACTGAAAAAGTAAAATCATGGAACAATCTCTCTCTCTCTCTCTCCACATATAATTTCCATACAAAATCACAGATATGTATTGGCCTTCCGTCCTAAAAAAGAGAAGGAAGAGAGGCAAAATTTTCTTCATCTCCTTCCCAGTTTAAGATTAAGCATCGGAACTTCCAATCCTTGGGAAAATGGACTTCTATGCGAGGGCAATTTCGGAACTATATTAACCCTAATTCTCAATTTGCGAAAAAAAAATCTATAAAATACGTGGTGCCGTAATTATAAATGACCGATGTATCGTCTAAATTTTATAAATAATCCTTCTTAGTATTAAAACCTTTTTAAAACATCTATAAAGTGATCCAGTGAGCCTTCTATTAAGATAATATCCCATATTTTTCAAGCAATCTAAATCCCAATAGCCTCTTAGATATTTCTTTTCGAACGTCCTGCCGTTTCGATAGTCTTTGGAAAAAGAATTGACACCAAAGTAGATGTGGAATGACGATTTTGGCCTCGATAGTGTCTTATCCCATAAACTTTATATAAAAGTCAAGAGATATCTTCCCTTGTGCTCTGGTTGAAACGAACAGCGTGACAGAAGCTCCAGAGTAATCACGAAGTACACACTTTACTCTCTCGATCTCGCTTTCTCTCTCTAGCTCTGCGGCCGCTCCATCTCCGATCACCGTCACCTCCGGCGGCCCGCCACCGTAATTCCTCCTCATCGGCCCCGACTCGGTACAATTCGTCGGGTTGCGATTCCGGTGCTGTTCAGTCGTGTTTCCGGTCGTGCTCCGTTCTGACTGCGAAGCTAGTAGTCCTCTGATTCGGCGTCGCTCTTCTCTGTGATTGACCAGAGGTAATAATCTTCCATGTCGGGTTCGATTTGTTTGTTATTATCATTGACTTATGGCTGATGCTTTCGTCGATCTTATCGTGCGTATTAGTTCTCAATTTCGTCTGATGTGCATGGTTCCATCACGGCCCGTAAGCCTGTGGTTTCATTTCAACGTGCTATTCCTCCCTCTATCGGGTAGTCATAATTGAAGTCTTCCATCAATTCAGTATGTACGTAGGTCTTGAGCGCACTGAGTTTGCTTTGGTAATTCCAGTTTCGCTTAAGATTTATGATTAGCCGACACGTAGTTTAATGCCTACAACCTGTTTGATAAAATTCCTGATTCAGTCATAAATTGTTAGTTCCTGTGATGTTCTGTTGACAAGCGATTTGGTATTCAACTGAAATTGTCCTCGTTGTGTCTTGCTGCCTCTTTGTTCTGTTTCCATGTTTCTCGCACATTGTAACAGAAGAATTTTGCTGTCTCTGAGGCATTTTCATGAAGCATTGCACATTGTCAAACTTATCAGAAAATTCTCAGCGATTTATAAAGGCATTTTTTTAGTCAATAGGTGCTGTGCATATACTTTGTAGGCTGGTTGAATATGCCGTGTCTATGGGGGTTTGACATATGTAATAGGTGTTCATCTTGTTTCTTAGTTTGCGACTGTGAATCCAATTATCAGGCATAAGAAAAATCTTTGAGGATGATGATTAGACAGAGCACTAACCAAATTATAAACTCTAAAAGGACAAGAAATGAACATGCTGCAAGAAGCTTTGGGATATATCAATTCTAAAACAGAGAACTGACAGTAACACTAACAATTAACATGTGCACAAAGAAGCACGTAGAAAGGGTGAGGCTGCAAAACGTCCTCTTATGTTTTACGTGGCTCCTAATAGGTCCCAATAGGTTAACGGCTGCTATCTTTTAGGATAGAATCTCATGTTTCGTTAATTATGATTGACTTTCCCAATGTCTCGCATGGTAAGGGTTTGGAGAACTGTGCTGAGCAAGATTAACCAAATCTTTGACGTGAGGTAACACCCATTCCCGCTTGACAATCAGCTAGACCCATTTTTCTGACTCCGTTTGGGGGGGTCGCAACATTAGTCAATGCACTTAGAAGAGTGACTGCATTATTCTCTTGCCCTTTTTTTTTCCTGTCATGAGACAAAATTGCTTTTTGAAATGTTATCTCACCTCATTTCTCCTCTATTCCTCGTCCCTAAATCTCGAAAATCTCTTCCTATCTCTGCTTCTGATGACAAAACATGCTGTGTGTATATAAAATAGATGTTGTGCAGATTGTGTTAAAAAATTTGTGATTTTTTATTTTGGCGTTCCCACTGGACTTCATCACATGATGGGAGACGTGACTTTGAAGGATAATCCTTCAAAAGGAATAATGTAGTTATTTGTTTGCATTGTTCCAGGCTGCCAAAGACGGCAATATGAGCAGAGAAGCAACACAGAAATCTGGAGTTCCTCAAATTATCATATCAGACGTGGCGTTGAAACTGGTATGGGCTTTTTGATATGTCATAGCTGATTTCTATATTAGATCATTGGAGATGTGGTTTACTATATAGTCGAAATCTTAATTTCCTTCACCAATTAATTCATGTAATTTTTGGCGATTGCTAGAGTGGTTTTTCGTACTAATGCTATTACGGAGTTCAAAACTAATTATCAAATGTGGTCTCTTCATTGTGTCCAACTATAATCTAAGAAGATAACCTGTTGTACCTCTTTTAATATAATTGACTATTAGCATTTTGTGAACAGTCATCAATGCAACAATGGTAAGTTCTCATGAATGTTATTTAATAATTCTGGTTTTGTCTTGATTGTCGGTAGTCTCTTTTCCCTATTGACTCGTGCTAAAGCTCCTGTTTGTCATTCGATTTCTACTTTCTTCCATTGATGAGAACATGCTTATGTTTAGGCTGAAAAATGGGTTAACAACATGACGAAAGTTGCTGAGGACGAGCAAACAGAGGCAGAAGCCGAGGGTCGACCGTCTAGGTCAGTATAGGCTTTCTTCTCAATACTCCCGTGTGATACTTCCCTAGATGTAGTATTGTTAAGTCAAATTCAAATCATTCTATAGGCTCGGTCTAGGTGCGAAGTTTTCACGTCAAATGAGACCTGGACCTTCAAATGACCCAGTGGAAAGGAAACTGTATGCCAACTTGCAGTCTGGAAAAAGAAAAGCTGAGAAAGATGCTGAGGAGACTGGCCTAACTGCTAGAGATCCAGGTGGCGATAGTGATACTGATGACGAGTTAGAAAGCAGAGCGAGTGCTTTTACAAAGAAGAGAGTAATTACTCCGCCCGTCTCTGTAACATTGAAGGAGAAACGGAGATAACCACTTGAAAGGTTTATTCTTTGGGTTGTTGAAAGGTGTTAAGTAACTCTAATTGAATTATTCTTTTATTTTCAGAGTATTATTTCTTTTACTTACATAAGGGTATAATTGTCATGGACAATTTATATTTAATATAAACACAGTGGGCGTAGGGTTTATGTGATAACAGAAAATCTACATCCCCTCTTTGTATATTTCTTTTATGTTCTCCTTCTTCTCTCCTCTATTCCTTCTCTCCTTCTTTCTCTCTTGCTATTTGCTGCGGAACGGCTCTAATCAGCTTTGTTTAAAGCTTGACATTATTGTGGCAGGACATAAGACATACAATATCAGCACGAACACCCCTTTTAATTGTAAAATTATATAATGTGACTCATGAAAATCACTAAAATAAACTCCATTAAAAAGTTGGCATCGAGATTATTGTTCGTAGGATTTAGACACTGAATTGATCACTCATACAATTTTGCAATATATCTTTAGAAATTAAGAATTTGACATCTCCGTTGTCTTTGCAAGCAAAAATTTCAACATAAAATATTCAATTTGGCCACCATTTTCCTTTTTTTTACTAGACTGAAAAAGTAAAATCATGGAACAATCTCTCTCTCCACATATAATTTCAGTTAAAATCACATATTTATTTGCCTTCCCTCCTGAAAAAGGGAAGGAAGTGAGGCAAAATTTTCTCCACCTCCCTTCCCAGTTTTTTGATTAAGCAACGGAACTTCCAATCCTTGGCTATTAACTTATTTTCTTCCTTTTATTTTAAGTTAATGCCAAAGTAATACATTGGATTAGTTGACGAATATATATATATATTGGCATTAAATAAAAGATAATACCTTGGATTAGTTTACGAGTATATATCTTGGCATTAACTTACAATAAAAAGAAGAAGACAACTAATTCAAATACCTTGGATTAGTCAATGATTAGTTGTCGACTATATAACTTGGCATTAA
Organism: Melaleuca alternifolia; assembly: GCA_019926035.1. NCBI lineage: Eukaryota > Viridiplantae > Streptophyta > Magnoliopsida > Myrtales > Myrtaceae > Melaleuca > Melaleuca alternifolia. The sequence continues at coordinate 1,053,295 of JAGKPW010003076.1, read as the reverse complement.
CTTTAAAAAATGTATATATATTGGATTAGTTGACAAGTATATTTCTTGGCATTAACTTAAAATAAAAGGAAGAAGACAGCTAATATGAATACCTTGGATTAGTTGATGAATAATTTTTTAGTATATACCTTGACAGTAACTTAAAAAAACGTATATACCTTTCTTAGTTGCAAGTATATACCTTAGCATTAACTTCAATTAAAAGAAAGAAGACGAGCTAATACATTGGATTATTTATTTTCTTCCTTTTACTTTAATATATTGGATTAGTTGACAAGTATATACCTTGGCATTAACTTAAAATAAAAGGTATATATCTTGGATTAGTTGATGAGTATATTCATAGGCATTAACTTAAAATAATAGGTTATAGCTTGGATTAGTTGACGAGTGTATACCTTGGCATTACGTAAAATGTAATACCTTGGATTAGTTGATGAGTATATTCCTTGATACTAACTTAAAATAAAAGGAAGAAGACAACTTAATACATTAGATTAGTTGATGAGTATATATATTGCATCAACTTAAAATAATAGGTTATAACTTGGATTAGTTTATGAGTATGTACCTCGGCATTAAATAAAATGTAATACCTTAGATTAATTGATAAGTATATTCCTTGGTACCAACTTAAAATAAAAGGAAGAAGACAAATTAATATATTAGATCAGTTATTTTCTTTCTTTTATTTTAAGTTAATGCCAAGGTAATACCTTGGATAGTTGATAAGTATATACATTGGCATTAACTTAAAAGGAAATGTATAAACCTTGGATTAGTTAACAAGTATATACCTTGGAATTAACTTAAAATAAAAGGAAGAAAACTACTAATCCAATTTATTAACTTATCTTCTTTCTTTTACTTTAGTTAATGTAAACTTATTGGATAAATTGATAGGTTTATTTGCAAGCCTCTTCTAAATTTTGTGTTAAATATGTCATACTGCAGGGGAAGGAAAAGATCTGAAATTGGTGGATGCCCCTGTTTCTGGTGGTGTTAAAAAAGCTGCTGAGGGAACACTTACAGTATGCTTTTCACAAACTTTTGCAATCATTTTGAACGAAGATTCTGTAATTTGCTGACTCATATAGATGTTGTTAAAAAGATAATGGCTTATGGTAGCGATGCTACTCTTAAAAGCCCATATCTCAGTTCTCTCAGGTATTTAGCATTTTGTTCCACTTAGCATTTTGTTCTCTCAGGTATTTAGCGCTGGTTCATATCTCTGACTTGGAAAAGTTTCAGACGAGTGATATTTGCTGCTTTACAGATAACAGCATTGAGCGATAAGCTTTATATAATCAAAGGAGATAGTGGGGCTAGAAGGTACTTATTAGCTTCTCTTTCTTTTCGAGCATTCAAGGGTCTTAGGAATGAAAACATTTTTTTGCCCCACTAACTGCATAATAAATGAATATTCCACTTCTGTCTCGGAAATAATTGGTTTTGTTTTATTTGAGAGCAACATTTTGCTTTTTCGATTTATTCGGATTTCAGTGTTGTGAAGATAGTTAACCAATTGCTTGTGGGAGTTCATATTGCATCATCAGCTGAGGCAATGGCTTTTGGAGCTCGCTTAAGCCTTAACACGCGAACATTGTTTGATACAATAACAAACAACACGGGAAGCTCATGGTATGTCATTTGAGAGAAGCTTTTATATGCTCTCATTAGCAAGCTAGTGGGATCTTGGAAGACAAATTTCTTGCTTTGGTTGCTGACATGTTGCTTTGCTGTAATCTACTTTAACTATCTATTTTTATAAGGTAGCACTTGATTGCAACCATACTGGTTATATTCAGTGGCCACTGTTGCCTGTCCAAATGGATGTTACATGTAAAAATTAGAAAACCTCCTAATTGGCCTAGTCACTTTTCCCCCATTGTTCATTCATTCCTAAACCCATACGTTCAGTAAAAAGGGTTCAACTTTTCTGTTAGGATATAAATTTTTTCTGCAACGTTTTCTAATAGCTAAAGCTATTAGAGCTGAAGATTTTTGAGTTAGACTCTCTGCACACCCCCACTCATTTTTAACTTTTTTACACATTTTGGGTTTCTAGAAGCTTATGCTTTTAGGTTATTTTCTAACATGTTCTTGACTTTTGATAAGGAAAACTTAACCTAGCGCTTCAAGTCACAGAAGTGTCTCTGAGAATGTGTAATTACATTACCGAATTTTTATAAAAAGACAGCCCAAAACTAACCCAGCAAATCAGATCAACCCATATCACTACTATCCAGGCCATTCAGACTTCCAAACCAAGCTAAAATATGTTCGGCACCAAATCAACCAAAATCACAGCAGACCTAAACTAAATCCATACTTTACATAGCACGAGAAACATAACAAAATCCCTACACAAATCGGAGATGGCGGCGAATAGTGTGCTCAAGCGGAACCTGAACCAAACGATTGCTCGCTCATAGAAATCTCTCGGTTATGATCATTGGGAGCTAAATTCAACTATCGGATGAAGACATACCAGTGTACGAGAGCCACGGATGAGCTTGAACCGGCGATGAACGAGCTTCTTGAATAATCGACGATTGGCGATTTCCTTGAAGATCTTCAAAAAGATGACAAAGAGATAATCGCACATTTTTTTTTTGGTAAAGTAAGTAGTTGTATTGATCTTTAACCATGTAAAATATACAGAGCATTAAGATCCGGTACCACAAAACTTACACTCAACATTACAAAAAGAGTGTAAGTGTAAGAGTGCCGAGGATCTAATGAAAGAGCCAAAAGAAAGAGGTTTAAAGAAAGGCTAACCAAAAGGAACAAAAAGCCTAAACAATGGCAACCGAAAGCCTAAGTAAAGGCTATCAAAGAAAGGAAAAGGCCTAAATAATGGCCAACCTCCCTAGGAGTACCAAAATACATCAAGAGAAGATGGAGGAATCAATTCCCTAATTCCGTTGGACTCTCCTATTCCGGGGAGAATCGACTACCTATTGGAATGTTCTAGCTTTGTCTTTGACCATCATAATCAGCTTTGTCTATCACAATTGCGGAATAAGGCATTATTCCGCGCCTTCAAATAGTATGACATAAAACACCAAATGAAAATCTAGCAATGCACTAATGGAAGTGATTGCCCGTAATATATTTGGTCGCCCAAAGTAAAGTATCAGATGAAGATCCATTCCTCCAAGATTAATAACAATTCCCAGCCCAAAAAGATGCAAGTTCTGAGGTGACTCGACAACCAAAATAAATGTGGTGTATGGAATCAGGCCTAGTATGACAGAAGACACGGGAAGCATCATCTATTCTACCATGAGATAACATGAATACTTAGGTGAGTAACCTGTTCCGCGTCATCAGCCAGAGATGGAATTGATGCCTAGGAATAATAATTTTGTTCCATATAAGGGACTTCCAAGATACCTTTTGGCCCCTAGGTCGAATAATAATCCAAGCCGAGGCCACCAAAAAAGTACCAGAAGGATTATCCATCCATCGAAATGAGTTGGGCTGATCATTCAAAGGAGGGAGTGTCCCTCGTTTACGGATAGTTGTGACCCATTTACACAAATTAATTTGGATAAAACAATCAGCTCTGTTAAATCAAGCTATTAGAACCAATTGACAACCTCTAGCAGCTTATTTTAGTTCAAATTGATAACTTTGAAATGAAAGCTACCAGAAACTATTTTCATATAATTTACATCTGCTGTTTGGAAATTATAGGGAAATCTTAGCAGCTACAAAAAGGTCTACCAACTAGCCAAAATTTGCTAATAATTTTTAGAAAAAAACTTATGTTAATAATTGAAAAATTACAAATTAGTGTGAATACTTATTGTTACACAGTTGCTATTTAAGGTGTGCATCGATTAGTAACTAAGTTCGGAATATATAAATAACTTTCAAGTTAAGAAATTACCTGAATAAAGTCTAGATTACGAAATGCTTATAGGAATGAACTTACATACTTGATCATGGAAATCTGCTTCGGTCAAGGTGCTTAATAGTTATATTTATTAGTAATACCCCATATAGGATCGACAATTTCATTTTGAGTCGAGACAGTTCTCATGCTTAATAAGTTTTCACGTAGAAAAGTCAAATATATAATATGATTAGCAATTTTTCATTTACTTAACATGGCTAGTGATTCTCGTATGCATCAATAGGCACTTGCCAAATGATGGCCTCTTCCAAAATTGTACATAGTTTGATGCGAGATTCTGAAAGATTGATGCGCAACTATTGGCCCCCCAATTCAACAAATTCCTCTCATCGACATTTGAAGTGAAGATCCACTTTCGCTTCAACTGCTATGGTTCTGAACGCATCAATCTTCAATTCGATGCGTCAGACAAACCGATTTTCCTCATGGAGGTTTTTCACATGATTTTCTTAAAACCAGCTGCTGAACATAAACAAATTCACATTTCAAGACATGCAACTCTACTATTCCTCAATTAGTATCGATGAGAAGCTATTCATTTCACTTGTTCATTCTTATATTGTTTATTTGATTTTTGTCCAGGCTCGAGTGAATGAAATTTGTAAAGAGTTCCAATTCTTCTATGCAGTTCGCACCATTTCGTGAACCTATACTGCACATTCCGTCAGGACTTATTGTCTCTAAATAACCATGAATTTCATTGTGCAATTCTGCTTTCAACTACTAAACCATCATAGAGACAATTACTTTCGTTTTTTCATAAACCATGATGGAACAATCCTAGTATTTTAAGCACAAATTCTAGAGAGAATGTAGAATTACTTGTCTTGCTATATAGGGAAGACCCCTATTTATGGAAAAAAAACCCATATATTTACAATCTTTGATTAATACAAGTGTACATTTCACGTGTCGCCACCATGAATATTCAGGTACAAATTTTCCATATCGCCCCTTAAAATATTCTAGTATACTCAGGATCTTCAGATCTCCGGAAGCCTCATGGGCTGCTCGTTATCTCGGCCCGCTTTGTCGGCCCATTGAAGCTTGAAATCTCTGGTCACGAAGCGTTGTGGAGTGGACATAGCTAATAAGACGAAAGGTACACACCATTCCTACTTTGTTGAGCATGTTAGTTGATGATTAAATCTAATCTTCTGCCACGACAAATGAAGACTATGGATTATTTTACTGGCAATAGTCAAATCCTACGAATATATCATGTATGCTTCACCTGCAACTTTTACCCGTCCTAGTATTGCTTGAATTTTTGCGAATTTGGTACCATGCATTCTTTGTATGGTCACCTGAATAGTCAACATTTTCTTATGATTTATAATTTGATCACGCGGCATAATTTGTTTGGATATATTCGGAATCAATAAACACTATAATCGTATTATAGATCAGATGAGGCACGAATTTAAACACGGATTAGTAAATGCAAATGTAATGTCATTTGCAAATGGATCCTCATGAGAAATTAAATTGGTATCAAGCGACGAGATTACAAGCATAATTCGTCATTAGCATAACTTCATTTTTATGTGTCAATGCTGACATTATTCGAGGGTCAATTATCTCTACCGTGGTATTAAAAAACTTGTTGATACCTTGTTTTATTCTTTCCATTGCTGGCTATTGTCTCGTCAATAGTCAATTTCTTAATTTATCCGTTTACATTATAAAACAAACCGAAAAGATAGTTTTAAACTTAAACTATTCACAATAAACTTTCGTCAAAGAACTCATCATACAATGTCAAAAATGGATTGTATCATTATTTGAAAATTAAATTAGATTTGTAATACTTCGTCGTAATGTAAGTTCATAAATTTTCAGCAATGTCCGACTCTAAATTTAGATCTTTCGCATCTTTTCTTTAGCGATTTATAAAGGCATTTCTTTTAGTCAAGAGGTGCTCTGCATATACTATGTTGGCTAGTTGAATATGCTGTGACTATGGGGGTTTTGACATACGTAATAGGTGTTCATCTTGTTTCTTAGTTCGCAAACATGAAACTAATTATTAGACATAAGAAAAATCTTTGAGGAGGATGATTAGACAGAGCACCAACCACATTATAAACTCTAAAAAGGACAAGAAATGAACATGCTGCAAGAAGCTTTAGGATATATCCATTTTAAAACAGAAAACTGACAGTATCACTAACAAGTAACATGTGCACAAAGAAACACATAGAAAGGGTGAGGCTGCAAAACGTCCTCCCATGTTTGACGTGGCTCCTAATAGGTCCCAATAAGTTAGTGGCAACTCTTATTTAGGCTAGAATCTCATATTTAGATCATTATGAATGACTTTCCCAATGTCACGCGTGATAAGGGTTTGGAAGAACTGTGCCGAGCAAGATTGACCAAATCTCTGACAAGAGGTAACATCCATTCTCGCTTGACAAACAGCTAGACCCATTTTTCCGACTCTATTTTGGGAGGGTCGCAACATTACTCAATGCACTTAGAAAGGTGACTGCATTATTCTCCTTCCCTTTTTTTCCCTGTCATGAGACAATATTGCTTTTTGAAATGTTATCTCACCTCATTTCAACTAACTTGGTCCCTAAATTTCGAAAATCTCTTCCCATCGCTGCTTCTAATGAAAAAACATGCCGCATGTATATAAAATAGATGTTTTGCAGATGGTGTTAAAAAATTGGTGATGTTCTTAATTTTGGCATTCCCACTGGACATCATCACATGATGAGAGACATGACTTTGAAGGATAATCCCTCAAAAGGAATAATGTAGTTATTTGTTTGCATTGTTCTAGGCTGTCAAAGACAATGATGGATCTAGTGCGATCACCTAGAAGGGGGTGAATAGGTGATTTTAAAAACTTTTGCGGAAGTATAAAATACACAGCGTATGAAGCGTAATATATGAGTGAAATAACAAGAGCTACAAGCACAATAAGAGAGTTAAGAGAAAAGATCAAGACACATAATTTATAGTGGTTCGGCTTAGCTCAAGCCTACGTCCACTCTCTCTGGCTGACAGCCTGTCAGCTAAATTCCACTAAGAATCAAAGGAGTTACAGTTCAGTTCCAAGACTTTAGAAAGTCTTCTATTCACACAGAGCAAGTATATGCCACACTCTTTTGTTTACAATGTAAGCTCACAATAAATGAACAACTCTAAACTTCGAAAATATACTCTCATGCACCTCTCCTTGAAAATTTGAAATATCTCCATTAAATACTCATTCATGCCAATACGACCGTTGACACCTTCCAAAAGAATTCTTCCAATCAATCCGTTGGACAGAATCAATTAGGGAGATCTCAAGCAATCTTCAGATCGTGATAAGAGCCCGTCAATCTTGGTCGTCCATACAATCAGGATCTTGGCTTCCCTAAGTTAGTACTTGCCACATTTACCCGTTCTTCAGAAAATCCAGACTATCAATAATAATCTTCATAATCTTTATGAGAATAATCAATCTTGTTAATCCACCATATGCTGTCTGAAATCCACGAGTATCAAAATCATAAAAATACCAGCTTACTCAAACAGTTGTTATAGTTCGACTTCCCATACTTCACTGAGTTTGCTACTCCAGACGATACTCTATCTGACATCTCCAGACGTTACTCTGTCTAGCAGATGTTATTCTGTCTGGCATCTCCAGATGTTACTCTGTCTGGCCTCTCTAGACGATATAATATCTGGCATCTTCACAATGTCTGGCCATGACTTTTGTCATCTTCAGAGATAACTTGTATTAGGCTTCAAGTCTAGTCACTGAGTCAACAATAGAGCTTCCTCACAAACAACAATATGAGCAGAGAAGCAACTCAGAAATTTGGAGTTCCTCAAATTATCAAATCGGAAGTGGCGTTGAAATTGGTATGGGCTTTTGATATATCCTAGCTGATGAAACTTGAGTTGTGTTGATTCTATATTAGATCATTTTGAGTCGCGGTTTACTATATAGTTGAATTCCTAATTTCCTTCAGCAATTAATTCATGAAATTTTTGGTGTTTGCTAGAGTGGTTTTTCAGTACTAATGTTATTATGGGGTTCAAAACTAATCTTCAAACATGGTCTCTTCATTGTGTCCAACTATAATCTAAGAGGATTACATGTTGTGCCTCTTTTATTATAATGGACTATTAGCGTTTTGTGAACAGTCATCAATGCATCAATGGGAAGATCTCATGAATGTTATTTAGTAATTCTAGTTTTATCTTGATTGTTGGTTGTCTGTTTTCCCCATTGAATCATTCTGAAGCTTATGTTTGTCATTCGATTTCTATTTTCTGTCATTAATAGAAAAGTGTTTATGTTTAGGCTGACCAATGGGTTAACGACATGACTAAAGTTACTGAGGACGAGCAAACAGAAGCAGAAGCCGAGGGTCGACCGTCTAGGTCAATAGAGGTCGTCTTCTTAACATTCCCATGTGATATTTTTCCCTAGGTGTAGTATTGTTAAGTCAAATTCAAATCTTTCTATAGGCTCAGTCTAGGTGTAAAGTTTTCATGTCAAATGAGACCTGGACCTTCAAATGACCCTGTGGAAAGGAAACTGTATGCCAACTTGCAATCTGGAAAAAGAAAAGCTGCAAAAGATGCTAAGGTGTTTGGCCTAACTGCTAGAGATCCAGGTGGTGATAGTGATACCGATGACGAGTTAGAAAGCAGAGCAAGTGCTTTTACAAAGAAGAGAGCAATTACTCCACCCATCTCTTTAACAATGATGAAGAAACGGAGATACCATTATTCTTTGGGTTGTTCAAAGGAAAACCTGGACCGTTGGAACAGAGTTAGTTCTTCCAGAAGATTATTCCCCTTCTTTGCTGAGATGGAAATACAATAGGGATTTTTCATTTCCCTGCTCCATAAGACAGGTCCAAAGTTTGCACATCAATGAGACCTGGACCTTCAAATGACCTTGTGGAAAAGAAACTGTATCCCACGTTGCAGTCTGGAAAAAGAAAAGCTGCAAAAGATGCTGAAGAGTCTGAACTACTAGTATTGCTATATAGGAAAGACCTCTATTTATGGAAGATCCCATCTTTTTGCAAAATTTGATTAATACAAGTGTACAATTCACGTGCCGCCACCATGAATATTCAGGTATACATTTTCCATATTGCCCCTAAAAGTATTCTAGAATACTCAGGATCTTCAGATCTCCGGAAGCCTCATGGTTTGCTCACTATCTCAGCCCGCTTTGTTGGCCCATTAAACCTTGTCACGAAGCTCTGTGGAGTGGACATAGCTAATAAGACGAAAGGTACACACCATTCCTACTTCATTAAGCATGTTAGTTGATGATTAAATCCATTTTTATGCCACCATAAGTGAAGACTATGGATTCTTTTACTGGCAATAGTCAAATCCTACGAAAATATCATGCGTGCTTTACCTACAACTTTTACCCATACTATTGCTTGAATTTTTGCAAATTTGGTGCCATGCATTCTTTGCATGGTCACCAGATTGGTCAACATTTTCTTCTGGTTTTCAATTTGGCCACGCAGCATAATTTGTTTAGATAGATTCGGAATCAATAAACGTTGTAATAATATTATAGATTAGATAAGGCGCAAATTTAAAATTAAACTCAAATGTAATATCATTTGTAAATGGATCCTCATGAGAAATTATAGGTATCAGGCGACGAGATTACATACATAATTTGTTATTAGCATGACTTCTTTGTTATGTGTCAATGCTGACATTGTTCGAGGGTCAATTATCTCTACCGTGGTTTTAAAAGAACATCTTGATGCCTTGTTTTATTTTGTCCATTGCTGGTCGTTGTCTTGTCGATACTCAATTTCTTAGTTTATCCGTTATATATATAACACTGAAAAGATAATTTCAAACTTTAACTTTTCACGGTAAACTTTCCATTAAAGAACTCATCATACAATATCAAAAAGGGTTTTAATCATAATTTTAAAATTAAATTAGATCCGTGTCAATAATTTTCAGCACTTTTCAAATCTAAATTTGGATCTTTCGCATCTTTTATTTAGGTAAGTTAACATCATTGTTATTTTAAATATAAAAAAAATAGTTCATCTTACAGAAAAACTAATTCTTCAAACATTTATTATTTCCATCTAATTTTTTATTTTATTTTTAACTCGAGCTCTTTTGCTAGTGAATAAGAAATTGCAATTTTAACAAGTGACGAAGCTGTTAAGTAAGAGAGTGCGTTGAAGAGCTGTCCTTTGTGATTGATGTAGATTTGCTTGAAAGTTTTGGCAAATTCTGTAATTCTACGGTCTCTTTTATGGATAATTATCCTTGGGTAATTAACATCATTCATTTCCGATAAAAATAATGAGCACCTTTGGATCGAGCTATTAGAATCCAATTGGCAACCCGTTAGGGAGATTTTTGGGTAAGATTCTTCACAAAATACATCTAATGTTGGGATAATCTTATGCACTTAGAATTGATTAATAGCTACAAATTGCTATTGGATACTACTTGCCAATATCTGCTAATAACTGAAAAGCTAAATTGAAAAATTACGTATCAGTGTAAATAATTACGAGTTGTTATATATTGCAATTTAATTATGATGTTTATAAACTGATCAGATAGATTCAAATCATTTTCAAGTTAAAAAAATTAGTTAAAAAAAGTGTCGAAAATTTTAAATTACTTATAAGAACGAGCTTATTTCGTAATTGTGGAAGTAAAAATTTCCCCCACGTTAGAAGTAACTTTCAATATGTTTAGTAGGTTTTTAATACATGAATTGACAAATTATATCAATAAATTTTATGTACCGATCATACCATTAATGATCGGTAATGTTATTTTAAATTGAAGTAGTTCGAAATATGCTTAGTAATTTTTCACGTACAACAATAAGAAGTGTAATTTATTTAGTACCTTTTTATTTATTAATGATGTATATACGTGGGAAGTGATTTATGTATAAATCAAAATAACTTTAGATATGCTTAGCAACGCTAAATAAACTTTATGGATTAGCAACATTCATTATACTTGGCAACATTTGATATAGAAAATTTATTAAAATGATGAGGATACAAACTTTTCATTTATTTTCTCTTCGACAGTAATGATTCCTATAGGAACAGGCATCTACAAAGGAGTTAGGGAATTGACCCAATCATCTTTTTGGATGTTTAACTCTTGCTTTTGGCTTTTGTTTATGTCTATGCCTTTATATGTTCCTCATCCCTTCACTCATTGGTGTTACTAACATTTTGAGTGGAAGGTTTTGGTACCACATCACTTTTGGTAAATCTATACAAAGTTTACTTTACAAAAAAAAAAATCTATTTATTAATGATATTAATGTAAATTACTTAATGGTGGGTAACTGTGTTAGTTAAGAGCTTATCCCTCATTGTTGAGATTAAATAGCTTCTTAAGTGAGAGGCTATGATGTTGGGTTTATGTGCTAATCTCCTCCAAAATATAAGGGCCCGGTCCTTTAGTGTCGTCTTGGCACGGGACCTTTGGTTGAGTGCTCGGTTACCAAAAAAATGAATTACCACAAAAATATATTGGGTTTATTTTCAATGTATCTTATTCTCGCGGCTCTTTGTGTGGGCGAAGTAAAAATTTTAAAAACTCGGTAGAAAACTGGATAAGAACGGGCAATTTATGACGTCACCTTTCGCTGTCGACGGGATCTGATTCCTCCTTTTTCGACCGACCACCTTCGAAGATCCCAGTCTTCCACTCGGACGCTACTCTGTCATCCTCTTCTCTCTCTCCCTCTCTTCCCGGAAGAAAAGAAAAGGACGAATCTTTATGGCAGATCAGGCGAGGCAAGCAGAGCTGTTCGAGCTCGACAATGGTACCATGCAAGTGAAGATCACCAATCTCGGTTGCACCATCGCCTCGCTTTGCGTTCCGGGCAAAGATGGTTCGTCGCTGATGGTCATCTTCTGTTCATGGTCGAAGTCGACTTTTCTGAGTCTGAAATCGTTGCTGATGACTCGATCGTGTCTTTTTTATTTTTATTTTTTGTTCATTGCTTTCAGGGAAATTGGCTGATGTGGTTCTGGGTTTTGACTCTGTCGAGCCGTACCTGGTGAGAAAGTTCATTATTTTTGGTTCACATGATCGTTGATTGCAACTCCTGTGCTTATGAAGATGGTTGGGTGATTATGCATTTGCTTTTTGTTCGCTCACGTGACTCTCAATCTGCTGAAAATTTCGAACTTTTATGAACTGTACAGTGCAATGGGTATTTGCCATTTGGTTTCTGTTTCTTGACTGTTCTTGCTAATGTGTAAAATTTGGGTCTTTGAAGCAGTTGGGCTCTTATCAATAATTTTATTGAGGATTGAACTTCGAAAAGATTTGGTTGGTTAATCCTTTTGTGGATCAATGTGTGTTTTTGCGTGCGCAGAAAGGTGCTGCGCCGTTCTTTGGCTGCATTGTGGGGCGGGTTGCGAACAGGATAAAGGAGGGCAAGTTCACTCTCAATGGCATTGAATACTCTTTGCCTATCAACAAGCCCCCAAACAGTCTTCATGGTATGAATTGTCAATGATCAGTAGTTTCAGTGTCAACGTTGCTCGAGTTAGCAAGATCTTACTAAATGACCCCTGGAGAAAATTAGTTTTCTTTGTGATCGTCAGCCTTCTGTATGTGTTTAACATCAATCTACCGCATAAGTGCCTCATATGTGTTCTCCTTTTGACTTCTGCCTGGTATCCGGAATCGAATTGTGTGAAAGAGTTGTCAAATGTTATTTATTCGCACTCTGACCTCGCTGCACATCCTGCCTCTGTGGAAACTTGAGGATTTGTAGCACTTCAGTCTAAATTCTATGCTTGGCAAGTGTTTTCCCCTGTATTGAAAATTACACTGGGGAAATTTTTGTTATATTAAGGTTTAATCTGCTCAGCCGTAGCTGTATAGTAACTCATGTGAACTGCTTCTGACAAAAGAAAGGAAGCAAGTTTTTACATTTTTTTCTTCCAACCATCAGACAGAGCGCACACACAAGCACAGTAAGCAGAAATAACATTTCAAGGAAAATAAGCGCTGCTCCATAATCACGATCCTATTAAGAATTTTGCCTTTTCCAGTTAGTGTTGGTGACAAGAGGTTCACTTTCTTAGAACACAAAGTATGCATATATGGAGCAACCTAATTCTTCACAATGTCAATCTAATAATGGCTTTCTGAATTTTTTGTGTTACTTAGGTGGGCACAAGGGTTTTGATAAGGTGATTTGGGAGGTAGCTGATTATAAGAAAGGCGAAAAGCCTTCCATTACCTTCAAATATCAGAGTCATGATGGGGAAGAAGGTATCTCTCTCTGTGGTGCACACTCCTTCGCACATGCTTATCAGCAAACCTGTGCTTTTGCACATACACAGACTTGATGCCTTAGGTTGCATGGTCATCTGATTACAGGTTACCCGGGAGATGTTACTGTGACTGCTACTTACACCCTCACTTCTAGTACAACCATGAGGCTCGACATGGAAGCTGTGCCTGAAAATAAGGCCACTCCAATCAGCCTGGCTCAGCATACCTACTGGAACTTAGCTGGCCACGATTCAGGAAACATACTTGACCACTCCATCCAGATATGGGCTAATCACATCACTCCCGTGGATCACAACACGATCCCAACAGGTGAAATCATGCCGGTCAAAGGAACAGCTTTTGATTTCACGACGGAGAAAAAGATTGGCGCTTCGATCCATGAGGTGCCTGGTTTAGGGTACGACCACAACTATGTGCTGGACTGTGGGGAAGAAAAGTCGGGCCTGAAACACGCTGCCAAACTGAAGGACCCTTCAAGTTCTAGGGTGCTCGACTTATGGACCAATGCTCCTGGAATGCAGTTTTACACTGGAAATTATGTAAGTGGAGTAGTCGGTAAAGGTGGAGCAGGATATGGTAAGCACTCTGGAGCGTGTTTGGAGACACAAGGATTCCCAAATGCCATCAACCAACCAAACTTTCCTTCTGTCGTTGTTCAACCTGGTGAGAAGTACAAGCATTCCATGCTCTTCGAGTTTTCAATAGAGTGAATCATTGGGAAGGTCTATGTTAATGAGTTCTGAGGTTGTTTGCCTTCACCTGACATTAATGTCTTGATGGAAATGTAGGACCTCCTTGAAGAAATAAGAATGGCTAAATGCTTTCATATACATTATTCTCCGCATTCTTATGGGAAAAAAAATCAGTTTTTTTTAATATTCGTACATTCTCTTTCGGTTTTGGATTTTAGCGTTTTTTTAATGATATCACAGGGAATACAGCGTTGGTTTGGACACAATGGTTATTCTTGCTGTTAATACGTTGTGTCAACTCCACCTTGGAAAGGACATATACAACGACGCGACTTCTCTATTATCACGTCTAAATGAATTTTCCTTGAAATGCGCTATCTAATCCGAGTATAAATTGTAAATAATCTACTATTTTTTAGCAAAAGGAAGAGCAGTGATCAATCTAAGGTAAAAATGCCAGAAGACAAACAGTAAAAATCCAACGCTATGAAGAATGTAGAAACGCTTCGAAGACAAACAAAACGAACTTCATGATTCTGTTTACATCCAGCAGTACAGAACCCTTTAGACAGTGCGGACACTGCCATCAAGATTGTGGGCAGATTACACCAGCCGTCGTATATGATAACAATCTAAATTAATGGTGAACAACTGCTCAAATGATCACTGATACAAGAATTTGGTCTAAAGTACAGATATTGAAGTCTGCGCTCTTGCCTCCTCGCTGATTCTTATCTGGTGCGAACCAGTTCAAGTGGTAGAGTTTCCATTGCCATCTAAGATTGACAAAAGGGAGCATTTTTAAAGATAGAGCTCAAGATACAGCACGTAAAACCAAAACGATCCGTTTTCATACCCACAGCCTAGGAGTTCTCGGATCAGATTTGACCTGCATCTTTGCTAGCTCTGATTGAAAGGTGATAACTATGGCAACTTTGAACTCAATTGAAAATGGTCTGTTCAGAAGATGCAATTTAGTGGAAAGTCAACAGCAGTAGTAGCTTCGCTGGTCTATAGCAATGGAAAGAAAAGGAAAGAACAAACAATAACTGCAGATGAATTTTCCAAAGCTGCATGTGAAATGGAAAACAGAAGCCTGGCATTCATCTATAATCACAGGTGAAACTAGGCAACCAATATAATGTCTTCAAGTACAGGGCATTTCAAAAGGTTGTGCAGTGGTCTCTCAGGATTCCATTTCAAGCCTATGAAAGAAAGGTCCAAGCATTCTTCGTTTGTGAGCTTATGTTAGGGGCTGCATGGCTGGGTGTTACATGCTCATCCATTTTAAGTGAGGCTCAATGCAGTCAATCAATCTACTTAAAGCTGAGGTTGTTGTATATTTCCAGATTTAACCGAAAGGATGGACTGTAGATATAGATCTTTATCTACAAATAAAAGGTCTTGATTGCTTGCTCTGTACATTTGAGAAAAAAATTGACATTGAACCTAATAAGTATGTTGAAAACAAGATTAACCTGTTTGGTCGACTATGACCCTAATGCTCAATTGTTATAGAGTTCTCCAATAAATTAATTAATTGTGTAAAGACTGAAGGCACCAAAGAATACACAATCAGTGTTAAGCTGTTGGGATTCACTATGCATACTTATACAGAAAATGAATGAGACACGAGAGTGGTGCAAATGTGAATCCCGCAACTCACCCAGCCAAGGTTGTTGGACAAGTTAAAAGGCGAGGGGGAATAACGTAGATGGGCAACATCATATGCCGCGAAACGTCTCCATCTGCTATCTAGTACATGTAGAAGGACACTGTTAAGGAAGATTTTAATCCAGACGTACACATCTATGTAGTAAAATTTTACACACCTGGGTTGTTTGTACCAAGGACGTTTCAGTGACAATTCTATCTCCGAAAAGAATCGACTCAATTCTAAGTATGTGTATGTCAACAGAATGAATTGGCACTGCAGATGCTTCCACAAAAAGCTCTCCAGAAATTGGATCTGACAGAGCACACTGAACGGACATCTTTCCAGTCAATCGAAAACCACCTGTAGATTATCATCTTCCTCGTAAGAAGTTAGATCAGGTGAATGTATATTTGCTTTAATATAGTAGCAAAACCAGTAAGATTTTACAATTAATTGCAGCAGAACTTGCCCATCCTGTTGCTTTTGCATGAGCAAATAAATGAGCAGAATACAATGTCCTATGTAACTGATTAACAATAGTTTAGAATTATTGTAAAAGACGTTGAAAGATAAGACACATTAGAAGTTTGCCTGATTTCAACTCAGGAAGCAATGGATGTCTTTGGGTATCCTGAGTAATGTAAAAGACAACCATCTCAGGAGAGGCTGGTTGATCAAGAAGCTCAGCTGAAAAAATCATCATAGAAAGCACTGGATTAGATCCTACCTGCAAGTTATCATTGCCAAAACTGATTTGTAATCAATGAGGAAGCATGTCATACCGTTATCAGTTTCTAAAATGAACTCCACTGTGGTACATAAGGATTTCTGCAGATACCCTCTTGTTACATCTGCAGTTAACAAGTACTGTAACAGATTTAATGAATATAATTCATGAAAGTTTTCCCTAAATTAGACAGAAAAAAAAAAAAACATTTCCAGAAGGGGAAATAAGAAATCCGATAACTATATGTTCCAGAAGAAGGAAACCAAGTGCAAGCTTGCATTTTTTGCAGTTGCCTATCCATTTCCATTTTTCACTTTGCACCCAACTGAACTCCAGAACTCATTCATGGAAAGACATGATGCATAGATAGCATGACTTTATCATGTCTACCAAATCTCAAAGAAAGAAAACGGACACATCAGCATCTGATCAAGCTCATCAATCACCTGCATAAAATAAATATCAATTTTCTTTGGATCTAATGATCCATTGCCTGTGCTCATACATCAAGCATCTAATCCTATTATCTACTTTCCAACTCCAAGTACTACGATATATGCTAATTACTACGAAGAGCCACCATCTAATTGCAGGTTAGCGCAGATAATTACTTATTTGGACAGACTCCTTGTGCCATGACGGTGATTCAGGCCAAGACGAACACAGAACAATAATGATCTAGAACTTTCCTCCCTAACAAGTTGTTTAAATCTAAAGATCATCATGATATTTTCCGACCGACAGAACTTGCATGGAAATTATGCTTGGACCCAAATTAGGATGAAAACAGCATCTTATATAGTTCGTATTATTCTTCACAAGCAAACAAATATGAAAAATAACCATTTAAAATACATAGAAGATGAAAAACTTCAGTAATTCATCACAGCTATTCAGGAAAGACATAAAAATGGAAGTCTTTCTTTAAATAAAGTTAGCAATTAATTCATGAAAATTAGACAAGTACAGTGGAATTTTGATAGAGATCTAAATCTCCTTTAGAAAAATAACTAATTTGGCATTTTCTAGCCTTTTGTAGAACGTGCAAAAGATCAATGTCCACAATGGATCCAACCAGGATTACATCCCTTGCTCTTGGGTAGCAGCAAATAATTCTAAATAATGTATCTATATACAAAAAGATACAACGGTCACACGATGCACAAGTCACACAAGCCGTCTCTAAAAATCAAATGGAATCTGCAACTGATATTTGTTCCATATTTTATCAAATATATATCATGTACATGATCAAATTATTCACCTGGATATTGATATTAGATCCATGAAAGGTCTCATAAAATCTTTCGCGATTGCCATCAGCTGATTGTTTCAGAGTTACGGAAAAAGGTATCTGCCATGAACAACACATAACTAAGTTGAAGGCTTCAAGAATTTCATTTCATAAGTTGAATCTGATAAAGGCAAAATCCAGGGCAACTATATGGCAAACAATGATAGCATGTGAGCAGTGGGAAATACTGGGCTATTTGCACTCTTCTAATATACTAGTATAAGGCATCCATACAAAAGACAAACCTAATCCGGTGTTAATATATCGGCAGTAGTCCGTGTTGTGTTGCTCTCAAAGACTCATATTCAATAAAGAAAATAGAGCGAAGCATAGAAAAAGAGCTTTGCGTGTTAAAGAAACAAATATAGCCAGTGTGCAACATTGTCCTTGACAAAGAGGCTGCAATCAATTTCGAAGCAGTAAAGCCTTCAATACACATGCACTTACGACTACTTCCATCAAGAGATAGAGACTATAATTACCATTCATCAAGTAAGTTGCAACTGTATGAAAACACTAATCAGCTCACTCTTTTCAGATGAAAAGACGTTGCACATATCAGTACCTCTGTTGTACCTGATGCAATCCTTCCAGAAGGTTGCACTTCAATGATCCTGTTCCTGTTCAAAAGACCACATAGAACAGCAACAACAAGGTTAAGGGGCCAGAATTATTGCTTTGTATCATAATTTGGATTGTCACGCAAAGCTTTTTTACACAAAAGAACGTCACATTCTACAAGAATCAAACATCTCCGTATGAGATGAAGTGATGGACTCCCTATCTCTGCTACGAAAAGGTGTTTTACTCTTAAAATACTCTAAATATCCAAAAAGAAGCAATTTTTTATGCTCCAAATTTAAATGCGGGCAAATACGTAAAACCCGAAGAGGATGAAACTTGCGGTGATTCGCCCACGAATTAATTGTGTAAGGTTAGTCAAAATTAGTGAAGAAAGAAGCGTGTGAACTTGCTCTCAATGTTCTAAAAGCAAAAACGAGGAATGAAGAGATAAGACCATTCACATTGGCAAACTAAACCTCACACAGGAATCACAGTCGAGATTTCTTAGCTCTAGCTTTGGTTCCAAATAGAGAAAAACCGCCGGTGAACTTAGAGAAATGAGAAAGGGAAGCGAACATACACGATGACGACAGGCTTGACAGCGCCAACAATCGACTCGACAAGTCCTGCAGATCCTCCGCGAACCTAAAAACGCGGAGGTCAAACAACGATGAGCATCACCGCGATCACCGATTCCTAGGAGCCTTCACTGAATTAACCTGAGAATTTGACTCTCGCAGCAATCGCGCAGCGAGAGAGAGAGAGAGAGAGAGAGAGAGAGAGCAGTACGTTTCTGAGGTACCTGCATGTTGACTGAGCCGTTGACGGCGAGGCGAACACCGCGATGAGAAATGGAGGAAGCGGACTTCACGACGATCTTGCCTTCGAGAGGTTCCTGGAGATTCCATCAACGTCCGATCGTGATTCCGATGGAAACTCAAACTGTGTGCAACTAGAGAGAGAGAGAGAGAGAGAAACAGAGAGAGAGGTGTACAGAAGGGCGATAGATGCGGCTCGATCGAGAAAGCTTGATCTCGAGCGTTGCGGACGACATCGCGAGCTCCGGCAACGCAGCAAGAAGCGGCAGCCCCGCGCCGACGGTGGCGGTGTCCCGAGACTCAAGGATTTGGCGGTGATCGAAGCGAAACGACGGCGTTTCACACGACTCAGAAGGCTATCTCGCTGTTGACGCTTCTCTGATCTTGAAGCCCGTTAGTATTACAAAATCGACATCGTCAATCAAACTCGTCGTTTTGCATGGACTTTTAGCGCCCAACAATGCGTTTGGTCGACCAAATGAAAATCAAGATAAAGTATATTTTATCCTATCTCGTGTTTGGCAGCTATCTATGATAGGACAATGTCGAATATAAAAGGGATATAAATCGAATAAAAAAAATTCGAGAAGGATGATGGGATAAGGTTGAACAAGATTAGGGATCGGGCAAAGCATTCCAACCATAGTAGGAAATGTTCTAACAATTCTCTCCATTGTGACCAGCCTTATTGATTGGAGAAAATCGATTTTCATATAACTACTTACTTTGATGGGTCGATATCACAAACATATATTGCGAATCATTGGTTCTAATTGAGAACCAACTTGAACAAACTTTTAGCCTTTTTTTAAATTTAAATTATAATGTAGCTAGACATGTTGCAAATGAGTTTTGAACCTCGGAAGCTTGGGATATTCATTAACGCATTAATCATTTCGGCATTCATTTTCTCAAAATAATGTATATATATATATATATTACTCTAAATAATCTTGACTTTAGAATTGAACTTGGGTAAAGGCAATTCAATTTTAGAGTGGTGAGATTGGGAACTAACGGTTTGGCAACTCAATAAAAATCGATTGGAAGTTCAATTTACGAGACTAACTCGACTCCTAGCCTCATCAAATATACATGATTTAGTGGTAAATTGCTAGAATAATCAAATGATCATTTATTTGAAAAATTACATGTGTATGCTAAACAAAATCCGTAATTTCAATTCGTGGAATTGTGTAATTTTTTTTTGTCAAAAAAAAAACATTTCGTTGATTTCTCAATAATTTCGGTCGGCCTTCTTATTATCCATCTCGATCCGGTTGGGCCGTTGATGAAGTTAGCCGGATCCGGTCCATCAAATTTCGCGGAGAAACCCGCTCTCCGACGCGGCAAAACCTCATTGGCCAGATTCCAAGAACTGACGTGGCTTCACTGTAACATATACGCACTAGCACAACTACCTCAAATTTCCCATTTAACCCCCGTCTTCGCCGTCGACGACGACGACCACCGCCACCTTCCCAGAAATTCCGCCACCGCACCCGCCTCCTCCATCATCCCTCCCCGCTCGCTCATCCCGACCACCATGCGCGATCCGGGCCGCAGCCTTCTCGTCTCTCTCCTCCTCCTCTCTTTCTACCCGCTCTCCCTCACCGCTCGCCCCTTCTTCCTCATCCTCTCCCAGGACGACCTGAAGGATGTCTCCGCCGCCTCCCCGGATGAGGTCCTCGACTCCGCCGACTGGGACGAGTTCGGCGACTCAGAGTCCCGTCCCGAGGAGGAGCTCGACCCCGGCTCCTGGCGCCCAATATTCGAATCCGACGAGCCCGTCGCCGTTGGATCCGAGCCGGAGGAGCTTTATTACTCCGGCGTGTCGAAGATGATGGCTGCCTCCAGCTCCGGCGAGGGGCGGCTGATGGAGGAGGCCGTGTCTGAGTTCGAGGCCAGCGCTGCCGCGGGCTATGTGCACGCACAGTCGGCGCTAGGGTTCCTGTACGGGACGGGGCAGATGAGGGATAGGAGCAAGGGCAAGGCGTTCTTGTACCACCATTTCGCTGCCGAGGGTGGGAATATGCAGTCGAAGATGGCGCTTGCTTACACTTATATGCGTCAAGATGTGAGTGTTAACCTCCATTGGTAGAATTATATGTCATTATCACTGATAAGCAGATGGGTCCATTGTTAACGTCAATTCAACAAAGACTTTCATCTGCATTAGCTGTAGATGGTGTTACTAATTTGACGTTAAAGGCTGACGGTGTCTTCATTTCAAAGAGTAAATTACAAGATGAGTTTGTTGTTTGGATGCAAGGCTGAGGTAGGTTGCGCGTGGTATCTTCAGAGTGAGTTTAATAGACCCTGTGAAAATAAACTTTCTACGGACAGGAAGTTTGTAAACTTTCCTTGGCAATCCTCACTATGATCATCTTCCTGTTATTTGGTAATGCTGGACTTATGTTTGAAAATGAATTTGTTTATCCATGTGTTGTGGGAAGAATTTGGACACTGAGTAGTAGAATTTTTTTTTAAGATGGTTGTTTAGCTCAATGAGCTGATCCTTATTGTACTGTGTACAGATGTATGAAAAAGCAGTCAAGCTGTATGCTGAGTTAGCAGAGGTAGCTGTGAATAGCTTTTTAATCACGAAGGATTCTCCCGTTATAGAACCAATTAGGATCCACAACGGAGCTGAGGAGAATAAAGAAGCTCTGAGGAAGTCTCGAGGTGAGGACGATGAGGACTTCCAGATATTGGAGTACCAGGCTCAGAAGGGGAATGCAATTGCAATGTACAGAGTGGGGTTGTTCTATTATTTTGGGCTGAGAGGATTGAGGCGAGACCATACGAAAGCATTGTCATGGTTTCTAAAGGCTGTGGAGAAGGGTGAGCCAAGGTCAATGGAACTTCTTGGGGAGATATATGCTAGGGGAGCTGGAGTTGAGAGGAACTATACAAGGGCTTTTGAGTGGCTAAAGCTTGCCTCCAGACAGCAGCTTTACTCGGCATATAATGGAATGGGCTATCTATATGTCAAAGGTTACGGAGTAGAAAAGAAGAACTACACAAAGGTAAATTGGCTACATTGTTTCATAAATGTATTCATGTTGATGCTTCCATTGTATGTGAAAATTGGATCTTGTTTACCCTTGGCAAAGATGTTACCATTTGGAAACATTAGAGTTACTGCCTCGTCTCTTATCCCGTGACTGCATTTGCTCTTGTTTCCTCAACACATTTGACTCAGTCAGGCTCTTTTCATTAACTCATGAGTTACTCTCTCTTGGATTACAACCTTGTTTGTTAATATGAGTTACTTTCTGTTATAAATAAATGTTCTTTAAAAGCACAATTGCATAAATTCCTGACTTGAGGCCTCTAACCTTTGACATTATGAACTCCTCTTATGCCCTTTTCTATGTTTCCTCTAAATTTGTGTTTCCTCCTACAGTCGGTCTCTAATTCTTGACTTAGCTACATTAGGATAATTGTAGCAGGTGCCAAGCAAATTCTTGTATGTCATCACTTGAATAAGTACTTTGGGAGTTACTATCTACTCATAGATGACAACATTGCATGATTGTTTTCTTCTTCTTAATTCATGAAATCCCCATTCCTGTGACTTGATATTATTCTCTTGGTTGTTCTTTTAGTGCATTTCATTTGATTTGGCAATGAGATATCGCTGCATAAAGAACCAACTTCTGGCTCTAGATTTTTCAAGAGTGCTGTCACTGTCCTTGTATGTAATGATGGTGATGCATAGTATTTGCCCCAGACTTATAGTAATTCATTGCAGGCGAAGGAGTACTTTGAGAGAGCTGCTGACAATGAGGAGGCTGGAGGGCACTATAACCTGGGGGTAATGTATCTTAAAGGCATTGGGGTGAAAAGAGATGTGAAGCTAGCATGCAAATACTTCATATTAGCTGCCAATGCCGGCCAACCAAAGGCATTCTACCAGCTAGCAAAAATGTTCCATACAGGTGTAGGGCTGAAGAAGAATCTTGCCATGGTAAAACTGAAATACTTTAATTTGTGTTTTTAACTGTCTAACCATACATCATGCATTGATCTGTATGAAATGTGTGTATCTTGTAAAATTTGTGGATGTGCATGCGTGTGGAATTTTATCTTCACTTTTGCTTAGTAATCCATGAAGATTGCAATGCCATGCTAATTCTGTATTCATATGTAAGGTGATAAATTGAGCTGAATATTTGTAAAATTAATTTTGATTTCAGGCTACTACACTATATAAGCTAGTTGCAGAGAGGGGACCATGGGGCTCTTTGTCAAGATGGGCCCTTGAATCATACTTAAAAGGTGACGTGGGCAAGGCATTCCTCTTATACTTAAGGATGGCTGAGTTGGGCTATGAGGTGGCACAAAGTAATGCTGCTTGGATTCTTGACAAGTATGATGAGCGCAGCATGTGCATGGGGGAAGCAGGATTTTGCACAGATGCAGAACGACACCAACGATCACATTATTTATGGTGGCAAGCTTCTGAGCAAGGAAACGAGCATGCTGCTTTGCTGATAGGAGATGCGTACTACTATGGACGGGTATGTATTTTCAGTGGGTTGACTACAGAAAAGGGAAAAGATAAGTTAATATGTAGTGGACTCTCTAACCTCTGGATGGAGTACCTTAGTTCTACGGACTTGGGATCTCACTTGAGTTGCCTAAACTCTAATCGAGCCTTTTTTTTTTTTTTTCTGGTTCTCTCTTAGGGTACTGAAAGAGATTATGAACGTGCAGCAGAGGCTTACATGCATGCAAAATCCCAATCTAATGCACAAGCCATGTTCAATCTTGGTTACATGCATGAACATGGCCAGGGTCTTCCTTTTGATCTTCATTTAGCAAAACGCTATTATGATCAAGCCCTTGAGAATGATCCTGCTGCAAAACTGCCTGTTACACTGGCCCTCACAAGCCTATGGATACGGAAGAACTATGCCGACAGCTTCCTGGTTATCTTTCTCTCTCTGCCTGCATTATAGTTCTTTAATTCTGAAATTATTGGTAGGCAAGAGTTAATACTGCTTCGAAGAGAATTTGTTGCACCTGTTGGCACATAGCCATGCCTTGCGCATCGTTTTTAAGTTCCATATTCATGGATGGATGTGAAGAATTGACTAGCTGATTAATTAATGTTCCTCTTGTTCTGTGCATCTGAATCTGAATGATTTATATGGTGGTTTATTTTCTTTCCAGGTCAATTTGATTGACTCACTGCCTGATGCTTATCCAAAGGTGGAAGCATGGGTGGAAGAAGTGATTTTGGAAGAAGGAAACGCCACAATACTCACCCTCTTCGTCTGTCTTCTCGCGGTCTTGTATCTCCGTGAACAGCAGCGCAGGCATGCCCCTGCAGTCGTCGGTGAGGTGCGAGGGCAACAGCAACCGATCGAACCTGTTGTTCCTGGACTCAATTAATTGCTGTCGTCACGTCCATTTCCAGTATCCATGAGGTTCATGTTAACTCTTGAGGGGGCCACATGTGGGGTTTTTTTCATGATGTTTGTATAGCTGATTGTTTTCCTTTTTGTTCATTTGATGGGATCAATTTTTGTTTACTGAACATTGTAAAATAGGGAGAAAGAGTAGGTAGGAAAAGGAAACTAAAGAAATAAGAGTTTAGTTTTATCTTTTTCTTCTTAACGATTGACACAAATGCATTCTTAATGAGTATACTCCCAACGCCGATTTCAGCAGTGCATGATAGAAAAGTCCTTCAGCTATCTCTCACTTTTCGAGATAATAATGAGAGTACTTCTCTTCTGCTCACCCTTGTACTTTGGAACATAGAACTGACGACGTTGCTCGAAATATGGACGTAAGGACCCACTCCGACATCAAATTATGTACTTATCCATCCTAAAATATGAACTTTCTCAATCTCTAGTCTTTCGACTCTAGAGACAGCCCTCGCTTTTGCATTTGGTGTAAAGCATGTGCAGAGTCAATCCTCATCTTGCGACAACGGCGACCCAATAAAGTGAGACTGTTATGCCAGAGTCGTAGGATTTTTAATCAATCTATTGGCGAAATAACAAGAACAGAATGCTTGAGACGCATTAGGACATCGCATTTACAGCCATTGCCATCACCTCAATAGTGAAGCCTCGACTAAGGGTGAGTTTGGTTCAACTTTCAGAATGGGCTTTTGGGCAAATGCAAAGTTACTTTGCATAAAGATCTTTAGGGAAAGGCAAAGACTGTTTGGTAAATTCTGTTTTGAAAAGTAACTTTGAGGGAAATGCTGTTTGGTAGAAAACACATTTGAAAAGCCCATTTAAATAATTAATTAACATTTTTTATTTTTATTTTTGGTAAGGTAATTAACATTTTTTATTTGTTAAAACATTAAAAAAAATGTTTGGAACTTTCTAATTTATATTTTGGTAACAAAGTGCCAATTACACAATGTCTTTGATTTCTTTTTTCTTTTTTCTTTTTTATTTCAATTTCATTTTAATTGATATTTCTTTTTGTATTGTGCATTCAAAGGTCTTCTGGTTCTTGTTGGTGGAATTTCAATGTCATACGCTCAATTTCAAGCTGGGCATGTTTCTCGGTGTTTGTTTTTGGTGCTTATATTTTCAAATGCGAAATGGAGAAGACTCCTGAACTATTAGAGTAACTTGCTACAGTCATGAGGCATTGAAACGCTAAGCTCCATCCTCATGGGAATGATGACAGCAACTTCATTTCCTCTCTCTCATGAAGCTTCCAATTAAGATGAGGTCTCTATGTAGCAAAGCTTGCTCTTCTCGAAGCGTCAAGAGTTACATCATCATTTGAAACATAAATGTAGCAACATATGTCCTGACAAAATAACATAAATGTAGCAACATATGTCCTGACAAAGAAGAAATTAATCATCCTTAAAAATTACAAACGTCTTCAAACATTTCCTAAACTTGTAGCTATCTGATCACGTAAACGTGCCATGTCAAGAGTGATATCATCATTTGAAACACTATTCTCCTCATTTGCATTATCTGAATCCACGGTGTATAAATTGGGATTCAAATCTACTCTTGTAAAATGTGCATCATTCACAGCATTTCTTCGTATAAAATTATGCAAAGTCATTGCCGCTATCACAATTTTCACTTGCTTTTTATATGGATAATTTGGTATACTCTTGAGAATCTTCCATTTCTTTTTCAATACGCCAAAAGCTCTCTCAATTTCTGATCGTAGCGAGGAGTGAGCACGCTATATGGAATAACAAAATCTGACTATATATGCTAAGAAACCTGAAAAGCTACTAGATGGATGCCACATGTGATGAATAGCTTCCAATACCACAAAACAACAAAGCTAAGTTTTGCCTAAAAGCATGTAGTTGCTACAAATAAGACAACATAGCATATCAATAAGCTAAGCCCACAGTCAGGGAAAAAAATGACGTGAAAGTTCAAAAAGTAAAACACTAAAGCCAGCTGAACCATAAAATTGATTCCATAAAATTGACCCTGGTTTCACCAAGGTTTAAGGATGAAGTCAAATAGAATGGATCATGCCGCTTCAGAAATTGGCATGGAGAAACCAAAGCTGTCGTTGTCAAGATCTCAAAATTCCGAAAACAGGGGATAAAAAAAAAAACAAAACCTACTGAATTTGAAACTAGTTGTTTGTCCTCTCCACATGAACCTCCACTTTCAGATCTGATGCTTCATCTCGGCTTTTGATCAAGCAAACTACGACCGAATTGTAATATATTATCAAGACAATTACTGAGCTAACACCAGAAAAGGGCTACATTCCAATGAAGAAAACGTCAATTTCCTTCTCCCCTCATTTAATTCTTCACAGTGTCAGCTTTAACAGTCTGAGTACATCAATATAACTACGAATCCACCTCTAGAACATATACCAACAAGAAACTTAGAGAGGAAAAAAAATTAGAGGGACGCATCCGAAGATCATCAACCCCCACCAAACCGAACCGAAAAAAGAAGACCCCAAAACGCGCAGGCGAAACGAAGTATTACCTGGACGGAAGACGAAGGAGGGAGAGAGAGAGAGAGATATCACGCGAAGAGAAGCTGCTGGAAATACCATAAAACACTTAGGACGGAACTAAGCAACATGTGAAAGTTCAGGAACCACCGACAAAAGCATCCCAAAAGAAAAAAAAAAGACAAAAGAAACAAAGTAGTTTTCCTTGAAGCTAGCACTAGAAATCCAGCAGATAAAACTGACAAAAACACCGAGCGGGTAAACTGACCTACTATGGGGCGCTAGATTGGCCGCAGCGACGGAGGGAGCGAGTGCCGGAGCAACGAAAGGACGAGCGACAGAGGGAGCGAGCGCCAGAGCGACGGAAGGACGAGCGACGAAAGGAGCGAGCGCCGGAGCCTCGACGGAGACTTGTGCCGAGAGACGGAAGAGCAATAGAGACTCGACGGAGACTTGTGCCGAGAGACGGAAGAGCAATAGAGAGGACTGGAGTAGAGGCTGAGCGGCGGAAGTGAAAAGTCTCAAGGATTCACGATTCTTCTAGGGTTTGTTTTGGGGGTAAACTTAGGTTTCTATTAAATAATAAGGGTAGAAAAGGAAAATAAGAAAACTTCATTAATCACCCTCCAGCATTCCGAAAAATGCTGAATGGGAAAGCTACTTCAAGTAGCTTTGTAAAATATAGCATTCTCAATGCCAACTTTCATCCCAAAGCTCTTTAAAAGTGCTTGCCAAACACCTCAAATTTCGCTCAAAGGGCTTTCGGACCCCAAAGGGCTTTGGAAATGCCCAACCAAACACACCCTAAGTATCTCAAAATAGCACTAGTCAAATGAGCCGAGTCCATGACGGCCCGAAAAGTTCGTTCCAAAAGGGAAAAGGAAAGGGGAATAAAGCCTAAAAAGAGTAGAATATGTACAGATACTAATGACAGGCATCAAGTGGTTCAGATATTTACATCTTTACATCCTAACTGTACTGTACCATTCGCCAAATAAGATCAAGCCTTAACCCACCAGCTTGGTGTCGAATATTCGATACCGACGGCTTCCCCAAACATCACTTTCATTAAGGTAGTAAGATTTGAGACAACAAAAGACCCAAGGTGGGTCTCTGTCTGTATAGTCGGTTCCCTTGCTGTCGTCATCTTCATTCAATCCGAGCAGCTTGTTCATCCTCCCTTTCAAAACACAAGTTGA
Organism: Melaleuca alternifolia; assembly: GCA_019926035.1. NCBI lineage: Eukaryota > Viridiplantae > Streptophyta > Magnoliopsida > Myrtales > Myrtaceae > Melaleuca > Melaleuca alternifolia. The sequence goes on along the minus strand of JAGKPW010003076.1, from coordinate 1,025,175 downwards.
AGGACGGCCATCGAAGAACTTTTCCTACAAAGGAACGACAAGAAAAGGGTTTCAAATTCCACACCGAGAGTTTTAACCAATTCATAAAACAAGATCAGGTAGCTTAAACTGACGATATGCCTGGTCATCAGGTGAAGAAGAAGATTTCCTAACAGCAAAAAACCAAGGTTATGAGCAATTTTTGAACAGTTGTCTATTGGTATATACCTACTTCACCTTCTGTATAAATATTTTAGGCTTCACCAAGTAGGATTGTCTCTTATATAGTGAAAATGCGAAACATTTAAGAGATTTTAAGGTGCTATTGGGGGGCTTCGACCAAAAAAAAAAGGTGCTATTGGGGTCAAGGTTATAGACCTAGCCTGCAAAAGGAGAAAAGGCCAAAAAGAAGGTAGCAGGAAATGTTCTGAAAACTCACCAGCAACATTAACCTATAAAAAAAATGCAACCCTGGTAGTGGAATCTCTTGTACTCTCCCTAAGTTAACTTTTTTTCCTTTTTCCAGTCAAGATCTCTGCACAAAGAGGGACTTCCACTTAAAAAGATATAATGAGGCCTACTTGTGAAGAAAAAACCCTTAATTTTCTTCTTGGGTTAGTTGGTAAACCTTTCACGTACTATTGCTAATAGAAAGTGATCATCAAAATAGACGGCTACCAAAGAGATTATGTTTCACTTCATTATCATACCCCATCTTCAGCATACAGAAATGCATGTACTCGAGCAGTTGGATCTTCAATAGTCAGCCTAACCCTGTATGTCCCAACAGGAGAGAGGAAGTTCTCAACTTCACATGGAAATGCTGCCACAACTCGTATCACACACTTAAACTTGGCAGTAACCTGCAAAGTATAAATTTTTGCTTAGGACTAAGCAAGCATCTTTCTTAGTAAGAGTATACATATTCCAAATAATAAGTAGTCTCAAGCAGTTCTTCAAGATGAGTAACAATATCCAAGTCCCATAACAAAACATGATGTGCAGAAGCTACCATGGAACTTGATCTAAACCCTGTTGCTCATCCATACTAGGTGAACTAGATAATCAGCAATTAAGGCTTCAAGTGCAAGGATTTTTTGTCAAGTTGATCTCTTGTGAGTAAGTAAGCTGAGAAACTGAAGTGTTTCCATAAGAAGCTATTGAATTAGAATGTCATGACACAGGAAAAATGCTACATACCTACATCGCTCTAGGAAACCTATTCAGGAAGATTACACTAGGTAGCACGATGAAAGGACATAACTAATCAAAGGTTGAGAGCATGCCTAGAAGCAAGCATCTCATCATGTAGAATATGATCAAGGATGAGGACGGAAAAATCAATAGACTATAATTCATTGACACTTCTTCAATTCAACACCTAATCTCTAACTCATGAGTTCGACTCGTCTTCACAGCATTTGCAGTGACTAAGGCATTTAGGTGTCACTTCAAATTGACTTAAAAGATTCCAGGAAGCTTTCAAAGAATTATATCTTCAATAAGCAACATATTTTTTTTTTAGTAAATATAAGCAACATAATTTTTCATGAGGATAAAACTTAAAAAACCACATAATTTACCTCGGGATAGGTGAGAATATCCCTTAATGTAACAAGCGGCACGAGATCATGCTCAACCTCTGACAAAGTTAAAATTAATCAAGATTATGGGTGAACAGACCTCATAATTACAGAAGCTGTAGAGTGAATAATTGAAATTCCTGATTCTGACGAACATCGGTTACTTAAGTTAATGAATGAAACAAACACAAAGCATCCTGCATTAAGTGAAAATAAAAGAGTTCTACCCATCTTTGCTAATAAGACCATTCTCCAATTTACTATGGTGTCAATAGCATCATTTACTCAAGTAAAAAGATAATTTTTGCGCTCTTTGGTTTGACATTAAGTCAATAACTTCGAGGTCGGTAAATGCCAAGGATAAGCAATCCCTAGAAATTGAGGTGTAACAATTTAAATACGATTCGCTCTCTAGGAAAGAAAAAGGTCAAAGTTAAAGGCAATAGCCTCACTAAACACCCACAGAACTCTTTTTGTGTCCAGGCCAAAAGGGACAAGACAAGTCGATCATTGATTATATAATTCAGACATGCCGAACCGGTGTAGCAGAATTCCTATCCGACTGCTGAAGCAGCTGCAGTACTCCAACAGAGGGCTAGATAGTATATCATTGAAGAACAATCTTTCTAAGGATATCAAATAGTGCATGCGTGCAATCCTAAAACAGGGCCATAGTAACAGTTGACCACATAAATGAGATCAAACCTGTAATCATCGATGGTGAAGGGAAGCAAGACCACGGCATGCGACCCCATTTCTCTGACAATCGTTCTTCATAGCACCTGAATTATCCAAGGTAATTGAGGAGTTAACCTTAAATCTGCCAAAAGAAAACCTATAAATTGCCATTTGCTGTGTTGACCTTTGGCACCCCAACACGTAGCGGTCCTCCTTCGGCACATAACGAAGCTTTGTGAAGGGCATCAAGACTCCACGCCAAAGCCCTGCATGGACTTCACAGATGATGTTGAGAAAGTTTAACCACATGCCGCTCTTCAAGAAACCAAGACCAAGGTTTTTGTTGCCTTCACCCAACACCACCATCAAGACACTCCCAGCAGAGGGAAAAGTACAGAGTATGTCTCTAGGCAGGGTCTCTTCTTCCAATTGTAAAGGGAGTGGATTGTCCATCTCATCAGACATCCTGCGTTTGGCAAAGAACGTAAATAACTCTGGTCCAACACCGCAAAAAGAATAAATATCTTGCAAGTGATTCCAACATATTTGATGTCATCAAATCTGCTATTCAAATATGTACAAACTGAATGCCTTGAAACTATGTCGGCGAGACTGGTTTACTCTCTTCTTTATCATTTATAATGAACACATTAATTAAAGAAACCTTTCAAATACTTCAAAAAATATACATGATGAGCATTTTACTTGATTTATTTCTAGCCAGAAAAACTGTCTGACATTTTTATCTGTTTGTATAGAAAACTGAACTGAACTGCACATTTACATTCTACCTCAGAGCTATTGTTATTCAATTCAGCCTCATTACCAATAATTAAAACTTTAATTTTTTATTTCACGGCTGAGTTTCATGACAATCCAATGTCTCAAAATTCAATGAACGTGAATGAGGCTGATAATGGCAGACCGGAAGGGAACAAAATTCAACATTACAGCTTACAGTTCATCTTCAGCAAATGACAGAAAAACCACAACAGTCTACAAGGGAATAGCATCCCACTATGGGTGAAGCTCCTTGGAGCACTAGACTATCATTTAACCCCACCAAACTATGAAGTTCAAGGTATTTTATAAGTTTTAAAACTTCAATTTTCACCGACAAAACTAAGAAGAAAAATTAAAAAAAAGTACACTCACTTTGTCTGAATTTTTCTACTGGGGGAATCAGTTCCATCCCAAAGAAAGATAATCCACTCCTTTTCTGCAACTTCACGTATGTGAAGAATCTGAAGAAGCAATAGCTAAATAGAATGACAGTCTTGAAATCACATTATAATGACAAGTCCCTGAAATTTCCCAAGAAGTTATGACAGTGGCACAGAATTACTTTAATTGACATTTTACACATACTAATTGCCAATGATGACAATGAGATGAGGACACACTGATTACCTTGCAAATCAGACTAAGCCGTTGACCTTCCTTGATCTCTCTCAAGAATTGGAAATTATTTGGATCTACAAAGTACATGTAGAGTTGGAAGAACTTATCTTAGAATAATCAGTAAAACAAAGTTTAACATCGCCACAAGTATAGGGTACTGTTAGCATGCTCACCACACAATAGTAATGGATCCTTTTACAAACACCAACAACTGAGCCTAGACATACTACAAGGGCTAGCAATATGAATCCTTTTACACCGCTATTCGTTGCCTCTTCCCCTCTTCCATCTGCTTCACATCTATAACATGATCCTTGAGTGTAAAATGCAATAAGAAGTGTTCATATGGTTCAGACAAGGATCGGGTAAAAATGGTTAGCATCTATGTTTGCTCTAGTAGAACCCACCTATAATACTCTATAAATGCTTTCAGCAATACAAACTCTTTGTTCAATGAGATCAATACTTGACTATAGGACTTCTAATGCATCCAAAAGAGCCATCATAATGTAGAGCTTCTTAGATGCAGAATCCTGTTGTCAACAAATAATATATCTTTTACCCATATGTGCCAATTTTTTAAGATAGTCCAAATAATGTACTGCAACCAACTTGACAAAATCTTCCATCTCAATCTTGAAAGACCATCTTTTAAACCATTTACACCACCATGTGAAAGCTGTACATCGACTTCAAGAAAGTTGTCAAACCTACTTCCCACATTGCTCTAAATTTGTATGTATACATAATTCAAACATGATTTATTCTCATCTTCTCTCTGTCATTGAGCAGTATCTGTCACGTGCAGCATACCAGAGAGAAAACAATCATCATGAACCCAAAAAAACAAACTAAGATACATAGCCTCAAGGAAGATTACCTGCATACGGCTGAAAACCAGTCAACCACTTTCTAAGGTCTGCTATGAAATTCTTATCCAGTTCTCTAGTTCGAAATCTTGTAGAAACTTGATAAGGAGTGAAGTCTCCACCAATTGAGCCCTCATATAAAGCAAATGAAGAGAATTTTTTATTGAAGAAAGCATATACTTCGCGTTCATGTGTTTTCATCTGCAAAACGGAAAGGATAGTGCTCTTCAAAATGGTTTAAAGAATTTCAGCAGAACCACTTTAACTCAACCTCAAAGACTAAGTGTATGTCCTGGATAAGGAGATCAAAACATTGTCTCAGACTCACAGAAGCAAGATACTTCTAGAATAGATATTTAAACTAAACTCCCTAATCATTTCAAGTACAATACATAGCATTTGAAGCAACTGTTAGAAATACCACAACATGAGAGAGGAGGATTATATCTCCTGGTGAGGCAACTACAGGAAGCTTCTCTACACTTTCAGCGAAGAAGTTGACTGAAATTCCAGGATCTGAATAGGTTTCATCAGCTATTTTCAGCGAGATAAAGAAATCTGCAAGGAAATACGAAAATGTCTGGTAAAAAGACCTGGAAAAATACAGGAACTTCCAATGAAAAAATATAAGAAAGTTTTGATTGATATCATGATCACATTCATCAGGACGCATGGACAAGAAACTAATGAAACTAGATAAGAATTTCATTTTGTGCAATGTACAAAGAGTCTCAGTGCCACCATCGACTCGTCGTTGTGAAACACAGCGCTCCATTAAAATTTAAAGCTGAGCATCACATTTGCAAGCCCATCCTAATTTGGAGAAAAAGAAGGTCGGGTGCACCCCTCATCACACGCAACTAGACATATTACCTTGTTTCCATCCACAAGTACATACTTTAATTGCTCTGATACTATCTTCAGAGACCATCTTCCCAAAATGTTAAATAAAGAGCAAGAAAGTAAGCCCATTCCGTACGAAGCTTGAAATCAAGGTCTTAACTATCAAAATAACCGAGTTAAACAAAGCCAAACCAAAGTAAAGCAGATTCATTCGCGGCGCAGTATGTAACGTTTACAGGCATCACCTTATCCCACACCCAGACGTAACGTACAAGAATGAAGCAAAGGAGGCTATATGCAAGGTGAGAGAAGAAGAAAAACAGCGAATTCAGAGATGAACTGGCTCAGTCAACAACCTTAAGTGAAGCTTATCATCAACCTACTACCCACCTCAAGGGTAGCAGCCGTAAGTCCGGCCTTTTTTGTCATCATTGCCAGAGCTCTCTCTCAGTAGAGCAGATTCATTCGTGGCGCAGCATGTAACGTTTACATGCATCGCCTTAACCCCAACCCAGACGTAATGCACAAGAATGAAGCATAGGAGGCTTTATGGAAGGTGAGAGAAGAAGAAAAACAGTGAAATCAGAGATGAACTGGCTCAGTCGACAACCTTATATGAAGCTTATCATCAACCTACTACCCACCTCACGGGTAGCAGCCGTAAGTCCGGCCTTTTTTGTCATCATTGCCAGAGAAAGAAAAAAGGCAAACCCTCTCTCCAGAAGCTGCGAAACGGGATGAGAAGGACAGAGAAAGAGGGAGATTTACCGGTTCCTTTGCTTTTCTTGGGGAGGCCGAGCTCGAGGACGACGCCGACCAAGTTCACTCTTTGATTGAGGCAAGAGATGGCGTCCCTCAGCTTCAGGAACTTGTAGTCGTCGCTCTCCTCCATCTCGCCCCCCCTGCTCCTTTGGGTCTTTCTGTGCTGCAACTCCACTGGGCTAAAACCCTAAAAATGGTTGGCGGACGAACTTGAGTTTTTGAATTTGGGGGGAGATGCTCCTTTTTTCTTTTATTTTTTCTTTACGGGGTAAGAAAAAGTGTAAAGCCGGATAACCATATTAATACTTACATAATAAAGCTCAATTCGATTTATTTTTTTCAAGATTTTTTTAATAATGATTACTTATATTATTTAAAAATAATAATTGATGAAAGATAATAATATATATCTAAATACTCTTATATATATTTACATTTATTTATTTTTATAAGTAATATAATTATTTATATTAGAAAAAAAATTTAATTTATATATTATTTTACTAAACAGATAGATTAGACTAGATTGATTATCTTACTAATTTAATAAATCTAAACAAACATATTAGACTAGATTGACTATCTTACTAGATTAATCTATTATTTATTATTATATATGCTATGCTAATATAAGACCTTGAGTGTAGGGGAAAATGCTATGCTACTTCTCAAGGGGCTTTGAAACTCTCAAAAGACTTTCAAAATGCCCAACCAAACACACATGTAGAAAGGATAACGGAGGTCTTATATTTCCTTTTGTTTTTTTTGATACACTGAAATATCTCACATTCATTGTTTTCTTGTAAAAAGGACTTTGTCCAATGAAATGAATGATTCCACATGAGACTGATTTTTGCTTTCGATGGTATGAAAATTCACTTTGCTTGGAATGAGAAGCTCACACGCAAACAATTCGTGCATAAAAATGGAATTTTTTTTATGAAAATTCATTTTTCTTAACACTGCTCTCATATATATAATAATAACTCTTATCTTTCAAGAGATGCGTATCTACATTCGAGCACAGTGCCATATTCCAAGTTGAGAAGGCAACATTCCCCATTCGGGAATAAAAGAAAGAGTTTGAGCAGAAAATCAAGAATGTTTGGTTTTTTAATTTTTTAAAGGAATGAGGAAAATCTTCAATTTGTTATGCATTTCCTAATGCAAATTTTTTTCCACCCTTTTGCTGCAGGGAGAGGGCACCCTAGTGCTAGATAGACAGGATCTAAACTCAGAGGCGGTGCCTAACTCATTTCTCAAACCCGCCATCTCATTAAGTTTATAAAGGACTTTTTCAAGCCGGCCTCCGTCCGCCCGTCCGCCAGCCAATCACCTCCACCTCTGTCGTCCATTGGTATACTAGAATTACTTTTAAGAATTTGGTATGCAAACCGACGTAATGATGTTTTTCCAATGAACGCGAAAATGGCCATCTGCTATTCGTGACACCCCCTCAATATACTAATATAGTAGAGCTACCTTAACTCGCTAACACGCGCCGACCAAAATGATCAGTGAACACTCCTCAGAACATCAGGCCAAGATATGCAGTAGCTACCACCACCCTCTTTTAACAGAACGGAATGATTGGCAGGCCATCCAGGGTATAAGATCCCCTCTGTCGACTTATAGTCATCTCTCTTACTTTTCGATTTACTAACAAAATTTGGGAAAATTACAAATTTACAAAACAGAATGAAATTGAAAACTTATGCTCTTTCTTCGTGCGGAGTAAACGGAATGTAAGCACACGGACTAGCCTGCTCGAGGTCGTGCCATGGAACTATTCAAACTGCCTTATTGAGATTCAGCTTAACGGGGGCTCCTCCATATTTGCTCTTCATACTCTGTCCTCTTTTCTTGGGGCCGCCCATGGTTGCATTTTAGGCACGACGCATTCCTTCTGTAATTCAAGTAGTCACACCTGTATAAAGCCATCAGTCATTAGAAAGGGTCATTGCACAGCCATCTAGGCAGGAAGGGGCGTGATATGAGACGGCAGAGAAGCTCACGATGGACATTCCCACTCTCCATAATTTAACTTTCTTTTGGGACGAGGCTGCTCACAGCGCAAGCATTTTCTTTTGCTTGCAAAGTTCATGAAACTGCACCTACAAACAGAGGTAGCACAAAAATTTACATTCAGATAAAAGCTAGAACAGGTCCATCCAATCTCTCAATCTTAGACTCGGGAAAGTTATAAAGAGAGCTGCAAGATCTGAAGAACTCACTGTGGGCAATTCCAGTCTCCCTTCTTCATTTCCACCTCGTCGACACCAACCCTCTTTGGGCCCTGAGTTTTGCACTTTGGGCAATGTGTGTTTCTAGAAAAATTGACATAATTACATCTGCAAAATATAATGTGAATGGATGTCACTCTAGCATAGATATGCAGATGAATCTGAATAACTCGCATTTCATGTGATCAAGCAACGGATGCATCCATGATCTCATTACTATCATAGATGGATTTTGCCTAAAACATTTAAGGTAGCACTACTACATCTATGCTTCAGCCATTACTCCTCATTTGCATAGTACGAAGAGCATCCTGAGGAACGTATGAATGAAGCGTCAAAACCAAATGGATATTTCAAGAGTAGAAAGAGCCGTTACATTTTATCCACTAGGTTACAGGCAAGTCATTTAAAAACATTACATCTTCAATTTTGTTCAAAAGAAGCTCAATCATGCCACTAGGGTATTCTGAAATTTGCAGCTTTTATGTCAGCATTCTTTTTCTACAATGATGATTCTCTTTCCATAAACATACTGCAAATCTAAGAAGGTATATTCATAACCAATCTGAAAAGGTTTCCTTTTGCAGTCCAACCTAAATCCTTGATCAAATTACCTTCACACTGACCCACTTGAGAGGCTCTGAATATATTGTAGAAATCAAACTCTAAAGGACTTGAGACTAACAGCTCTACACAGCAAGAAAGTGAATATCATCATAAACAAAAGGTGGTCTCTGTCTAATATCCTACAGTAGAATGGGATGCCCACATGATTTCCTATGCAATGATACTTGCTTAGTTAAGAAAATCCCTCTAAAAATCTCGACATGTTTGAAAACCAAGCAACAATTTTTAGGACATACTTCCACTTAACATGCATGCAATCCTTAGAATATCATAAACAGTAAGTGGCCTCATTCAATATTGTTTTACCCATCTAGATAAGGTTTAATCCAGAAGCAGAATACAAGATCATTATCTAACAATAGTAACAAAAAGAAGTTCATTCATTCCCAACTTGTACTTTCCCATTCAAGATTTCTTAGTCACTAAACTCATATTGTGAAGTTCATTCATGTCACAACTTGCGCTTGCCCATTTAAGCATCTTTTAGTCACTAAAATCATACACCCTATGTCTATAATGCTTTTACTCCATGGGAAGCATAAAGAACTACAGTGCCCCTATTCTCACAGTAGATCAGCCATGCACATTAAAATCTCTAAGTCAGTGTCGAAGAATAAAAGTAAAGTGATGGGGTGGGGTATTCACTCAGAAGCAAAGAATCTACCAATAAAAGGAAAGCTCAAATGACAGATACAAACCATATAGATCAACTAGACTATGCTATAAATCATATAACATTTTGATTAATGACCTACACAAGATAATAGGCCATAATCAACACAATACTTGGAAGAACAAATAGAAGGACGTACCCAGGGCAGATCCAATCTCCTTTCTTAATCTCGACATTACTCGCGTCAACTTGTTTGGGGCCATTTTCCTTACATTTTAAGCATCGTATATTTTTAGCAAAGTTCAAGAAATTGCACCTGCCACAGAATGAAAGCCGTAAGTTCCTTGAGAAGCAAAAAACGTAAGCAAGCAGTAGATTGAACAGAAAATGAGGTAAGCAATGTACCAAAATCTTATCATCACATCTAACTAAACAAACTGCTGAGACTAAAACTGTAAGGAATAATCTCCAATGATCTACCTTGATGAGTAGAATAACAAAAGACACAGACACCATATTTGGAAATAAAATGACTTTCTCAACTGGAGCTTCGAGTTAGCTTCAGGCTAAATCAGCAAGTCAAAGGTTAAAAACCTAATCACAAGCAATGGCTGGCCTACAATATTCCTACAAAGTTGCAGATCCCCCAACACCCAAAAAAGAAAAAAAGTGGAAATGTATGATTTTGATAGAAGAGATTATGCTTATAAAGTAAGATCAAATCCAATTCCTTGCTGCCAAAAATTTTATACCCTCACGGGATTCATGATACAACTTCCTCAGTATCTGGACAGTCCAAAGACTGAAGCATTCCCAGTAATCACTTGCGGTGATACCGACATTAGATGGAGAAGTGTATTTCATTGTCAAAAGAGCTTGCTAAGAAAAACTCTAGAAATGTACGATTCCACAAGTATTTTGGTGATTGTCGGAAAATAACTGAAAAGGTCATATCGGATAGAAACATCTCAATGTGATGATATGAGAGTTTTAGGTTTAGCCAGAAGAACATAAACAAGAGGAAAGATAAGTGCACGTGAACAAGCGAAGAAAAAGATATTAGATCATAGGTCAGAAGTAAAATATGGAACTATAATACATTGATAAAATGGTTATCTAGCAGCGACTTAACATTAAGAGAGAGAGAGAGAGAGAGAGAGAGAGAGAGAGACAGGAGGTTTTGTTCCACTCATACATCGCTGGCTCACTACCAAACTAATTTGCAAGGGCTCAAACTTCAAGACACAGTCCACCTTGTATCACAACTTTCAAAGGCATGGAAGCAGCTGTCTCTCCACTTACTTATCAAAAGAAAGAGAGAACCTAGCCATAGATCAATGAAAATATCAAGGCTCTCAACAGTATCAGAAGCAATTTATTCAGGACTTTCCTGTGGACACTCAAAACACTGCTTAAATAAAGATGCACAGAGACACACAAATAAAAGAATCCGATTAAAATTCTAAAAGTAACTGTTGACTCTATTACTCTCGATAGGAGCACAAACCATACATAAAGCAAATACACTGTACTAATCTTGATTCTAAACAGACTTACTTGGGACACATCCAGTCACCCCTCTTCATTTCCACATCTTGTGACATATTATCGTCAAAAAAACCAACTGATGGCTTTTCTGCACGCCGAGCTTTTGTAGCAGGTTTGGGGAGTTCTGGATCAGGGGATGTCTCACTCAGTTCAACTAACTGAGAAAGCAATTCCCTTGCAGATGATTCAACGAGCTCTCTGCCAGGAGGTTTCTGACCACCTGAAAAAACAAGTGGATCCGTTGCATATAATAACAATATCCGGACAATATCTACTGTGCGAGCAGCAGCTTCAGAATCCTTGACTATCACGTAAGCTCTATCACAAGACCCTCGCAGGTTGCATGCACTGCAGACCTGCATCAAATCATCTCAGTCAGGATTAAGTAGCTTCCCACATAGGCAATATAAAATTCTACAGAAACACAATAAAAGTTAGAGAAGGACTTGAATATGAAAAATAAATATCAACATACGTCCCCTTCATCGAGTTGCACATAGACTCTCAGCCTCTTCCCAGAGTTGACAACCTTGCGAAGAAGATCGGGGCATCCATGCTCCACCACTGTTTGAATGTGCTGTAAAGACAGCGATCTGCACCAATAACAATAAGATCATGATCTGAAATTAGGATAATGATATTCAAGAACAGTTTCAACATAAATGTCAAATGCTAATGACTGGCTGCTGAAGTCAGCCCGACAACTTCTAAAATCACTCAGCCTTGATACAATTCTAACCATAGCCTGGTCATACTTCTATCCCAAACAAATCAACAGCATCATGTGTGAAGTTTGTGAGTCCGCTATTAATGATGTAAAATAATCATTCTCCTAGCCGACTCAATCCTCGCACCAAATAAAAGCAGCTTCAATAGCGGCACAGTAATTGAGCATAGTACCAAACAATTTAGGACCCTGCTCTGCACCATGTTCAAATTTACAGACTACTTGATTAATTTTAAAGCTTTAATATTTAGCAAGTCAAAGCCTATATGCAAGCACGTGCACTCGAGCGATTGAATGTCAGAAGAAGTCATCATCCATCCGCTTAAGCTTTCATATGCAATCATTGGTACCAAAATACGACACGCCCTCAATTCTTGAGCCTCATTGAAAATGAGAGCCGATGACTCATAACCACATCCGATAATCTGATCACACGCACAGCTAAAAGAACTCCAGAGGGAAAATAACGAGCCCACTTTTCCAAAAGAAAGAAAGAAAAAAAAAACTCACAAACATAACGAGCGAAGAGCAGATGGCCAAAGTCCAGGTCTCCTTACTTGAAAATGTCATATCTGTCGCGCGCGAAGCTGAGGCAAGGATCCTTCAACAGCCTCATTTCCTTGTAAAGCGCGCCATCTTCCACAGCACCGCTCAACTCGTTTGCGACAGAATCCCCTTCGCTCCCTTCACTCGGAGGTGACCTGTCGGCGAAGTAACCTTTGGCCTTGAGGCGGTCGACGAAGGTCACCCACTCGGGCCACGGGTGGTGGTGTTGGAGGAGCGGCGCCTGCGAGGCCTCGGACGCGATGGCTTCGGCGGCGGCGGAAGCAGAACAGTAGCCGCGGAAGCGGGGGGAGTGGCGAGGGAGGGACCTGGGGAGGAGAGTGGGAGGGAGAGGAGGGAGGGAAGCGCGGGCGCGGAAGAAGGCGGCCCCGACGAGGAAGAGCTTGGAGGCAGACATCATCGCGGCGGCCAACGGTGGAGAGGAGGGGCTTCAGAGCGTCTCCATGGTGGAGCTGAGCGGTGGCTCGAGAGGGTTTTGCGGGGAAAAAAAGAGGGAGACAGGGTTTTGTGGGCTGTAGCTATTACAGTAAGAAAGAAAAACAATCTCCTTTCTCTGTGTGGCTAATGTCAATTTTAGCCTCCGGCATTTTTAATGCAAATGTCTCGCGACCTTCGATGCGAAATCCGAGCTCAATCGAAGGAGCCGATGGGATCTCCGATGAAAAAAATTCAGTCGTAATATTTGAACGATTATCATCGAATGGTGATATAATCATATAAAATCGTCTCTCTCTCCAAGATTTGAATAAGATCAAGGGCTAGGCAACCACATCTATGTCTCATTCCTCAAGCTACGATGACTATTACCAATACCCGATAGGATAATTGTGATGATGGTAATCGACATTGATATCAACCATCACAATGACAATATTTCTACGGGACCTATTCAGATTTTTTTAGGCATAGAATTCAATCTAAATTCACCAAAAAGCTTCGTAAATCCATGCATGATCATATCGATAGTCACATTATAGTAAAAAAAAAGGATAGGTCATGAGCAATCTGATGCATTTCCTATGCAAACTATCTTATAATATAAAAATATTGACAACCAAAAGCAATACGAGAAATTCCGTAATTATGTGGATCAATTGTTTCTAACGCATTTTCAAAATTTCAATAGACATATGAAAAAATATAACTTTATAATTAGGTAGTATACCTTAGAACTCAATTCTTATTATTTGTACATTTCAAGATCATCTAATTACCTTATCAAAGACGACATTAGTGTATTAATTTGTGTGACCTAATTTTTTCGATATGCATTCACACACTTATATGTAGAGAGAGATATATACCATACTATTTCAATACCTAAGCTCGTGACATGGCAATTTCATTTTTCAATTGATTATTCGTATTATAATCTTCTAAACAATATAGTTTTCATCATATTAAGCATCATACAAAATATAATAAATAAGAAGTTTCTGTCAATGATATTCTTTTCCATTTTTGCCGTTTTCGGTCCCCTTCTTGACTGGTAAAACCCCAGGTTGTCGTTAACCCCTCGAAGTTCTTCCTCTTTTTCTTCTCCATTCTTCTCCATTCAACACGCGAAGCTTGTGGAAGAGCGCGGATCCGTCGTGTCGCCTCGCTCCGCCACAATGAGAAGGGCCTCCTCCGCTCTCGCCCCCTCCTTCCTCTCCCGCGCCCTCGCCTCCTCCGCCGCCGGTTCCTCCGCCTCCGTCCACCACCGCCTCCTCCAGGCGGCCCTCTACGGAAGCAGCAGCGGCGGGGCCTACTCCCGGCGCGCCGGCCGCCGCTGGTTCTCTCGCCTGCTCGATTCGCCCCGGGCTGCCTCCCTCGGCATTGCTGGCGCTCTGTTCGCAACCTCGGCCGTGTCGGCTGCTCTGTCCGACGACGTCCTCGCGAAGGAACCGCCGTCGCCCGAGGTGGTCCCGAAGGATGTCGTGCTCTACCAATACGAAGCTTGCCCCTTCTGCAACAAAGTTAAAGGTGAAGTATTCTGCTTTGGTTTATTTGTTCGTCTGTCTGGTGTTTGGTGCGATGATGCGATCTCTGTCTGTGTGGTTTTGATTGATTTGGCCTAATTGCGTGCTTTGGTTGTATTCTTCTTCAAAGCTTCGATTGAGCTGAATTAGTTGAATCAGGCAAGGGATTTGAATTGCTTCCACCGGTGATATTTTGAGAGAGAGAGAGAGATTGTTTCGAATCTTGGCAAGATGCACCTGGAATTAATCAACTGCTCAGGAAGTAGGCAAATCGTATAATTCAGTTAGAAAGATGAAAAATGTGGATACTGGAACGTTGTTTGGAAGTTTTTCATTTTATGTTTTGTCAGATTTGATCTTCTAAAGGCGCTGCTGCATAATATGCCTGTTGGTCGTTATTGTGACTAGAAAGGAGCGATTCTGTTCTTATGCAGCCTCTTACTAATCTTCTTTTACTTGTCAGCAGCTTGAAAAAATGAAGACATGTGAGCCTTTGTCTCTTAGTGCCAAATAATATGAAACTCTAGATCTTGCTTGGATTAATAGCTTCTGGCTGCATAGATGGCACCCTTAAATCCTCTATAGGTTTTTAAAATCATGAATTATAGTCTTACTTGTCTTAGCTTAACCATAATTATTGTACGTTGTGAGGAACGAGTTTGTTACCTATTAGATATGGTTTCATTCCATTCCAGGATGCTCAAGCTGCTAGCTGAGACCTCTCTTCTAAGAACTGTTTACGGTGCATTTCTTGGTGAATGACCTGTTACAATTATTTCTTCTTGTGATTATCTATTTAATTCAAGCAGGATGGTCTCTCAGGCAGTATTGTCCAATTCTTCGATTTTCCCGTTCTTTTTTCATTTCATACTTAGTTCGAGTTTACTGTCTATGCAGCATATTTGGACTATTATGACATTCCCTACAAAGTTGTTGAAGTCAACCCAATTAGTAAGAAAGAGATAAAATGGTCCGATTACAAGAAGGTTCCTATTCTGATGGTGGATGGCGAGCAGCTCGTTGACTCATCAGGTTCTGTATTCCCGTTTTGTTGGTACAACCTATAATTCTGAATTTGTCTACCTTTAAATGCATAGTGAGAAAACTATAGAAAACTACATTCATTGAGGATCTGTTATTCAGCCCCTAAGCCCTTTTTTACGTTTGACTGCCGTTATAATCGTAAGTTATGTGAAAATTTTGGATACTGCAGATATCATTGACAAGCTGGGTCAAAAACTTCTTCCTGAAAAGTCGGCCAAACCAGCCACAGAAGATGATGACAGTGAAGAGAAAAAGTGGCGGAGGTAGTCTCCATTTTCTGGATTATGACATCATGTGTCATTGTGGACGACGCTCATAAAGTCTGCCATGCCAATCGTAGATCATAAAGAAATATTTACTTGTTAATCCAGATGTGGAAAATCTCACGTCTTTGGCACTATATCCAAATAGTATGCATTGGTTATTTACTCAGTTTCAGCCACGTGAAAGGGGCCTTCATCCGTGTGCTTTAAGTAGTATAAGACTAGCAACTTCCAATATTATGCTAAGAGTTGATGATTGTGCTCATTCTGTTCTAACTACAGATGGGTTGACAATCACTTGGTGCATGTGTTATCACCAAACATCTACAGGAGTACCGCCGAGGCTCTTGAGTCATTTGATTATATCACAAGCAATGGTAAGATATGCTTATGATTTTGATGTGAAGTTACTACCGATATTTCGATTTACCTTCCTCGCCAATGTGATTCATAAGTTTGGCAGTAAAAGAAGATGATTGATAAGTTGTATGATTTGCTCATCTGGTAGGATAGGAGAATATATTTTATTGCTTCGCTAGGAGGGCAACAAATGCTTCTTCTTCTCGTCTCTGTAACAGCTCATGTGTATGACCCAGGAGAGTGTTTAGCAGGCAAGACTACAGATAACAGTAATTGCTGGATAAGTAGAGTAGTAGAGCAAGTCATCAAGCTGTTGTCTGCAAGTTTTTATATGATTGACACCTAACCTAAGAGATTGTAGTTTATACGTGGAGATGAATGATGGAGCCAATCAAATGATTTTTCTTTGGCATGTGGTCTCTGATTGCTATTTTTCATTATTGCTATTATCGATACAACTGAAATCAATTACACGGAGTAAAAGCTATGCCAATTTGGTCACTGCCTAAATATGCCATTTATTTTGCTGTATGATTGCATTACATAGCTTGGCCCTTTGATAATATATTTCCTTTCAGTTGGTTTTGTTGAAGGAATTCCATCTAGGGTACTTGTCTATGATAAATACTGTTCTGGTGGAGTTAACTCCTAATGATTTAGATAGGTGGAAAACACATAATTTGGAAATGAGATGTAAGCATCATTGGATGATTGCAAAACTGATGTAATGTTACCTGCTTTTCATATCGGCTTCATGGTTTTGTTTTACTCAAATACAGCCATATGGTACTTGACTCAAATATATAAAAAGTAGATGTGTTTATGTAATTCTCATCATAATGTGATCATAAATACTTGAAATGAAGCCATGAGCTTGGTTTGGCTTAAATGGTTGATTTATAATGTCTTAGGAAGCTGAAGTGTGATATTCTGACTCATTGTAATGGAGTGATACACGTTATGTGCTCTGGCCTGCTGAGATGATGTCACCTTTTGAGCTGTCAAATGTGTTTACATTTGTTGCACATATCATGCGGCATAACAAGAGTTTTTTTTTTTTTTTTTTGGGAGGGTGTGTGAAGGAAAATAGACTTTGTTATGCTGATTTGCCGTTAAGGTGATTTGCTATCTTTCAAATGCAATTTGGTTGTTTTGGTGTTTGGAATGTAATGCTCAAAGTTCATTATATAGGTATTGCTTTTCGAACATCTATAGGGTGAATGTTTAGTGTCATTTATCTATACGCAATGTTTTGGTCAATAATGTTTTCAGTTTGTTGTAAGAATCTTACTGTAGAACAGGCTGTATTGGTGTCTAGATATACTCATTCTGTGATTTCAGGTAATTTCGGTTTTGCTGAGAAAATTACGGTAAAATATGCTGGAGCTGCTGCGATGTACTTTGTATCAAAGAACCTGAAGAAGAAGTACAATATTACCGATGAGCGTGCTGCCCTCTATGATGCTGCAGAGACATGGGTTGATGCCTTAAATGGCAGGGAGTTCTTGGGTATGCACTTTAGATATGGAATCGTTGCTTGAGACATGCTGTTTTAATAATTATATCAGTGTTTAACTTATCTAATTGCCTCCGTTGATAGATTGTGTAGTGCATAATTTCAGTGCATGTAGTGTAGTCATTTTGCATTCTGGAAGACTATTCTGGAGTAACTATCCCTCCCCAATAAAAGGGGGATTTTTGTGAAAAGAGGCAGATGCTGCGTGTACATTTCTAGATCACCTTTGTTCCACTCCACCTTGGATGGGCCACTTGCTTTTGCACTGATTGCTTTACTTGCATCACTGGTTTTATTTGTCCTGCACCCACATATGTAACCGACTATAATGGTTGAGCTGAATGTTCATCATCTGCGCAATAAGATCTTGGGCCTAAACTAAGTAGTATATCACTCAATGTGTAAGAGAGCACATGTCAATATATTTAAGCCAAAATAACCTAGTCTAACCCTGAAGTTCCATTTTTCCCATATTTTGATTACTGCTCAAATATCATATTGCAATTTAGTTTTAAAAAGAAAATACATAAAATTGGCCTGAGAAAAAGAAAAAAAAAGCATCAGCAGTAATTTAAATACCCGCTTTATACTAAAAAGGCACTTGGTGAAATTCTGTAATTGTTGCTACATTACAACAGCTAATTTCATCTCCTTTCATTTTTATTCCTAATTTTTTTTTTATAAATGTTCTATTAAGTTATTGAAAGAATAGTAAAATGTTCATTTTTTTTTTTGGGGGTAAAGAAAGTAAAATGTTCATTTAGCGTTTGCTCTGTAGAATAAAATTCATGTAGTGGTAAAAGAAGAAAACAACGTCAAGTGTTTTACTTGTCCACCCAGTGAGAGTTATTGACTTTATTATTTATTCATTACAACGTTGCATAAAATGAAATTATCGCACACAAGCGTAGCACATGCACACAGACTAGTTTTTCTTTGAGCTGGTTGGCTTCCAAGAAATGAATATGATAAGGTTCAACATTATATATATGTTAAGCAAGAAATATTAATGGGTCAATTTCTTTGTAGAAAGTTTTCATTATGTATATTTACTTTGGGCCTGTGGAGATGAATGACAAAGGTTCTGCCTACTGACAAAGTGCTAATAAAAGCATCTCATCTGTGAGCTATCAGGATATGAGACAATTTGGCATATAAATGATGTTACCAATCTACGTTAAAAAGTTCGGATGGGATGTAGGCAATAAAAGATATGCTCTTATTCTGTTAAAGCTGTGGTAAATTCTTTCTTCATGAGCTTTAGGAAATGTTCATTAATTACCCATGCTTGAAGTGTGAACCTATGGCTTGATGCTTTGTGTTGCCAACCTTTTTAGAATGATAATGCTTCAGGTAAAAACCTTTTACGCGACTTATAAATAGCTTTTATCAATATAACTGTTGTTTGACAGCTGGAGAAAAGTTTTAAACACAAAAGATTGTCTGTGATCATGTGCACCTTATTCATAATAATGTCTGCACCTTTGTGGTCATGATGTTTACTCATCATAATATCTGCTGTGTCAGGGGGCTCAAAGCCAAATTTGGCCGATCTTGCTGTCTTTGGTGTTCTAAGACCGATCCGTTATTTGAGATCTGGTAGAGATATGGTGGAGCACACTCGTATCGGCGAATGGTACTCAAGAATGGAGAGTGCCGTGGGAGAGTCCTCGAGGATCAAGGCTTAAAACTGGAATCCTGTTTAATTCAGGAACACGCTTTCTGCTTTTTAAACTAATGCTCGCTAATCGGTTCTGTATCCAAGTGTGGCCAGCTGTAGAAAGAGACGAGTCCATATTATTCTTGATTTTTTCCCTCCAAGATTCATAATATTTGGTGGTAATATATGTCTTACCAAAAGTTTTGGGATTCTTTCATCATTGTTTCACTTTGTAATAAATGTCCAACCAATGTGAAGGAAAGGAGGTGTTTTATATACATGATTATTCAGTACTGCCGTAACAATGGCCGTTTCTTCTGAGTAAGCTGTTCATCTGGTTTAACTATTATTCTGCCAGGATCCTGGAACTTCCTCTGTTCATGTTATGAAAAATGAGAAGCTTGTTCCCTTTCTTCTGTTCTTGGACAAGCGGACTCCTGCGTTTTTGTTCCGACACAATGGGTCCGGAGTTTGCAGCATCGACGGATCAAGCGTGGATAAGCTAGGATCAGGGACTCTTCAATTGATAAGTCCTTTACTAGCTCATATGGTGGATCATTCTTTAGCTGAGAAGACATATTGCATTTAGATGTAAATGCATTTTTAAGTTCGTCCTCTTGGTCGGCGAGCTTCTGGGTGTGAGAGTCGTTAATTATTGACAGGGTTCATTCTTTCCATTTGGACAAGCCGAGTTCCAATTCCCGCAAGAGCGGTCCCTTTTTTGCGGCACTCACTGGACATTGGCCGAGTTGGCGCTGTGGCTTGGCATTTTGGGACGAGGGTTGCGACATCTTGGGTTTGAATTGTGCTAATGGAAACGAAAATCGCCTCCCCTGCCGAAATCATTGGGTACCAGAGATATCCCGAATCAAATAGACAAAGGTGCTTGTGCAGTATACTTCGCGATGAAGATCATATGTGTTCTGCATCGGTTCAATATCATTAGATGCCTAAGAGACTTCCGCGTGGGAATGTCGTAGATCTGAACCTATGTAACACTAACTCATGCCCGCGAGAAACTAGAGCGTCGACTTTGAACTGTTGGTGTAAAAAACCGAGACTCAGAAATGAGAGAGCAAGAGAGCGAAACGGGTCAAATACCATTTCCCGCCCACACACAAATGCAGGAGAATCGACTCCCTCATAAGCTTTAGCAACAACCACCTCGAGGCCTTGAGGGGGAAACATTTTCTGATTTCCCATTGCCAAGGCAAACATTTTCTGATTTCCTATCATTAGCTTTATAAAAAGAAGGCCTCTCTCTAGTTTCCTGAGAAGATTTACCTGTACCTACAATCAAAATCTGCATTTTCTTTTCAAGCGAAAGAACAATCAGAATCCATAAGCGACGGCGAATTCTATGAAAGCTCTCGCATTTCTATCACCGGTGGTTTCTTCAACGAGGGACAGATCTACTACAATGCGTGTAAGCGCAATCCGTGACTAAAGAGAGTACATTTTCACTAGGCGCTTTTATCTGAGTCCTCGGGCATTAACTTCCCTGAAAGGGAAAACATAGGCTTCCATCTATACCAACAAATGGAAGTTTGTACTTTCACCTAAATGATGCACCATACAAGATCCTAAATAAACTACGGAAATGATGTGATAAGGTCTTGCTACAGGTGTGACAATCGGGAATTTCCACATTGGATAGTAATATTTAAGACTAATTTTCTCAACGGAGTTGTCGGGAGTGTAAGGCATTAGAATTAAGTTGATATAATTCGACATGTACGTTAGTGGTATCGGACGACGATAATTGACTCACCACTATATTATGGGTAGAAAGGCTAGTATATTCCAAGTTTTATGTTTGATGATATGCAAGTTTTAGATTTTTTGAATCGAGATTTTCCTAAATTTTTTTATATTTTTCATCAATGATTTTAGTGAACTAAAAATATATTTCAAACTCACCAATGTTTAGACTTAACATTCAGAATCAACCTTTAAAATCAGTTTTCAGAAGCAGTGCTCAAAATCAGTATTGATTTGATAGACTTCTTCAGATTCACACGCCCACTCCTCTTTTATTACCAAAATTTTAACCTATGCCTAAACTTGAGATATTGAATTTAGTCACCTTTGACATCATGCATGCATGACTTCATCAATCTTGACCTTTGTTCATTGATGCTTTGAGTGAGTCATGCCAAGAATTTGGCCGAAAGAGAGGGGCTTATCTTCATTTTCATCAAAGTATATTCCTGTGCTTAATTCTTTTGGAACCAAGTATATTCTAGCTAGCCTCATAGGGAGCATTTAGAAGCATATTCATTGGAGCACTTAAAGTTTATTGCAATCTTGATTAATCTTTGTCTTTTCTTGATAACCATTAAGAACTCTTTTCGAGCCTTCTTGCCTTTGGTCGTGTGAGTAGAAACTTGCCAAGCTTTCACTTTCCAAACCGTGGAGATTTCAATTTCATTATATTCCAAGCACCAACTTCATTCTTTGGACTTTCGTTTTTAGGTCCATAAGTAAAAGCAAAGGTCCCACCATCGGATTTATCAAAGTTCTTGCCTTAATCAATTGAGTCTGAACAAGGTAAATCACCGATTTTACTATTTTACCAATGGATTTTGTCATCTTAAAATTTACTATTATCAATTCGGGGGTTTGTTTTACTCTGTCTAAAGCTAGCATAAAGTTCTGAGTTTGTAGTTTTTTCCAAGGTAGTGGAAATCCTACAAGTTAGATTGATCCACTTAATGCTTTTTAACTTGATTGGTTGATGTGTGTGTGAGATTTTAACTTTAGTAAATTTTGATGTTCAAGTGTGAGTATGCAACACGGATGTAGACGTGTTCTGATTGATTGATCAGTCCTATCGATTTTGTACACGTTCTAAACGTTGTTTGATCGGTTCAATTATCTTTACATTATGCACTTGTCCACAAAATGCAATTCTTGTACTTCTCATTTACTGATTTTTGAAAAAAAAAAAGATTTAATTACCTGGTTAAGAATCATAATCGCGTCCGATAACATTTATTAGTGATGCTTACTTATTTCTATGTGGCTTGCTACATATGCCATTCACTAAAGCTAAACCGGTCACCTATCAAGTTTTATTTCTACTTAATTATTCGAATCATAGTCTAATTGAACACTAGAATATTCATCTTATCAAACATCATATACATTTATTTCCACCCATTCCACGACAAATATAAACAAAGAATTTTATAAAAAAAATTATATATATTTAAATCCGTAAGGTACAACGTGGGCCTTCTTTTTATACTTATCAAAGAAAATTGTGGGCCCTTTCAATGATGTGCTTAACGACCAGATCTCCGTTCATAGGATACTGCAAAAGAAAAGGTATTAGATGCCCAGCAATTTACATAAAATAAATCAAGCCCTAATTTTTTTTTCCACTGAATAACGAGAAAGTTCATGTCAAATAGCAATACTTGAACTCTGAAACCCAAAAAAAAGGAAATCGGAATCATGATCCAATCTCATAGATAAGATGCGGTTAAAATCCAAAGCCGACTAAGCATGAGATCGTTTTCACTCAAAAACAAAGGATAATAGGGGTGAGCAGCTTAAATTGTCTGAATCGTGAACCGCTCGGTTAGGAAGTGGATCGGACTATCGGATCTCCGATTCCCAAAAGTAGAACCAATGTCCGGGCAATCTTATTTCTGGTTCTTAGATAGACTGGACAGGTTCGAACAGATTAAATTTTTCATACTTTGTTAAAAATAAAGATGTAAAAAGAATCCAATTTAAATTTTTGAAATTTTAACTTTTACCCAATTTTTTTAAAAAATTTAAAAATATATATAATTAAGAAACTTAAGTTTTTTGAAGAATATTCCCGATCCTAGATTAATTGGTCCAATCCCCTATCTTAGAGACCGGGATCGATCCCATCGTCCATTTCCCGGTTCTGAGAGAACCAATCCAGCCCGAACTATACACAACCCTAGTAGTAGATAATCAAAATCATATGTACAAAATGAATCTCGACCCATATAATGTACAAGAAAGTAACTGGGAAGACCAAAATAAATTTGTTCGTATACCTTCGAGGCGTGGTACATGTTCGATTTATGTCGGAGCTTACTTGGCAGTTCTATTTATGACATCATTATAGTACCTTGTCAGTTCCAAATACATCTGTTTAAAGATCTTTAATACATAGATTATGCCACGTGGCCACGTTGGAAAATCGGAAGACAGCTGACTGATGAAGCCGCCGCCACGTTCGCCGCCGTCCCCGGCTCATTCCCGCCCGCCAGTCAACGCTCCCCTCCAAATCCACACCTCGGCTTCGGACAAATTACCATCTAACTGTTTGCCTACCGCCCACCGGAATTACCGGTCACCTCCCCCCCCCCCCCCCCCCCCCCCTCCCCGTCCATCTTCGTCTCCCTCTCGGATCGGAGCTGTTCGGCCTTTCAACAGCCATTTTCTGTCCAGAATTTTCCCTTCTTCAAGTTGGAGACGAGGAATTCATCAACACCCTTTTCCCCGATCGGCCGCTCGAGGTGCGCTCGACTTGAATTTTCGTCCCCCGAAGACTTTTTCCGGGAAAAGACAAATCAAGAAACCCGGCGAAGTCAAGCGAGGAGGTGTCCCACCAAGGTTGGCTGATTTTTGGTCGATTTGATCGAGTTGAATATAATAAACGTTACTCCAATCGCACGGCGTTGCTGTGTTTCTGACTGTCCTTTTGTCTGAAATTCTTGTTTTTTATGTAATTGTTTCTTTTTGGAGATATTGATGCTGTCGCATCGCAGGAGAGAGACCGGACGGGTCTGCATATAAATAGCAGACGGAGGGAGAGGGAGAGATGTCGTCGCCGAGAACGCCACCGTCGCGAGGGGGTCGATCTTCGATGTCGATGATGGATAGCTTGCTGGGACTTCTCAGAATCCGGGTCAAGCGCGGCGTCAATCTCGCCGTCCGCGACGTTCGTTCCAGCGATCCGTATGTCATCGTCAAGATGGGGAAGCAGGTCTTCATCCTTTGAGCGCCCTCTCTGTTTTTACCTTTCTTGCATGCAACGCTTCAGAAACGGTGATTTGACCTTTCTTCGCCCACGTATCGATTTAGGGAAAAATGAAAATATGGTGGTGCTTCTCGATCTTCTGGGTGACTTGGGTCGTTGCCCAAATGATTCGGTTGATGGGAAATTAGCTGATGATGTCTCACTAGTTGATTGATTTTGGTGGGTTGTATTTCATTTAGCTGTTTCGTTTCATGATTGTGGAGTTGGGTGTTATAACTTTTATTGAATATCAGTGACTCCCCATTTACGCCTGCCAACAACCCTCGAGCTTTCCTCTAGTTGCATTGTGAGCTCTGTTCCGTCAGATGTCTCAATTGAAAGAATGAAGTACTGAGCAGAGGATTTCTTTGGAGAGTGAGATCTCGATACAGTTGCTGTGTAAGCATATGTAGAGCGAGAATTTTCCCACTGTTTTGTAAATGTACTTGATGAGAGTATCGCATTTTTCTTGGAGCCTGGAGTCCCTTATTTTTGTTTCCTCTTGAAAATTGCATGATACTGCCATGAGTTTCCATGCGTGACCCATGTTGATTAGTTCTGCATCCACTTCTACTGATAAGGATACTAGCACCTTTTCATGTTGATGCTAATAAATTATCTGGACAAGCTTTCACTTGCTAATCATGCTTATCGATAATTTTTTTCTAGATCTTGCCTAAGCAGTTTCAAGTGAGGAACTTGCTAATCATGCTTACACTATAATGAACTCTGGTGAATCATCGGAGTTGCTTCTTCACTGCATGGAACCCAAAAAGTTTTTAGCTCTGTTAACCTTTCTTGAGTTCTTTATTGCCTTAGTGGCATATTATCTCCCTGTCCTGCAAGTATTAGCCTTCAAATGTCAATCCTACTTTTTCTTTTCCCTTTCGCTGTTTAAGACAATGGATCTAATAGGAATCACTTTTTCCCATAAGGTTTAAAGTCTTTGAAGTCTACCCTTTTGTAGAAAGGAAGGGTAAGATATATCCAGGGTACTCTTTTTCTTTCTTAACATAAATGCATCCTGCTCACTTTTAATTCATTCCTAAACTTAAGGTCAGAGAACATCAAATACTTTTATAATAGTCAGGGCTTCTTGATGTCACATCATGTCTCAATATTCCTGAGTGAGGAACTTACTTTAGTTGGATATGTTTCTATATGGTGGTTCGTTGTCAAATTTTGTTATTACATTGATCTCTCCTAGAAATCCTTTAGTTAAAGAGGGAATAAATGATGCAGAAATTGAGGACCCGTGTTATAAAGAAGGATGTTAATCCCGAGTGGAACGAAGATCTTACTCTCTCTATTTCAGATCCTACTATTCCAGTCATGCTGGTAAGAGCTCTCTCTCTCTCTCTCTCTCTCTCTCTCTCTCCATAACTTAAGTTGGTTAGACATGAATTATTTTTTCAATGCTCTGTCCTCATCGGATTCAGTGTTTGCTAGTCTTTTCCTTGCTAGTGTGCTTAAAGTTAAGTACTATCTAAAGAGGTTGTCTGACAGTATCTTTAAATGATGTATCTAGTATTAAGACAATATTTTATATAAAAACATCATAATTAAGTTTGGCATACTTGCATGCAATTTTATAGGGTCATTGCGAACAATAATACAAACATATTACATTAAAATTTCTTTGTTTGTTTTTCAACTTACTGCACAGCTTAGATGTGTCAAGTGTTCATACAAATCTGTATTGCATAAACAGCCATACATGGAAGGATGCAGTCATATTGCTTCCTAAATTTTTTCGCATATGTTAGTGGAGTATGATAACAATGAAACAGAGAGTTTACTTTTTATTTTTATATTTATTGGCTCTTGCACTATTTGTGTATTTTAGCTCTAGAAAGACATTAAAGCAAAGAAGTCATGGCTCAATGATGCTTTTTAGAGTGCAGAGTGCTGACATATTTGTCATTCATCACAAGACCGGCTGCTCTCTTTGCTTGCTCTCTCTAAATAATAGTTACCCCTTTTCCTATTAATAGTGTCCTGTTTTATTGCTGTCTCACGTTTATTATTCATCCTGCTTTAATTTTTCAAAGGGTTTTAATGCAAGTTTCCTTCACTGCAAATTTCTCGGGTCTCTACCTAATCAGTATTCTTGAAGTTCAGTCAATACAGATGCCGCAGTTCGTTATATAGCTAGATTCCTCTCACCTAGCGTTCTCAAACTATTTTAATTGTCCTTAGGAACCACAGTGTGATAGGAATAGTATAGGGCAAATGAGATGACCTTATAAAGCAATTGCCATTTTATTAGTGTTAAGAAATTGGAGAGTTCTAATTTGCCGCAGCTTGCATGTAGGAACTGGTTTCCGCACTTAGGTTCTTTCATATACTTTTTAATTCTTCAATCTGAAAGAAATTAAGATGGCATCATTCTGCATCTGGTAATTATTGTAGTCTCTAGTTCAGTTAATGAAGCTTTTCCTGATTTAGGAGAAGACAGATATTGATGTTGTGGCTCCAGATTTCCGGGCTGTATTGTTGTAAAATGCAGCAACTGCAGCAATTTTAGATCTCTCTCTCTCTCTCTCTCTCTCATATTTAACTCAGATTCCTGCTTAAGTGCAGACTGTCTATGACCATGACACGTTCACCAAGGATGATAAAATGGGAGATGCTGAATTTGACATAAAACCATTTATAGAAGCTCTCAAGATGAATCTGCAAGGCCTTCCCAGCGGAACTGTCATAACGAGGCTGCAACCTAGTAGACAAAACTGCCTCGCCGAAGAAAGCTGCATCATCTGGAGTGAAGGCCGGGTTGTCCAAGACATGTGCCTCAGACTGAGAAATGTCGAGTGCGGAGAAGTGGAGATTCAGCTTCAGTGGATCGATCTTCCTGGCTCCAGGGGCTTGTAAAGGACCGTGAGGTTGGCCCATGATCTGTACTTGAACCTCTCTTGTTCATACCATCCTGCAAAGCGAAGCTGTTGTATCTGTGTTTTTGCCCACTCGTGACTGGTTTTATGTGCTTAGTGAGGCAGACATGTCACAAATGCTCGTCTCGTGTGAT
Organism: Melaleuca alternifolia; assembly: GCA_019926035.1. NCBI lineage: Eukaryota > Viridiplantae > Streptophyta > Magnoliopsida > Myrtales > Myrtaceae > Melaleuca > Melaleuca alternifolia. Next base: position 997,898 of record JAGKPW010003076.1, on the reverse strand, counting down.
TTATAGGTTAAGCTATTCAAAACGACATGATCACATGGTGAAAGGTGGCGATTGTGTGTTTGCAAGCACTCGTGCAGCCTTATCTCTTGCAATTTCTGGCAAACTTTGAACTTTCTCTGGAGTTTGCTTACTCATGCTTTTGAATGATTCTACCTAGATTAAATCATCGGAAGCTTAGCTCCAGTTTATGCATCAGTAGGACTATTATGGTATCGAGGAGCTTTTTGGTCCCAGGTCAAGCGATGCAAAGGGAACTTAACTTGTCATGCGCGCATTGATCTTCCTTTCAAAACTCAGCATAAAATTTCTTCTTTTTTTTTCATGCACAAGTTTGTTCAAATTTGAAAACCCTTGCACTTGACTGTGGATCCTTGGTTAAATTTGCTATGATTATGCTGCGTGAAGTATGGTATGCGCATCAAGCAACAGAAACCACTAAGGCATGAATGTCCAGATAGATGGTCATGTCTTGCTCCCTCTCGGCACGGTAAACAGTGTGATTCATAAGCATTCCTCATCTTCCCCAGTGGATCCAGCTTAAGAGGGGGATGAAAGGGGAAAAGGTCGAAAAGAAACTCTGAATTACTGAAACAAAAGTTTCCTTTTTCGGTGTTCGGATGGTATTCCGGGTCATCTTTCTTGCACTAAACTAATTAGTCTACCTGCTCGATTTGGTTAAAGACAGGCCGCCGACGTTGGGATCATCGGATTCGCAAGGAAAGGTCTTCTTGTATGCAATCTATATCCAAAAACATTACGATCTTTAATATCAAATATGAGATCTTGTGAGATGATTTTACTCATGAAATTACAAAATCTCCTCTTTGCAATGTGTAGAGTCAAGCATGGTTTTCGGGGCATTTTAAGTACGACTTGACTCCCAAGTCTCTCTTTCTTAAACTTCACTTCAGAAGCCACGCTTCCCTTTTTTTCTCTTCATGACTCCTAAGACCATAAGGCCTTGTTGACGTTTCGTCTGTTCTCCTTCTTTGGTTGCTTTTTGCGAGAATTTACTATATATAAAAAAAATTGTATTCTCCATGACAAAAAGATAAAGAAAAAGTCTTCTTTTTCGAAATAAAAAAAGGACTATGAAATCAAATCAAAAGTCAGTTGCTTCCTGCAAAATAAAGAATGAAAGACAAGCGCAAACCGCCATGGCCTCATCTTATAAGATGCTTTGAAAAGCTTCTTTTTCTTGCCCCCAAATGCTACCATAAAATGTTGCTTTTTATAGCTGCACACACCAACTTCCCTCATCGCAAGAAAGCAGAACGAAAAAAAAAAAAAGTGGGACAGCGCAGGAGTTTATCAAGACTGTGATATCGGGATAAACGTCGAAAAAGTCTTATATTTATAGCATAGCGGCTAATTTAGTCTTAAATTTTTTAATTTGGCTAATTTAGTCTTAAAACTTTTGACGATTTGCCAATATAGTTCTTTCAATCAATTTTGACTGGAAATCAATAATGAAAATGCTAGCCTCGGCATGCGACACAACTACCTCTCACATTGACTAGCTTTTTGAGTTTTATTAAAATTTCTTGAATTTTTTATTTTTGTTTTTCCCTTCTTCTTTTTTCCCATTGTGGGCTAGCCAGCAACCCTGGTGAACTTGCAAGGGGAGGCCATGAAGCAACCATCGTGGTATGGCTGATGTTCATGTCCACGATTTTCTATAAGTATTATTGAAATGTGTAGAATTATATTGGTCAAATAAAAAAGTTTATAACCGAATTGATAGCCATATATGAATTTTAGGACTTTTGGACAAATCTATCGCATGAGATCCTTATAAGTCGTATAGCTATTAGGAATTCACGCGCGGGTGCTCACTTGCTAGTACCTTAAGTTTGTAGAAGATGAATGGCTACTAAGTTGTATTGTTCTTGGACTTTTAGTTACATCCGCTATGTCAATTGAAAGAGTTAGGTCTAAACGTCAATCACATGTCGAGATACGAACTCATCAATATTGCCGGTCTCCAAACTCCACCGGCTCTTTGCATTTGTAATTCATGTAGTGAGTCTATGCACTGTTTTCTCTTCATAAAAGGTTATGCTGCGGCACAGGTAGCTAGTGTGGATAATGTTGCTGCTATGAACAATTATACTGCACATCCATAGATTTGTTTAATTGCATTTACCATTTGTATGAGATAACATTATTTTATGAGGAAGTCCTATCCTATCTATTCCTTGATCTGTAATCTCGAAGTCACCTCTCTCTCTCTCTCCTTCGCTGTTGTCGTCGCCATCCCCGCCACCGCCACAGTCTGTGTGTCTGTTGGGCTGGGCCACCACGATCGAACCTGAAGGTGGGGGGTGGTTCGCCGCGAATATTTGAGAGAGAGAGAGAGAGAGATAGAACAACTTGGTAGCGGTGATCAAGTGGTTACGACAGATCATCGACGCTCCAAGTGTTGACTAGTGCGGCGCCTGAGGAGGTCGTGTGGCGGTCGCCGGTGAAGAGAGGTGGAGAAAGGAAATGGGGATTTGTGTTGGATGAGGGTTTCTTGTTCTCTGCGTATAGTTTTACAAGTAAAGTTTACACATGGTAAGTGAACAGAGTGCATCTGCTTTTTCGACTTCTTTTTGTTCCCTGAAAAGAAAGAGGGGACAGAAGAAAAGTCGAGGAAAAGGCAAAGCCAACTCAAGAGCAAGCCAAGTGCGGTTTGCAAGCTCCCTCGCTTGCAAGAACCTGAAACGCATGCCATTTAACCTCCTCCTCCTCCTCCTCAAGTTCACCACCCAAACTCTCCCTTTTCTTTGTTCACCCTGAGAGGCACGATGATCACGGGGTCGGACTTCTACCACGTCATGACGGCGATGGTGCCACTGTACGTGGCGATGATCCTGGCCTACGGCTCTGTCCGGTGGTGGCGCATCTTCACCCCGGACCAGTGCTCCGGCATCAACCGCTTCGTCGCCCTCTTCGCTGTCCCCCTCCTCTCCTTCCACTTCATCTCCTCCAACAACCCTTTTTCCATGAACCTCCGCTTCCTCGCCGCTGACACCCTCCAGAAGCTTCTCATCCTCGTCGCCCTCGCCCTCTGGTCCCACCTCTCCCGCCGCGGCTCCCTCGACTGGTCCATTACCCTCTTCTCCCTCTCCACCCTCCCCAACACCCTCGTCATGGGCATCCCCCTCCTCCGTGGCATGTATGGCCCCTACTCTGGCGACCTCATGGTCCAGATCGTCGTCCTCCAGTGCATCATCTGGTACACCCTGATGCTATTCCTGTTCGAGTACCGCGCCGCGCGAACCCTCATCTCCAACCAGTTCCCTGGTGCTGCCGCCGCTTCCATCATCTCCATCCGCGTCGACCCCGATGTCGTCTCTCTCGACGGCTCCCGGCAACCCCTCGAGACCGAGGCTGAGGTTGGTGGCGACGGCAAACTCCACGTTACCGTACGCCGCTCCAGCGCCTCACGGTCGGACATCTTCAAGCCCATGGCGTGGCTCTCCCCGCGGCCGTCGAACATGACCAATGCCGAGATCTACTCGCTGCAGTCGTCGCGGAACCCGACGCCAAGGGGGTCCAGCTTCAACCATGCCGACCTCTACTCAGTCGCTACGGGGATTGGAGGAGGCGGGAGGGGGTCGAATTTGGGGTCTGCCGACGTGTACGGCCTATCTGCGTCTTTCGGTCCGACTCCGAGGCCATCAAATTACGAGGAGGATAACAAGCTGCCGAGGTTCCCATATGGCAGCACAGGCGGCACGGCCGGTAATTACCCTGCACCAAATCCGGGGATGTTCTCACCAAAGAGTAGCGGCGGGAGCGGAGGGAAGAGGGCGAATGTGCAAGGGGGGAAGAGAGGGGGTGAAGATGGTGGTGGTGGTCGGAGGGATCTTCACATGTTTGTTTGGAGCTCAAGTGCTTCTCCAGTTTCTGATGTTTTTGGGAATAACCATGAGTTGCCCACTGGTGCAACTCGTGACAAAGGTATAAATATTTTTCTCTCTTGCGATTCCTTTTCTAGTGAATTTTGGTTGTGTTCTTTCTTTGAATAATTTGTGATGAATCATCAGTAGATCAGAATCATAGTAAAGAAGGTGATCAACTGGAGAGAGATGAGTTCAGCTTCAGAAATAGGAGGGCAGAAAATGTCGAAGTGGGCGGTGGGGATGCAATGCCGCCGACGAGCGTGATGACGAGGCTCATCCTGATCATGGTGTGGAGGAAGCTGATCCGCAACCCCAACACCTACTCCAGCTTGATAGGCATCACTTGGTCCCTCGTCTCATTCAGGTAAATCAGTTTCCAAACACTTCTCTTCAATTTTTCTGGCGTAAGGGTCGGCAAATTTGCATTCTTTCCCGATGTGTTTTCTCATCGGTATCCTTTCTTTATCTTCTTGATTTGTTTCGTCTAGGTGGAACATCGAGATGCCTGCGATCATAGCCAAGTCCATTTCCATACTGTCGGATGCAGGACTTGGCATGGCCATGTTCAGTCTTGGTCAGTCAACATTCTCCCAACATGCCTCTCTCTCTCTCTCTCTCTCTCTCTCTCTCAGCTTTTATTTTGATTACACTTCCTTTTTCCGGGTCATGCCCCACTCCTTCATAATTCATGTAAGAGAGCACGCTTTAGATTTTTTCTGCAAGAACAAGCAAAGTGAAGCGTAGGGTGGGGGCTGGTAGGAAGAGACCACCTTGATGTCCCTCGTTACACGTGGACTCTGTATATTGCAGGCCTTAAATCAAGGGCTGAGTCACATGCAAATAATGATGGGTTAGGGTTTCTTCGTGTTTCGAGACCGAATATTCACCTTCCATGCGCTTTGCACGTACAGATCTGTTGTCGACTTCTTTTGTTGGATCGGGAAAGATGTGGGATGTTATATTGAATTTGGCTGATGGCGAGGTATGATCAATGACTGACAGGACTGTTCATGGCATTGCAACCCAAGATCATAGCTTGCGGGAATTCCGTCGCAGCTTTTTCCATGGCCGTCAGATTCCTCACCGGTCCGGCCGTCATGGCCGCCGCCTCCCTTGTTATTGGCCTCAGGGGCGATCTCCTGCGTGTTGCCATCGTACAGGTCAGTCCCGCACCTCGCAGAAATTACAGTATGAGTATAATATAAGTACCAAAATTGAATTTGAATTGTCAAATTTTATGGGAGTCAATAGACTTAATGCTCCATATTTAGTTTAATATATGTGATAATTTTATATTTACTCACCATTAAGTTGTGATTGCCTGATGACTGCATCATTGATGTGTGAATCACATGATTTCTTGGTGTGCTATGAACTAGAAGTGCTTACGATGCCCTGAACAAATGTAACAGGCAGCTCTTCCTCAGGGGATTGTCCCCTTCGTCTTCGCCAAAGAATACAGCCTACACCCCGACATTCTTAGCACGGCGTGAGTATCGTATTTGTACTCGTAGCTGCCATTCCAATTCCACTTTTGCTTAGCTACTAATTTATGTAAATCCTTTTCTATTTAGTCACTTGATTGATTATGTGCAGTGTCATATTTGGGATGTTAATCGCCTTGCCAATTACGCTCGTCTACTACATTCTGCTGGGCCTCTGAAGATCGTAGCAGAACTCTAAAATCTTCAAGTGATGATGAGGGATTTGGCTTCTTAATCCGATCGCCGGTTCGCAGGATCATGTGGAGAACACGGAGAACAAATCATAGTGTAGATTTAAGCTTTCTTCTCCAATGGAATTTCTAGGAAATTTGTAATATCATGGTTGTAGTGAATAGAAATCGTCTAGCTTATTTGAACATTTTTTTTTCATATATAAACAGAAGCTTAGGAGGGAGGGGAAGTTATCCCCCTCCGTGTTCAAGTCATGCCACAAGCCTACATTGAGTACTTACAGGTCCATTGTCTATAAGGATGGCTGGCAGCGAGAATCGAACCTAGATATGATTGCCTGGTCGATGCATGAGTGCTCGATCCTTCTTACCAATTGAGCCTCCGACCATTGGCTCTCTTTTTTTTTTCTTCCCTGATAATTTGGATCGATATGAAAAGCTAGGAGACATAGGAGAGTTAAAATAGGAAATCGAGATAGGGAGACTGAGAAAGAGAGTGCTTATTATCATGTGATTATTCCCTTTGATTTTCTACACTCAAGTGTTGGTATTTTAGAATTTGCCTGTTGAGTTCTTGTCTATATTTCTTGTGCTTTGTTTGAAATCTCGAACAAAAAATAGTATGTCTATGTTTGTGATAATATTGAAAATTGGGAACGAAATTTAGGTTTCTTGTCAAATTAGTTAACAAGAGGTGGCAATTATTTACTTATCCACACATGGTTACGCTGGCGGAAACGTTCATTTCTCACAATTGAGTTCAAAGTTCGACTCCTAGGTATGATTCTGAAAATTAAGTGGGGGACCTTAGCAGTAGGTTGCTAGATCAGTCTCCCTTGAGGTATTGACCCGTGAATACATAGGTCCGAAGGACTGGCGAAAAATGAGGATCCTCGATCATAAAAAAAAAGTGACAATTATTTTACCTAAGGATAAGGCCAGTTGTTTCCTTTATATTATATATATATATATATATATATATATATATTTTTTTTTTATCAGGTAATATCCGAGTCAACTTTCAAGTATCTCGACTGCTCCACCTCCTTGGGCTATTGCAAGGGCACAATCTCTTAAATCGGTTTGCTGCACTCGGCATTTTGCTCTTGAAATGCTTCTGACAAAACTCGAATCCTAGAACAGGAGGAGAGGAGAAAACTCCTTTCCTATCTAGGCCAACACCTTGCTGGTGCGAAAGCAAAGTAACTTTGTGGACGGATAGCCACAACGCAGTGACCCTAAAGAGAGCTAATTTGGTTTATTCTTTGTCTCCAACTATACCCAACAAGGTAATCGTTCCATCTCTAAGCAAAATCGCTAGAGAATCAAACTTTAGCTGAATATAAGAATATGATAAAGTTTGTTATATTGAGTTAACAAGTTGGTCAATGGGATGGTAAAGTTCATCGAAAGCTCAGAGGATTATTATTGTACAGCAATCATGTAACAAAATGCTTTTATTACATTAATGGACTAACGGGTTGTCATTTGAGAGGATTAAAAGGGAAAAGGATATTGCAATCTTGTTATGCCCCGAGAGATGAAATCAGAGAAATTAGGGCGAGGAGTGTCCTACATATTGGGAAGAGGCTCTCATGGAGGCTCTGTGCTTTTTAGAAAATGCCTGTAGATAGTGCAGACGAGGGTCCATTCGTCTATCATCATCTTGCCTTTGTTCTTGACTCAATTCCTTTTCACTGTTTTGGACTGCGGTTAGCGGTCTGGTGTGCTTGATTAGATATGACACGTCTCTTCCACGGGTGATTTGATGTGAATCTCGAGCTACTTTAGTTAATTAACCGTGAAAATATCATCCTCGATATATAAAGTCGGTTAGTAATGTCGTGTTAATTGATAATTGGTGTCGATGGTTGTCAAATCATTCGCATTAATCAAATGTATTTGATCTTGTGTCGTGACTAATCTATATAATAACCAGTGGACCATCATCACATATCTGTGAAAAAAAAGACAAAGAAAAGAGAAGGCTTATTAGGGTTTGAGACTTACTTCACTCACTGCTGGCATGCCATCAAAATTTCACCGGTAGGCCTGTCACTGCAGCCTCGCCAGGCACGAGTGGGGAAGTCCGAAATCGGCTTACAATAATACCAAGATTCGTTTTTTACAGACTAATGGGGTTTTATGAAAGCGAAAATAGACCGGAACTAGGACCTATGACCTTCCTTGGTCTTTTGCCACTTGACTATTACCTAATTGGTGACCAGATTCCTACTGTCATAGAAAATAAATTGGCATTTTCAATTTGCCCTTTGGGAGGTTCATTGCATCTTCTTTTCAGCTTTCAAATTGTGTCACTCACCCCACGCCCACACGAGCATAATCATTGCCTTTACCATCGAATTTAAAATTTAATATTAAGTAAAGTTTGCAGATAGAAAAGCAACCAAAAAGAAAAAAAGAAGGAGGAGGGGGGGGGGTTATATTGTGATGGTGCTTGCATGGGGGCCCTGACGAGGGCATCGCATCACTAACCAGATGTCTCCATTCATTGGAAAAGTTACTGAGTTTTCCCATCCTCATGGTCATCAATAGAGCTCCTGAAGAACACCTCCATGTTGTGCTTCTTGCTTACCTACCAACGCAGTTTCTGGTTCAATGATGTTGTTGTCCATCCAAATTGATTACAAAGGGTCGAGATTGCAAGAATTTTACCGCAGTCCAACTGGCATACTAAAAACTGGTAATTTTCTTTGTACAAGGTAGCAAATGCATGCCCCGAGACACAAGTTGACTGGAGACTCACTCGTGACGAAGCTCGAATTTGAGATCTCTTGAAAGACAATGAGACCCGTTCACCAATGTACTATCAAGCTCGGTGCTAAGTGCCCAACATTATTCTTAGAAGAAAGTAGAGAAGTTCGCAGCACCTGGTGTTAGGTGATAAGTTTGGGTGAACATAATCGGCCATGATGGGATCGTTGCCTCCATTGGCGTTTCCATCCAAAACCTTCGCGTGAAAAAGGGTAAGTGTAAGATGTATGACTAATTCGGTAAAGGTTGAAGCTTATTGAAAGGCTCCAAACGACATAAATAAGAGATCTATAGTCTAATGGAGACATAATGTTTCAAGAGCACACAAAGATCTCTTTCGTTATACACGATTGTGGAATACTTTTGCTTGTGTATTGGGTATTCATGGATCGAATATGATTCTAGCTACACATAACGTGCACTAGTATTGAATAGGAGACATTAAGATCCAACAAGATTTCAAAGAGAAAAAAAAGGGTATTATTGGAACTCGCAAAACTCCAATCATTTATTGAGATATTATGCACACGAGACACAGAGAATTAATATGTCCTATAGCATGCACGCACTTGTTTGGAGTATCATGTGTGGAAGTAAGTTCAGGCATCATTCCAGACATTGCACTAAAGCCAAAGATTTGGACTATGGTTAGTGGTCCGGTATGCTTGATTAGACATGATGTGTCACTGCCACAGGAGATTTTGATGTCAATCTCGAGCCACTTTGGTTAAATAACCATGTAATTGTCAACCTCTCTGTATAGAGTTGGGCCACTGACCTCATGCTTCTTGACAAATGGCCTCCATGTTTGTCAATTTTCCGCACGAATGACATGAATTGGATCTCACATTGTGACTACATCAAAATAATGACCGATGGACCATTATTTTACTTTTTGAGGGGAAAAAGAAAAGGCTTCAGATGAGTTTGGGACCTACCCCAATGTCAACTGGGCGAGATCGTCACTACAACCCCACTAGATATGAGTAGAGAAGCAGAAAATTTTACTCTGAAGTCTAATTCTGTCCTTCTCAAGTTATTCTGAAATCGTAAATAGACTAGGAAATGCGACCTTCGACTTGCAAATCAAGTCTTGAGTCATTCCACCAACCACTTAATTAGTGATTAGAATTGTGTTGAAAACTAACAATTGGATATTTCTAAAATATTTCTGATTAGAGAGAGAGATTTATTCAAGAGGCCAAAAGAAGGAGAGAAAAAAAATGGATGGGGGTGACAGTGCTTGCATGGGGCCTTGAAGAGCGCTCGGCATCACTAACCAAGATGCTTCCATTGATTCCTAAAATGAGTGAGTCTTCCTTCCTCATGATCATTGATTCCATATCGTGCCTCTTGGGTCCCCACCATGGCAATTTTTCGGGTCCAATGATGCTGCTGTGCATCCATATTGACTACCAACTGCGAAGGTTTTTTTTTTAATATATGTATATATTTGAAATGGCGGACAGGGACGATCTTCGGAGCTGCCTTTTCTGAGATTTATCGTAAAGATTCAATACCTGTATGGAATGTTTGGATTAAAAGCGAAGGCCTGAGATTGACAAGCATGTTGCTGCGGTCCAATAGGCATACTAGAACCTAATAAGTCTCTTCACATAAGATAGCAAATGCATATCTATGACACGAATTATCAGAGGTTCGCTCATGATAAGACCCGAACCTATGATCTCGTGAACGACAGTGCCCACCCCTTCACCATTGGACTACCAAGCTCGACAGCAGATGCCCAGCATCATATCTTGAAAGAAAAGTAGAGAGGTTCACAGCACTAGAACTAAGGTGATCTTTTCGGGCAAATGGAATCGGCCACGACGAGATCCTCTGCACCCATTAGTATTTCCTTCCGATCTCACTATCCATCCAAACTCTTCATGCGAGAAAAGGGATAAGTGTAACATGAGGTCTAGAGAACAAGTAAAAACTCTTTTCCTTGTGATACGGGGCATCCATGAATCGAATAAGATTTCACCTACAAGTGATGGACGTAAATTCTAAATGGGAGATGCTATAATTTAGACCACCAAATTTCAAAAGGGGAAAAAAAGACAAGAGAAAAGGTATACGTGTGGACCACGAGACATTATGCCCATGAGACAGAGAGAATTCATATCTTCCAAAGCATGCACGCACTTGCATGGAGGATCAGATTACATTCTCAAGTACTTACAGACATTGAACTTAAAAGTTAAATGCTTTGGCAAGACAAAACAAAAGGCAAGCAAGAGCTGCGTCCTCGTATCTTTTTTTTTATTTATTACTCCCTTCCTCTCGTAATTGCTTGTTCACTGAATTCATCGTAACTTTATATGGATAGCCTTCTCCTCACAAGACAGTTTAATAATTATTTAGATTGTACATTTTTTTTATATCGGTATATGGCATTAAAAAATTCATGAATATCAGAAAAGCCCAAAAGAAAAGAAAGGAAGGAATGAAGGAAGAAAGGATAAAGAGAAGGGGCCCTAGAAACCCTACTCGATGTCTCCCACTAGTTTGTGCTGGGTCGGCCATTTCAACAGCATTACTTTGTGGACTTTTGTCATCTCTCTCTCTCTCTCTCTCTCTCTCTCTCTCTCTCTCTCTCTCTCTTTGTGAGTGCATATTCTTAGCCCTAATAGAGTCATTGTTGATATGTATCGGGAAAGAGAAGGATATATGTAGAATATTTCCCGTGGACTAAGTAAACATTCTTTTGCATTCTTTAGACAGAGAATGATGAGTTGTGTAAGTGCACGTGAAAAGTTGAACTAGACCCAACTAGGGATTCCTAAAGAGGATAAGGGGTTTGCCTTCCGCCAATCCAAAGATCATCTTGCTGTTTGAAAATTGAAGTAGATAAGTCCAAAGTGTCATCAGAGACGTGATCATCACCTTTGGTTGCATCATATATGATTGGAAAAAATTGCTCGAAAAATCTTAAACCTATCATATGGTAGTCAATTCAGTCATAACCTTTCAATCGTCCTAATTTTGGTTCTAAATCTTTTGATGACTTATAAATTTAGACCCCACATCCAATTTTGACTTAAAATCACTAATTTGCATAATTACCGTTCTTATGTGGCATTGTCAAACATTTAACATTGACTTAAGTAATATAACTTCATTAAAATTTTCTGACACTTTTATATGATTTTCTTTCTTTTATTTCCTTTTCGTTTTCCTTTTAACTGTTCACTTCTTGAAAAGGGCCGGTGAGGGCCATTGTCGATGACCGGCGACAACTACCCAACCGAGGAGGGCTTCACAAGCAAGGGTTGCATCTCTTAACAACCGGATTTAGTGCAAGCGAGGGTCATCGGCCATCAAATCGGCCCTTGACAAGAAGTAAACATTAAAAAGAAAAAAGAAAAAAAAAGAAATTCATACAAAACAAAGAGAATTCAGAAAAAAAAATAAGATTACAAAATGTTTAGGAGCCTTATTTGATTGCAATCTTCATTATTGTTAATCTGAAAAATGATGCAACGATGTAAACAATCCCATGCTTTCATGACTATCCAGACGATTTTATATATGAACGCCCATATAGCCGTATGATGGGCATTAGAGAGCTGCTACATGTTATTGCATGTTACTTTTATTATGACGTGATTGTAATGACGACAGATCGAATGATTAACTAAGTCGATCGTTTTTTTTTTGCAATCGAGTCCCGTTTGTTTAACACGTCCCGTTTCATCTCATCAAGTCGACTAGTGAATAGAAATTGATAGAGAAGTTGTGTGCCTTGGCGTCGAAAGACCTTCTAGGCTGAGGTCAAAAATGGTGCGTAGAATAGCTACAAATCCATCAAGTAGAGAGGCTCAGCGAAAGGGAAATCGAAATTAAGTTGGGCCATACATTTTTACAATTGAGCCTCTGTAATACTAGCAACTGACACTAGGGTACAACAATGCCTTAGAGAGCAATATCTTTTTTATTTGATTGATATGTTGTCACGCACACTCGAGCGAAAAGGCATTGGAGTTGATTTGGAGAAGACACTTACTTATAGTTGTCGAGCATGAAATTGTGGCCAATTAATGCGTTAAAGACAAGCACACGAAACACGAGATTTTCACCTGTTAGGACATTTGATTCTGAAATTTTCAAGTAAAATTCTGAATTGTGTTACATAAAATTGTCGAAGTGGATCGTATCTCAAATAAGATCCTAAAATGAACAACTTAATCTTGAATCTTTGTCTAAAGCTTTTAATTTTATTTTCCTTTCGTTGGGCCTCCTTTCTTCTTCTGTTCTTTTTGTTCTTCTCCTTTTTTTCTCCTTCATCATCAAATGGTGTGTCCTGGCCGTCGTCCCACCTCTAGTGCTGCCACTATTGGCCCCCGACCATGGAGCAGAGCCGAGCCACGGCAGCCATGGAGGTCATTGACATCGTGCAATCACAAAGCAACATTTGAGAGGTTGCACATGGTGCATGATCTTGTCGAAGCAAACTAGAGACCGGGTCTTATTTAAAAAAATCAGTGGACGAATAGTGGTCGAATGAAATGCCGACCGCATGCTCGAGGCACATCTCCCCGCTATCACTACTCATCCTTTGATTCTTTGACACAAGGCTCAACCTCAACCTTGTTTGATGGCAAGGCTCGCCCTCCCCGGTCCTTGCCTCTTGCAAGTCATCGAGGCTTGATGAGCAACTAACTCAACCGGTTTGCTCACAAGTTACATGGACCCTTTGATCATCTCTCGGCCCATAATGATTAAGTTATGGGCCATCCTTCATGCCAATTTTCTTCAGCATGGGCTTACGAGGAATCATTCTTCGTGGCCCAATAACTGAATGGGGCCGCGTGGAAGACACTCTGGTTACCATCTCCTCTTACGCATTCATCCGCAAAGGTGTGGCCGCGCAAGTCCCAAGACTCAGGAAAAAACCGTTGGTCATGCGAACGCCACGGGTTAGCCAGAATCGCATGAAAAGAATGCCACCCGACATTAACTTTTCATTATTTTCTCGAATCTCACTTTTCAAATATCAAAATTTGAATTCGTGAACATGGCACGTTGGAATTGACGAATATTTCGGGCACCTTTATTTTTCATATTGAACATGCTCACATAAATTTAAATAAATCAAAGTATGAATCAATGATTAGTAAACCGGGTTAAGATGAGCTTAGAGTTTGAGCTCATTTATAAGTGTTATATTATGTTTGTATGAAATATCATTATAAATATTTTGAGCTGTCGCAAAATATAGTGAATTTTTTGGCAAAATGTAACCCTATTTTGAACGAAGCTGGGTAAATATTTGTGTTTTTTTTGTGTAATCTTTCTGATTCGGTTTACGATATATCCCATCATGGCACATTAGACGAGGAATTCACATGACAATAATCAGCGATCAAGGTGGAGGGCGGACCTAAGTCAATATAAATGTAACTTTCGAATTGAAGTTAAAGCAAGATATATTACTCGGATCGAGAGTACACAAGTAGAATTTGATTTCTCTTTTCTTCCTGTGATATAGAAAGCTTCAAAATGATAGGATGCGACGTGCGGACATCTCCTTCGTGCGTGGGATAATTTTTTAATTACGACTTAACCTTATTTTCTTGGATTCTACATAATCTTCCACATAATGACTCTTAAAAAAAACCTAAATTTATTTGTCCATCTTCTTGATTCGCATCTCGAGGGGACATCTTCTGTGTTTAACTTCATTCTTCTTTTTTGGTTTGATAAACTCTTTGAGCTGGAAATTTTTTAAGTCACTTATCGGACGGATTGGACAAAAAAAAACAATTTAAAAACCTCCCCCTCAAATAATAGTTGACCATCCCATCTTAGATCGGATGGCACGAATCCCAAATCAAGTAACTTTAAGCCATTAGAGAGCTTGGGGATCTCGTCTTATTTTCCGAAAATGTATAAAGATTAATACTTCATGTTTAATATGAATTTTGAGCTCGGGAGGTGTACCCAAATACATTATTGCATTGGTTAAATCATATCTATCCTTATTTGTCGTCATGTATAAAACCATGATCCGTGCTTCATTTCTTTTTTTTCTTGCATAAAAAGTCACAAAAACCATTAAAATTTATTTCGTATGACACATTTATCTTAATTTTTCTTGCATCATCAAAAACTCTAGACTCATGATCATGTGATACATTCGCTCCAAACTTTTTTTAATGTCACCAAAATTCCTGAATTGATATTGATGTGACAAATTTATCCTTTTTTTATAACATCAAAAATCTTAAACTTACACTTTCACAACGCATTTAGTATAGAATCTTTTTTGTTCTTTTTCTTTTTTTCCACCTACCTTGGCCGGCGAGAGCGAGGGCCGCGAAGCCCTCGCCAGCAAAGCCCCCCTTGCCCATGAAAAAAAATAAAGAAAAATTTATAGGATAAATGTGTCGTGAAGATATAAGTTCAAGATTTTTTATGTCACAAAAATTTATAGTAAATATGTCATACGAGCACGGGTTTATGGTCTTTTGTGACACAAACAAAGTTTGCGGTAAAATTATTTAGGGTTTTGTATGGTAATTTATTTCATTTTTTTATGGAATCTTTCTCCTTTTTTTTTCTAATTCCCTTTTTTGATGAAGCAAGGCCCATTTGTTTTGGCAAGTGCAATAGTCTAATCATGCCAAAAAAATATTATTTATATATTTATCTATCTATTGTATTGATTATTGCTTGGAAAACAATGCTTCTTATATATATAAATATATATATTGAGGTTTTAGCGACCAAACTGAGCCCGACCTGAATAATTTTTTCCCAGCCGTATAATTCTAATCGGACGGTTGGGACCTATGTGTCTATGTGATGGCACCCCTGACATATGTCGGGGAACCTAAGAGTGGACCGGCCGAATCATTGAGCATCTCGTGCACGAAATATCGTATCCAATCCAAAACCAAACAAAAAAATACTAGAGATAAATTAAACAAATAATCCCCCTTTCTGGCTTATTATGTTGTTGCAAAACACCAAGAAAAGTCCTCAGCCGCCGGCCATACATTGGTTTGACTGGGGGATACCAAGAGGATTGGTCTTCGTGCTCATGCTCAAAGGTCCCCATCATCCTTCTCTGTGGCCTACTTAAACCCCAGACCAAGAGACAACAGCAACCTCTTGATTCTTGAGGTCATCAAATCTCGATAACTCTTCTTCCGTGCGTGAGAGAGAGAGAGGGAGCGAGATGGGAGAGGATAAGGGTTACAGAGGACACGTAGTGTTCGTGCCAGCCCCAATCCAGGGCCACATCAACCCGATGCTCCAATTCGCAAAGCGCCTGGCCTCCAAAGGCCTCAAGGCCACCCTCGCCACCACCGTCTTTATCTTCAACTCCGCGAAGGCCGACATCTCCCCCTTGGTCGACCTAGAAACCATCTCCGATGGCCACGACAGCGGCGGCTTCTCAGAGGCTGAGGGCATCGAGTCGTACATCGCCGGGCTAGAGGTTGCCGGGTCCAAGACTCTACGCGATCTCATTGTCAAGTACCAAAGAACCGACCATCCCGTCGATTGCATCGTCTACGATGCGTACCTCCCCTGGGCTCTCGATGTGGCCAAGGGCTTTGGGCTTGTCGGAGCCGCCTTCTTCAGTCAGGCTTGTGCGGTGGACTACATCTACTGTCTGTTCCACAACGGGCATCTGAAGGTGCCCATTGAGTCTTTGCCGATGCCCGTTTCTGTGCCGGGGTTGCCGCCGCTCGAGCACCGCGACATGCCTTGTTGCGATTCTGCGGCGGGATCGTACCTGGCTTATTTCGAGATGTCGTTGCGTCAGTTTCTCAACACGGACAAGGCTGATTGGGTCTTTGTCAACACATTCTACGAGCTTGAGGCTGAGGTTAGAGGTTTTTGTTAGACACGTATGATTATCTAATGCAATGCGGTCCTTTATTCTTCTTTATGGAGTTTGTGAGAGTGACGTACGTTAAATCTCAGCCGTCGAATTAGCATCAGACGAAATTGGAGAAGTCTAATGATAGTGCTGACCCACAAAGCTGATTGCTAACTGTGCGAGCTCAATAGATGCAAATCCATTAAATATTGTTGGCTCCATGCGAGAGTCTCCTACGTTGAATGCATGTTTTTTTATAAGGTGTTCGACTTCAAACAGTACTCAGCGCATCGCAAGAAGTTAACAAGAACCATTAAATGTCGTATGTGGTCAACAGCATGTGTGGAAAAGACGTATTGCGGGGTTTATTTTCGGGGGAATCCATGGGGAAAAGGATATACGTATGTGGAACTTCAAATACGACTTGGCTTCATACATCTATCAATGTATTTTCGCAGGTCGTGGATGCGATGTCAAGACATTGCCCGGTGTTGACTGTCGGACCCTCAATCCCGTCAATGTACTTGGATAAGCGAGTGGAGAACGACATAGATTACGGCCTCAACCTCTTCTCCCCGGACAAGTCCACCCTCATTGCCGACTGGCTCCGGTCGAAGCCGTCGAGCTCAGTCGTCTACATCTCCTTCGGCAGCATTTCTGCTCTCAGCCGCCACCAAATGGAGGAGCTCGCGTGGGGCTTAAAGCAAAGCGGATCTCACTTCCTGTGGGTCGTGAGGGCATCTGAAGAGCACACAGTCCCGAAGCACATCTTGAAACTAGAAGCAGATGATGAAGCGGATCATGACGAGAAGAGCAAGAAGGGCTTAGTAGTGAACTGGTGTCCACAGCTCGAAGTGCTATCGAACGAGGCCATCGGTTGCTTCCTCACGCACTGCGGTTGGAACTCGACAGTCGAGGCGCTGATCTTGGGGGTTCCGATGGTGGGCATGCCTCAGTGGACGGACCAGACGATGAATGCCAAGCTGATTCAGGACGTTTGGGAGATCGGAGTTCGGGTTCGGGTCGACGAAGATGGGGTGGTGAGGAGGGAAGAGATCGAGGGTTGCATAAGGGAAGTGATGGATAGTGAGAGAGGGAAAGAGATAAGGAGGAATGCAAGGAAGTGGAGAGGTCTAGCCATGGAGGCCATGAGCGAGGGTGGCTCTTCAGATAAGAACATTGATGCATTTGTTTCCAACATAAGAAATCATATCGCCTAGGGCAAGTGGACTATTTTCCCTTTCAAGTTATGGCCCTCTTAAGATCTAAGGGAGAGTTTCCTAGAGAATGAATGCACGAATTTTAGACTAGCTACAAATCCATCAAGAGGAGAGGCTCAGGGAATGGGAAAATCGAAATTTAAGTTGGGCCATCATTGAAAATTCGGAAAAGATGGGCCATATATTGTTCACAATTGGGCCTCTGTCATTACCAGCAATTGATACTATCGTACAAGCATGCCTTAAAAAGCAGTATCTTTTTTATCTGATTGATTTGCTGTCACGCACACTCGAGCAAAAAGCAGTAGAGTTGATTTGGAGAAGACACTAACTTATAGTAGTCGAGCAAGAGATTGCGGCCAATTAATGCGTTAAAGACAAAGCACACGAAAACACGAGATTTTCACGTGCTCAAACATTTTATCATGAAAGTTTCGAGTGAAGTTCTGAATTGCATCGAATAGAATTTTCAATGTGGTGGGTTGTATTTCAAATAAAATCTTAAAGTGGACAACTTAATCTGGAATCTTTGTCTAAGGGCTTTTAATTTTCTTTTCCTTTCATTAGGCCTCCTTCTTCTTCTTCCATTCTTTTTGTTCTTCTCCTTTTTTTCTCCTTCGTCGTCAAATGTTGTCATAGACTCATAGCCATCGGCCCATCTAGTACCGCCATTGTTGGGTCCCAATCATGGAGCCGAGCATCGCCACTGCAGCCATGGAGGTCATTGGCATCATGCAATCGCACGGCCACATTTGAGAGGTTGCACGAGGCACATGAACTTGTTGAAGCAAACTAGGGACGTGGATCTTACTTAAAGAATCAATGGATGAATAGTGGTCGACCGAAATGCTGGCCACATTTTACTCACATAGAAACTTTTTAGCCAAAATAGAATATCTTGTTACACCAAGTTGTTTCTTCCATGTTGCACAAGGCACATTTCCTCCCCATCACTACTCATCCATTGACTTTTTTTCACACTATTTCAACCTCGTTGGATGGCAAGGCTCGCCCTCGCTAGCCCTCGCCTCTTGCAAGTTGTCGAGGCCTGCCGAGCGACTAGAGAAGGAAATAACAAGGGAAAGGAAAAGAATAAATAAATAATAATAATAAATTATTAAATTTTCTCCACTTCAGCACCGATCATGACCAATCACGTCACCCAAGACGGTAATGATCTACGTTAGGAATTTCTGCTAAAATTGATCAGACGAGCTCAACTGGTAAATTATGAAAATGCTTGAAACTTGGTTAGCAAAATCAAAAGGTTTAGAAGTGAATTGATAAAAGTTCAATTAATACCACGAAAAATTCCAAACTTTACCCACTGTGACACTTTACCCTAAACTTTTTTTATGACACAAAAAACTCCAAACTTTACCTTCTGTGACATATTTACCCTAAACATTTTTTGTGACACAAAAAACTCCAAACTATATTTTTTTTCTGACACATTTACCACAAACTATGTTTTCTTTTCTTTTTCTCTTCTTTTTTGGTTTTTCAGAAAACAAATTGGCCGGCAAGCTCTACCAACCGCCGGAGCTCGCTAGCCATTGCCAAAAGGTCCCGAAGTCCTTGCTAACGCCAAGTAGGGCTCGCTGCTCTTTGGCCCTCGAGAGCGAAGCTGGTGGCGGCAGCCTCCCTAGCCCCCGACGCCCTCACTCGCGGTAGGCGAGGGCTACTTCGCCTAAGCGCCGGGGACTAGGGAGGCCATCGCCAGCCTCATCAGTAGCTAGCGAGGCCTGGGCAAGGCTGCCTCCCACGTGGGGGAGGCAGCCTCGCCCTAGTCAGCCAAAGGGCGGCGAGCCCTAGCAAGCGCCAGCGAGGGCTTTGTGCCCTTTGGCAGTGGCCAGTGAGCTCTGACAACTGATGGAGCTGGCCGGCAAATTTTTTTTTTTTGAAAACCAAAAAAGAAATGGAAAAGAAAAAAAATATAGTTTGGGGTAAATGTGTCACAAAAAATATAGTTTGAGGTTTTTGGTGTCATAGAAAAAAGTTTAGGATAAATGTGTCACGAGAGGTAAAGTTTGGGGCTTTTCGCGTCACAAAAAAAAGGGATAAATGTGTCATAGTGGATAAAGTTTGGGATTTTTTGTGGTATTAACCCATAAATTTAAAATATTTTGGACAATTTCTCCTTGATAACTCAACCGATTTGCTCACAAGTTACATGGACCCTTTGATCATCTCTCGGCCCATAACGATCAAGTTATGGGCCATTCATCATGTCAATTTTCTTCAGCATGGGCTTATAAGTAGATGTGTCAAAATGGGTCAAAGACCGTTATTTAATAATATGGGTCACAAATGGATTAGTTTAAAAGGTTAAATGGGCCACTTACAACCTCATGGGTCTTAAATGTATTATAAACGGGTCATAAATAGGTTACATAATTAAAATTCTGATATTTTAGTTATTTTATTTTTTAAAATAAAAATCTGGTTTTTTTTCCCTTTTTTTTTCTTTCCTTTTCTTTTTCTCCTTTTTCCCTCTTTCTAAGTTGGTCGCCGGCCAAGAGGCAAGGGATGAGCTCACTAGACTCTGGTGATTGGAAGAGGAAAAAGCAAAAAAAATGAAAATATATACTTTTTAATAATTAAAATAATTAAATTTTTTAAAAAATAGAAAAATTATCAAATAATCGTATTGCATAAAATTATTTTCACGATACATTTTCTAAAAAAATCACCAAGCAAATTTTCCTGACCTTGATTAAATATGGAAGCATTTTAATAATAAGGATTAAGTACTCACTAAAATTGTATTGTATGAAAATGGTTCAAAAGGTCAATATGGGTCGGACCATTTTTTACCCGACCCACCCATGTGACACCCCTACAGTTATGAGGAATCATTCTTCGTGGCCCAATAACTGAATGGGGCCGTGTGGAAGACATACCGGTTACTATCTCCTCTTACGCATTCATCCGCAAGGTGCGGTCACGCAAGTCCCAAAGTCTCACGAAAGACCGTTGGTCATGCGAGCACCATGGTTTAGCCAGAATCGCACGAAAGAATCCCACAATACATTAAATTTTCATAATTTTCTTGGATCTCGCTTTTCAAGTACCCAAATTTGAAATCGCGGAGCGTGGCGCATTAGGCGAGGAATTCATCTCACACTAACCGGCGATCAAATTGATTACACATGTAGAATGATATATAAAGCTTCAAATTGATAAGATTTGACCTAAGGACATCACTTTTAATTGCGACTTACTTTATTTTCTTGGATTCTACATAATTCTCCACATAATGACTCTAAGAAAACCTAATTCATTTGTCCATCTTGTTGATTCGCTGACATCCAAGCAACTCCACGCATCTCGAGGGGACATATTCTGTTTAACTTTTTTGTTGTTTTTGTTTGATAAACTCTTTGAGCTTTGGGGAGTGTAATTTACCCAATATATTATTGGACGGAGATCTATCGTCTTCTTTTCCGAAAATGCAAAAAGACAAAAGTACTTTTTGTTTAAGATAAATTTTGAGCTCGGGAGGTGTACCCAAATACATTATTGCATCGGGATCTATCACACCTTTTTTAGAAGTATAAAATAAAGAAGGAAAGGTTAAATCAGATCTATCCTTATTTGTCGTCATGCATGGAACAATGATATGTGTTTCCTTTCTATTTCTCTTTCTTTTTTTGAAAAGATTTCACAAAAAATCATAAAATTTATCCCCTACACCACATTTATATTTAAAAGAATTATCATAAAAAATTATGGACTCGTACTTGTGAGATAGATTCGCTCCAAACTATGATATATTTGACTCAAACTTTTTTTTCTGTCACCAAAAGTCTTGAACTCATACTCGTGTGACACAAATCTTTAATTTATATCCTCATGATATATATATACCATTGAACTTTTTTTCTTTTACTTTTTTCCACTTACTTTGGCTAGTGAGGGTTACTGGAGCTCGTCGGCCATTGAGAAAGCGAAGTGCCCCCCCCCCCCCCCAATGAAAAGAAGAAAAAGTTATAGAATAAATATGTTATGTCTTCATGGCCTTTTATGTCAAAAAAATAGAGTAAATGTGTTATACGAGTGCAAGTTCAATATTTTTTGCAATAAAAAAAAATTGAGTTAAATGTGTCACAAACGATATAATTTATTATTTTTAAGGTATTTTTTTATCCATTTTTATGGAATATTTTTCTATTTTTCTAATCTACTTTTTCGACGAAGCAGGCCCATTTGTTTTGGCGAGTGCAATAGTCTAATCACGCCAAAATTGGCGTGCCCAATTCATATCCAACGTGACGCCCTCCTTGTCCGCTTATTTTCTGAATCGTTAAAATCGCCAAACGTCCTGAATCTCGGCCCTTTACACTAAGACAAAAGAGCATTATTGGGTGTCCCAAGATTTTGTGAAATTAAAAAAAAAATACTATTTATTTTTCTATTGATTATTGCTGGGAAAACGACGACGCTTCTGATATTTGTTTGGGGGTTTTAGCTACCGAACTGGGCCCCACCTAGAATAATTTCTGCAATTGGCCACTTGCAAGTGGGCCCCGCCTAAGATTCAAGTGGGCCCAAAGGAATCGGGCGATTGGTTGAATCGGGCGCAACCCGACAATCATTTGGGTTACGCGGAGACCGGAGAGACCACCCCCGATTCAAAATAATTGGGTCCATTGGCCGACCTATTGATGGGACCCACCGAATCAGTGAGTATCACGTGCACGAATAGCGTGTCGTCCGTCCGGGCCCAATCGCGAATCAAACAAGAGAACTAGAGATAAATTACATAAATCAAATTCCCTTTGCTGAATTATTTTTTGTTGCAAAACACCAAGAGAAATCTTATCAGCAATATAGGTCCTTGGATGGACAAAATATCTTTTGGGGGACGGAAGCATTTTTTTTAAGTTAATTATAAAGAAAAAAAATGAAGCTAAAGAGGTGAGTAACTTGAACCGCCTGAATCTAGAACCACTATGACTGGTTGGAAATCGGACCGGATTGGAAGTAGTGGTACAGTCCCCGGTTCCCCAAAGTAGAATAGTTGTCCGAGGAGTCTAGTTCCTTCTATCTAGAAGGGCTAGACCGGACCGATTAAATTTTTTCATATTTTATTAAAAATAAAAAGAACCTAATTTAAACTTTTGAAGTTTTGATATTTACCCCAACTTTCATTTAGAATTTTCCTTGTCTCTAGACTAGTCGATCCAGTCCTCGGTCTCTAGGGACTGATCCCATTAGTCCGATTCTCAGTTTCAGGGAGAATCAGATCGGCCCAAACCATGCACACCCCTAGGGTTGATATAATTAAAATTCTCTAAGCAAAACCTACTGACCACATTTATTCGAATTATTTTTTTTCCCACAAGAGATCTCATATTGATGCGGGCGCATCCGAATTTATCCATCTTGATGAGAAAATATGTGAATCAAATATATCTTCATCAACGGATCAATGTTTACTTATTCAAACACGCAACATTGAGTTTGGTTATAACTTGCTTCGATGGGTCAACAAATGACTTTATTGGTCGATGTTCGTTATTATGTGTTTGGTGACATTATGAGGTGGTTAGGTGGTGGTCCAAAGTGGAGCTCGAAAATTGAAGACAACTCATCAAGGCTAAAGAGTCAAAAAAGTCATTATTGCTTTTCTTAGTTCCTAAGTGTTTTAGTGCATTTCTGGTTCTTAAAGTCTATTAAGACTAGTTTGGTTCCAAAGTTTTAATATCGGTAGTTGTTGGGTAGTACCCATGCTGTTTAATTTCTATTTATGTCGTAATCTTTCGATAAATAGATGAATCATCTCCATCATAACGCAAACGTAGTTAAATGAAAATAATTCCTCTTTGTGAGTTGATCAAAATACAATTTCTTTACCCTTGGAGAGTGGATTACTCCTTTGTGGTGAATCAAGAGCCCTTTAGCCTAAGGTAAGTGGAATTTTCCTTAGACCTTTGGTGGTGAGCTTCTTTCCGATCCCCATCGAGATACTTGGTTGGTGGTGCGTCCTTTATGCCTTGGTTCTGATCATTTACCATTATTTTCGACCACTTCACTTCTTTAATACCCACAAACACACATCCACACCCTTATTTCGAAATTTCCAAATACTCTAACCTTTTGTCTAATTTAAATTTTGGAATTGCTCGCCCACGCATGCATCACATATTACTAACATAAGATATGTTTAATTCGAATTAACTCATGAAAATTCTCAAGCCGTATCTTGTCCCAAAATCTACCTTTCCACGTCATATCTTTCATGATAGATTTGGATCGGGAATGGGGGTATTTATTTGAGTTACTTAATTGCTCTTGGATAAATGTGTCATGGGGTGCTGATTTGCAATTCTTTGAAAACGAGAATAGATTTGAGTCACGTAAATCATAGAATATCAGCTTGAAATTTCAATGGTATCAGTCCTATGCGCATGAACATCTTCAAAATTTGAAAATGCAAGTTGCTAGGGTATGTTAAAAATGGCATGCTGATGCGATTGATCAGTATGTCACGTGTGTGTGCTATTTTTTTAATTTACCAGGAGGCATGATCTGAGCACGAGATTCGCGCTCTCGCTAAGCACCTGATTAGATCTAGGATTAAGGAGATCTTTCGTTTTAGTTTTGATCTTTGAGATTGAGACACGTGTCGAAATAGTAGGGCTCTCTTAGCACGACCCGAGTGCGGACAAGAAAGATTCGGGCCACGTAACTGTGAGATTGTTTGTCGTCGTCGTCGGTCCACGCGCGCATCAAGGACGATTCATTTTCTCTTTCATCAATGATTTAAAGTTTTATTGGCGACTTTTCGAGATTTTGGGTTATGGGGTGGGCGGCATTATTGTCAAGATACGCTTCATTGACGATTATCACGTGGCGACTGGCCCCATCCTCGCGATCTTTCGTCCCTTTTTCCTTTTGCCTGTCTCTGGCCCTTCGCCGCTTCTGAGGTCAAGAAGAGGCCGGAGGCCGGAAACGTCACCGACAAGGCCGCGCTTTCTATCGTTCACGCGATCGATCTTGTCGATCAAAATGAGAGTTCAAATATGTCATTATCTCAATTGAGAGCTTGAAGCGATTATGTAATTCTAAATAAGGGTATGAAATAGTCATTGAGTAGGGCTGAGCACGATGGACTGCTCAATTCGAGAACTGCCCGGACCGAACTGGACCAATAAGGTGGTTTGGTTTTTCAGAGTTTTGGTCCGGTCCACGATTCCTAAAAATGAAACGGATTCCTGATTCCTGAGAGGGCAAGACCGTACCGAACCACGTGGACCGAAATTAGAACTGACCCAATTTCCATTTATTTGAGTTCTCTCAATCTCAGTATCTTTATCGTTTTTTCTCTCGGGCCTCACTTCTTAATCAGTTGAGAGTTGAGACTCTACTGCTCTAAGTAAGTTTACAATACGTCCTTCGTCTCGCTTTCTTTTCTCTTTTCCTGCCTGGTCCCATTGGACCGTCAGTGAACCAAACCAAACCGGTCCTAAGTTTAGTTGGTCTAGTCTCCGGTTTTAGAAATCAAGGACCAGTCCCATTAGTTTCTGGGGGAAACCGGATTGTCCGGAGAATGGATCACCTCTATATTTGAGTTCATTGATAGGTCAAATATTCGCTCGTTGGCGAATACATGCCTGTTCCGATGCTATTATTGGGGGGCGCTTTTGTCAAGAGAAACTTTCTTTTCTTTGCCTATCTTTTTACTTCTCATCTTCTTCATATTGCAAGTCTCAAGTTCATCTCCATATCTGACCGCCTTCCATTTCCAGTGGCACCGCGTTCAAGCGTCATCCTGAACGGAGTGCAACGATGATGGCAACTAGCAGGCCGCGACGTTGGCAGCGTGACAAACGGCAACGGGAGGTTTTCTGATCGCTCCGGCGAGACTGAAGAGCGTTAGGTCGCCGAGAGCCGGGACAAAGGCTAGTCGGCCGAGGTGCAATGATCTATGGAGAATGAGGATACAGAGAGAAGCTCAACATGAATTTGTGGACAAAAGAAACAAATTTTGTTTGGCCGAGAGGAAGAAAGAAAAAAAAGAGTGAAAAAATAAAATAAAAAATAAAATAATGTCTTTGGATGATTATGCACGTGCTTGCTAATGGTGGAAATTTGTTAATTTAGACTCTTATTTGAAATCAAATTATCACTTTAGATTTTTATACGAGATAATGAAAATACCACAAAAAACCCCAAACTATATCTTATATGACATATTTATTCTAATTTTTTTATGACCCAAAAACCCCAAACTTATTTTATTGTGAGGCATTTACCCCAAAAAATTTGTTTTTTTTTTTTGGGAAAACCCTCTTTGACCGGCTAGTTGCCGGAGCTCTCCAGCCACTAGGTGAGGGTCACGAAACCCTCTCCGGCGGCCCTTGCAGGCCAAATTAGATGCAAAAAATAAAGAAAATAAGATGAAATAAATTCTAGAATAAATGTGTAACAACGACACAAGTTCAAGGTTTTCTAGGATTTTCCGCGTCACAAAAAAAATTGGGGTAAATGTGTCACACCGGTAAAAGTTTGGGGTTAAATATGTCAAATATGGTATAATTTTGGTTTTTATGGCATTTTTCCTTATTTTAAAAAGATTCGTTCTTCACTTTAAATTTTTATTGGAATTTATAAGATAAATTATTGGAAACTGTTTTTGGCAGATGGCCACGTACATAGGACACATAGGGATCACGTGAATTAATATGACCCACCATGAACACATGTCAGCCCTCCATGTACGAAGCACATGATGAAGAGGTTGTGACCATCAAATTAATTGGTATTCGGGTAAAAGTAGATTTACAGACCTCGTAAATTTTCATTATTCGTTAGGGTTATTCTAATTTCATTGCAATTTGGAATCGAAATTCCAAAGTGAGAGGCCGTCGAGTTGGGCGAAATTGTTCGACAAACTTGAGGAAAGATTCGAACACGAAAAGAATATCAAAATGACGGTCAAATTACTAATCGATCGAACTGGATTACCTTGTACGATTTACATTGAGATATATGCAAGAGAAGCCCACATTTCCACCTCAGCTGTTTGAATAATTGCTTGAAGTGAGGCTCATGAAGTGAGGCAGCTTGGAGATGAGCTTTCACTTCCATTCTCCATCCAAGATGCGACTCGAGGTGTTATAAGTTCCCACACTTAAGGCGTTAGCATGATCAGAGATATCAACATCTATCACTCGCCAATAAAGTTGATCGATGAGCAAGTTTAAGCTCAAAATATTATCTAGGCCTACCTGTATATATATTCATGATTCGGTCTAGCTCAAAAGTGCATTCGGGTCTTTACGGCACATGCCAAGTGGGTAAATCTATTAATTGCCGGATTCACGATCAGGTCTGTCGAGAGATTACAATTCAATTAGATGTGTGATTTGCTCCATTTCCTCTCCTCCTCGCCCCCCTTAACTTCACCATTTTATAAGCCTGCGTGGAGCATGACTTTATCTTACTAGGGCTCGATCTGTCCTAAAGTGAAAACGATTGCTAGAGTTAAGATGACACATTTTCGCTTGGACTAGGGTCCTAGTGGATTAAGATCGTCATGATTGCTTGATCACCTAGGCCTCACATAAAGATTTTACCATTTGTTCGTGGACGAGGGTTTTGATCGAACAAATTTCTATTAGACAGGTCTTTCTAATACTAGGAGCCTAACCGTTGCGTGATCTTTTTTTTCTTCTTCAATTATTAATTCAACTCTATTCCATTTCACACGAATCTCCCTATTTTGAGCAACGTAAAAGTGAAAATCTTAATTTGTAGAATATGTGGACCTGATAACGATTAGAAATTTAGGGGTGAGCAATTTGAACCGCCCGAACCGGTTGAGAATCGGACCAGATCCAGAGTGTCGGTCCTGTCCCCAGTTCCCAAAAATAGAACCGGTATGTTTCAGATTCCTAGGAGGGCCAAACCAAAGCCATAACTTTACCAAAATAATTTTTTTAAATAAAGAGACTTAATTTTTTTTTTAGAATTTTCTCGATTCCCAACCGGTCTCATTAAATTTCCTAAGAACTAGACATGATCGAAGGGTCGGGTTCGGTCTGGTCTAGGACTAGGCAGTTCGATCCCCGTTCCTAGAGATTGGGGATCGGTCTCATTGGTCCAATTCCTGATTTTGGGGAGCAACTAGATCGTCCTGAACTATGCACACCCCTAAAGAAATTCCTTAACTGCTGTGCTATTCAAGAGAATTTATATGTAAT
Organism: Melaleuca alternifolia; assembly: GCA_019926035.1. Taxonomy (NCBI): domain Eukaryota; kingdom Viridiplantae; phylum Streptophyta; class Magnoliopsida; order Myrtales; family Myrtaceae; genus Melaleuca; species Melaleuca alternifolia. The sequence continues at coordinate 970,290 of JAGKPW010003076.1, read as the reverse complement.
TAACAGCGTCATTGTATATTTCCATGGAGAAAATAAGGAAAATCGTCTAGGGAAGATCAAGGTGATTTTAAGTTTCGTTCGTTTCACGAAAAAATATAGCATCTCTAGAATATATTTTTCGGGAAATCGTTTTTCTGGAAAATGATAATATTTTCTGGTATTCGTTTGTCAAAAGCCGCCAGCTCGCCAGTCTCAAGCAAGCTTGAAGCACGCCGTTAAATGCCCCGATATTTAAAGTTAAACAAAGAAAATGAAAAATATTTTTCAATTTCAAAAAAATGGAAAATATTTTCCTCACTTTTGAAAGTGTTTTTTTCATTGGTGGAAAATATTTTCCATAACTATTTAATTTTTCGTGAAATAAACGCTAGAAAATTCAAAAAATATTTTTCTGAAAGATATTTTTCATTAAATGAATGGAAACTAAAAACATGTATTTATATATTAATAGAGATATAAAAATGAATTTTTTAGGGGGATCAGAGATATAGAAAAAAGGGATGAAGATATAGATATTGTCGAACTATTTCGCGCTGAGAAAAGTCCGGCTGCTAAGGGGAGTCGCCGCGCTCCCTCTCTCTATAAAAGGCATTGCAGTCGTTGCTCGTAAAACTCACGAGCAGCGGCACACAGAGAGAGAGAGAGAGAGAGAGATATCGCGTGGCCGATGCAGCAGAGAGGAAGAGCGCACAACCGCAGATCCAGGAGCTTCTCTAGATCTCGCCTCGCCATTCAGGGGTGCAGTTGAGCCCGCTTCACTCGCTTCCGTCTCCATACAAAGACTCACTCTTCCTTTCCGCCTTCGTTCGCACCTTCCTACGCAACAATGGCTGCTCAAGGTACCGTTGTTCTGGCTTCTCTCTGTTTTCTTGTGCTCGGAGGTTGTTGGGTCAGCGTCATTTTTTGCTCTATTGCCTCTTGTGGGCTCGCGGAAATGCTGATCGAGCTTGGGCTCGGATCTTGTCAGGAGACGAACGCCAGGTGCAGAAGAGCTACTGGATCGAGCACTCGGCGGACCTGACCGTCGAGGCCATGATGCTCGACTCCAAAGCTTCCGATCTTGACAAGGAAGAGCGTCCTGAGGTGACCTCTCTGGGCCCACTCCCTCCCTCCCTCCCTCCCTCTCTCTCTCTTTCTCTCTCTCTCTCTCTCAATTTTCCTGCTTTCCTTAGTTTGTGGAAACGGCGGCGATTTTGAGTTTAGTCGTGTTGGTGGAAATGGGCTGTTGTTGAATTTGTGGTTCGGAAGGTGACGCTCGCATACTGTTCGTCAGAATCTCTGGCACTGCTTTTTCGTAAGGCAGTTGTTACTCTGCAGGGTTCAGCTGATATGAGAATTGATTGATGCTCCATTTGCTTGCTTTCTTGGAGACAAGAATCCGCTTTCCCTCCTTCGTTATTATTATGATTCTTCCTCTTATCTTTATTATTATTATTATTGTAAAAAGTGTCAATGCACCATGGAGGCTGTTCGACATGTTACTATCAGGCGTAACAGCTTCACGCAGACAATTTACTAGAGAGTACGGTTCCTCCCAGGAACTATAGGAATCCCCTGACAGCCAAAGATTTTGCCAGTAGTTTGAGGTTTTTCTTTTTCTTTGGGAAAAGGGAATGCATTGTTCACTTCGGCTGCTTTACATATATCACACGGATATTTGAGGATCGGGCTCGCAATGCTTCATCACATATTGGATTTGGGTGGAAAATTATCATCCCTTATACTTTAAAGGAAAGAGAAATTTTGTTTGTAATCCTGGTAAAATTGTGCGAGTTTGTTTCCAGAAAAAAGTAAACAAAGAACAATACTTGCTTGTGTGAATTCAACAACAACGTAATCCTCCTTAATTCCTTGGGTTAAAATATGGGGAAACACTTGAACATTCGCATAAAGGAAATGACCTCACTCGAGCGACTCTGGCAGCAATGATTCAATAGCCAAGATGTGGGTTTTTCTCGACGTACCTTGGTAGTTAGGCATTCCCATTCTCGTCGGTTTGAGGTGGCAGCCAGAACAGCAGTCATCTCCAGTTCGACCACTTGTGCTGTGGTCACCATTACACCATGCCGAGTGGGATATGCACGAGTGTTGAAATGGAGCAAAGTGCCTCCTATATGCTTTATTACTCTTTGTAACTTAGCTTCTCATAATTTTGTCCATGGACTTATATGGCCGGTTGGATTGTAGATCCTTTCTTTACTCCCTTCATACACGGGAAAATCAGTTCTGGAACTTGGGGCTGGCATTGGTCGATTTACTGGTGAGTTAGCCCAGAAAGCTGGTCAGCTTTTGGCTCTCGACTTCATTGATGGTGCGATCAAAAAGGTAAATGTGCCTCTAAATGTAAAGCTTTAGACAATGCGTTTCTTCAAGGGCATACTATAATCAATCTGGTGGATTGCCTGAATATGTTTTCAAATTTTGTTTTACAGAATGAGAGCATCAACGGGCATCATAAGAATGTCAAGTTCCTATGCGCTGATGTGACATCCCCAGACTTGAAAATTGCAGAAAATTCTGTAGACTTGATCTTCTCAAATTGGTTACTTATGTATCTTTCAGACACGGAGGTGATTGGCATTATCTTCATGCATTCTTTTCCTACAGGCTGTTGATAATAGAGCATGACTGCAGTAAGAAAGTCAGTTACCAACATTTACCACGAAGTCAATCCACCTTGTAAATCTTATCCCCATCTAAAAAGTTTGCAAATGCTGGTTTATGTCTTAGTTATGAGAGATCTTTTGTAAAATACACTATTGGGGGTACTTTCCCCTGTACCGGATTTTTTGCGAGTAATCATTGCAAATTCTATGGTTATGTGATCCTGTGTAATGATAGAGTATATCTCTTTATTTCTCTATGATTCGGTATAGTTGAAAAAAGATATTTCTGAATCTTTTTGGTTATTAGACTCATCAAGATCAAAATTGTGCATAACCATCATGGTTATCTGCTTGTGCATGCTTACAATATCAGTGCTCCTTGTGTTTATATGTTAGATCTTATGCTATTGTTTGTGCCAAATCTTAGCTCTGTTGTTTTAACTAGTTATACGTCTCTTTGGGTAGTATTGAAAGCTGAATAATTTTGTCCTTATTTGTTTGAAGTAAAGTAGGATTACATCTTTTCCCTCTGCCTTCTTCTTAACAACGTGGTTTGTTGGTACAGGTTGAGAAGTTGGCTGAGAGGATGGCCAAATGGTTGAAGGTTGGTGGATATATTTTTTTCCGTGAATCTTGCTTCCACCAATCTGGAGACTCTAAGAGGAAATACAACCCAACCCATTATCGAGAACCCAGATTCTACACAAAGGTTTGTCCTCGGATTAGTTTTTCCTGTAAGCACGCTTCTAAAAGAGGACGCAGTTGACATTGATGATTCATGTTCTGAAAGATTAGAATTGCTACTGGGCAGTTTCATTATGCTGAACAGTCATTCGATTTGCATCTCAAATTGTTGTTTCTTTTCTCCCATTTTGTTTCTCCAAGAGGAAAAATCTCCCTCTGTGCTTTTTGATGATTCAATATGCATCTCAAACCATATTGTTGGATAATTTCTTCGCTGTAGATAAAGTTTGTAGATAAAGTTTCATGACTTTTTCTTGCCATGTTTTTATCATAGATATTTTAGTGGGTAATTTTTTTTGTTCATGTACTATTGCAGGTTTTCAAAGAATGCTACATGCGTGAGGCATCTGGAGATTTGTTTGAACTTTCTCTTGTTGGATGCAAGTGCATTGGAGCTTATGTGAGAAACAAAAAGAATCAGAATCAGGCAAATTATACTCACAAAACTTGATTTTCAGCTTTTTTATTTTTCTTTTCCAATTGCAGCTTTGTGGATAGTTGATCCAATAGTAACACAGACAACTTCATCTTTGATGCAGATTTGCTGGACATGGCAGAAGGTCAAGTCAGAGGATGATAGAGGCTTTCAGCGATTCCTGGACAATGTTCAGTATAAGTGTAGTGGCATACTACGTTATGAGCGCGTCTTTGGGCAAGGCTTTGTGAGCACAGGCGGGATTGGTATGCTTCAGGAAAAAAATTGTATTTATATAAATGTTCACTTAGACGTTGTGAAATTCAAAGAGAAAACTTGTTACCTGGAAGAAAATGCATGTTTTTAAAAAAAGGATGAATAGCTGCCATCATTCTTATGCGTGTTAATAAACAGGAAGCTTTCACCTAGAATAGTGCTGTACCTATCAGTTGTTTGATGGATAATCACAAGTAAAAACGATCTTCTAAGGGAGCTGTACACAAATGCTCCCAGATGACCTTGTAGCGTGTAACATTAGCTTTATTATTCCCTAGGGGGCAATGCCAGTCTGACACAGAGAAGAGAATGCTTCAGTTTGACAGATATATAGTCATCACATAAGTTTTCTTGGCCAAAAGAAAAGGCAAAGGCTTTGCTTGGATTAACGTGTATCTCTTAACTTCATGATGCTTCCATGTTGAGACACCTTGGCTTCCAATGAACCTTAACCAAATTTGATAGATCTCTGGGATCACTCAAATCCAAAGTCTCTTTCGTAGGTTGAGTAATTTAAGCATTACTATTTGTGACAGGTACAACTAAAGAATTTGTGGCAAAGCTGGAACTTCGGCCTGGTCAGAAAGTTTTAGATGTTGGGTGTGGCATTGGTGGAGGAGACTTCTACATGGCAGAGAATTTTGATGTCGAGGTTGTTGGCATTGATCTTTCCATAAATATGGTCTCCTTTGCTCTCGAGCGTGCCATTGGACTCAAATGCTCTGTTGAATTTGAGGTTGCTGACTGCACCAAGAAAAGTTACCCTGATAATACATTTGATGTGATCTACAGTCGTGACACAATACTGCATATTCAAGTAAGTCTTCTTTTCCAAAGTGAAAAGAAACTAACTTCTCTTCTTCAAAAGAAGATTGGACCTGTGGTACGGTAAATCGAACTGCTTTGGCACTCATCTATTTATGTCATTTACATTTTCTACCCAATTTTGATGAAGTCACTTGATTTCTATTAGTCTGTCTAGAAACATTATGGTGGGAAATCATATGTGGATGCGCAATACTCATTAATTTGTTTCCTCTCATGTAAAAGTATGAATATGCCTCCTCGGTGCTAAGTTATATTTGCTTACTGTTTCCAGGACAAACCTGCACTATTCAGATCCTTCTTTAAGTGGTTGAAGCCTGGAGGTAAAGTGCTCATCAGTGACTACTGCAAACATGCTGGAACTCCTTCACCAGAGTTTGCGGCATATATTAAGCAAAGAGGGTATGATCTCCATGATGTACAGGCATATGGTCAGGTATGCTTAACACGTCGAAAACATTTTGTTTGTGCTCTGTGTCAACAAATTTATCCTTAACACATCAAGCCTGTTTAATCTTTTTTTTCTTCTCTTTTCCACTACATGCAGATGCTAAGAGATGCTGGATTTGCTGAAGTCATAGCTGAGGATCGGACCGACCAGGTCTGTGTACATTTTTTGTGTGTTGCCACATTGTGCAAATTGTTTTCCATTCTGAAACAAATATCATGCTTGTGCTTTCAGTTCATTAAAGTTCTGGAGAAAGAACTAGATGCTGTTGAGAAGGACAATGATGCATTCATTAGTGACTTTTCTGAAGTATGTTCTCCGTAACCTTTTTGTCTTCTTTGCAAAAAGCCTTGGATTAACTTGCTATGGTGTTAAATTCTGTTTCCCTGGCGGTCCTAAAATATGCAGGAAGACTATAATGATATAGTTGGGGGCTGGAAGGCAAAGCTGAAGAGGAGTTCATCGGGCGAGCAAAAATGGGGTCTCTTCATCGCGAAGAAAATGTGTTGAAATGATTGCTGAAGTCGTGCAGATAAATTATCTGCTTGACTAGTAGATAGAATTTCCATGGTTGGTGGTCATTTTCTGCTGCTCGTGACAGGGCCTTTCTAGTCATATCCCTTTCCTTGGTCTTTTCTGTTGTTCAGTTGATCCTGCGTGTTGAATGCTGCGTGCTCTCCTCTGGACTTCAATAATAAGATGTCGTCTTGACTGATTTAGAGCTGCCATGCTTGCAGCCACAATTATATTTGATCGGCTCGCGAGAGGGCCTTTCGGGTCATATCCCTTCCTTTGGTTTTGTGTGTTATTCGGTCATTCTGTGTGTTTGAATGCTGTGTACTCTCCTTTGGACTTCGATAATAAGATGCCGTCTTGACTGGTTTAGAGTCTTGTCATACTTGTGGCCACAAAGATATTTGATCTGGATTTGGGGTGATCGCTCGATATGTGGCGTTCTTTGGTACTTATAGATCGGCATAATCCACTTGGGGCCAGTTGAGGATCATTATGAGCATTTGACATTGGCGCTTTGAAATGTGCTTCACATTTTGGAAAATGTCAAAATCATTGGCTCGTACATGAAAGCAATGGCCAGCAACCAACACGACGATGGTTTATGTTCTTTCCGATTATGTCTTACATTAACATTCAATTTCTCGTGCTTGATTCGATTCAACCGCAAAAAGGCTTGGGATGATGCAACAATTGTAGTTTGATCATTGCATGATCAAACCAGCATGTTTGTGAGGAAAGAGCTCGAGGAGGAAAGTTTGCGTCCTTTCAAATGTCATGGCTAACAGCGCCCTCAAATTATCAGATATTGTTTGAATATTACTCATGAGCCATCGTCGTTTGACCAAGAACTGTACGATAGGCCTGCCCATATTATCTTTGGCTGGGAATCAAGGCGAACCCTTTTCATTTCAAATGCACTTCTGAATTGCAATACGCACAGTTCAGTCGGCCTGCGCGTGGGTACATGAATATCTGCAAGTGTCTGGATATGCTACCAAGAACTACAGAAAACAACGAGTTTTCCAAAAACAAAAGGCAGGAGAACAGCATTGGGCCTCGGTCCAATACATACTAGCAACAAGTTCTGGAAATTCAGATTTTGACCTCACATAGAGGAGAAGAAATAAGGAAAGCTCCAAATTTCCATGCAGCTAAAAGCGCGCGACACAGAGAGAGAGAGAGAGAGAGAGAGAGAGAGGGAAGTACAGAAGAAATTTGGACATTAGTCTTCTGCAATTACTGACCTTATGATCGCGTTTTGTTTTTTTTTTTTATTATTATCGTAATCCAGGGGGTGATGTTCACTTTTGTGTGAAGCCTTAATTATTAAACAAATTATCGAGATTTGATAAAACACAATATGTTGACAAATTAAAGATGTGGCAATAATATCAGATACATCTCTTCAAAGAATGAAAATAGACATCGGTAGATCTTGTCATATTGCCCTGAAATGCAAAATCTTTTTTCTACTTTCAGTCGATTCAAGTGCATCACCGTATTTTTGAAAAGATTCATCGATTCTTCCCGGAACTTTCTGACAAGAAAAAAAAAAACAATTCATCCACATGGACAAACAGAGATTAGTTTTGTCATTAAGTTCTAACTTTATTGTGGAAAAATGATCGAGATATTTGATCTTTTGACCTACGAAGTTGGAGGGGGGGAGGAGTCACTACAAGAAAATGTTCCGTGTACAATTCTTGCAACATAATTACAAAATCCAAAATTGAAGGAGTCGACAAAAAGAAATATCGTGTAATTTATCTGTCTAAACTAGCATTTTGTGTCCATGTCACATTCCAATGAAATAAAGTGCATATTTTTCCTTAGAAGAAGTACAAGGATTGTCCTTAAATCAGAAGAACATGAATAGTGAGGACGATTTTGACCTTCAAGCAGGAATCGCAAGAACCACCGATGCGATCCCCTTATTTGTAGCATGCTCAGCAGTAATCCAATATTCTATGGATGATATTACCACAGAAATTGACCCGTGAACACGAATTCCCGATCTTAATGTGGATTTCTCGAGCTCCCCAATTGGCCTGGTCAACAGTTATGGAGGGCCTAAACTGAATATGCAATTAACACCTTGACATTGGTGCAGCATTGAGGCCTTAGGGGATTTCCAATTTACGAACCAAGGGTGCCTTGTTCAAATTCCACCAATTAATCAGTTCATGAATCTTGCATCGAAATTCTCTTATGTGTGAGAATGCCTACAGGTGTATCTCGACCTTAAGATGAATGAAATCATATCTAGCACACATCGATAATCAATTGGGTTACTTTTGACTTTGAGCACGAGCATTTGAAGATTGAACTGTTTTGGAACGAAACGTGTCGGATTTTGTAAGCGCTCAACGTCGATTACTCACTTGAAGCCCTTGACCAACCGAAAGGTTTGATGACGACCACGTTCCACTTTCCGGTCTTTTCCTTGTCCAACCAAGAAACGATACCAACCCGAGGTCCACCCACGTACGACGACGGCGGTATGTAATCTTCTTTGCACGTAACGTGACCCTCAAGTCTAACCCGAGTCATGCTGTCTGATTCAGTGCTGGATCTGAGACTGGACCCATCTCGGGGGCATGCTGGGCGCAAAATCGGGAGCTATTGATTTCGTATCATCGATGCTTTTGGTTACAGCGTTGCGCGACAGAAACTAAACAAGATGACGAAAGACAGAAGGGACAGCGCTACCTTGAAGCCGTAAAGCATCTGCCTCATCAGAATTAACTCTCCTTGGTCCTAAAGAACGATTTCAGAAGCCATGCAATTTGATCTTTTGGGATAGGGGCATGGACATATGGCATTAGCTATTTGCCAAGATATGCATAGCTTGCTCTGGGAAAATAGAGTCAGGATTTTTGCAGCTTATGACCCGTCAATTCATTTCACTTACTGAGGTTGCTCGCGACGTCATTTCATTTTCTACGTGCTTTCTTCTATAGAACCCGCGATATAATACGAGTTTTCACCCAATTTATACCCATCCTCTGATTGAAGCTTATAAGCCCTTTCGAACATTGGTCATATCGAGCTGGTTTGGGATATGCGGCGTACGAATTAATGCTCATTTTTTGGCCAACAGATCTGGATATGGAACTCAAGTTGTAGCATTTTCGTACAATGCATTTTCTATTGTTATTATACATCGATAGTAAGTTAATCCTCAAATATATATGGATATATATGTAATCCTCTATTGTTATAAGTGTTGCCTTTCATTCAAGAAGACTAACGTAGAGAAGTGACGCGAGCTCGCGTGTGACTATGACCCTAGCTATGTACACATTAATTAGTCATAGCCAAACCCGCAAATGTGGTGGCCCAATAATTTATCAACATGACATCACCTATAAATTAAATTGTCACCAGCTGCTCTGCACCTTCATGGACCATATGTGTCATACAAAATATATTGTACAACAAAGTGGGATCGGCCTTACCACTCTGAGTAAGAAAACCATGACAAAGTAAACCTAATAATAGCATGGCAACTAGTTTTGCTCGCCTAAAAGGAAGGGGAACTAGGGTTGCTCAATATGACATCATGGAACAAAGTATTGCGAGGTCACATGCTTTGGAACCCCATCAATTATGCATCCCTTTCCTACGGAATAATTAGGTTTACGGTACTAAAATACAGAGGCATTCCGATTATGCAACTCGACATCAAAGGCAATACGGCCTGGAGCTGGCGAGGTCTTCTTAAGTCAGATTTGCTATTCTTGTAAAGAGTCTTATGACAAACTCGGACAAGTGAGGCCGGATGAGGAGTGTCATAGCTTTAATTTGGACCTGCACTATTGGCAAACATAATCTCATCGTTTGTCTTCTTTGTAGAGATAGACTTCCGACAATAGAGAGATTATTGTTAGATGAATATACATGAAGAACTCAATGTCTCGATTATCCACGAACAAACAAATCCATTCGTAATCGGGACTGAATGCGGAAATGTGAAGAAATCTTTACTTACCTCCAACCATTGATGAAATTCGATGAAGAACCTGATTCTAGAAGTGTCAAATGTTTAGAGAATGGACTCTTTAGTCAATTGCCCTATTAGAAACTGATGATGTGTTTTTCTCTGAACCATAGGGTTTGGCTTAGAATACCCCTATTTATAACTCACGTTCGTACCATTTTACTTGTGACTTCTCCCATCAAGAAGTCATTAGGGTTTTTAGTAATATCACATAATATTAGTGGGTCATATATATCAATGGATTAAAACTGGTAACAAATAAATGTCGGATCACAATAATATTTATAATATTCTCCCATTTGATCCTAACATTCCATCAACAAATATCAAAGCAATCCACAAAACTACACGATGAAGATAAAAGACACGAATCATGGCGATAAGCCCTCTTAAAACGAGTATTATCTTTCATGCATCACATGCATCCTATCTTTCCAAATAAGCTTATATGTGATAATATAACTTAATATTCTTATAATAAATGAACATGTGCACCTAAATTGATAAAACATCACAATTGAATGAGAGTTTCTTAAACTTGTCCATATGACAATAGTCTACATGATATGACCAATTCTTATCCCAACCACATGATCCTTATATGTGATTGGTGGCATGGCTTTAGTTAAAGGATGAGCTAACATCAATTTAATGGGAATGTGTTCAATGACCACTTTCTTCTTTTCCACACATTTTTTATGGCTAAATACTTGATGTCGATATACTTACTTTGACTACCACTATTATGGTTTTTAGCCATGAAAACCTCAATTGAATTGTTACAAAATATTTTTAATGGCCTAGCAATAGAATTCATAATTCTAAGCTCTGAAATGAAATTCTTCAACCACACACCATGTAAAGTGGCCTCAAAACAAGAGATGAACTCGGCCTCTATAGTAGAAGTAGCAACCAAGGTTGCTTTGCACTCTTCCATGACACGGCTCCATCGGCTAGTAGAAAAATGTATCCAGATATTGATTGTTTGGAATTAACACAACCAACCGAGTCCAAATTCGAGTAACCAGCTACTTCCAAGTTGTCTGTCCATCTATACATAAGCATGCAACCATTGGTACCTTGAAGATACGTCATCACCTTCTTTGGTGCTTCGTAGTGGTCAATACCTAGATTACTCTGATATCTTTCTAAAATTCTCACAATGAATGCAATGTTAGGTCGAGTGCAAACTTGAGTATACATCAAGCTTTCGACAGCAGAAGCATATGAGATATTTTTCATTTGTTCCATTTCTAGATCATTCTTTGGGTATTGATTCAAATTGAACCTATCACCCTTGCAATAGGTACTATACTAATTGAACAACCTCTCTCTAAGATTTTCTAAGATTTTATAGATATAAGTTTATTAAGATAATCATAATATTTCTCGAGGTCTATCTCTACAGATCTTAATGCCAATGACAGAAGATGCCTCACTCATATCTTTCATGTCAAAATTCTTAGAAAAGAAATTATTTCACCCCATAAAGTAAACCTTTATCATTGGTCACAAGTAAAATGTCATCTACATATAGCACAAGGAAATAGGAGCTAAAAGGGAAATTCCGATTAAAACAGGGGTAGAAATGACAATTTTGATTAACACAGGGACTAAAAGGGAAATGTGGCCGCGGGAGCGTGCATGGCACGTGCCCTCACTGCCGCGTGGGCGCATGGGATCCACGCGCCCATACAACCAGAAGGCGCGTGGATTCTTCCCCTTGCCATTTTGCGATTTTTCTCTTCTGCTTCCGCAGTTTCACCAACATGATTCTTCTCCGATCGCTCGCCCCAAATCAAAATAATTTTTGGGTTTTGTAACCAACGCTGGTGTGACCACATAGGTCCAAGATTCCACGAAAACAACAAAAAATTAGCCCTAAATTGAACCTAAAACCTTAATGACAAACCCTAACAATTCGAAACTTCAACCCCGTAATTCATTTTTGGCGATCACCTATATGCCAAAATAATTTAGGGCTTTAGTTGCCCATGGCAAGGCGAACATGTATAGTCGAAATCAGGTCGCAGTTCATCTGAATTTGGTTGGAATCGGCGACTTTTCTCTTTGACTTGAAAAAGCCCAATTGCAATTTACCCAAAATTCAGCATAAATTCTCACGAAATTCATCAAGACAGAGATGTTGTGGCTCTGATACCAAATGTTAGAGATTAATACAAATGAAGAATTCAAATGTCTCGATTATCCATGAAATCCGTTCGTAATCGGGACTGAATGTGGAAATGTGAAGAAATATTTACTTACATCCAGACATTGATGAAATTCGATGAAGAACCTCATTCCAGAAGTGTCAAGTGTTCAGAGAACAGACTCCCTAGCCAATTGACCTCTTAGAAACTGATGGTGTATTTTTCTCTGAATAATAAGGGTTTGGCTTAGAAGACCCTAATTTATAACCGACGTTCGCACTCATTTGCTTGTAACTTCTCCCATCAAGAAGTCAGGGTTTTTAATAATTATCGCATAATATCAATGAGTAATATATGTCAATGAATTAAAACGGACTATAAATAAATATGAGATCACAATATTATTTATAACAATTACATCATGATGGATGCCTTCAATCAATGCCCAGTGCAATTTCTATGGGACCGTTGTAGAAGACAGAACAAATTTGCTCTTTAAGTGCAATTGGACTGGAAGTACGTGGGATGGTATCCTGGCACGACATTGGATTCGGTGTTCTCTAGGATTATGGAATGATGAACTTCATTGGCTGATCAGGGCTATCGGAGGCAAAGATTTGACGGCGAGGCTTCTCAAGGATCATTTTTAGCGACCCGTACATTGCATTTTGATGGATCACAAACGTTTACCTTTTCAAAGCAAGTCAAATGATATCCACATTATTTTGGCTAAGTTTGAGTAAAAACTTTGGAGATAGAGCTTCACTCTACAGAAATTTTAGACCTTCCCAAGTTGATATTGTATTGGCTACTATGCGGAGACTTCCTATCTCCATCTTCTTGCATTATTAGTTCTATTTTAATGCTGGAGGATGCCCGTAAGCTTTTTGCTTCATTGCTAATTGACACTTAGATTTTACACAAAAAATAAAAAATAAAGAGATTTCAGAATATGTTGATTATAAAATGTAAAATGATTTTGGAGAAAGATGGGTTCCTAATCGTGCGTGTGTAGTGTGACATCTAAAACACGATTGTAAATTTTAGTGATATAAGTGAGAATCTGCTATTTTATAGCAAAATATAATCGCCACAATACAATGAAAGTGATGTTATAGTTTGCTGTCATGATTGTCCTTTTGTTTCTTTGATATCATGATCAAGTGTATATATATATTTTAAGAGTTGGATCGAGCTTGATTGCTAAAGATGGGTGATGGATCTCTAATACTACAATCTAATTGCATCGAATTCGAAGTAGATATTGCAACTTGAAGTCGTAGAAGGTTCCCCGATCTTTGGGTGTCCAAACATGGGGATGCTATCAAGATGAACCCATCAGTTGATTCGATCAACTAGGATCAGATCCACATCATTTTTTCCTCTCACAATCTCTCAGAAATCTCTTTTAGGGTTTCTACAAACGAATCTGCATGCTAACACAACCGATCTTCTCCAAGAATCTCACATCCACCAAGAGGCAGCTTGGCTAAGAGATAGTGCCAAAACCTTACTCAAAGTCAACGTTCAAATCTCTTGGTTTATGGGTTTCCTCAACAACTCTCTCTCCCCCTTGCTTTCGTGATCATCACTGTCGACTCTGCGCAAGTGGTAGCACGAAAGATCGAGAAGATCAGAATCCGGGTGCGGGCTCTTTCAGTGGTTCGGAGGTAGAAATGGTTGAGTGTTCAACTGCTGATATGGTCCCCTTGCTGGCTCAAGTTGATTACTAGAAACTAATCAAGGACTTGTCTAGTTGTGCTTGGATTGATCAGATGAATCCCCTTATGGTGTTCTCAATACATGGATGTAGCCTGATTCAAGAAAAAAAGTATCTCCACGATACATTTACCCCGAACTAATATTTGTCTCTCAAAAGAAAATCTCAATCAGTAGCATGAATCGTTTTATGATGTTGTCAATACATGAATGTAGTATGATTAAGAAAAAGAGAATCAATACTATTAAAAATCTCAAACTGGTGCCTCCATTCATTTATCTTGAACTAATGTTCGCCTCACAAAAGAAGTCAAACTGGTACCTGAAGACATATTATTTCCTCAAATTAATTTTCATCTTGTTAAAATTCTTGAAGTAATATCTCTGACCTAGATCTACCATACGTCAATATTCCATTCAATATCTCGTTAAAATGCATGTATAACACCTGTGACTGACAACTGAAATTAGAAGAATGATAAATTCAACGAGAGAAGTCCACATGTATTAGCATTCACGCCAATATAAGTGGATTTTCAATGTCAAATTTTTCGTTCTCCATGCTAGATACAAAAATGTCTGATTTATCTTGTAGTCATCTTTCACGTATGTTGATATGTATACATTCTCACTGAAAATGTTTTTTTTTTTTTTGGTAAAGATCTCACTGAAAATGTTGGATGCTGGGAGATCTGAAAAATGGTATTGCTAGGGGAAAATTAACTTGAGGAAAAAAAAAATTCTGTGAGGGATGAGTTTGTGATTTTTTATGGCATTGACCCTTAAAAAAAAGGAGAATAATGTAAATGGAGAAGATCAAACATCAAAGCGTAAAGACCATATTGCATCTCAGAAATTTATGGTAATCGGACCTGATTTTTTTCAACCTAGTCTTAGGAAATGATAGGATAGATTAATGTGGGATTGTGAGGACCACGTGAACTTACCTTGATAAGAGAGAAATAACATTCTCATACTCGATTTAGATGTACGCTGGTCCCTTTCTTGGGTCGGAGCTCTCACACAAATCTGCAATGATTTCTAGACCAAACCTCTCCCAAATGACCGACACAGCAACTTCCCTATTTGCCTGATCCTCGACTTCGATTCCCAAGGAAAAAGATCACTGATGAACACACTTGTGAGGAGGACCACCTTATCATTCCGGAGTTGCCGAAGGATTATTTGCGTCCCGGTTTCAGATCTCCGGGGATCCCGTCCCTCGCGATCAAGGAGCCACATGCGATTGGTCATTTCGGGGTTCTGGCCATTAGGCTCTAAGTCGGTCCAGTAAAACGCTAGATGTTCATGCTCAGATAAAGTCGATTTACCAATCGAACTGAAGATAGTGTCAAGTAGGAATCAGTGCGCACGCGTGGATGGCATTATGTAAGACAAAAAAGTCTTATTAAGGAACGCCTCCATGCGTTACCTTCTGATCGCGGTTGATTTGGAATAATTCAGTTTCGAAGGTGTTGATTGTAGTTCACACAAGAATTATTATTACGATCAAAGCCGCACAGTCTCCTCAATCGACGATTGAGCAGACACTCGTAGGCCTCCAGTTAATAAGATCCACGCAGAATCATGTAACAAGATGGGTTCAAATCTAGATGCTAGGACCCTCTTGTACCTTCATGAGACAACTGTAATCCGACCCTAGTTCATAGGGATGTTTCATTTAAAGTAACCGCTTCCTCGGCTTCTCAAAATAACACCGCTGCCGACTCTAATCTGTCCTCTCCAGCTTTCCCTCCTCGATGTGAATAAATCATTGGTGGCATGCAGTGGTTGACCAGCCAATCGTACAAGGGAAAAGGAACCGATCTGTTAGGTGGGTGTGTCCACGCTTAATTAGGTCTTGGCTGAAGGAAAAGCTCTTGTCAAATTGCACCACACCCACGCAGTCAACAACCTAGTACCCCATCGATCTTTCCACCTGGTCATCTCAAAAAGGTGCTCGTAGGTATCAGTCAACATGCTTAGAAGGTACTTATTCAGCACCTGTAATAAGGAATGATTTGATCTGCAGAATGCTTTCTCACCTATGTCACAGGTAAAAGGAAATAATCACTAAAAATAAGTAAATATCAGTGCTAGTGAAGGGCACTTTCTGGTATTTCTAAGGGTTTGCCCTTTCAACCTTCTTCAATTTGTCAATGCAAAAGTCTCAGAGCATTGATTACTTTGTAGTTAGCTTCATTATCTGCATTAATTGATGCATAACCTACTGTACCGACAGCTCAAGGTGGACCACCACGAGATTTATCTGGAGATTAGATTAGCTCTGTACGGACGTTAATATAATGAACAAAGATGAACGGCCATTCAAGGAACAATTGTGTGGATCAGCAAGTTACAGCTCCCCAAGTAATTCTTAATTTATGCCAATAACAAGTAACATGGTAAGTGGAGACAAATCTCCCTTTCTAAGAATTAATTATAAAGAACTTTCTTGTGTGGAACTCATCAAGAACCTTTCTTGTACAACCTGCTGAAAAAGTTTCCTGCACATTTTCTTCAACCATAACAATGGTCGACCTAAAAGTTTGTGGCACGGTTCTCATGTAATATTCGATACGATGGTCTTGTTAACGAGCTTATTATTAAGAAACAATATGAGAAACTGACTACTCAACATTTTAAGGTGAAACAATAGACAGTTCTTTTCTTTTGTCTATGTCAATCTTCTGTCGCGTTTAAAGAACTATACTATTGTAATTTCTTTCATACGAGTTCAAAACTTTAATGCCAAATATAACTACTAGAATACGATGTTGAATTACAATAAACTCTCGTGTGATTAAAGTTAATAATATAAAAGTTAATAACATTCTAGTGAACTCTCTTTTTCCAAAAGAAAGACTAACTTGTTTTTCATCGCGCAAACATTGTTTATGCGATCTAAAAACATAAAAACATTTAGAGCCCACCATTTATATCATCCGTATATTTGGTGTATACTTTTTCCATGAAACGATTCTCAAATGTTATTTTTTTCCTTTTTTGTTTCCCTCGATTTTACCTATAAATTGTGAAATATGAATTCCAGCATGTCTCATAATGGCCTTTGATAAAGGATTTGGCTAGTGTTTGATATTTAAATATTGCAACATTTTGAAATTGATGTTCCATTTCTTGATTCTATGCAATATAAAGCAACTGATATCATTGCTAATTGGCCGTAACGATGTCATTATGCTAGCCTAATCCTTGCTAAACATCCTAGGCCAATATTGTTTCTGTTTCTAAATTTTTTTGACACACAATATGACAAAAACAGTATATGAAACAGCTCTAGGTTTCCCTTGAGCAGCTAGTTAAATAATTGGTGTGGTGCCACTTATTTACAAAATCCTTGACATGACAACGGAATTACAGTTATAAACTCTGACTGAAGTTAAATTTTTTTGAATTCTTAGTAGATCCATAATTTGCTCCATGCTTCAATGGACATTTAGCGATTAGGGATATGGCAGGTTGTTCCTTGGACACTGATTAAACATATTTTACAAAGAAATATCTAATTTTAAGATGTTGATTCAATTTGCCTCAAAATCTTCAATGCATTGAAACTACAATGTTTCTTGATTAAATAGTTCACTATTTCCATGATGCGCACTTCAACTAATTCCTTTACAAATATGAACAGGCTTAATTGACATTGAAGGAAAAGCTAGTAAAAATTTCATTTTACCCTACTATCCTTTAGATTTGGGCCGGGATAACACTTATTTAGAAATTAGTGTAATGCTCTTAATTTAATATCAGATAAAAGAAAACTTATGGAGCAATTTGGAAGTAACCCATCTTCAAACTTCATCCCTCAATTACTTCTTTTATCGAATGTCGATCATATAAATTGGATCGGTCAGTTACATTTGATGCGACAAGAACACATATGGGTTTTTAGGTTAAGAAACTGTGAAAATCAAAGAATTACCATCCTATCGTACAAGAGACAGCGGGCCTCCTAAACGTTCAAATTCATGGTTTGCCCACGTTTTCTTCTTTATTCAACTCGTGGTTACGAGCACCAAAACAATTCTCTGACAAGTACAACTCCTCCCATCATGCATGATATCACATCTCAGTCGAGTCACTGCACCTCGCCCTACACGTGGCCAAACATATCATCATCGTCATCATCATCCTCATTATTATTTTCTTGTTAGATACCTTGAAGAGGAGTTTCATCATCCAATCTTTTATCATTTCTCGCACCCCTTGACGTATCCACAGCATAGAAATTATTGAATGTGCAGTGTGGGCTGGAGTCAGCCACTGAAGACATAAAATCTTTTGGCCCCATCCCCCCTTCCCTCCCCTCTTTCTCTCTCTCTACCAAAACTTCCAATTATATATCAATGATGATATAAAATTTCTCTGGTTTTCCCTTTCTTGGGGAGAGAGAGAGAGAGGTGTCGTGAGAGAAATGGGACATTGGACAAATGAGATGGACACTGGACAAGGCCTTGATGAGTTGAAAGATGAATATGTAAGACAGGGCATTGAATGATGGAAGTAAAGATTCCAGATGAGGACACAAGCTCTGCTGGCAACAGTGATAGCTCGTACAAGAGAAGGTGATTATTTCATTCTTATTACCACTATATGACGCCAAAAGGGACGATAACTTGTAGCGTGGACTATCTAACAGACAAGAAGACTCGAAGAAAGAAAAAGATGCATTCTCTTTAACAATATGATAGCATCGACGACAATCACATCACTCGGAAATGTAAACCAACAACAAAAGTGCCTATTTAAATTACCTTTCTCGTTAAAAAGGGATATAGTTGAAGGCTCATATCTTCCTCTGAATCGATCTTTTGATTGGTGGTTTATATACATCCAGACATCAATCGTGTACATTTTTAATTAAGTTTGCATGCGGGCGATATCTCTATTTATAACCCGCCGGACAGAGCCCCAATTTGAGGAAGCTTTTCTTCCGACCAGGAATCAAGAAAAAAACAAAAGTATAGTACTGCATGTAGGAGAGGAAGAGGAAAGAGCTGTTAGGATGGAGAGTATACCCTCTTAGAAACAGTATAAGTCCAAAGTAGTAAAATGTGGAATGACATCTCAATTTCTTGGTCACAACAAAAACCCTAGACACTTAACCGTGTTTCTTGGCCAAGAAATTCAAATGAGATGCGATGCGATGTTGTAGAAAGGACATATTGTGCACTCAAGGTATACGCACAAGGACCCTATGGCTGAAGATGGGCAACCGAGTTCGATAACTCTTGCATCAAGACTCCTAATAACTAGGAGAAACCCTCATCTCTCTTGTTCTAACAATATCATTCATATCGACTATCGTAATGATAAGGTGGATTATTACAAGGGCTCCGACCGGTATCTGTATGCGCCCCCATCCAATTGCAAGGGGGATAATAGTAGACACGCAAGGACCATTCTCTTTTTCTCACGGGAAATAGGAGGAGAGCAAATGCGCCAAATCGCAAGGGGGTCAGTGCAATTTCACCCATGAGGTTTAGTACGAGATGCGGAGATTGTCTCCTTGTGTGTGGAACATATGGAACGCAAAAGCGTGTGGTGGATCGAAATTGAAATAGTCGGACAAAAGAAGATGTTGGAAAAGGGCCAATGAACCGTACGATCTGGTCAGAGAGAGAGAGAGAGAGAGAGAGAGAGAGGTGAATTTCTTGCTCGATTTTCTGGGTTTCGGCGAAAAGAAACGTATTTGAAGAATTCTGCTGAATTTCATTTTTTGTTCCTTGTCTGGGGAGAGAGAGAGAGAGAGAGAGAGAGAGAGAGAGAGAAGAGAATAGACAAAGGAAAAGGCAAGAGGCAGAGGGGGGAAGAGGGGCAGTTCGGATTGAGAATAATGGTGAAAGGCACGAGACATGAGAAGACCCATTAATATGACAGAGAGAGAGAGAGAGAGAGAGAGAGAGAGAGAGATTTTGAGTGATGAGAGGCTTATGCTGTATTTTACTCCATGGCCATTGCTCTTCATTATTCACTTCCTCTCTCTCTCTCTCTCTCTCTCTCTCTCTCGCTCGCTCTCTCTCACAATCATCGTCACGTCGTTGTTGGTTCGCTCCTCCCGATGATCCCCCCAGAATTCCACGCCTTCCCCCCCTCCCCTCTCTCTCTCTCTCTCTGTCTCAAACGACAGCTCTATGGCCTAGTCAACTTCACTTATGTCCATATGCTACATGCTGTCTCGTTCTTGAGTTTGAACGATGCTTGCTCGCAAAACACCCACGACGGGAATTGAGTGGCTCCCGATACGCATTAGTCTCAGGAACCGTCTGCTAGCATGTAAGAGTTGGGTTTGCGCATGCTAAGAACGCTCGATAGCTTTCATCAGGCTTTTATGTCTTATGCCGCAAGTGCATAATTTCATTGGCGCAAGCCCATTCGAATAAATGTCGCGGGATTTCTTCGAGTTCGCTCTAATCCAGAGTAGGAATGCCTTCCACAGATCTTAAATTCATTCATGAAGATCCGGTGCAGCAAAAAGTCTTTCGTTTTGCACTAAGTATATACGTACGGAAGAGATGATTGAATGATCATGACATATTCTAACACTATAGATTACTTTGTGGATAAACTTTTCGTTAATTCGAGAGGGCGGGTGGTCAAAATTCTCGAAAAATTGAGGCGGATAATACGGTTTGTACATACTTTCTACACAGCGAAGGTACGTGCGCTGTTTTATTAAAATAAAGTTTCCCACTTTTTATCTTTCCTATATCAGACCTACGAGCTACAGCTACTCAAACATCATTCTCTCTCTCTCTCTCTCTCTCTCTCTCTCTCTTTCTCTCTCTCTTGGTGCAGTCTTCTATCTCTTTCTAGTGATCAATCCCCTTCCCTGAAAATCTGAGAAACTCAAATTCCTCTCCCTCTCTCTCCCTCTCTCTCTCTCAACTGTTCAACCCCAACTAACCTCACCCAATTTTTTGTTTATATATTGTAATAGCTGCAGAAACCCTCGTCGTCTCCCTTCGTGGGTATATCACACATTCCATATTTGAACCATATCTACTTTTTCAAAGTGAGGGCTCTATCATTTCTTGTTTCTTGAACTCCCCCCCTTCATAAAGCTTTGGACCCTCCATACCCTTCCATTCTTCTTCTTGACTCGAGCCCATAACAGTTAGCGTCACTCCCTCCTCGCTCACTTGTCACTCACTTCCCTCCTCATAACCACAAGAACTCTCTCTCTCTCTCTCTCTCTCTCTCTCTCGTGCAACAACAAGCTTCTAGTTTCTGAAAAACCCTAGCGTTTTGGCACTAAACTGTTGCTGTCAAGAAACATGTGGATGATGGGTTACAATGACGATGGAGATCTGTACATGGCCGACTCTTTCAACGGCCGAAAGCTTCGCCCCCTCATACCAAGGCCGGTCGCCAATACTTCCCCTACTAACGGTGGCACCAATGCTACGCCGCCGTGCTTGAGCCGTATCCACGGTGCCGACATTTTTACATTGAATCACCATCTTGGTACATGTTGATCTCTTCTTCTTTTTGTCTTTGTCTAGCTTTTCACGTGATAAGATTAACTAGGACATAATCTTCTATTCATGCTTTTGACTGTATATGTAATATTCACGATTACTTCCAGGTCACAAATTTGCCTCTCTTTTTTTCCCTCTTCTCCGATGAATAAGTTCATTTCCTCAACTAGAACCACTTGCATTTTTGCAGCGACTATGGCTGAGCAAAGCAAAAGAGAGTTCAATTCACCACAGGTCGTGGTGAGCTCGCGGTGGAACCCCACACCGGAGCAGCTACGGACCCTCGAGGAGCTATACCGGCGCGGGACCCGGACCCCCAACGCTGACCAAATCCAGCAGATCACCGCGCAGCTCCGCCGGTATGGCAAGATCGAGGGGAAGAATGTCTTCTACTGGTTCCAAAACCACAAGGCCAGGGAACGGCAGAAGCGCCGCCGCCAGATGGAGGCAGGCCCCGAGGAGCCAAACCGCGATGCTGAAGAATCAGAAAGGAAAGAAACAGGTGACCCTGCGCTCTCACAACGGGATCGAGTTATAAAGGCCAAAGGGTCATTGTACATACGGTTCTTGTTCACGTTCTTTTCACATTGGAGTTCCTTCATTCTCGTTGTTATTATTGATCTATCACGAGAAACCGGGGATTTTTCTTTTTCTTCTTTTTCTGGGAGATGGTCACACGGAATGTGGGAGACAGGACTAGAAGAGAGAATTATGGGGCTGTTTTAGTCCTATTAGAGTCTTCTGATATGTTGCTTTTTGTGATATATTCTGTTTGTTGGCTTGCGACGTAAACTTGTGCTCTTCCTGTTTTTCTTTTTGTCTACAGGCGCGAGTAGGACAGTGCTTGAAGTTGAACAGACCAAGAACAACTGGGCACCCCCTATAAACTGCAGTACATTAGCAGAGGTCCTTAATTTTTCTATTCTTTTTAAGTACTTTCTTTGTTTCTTTCATACAGCTTATACAGACTACTCAAAAGCCCGTTCTCTTTTGAAATTGGAACACACGTTTTCGTAATCTTGATATCTCTAAAGGGGTCCTATGAAAAGCAATCGAGGTTTACTTATGTCCATATGATTAGGAGATAATTCAAACCGTGACATTCATGATAAAAGGAGATGAGAAAAAGAGCATCCGTTTTATAGAATAATGCAGAGAAGAGAAGGTGAAAAAGAGAAGCTTTTTTCGTGTTTGTTGGGAAATGAAAAGAGTCGTCCAAAAGCTGCAATCCTTCCTTTCTGTCGGGGCAGCTGTTATGAAACTTAGCTGGGCTTTCTGGGGGTCTGTGCTTCATTCATTCACCAATTTCGCTCGTCTCATTCTTGGCCCCTCTCTCTCTCTCTCTCTCTCTCTCTCTGATACAAGCACGCCTAATGATACACACGGACATGCATCTCTCTCTCTCTCTCTCTCTCTCTCTCTCTCTCTCTCTCTCTGTGCTTGCAGATCTTGATAACAACGCAAGTCTACGAAAAATGAAATATACTTCATATCTTTCCTTTACCCAGAAGAAAAAAAAGCAGAACATATTCTATCGAAACTTCAGGATAAGTCAAACCCATGGTGCAGTGATTGTCCCTCCTTTTTCTTCCCTGACGATGGTGATAATTTTCTCAAAAAAAGTGTGTAATATTATGCGTAATACGACACGGATATAGAGTGAGTTCATAAAACGACGAGACAGAGTGGAGTGCGAGCGCAAATGTCTGTAGCATCACTAGTTCACTGGATATACCGGTTTATAAGTCGACCTCAACGTATTAAGCGTCATTTTATATGATACAATGAAAGCTTATGTCATTTGGCATCCCTTAGAAGATGGAGCAATAACTTGGTAAGAGTTGGAAGAGACAGTACGAACCCTAGCTACAGCTAGTTAGTACGATCTTTTGGCCTCTCATGTCCAATGTCAAGCTCCTTTCTATTCTCGAATGGTACGCTCAGTTAGATTCCTAGGTGGGGGCAAATCATGTCTTGTCTCCTAATTTCTGTCATTTCAAATCTGTTGTTGGATGTACGTAGTTCCCAAGAATTGTCATGCGTTTTGGCCCAATTGTTTCTTGAAAACTAAGAAACTTCTCTTCATGAAATATTTTCTTTTGCAGGAATCCGCAGGAGCTACGACTCAAAAGGCACCAAAAGCAGGATCAGCAGCAACTTTGGCAGAGCGTAGAACGAGATCGTCGTCGTCTGATCAGCGGATCAAATTCGACGATGGAGAATTTCAGTGGACGAGAAGGCACAGCACCAGCAACTTTTTGGAGAGGAATGCCGCGTGGCACATGGTGCAGCGGCCTCCTTGTCCTCATCCCACCCACCTCATAAATACCACAACCCCGTCAACAGTCACCCTGCCTGCTGCCCCAACTCCCCACCCTGCTGCTAGGGCATGGATGGACCCTAACAGAATGATCAAGGCCGGTGACCTAGGGAGCCTCTTCGTGTCCTCACCATTCCGAGACGACCTGAATCTGGCCAACGGTGGCACCCAAGAGTGCGAGGAAGACTCCCAAACCCTTCAATTATTCCCTCTCCGCAGCGGCAGGGACGACGATGACGGGAAGAGCGGGAGCCCCCCGCCACATCAGCACCAGTTCTTTGAGTTCCTACCTTTGAAGAACTAGGGCATGTTATACGGAATTGTGGTTCAAGAGCCTGTGATCGGATCATGATTGATGTCATGGTGTTTTGTGTTAGGGTTTGATTTCATCAGAATTATTATGTATGGTACGAAGGTCTTGGTTCGGTAAGTGGGGAGAGGAAAAATGATGTTGACCTTTTGATGCTCTACATTTCATGGGAGATGCAATGGAATATCAGGATGTGTTTGGGGCATGAGAGGGAGGTGACTATTGCCTTAAAGTGAAATCGACCCATGTTGGTTCTTTCAATGAAAATTTGACTGAGATGCGTGTTAAATTCGACAGGCTCATATGTTGTCCGCGCGCGAGAGAGAGAGAGAGAGTAGTATTTGTGGTATTACGTTTGACAGATTGATGTGGAAAGGGAGTGTCTGAAATGGGGAATTAGGACGTGAGAGATTCATGTGATATTGAAGTGACAGAGAAGAGGGTTGGTCTGCTTCGTGGGTATAGAGGCTTGTTCTTCACTGCATTTCAAGAAAAGAGTGGCATGTTGTACATCAATTATTGCTTAAACGAGGGCCTGTGCAAATGGAAACGGAAAACAAGAGACGGGACAATTTCTTCCCCAGTGAAAAGGACCATGATGTCGAAGCTCCCCCACTATCTAAATTGGCCATTATGTGTTACTCACTCAGAACTCGACCAACCATCAAGGATAGACAAATCTGAAAAACGAAATGTGTTTGCACGCCGCTTGAGTTGGACATTCTGACATATTAAAGTTCTGTCTTATTTCGTCAAGTTCCACATGCCATTTATAATCTCACTTGCATGTGAGACAGGGTGCTAAAGTACCTCGCATCTTTTAACTATGTCATGTATGCTCTTTAAATATTTGGTCTCTCATCCAACTTACACGTAAGAGAGGGTGTCAAAGCATTACGTATCTCGTTGATATGCTCTTGATATACATGGTCTCCCTACACATAAAAGTTAATACTTTTGAGTTGGACATTCTCAACAAGAAGGAGCTAAAACTTGTTAAATTTGTTCAAGGGTACAGGATATGTTGAAATTAAGAAGTCCATGTTTAATTGTCGAATAAAATGTTGGGGAGTGATGTTTCGAGGAAATGCTGACCATTTTTCAGCTTGAAGCTCCTTCTATGGTGTAGTGTTGACGAGGAGAGAGAGAGAGAGAGAGAGAGAGAGAGAGAGAGAGAGAGAGCTACGTTTTGTTGTCGTTTGTACCTAGCATTTGCTCATCTGATATTTCTGATCTTAAGCATGAGCAAATGAGTTGGGATTCCGCTTGCTTCTTCATACAAAAACATTAAACCCGAGTCATGCCATGACGCTTCTTCTTTAAAAAGTTTATGTGAACTAATCATAAAAGAGGCCTTTAAATTTTCTCTAATGGTTGGTTTTTACTTTAAACTGGTGCCTCAAGGACCTAAGCTTCTTCACAGACTATAGCATTGTGCGGAGTGAAACGGGACAGCAAAACGAATGGGTTTTTGTGAACGCGCCATAGTGAAAAATTATAGTGATTACTAGTCACATCGGCTCGAGAATGCGTACACGAAAGCTAACAACAGGAAATATCCTATTTTATCTTCAATAAATCTTAAAGTCAAGGAAACATGTGTATCGAATCCTAAATAGGATCATATTGAGAAAAATTCTTGACTCTTGTAACTCGACATGCGTCCATGCAAACGAATTTTTAAAAGAGCCGGCTCATCTTATGTGGAACAGAAAATTGATGTAGCTCAATTGGAGTTGGAATATGACACTAGTTATCTTAGTAACCAAAATTACACTAGAAATGCTTGATTACGACAGCACTACTATGGTTTACATGAACATGAAATGTCAAACATTTCTATAACCCTAGAATAGACTACTTGTGGAGATACAAGATACTTTATATGATGTGGATACTCATATGACTAGGTTATAGATATTTTCATCTTCACCATTGAGAAGAGAATTGACTGAGGTAGACCTCAGACTGCTAAAGAAAGTGACCATACCTAAGACTGCTCCACATATGGAGACAGGCCCCAATCGATGGACCAGAAGTTTCCTCTTACATGAAATGCTCACAAGACATCATGTGACCCCTCCCCTCTCTCCTTCTCTCTTGTTATAATTTGGTAATCATAAATGAAAATTCATTTCCCCCTCCATTGAAAATAAACAAATAAATAAATAGACATTTGGTCAATTTCCTCTTTCTTTCTTCCCCATCTATATCATGAGGTCATCATAGATGCTCTCTCTCTCTCACAATCCCTGTCTGACATTGCAGTTAATGTCTTGGGTGAATAATTTTGTCTCGATCTTATTCATAATTTGCCTGTCACTGTCTTCAGTAGACACCATAAACCCCTGCTCTCCTCTATTTTTACCTTTCAGTTGTTTGTTTTTTTAAATTTTTGGGTGTGGCCAGAAAATTCATGTGAATGATAATGAGTTCAAGGTGGGGAAAAGAAAAACATGTACAATCTGCCGGTGGAATGATATTGTGTGGAAAAGAACCTTCAAAAGGTACTGTTTTGAATATAAGTAATCTTCCCATCATGATAGGCACGTAAATTCCTGGTATGTTTGATCAAAGATTATAATTATGATTGGTGATGATTTTGGCAGGGGAAAAAAAAGCAAGATCATGAGTTAAAGATGGAATAAATTCCGGGACCTATGAATACGTTGTCGGAATTAATCGAAATATGTAGGTATCGCCTCGGGTATTGAAATTTA
Source organism: Melaleuca alternifolia (assembly GCA_019926035.1). NCBI lineage: Eukaryota > Viridiplantae > Streptophyta > Magnoliopsida > Myrtales > Myrtaceae > Melaleuca > Melaleuca alternifolia. Next base: position 943,736 of record JAGKPW010003076.1, on the reverse strand, counting down.
ATAATGGGTCATGAGAGATGGCTTAAGATTGCCTAGTTATAGAAAATTTGGCCAACTCGAATTAAACTTGGATGCCGACCTAATATTCATTTTGATTCATTGTTACCATCATTACACGCATTTGTTCCGTACGTATAGATGATTGTTCGACCGCTACTCGTCACATTTTGATGATTGAGAATTATGAATACATTTGGCTAGAGAGGAATCCGTGCACTAATGTTCTTGCAATGGATGCGCGCTTAGAAAGTGCTTGTTCTTTCATGTCAATGCAATTTCAATGTATCATGCGTGATATATGTGTCGAATGTTAGGTTTGTGATATTTGTGTCTAGGTGGCGTCGCCGTCCATCCGGCCGCTTGGTATAGCTTTTGTCTTTGTTTTTATTTTTTGCAAGTATATGTTATCGATGAAGAAAATTCATGCAGAATTTTTGTATCTTTGTTCGATCTTTATTCCCCCTTTTTATGCATTTTTAGTTCTCGGTTGGATTGAGAAACCAATTTTCATGACTAATGCCTATGCTATGATGGTTAATGCTGTGTTTTTCTTTTCTTATTCTCCAGGGCCACGAACATGGAAAGCCAACTGCCTGAAGGAGCATGGAACATCTCGTAATCTCCGTGGAGTGAAAGATTAAATCCAGGCATTTGCCCAGTGCAAATGACTCCAACCCAAAACAGAATGCACTCATACTGCAAGATACGGATCCCAAATTAGAAGTACCCTAACGCCTCAATCAATCGTGTCTGTAATAAGTTGAAGGTTAATGTTCGAAGTTTGCCTAATGCTGTCAAGACATAAGAACACATGCTCAAAAATTGAATAGAAGAGCGAGAGCATGTAGCTCAACGTTGTTGTGCACGAAAACAACTTTCGAAGTCGTTCGGAAACATTATTATGTCTGTGTGTCGACTGTCGAGAGACTGTGGAAGGAGAGTGCATTTTCATCGTGGTACAAAGAACCAAGGCCATGGTGATGCATGCACGCTTGTCACTGGGGCCGAAGGCTCTGCACTTTGGCCCACTCTATATGACGTCATAAATACCAATTTTCTACCTTATGTTTTGGGATGATCAAAGGTAAAAGTAACTCTATAGTTGTTGTGCGGAATTAGTGTGTTCGATGATAAAAAATCAAAATCAAAATTCAAGCGAGCTAGTGCTCCATGATCGCATCGTTCAAAAGGGTAAAAAGAGATAAAAAAAATAGAAAGATAAAGATGATAAAAATGGTCCCTTAAATTTACTTATCTTGGCGTGCAATGTCGCCCCTGAACTTAGTTTAGTTCAAAAACTATTCTTAAACTTTAGTTCGATATGTAATGTTGTCCCCGAATTTTTAATTTTTCCGATGTGATTTATTGACTTTTGATAACATCTAATCTAATCCTTAAAAATTATATGAAAATTTCTATTATTATCATTCCACTAATTCAAGCTCATGAACAATGTCGAATATTTTCATATAGTTCATGAAGTGATTTGAAAATCTATTGAGATTTCAAGAACCACATCTAACAAATCAAAGTTTTAGGGGCGATCTTATATATTTGATCAAAAGTTAAGGACCATTCGTATAATTCTCTGATCAAAAGAAGGCGAAAAAGAAACCAAGCTTGTCATTCTTGCATTCATTTCGCATAAGACACATTCGAATTTATTGTTGAGTGTGTCGAGGTCACTCCACCGGACCTTACTCGATCAAAACAAGGATGAGCAATCTCCATCTTCTTGTGACTTGTTATTGCGTCCTTATACACATAGTTCCAGGTCAAAAGCAAGTGATGAATTGGGCCTTTTGTAATAAATGGATTCTAGAATCGGGCTCTATACGGGTCTCGTCATGGCCCTGGACTTGATGGACCTTTTCAATACAGGCCGTTCGGGCTTATCGTTCTTCTCGTAATCCAAAAACTATTCCCGTTTGTTGGGAGAAAGACGGAATCCGATGACGCTCGCCGAGTCGAATCGAGTCATGGAGACCGATTCGAGCCGCCATCCGAGGAAGGCCCTCCTTGAATAATAAGTTGCTGGACTCGTGAAATACTCCACTAACCGCATTGATCGGAAGGGGGATTTTGTCTTTCCAATAGAACTAAAACCGGCCCGATCTCATATTGAAACCCATATAAATCCTAGTGCTTGAAATGGACTCGCTTGAGTGTTTTAGCTCGGCCCATGATTTTGGGCTTAATCTCCTTACCATCCAAAAGAAGTCCAAATCTTCTGAATCCTAGAGATCTATAATTTGGGGGCCCATTGAATAAACTAGACTATTTTACTTTTTAACCTATCTTGTGGGAGTAGGATGTTGTTTTTTTAGGTTATATTTGTTTTACAAAAAAGGAATAATTAGAAACATATTTTTCTTAAAAAAATTACTTGTACCTCTTGAAATAATAAATAAATAATTTGTTTATCAACGATCGTTTATATTTAAACATTTTCATGAATAATGAAATTTCTTGTTCATTTATCTTTATAATCAATATAAGCGATCATTGTTTCAAAAAATATTATTAAAAATTGTTCATTTTTCACGAAACAAACACACCATTAATTAAAGATCCTACATGATGCGATAATATTATATTTTCATCCGAACACATTTCTTTTGATAATGCAATATAAATTTCCTCACATTTTTTTTCAATTCTCGTCTTTTTACTCCACTTCTCACCCCACCCCCCTCTCCTATGGAGAATGCATTTTTATCTTGGTAAAACGAAATGATCTTATTTTTAAATTTTTTGGGGGGACTTTCTAAATGAAGAACCTGCAAAATGCATGTCATTTCTTATCCTTATCAAATGCATTCCTATATTGATCATAGGTTAATTTGGGGTCGTGTACCATAAATTTGGAATTTTGTCTCGATTCTCCATTCCCCCGCCCCCCTGCCCCCTTCAAATATAAAGGCTGTATAGCATACCAAATACCAATCTATAGGAATGAAGGTCAAAAGATAATTAAAATTTTTTCATAGACCTTTTTACTGTTGAAATAACATATCTTAACTCTCGCAAGAAGAAATTAATAAAAAAACTCTGCATTTAGGCTACATTTGTTTCATAGAAAATAACTTCTAGAAATTTTTTTTTCGAATTTTTCGGCATATATTTCAAGGAAAACAAAATAGTCAAGGAAAATATTTTTCCACCAATGGAAAAAATATCTTTAAAAGTTAAGAAAATATTTTTCGTTTCCTTGAAAGGAGAAAATATTTTTTGTGTTCTTCGTTTATCTTTAAGTATCGAGGCCCTTAACAAGGTGCCTCGACCTCGCTTGAGGTTGAGGCCAGTGAGTCGACGGCATTTGACAAATCAATACCGAAAAATATTATCATTTTTCAGAAAAAATGATTTTTTGAAAAATGCTATAATCCCGTGAAATGAACGAAGTCTTAAAATATGTTAAATTAGATATGACGAGGAGCTACTGTGAATGTGACGTGGTAACACACGATGTGTCTCGCCACATTTGGAATTGTTTATGTACGCATTCCACATTTGATCGGTCGGGAATATCACTCGTCATCGTCACGTGATGTACACACTGCGCCAAATATTTTCTGGTGGGCCTTAACTCTTGTCCTTTCTCCCTTCTTTCTTTTATTATCATACGGACAGTTCAATAGCTGTTGAGTTATGGCCTGTGATTCGTGAGATGGGCTTTCTATTCTTTTAACGCGAAAGGACAATGCTCTAGTTTTTTAACTATTGACAATGGATCTACGAGGTCTCCTGTTCTTGTCCTTGTTCTTGCTGGAGCTGCAGATGTCGCGTCAAACGGACTCATCGATCTTTGTAGCTCCTGGCTATAAGACGACAACAGTTCTAGTAGAAGAATCTCCCTCGCTATTGTCAGAAACACTGGCCACAAAAAGATTTAGAATTGCCTCGATCTTCTTCCCCGGTAAATGCACCAGAACGGGCCACCGGCACCGTCGATTTCGAGCGATACCATGGTGGCTTCACCGTCACCCGAAAACAGATAATATCTAATTTTTGCAACCCGACCTGAGACTTGACGGGTAAGGCTCAAGTTGGGTATGGATGGATTTTTTGATCTTTTGGTTGGTTTTCAATCTTTTGCTGCGGACAAGGCGACTCGGTCTCCTCCAGATCTAGGGACAATGAGGCTCCATGATGGTCGATCTGGTCGAGATCTGGATGACCATGGAGGAGAGAAACGGAGCTCGAGCGTGGACGACCATGGATGTAGCTCCGGAGGTTTGAACGTAGGGAGAGGGGGAGGAGATTTAGATGATGACAACTCACAGTTTATAATGAAAATGGCATGGCCTTCTTTGATGGGGGCGATGGCGAAGGAGGAGGTGGTTTCTTGGGTGATATGATAAGAGATTGAAGAAATTATATGAGGAGATGATTTCTTGGCTTGCTCAATCTCACGATCCCAGTCATAAAGATGAGGCCGACTCCTATTTTCTTTCCTATTTAGCATATTATGTGTTTCGGATCGATTTGGGCAGTCTAAACTGAACCGAATTGTCAGGATATCCAAATTTTCTACTCATCATTCAAATTGGGATGAAGCTCGATTCGAGAAAATTCCTTTACGGCTTGGTTTAAATCGGGTATTTTCTTTAAGCCCCTTAGCCATAATTCTACGCAGCATTCACGTTTCGAAGACCCGATGTTGATGAACCCCACTCGTCACCATGTAGGCTAGCGTTTAGGAAGTCTTCTCGCGCGAGGCATCGTTTGCAAAGTGAACGACGCGACGTGAGCTATTCATCACGGCTCTGGCTCTGGCTTTTATTCACGAACCCTTATGTCCGATTTCACGTCAGCCGCTCGATCCTGCACCAGAAGAAGATGAATCCTCTACGCGCGAGATCAAGCGCTAGACATCCATTTGTGCCGTTGATGGGCGGGTCCCGCCTCGTCATCATGAGCTCCAGGATTCCCTCTACCTTTCGATCAACGGCTCTGGTCGACGTGGAAAGCACCGCTGTCGACTCCCTCCCATTTTCAGTGCTCCCCAGTTGTCTCGGGGTCGAGGGGGAGAGAAATAATAAAGCTTTGATCAGTCCGTTGTCAAAGTTCTTTGTGCTAAGTTTGGAACATGAACACTCCAAACGGCACGGGGAAGGGATGATCTGGATCATCTGATACCATGGAGTCATCTCTGCAGATCCCTCTCAATGTCTCCCATTACTGAGTTCGATCACCCTAAGAAATGTTGAATTCTCGAACCCTTTTCTTTGCGCGGACTTTCGATACGTGAAATATAAAAGAGAAGGGCAGTATTAATTTGATAGCGATCTTAACATAACACGACATAATCTCGTGAACATGTTCATCATATTTTGTGAGATCATGAATTCGAAGAAAGATTGGTCGTGAGTCAAGTCTCATGTGAAAGAGGTCGCTTTATGAAGGAATATCAGGTGGTCAGGTGTGAAGGGTACTCCATTTGAAGTTATGTAACGAGTATGACGTGCATATGGTAATTGCTTATGGGTCACGGCCCTTCTTTAATTGTACCTATTAGACAAAATGGATCATGGATGTGACGTGGCCGGGATGCTTTTGTAGCCCCAGAATGTACAATTGAGTCATTGACATAAACTTTTGAGGATAATTGCACATGGGCAATGGGGCTGAAGCACATAGACTTTTTCACCGTGGAAGATGGATCAGCAGGCTCGATGTCCTGTCCATGCAGGGGACACGCTTTGATTCCCTCGTCACATGTGAGTGCGAATCGCCTCCTCCTTCCTTTTTGAATTTTTCTTGCCTTGGATGCAGACAACTATCCCCCACTAAACCTCTGACATCCTCGATTCACGAGTCAAACTTTTGTCACTCCCCCTCTCTCTCTCTCTCGGAAAAGTGATTGACAGAGGTGAAATGGAAGAAGGATCATTTTCATCTCAGCAGACCCCACAAAGTTCGACCGTCATTATTCACCGTCTGGGGGAAAAAACCCGGCCTGAGAAGAGGACGAGCCATTAAAGTAAAACCCTACTGATGCCCATCTCTATGTTTTTTTTTCTCTCTATATAAATGCACTTCCTCAGTGGGGAGTGAAGAGACTGGAGAGAGTGAGGTGAAGCTCCTTTCCTTGAACTCTCTGTTTCGCTCACTCCTTTGCTCTGAGTCTGGTTGCTGATTGGGTCCTCCTGAGTTTGACATCAATGGCGGCAATGCTGAGGCCTGTGCTCACGCTGCTCATGCTCACACTCACACTCCTCTGCCTCCACATTGCAGGTATGCAACATGCGCTCTCTCTTCCTCCTCTGGTCTACGATTTCCACGTTGCAATGCAGGTAGGCACATGCGCTCTGTTGACAGCACCATAAGAACCCATCATTCTTCCTCATGGACATTTTTGGAGGCACATTCTTGGCTTTTGCTTCCGCTTTAGGGACATTTCTTGAATACCATTCTTGAATCACGAAGATGAGACTGAGATTTGGGAACAAAACTTGTATCCGTAGATCTCGTTTTAGCCATTTTCAGTTGGCAACAGGTGCTAAGAAGGAGGGTCACCTCAAGTAGCATCAGTAGATCGAAGTTTCTGTTTAAGAGCACGTTCGTTTTAGCTTTGCTTTAGGCAAGAAGTACTCATTAACAACTTGAAATACTTAGTCAAATTATACCCTCTATGTGTTAAAGTTGAAATATTTTTTCAGCATTTGAATTAAAGTAAATCTGTGAGAGCCGTAAAGTAAGGAAAAAATACACACACACACACACACGTCACTAAACATTCCCTAAATGTAAAGCTCAAGTTGCATGTAATTTCATTGGATTCTTTATGGAGCGATTAAGGAGTCAAGACTCTGATTGACGCTGGTTTAAAATATGCTAAGCGTTCCTACTTCATTAATAGGTTATTTTCTTCTCATTATGTGCTTAGAAGTAGTGCCTTTTTACTTTGGATGATGTGGAATTAGTGCTTTTAAAGTTTTGTATCAACTTGCATTATGACATCTCGACTGATTGAAGCATGAGCAGTGTATCAACACTCCAAGTTCTGTGTACATTTGAGACTTGTTGCAGATGTGCCGGTTCTAAACGATGCTGGATCACCCACTCTCGACATGCTAAATTTCAACGGTTTGAAGTGAAATGAAAACACTCGACGGTACTGAACGTCCTGCTTTTGCATTTTTGTTATGCAGACGAGGTGTCAGCAACAAGAATAACCTTCGTCAACCGCTGCACGCACCCCGTTTGGCCTGGCATTCAGCCTGGCGCTGGCAAGCCCATCCTCGCCCGTGGCGGCTTCACCCTCCTGCCAAAGAAGGCCTCCACGATCCAGCTGCCACCCCTGTGGTCTGGCCGCTTCTGGGGTCGCCACGGCTGCACCTTTGATGCTGCCGGTCGCGGCCGATGCGCTACCGGGGACTGTGGTGGTTCCCTCCACTGCAACGGCCTTGGTGGCACCCCTCCTGCCACCCTCGCTGAGATCACCCTAGGCAGTGACCAGGACTTCTATGATGTCAGCCTCGTCGATGGCTACAATCTTGCCATCTCGATCATCCCATATAAGGGCTCTGGGAAATGCAGCTATGCAGGTACAATGCTATGAACTAATGTAACGGTCGATATGCTGATTTAGTGCTGTAGTCGTGGCTAGGATGATGTTTTGCGAAATATGTACTGTTTGTCAAAATAATTAGAACGCGTTTATAGACTTATATTCACGTAATTGTTGCTCATGTCTTAATTCAATTTGATTTTGCTTAGAAAACCAACCGATTTGAAAATGAAGTATGTGATAAACCCCAACTTTGATTTTTGGTTTAATGATTTTCGACTCTCATCATAACTTTAATCAATGTTGATAATCACCCCGTATTCACCGAGGTAAGAGTTAGACGGCCGCATGTTGTCTAAGCACAACTGAGCTGAATAAGATGCTCTTGCTGCGCAGGTTGTGTGAGTGACCTGAACATGATGTGCCCGGTGGGACTTCAAGTCCGGGCTCACGACAACAGTGTTGTGGCCTGCAAGAGCGCCTGCTTAACATTCAACTCTCCGAGGTACTGCTGCACGGGGAGCTTCGGGAACCCGCAGTCTTGCAAGCCGACGGCTTACTCGAAGATCTTCAAGACGGCTTGCCCCAGGGCTTACTCCTACGCCTACGACGACCCCACGAGCATCGCCACCTGCACGAGGGGTAACTACATCGTCACCTTCTGTCCTCACCACCGTTGAGAGAGAGGGAGGCATCGGCTCGCATCTTTTATGTTTCGGCTTCCGGTTTGAGTGGGTTAGTTAATACAAGTATAGTTATCATATTGTAGTTGGTTAATATGATGGTGATGGTAGTAAGTGGCGAGTGCAAGAGGAAACGATGGGGGTTGTTGTATGCCTGTGGCTGGAAATTGAAGTGATGTTGCTTTAGTAGGTAAAAAGATGATGTTGTGTTTTATCGGACCCAGCGCTAACACTTTTAGTATATCACAGAGAACATAGTGAGGTGGTGTTGGGGAAGTGAGTAATTGTTTTTGGACTGTGGGCATTTGCTGGAGGGAGTTGGTCACCTAACTCCATTCATTGCTCTAATTGCTGAGTTCTGATTGATGTTGCCGGAAATAGGCCTGCTCATATTTGAGACTTTGAGCGGCGAGCGTCGGTCTGGGCTCGGCCGGGGATCGGGTCAGAACCCGGCTTTGACCGGAGTCATGAATCTCCACCGCCCCCGATAGTATTTGTCCCAATGTGTAAACGGCCGAGCACGGCACACGGCCTGATCGGCCATCAATGTATATCTCATTTGCATGCATATGTGCGGTTGAGAATTGAAATTCTATTCATTTGACGGAAAATAATTTTCACAAAATTAATTTTCGAATTTTTGAGGGTTCGTTTTGAGAAAAATAAAACAGTTAAGGAAAATATTTTTCATTAATAGAAAAAACATCTTCAAACGTATTGCGGCATTTAACATCATGTCTCGATCTCTCTCGATGCTGGTGAGCCGACGGCTTTTGATAAATGAACATTGGAACGGCCTTTGATAAATAAACATTGAAAAATATAAATATTTTTCATTCTAGAAATGTTATATTTTATTAAGACGTGAACGGTGCAAGTTGAGGGATGGAAGATCTTCTCCTTGGACAATTCTATTAAACATTTTCAAAGTCCGACCTAAAATTGAAAGGTGCAAGTTGAGGAATGCAAGATCTTCTTTGGACTTCAAAGTCTGACATTAAATTGAAAAGAAGGTAAAACTGAATCTTGATGGGTTGGGCTCGTCTGAAAAAAGTGCTTTGCCTAGACCTCGAAAAGCAGAATTGGGCCCGGTCTAGCGCGTTGCTAGATAGGCAAGGTTATTGAGCCGTCAAGTCTATTATTAGGTCTAGCAGGCAGATTTTGGAAAACTAGACAAGGGGGAGAAAAATGTCCGATTTCAATCTGCATTAATTACCCAAAATGCCCGATTGATTAAATTGTATAAAAGTAGAGGAATTGAAATTAGCTTCCAGCTTTCCGGGATGGCATATTTCAAGCGACTCTTACTTAATTTGGAATTCCTATCTATTTTGCAATTCTCATATCTTGACTTTTATTTTTCACGAAGTATGTGAAATATCTCAAATTATATACTATTGAAGTATGATGATTTTTTGAAATTTCAAACAATGTTTTTCTTCATCTTCAATTTTTGGGAAAAAAGAATCACAAGTCGATGGATTGTGACGGGATTTTGGATTTTGACTAATTAAGGGCCTATTACATATCCTAGTAAGTTTGATAGATTCTGACGTATCGGAGGGCTGAGGATAAAAGGGATCCGAGCAGAAAAGGATACGAAAGGGATCCTCACTTTTTTGTGAGGTGACTACGCCTTTTCGCGGCTTATCTGAATTGAGTAGCATCATTAATTTTAAGATTATGTTGCACAAATTCAATAACTAGTAAGTGTTGGTTGAGGTAAAAAAAAATGAAAATGAAAAGCGGAAAAACGGAAATGAGGGTAATCGTCACCGGTGTTGTTTCCATTGGTTGCCCCATTTGCCGGATCGCGGCATGGGTTGATCTCAAACGCCGATCAAGTCATAATCACTAAACTTAGTACCGAAATCTGCACTTTAAATCGAAATCGTCGCGCCATCTCTAGCAAAGCTCAAGCACCGCCCGGAGCAGGCGGTTCTCCACCACTCTTTGCCCCCTGTCATCATCGGTCCTCTCCCTATCTTGCGGATGCTCGTCCTCTACCCTGGTTTTGCCAATGTTTAGTGGAGTCAAACAACATTGGCTAAGGTAAGGCTAACTAACTACCACCAACTTTGTACCTTAAGGAGCACGACTCCAGATTAAGGCTGATTCTTCCATTAGTCTTTGTACGATTGTGGGCTCACGAGACGACATTACGCGGGCCGTGGTCGAACCGACATGGCCCATGACCCATCAACACAAACAATCCCAATATCATCGTCTTCCAACGGTCACCTCACCGACCATGAACGTGGGCTGCGTTCGACCATCTTTTTAGTTGAAAGAAAGGGGTTGAATCACTCGTGTTTATGGAGATCTAGCTCTATTGGGACAATGTAACCGTTGATCTTTCTACTTTTATCAGGAAACCTAAAATCAGCCACTTAACTTTTCTCCGACTCAAAGGATTCCCTGTGCTTTTGAAAAAGTATCACCGTCTGTCCTTCCCTTATACTTTTCTATTCAGCTACGCATTCAATGATTCCCTCCAGATTTGCTTGCCATTCGGCAAAGTAATAAATCCTAACTGAGCTGTGTGGCTCGGGACGGCATGTGTGGTTTGAGTATAACGCCTTTGTTCCCCTCCCGGCCTGAATTGAGGACCATTGCAATCCAAAGGCATCATGGGTGTACATCAAATGCAATCGAAGTTTCCATAACTTGTAAGGCCGATTCGAGACGATTGAAGTTGCCGGATCAAAGGTTTTCGCCGCAAAAGTAAGGCGAGCTAAGCTGTGGACTGTTGGCGGGGAGACCGTTGGATTCAAGAGAATGGAGTTCAGATAGTGCTCTCATTGTGGCAATTCACGCGGAAAGAATCATTCAAAGATCCGAAAATTCTAAGAGAGCAACTCGAGGGTGTTGAGTGACAGCTAAGGAGAAATGGAGGCGTCGAAGGACAAGTGATTACTAAAGGCGCCATTGAAGGACATCCAAGGTGTTCGTGATCCCAAGATGCGACAATCTGGATGTCAATATATGAGTATTCCATATGCAACTATTATTTGACTGCCCAACTTCCTATCTCTGGCCATGACACCGATTTGTTCAGGGGACAAGTCACATTTGATGTTTAAGAATTGAGAATGGCTTTTGAGGAGTCCCTAAAGATGCGTTTAGCAAAGCTTTTATTATCAAGCAAAGCTTTTATTATCAAGAACAATTTTTTTCAAAAATCAATTTTCTATTTATATTTCCTAGACAAGTTTATTTGCAAAACAATATGTTTATTAACTCATATTTCTAGAATAAAAAAAAACTAGAAGTGTGTTTAGTACAAAATTAATTTTTTAATATATTTATTATTTATATATCTTTTTTCTTCCTTTGATCAGACACTGAGGATGGTGAGGTCAACCTCGCCGGTCCTCTTGTTAGCCCTTGGTGATACCAAGGCTAGGTGAGGCTTTGACCTTGCGGTGGTGGGTGAGGTCGAGCATTGTGTTAGGGCACGCGTCAATTCCACAAAAAATCACACGAGCAAACGATCTACTCAGATAGAATATAATAATAAAGGAATCAAATCAAAATAACACACCAGAAAATTTGTTGTCGAAGTTCACCTAAACTTGAGCTACGTCTCCGAGCAAAGGCACTCTGTGAATCCACTAAATTTTAAAGAAAGATGAATACCACGACGATATTCTCTCAAGATCAGGGCATAAAGAGATTGAGAACCCTCACAAAGAAAAAAAAATCTCTTTTTTTTCTTCTCTCTTTTTCTTTCCTCTCTCTTTTCTACTTTTTAGCATCTTTACAGCCAGTGTCTTAGGTATTGCTTTGAACCTAAAAACAAATCTATAGAAAAGATAAAAAAGTCCTTACAAAATATTTGGCTTCATCCTCCAACAATCTCCCACTTGAAGACAAATATACCTGATGGTGCAAGTAACTTTGCTTCCATCTTCTTCAAAAGCTAGTAACTGAAATTTATGCCTCTGCGATACTCCTCTTCAATTAACATGGAGTAATATAGTACAGAAAATATGTTTTTCTCTTGTTAGAGGAAGATCTATCGATGATTTTGAAGATGACAAAACTCTACGACAAAGGACTAAATTCTGTGATTTGACTTGAAGACAAATGGTTTGTCATGACCAGATCTTTATGATTTGGAAGTTGCCAGATCTTTATCATTTGGAGAGATGTCAGACTTGTATAGTCTGGAGGTTCTCAGATCTTAAAGATCTGATCTCAGATCTTTAAGATCCGACGGTATTAAACACGTATCGTTTGGAAAGTAGATTTGGTAAAATCTGGGAAGTCGGAATTATGACGACTGTTTGAGTAAGAGGATATTCTTATGACTCTGATGCTCGTGGATTTCAGACAGCATGTGTGTGGATCAACAAGATTGATTACTTCCAAGAATATGAAGTTTATTATTGGCATATTGGATTCTCTAAAGATCGTGTAATTGTGGCAAGTATTCACTTATGGAAACAAAGATCCTGATTGTATGGGCGACCGGGATTGGTGGACTCTTGACACTATCTGAAGATTGTTTGATATACTTCTGATTCTGTCCAACGGGTTGATTGGAAGACTTCCTTTGAAAAGTGCCAACGGTCGTATTGGCATGAAGGAGTATTTAAGGGAGATATTTCAAGTTGTTCGATATACGAAGAGACAGACGAGAGTTTAATTCCAAAGTTTAGAGCTGCTCATTTATTGTGCGTTTACATTGAAAAAGAGTGTTACATGTTCTTGCTGTGAGAGCATAAGACTTACTGAAGTCTTAGAACTGATTTGTAACTCTTTTGATTTATAGTGGAATCCAGTCAATAGGCTGTCAGCCCGAAAGAGTAGACGTAGGCTTGAGCTAAGTCGAATCACTATAAACCTTGTGTCTTGAACTTCTCTCTTAACTCTCTGTTTGTGTTTATAGTTCTTCGTATATCACTCGTATATCACGCTTCACACGCTATGTTTTACATACTTCGGAAAAAAGATTTTAAAATTACATATTCACCTCCCCTTTAGGTGATCGTACTAGATCTTTCATCTCTGCCTACTACCTTAGTCAACATGTTAGCAGGATTCTTTGAGCTATCAATCTTTTGTAGTTTCAACTCATTATCTTTTAATGCTAACCTGATGAAGTGATAACGCTTATTGATGTGTCTCGTCCTTGAGTGATAAGCTGCATTCTTAGCTAAGTGCACTGCACTCTGACTATCACTCCACAGTGTGCTCACTGGCTGCTTTCAATGTAGCTCTTCCATGTAATCTTATAACAACATGATTTCCTTAGAGGCTTTTGTGACCGCCACATACTGTGCTTCTGTCGTTAATAGAGCCACCACTTTCTGTAGTTGAGATACCTAACCTACTACTGTACCAGCAACTGTAAAGACACATCCAGTGGTAATCATACTAGTATCTCGATCACCCATGTGATCTTCATCACATAACCTTGTAATTCTAGAGATGTACCATTTTAACAAAGAGAGTAATTTGATGTACCTGCTAGATATCTCAATATCCACTTTACTTCATTCCAATGCTCTTTGCTTGGATTCTGCAGATATTGACTCACTACTCCCACTACTTGTGCAATATCTGGTCTCGTGCTCACCATGACATACATCAAACTCCCCACTATCGATGCATCTGGAACTATCGCCATCTCATCTTTCAAAACTTGAGTACTTAGACACATATTCTTCGAAAGTTTGAATTTATTCGCTAGAGGAGTCGCAACTGATTTTGCTTTATCCATGTTAAATCTCTTTAACACCTTATTCACACAGTCTCCTGGGATAGCCATAATTTCTTATTTTTCTTATCCCTGATGATTTTCATGCCTAAAACATTCTTGGCTTCTCCCAAGTCTTTCATAGCAAACTGCGATAGTAACATCTTCTTCACTTCTGTGATACTCTTCATATTAGAACTAGCCACCAGCATGTCATCCATTTATAAAGAGAGATATACAATATCACAACCGCTATACTTGTGAAAATAAAGACTCATAGTGTGCGAATCCGTTTGCTTCCATGAAACCATCAAACTTCAGGTATCACTACCACAAAGCTTGTTTCAAGCCATACAAGCTTTTCTTCAGGCGACATACCATGTGCTCCTTATCTTTAACTTCAAAACCTTTATATTTTGTCATGTATAATTCTTCATTTAAGTCACCGTGTAAAAACACTATTTTTATGTCTAACTGCTCGAGATAAAACTCTTATTGATGTCATCTCCACTACTAGTGAAAATATCTCGGAGTAGTCAATCCCTTCTTTTTTAGAAAAGCCTTGCATCTGATACTATCACCAACTTCATTCTTCATCATGTACACCCACTTATTTAATAAAGCTTTTTTACCTGCGGGCAACTTAGTCAACTCCCAAGTTTTGTTCTGAAGTTACGAGCCCATCTCGTCTTTCATAGCACTCTCCCACTGCACGTGAGACATGTCTTTCTTTGCCTCATCATAAGTCTTTGGTTTTCCCAAATATGTATATAAGACATGACTCAGAACAATATTTGATGATGGATCAAAAAACACATTTGGCTTTCTTACACGTGTAGACTTTCTCAATATAGGTACTTCGGAGTTGTTAGTCTACTTTGAATCGTTATGGTCCTCTTGAATTGCCTCCGCACTGATAATATGTTTATCTTGAACCTCTTCTTCAGGTGCACTCTGATTTGTCAGAATCATCTTCACGGGCATTGTATCTAGATCAACATATTCTGGCTGTTTTGCTTTTTCATGCTTTGTCCGACGATCCTTGTACATATTTTCTTCATGGAATACCACATTCCAACTGCGGATGACTTTGTTATTCTCATAATCCCAAATGCCTGTAGCCATACTCATCGCCACCATATCCGATAAAGACGTACTTTTGGGACTTAGCATCAAGTTTTTTTTCATCCTCCCTGTCAATCAAAGCATATGCAATACACCCAAAAACTTTCAGGTAGAATAATTAACATTTTTACCTGACCATTGTTCTTGCGGTATTTCTCCATCCAAACACTAGATGAAATTTTGTTGATAAGATAAACAACAACATCAACTGTAGCAGCCCATAAGTGTAGCGGGAGACTCGCATGTAGCATCATGCATCTCGATCATTCTAGAATAGTCCTGTTCATCCTCTTAGCGACGCCGTTCTCTTGAAGAGTTCTAGAAACAAATTTCAGCCCATGTATGCCTTCTTGGCTCAAGTATTCTGTAAATTCCTTGTGTATTCACCACCATTATTAGACTTCATATATTTCACCGGATAATATGTTTCTTTTTCTACCATGATGTTCCACATTTTAAACATCCCAAATGCCTCTGATTTTTCTTTGAGAACATAAACCCAAGTTTTTCTTGTTGCATCATCAATGAATGTGACAAAAATCTCTTACCACCATAAGAGAGTTCCTGTGCCGATCCCCATTTATTAGTGTGAGCCAACTCTAGATTCTGATTTTTATTTTGTCGCCTACTCAATTGAAAACTAACTGCCTTTTGTTTTCCATAAATGCACCTCTCACAAAAATCTAACTCTACTTTTTGCAAACATGGAAGTAACTTCCTTGAATGTAATTGCTTTACACCCTTTTCGCCAAGATGCCACAAACGATAATGCCAAAGAGTAGATAAATTACCTACAACCACTATAGTTGCAACCATATTACTGATAATGTCTCCTTAAAAAAGGTAAAGTATACCCGTACGCTTTCCCTTTGCTACTACTCTTGCTCCTGAGGTTATCTTCCATTCTCCGCGTCAAAAGGTTGTTACCAAACCGTCTTGGTCAAGTTTACTAGTTGAGATAAGATTTTTCTTCAATTATGGGATATGTCTAGTTTCACGCAAAACTAGATGTCCTCTACCTAAGATGTTCACAGTCACAGTTTCTTTTCCAACAATCGGACACGTGTGGCCGTTTCCCACAACCACTTGCCTAAAATCTCCAATGGCATAATTAACAAATATTTCTCTTTGCGATGTGCAATGGAAAGAAACACCAGAATCAATAAACCACTTGCCTGTCATCAAGTTAGACCCTACAGATAAACATATATTTTCTAGCGAAGGTTCATCACTAACCACATTAGCCCCTTGATTCTCATCATGTTGCTTCTTTTTATAAGCTTCACATTGAAACCTCCAGTGTCCGGTTTTGTGACAAAAGCAATACTTATCTTTTGCAACCGACCTCTTTCCCCTTGATTGTGATCTACCACGCCAGCTGAATTTTTCTCTGCTTTTACTTTTTCCACGGTTTTCCATAGCTAGTGCGTAGAAGATGAAGTTGCCAAAAAAATTATCTCCACCTGAGACTTTTTTTTGCATATCTTCATCCATGATGCTACTCACAGCATCATATATAGTCAAATCATCTTTCATGATACTTGAAATACCCTACATTCCTTGTTGAAAGAATTTGTAGATGAGTTCCCAAAAGAGTTGCCATCCAGATTACCTCTAAAAAGGAGTATTGAACTTCATATCGACTTGTTGCCCGATGCTTCTTTACCAAGTTGAACAGCTTATCGATGTAATCTGGAGGAAACAAAGGAGTTGCAATGACAAGTTGAAGAACTTATTAAAAGAGGATATGTTAGAGAAAGCATGAGCCCATGTTTTGTATCGGCTCTACTTGTCCCCAAGAAGGATGGTTCGTTCAGAATGTGTGTTGATAGCCGAGCCATCCATCAACAATATCACCATTAAGTATAGGTACCCCATACTTAGACTTGATGGATGCTTGATGAATTATATGGTTCCATTGTCTTTTCAAAGATAGATTGGGAAGTGGTTATCACCAGATTTGTATGCGAGATGGAGACTGTCGCAACCTACCTCACTCGTTAGGGGGAAAAGATAGATTTAGAGGTATGGCTCTCAATTCCTCGATTTTAAGTTTGGACTCTTTCAAGTCCATACCTTGCTTGACATTTAGGCGAATTTATTTGAAAATTATTTAATAGCTTAAAACATTTCTAGGAGTCGCCACTAGCCTATTAGGTTCGGGTAGAAGCCGATTGAGACGCGGGAGTATCATTTCGATCCCTACGTAATCAGAGAGTCTAAATTCAGAGACTTGATTACACTAACGATCTAGTTAATGCCCTTTCGGTACCTAATCTTGATTATCTTGTTAACTGAAGTGTTTCATGCGGTTTTTTTTTATCAACTGAGCAACTAATCCACTAATTGATCAATACAAAAAAATGACAATTGATATAATGAAATTGCGTAAGCAAGTATAATAGAATGTAAATGCACAATCAACAATCCTAATATTATCCCTAAAAGAATAATCAAACAAAACACCTCCTAATGAAAAGCCTAAGGGCTTATTCAAATGAGTTTGGGATTTTTTGGAATTTCCTCATTTTTATGCTAAACTAAGAATGTTTACTAAAAATGGAAAATTTAAAACTAATTTAAGAATTATAGTCTTGACACTAAAAATCTATGAAACTAATTGCAATCATTCTCCTAGACCTTATTTTATTTTATTTTTGTAATATTTTCTGATATTTTGTAATTCTTTTATTTTTGAATTTTATTTTTGAATTTTCTTGAATTTTTCATATATTTTTAATGTTTTCTAAAATTTTTATTTGATTTTTCTATTTCTATTTCTATTTATTTACTATTTATAAAAAGAAATCGAGTTTGGACGGATCAGTTCTAGAAAAGAAGCGAGTTCAGACTCGACCCGCGCGCAAAATGGACTTCAAGCCTCCCGGGCCTGCGAATTGAAGACACTGGCCTAGTTCCATGGACTGAGATTTTGGCCTTAATCTTCCTCCCTTTCTTTTATTATAGCGGCCCATGCTTATTAATATAGCCCAACAATAGAACTAAAAGGCCTAAAGCCTCTCCCTCAGCCTGAACAAAAGTTGACTTGGGTCCTACTAGGGTGAGAAGTAAAATCAGCTCTCCTACCTCACACTCGCACGGCCCATTCTCACTAAAACACCTCATGCCGGCCCAAGGCCTCTTTCATTTCATCTTGGCCACAAAGAAACGTCCCAGCAGAAAGGATAAACAGATTCATCCTTTCAATTTGCTCATATTCGCTCAGCTTCCATGATCACAGTTGGCCAAGAACAAAAAAAAATCATCAGAAATGATAACCGGCGATGCTATTAGTTTTTACTCGACACCATATGACTAGCAAGATTTCTACAGGCGACTAAAAATTCCACAACTAGGCTAACAAATTGAAGAGAGATATTAGGATTTTTCAGCTTGGCACTTTATCAAACATGTAAAGTTCGACGCTAATAGGTAAGTTTCAATACTAAAACTAACTTGGATCCAAGCCTTTGATGTATCAATGATGAACAAACAAAAACTCACAATCTAAAATAAGCATCACAGAGCTCAGGAATCAAGCTAAACTACATTCGGCACTAGGTTAACAAAATCACAGCAAATCAAGACTATATCTAAGCTTAAACAGTGCATGGAAATGTGATGAAATCCCTACACGATCCGGAGATATAGGCAAATAGGTGCACTCGAACAAAAATCAAGCCAAACCATTGCTCGCTCTTGGAATCTCTTGATAATGATCCTCGAGAACTTAGCTAAACAATTGAATAAGTACTTATCGATGAACAAAGACCACGAGGGAGCTTGAATCGGCAATGGATGAGTTGAATCGGCGATGGACGAGCTTCCTCGAGCTTCCTTCAAGATCTTTAAAAAAACTGAGAGAGAAATCGCTTTTTGAAAAATCCCTCTTTCCCCTCGTCCTTAACCGAGTGAATCCCTCAAGCCAAACCATTGCTTGCTCTAGTTATCCCCCTTTTTCTTTTTGTTGCCAAGAGAAAGCAAAACTCTTAGAGGCTTTCTTTGGGCGTGAACTGAAGCCACGTGAGGAAAAAAAATGAATAGGCCCCTGGCCTTGGGCTCGCAAAGAAGGGTAATAAGGCGACGGGCCTAGGGAGTTTATGCTGAGGGAGATGGGCTGGATTGAGAGAAAAAAAAGTTGACAAGCCTAGGGAGCGGCGCGCTCGTGGATGGTCCATACGCCGCGTGAAGTTAGGCCTGATTAATCAGGTCCGGTCATTAGGCTCTTTATTTGTCTTTCTCTTCTTCTTTTTTTTTTCCAGATAAGGAGACGAATGGAAGACTGCTTTTAAAAACTAAAGGCGGCCTTTATGAGTGGATGGTTATGCCATTCGGGCTTTCTAATGCTCCTAATACTTTTATGAGGTTGATGAATGAGATTTTACGTCCTTATATCGGTCACTTTGTTGTTGTATACTTTAATGATATCCTTGTGCATAGCAAAAGCGAGAGAGATCATGTTACTCACTTGAAGCAAATTTTTGAAGTCTACGGAAGCACAAACTCTATAGTAAGATGGAGAAGTGTCAATTATTTGGTTATATTGTTTCGAAAGATGGAATTTCCGTTGATCAATCCAAGGTGGAAGCAATGAAAACTTGGCGGGTTCCTAAGTCCATTTCTGACGTAAGGAGTTTTCGTGGACTTACTTCATTTTATCGAAGATTAGTGAAGAATTTTGAAGGATCTAATGCAATCACCTAGAGAGGGTGAATATGTGATTTTAAAAACTTTTGCGGAAGTATGAATTACACAGCGTGTGAAGCGTGAGTGAAATATAAAGAGCTATAAGCACAAATAGAGAGTTAAGAGAGTAGAGATCAAGACACAATAATTATAGTGGTTCGGCTTAGTTCAAGCCTACATCCACTCTCTTGGGTTGATAGCCTATTGCCTGAATTTCACTATGAATCAAAAGAGTTACAGTTCACTTCCAAGACTTCACAAAGTTTTCTGCTCTCGCAAAGTATGGACCACACTTTTTTTGTTTACAATGTAAGCTCACAGTAAATGAACAGCTTTAAACTATGGAATTATACTCTCGTCACCGTTCTTATGAAAGACTTGAAATAACTCCCTTAAATACTCCTTCATGCCAATACGACCGTTGGCACTTTCTAAAGGAATTCTTTCAATCAACCCATTGGATAGAATCAATCAGGAATATCTCAAGCAATCTTCAAATCATGTTAAGAGCCCGTCAATCTCGGTTGCCCATATACTCAGGATCTTGGTTTCCATAAGTGAATACTTGCCACATTTATGCTAATAATAATCATCATAATCTTGAAAATAATCAATCTTTTTAATCCACAAATATGCTGTTTGAAATCCATGAGTATCAGAGTTGTAAGAGTATTATCTTACTCAAACAGTCATCACAATCCGACTTCTCATATTTTACCAAATCAGACTTCCCAGACTTTACGGTGTCTGCTACCTCCAAACGATACGCTATCTGATATCTCCAGATGTTACTCTGTCTGACAGAAGTTACTCTGTCTGGCTTCTCCAGACGATATAAGATCTGGCAACTTCCAGATGATACAAGATTTAATATCTCCAGACAATACAATATCTGATCACGACTTTTGTAATTGACTTCAAGTCAAATTACTAAGTTTTGTCATCTTCAAAATCAACAATAAAGCTTTCTCTAACAATCTCCCCCTTTTTGATGATAACAAAACGATCATGCATATTTTGAAGATATATTCTGTAATACAAAATGTTAGCCATATGCAATATCTCTTAAGTGAGATAAAAACTCACTAACATATATAAAATATTATGATCTCTGCGATGAATTAGGAATACTTTAATCTGCATCCACAAGACAAAAAGTCAGTCTTGACAAATCATAATAAATCTTTAAAGAACTAGCACCCTTGTCAATCATTCAGATCATATAATCAACATTGCAATCAAACATAACTAGTTAACATCTCAATCCATCCATTCATTCAACGGTCAACCACATCAAGCTAGTCAAGAGTCAATCAAAACTAGTTTAAAACAAACTTAAAAACAAAATCTGCATTTTCTCCCCCTTTTTGTCATAATAAAAAAGTTTAAAAGGGAGGAGAAACTCGAACAAATTGAAGATTATCCAACGACTGCACCATCTGCTCTAGCTTCTTGATCGTCTTCGTCCATTGTTCAACATCCATCTTCTTTGTCAATTGCCGATAAAACTCTTGAACAATAGAGTTGAGAGACTGTATCTGCATGTTGAAGTGGTTACGATGTTGCAACAACTTACGCTTCAAATCAGATTGAGGAGACTTTAACTCAATAATAAGTCAAGCAATTGTTTGAACTCGTCAGAATGATTATGTTGTGCTTGGGCTTCAGCATATATAGTCTGAGGAAGATGAAAGAAGGTTGGAGCATTGGCCTGTTGGAACGTAGGAAAAGACGTAGCAACTCCCCTTGTTTTGTGGCTATTAACTTTACTTTTGTCTATCCACTTTCTGAAGGCAGACCTTTCAGCTTCACCCTATACCCTTTTGGTGTCATGTGGGGCTGGAACAATGATCGATTTACCATAATGACGTAACATATAATCGGCAACAATGAGATCATCATCATCTGAACTGTCATCCGGGATGGGTATGGTATGCCTCGTCGGGACTGGAGCAAATATGATTGCCTTTCCTTTATTCAAAGGCTTCTATAATTGAATTGGAGTCGCCATAACAACAGGCTTACTTATTGATTGAGAGATATCTCCGATAACAGGTAACCCAACATTTGCTTGATCAGGTTTCTTTGCTGCAAAACTCGAGAATTTCCTTGAAGTAGACATAATGGAAATTGTGGATAAAACCTTCAATGTTCAAGTCAGAAAGTTGAAAACTTTTTGGAAGAGAAAACCAGGGGAGAGAACAAATCGCTAGGGTTTTAGATGAGAGGAAAGCTTTTGAGCGAAGAGGCAGAATCCCAACCGATTTAAGAGGTGAGACAGTGCCTTTCGAAATTCAAAAAGAAACCGAATTTTAGAAAATAAAATTTTCAAAAACAACGATTCAAGCAATCAAGAGATGCATATATCATGCAACGATTCAAATAGGCAAGTAAATATGCACAAAATAATGAACATACCTTAACATGCTAAAAATAAAGATACATGTTACCTTATGATCGAATGGCGGGAGAATTTCACATCATAAGCTCTTGAATAATAGGATATCATAGACGATAGCATTTCAAGAGTTTGGACCGTCTGAGATGTTGTAAGATTTGAAACGCTGTAACGTCTAGAACATGGTATCATCTGAGACGTTGTAAAATCTCAGATATTGTAAGATTTGAATCTCATTCATCATGGGATAAGATATTCAGCTTGCTCTGTATGAATTCGAAAGAATTCTTGTCCAAGGCCTTTGTGAAGATGTCTGCCAGCTGATTTTTGGAATCAATAAAAGTAACTCTAACATCCTTTTTCTCCACATGATCTCCTATGAAGTGATGCCGAATTTCAATATGCTTGGCTCGAGAGTGCAAAATTGGATTCTTGGTTAGGTCCATAGCACTGGTACTATCACACCTGATTTCTATGCATGACTTTGGAATCTTGAAACCACACAGTTGTTGCTTCATGCATAATATTTGGGAACAACAACTTTCAAGAGCAACATACTTAGACTCAACTGTTGATAGAACAACCGTGTATTGTTTCCTTGACAACCATAATATAAGTCGTTCACCAAGCAGCTGACAAGTATTTGAAGTACTTTTTCTATTTAACTTGCAGTCAGCTAAGTCAGCATCTGAATATCTAAGTAGTGTGAAGTCGCCATCCTTTGGATACCATAATCCAAACTTTGAAGTAGTTGCCACATACTTTATGATTTGCTTGATAGCACTGAAATGTGACTCCTTACGATTGGATTAATATCTTGCACATAAACACACACTAAACAAGATGTCAGGTCTAGATGCTGTTAAATATAAAAAAGATCCAATCATACTCCTGTATAGTTTCTAATCAACTTGTTTTCCATCAATGTCTTTGTCAAGCTTCAAGGTGCTTGACATTAGCGTCTCTGTCTTCTTGCAATTGTCCAAGTCAAACTTTGACACAATCTCTTTGGCATACTTCTCTTGTTGAATGAAGATACCTTCTTTTGATTGTTTGACTTGTAATCTTAGGAAGAATGTCGATTCTCCCATCATACTCATTTCAAACTCATTTTGCATAGCTTTGGAAAAATTCTTGCAAATAGTTTCATTTGAGAAGCCAAAGATAACATCGGCAACATATATTTGGACTTTGAGAAAATCTTTCCCCTCAGTCTTGACAAGTAGAGTTATGTCTACTTTGCCTTTCTCAAGTAAGAACTTACTTAACCTTTCATATCAAGCTATGGGAGCTTGCTTCAGACCATAAAGTGCATTCTTCAGTTTATATACATGGTCTGGCTTTTTCGGATCTTCAAAGTCAGGAGGTTGCTTTACACACACTTCATCTTGTATGAAACCATTTAGGAATGCACTCTTCTCGTTCATTTGTAATAACCTAAAATTTTTATAACAAGCAATGACAAGTAATAATCGAATAGCTTCTAACCTTGCTACTGGTGCATAAGTTTCATCATAGTTATTTCCTTCTTGTTAAGAGTATCTTTTTGCTACCAGTCGGACTTTGTTGACAACTTTGCTTTCCTCATCTAATTTGTTTTTGAACACCCATTTGGCTCCAATGATATATTTTCCTTTTGATTTTGGGATTAACTCCCAAACATCATTGATTGCAAATTGTCTGAGCTCATTTGTCTGAACTCCTTCATTGAGATCACAAATAATAAGTTCAGTTGGATGACTGGATTTATGTTTCCAATTTGATTGAAGAATTCTTTAGGACTTGGATAACACAGTTTCATCTTCTTGTTGTTGTGCTTCCTTAGGCAAGTTTAAGTTTGAGAAGTCTTGAGAATGATCTAGAATATCAAGCTGTGGTTGAAGTGAATGTATTTGAGTATCTTCATGAAACTTGACATTCATTGATTCTTCCACAGTTTGAGTCTTCTTGTTGAAAACTCTATAAGCTTTGCTGGTCACGGAATATCCGAGAAAGATTCCTTCATCTGATTTCATATCAAACTTGCCAACATGGTCATTAGGATTTTTTAGTATAAAACAACTACATCCAAAAACACGAAAGTAAGAAACAATAAGTTTCTTACCCTTGAAGATCTCATAAGGTGTCTTCTCTAAAATGGGCCTGAGATAAACTCTGTTAATGGTATAACAAGCAGTAGATACAGCTTCAACCCAAAATTGAGAAGGAATGTTACTCTCTATCAGTAGAGTCCTAGCCATCTCTTGTAGTGACCTGTTCTTTTTCTCCACAACTCTATTTTGCTCATGCGTATATGGAGATGAAAACACATGTTGAATTTCTATATCATCACAAAACTTGACAAAGTCTTGATTCTCAAATTTCCTTCCATGATCAGTACGTATTTTAGAAATAGTACAACCTTTATCGTTTTGAACTTTCTTGGCAAATTGTGAGAAGTAAGTAAAAGCATTAGACTTACTTGCCAAGAAATATACCCATGTAAATCGAGAGTAATCATCAACAATTACCAAACAATAAGTTTTGCCACAAATACTCTGAGTTCGAGTAGGTCCGAACAAATCCATGTGGGTCAGTTGATACTTGGTTTACCAACTTATAGGAATTTCTGACATGTTTTCCCAAAATACATGATGTGCAAGAATTGTTCTTTGGAATGCTAAGCTAGGAAGGCCACGAACAATCTTCTTGGAAGAAATCTTGGCAATCTGTTTCATGTTGGCATGTCCAACTCTTTTATGCCACAGATTTATTTCATCCTGAACAAAAATAAGACACTACAAGCTATCTGGATTTACATCCAGTAGATAAATATTTCCATGATGTTTCCGAGAGAAGAATTGTGAGGTTTCCTTGCTAGAACCATAGCATAAGCCTTCTTGAAATTGAATTTTATAACTAGCATCACACAGCTGATTAATACTGATAAGGTTGTAGTTCAAACCTTTCACCCAGGGAAACATTCTTGACAGTCAAATTCTCAATCTGCATAGTTCCACATCCAATTATCTTCCCTTTGCTTTTTTCACCGAAGGAAACTTTCCCTCCTTTTGTTTTACTGTCACGCCCCGATTCCTCGGGGTCGTAGCAATATTTCCAGGATCCTACCTTACTCTAAGATTTGCAAACGAATCTAGTTCTTAGTTAATTTGTTCCCAAGGTAGAACACTACAATCCATTTTGATCAAGAAACTTACTTCCCATAGATACAAGGATAAGTCAGGTCAAAATACAAAAGGGGAAGAGAACAGGAGGAGACATAACAAAAGCCTAGAGTCACGGTCGCCGCACAGCTATACAATCAAAATTCGCGGGGAAAAGAGAAGGGAGAGTACTAGTCCTAAGTTGCCTCCATCGGCTTGGGCCAATCTCGCACGCACGAAGGCCTCGGGTTATCCACGGTGCCATCCTCTGAGTCATCTGCCCCATCAGGGTCTTCGAAGCCGGACTCGTAGCCTCCCTGAGGTACCTTGCACTCCTCGACCAATAACTCTAGTTCGGCCTCATGGAAACCCGTATACACGCAAATGTGCTGATGTGGGTACCAGATGTGCTTCGTGGCGCTCCAAATCCAACATGTCGTGCTGTGGGATTCTTGGATTAATCCATCTTCCTTTACTTCTATGTCTATGACATCTCCCATGTCTCTAGGGGGAGCGGGGGCTGCTGCCATACCGTTCCCTTCGTCTTCCTCTTCTTCCTCATCCAAGTTGAAAGGGATATTCGGCTCCAGATCCCCCTCCTCCTGATCCTCCTCCTCCTGAGGGTCCCACTCCAGCTCCAGCTCCAGCTGCTGCTCCCAGTCCTCCGGATCCAGAGGTTCCAGCTCCAGTAGATCCCAAGCTTCCTCCTCGTGAGGGTCCTCCTCCATAAGCTCCTCCTCCTCTGGCTGGTCCTCCAAGTCTGATAGGTCCTGAACTGGGTCCATACGAGGGTCCTGAGATGGTGGGGTGGTGGAATGAGATACTTGGTATCCCAGTGAACGTACCCTAATCCTAAATTAGGAACACCCCTGCCCTAGGGTCCCTAAATCGACCCTCCCAACTCTCGGCTTCCGTTGGCCTGTCAGTCGACTCTAGGCAAGCCTAGCTGTAAGTCTCTCATCCCAAGGTCCCCAAGCTTCGCGCAGAAACACTCATTACTAACCCAAATCGAAGAACTCCCCACCTCTAGATCTCTAAGCTAAAGGTAGACTAACGAACGTCATGGGGGTCTAAACAATTTACAGGGTAGGGCAGGTCTACTAACGAGAACCTAATTGCGGTTATAAGGAATTTATCTAGGCATAACTGATTAAATTAAAGCGGCGCAAAATTTAAATACACAATGTAGTACTCGAATCGACTAATTATAATAATAATTTAATGAAATTGAAAAGCAAATAGGGCTCTTAACTAAATTAATCAATGCTATGCGGACTGACATTTAATGATAAATGACTAATTAAATTAAATTGTAGAAATAGATGAAATAAACAACTCTAAGATTTTAACAGAGGTGTCAATCCAACCCTTCTTTCTCCTCGAGGGGTCCTAACTCTAACCACGCTCGAGCACAAGTAAACGTACGAGGGCATTTCTCGTAAAACGCGGGATGCCAGTCCCTAGGTCGACACAAGTCGAACTATACCACCTAAGTGGTCAACAGTTTACCATTGTCCAATACTGCTAACCAATCTAACTAATCAATGAAATTTACGAGTAAACAAGGAGTCCTAGCCGTTCTACTCGCCCTAGCCATTTCTAGCCATTTCTACCCGTTTCCTACTAAAACAGCAAATGCGCCTAATAAAGGTTTAGAATCCACTCACTTGTGAGTTTTCTTGGCTAAATTCCCCTTGCTGCACTCCTGGTTGAACCCAAGAAAAATTTAAAATTTTCCTCTTTTACTCTTTTTTTTTCCTTCTGGGCCACGGGAGCTGGACCTGGGCCGGGCCGGCTGACTGGGCCTGGGTCGGTCGGCTGATTGGCTGGCTGGCTGGGCCGGGTCGGCTGGGCCGTTGACTGGGCCGGCTGACTAGGCTGGGCTATTGGGCTGGCAGCCTAGCCCGTCGGTTGTCTTCTGTCTCCGGCGACGGCGACGGCTCCGGCGACGGTCGTCTTCTCCGGCGAACCCCAACTCCGGGTCGTGAGTCGGGTCGTGTGTCGGGTCAGGAGGTTTTCTCGGGTTTGGCCGCCGTTCACCGTTCTCCGGCCAAATCAAAGCTCGAGACCGGCTGGGAGAGGAAGCTGAGCCTCCGGCGCGTCGATCGGTGGTCACGGCTTGGCCCGAGGTGGTCGGAGCTGGCGGGGAGACGGTCACGAAGTCGGCGGTTCACCTAGGGTTTCCCAAGAAAAGAGGTCCGAGCTTCAAGCTCGAATGCAACAAGTCTAGGCCAAAAACAGACAAATTTACACCACATCTAAGGACTAGGAAAGCCAAGGAAGCGATTGGTATCAACCAATCGAGCCAAGATGGTCGAAGGAGGGGTGAACTCACCTCTTGAAGCCACGGCTTTTCTGGAAAATCTCCAGAAACGGCTGGCCGCGAGGCTCTCTATCGGGGGCCGTCGGCGGCGGAGCACGGCGAGTCGGAGCCCACAACCGGCGGCATTGAGGAGAGGGCACTGCAGGCTTCACGGGGACACCAAGAACGAGCCGAGAGGTGGACTGAGCTCGGAGAAATCCGAGCTCGAAGTGGCTTTCCCACTCGGTTTATACCGAGTGGGAGCAGGTGGGTGGCAGCCGGAAAAACCTCTTGCCGGCGCCACGTGCTGCTCCGCCAAGGGCTGTCGTCCCCTCCGGCTGTCCCCTCGGACCAGAGGGTGGGTGGCTGCAGCGCCACAGCGGCCATTGAGGCGACGGGTTGAACAGTTGATGGATGCCCATCAACTGTTCGACCGAATGCCAGAGAGAAGAGGAGAGAGAGGAAGAGAGGGAGAGAGGGAGAGCTCGTGCGCGTGCTGCGCACGTGCCACCCGGTCGGACCGGCGGTTCGCACGGTCTGGCCAGCCGGTTCGCTGGCCGGTCTGGGGCTTTTAATAAAATAATGTATTTTAATTTCCGAAAATCGGAAAAATGCTTTAAAATTTCCTAAGAATTCAGGAAAAATCCCGAAAAATCAAATATCGAATTTCATGACATTTTGGGCCCAAAATAAATTTAAACTTAAATTTTCATTAATTTCCAAGCCTTTCCAAATTTTCGCGAAATAAAAAAGGAAATTGCCAATTTTCCCTAAAGTCCCAGTAGGCTAAAATCGCGGACCGACTCGGCCGTTACATTTACAAAACAACTTGAATCACTTGTCCATGTACCACTTTGTCTTGCTCTTGGTGGTAACCTGTTAACAATATAAATACTCAGTTTTTCTTTGGCACCCAAATTTTCTTAGGTCTTGTATAGTTAGTGTAAGCAAAGTTTGACCAGTTTTTCTTTACTGATCTTCTCAATAGAGGACAATCTCTTTCAAGATGTTTTAAGCAGTTACAGTTAGAGCACTTCAAAGAACTTCTCCCAGCAGGTTCTACAAAAACTCTTTGAAAATGATTTTTGTAAGCTGCCTTTGAAAAATTTTCGTTCAAGCCTTTCCTTTACCTTAGGAAAATCGATTAAAAGAATGGTTTCAGAAGTCATACCTAAACCAACTTTATTAAAATAAGGTCTTTGAACTGAAAGAAGTTTATCAAGCTTTTTAGAACCATTTGGAAACCTTTTTGAGAGATTTGAAAAATCAGTTTTGAGAAAAACAACTTGCTTCTCAAGAGATTTTGACTTCTCCTTCTTAGCAACCAAACTTTTGTTCAAGCTTTCAAATTTTTCTAACCAAATATTGTCTTGCTTTTGAAGTCTTAAGTTTTCCTTCTTAAGCTCAGAAAGTCTTTTCAGAGAAGATTCTAAACTAGAGCATAATTCATGAATGTACTTAGAGACTTTAACCGGAATTTGGAAATTACTGATCTCATCATCTTGATTTGAATCTAAATCATAACTTACTTCTGAATTTGAATTGGATCGTGCCATTAAGCAAATGTTTGCAAACCCATCATCACTTTCAGCTCATTCCAAGTTTCAGCTTTGAGTGCTTTCTTGTATCTTTCATTTCTTCCTTTGCTTTGCTTCAGTAGAGGACATTTGGGTTTGATGTGTCCTTTCTGTCTACAATTGTAACACGTTATATCATTGTTGGCTTCGTTGTCCCATGACTGTTTATTTTGAAAATTCTGCCTAGGCTGTCTTCTTTGGAAATTCTGATCTGGCTGTCTTATCTGGAAGTTATGTGAGATAGAATTTCTCGAGTTGAACCTTCTTCCTTTATTGTTCAATTTCTTGAACTTTTTCATTAGAAGTGCCATTTCTTCATCATCCAATGTCTCATTTGATCCTGCATCACGAAAGTCTTCGTTAGATTTTAAAGCTATAGATTTCTTACCTTTCAAGTCTGATTGTTCATCAAATCTTTCCACTTAGTAAGATTGGAGAGTTCCAATCAGCTTATCAACAGAAAGAGGATGAATCCTCCGTGTCTCTCTAATAGAGATTTTCACTTGATCCCATTCACTTGAAAGTCCACGTAGTAACTTGTTAACTTTCATTGATCCAAAAATAGATTGATCTTGATATGTGAGACCATTGACAATCTCTATGAATCGACTAAACATGTTAGAGATGCTTTCTCCAGGCTTCATTTTGAAGGCTTTGTATTGACAAAGTAGAATATTGATCATTGTTTCTTTCACTCGGTCAATTCCTTTAAAAGTGACGTTCAACCTTTCCAATATCTCCTTGGCTATTTCACAAGAAGAGGTACAATTATATTCTATAGGAGATAAAGCACAGTATAAATAATAAATAACTTTAGCATCAATATTTTGTCTTCTGATAAGTTCAGCTTGATTCATCTCTCTAGCCTCTACAACATTTCTTTCTGGATTTGTTGTAGCTTTGGGATTTACTCATCTGTCAACAACATCCCATTCAAATGGATCTTTTGATCTCAGGAATGCTCTCATTTTGTTTTTCTAGATGTTGTAATCCTTTCCATCAAAGTAAGGTGCTCTGACATAGCTTTGTCCCGGAACAAACACACTAGACATATATCTTTAGCTCATAAGTAAAACACTTCAAAAATAAGCACAAGACTCTGATACCAATTGAAGGATCTAGTGCGTCACCTAGAGGGGGTGAATAGGTGATTTTAATTTTTTTTTGCGGAAGCATGAATTACACAGCACGTGAAGCATGAGTGACATATAAAGAGCTATAAGCACAAACAGAGAGTTAAGAGAGTAGAGATCAAGACACAAGAATTATAGTGGTTGGGTTTAGCTCAAGCCTACGCTACTCTCTTGGGCTGACAGCCTATTGCCTGAATTCCACTATGAATCAAAAGGGTTACAGTTCAGTTCCAAGACTTCGCAGAGTCTTCTGCTCTCACAAAGTATGTATCACACTTTTTTATTTACAATGTAAGCTCACAGTAAATGAACAACTCTAAACTATGGAATTATACTCTCGTCACCGTTCTTATGAAAGACTTGAAATAACTCCCTTAAATACACTTTCATGCTAATACGACCGTTGGTACTTTTCAAAGGAATTCTTCCAATCAACCCATTGGACAGAATCAATCAGGAATATCTCAAGCAATCTTCAGATCGTGTTAAGAGCCCATCAATCTTGGTCGCCCAAACAATCAAGATCTTGATTTCCATAAGTGAATACTTGCCACATTTATCCGATCTTCAGAGAAGCCAATTAAAATCTTCATAATCTTGAGAATAATCAATCTTGTTAATCCACAAATATGCTGTCTGAGATCCACGAGTATCAGAGTCGTAAGAGTATTATCTTACTCAAACAATCATCACAATTCGACTTCTCAGATTTTACCAAATCAGACTTCCCAGACTTTACGGTGTCTGCTATCTCCAGACGATACACTGTATGATATCTCCAGATGTTACTCTGTCTGGCAGAAGTTACTCTGTCTGGCCTTTCCAAATGATATAAGATCTGGCAATTTCCAGATGATACAATATATGATATCTCTAGACAATACAATATCTGACCATGACTTTTGTAATTGACTTCAAGTCAAATTACTGAGTTTTGTCATCTTGTCATAGAGTTTTGTCATCTTCAAAATCAAAATAGAGCTTCCTCTAACAAATTTCAATACTATTATGGCTCCTATTACCAAATGCATGAAGAAGGGTTCTTTTGTATGGACAAAGGTTGCTCACAATGTTTTTGAAGTAGTCAAGCAGAAACTTTGTAAGTCTCCTGTTCATGCTCTTCCTATTTTGATAAAGTATTGGAAGTTGAATGTGATGCAAGTCGAGTTGACATTGGTTTATTTCAATGAGAAATTGACGGATTCGAAAAAGAACTATTCGACTTATAATAAGGAGTTTTATGCCATTGTTAGAGCTCTTGATAATTGGAGCATTATTTGAGACCAAACATTTTGTTCTTTATTCTGATCATGAGGCTCTGAAATACATTAGCGGTCAACATAAATTGAATTCAAGACATACCAAATGGGTAGAATTTCTTCAATCCTTTTCTTTTGTCTCAAAATATAAACTCGGCCATACTAATGTTGTTGTGGATGCTTTATCGAGGAGATATTCTATGCTTGCTATTTTGGATTCTAGGATCCTTGGTTTTCAATCGACGAGTGAATTATATTATGGAGATTTTTATTTCTCTTCTATCCTCAATAATTGCAAACATGGAGTTCAAGGTACTTATTATGTCCAAGATGGTTTTCTTTTTAAAGGAAATCAACTTTTGTGTGCCAAAGAGTTCCTTTAGAGAGCTTTTGATCTAAGAAGCTCATGGTGGAGGATTGGCTGGTCACTTCGATATAAACAAAACTCTTGAGGTTCTTCAAGAGCATTTTTATTGGCCAAAGATGATTGGAGATGTGCATGCTATCATCTCAAGGTGTGCAACATGTCAAAGAGCCAAAAGTAATTTTCATCAAGGCTTATACACCCCACTTCTAGTATTGGTTCAGCCTTGGAAGATGTGAGTATGGATTTTATTGTGGCTCTTCCTAGAACTCAAAAGGGGAAAGACGCAATTATGGTGGTCGTCGATCGATTCTCCAAAATGGCTCATTTCATTCCATGCCACAAATTTGATGATGCGTCTCATGTAGCTGAGCTATATTTTAAGGAGATCATTTGCCTTCATGGAGTTCCTAAAACTATCCTGTCAGATTGTGACTTGAAGTTCTTGAGTTATTTTCTGGAAGAGATTATGGAAAATGCCGGGTACTCGGCTCTTATTTAGCACCACTTGTCACCCTCAAACTGATGGACAAACAAAGGTAGCTAACAGAACCCTTAATACTCTTCTTCGAGGTATGGTGAGTAAATCTTTGAAAGATTGTGATTTAAAGCTTCTATATGCTGAGTTTGCCTACAATCAATTGCCAAGTTACTTTACTAGTAGCTCACCTTTTGAAGTTGTATATGGAACTAATCCCCTTACACCGATCGATTTAATTCATATTCCATCAACCTCGCAAATGGACTTTGATGGAAAGGAACGAGCTCAAACGATGAAGAAACTTCATGAGCATACTCGTTCCAAGATAGAAAAGGCTAATGAGTCTTACAAAAAGAAAGCAAATCGGCATAGAAAGAAGGCTCATTTCAAACCAAGTGATCTTGTGTGGTTGCACTTGAGGAAGGAAAGATTTTCATCCCGTCGAAAGAACAAACTCATGCCTAGAGCTTATGGTCCATTTAAAGTTCTTGAACGGATTGGCAACAATGCTAACAAAATAGAACTTCCTAGAGATTATGGAGTTTCGGCCACTTTTAACGTGGGAGACCTTTCTCCTTATTTGGATGATGATCTATGCAAATTTGAGGACAAATCTTCTCAACCTAGGGAGAATGATGCGGGCCCATCCGACTTTATCAGTAGTGATGAGGAAATATGCGAATCAAATATATCTTCACCAACGGACCAATCTTTGCTTATTCAAGCATGTGACACTGAGTTTGGTTATTACTTGCTTCAATGGGTCAACAAATGAGTTTATTGGTTGTTGTTCATTATTATGTGTTTGGTGACATTATGAAGTAGTTAGAAGTATAGCTCGAAAATTGAAGACAATTCATCAAGGCGAAATAGTCAAAAGTCATTTATACTTTTTAGTTCCTAAGTGTCTTTAGTGCATTTCTAGTTTTTGGAGTCTATTAAGAGTAGTTTGGTTCCAAAGTTTTAATGTTGGGTAGTACCCATGCTTTTAATTTCTATCTATTTCCTATGTTGTAGTCTCTCAATAGAGGAATCTTCTCCATTGTAATGCAGACTTGGTTGAATGAAAAGAATTTCTCTTTGCAAGTTGAATTAAAACACGATTTCTTTATCCTTGGAGAGTGGATTACTCCTTGGTGGTGAACCAAAAGACCTTTAACCTAAGGTTGGTGGAATTTCCTTTAGACCATTGGTGGTAAGCTTCTTTATGATCCCGATTGAGACCCTTGGCTAGTGGTGCGTCCTTTACGCTTTGGTTCTGATCGTTTACCCTTATTTTCGATCACTTCACTTCTTTCTTACCCACAAACCCACATCCATACCATTATTTCAAAATTCCCAAATACTCTAACCTTTTGTTGGATATAATGTTTGGAATCGCTCGTCCACGCATGCATCAATAGCCTTCCTATCATATTGCTAAGGTCGACCCAACAACAAATGGCATGCATCCATAGGAACAACATCACTCATAACCTGGTCTTGATAATTCTTCCCAATCAAAAGTGAAATTAAAGCCTGTTTGGTTACCTTAAGACCGCTCCCTTTACTAAGCCATTGAAGCTTATACGGATCGGAATGTTTGGATGTTTGTAACTTCAGCTTGTCGACCAAGGTAGTTGACGCGAAGTTGGTGTAGCTTCCTCCATCAATGATGATAGAACACGCCTTCCTGTTAATAGTGCAACGAGTGTGAAAGATGTTCTCCCTTTGTTCATCATTTTTAGGAGAAATGATGGTGTGTAATGCTCTCTAGATCATCAATAATTCGCCATCATTACTTTCCACAATGTTTTCTTCACTTTTAATTTCAGACCCATTCTAGTTATAATCATTCTCGGCTTCTCGAAGCTCCAAATCAATCTTCTCAATTTCTTAAAGAGTCATAACCCTTCGATTAGGACAAATTAGCTTGAAAATGCCCATAACCTTGACACTTAAAACACGTTCTTCCATCACCATCATATTTTTTTTTGCAAACCCTTTAGTAAAGTCCATGGTTACCTTTTCTTTCACCGACGTACTTTCCATCTTGCTTGAAGAAGCACCCTTAAAGAAGAATGTTCCCCTTGTCAAGGGTCTAGTCGATGAAGCTCTACTACGTTTTTTTTTTGCTTGTCAACCTTCATGTCCAATTTGCACACGTCTTTGAAAGATCAATAAGGTTGAAGTTCAATCAAATTAGCAATATCCTTGTTCAAGTCACCAAGGAATCGAGCGATGGTTTGTTCCGGTATTTCTGGAATGTCACACCTCATCATAAGTTGTTCAAACTCTTTGATGCATTCTTCAACGCTCAACCCATATTGCTTAAGGGAATTCATCTTGAGGAAAAGGTCTTGCTTATAATTGTCGAGCAAAAACCTCTTCTTCATGAGTTTCTTGAGTTTTTCCCAAGAACGGATTTTTCTTTTTCCTTCCATAACCCGTTAGTTCTTCATGTTTTCCCACTACAGTAACGCATATTTTGTTAACTTCAAAATAGAAACCTTACATTTCTTCTCATCCGAGTATTGCTTGAAGTCAAAAACTTGTTCGATCGCAAGCAACCAATCAATAAAATCGCCGGGATTAAGGTTACCTGCAAATTCAGGGACTTTTACTTTGACGTCACGATCACTCTCTTTGTGCCTTCCTCTTCTTCTTCAGACTTGGTGTTCAGAAACACTAGAGTTTTCTTCAGTGGAATCTGAATCGCAATTTGAACTATGACGAGATTTGTAATCATCACGACGATGTCAGGCATAGGGATTTCTTTTTGGTTGTTCCTGCCTCGCCGGGTTATCTAGGCAATCAAGAACACGCTCCAGTTGCCTTTGGAGATTTTTGATGTCACTATCTTGCCTTGCGTTTTGCGCTTGCTCCTAAGTCATGCCTCTTGGAACATGATCTCCCATTTGTAGAATGATATTAATAGCAAGGAATCACTCAAGACGAGTTCAACCTTGAGCTCTGATACCAATTTGATGCGTGCGTGGGAAAGTGATTCCAAAATTTTAATTCAACAAAAGGTTAGAGTATTTGGGAATTTTGAAATAAGGGTATGGATGTGTGTCTGTGAGTAAGAAAGAAATGAAATGGTCGAAAATAAGGATAAACAATCATAACCAAGGCATAAAGGGCACACCACCAGCCAAGGGTCTCAATTGGAATCGGAAAGAAGCTCACCACCAAAGGTCTAAAGGATATTCCACCAACCTTAGGCTAAAGGGCTTTTGGTTCACCACCAAGGAGTAATTCACTCTCCATGCATAAAGAAACCGTATTTTGATTCAACTCGCAAAGATGAATTCTTTTCATTCAACCAAGTCTGCGTTACAATGGAGATGATTCCTCTATTTATTGAGAGACTACGACATAGGAAATAGATAGAAATTAAAAGCATGGGTACTACCCAACAACTACCCAAAATTAAGACTCTGGAACCAAACTACTCTTAATAGACTCCAATAACTAGAAATGCACTAATGACATTTAGGAACTAAAAACTATAAATGACTTTTGGCTCTTTCACCTTGATAAGTTGTCTTCAATTTTTGAGCTATACTTTCTAATCACCTTGTAATGTCACCAAACACACAATAACGAACAACAACCAATAAACTCATTTGTTGACCCATCGAAGCAAGTTATAACCAAACTCAGTGTCGTGTACTTGAATAAGCAAAGATTGGTCCGTTGGTGAAGATATATTTGATTCGCATATTTCCTCATCACGATTGATAAAGTCGGATGCGCCCGCATCACACTGCAATGTTGTAACTTTCTGGAAGAGAACATAAAAATAATAAAGCTTGAAGCTTTCTATCTAAATTTATGCCTAAGGATTCCAACTGACACATGACCTGTGTAAAATTGTTAATATGCCCTGCCACATAACATCTGCGAGATAACTTCATATTAACCAATTTCTTCAACAAAAATACCTGATTTGATGTAGACGGCTTCTAATAAATATTCGTAAGAATATCCATGGCTTCTTTTGTTGTTTTTGCTTTAGCGATGTGGTAACTTGTCTTTTTCGTTAACCCTAGACGAATCGCACCTGGCGCCTTTCAATCAAGAATTTTCTATCCAGATTTCGCTGTCAGATCCACTTCCGTCATCTTAGGTTTCCAACCCTTAAGTGGTGCATAAAGATCTTTCTACTAAAGATAATCCTCGATTTGAAGTTTCCACCATCCGAAATCCTACCCATTGAATTTATCGATTCTGATTTTATCTTCTGGCATACCATTTGCTTTCAATTGAACTTCACCAAAAAACCCTCGATGTTCTCGATTAGCCAACCCAAGGCTCTAAAACTAGTTGTTAGAGAATCACGCGTCGATTCCACAAAAAATCACGTGAGCAATCGATCTACCCAGACATAATATAATAATAAATGAATCAAATCAGAAAAATACACCAGAAATTTTGTTATTGAAGTTCACCCAAACCTAGGCTACATCTTCGCGCAAAGGCACTCTGCGAATCCACTAAACTTCAAAGAAAGATTAGTACAACGACGATCTTTTCTCAATATCATGGCACAAAGAGATTGAGAACCCTCACAAAGAAAAGAAATATTTATATTCTCTCTTTTCTTCTTTTTAGTTTCTTTACGCCGAGTGTCTTACTATTGCTAATATAAAGGTGTTGCTTTTAACCTAAAAGCAAATCTATTGAAAAGACAAAAAAGCCCTTACAAAATATTTGACTTCATCCGCCAACACCTTGCTGGCTGGCTTTGCTCCGCCGCTGCAAGGTCATCGTACTCGGCCATGATGATGCCAAGGCCAATTGCTACGTGGTTGGTGTCGCGACCTCCCCGAAGGTGCACCACCTAGGGTTAGGCTAATGGATTGCTTAGTCTAACCTAGCTCGAGCTCTCCCAAGCTCATACCAATTCGCGACTTAGGTTTAAGTTCTTAACATGCCACATTGATTTCAATTAGAGTCGCCACTAATCTATTTATGGCAGGTCGATTAGAAATCCATGTAAAATACTGGGAGCAGTACTTTAGCCCTACAAACCAGAGATTTTGAATTCGGGGACTTAAGAACCTATTTCTTCTATTTCAAAAATAATATGCAGGCAGGTTGAATTGATTTTTTTAACTTTATTCCCTAACATGCACGGTGATCACGCGGGTGCGCAAACAATTATTTAAATGCTCAAAGAAACAGACCAATAAGCAAAGCAATAAAACAAGATAAAGCAAATCAACAAAAAAGATTATTTTTGGGGTTTTTAATGTGTATGCAATGCATGTAATAGAAAACTAATCCTAATATGCAACTATCTTTATGCAACCCTAAATGCAATTTTATAAATTTCAAAACCATTTAATGAAACTAAATATCTATAATTAAATAACATTTAATTTAGATTAAGAACTAAGCCTAATTTAAACTAAAATCTTATCTTAACTACGGATAATATTCTAAAATGCAAAGACTAATTTAACACGTGATGCATGTAAAATCTAATTCTAAATGCGACACGACCTAAAATACCTTGAAATATGCAAATCCTAAATTAACCTAGCCTACGTGACATGTTGATTAACTAAAGTAATTAAGTGACATGCAAAAAAGCATTTTTTTAGCATTTTCTTATTTATTTAATGAAATTCGAAATTAAATAAAACAATAAATATGAAAACCTAATCTAACATGATTCCTAAGTTTCTAAATGTAATGTTTTACCATGCTATGAACTTGTATGCAATTCCTAAGTGACATACGATTTAATGACATGCAATCTAATCATCTAATATAATATTACCTAATGTGAATCTAATCTAAATATGGAATGCAATTTTATCTAATATGCAATCTAAACATGGAATGCAATCTTTTTGTATTTTATGAATTAAAAAAAATGCAACTAAATCAACGGATCATATCTCGAGCATGAGATCGGATCGGCTGATTTAACTTGCGGTCGCGAGTCATATCTCAAGCATGAGATCGGACTATCGACCAACGCACATTACGAAAAAAAGAAAACGAAATCACAATTAATAACACCTATCACCTAAAACAAGCAAAAAAAATGCATGAAAAGAATAAGCAAATCAGCATGATGAAAGACTTTTTTATTGTAGAAAAATATGATTTTTAATTTTTTTGATTTTTTGATTTAAATATTTAAATATTATAAACGAATAATAATAAAATAATGAAAGAAAACACAGCTTCTCAACTTCCCATGCAGTCTTCTTCTTCTTCGTGAGTCTCCTTCCTCGTGTGGCTTTGTGGACCGCCTGCAACCAGAAACAAAAGAGACTCGCCGGCGTCCCTTCCTTCCGCAACACTCAAACACGACCGGCGGCATGACCAATTCGCCGGCGACTCCCTCGACGACGGCACGGTGCACAAAATATCAACAAAATTCACACCAAAACAAAACCCACAGAACAACAAAAACACCCAAGCAAATTGTCAAATAAATGAAATGCGGTGAAGGATATTTGGTCACGGGATTAACGGGGGTCGGGGTGTACCCTTATAATGCATCAAAAACCAAGAGAAAACTGCAATCATCACTGCAGAAACTTGTGAACAGACCAAAAATATCACCACCGACCTTGATCCGAACTTCACCGCGAGAAGCAAAATCAAGGAAAAGCTGCGGACGAGTCGCCGGAACAAGGATGTTCAAGCCGTTGTGGATGAGTCGCCGGGTTGTTGATGAATCGCCTAGCCCGAGCTCCTCTCTCTCACTCTCGGTCTCTCTCACCCTCTCTCTCTCTCCTTCTCTCCTTCTCTCGATCTCTCCTTCTCTCTGCGCGTGTGTGTATATGTGTATGCTGTTTGCTTTTTGCTTTTTGCTTCTTCTTTTTTTTCCAAAAGTCTTCCCCCTACTTGCATGTGTGTGTTGCTGTTTTTCTCAGAAAAAGCCCCCCCCCTTCTTTGTCTTTTGCGAGGCCTTTTTATAATGGCTAAAAAGGTATCTCGGCCAAATCTTAGAAGATTTGACCGAGATATCTCCTTTCCTTGCTTCTCACCTCACGATCCCCTCAATCTCTCTTTGGTTGGTATAAAGGAAATTTGGTCACATCTTCACGAATTCAACCAAGACTTTCTTTCCTCATCTTCCTGATTTCTCTTGATTTTCTTCTTTTTTAAAAAAATCTGCTTGGGCAAGTGAAATATTTCAGTCAAATCTCTTGGAGATTTGATCAAAATTTCCCTTCTTTTTTTATTTTCTTTTTGATGCAACTTATCTAAATGTTAAAAATTAGCTGTCAACAGCTGGCCTCACTCGGCTATGGCGAGGCTCGACCTTGCAATGATCGAGCGAGGTCGAGCCTCGCTAGTGGTTAGGTTAGGCTTGACATCGCCTAGATCTACCAAGGTGGAGCCTTGTCTAGCTATTGATGAGGGTTGATCTTGCCCAACCTCCTTGAGGTCGCTATGGCTAGGCGAGGTTGACCGTAGCCCAACAACCACAAATTGACCCGTTCCAAGTATGGCGAGGCTCGCCAGAGGCCGACAAGGTCAACCTTACCCTTGCCGACCCCAGTCCTAGCTAGTTGTTTGTTAGTCGATCGCCAATCATCGCTAAACCGAGGCTCAACGACCGGTTAGAGAAAGGAGAAGAAAAAAGAAAGCTGTTCCAAGAAATTATTTTCGAGAACAAAAAGAAATTTTTTTACTTCCGATTTCCGTTCCAAAACAATTTCCTGACCACCTTTTTTACTCTGGGAAATAGAAGAATTAACTAATGTACAAAAATGGACTTTTTTATCAGCTGAAGAATAAAAGAATAGAAAAATATAAACTTTATTAAACGTAGCCTAAATTATCTAATCCTTAACATTGTATGACCGAAGTTCAAAAGGAAACGGATTTGCTACACAGCATGGCCCTTCCTCACAATTCTCAAAGCATGGATAAGAGATAACGCTCGAGACGACTAGCTCAAACCTACAGGGCATCGTCCCCATCTTCGGGTTGGGCAGGCCATCGAAATCGAAGAGGATGAGGACGGAAATGCCAATGGTCTATCGACAGAGGCTCTCTCTCTCTCTCTCTCTCTCTCTCTCTCTCTCTCTCTCTCTCTCTCTCAATAGAGCTTTCTTCCCTTTGGGGAGAGGAGTCGATGTGGTCCACAATGAGATGCAACTAGGATTTGCTGGATCACAAAAGCTTCGGCCGATCAACCAATTTGCTAAAAAATCCTCTTGTATTCCCACCATACATCCTCCTCCTCCTCCTCCTCCTCCTCCTCCTCCTTCTCCTCCCCTGCTGCTTCACCTTATGAGCTGTTTCATGTGAGGTTTATGTAGATGCGTGATCTTGACTACGATGGATTTGAGCTCTTCTTCTTTGGCCACTTGAATACTTCTTGATGTTATCACAAAAAAGGAGCCAATGTGTTCGAGAATGCGGTCGGGCTTGTGACTTAAAATTCTATTGATCTATCCAACGATATGTTCAGGTGGGGTTTCTCAATTCGAAAGTTTTCTTAAAACCGATTTAGTTTTTTCGTAGTAAGAAAATTAAAAAAAAAACATAGGAAGATTGTTGACCCACATTCGAATTTGATGATAACATAGCTCACCTTTATTGATTATTTAAAAGCATATTGTTAGCATATTTTTTTATACATACATTATGAGTGTCATTCCTCTAGTTCGACAAATGTCTGAAAGTTTCTTGACCGGACGCTCCGAAGCTTTAACAATTGAATTCTAGCAGTTTGAAGCGTGTCTAATGGCTAGTCCAGCTTATTCTTCTTCTTTTTTCCTTTTTTATTCATATTATAAATAGGGTTGCCAATAGTCTTTAAGTAGGGACGATGACATAAATAGTTCATGGACTTTGGTTCAATATGTAATGTGGTCCTTAATTTTTTGATTTGTTCAATGTGATCCATGAACTTTTGATACATATTCAAACTAGTCTATGAATTACATGAAGATAGTTAATATGGTCATTCCACTAAATTTAAATTCAACAACCACACATTGAACATCGTCATAGAGTTCAGGGCCTGGTTTGAGCATGCACAAAAAGTTTATAGACCACATTGCATATTAGATTAAAGTTCATGAACTAAATTACACTTTTAAACATAGTTTGGAGATCATTTATGTCATTTTCCCTCTGAAGTATGTAAAGAATAGTGCATACACTTGCAAAAGATTATTATATAAAGTTCACAATCTTTTGAGTGATTAAACTTGAGTGAGGAATATAATGTAAATTA
Source organism: Melaleuca alternifolia (assembly GCA_019926035.1). Lineage (NCBI taxonomy): Eukaryota > Viridiplantae > Streptophyta > Magnoliopsida > Myrtales > Myrtaceae > Melaleuca > Melaleuca alternifolia. The sequence goes on along the minus strand of JAGKPW010003076.1, from coordinate 902,163 downwards.
ATGCATGTTGTTTGTTAAGAATATGCGACTTCGTTGTAAATCGACCTCTATACAGGGTTTTGAGTAGTGGATTGGGCGTAACTCTCTACTCTATTATTTGTATGCAAATCACGTATTTTTTTTATATGCCTAACTTATATTTGTGCATAAACAAGAAGGAATGAGTAAAAAATGAGAAAGTTAAAGAATAGATTAATTTACCAAAAAAGGACACGGGGGATGAATCATATTATGGATCGTGCCCATGGAAAAATCGCTAATCAAAATAACAACAATGTCGTATAAAAGATTAATGGTTAGGACACGTGGTTAGAAAAACAAACGGCTATGATTAAGAAATCAGGATCCTTGATTGTACGGATCCCCTGCCGTCACGTCAAGTAGGGGTGAACTGGGTAAATCCGGTTCCCTGTTTGGCCTACCCAAAAAATAGGGTCGGGTTCATGGTCCAAAAAAGATGAACCGGTTATAACAGGATCAGGTATAGGGTTCATGTCTGGAACCTACCATGAACCTTGAACCCTGAACCCGATCATTGAAAAATAAACTTCATTTAGTTTCCAATTTTGTAAGTAAATAGATTTTATTAAATCATAATTTTTGCATATGTCTCTAAAGCATGGTTTCTTGTTGATTTTTCTTTATATATAATTTTTAGTTTTTTGTAAGAGATTTTGTACCATGTGAATTGGCTCGTCTGATTTCACTTTTGGATGATGAATTATGTTGATTTCACTTTTGGAGGAGTTATGCTTGTGCCAAAGATTTGTTAACTATTTTAGACAAATAAAAAGTAACCTAATCACCCCCAGTGCGACTGTATTTGAAATATGCTATGTGTTGACAACTTTAATGCATAATGGGTAGTATGGTGGGGTAACCTAATCGAGTTTCATCTTTGCTTTTGTGATTGAACAAGGAACTTGAGCTCTCTTTAGGTTCTTGATGTATAAGTTAATTTCGAGTGCTTAATATAAAACAGGTTGCAAAACAGGTTCCAATATAAATAGGGTTAACCTTGGAATCGGACCGGAAAAACAGGGTGGGTATGGTACAAGGTCTAATGCAAATAGGGTAGGGTGCAGAGTCCAAAAAAGGGGAATCGGTTATAACATGGTCGGTATAGAGTCCAAGTCTGGAACTTACCCTATTTGGACTCGATCACCCCTAACGTCAAGGGACTTCTCCTTAACCTGGAATGAGGGCTGTCCAATCTTGGAATTTTTTTTATTGGACGGCCCTCATTAAAACAAAAGAAAAAACTATTGACTTTCTTTTGGAATTTTTTTTAGTTGTTCGATCTGAATCAAACGGTTGAAAAGAGGGGATGTCACCCTTGCCATTATGGTAGGAAATCCAGCGTAATAGCTGAAAGAGGGGATGTCACCCCTGCCATTATGTCAAGAAATCCAGCATAACAGCTGAAAAGAGGGGATGTCGCCCTTGCCTGGCAGGAAATCCAGCGCAACATATTTGGATCACTTGCCATAATGGCAAGTGACATAAAATTATGGCCGTCCGATTAAAGATCAGACGGATGAGATTTAAATTTTTGAATTTTTGAAATTGTGTAACCACAGCTACCTAATGGCTGTGGTGCCTTTTATGTCACCCTTCCATTATGCAAGTGATCCAACCCCTAATATTATGGCAGGAAACCGAGCGTACATGGCAGGAAATCCATGGCACCTTCCCTTTCGGTCGCTCGCTTAAATCGCATTCCAATTCAAGAACCTCATATCTCTCTCTCCCTAGAATTTAAACGCTTCCACACCGAATCCAGAACCACGAAAGAAGCGAAGAGAGCTCAACATCCATGGCGACCTCCTTCGACCTCCAGCACATGAGTGACGCGGAGCTCCAGGAGGTGTTCGACCAGTTTGACCCCAATGGCAATGGCAAGATCTTCGCCGTAGAGCTCTCTAAGGTCCTCTCCGCCATGGGCTTTGTCGTCGCCCCCTCCAACCTCAACTACGCCATAGGCGAGATCGACAATGACAAGGATGGCTTTATCAGCCTCCCCGAGTTCATCACCTTTTGCCGCTCAGGCTCCTCCACTGACTCCGACCTCCGCGACGCCTTCGACCTCTTCGACCAGGATAAGAACGGCTTCATCACCTGCGAGGAGCTGCACCAGGTGCTCAATCGGCTGAACATGAAGTACTCCATGGAGGACTATGCCAGGATGATCAAGTCGGTCGATGACGATGGCGATGGCAACGTCAACTTCGAGGAGTTCAAGAAGATGATGGCTTCGCAAGCCCCAAGTAACAACTGATGACGTATTCGTTCCTCATCTGCATCCATCGACTGGTTTGAGATTCCAAATGTTGATCCCGCCGTAATAGCAGATTGATTTCCCTTTCCCATATGCAGATTAGAAATGACATAGATAGGCCATCATAGGACTATTCTTGCTATGATTTTACACCTTTAGTGATTCGGATCTTCGCTGATCTCGAAGGATTATCTGATTTGATGCATCATGACTTTGTCAATGCTTGAGTCCTTTTACTCAAAAACCATATGGAACTTTCTTCATATTGGATCTTACCGTGAACAAAGCAATTCACCAATCATCAACCTTAATGTGTGTGATGTTCGATCGGATGCACGTGGAGTTCAAGCGTTCATAACATATGATTCTTAAAATCATGCGATGAACCAAAATTAGCACGCGCTTGCATGTCTGCACCTGTTCCGCTCGACGGGGGCGTACTTCCGACTCTCGACTAAGATATGGGTAATGAACAAAAGAATTGAATCGAAGCCTCAAGCTCGTTTTTGGACATCATCATCGACGCGTTGGCATGGGCATGGGAAGGAATTGTGGAAATGGCCGGTTTGGTCACATGGCTAGTTGTGGACTTCCATTAATCAAAGCGATGGCGTGCATACCATAAATGTGGAACATGGTCGACACGAGTGGATAAAATATTAGGTACCGGATGGTACCACGTCATTTTCACCCAATTCATTCACAAACTGGCACTTGTTTATGGGCCCACAGATTTTCAAACCCTGTGCGCATTGAGTATTTTGGAGAAACCCTCCGTTTCTTTATTTTACAGTTTTCTCGTCGCTCGCCTTTCTCTCTCAGTTCTTCCCCCGACCTAACACACGGTCACAACGCCACCTCCCTCCGACGATCGCAATGCCGCCTCCTCTCGATTTGGCCTAACAAAAACCCCCACCAAAATCTGTGGGCGATGGGGGATTAATAGCTCGATTACCCACTCGAAGCTCTCTTCCAATTCTCATCGATCTCTCCAATGGCAATGATCCTATCAAGAAATGTGAACATCCTTCGCTTCGCGCAACGGTGTCTCCACTCAGTGAGTAGACCCTTGAAGCCATCTCCACCGCTTCCCGGTGTTTCTCGGGGCTGATCCTCTTCGATCTTCAGTTCGGTTCATGTTCATAGTTTTCCATTTTACATCGATGCTCGCTTCGTCTGGAATCTATTCAAGCTAGAAGAAATTAGAATTGTCTCTCTAGTTCGCTCGTATAAAATGTTGGAGCAGATCTGAATGAATAGTTGCTAGCTCGAATCATTTAGATTGACTTCTCTTATTTCGAATTACTTTGGCTAGTCATTGTATTCTTCGATGACGTTATTATGCTTTTTGTATTTGTCTTTTTTAGCTCATGGTTGTGGGTATTGGAGTGAAGTTGGTGGGGCTTTTATGAAAGTTGCTTATCTTGCACAAGTGCACCTACCGTTGTTTCCGAAGATTCGGAGGCGAAAGCTTCCCCTAAGACTATTTGTGCAGGGGAAAACAAATCCGGAGTATCGCAACAGGGTAGTGATGCTAGAAAACCTGTACGCGGAGGGGTAATTTTTGGCACTCTCTCTCCTTCCTGCTATTTTGACATTTCTAGTGTAGAGAGATTATTCGAGTATGCTGCCTCAAATGATGAGACGCGTGTTTGCGTGGTTCTTTCCAACCCGTTTCGTGGTTGAGTTTTCTTCTATTGATTGCAACTGGGGCAGGATTGGTCTTTTACTATGACAGTGAAAAGAAACGGCATATTGAAGGTAGATTACTATGGTGAGTTGGTACTTATGTACATTTTCATGGGTTTGATAGTGGGGTTTCTTTTTCAAAATTGATTCTTGCTTCTGTTGATGTGGAAAGTACTTGTCTTGTTGTGATAGGATGATCTTTTCTCGTGATAGAGTTTCCTTGGCAAACTGGGATAAGTTTTCGTGCCCTTGTTCTCTCTACATATCTTTTTCTTTGGGTAAATTAAACTCTACATATCTTATTGGCATATTGATGTTGTAAGAAACTTGAAAAGCTACTTTCAGTATATAACCTTTGATCAAAGTTGCATACAAGTATGTAGCAAAAGGCTAGAAAGCAAAAAAGGAAACTACAAGTTATACAAATATTCAGATATCTAATATTTCTATCTTTAACACTCCTCCTCAAGTTGGAGCATATATGTCTAACATGCCCAACTTGTTACATATAGTATCAATTCGATCTTTGCGAAGAAGTTTGGTTAGAATATCATCAAGCTGAAGATCTGTCCGAACATGAATGAGTTGAATACATGGAAGACAAGAGGATGTCCCTATGACAAGATCTCGAACCAGATGACAATCAACCTTAATGTGTTTTATCCGCTCATGAAAAACCTGATCTTTGGCAATATGCATGGCGGCTTGATTGTCTCGGTGTAATCTCATCAAACCATCGTGGTGAACACCTAGCTCGTTAAGCAAACGCTTTGTCCAAACTAGTTCGCAGGAAGTGTTTGCCATTCCACCATATTCTGACTCCGCGTTGGATCAAGCTGCAACAGTCTATTTCTTACTCTTCCAAGAAACGAGGTTACCACCAAAGAAGACACAAAACCCTATAGTAGACCTTCGACTAGTAGGACAACTTGCCCAATCTGCATCTATGAAGCCTGCTATCCTGTCATGTCCCTAATCAGAGTATACTAGCCCTTTTCCTAGAGATCCCTTGAGATACTTGAGGATCCGAATAGCAACATCCTAGTGCGTAGTGCGAGGGGCAGATATGAACTGACTCACATCACTCACTGGATACGAAATGTCAGGCTGAGTAACTATCAAATAATTTAGTTTACCAACCAACATGCGATATCTCTCGGGATCATGTAATAATTCTTCATCATCTAGCATAAGCTTGGTCTCAAGAACTATTGGCGAATCAATAGGTTTACATCCAAGTAACTCACTTTCTGAGAGTATATTGAGTACATACTTCCTCTGACAGATGAGAAGTTTGTCATGAGACTGTGATACCTCAATGCCAAGAAAGTACTTAAGTTTTCCAAGGTCGGTATTCTGAAACTGCTCACCCAATAACTTCTTAATGCAAGGATCCTATCATCATCATCACCAGTAATGATGAGATCATCCACATATGCGACCAAAATGATAGTCTTTTACTTCAAGTGTCGGTAGAAATACCGAGTAATCATTGGCACTCCTGGTCATGCCAAAATGATTGAGAGCCTAAGATAACGACCAAACCAAGCTCGAGGAGATTGCTTGAGACCATACAGAGACTTTCGTAAGTGACAGACTTTAGAGGCCTCCTCCTGAAGGTGGTTGAGTCATATATACCTCCTCCTCAAGAATGCCATTGAGAAATGCATTCTTGACATCAAGTTGGTGTAGTAGCCAGTGACAAGTGGCAGCGAGAGCCATACAGATGCGAACAGATGCCATCTTGACAACAAGAGAGAATGTCTCATCATAGTTAATGCCATATAATTGAGAGTAACCTTTGGCAACTAACCGAGCTTTAAGTCGGTGAAAGGACTCATGGGGATGAACCTTAACTGTGAAAACCCACTTGCAACTAACCACCAGTTTGCTAGGAGGAAGAGGATAGATCCCAAGTCTTATTTTTTCACAGAGCTTACATTTCCTCTTACATAGCACGAAACCACTCCGGATGTTGCAGAGCCTCTGTCACGTTCTTAGGAGCTGAGTAATTGTCAAGACGGGTAGTAAAGACATAATGATGGGTGGATAAGGTTGCGTAGGTACAAAAGCTATCAAGAGGATATATGGTACTAGGACAATTGCATGGTCTTTTGTGAAGAGCGATAAATAGGTCAAGGTCGGAGGTCTGAGGTGGAGGGTTAGGAGCAATATTTGGTGGAGGGTTCAATAGTTGCTAGAGGTATATGTGAAGGGACAAGAGACGCACAAGGCTCATAATCTTGCATAGACTGAACAAGGTTAGTATCAACAGGGAGTTGCTTACCCCTCAAGAATATACATGAGTAATAGCAAGCGTAGGAGGTGTCGGTGTCTCTCACTCATGGGAGTTGAAGAAGAACTAGCCGGAATATTAGGATATTTTAGATTAGACAAGACTGGTGTAGGAGCCAAAGAGATACTGGACTCAGAATTAGAGTAGTACGGTACATACTCCATAAAAGTAATATCATGTGAAATAAAGTATTGCCTAAGAGTAGGACTATAACACCGATAACCCTTTTGAGTCCTAGAATATCCCAGAAAGATGCAACGTAGTGACTAAGAATCAAGTTTTGTACGGCTTGGTCAGGTATCATACACACCATAAACGCAATCAAATATCTTAGGAGGAAGAGGAAATAAAGATGTAGATGGATACAAGACATTATATAGTATGGCGCCTTCAAGGACAAAACATGGCATACGGTTGATCAGGTCACATGTAGTTAGAACTGCATCAACCCAAAAGCAATGAGGGACGTGTCCATGAATCATCATAGTACGAGCCACCTCAAGAATGTGTCTGTTCTTTCACTCAACGACACCATTTAGTTGAGGTGTATAGGCACATGACGATTCATGGATGATACCATTATCAATTGTATATTGCACAAATTCATTTGAAAAATATTCTTTTGCATTATCACTATGAAGAGTTTTAACAGAGGTTTTGAACTAAGTTTGCACAAGAGCACAAAAAACTAAAAATCTTGCAAAAATTTCTCGTCTAGATTTAATTATAAAAATCCAAGTTGCACGGGAGAAATCATCAACAAAAGTAACAAAGTACCAAAAACTAGAGACTGATTCAACATGAGAAGGACCCCAGACATTAGAATGTATTAAAGCAAAATGACTGTCAAACTAACTAATGATTCTAGGCGGGTGGGAAGCACGAACATGCTTACCCTGAATATAGGATTTACAAACTAATTCTGAAATAGATTGAAATTCATGATGAATCTTTTTCAATACTAGGAGAGATGGATGCCCCAACTGATTATGAACCTCCTTAGCACTAATAGTACTCAGGTATGCCACTCGCTGAGGTGAGTTCTCTATACGATACAAACCTTTGTCCTTATATGCAGTTCCAATCAACATGTTCATCCCCAATTCTTGAATGATGCATTTAATTGGAGTAAAGGTAATTGAGCAATGTAATTATTATGTTATTTTACTTATAGACATAAGATTTTCAGGAAAATAAGGGACATATAAGCCAGATGATAAGGGCATATTTTGTGAAATCTGGGTAGATCCAATCCCTGAGATGTTACAGGTAAAGCCATTGGCTATTTGGACAGGTGGTTGTAAGGTGGTGGCAAGTCTTAACAATATTCTTTTGTTACTAGTCATGTGGTCAATAGCACCTGATCAACAATCCATGATGGTTTTGATGCTATAAAGCAGTTGGAAGTCATACCTGAGTAGGCTGTAGTAGCCGTCGGAGTCTATGGTCGAGAGGTCATGTTGGCATAAGAAAAGTCTAGTTGCTCAAGTCGTTGAACAATTGTAGCAATTTCATCTGAATTAGTGCTATCCCTAGATGAATGATCAACAATGGCCACCTGAGCGCGAGGAGGACGAGGTGAACCTTTAGGACGCTTTAGGCAATCCCACTTCATGTGACCCCACTCTTTGCAGTAATGGCATTGTACATTCTTGCAACTACTGGTTCCTTGGTTAGTCCCCATCAAGAGAAAGACGATGAACAAAAATCCAACATGGAGCAAGAGAACCACCAAAGCCGAGACCCCACAACAGATCCAACGGAGCAAGAAACATGTTAACCTCACGAGCCCTTGACACTAACTTTTGTGAGCGTCAAATAGTCAAACCTTCTTTTGTCTCTTTTTTTTTTTTTCAACCGAAGATTACTTGACCAAAAAGCCAAAACAACTGCAACCAAAAAAAAATTTACTTGCAACACTTTTTAAGACAAATTCCAAGTCTTTGAGACTTCTCACGAAAAGATAAAAGAAAAGGCTGACGGGCAGTTCCTCGAACTAGTAACGCCCAGTGCCCCATACTCTGATCACACCATCATTGTAACCACTAAACAAGGTGCATCCATCTGTACTCCAGTTCAAGCTCGTGTAGTATATAACCTTCTTATATAGCCCCTTTTCTTTTTAATTCTTTGGCTATTCTCGTCAAAGAACCTCCACTGACCAAGACTGACTTTGTTTTTTATTAATCAATCCAAAACCCACCAACATAAATCCCTCTTTCTCAGCCTCACCCATTTGTTCATTTTCCCCTTAGTAACTCACTCTTCGGCAAGCAAAGAGACGAAGGCACAACAAAGCTGAACCGGAGAGATACAGCAAAGCCACCAAGATCAAATGAACGTGGAGAACCAACCGAAGACCTAGCAAAGCCGCTAAGATCAGGAGAGAGACAGAGGCGCGAACGTGGTATAGATCGGAAAAACCACAGCAAGAACAAGCACGAGCACAGGAGCAATTGGCCGAGAAGAAACACTAACCCAGAATCGGCCTCCGCTATGCGCTTTTATTGAAGCGAGAGCAGTGGTGAAAACCCTAAGATCTGACTGATTCGAAGCCGAGCCCCTCACAGTCCGAGTCCACGAAGAAGAAGCACGCGACTGACGTCACGACAGCAATACGTGCGATGACACAGCAGCGATACGTGTGACTGATCAGGAGCACCACCATCAGAATTCAAACCTAGGGCCGGCTCTAATACCACGTAAGAAACTTGAAAAGTTATTTTCTGTATATACCCTCTGATTAAAGTTGCATACAAATATATAGCAAAAAGCTAAAAAGCAAAAAAGAAAACTACAAGTTATACAAATATTTACATATCTAATATTTCTATCTTTAACAGATGTTAATGCATTTAAGTAATTTAGTTAAGCATGAATATATCGGCTAAGTTTATATTGCCTATTTAACAAAATATCGGATATGATATGAGGGTTTCTAGTGGTTTTTTCTTTTTAAGCTCATCCATAATCAACTTGCTATAATTCCTTGAAGATTTTAGGCATCTAAATAAGATGCAAAAGTAGGTATGAAAATTCCGGGTATTCTTGCACCTGTTTAATAGTGACACTTGTTTTCTTTATCAACTCACAAATGTAAAATTTATGCACATGTTATTATAGAAGTTTGTTCATTTGTTGTTATTGCTTGATACTGAGGTGATCTGCACAGCCATTCTACTGTTGAAGATGCTTCCTTTTTATTCCTTTATGTTGCATTTATGGTGACATGCTTGAGAAAGGAGCTGAACTCATTTTGGCTCTCTTTTAAATAATCTTATGATGTTTTTATGAAGATAATTTGTCTATGCTTTAGTAATACACAAGAATTATTGGATTGCAGATTTAATATGCCTCTGGAAGATACAAACTCTAGATATATAACTGCATATTCTTACTATGCTTTTGCTTCTACGTTAAGCTTACCTAGCAAGACTAGAATTATATCCTCTGTATTATTCACTTTTAGATGGACACCTTATGCTTGTTTTTTATTTGGTTCACCCTTACTTTTTGGGGGATCTTTCCAACTACTTGATGCTTTCCTGTGTGGATTTTCAAGATGTGGAGGACATGGAAGGTTACACACTTATATTAGGGGAAGGGGTAGGATGGAAAGGGGAGGGGGGCAGGAATGTGACCTGATTGCTATTGGTGATACTTACATTGTTCAAGAAGATGGGTTTTTATATTATTTTTTTTCAACTTCTAATGCTATTTATTTTAGGATAAGTACATTTTTTTATATATGACTTGGGACAAAGTGATGTGGAAAGCTTTTAATAATGATGCCTATCAAAACAGTCTTATGGATAGCCCATTGCCCCTGGTTTTTGGATGGGGTGTTGTGAACTTACATAGATGTATTAGCCAATTCTCAGAACTATTGCATGGGGAAACCCTACATATTGTTTGCTGTTTTTTGTCTCGTTGTGGCGGACACGAAATGCCACCTGGATATTATTTCATGTAGTTTTGGTCAATATGCACATTGCTCTGGCAGCTTAGTTGCTTAGGGTGCAAATGATTGGTTTTCTGGCCATAAATTAAATTTTAGAACATAGATAGATTTTTCTATTTCTATTTGATAATGAGTTTTTGAAGAAAAAATGTGTTTAATATAGACAAACAATTCTCATTTCAGAAAAAGAAATTTGTTTGATATAGTAAAAAGAAAATCTTTCTGTTTCCGTTTCCGTTTTTGTTTCATTTGAAGATATATTTTTCATTTTGAGTTTGCAAGGTGTTCATTTCAATAAAAATCAAATACTTATTATTTAGCGCAAAAAATTGACAAATTTGCTCACATTTTCTATTGTGATCTAACTCCGAATTCACTTTAGTTCCATAAAAAATATGTTCTCATCTAACAAAAGAAAGAGATCCAAGGAGGCAACCAATATCAATGACAAACAATAGAAAAATACGAACTTCGTCGTTTGGCCGCTAGCGTTGAGGTCCAAAAAATGTCTGAAATCTTAGAGGACGTTCCTAGAGAGGGGAAAATCACAAAACAGATGCGAGATATGGAACCAAAGCTCACATTACTACATCACATTACAAAAAAACGAGATAAGAAATCTCAAATACAAAAAATTACAAATACATTACAAAGGTTAAAATACAATATCATGGAATCTGTGATATATTATGATCCATTGTTATTTTCTTGGTAATATGTTTCTTAAACAAGTCCATCTCAGTTCCCTCTTCAATTGATGTATCACCTGTAACCACATCTTCTGTAGGTTCAAATAGGAAACATATACTAGTGTTCTTTCAGCATACGCAATATTATACTAGTGTTCTTTCGATCAATATGTCTAGCCGCCCTTTAGAAAGCACATTTATCGTATCGGAGCTAGTGAAATCCCTAATCAACATCAACCTATAGTATTATGAGATTCACGTGATTGTGAAAGTAATAAGAAGATGGAGTAGCTCATCAAAACTCTATCATTGGGAAGGATATTATATTTTGAAGCAGATCGCCAGAGGATACATAAAGTGTGAGCGATAGGTCAGATTCCTACTAGGCCAAAAAAGAGAATGAAGACTGTATACATTTGGAATTCGTGCATTCTCACAAGACAAACTCATACAATCAACCATGACTTTCATTTACTCTCTCTCTCTCTCTCACACACACAGAAAGAGAGCCCAATTCAAATTCCACAAGATAAGAAGTGCTCCCACACCATCTTTACTGCATCTTTAAGCATATCACAGATTGAATCAGCTCCCACACTCTGTCCCTGAAAATTGTAGTAGGAGTAAACTTTAAAAAAAAATCTTGAAACCATTGGATATTGACATCTTCTATCCTTGTCAAGTATAGGGAGTAAGATGTAATGAAACACAACACCTAATTTGAGATCTGATGATGAAGACGATGCCAAGGAACCCATCAGGTTTGACAAACCAACATGTATTTGTTATTACATGCAGCTCATATTATAAGAAAATACACAGCCTATGCCTCAGAACAAATCCTTTTACATTATATGTAATGTAAAAAAGTCTGTATAACACATAGTGTTTCATTAAGAGCACATCATCCTCATGAAACATTAAATTCACCACACTGAATCACATTGATCTCAAGGGGCAAAGTCGCAATCTCAACTTCCACAAAATTTGCAAAGATGAAAACTGCAGTGTTCTCTTTTGTTGGTCTCGCCAACTTGCGATGCCACCTCTACCATTAAAAGTGCATCAAAACTCCAAACACTACCTCAACTAAAACTCCCCCATATAACTTTTCATTATGCAAAACAAAGGTCTCAAAAAAGCACTTAATCACCTATGGAAATAGAACACAAATGCGGATAGCATGTTCAGCATTTTTTATGAGTTGGGAATATGCTTCCCCCCATAAATACAGACAGCAAAACTATTCCTGCATTCTTACGTTAAGAAGTTGGAGATAGCAGCAACTCGAGCACAACAAACTTACTCTTCAACTCGCATAACATCACATTTCAGATCAACTTGTTGTTCTTTCCCCCTTTTCTAGACAGCAAGACGTTTACAATGATTATAGAGCCCTACAGACGCATGCTGAGAAAAACACCACACGAACGAGGTGACAGACATTAGTTAAAAATGGGTACAGCTCGATGACTAGAATACATTCGCAAAAATACCCACGTCTTTCACTGCTCTTCAATTACTTCTCGCCACGGTTAATGTGTGTTGAAGAAACTAAAAGCTTTAAACACGGTCAAAAGCAAGCAAGAATAACTTCACAGAGTAATTGCCGAGAGACGTTAAAAGAATTATCACCAGATGCAGCTTAGCTAACATCCATTCTTTAGATTTAACCGCATGAAACTAAATTTCGGGTTCTTCTTCTTTATATGAATTTGAAAACTTCGCATGATATAACAGAACACTTCACACGTGAGATTGCTGTTGCGTTTCATTTCCTGTTTCTTCTCATTCTGTGAATACAACTAACTGTCGAATGCGAGAAATTTTGACTCCCCTGGGAAGGAGTCTGTTTTCGCATTTCGCTCGACCGCATTATTGCAATTCAGTGAATAAAAATCGGCCAAAAAGACAGAGAGAACGCGTAGAAAGGAACAAGAAGAAGAACCCATACCTGCAATCCGAGGAGAGAGAGAGAGAGAGACGACACCGATAGCTGTCTCACGCGGAGGGGAGAAAGAGAGAGAGAGGAACAACGAAGTACTCTGCTTGCGAGTCCGGCAGAAGATAAGGAGGGAGGCAGAGGCGGAGGCGGAGGCGTGCGGACGAGGCGGAGGAGAGGTGGTCGGGAGAAGAGGAGAGGCGTTCAGTGAGGGAGAGGGGCAAGCGAAAAGAATGGAGAGACGAGAAACGATTCTCTTTTTGTAGCCCAGAAGAAATTAAATTTTTAAAATTTTTCATTCTTGTTCTCAATCTAATTCTGAAATATAAATCAATTTCAAATATAGAAAACTAAATTTTTTTTATCAAACATCATTATGTTCCAAAATGAGTTTTTGTATTCTAAAACTCATTCTGGAATAGAAATTGATGTGAATCATGCGTGTCTTCGTTGTATTGTTATCTGAGGTGGGTTGATATGTAACTAAATTAAGAAATTACTTAAAGAGTCTTGGTAAAGGATTGGGTGTTGACATGGTAGCCGGGCGAGAAAATTGAAAAGAAAGAGCCATGTGGTATTGATTAATTGAGCATATTTCTCAAGAACTGTAGGCCAAACTTTCAACTTGCTAGGAGTTTACTTTCTAATTTGAGTAGATGTCTTTGTCAAATATGATAATTAATCTGACATTACCTCTGATGGCACGTATGGTTTTTTTCTAATTTAAATTTTATTGTTGCAGATATAAGTAATGCTTCAAAAGCAGTCAAACAAGGACCTTTTGCTGGCAGAGCTGCAATTGGTGGACCTTTTCGTCAAGGCCAATCATTGCATGGTCGGCCTCACTCGGCTATGGCGAGGCTCAACCTTGCAATGATCGAGTGAGGTCGAGCCTTGCTTGTGGTTGGGCTAGGCTTGACATTACCTAGATCTAAGGTGGAGCCTTGCCCAACCATCGTGAAGGCTCGACCTTGCCTAACCTCCACGAAGTCGTTGTGGCCAGGCGAAGTCGACCTTGGCCCAATAACCAAGAGGTTGACCCCTTCCAAGTGTGGCAAGGCTCGCCGGAGGCCGGCAAGGTTGACCTCACTCTCGTCGGCCCCAGTCCTGGCCGATTGTCAATCAGTCGATCACTAATCTTCATTAAGGCTCGGCGACCAATTAGAGAAAAGAGAAGAAAAATGAAGAAGAAGAAAATAGTTGTTCCAAGAAGAATTTGTTTCCTATAACAAAAGGAATTTTTTTTACTTCTGATTTTTGTTCCAAATATATTCCCTAGCCACCTTTCTTCTGAGAAATAGAAAAATTAACTGACGTTACACAAACTGATTTTTTTCTGTTAAGATTTAAAAAATAGAAAAATAAGAACGTTATTAAACGTAACCTAAATTGTCTAATCCTTAACATTGTACGATCAAGTGCCGAAGCTCAAAAGGAAATGATTTGCTACACAACACACAATCCTTCCTCACATTCTCAAAGCATGGATAAGAGATAACGTTAAGGACGACCAGCCCAAACCTACTGGGTATCGTCGCCATCTCCAGGTTAGGCTGGCCGTCGAAATCGAATAGGATGAGGATGGAAATGCCGACAGTCTATCGACAAAGGCTCTCTCTCTACCGAGCTTTCTTCCCTTTGGCGAGAGAAGTCCATGTGGTCCGCAATGAGATGCAACAAGGATTTGCAATTCATAGAAGCTTCAGCCGATCAACCAATTTGCTCAGAAATCCTCATCTCTTCCCACCATACATCCTCCTCCCCTCCTATTGTACCTTATTAGCTCTTCAATGCAATCACGAGAACACTGTAATTCATTGCTTCATGTGAGGTTTATGTAGATCCGTGAACTTGACTATGATGGATTTGAGCTCTTCTTCTTTGGCCTCTTGAAACCTTCTTGATGTTATCACAGAAAGGGAGCGAATGTGTTCGAGATTGCGGTGGGGCCTGTGACTTAAAAAGTTATTGATCTATCCAACAAATATGTTCAAGGGGGAGTTTGTCAATTCGAAGGTTTTCTTTGAACCGATTTGGTTTTGTCGTCGTAAGGGGGGAAAACAGGAAGATTGTTGACCCATTTGATGATTACATAACTGACCATTATTGATTATTTAAAAGCATGTTGTTTTATACATACATTATGAGTGTTGTTTGTCTAGTCCAGTGAATTCTAGCCCTTTGAAGTGTGTCTAATGGCTAGTCAAGCTTTTTTATTTCTTTCTATATTATAAATAGGGTTACCCATAGTCTTAAGTA
Organism: Melaleuca alternifolia; assembly: GCA_019926035.1. Taxonomy (NCBI): domain Eukaryota; kingdom Viridiplantae; phylum Streptophyta; class Magnoliopsida; order Myrtales; family Myrtaceae; genus Melaleuca; species Melaleuca alternifolia. The sequence goes on along the minus strand of JAGKPW010003076.1, from coordinate 887,049 downwards.
GGGACGACGATATAAATAATCAACAAACTTTGGTCCAATAAGTATTGTGGTTCTTATGAACTTTGATACATATTCAAATTAGTCCTTGAATTATATGAAAATTTCAATATGACCCTTCAATTATCATATAGATCAAAGACTTGTTTGAATATGTACAAAAAGCTTAAGTGACTCCGTTGTGAATCGACCTCTATGAGGAGGAAAAGCAAATTTTCTGGCGTTTGTTTCAGGAATATATTTTTCGAATTTTCCTGCGTTTGTTTCACGGAAAACAAAATAGTCAAGGAAAAATAAATTTTCTGGCATCCGTTTCAAGAATATATTTTTCGAATTTTCCGATGTTTGTTTCACCAAAAACAAAATAGTTAAGAAAAATATTTTTCACCAATGATAAAAAAAAAACACATTCAAAAGTGGGGAAAACGTTTTCCATTTTTTTAAAGGAGAAAACATTTTTTATCTTCTTTGTTTACCTTTAAATATCGCGGCCTCTAGTAGCGTGCCTTGACCTTGTCCGAGGCCAGTGAATCGGCAAGCTGGCGGCTTTTGACAGCAAGCTCGTAGCCTCTAAAAGCGAGCTCGAGGCGCCTTGGATTGGCAAGTTCATGCCTCTTATGATAATTCGGGAGCTCGTAAGAGCCTAGCAAGACTTGTGACAAGCGATATATCAATGTACAACAACAAAAAAGGAAAAAATGTAAAACTCTACTTTTTATAATTTTCTTTAAGTTTAAAAAAAAAACTCAAAAACATTATCATTTTTCAGAAAAAAAAAATTTCTTGAAAAGTATCTTTTAAAAATGCAATATTTTCCGCGAAACGAACAAAATCTTATTTATCCAAAAGAAAAAACACCAGGGATAAATTCTGTTCATCCGGATCGTGCCCATGGAAAAATCGCGGATCAAATAACAACGATGCCGTATAAAAGATCAACGGTCAGGATATGCATTAAAAAAACGGACGGCTAGGAGTAAGATATCAGGATCCTTGACTGCACACGTAAAGTGCACCTTCCCTTTCGGTCGCCCGCTTAAACCGCATTCCCATTCCAGAACCTCCTCTCTCTCTCTCTCTCTCTCTCCAAAATTTAAACGCTTCCGCAGCGATTCCAGAACTAGGAAAGAAGCGAAGAGAGCCTCCGCATCCATGGCGACCGAACCGACTCCGAACCCGAACTCGACGCCGGCGACCTCCTTCCACCTCCAGCAAATGGGCGACGCGGAGCTCCGGAAGGTTTTCGACCAGTTCGACGCCAACGGCGACGGCAAGATCTCCGCCGCGGAGCTCTCCCAGGTCCTCTCCGCCATGGGCTCCGCCGTCGCCCCCTCCGACCTCGACCGCGCCATGACCGAGATCGACACCGACAGGGACGGCTTCATCAGCCTCCCCGAGTTCGCCGCCCTCTGCCGCTCCGGTTCCAACGCCGACTCCGACCTCCGCGACGCCTTCGACCTCTACGACCAGGACCGGAACGGACTCATCTCCTGCAAGGAGCTGCACCTGGTGCTCAACCGGCTGAACATGAAGTGCTCCGTCGAGGACTGCGCCAGGATGATCAAGTCGGTCGACGGCGACGGCGACGGCAATGTCAACTTCGAGGAGTTCAAGAAGATGATGGCCTCGAAAGCCCCAGGTAACAACTGATGACGGATCCATTCCTCTTCTGTTTGAGATTCCAAATGCCGATCTCACCGTAACAGCAGATTGATTTTTTACACTTTCCTATACGCAGATTAGAAACGATATAGATAGGCCATCATATGACTGTTTTTGCTATGATTTTACGCCTCTAGTGTTTCGGATGTTCGCTGATCTCGAAGGATTGTCTGATTTGATGCATCGTGACTTTGTCAATACTTTGAGTCCCTTACTCAAAATCCATATGGAACTTTCTTCATATTGGATCTTACCGTGAACAAAGCAATTCACCAATCATCAAGCTAAATGCGTGTGATGTTCGATCGGATTCACATGGAGTTCAAGCATTCATAACATATGGTTCTTAAAATTGGCACGCGCATTGCATGTTCGGCCCTGTTCCGCTCAATGGGGGCCGAACTTCCGGCTCTCGACTTGATGGAGGTAATAAGCAATAGAATCAAATCGAAGCCTCGAGCTCGACTTTTGGGCATCATTATCGACGCGCCGGCATGGGCATTGGAATTAATCGTTGAAATGGCCGGTTTTGGCCACATGGCCGGTCGTGGACCACCATTGATGAAAGCAATGCTGTGCATGCCATAAATGTGGAACATGGTCGACATGAGTTAGGCGGATCACGCCATTCTTTCTCCCCCGTACATTTTCTTTAAAGTTGGCAACTTTTTGTTGATATGATCGACCGATTTTAAGGATTGCCTATTGAATAGAGATGTAGATAGCGATTTTAGCTCTTGTTTATTTTTAGGTTTCCATCTTCCTTCATAGACCCATCTTGCCCCCAAATATTGCGCTGACCTTAGGCAGTCGGACCAAATTGTTAGGAAGGTAGAGATCGGGGGTGGCTCTGTTTTCAAATTGGGATCGAGATCTCGAGAAAAGCTCCTATCCTCCAATAAAAAAAAGTAAAATTTCAATTAATATGATGGATGCAAAATTTCGATTTAGGCTCCGTTCGTTTCACGGAAAATAACTTCTCAAAATTTTCTGACGTTTGTTTCACGGAAAATAAAATAGTCAAGGAAAATATTTTTCATCAACGGAAGAAACACCTTCAAAAATAGGGAAAATATTTTCCGCTTTTTTGAAAGAGGAAAATATTTTCCGTGTTCTTCATTTACCTTTAAATATCATGGCCTTTAATAGTGTGTTTTGACAAACGAACACCAGAAAATAATATCATTTTTCAGAAAAATGATTTCGTAGAAAATATTTTCTAAAAATGCTATATTTTTTGTGAAATGAACGGAGCCTTAGTTTGATGGTTCTCATCTTCCTTCTTAGACCCATCTTGCCCCAAAATATCGTGCCAGCCTTAGGCGGCCAGCCCGAGTGATATGTAGGTAGAGGTTGGGGATGGGTTGGTTTTCAAGTTTGGGATCAAAATCATGGCGAAAGGACCCCCCAACCCCAAAGAAAAGCAAAATTGCAGGTTGAAATGGTGGGTGCGAAATTTCGATTTAGTTCGAAGATCTTCATCTTCCTTCCTAGACCCATCTTGCGCCTATATATCGTGCCAACCTTAGGCGGTCGGCCCAAGTGATATGTAGATGGAGGTTGGAGGTGATATGTAGGTAGAGGTTGGGACCGAGACCTCGACAAAAGACTCCTTAGGGAAAAGGTAAAATTGCAAGTTAAATGGTGGGTACGAAATTTCGATTTAGTTTGAAGGAAGAGCACAAAAGCCCTACATGAAATTTCATAGATTATGATAAATAGTAAATGTTATCGATTGGATTATGGTGGCATACTCCGTACCTTTTTTCACGTAGATGTAAGTTTGGATTTGCCCGACGATGATGAAGGCAGAAAGATTAGTTTCATGACTGCAATCGAGGAGCTCTACTTAGGGAAAGATGGAAGAGAGTCGTACTAGTCGATGTAGGCCATTCGAGAATACGCAGTGACCTACTCGAGTTTCGCCATTAAAGTTAAACACATCAGTATCGTTTTTTCTACATAATTAACTATCTTACTAATCGCGAGAATATCAAAATTAAATCATGGGTAAAGTTGTAACTTGGAGGACCTAATTATTCTTTTCAGTCAAGTGAGGATTTTTAATACAACATTAAGCAACAAATCTTAATTTCAGCAAAATAATATAAGTAAAAAATTACGGTAATTAGATTAACATTGTGGGTAGCTATGTTGATTAAGAGCTTATCACTCATCGCTGAGGTTAAGGGTATAAAAGCCGCAGTTGTTAGTGTCTTAAGTAGGAGGCTATGATGTTGGGATCATGTATTAGTCTCTCTCGAGGTATATGAGCCCGACACTTTGATGCCGTTCAAGCACGAAAGCCCGTGGTGGAGTCATCAGTTGCAAAAAAAAAACATTTAGATTTTGGAGCGAGATATAAGTGCTAAATAATATATATATATATGGTGATTACATAATTCACTAAATAATAATTGAATAATGGTTGCCCCTTTGTTGGTATGCCCATTATAGTCATCCAAGAAATCCAATAATAAAGAGATTTTTTTTTGTTAATAAATAGTTAAAGTAAAACAACTAGTAGATTCGACGGTCAAAAATATGTAGGGCTATGAAGCATTCTGGGCGAAAATGTCGTGAGAACAACCTCGAGACATATTTGCATAGCTAAATGGGGTAAAATTCAAATATTATTTGTGAATTTCTTGTTAAGAATAAAATTTAACAATAGGTAAAAAAAAAAGAAATTTTTTCTATTTTAGATTAGAACTCTAATAATACTGAAAGGCATTCCGACATATTATGGTATAATGCGCATTTTGACAATAAATTGTGAGGTCCATACAACATCTAAGTGTTTTCGAAAATACCCAAGTTATTCAAATCGGACAATAAAATCTTAAATTATCACATCTTTTAATTTTGGCGAGCTTTTCATCGGTGTAAAGAGCGAGTCAGTCGAAAATCAAATGAAAGAGTCGTATCCGGTCGAAATTCTGTCAAATTTGGATCAAACTATATAATAAGTAGAAAATATCATCTTTTTGAAAAGAAGAAGAAGAAGTGCGATTTGATCGTCCTGCATATTGAAATTGTGAGTCTATATGATAAAGAGTCTTCACCAATAAGTTGCAATATTGCCTTTAAAAAAGAAAGTTGCACATGTACCAGTCACTTTCGAAAAGAAAGCCCTTGAACAATTTTCTTTGTTACAGACTTTTTTTGCTACAAGCAAAGCTGAGTTGCAGCATAATCTTGAAGTATTGCTTTCCCTCACTGAGATGCTTGCCCCCAATCCTTGTAGGAATCATTCAAACAGTAATGTTGCCTTTTACAGTAATAGAGTTGTATAGTTTATTGATCTCGGACTCCTGCCAAATTGCGATATGGAGTTGGGGTTCATCTTTTGCAACTCGCGCTTCTTTATGGTAGACTTCACGTCGTTGTGTGTTTCGTGATTCATGCAAGATTTTACGAGATCGAAGATAATAAAAAAACAGAAATTACTTCGATCCACTTAGAGATGTACGCATCGACTCACTACTTCCTCTTTGAATTTGGGCAATGAGCTTTCTGTAGCAAGGAAAATCGAGTCGATCCAACTTTGGATAGAAAGGTTATACCCAATCGAAATTCAGTCAAATTTAAATTAAAGTAAATGATAAGTAGAAAATGGCAACTTTATGATAAAAAAAAACATGGCGATTAATGCGCACAGCTAACTAATGCCCAGTTGAAATTGAAATCTTAATTGAAGAAAAATGCGATTCCAATTTTCTAATTGTGGCTCTTCAATCAGGAGATGTCTAGTTTTTATAACTTGCTCTGGTTGATTTCACGTCAAAGATCAAATCATAAATTCTTTACACCACAAAAATCACAGTAAATGGATTTTTATTGACTTTTTATCATAGCAATCAATATGACCCGAATTTCGAAATTCGAGATTCTATCACATTTTAAAATTTTGAATCTCATTCTAAAGGATTGGATCACAAGTTTTCCTTTGATATAAAAATCGACTCAACAAATTATATTTGGTCTAAAGTAACTAATAAATAGAATATATCATTTTTTTTCAAATTTCGTCTCTTTTCTTATTTTATTTTTTTTTGCGAATTCAATTTATTCAAGCTACGGCTTCTTGAAGATTACCAATGGGACTCAATCAAGAACTCTATAGACGAACATTGAGGAGCAAAACGCTAGTGAGTTATAAAGGTGACTATGGTGCCATCTACTTCAAGCCATATCACATCCACTGCTTCGTTTGAGCTTGTTGATAATAATGAACTGAAAGACCAGTAGCAGAGTAATTGCGCGCATCCTCTATGGTGGTGGTTCGATTTCTAATGCAATCTCTGCCTCTTTGGAAAAAGAACACAACAAAAAGTATACTAATCTAGAAGAGAAGCTTATGCAAGGATACAAGTATCAAACGATAGAAGATATGTCCCGTTATCCTCATATGAACTTTCTTAGAAATTCGAAATCTCGGAATTCGCTATGATAGAACTCGACATCCATCTAAAATACTATCCCGTGAGTATGGAGATCCGCTGAAAATGTTCCACTACTTTTCAAGAAAGTCTATTTGGAGCAGCAATTAGTGGTAGGTCCTGCTCAAACTAGAGAAAAATGGAAAGGGCGATGGAATTGGCAGAAGCCTTCATTCCTCAATGAGATCGCCCCAATACGTGATGTGTTAGATCAAACAGAAAAACATTGAAGTTTTAGGACTTCCGCACAAGGAATAGGGAGAATCTACGCTCATTAAGGATGAATAAGATGGGTTTTGATTCTTAGGTAAAACTAGTGACTTTGGTGGGGGAGAGGGAAGACTATTTATAGTGATATGTGATTGGTTGAAATTGAGTGGCCTCAACTCAGCATTTCCTTTAAACCCATCATCTCTTCAATACCCGTCAAGTCAAGGGTCATGACAATTTGGCGACTCCATTAAGACATTGGTCAAGACATTGGCGACGTCTTTCTGTGCTCACTACATACCAAGCCTCGTTGCTTATCAGAATTTGCTAGTCAACATCAAATTCATGATTCTGACCACATTGCTCACATTAGATTGGACCTTATCTCAGAGACCAAACTGCAGTAAAGAGTTTAGAGCATGAATCGGATCACTTTGCGCGTCGATATAATAATTCAAGACTTTCTCTCGATATAATATAGCGATTCATTGTTTGTACCTCTATATCTTTCTTTTTTTTGTTGTTGGTAGACTTCATATCACTACACATTTCGTCATTCACGCAAAATTTTGATGCAATCAAAGATAAATAAAAACAAATATAATTTCAATCAACTTAGATATATCTCAATTGACTAACTTGTTTGTACCTCTATATCTTTCTTTCTTTTTTGTTGTTGGTAGACTTCATATCACTACACATTTCGTCATTCACGCAAAATTTTGATGCAATCAAAGATAAATAAAAATAAATATAATTTCAATCAACTTAGATATATCTCAAATGACTAACTACATCCTCTTCGAAAGTTTGGGTCATAAGCTTTTCGTTGGTACAAAAATGGAGTCGATTTGGAAACTAGTCAAATCTAGACTAAAGTAAATAGCAAGTAGAAAATATAGTTCATCAATCTCGGACCTCATCTCAAAGGCTAAACAACAGTTATATGAAGTCTCAGAGTTCAAAACATGAAATAGAACACATCACATCACTTAAATATTGCTACTCTAGAGTTTTCTCTAGTTGAGTCCTTATCATTATACATTTCATCATTCACTTCAGATTTCACAAGTTTGAAAATGAAAAACATTAATTACTTCAATCGACTTAGAGATATCTGAATTGACTCACTAATTCCTCTTCCAAAGTTTGGGTCACAAGCTTTCTGTTAGCAGAAAAAAAAAACGAACATTGAATGTAAAAGCTATGCCTAGTTCAAGTTTAGGCAAATAAAATAAAGGGATAAGTATTTTGACAGTCCTTAAATTTGTCGTAAAAATATAATTGAGTTTTAAAACTTAAAAAAAATGTAACTCAGTCAAAAAAAAATTCATAAAAGTATGATTAAATCATAAAGTTTTCAAAAGGCACAATCAAGTCCTAAAATTTACTAGATTGATCCAATCAAACCATTTTGGGCCTTAGTTACATTTTTTAAAAGTTTTAAAACTCAATTGTATTTTTGGACTTAGTTACATTTTCATGATAAGTTTTAGGACTCGATTACACTTTTAAAAGTTTTAATTGTGTTTCCATGACAATTTTTGCAATGCATTCATCCCTAAAATAAATAATAAGAAAAGATCATCTTTCTTAAATAAAAAAAAAAACTGTGCTTGACTAAGACGCAGTTGAAATTGTAATTTTAATAAAGTATGTAAATGTGATTTCATACTTTTGCATTTAAATTCTCTATGACTAAGAATGTTCACCAAATATGTTAAAATCATAATAGTCCTATCTTTTGAAAAGAAGATTTACATATACACTCTAAAATGTTACTCATAATTTGGACAAATAAATTACCCACTTCTTCTTTTTCAAGTACTTTTCCAATTTAGCATGAACCTATGGGGACATTCGAGTCATCTCCCTCACATGTATTATGAACAAGTAATAGACTTGGTAAGATAGCGATAAAATAAGAGAAAGCGCAAGGATTGAAGAGAACATTGGAAATTTTGATTTGTACTAAATCAAGATCATTTCCCTTTTTTTTTTGTGTAACCAAAGACTCCACCAAGGGTTCTCGTGATGGGACGGTACCAAAGAATCGGGCCCCTATATCTCGGGGAGGCTAGCACAAAATCAAATTAGCCTCAACTGCAAATTGAACCTTTTCCCCCTCTTCTAATTTGGAAAAATGCATCTACGAAAGCATATGAATGACGGTACATGACCAATGTAACCAAATAAGTTATCAAATTAGCCAAGAATCCTTTATTGAAGAATTCTTCAGAAAATTTAATCTAGATTCATTGATTGTCTTTAGGACGGAAGTGTATATGTGCATGCAATTTCATAATGTGTGCCAATCAAAACATTTGCAATGTCCATTACTCAATACTTTTGGTCACTAAGGCTTTGTTTGTTTCACGGAAAATAACTTTCAGGAAAATAGTTTTCGAATTTTCCAGTATTCATTTCACGTAAAACAAATCGTTAAGGAAAATATTTTCTACCAATGAAAAAACACATTAAAAAGTTGGGAAAATATTTTTTATTTTTTTGATGAAAATTTTTTACCGTCTTCTTTGTTAACCTTTAAATATCATGGTTTCAAGCAACGTGTCTCCACCTTGTCTAAGGTCAGCCAGTCGACAGCCTTACCTCTAGAGGCGAGCTCAAGGCTTGCCTTGGATTAGCAAGTTCATGGTCTTTGGTGGAAAGCTGAGAGCTCGTAAGAGCCTAGCGAGACTTATGGCCGTCGACATGTCAATGTATAACAAAAAAAATTAAAAAAAATTAAAAATCTATTTTTTTATAAATTTCCTTAAGTAACGATCACCCAAAATAATTATCATTTTCTATAAAAATAATTTCCTAAAAAAATATTTTTAAAAAAATACTATATTTGTGAAATCGAACGAAGCTTAATTGTTTGTAAGTTGACCACAATAACACATTTTTTCTTTGGAGAAACAAACTCAATCGGGTATCAAGACCAATTAATCGGGTCGGCCCAGATTGGGAATATGCGCGAGTCAGCCCGGCCCATGACTCTATTCAACCCCTTCGTTAATCGGTCTTCATCGCGCACGTGCGAAACCTCCTCCTCTTTCTGCTTGCCTCTCGCGTGTGGAGTAATGGAAAAACCGATAGGACATCGACGCTGCAACGTCCGAGCGCCAGCAATTTCTCGTCGGTGACCACCGCTGATCCCACGGCGGCGATCGCCGTTACCCACCGTACGGTATAGAGCTCGCGCGGTCTTCCGTTCGGATCGTCGGCGCGCGTTCCTAGTCATTGACGAACTCCTGTCGCCGAGCTGTGATGTGAGCGCGCCTCCCTTCATCCTCTCGTCTTCGCCCTGCAACTTGATTCCGTTGATAACGCGAGCTTCGCTTCCATGCGCGTGCTGCATTCTCTATCTCGTCTCCTTCTCTAGCCCCTCCGTCTCCGCCGCTGCTCGGTCGCTCGCTCGGTTTGGTTTGCATTTGAGGTTGGGATCCGAAGAGGAGTGTATTCGTCGACATGTCGGACTGGCTCACCTCCAAACTCAAAGCCGCCGAGAGTATACTGCAGAAGGTAATGTCTCTCACTCCAGTCGAAAGCGGATTAGCGTGTTCTGTTTGGTTTAGAAGTGCGTGGAGAGGTTGATCTTCCTCGATCTGACTCGAATTTTGACTCTCAAGTTGGGTCAATTCAGTTCAGATCTCTCCTGATTACTGTTCATTTCTTGCTCGTCCTCATTCCCGTAGTTCAGTTGGTGAATTTGCCTGGTTTCGTTTGATTGTGCTCTCTTATCGTCCACGTTTGAACGTTGAATATTGCTTTTCTTTAAACTGAATTAGTTGTTGATCTGGTAATCAGATCGATCAGCAAGCAGCTGAGTCGCTCCGTAAGGATGATAGGCTTCAATCAGATGGTCTAAGCGTTGATTCTCCAACGAGGACTGGTGGCTTAGTGCCTTTGAAGGATCAATTGAAAAAGAAATCACCGGATAACAGCCAACATGGAGGTAGATTATTTAGTGATTTCAGCAATAGCACAACTAGCCACCTTGAAAGTAATAAGGGGATTGCAAGCACTTCAAGCCCGAAACCCAGTCCAACACCTAAATCTAATGTTACTGATGGCGACTGGACTGAGTTATTGAGTTCACAAAATCCGCCGTTGGCCTCCCCTGGGAAACGTAGCAATGGGTTGCCTGGGGTTGTTGGCGGTAAGAACAACTACAGGAGGCTGGGGAGCTTTGGTTCCAATTCTATGTCGACGGAGATGAAGAGGAACCAAAGGACCAGTAATACTGTTGCGAAAGTATCTAGGAGGTCTGGTGTTCTCAGGGAGAACAAGTTGAATGGTAAACCCACTGATGGTGAAGATACTGGGTCATCTGATTCTGTGAGCATGAGCATGAGCATGACTACAGATGTTAATTCAGCAAATAATGGGAAGTTCGTGGAGCAACAAGCTTTGGATCAGAAGGTTGCAAAAGGAAATACAATGCTTAAATCGGCCCATAAGGAAAGTATAGAGAATGTTGGGCAGTTGAATGTTGTCCCCCTTCAGGAGAATGTCTATCGTTTAGTAGACGGCAGTGATTCCACTGCACTGCCAATCGTCGATGCTGCTTCTCCATCGAAGGTAGGATTTGATAGAGATGGTCTTGGGGTACAAGGCACTTCTCTTCCTACAGATGTCAATGGGGTAAGCGATGCTGGTTCGGCCTCAGAGACTACATCTGGTTCAACATCTGATTCTGAGAGTGAAGATGAACGGGAAAGAGAGGAAAGAAGAAAAAGAAGGGAGAAGATTCTTGCTGAGAAAGCAGCAGCTAAGGCTGTTGAGGCCATTAGAGAGCGTGAGAATGTGGTGGCAAGGTTGGAGGGAGAGAAGCAGAGTTTGGAGAAAATAATCGAAGAAAGGGCAATGCAACAAGTGAAAGAGGTACATCTTCTCCTGCTATATTATCCTTCTTGTTATGGATTTGTTGCTGCTGCTGAAGCCGTTTTAATCGATCCCCTCCATGTCATCTGCATAGTTTGCCTTTACAATCTTTTCCTGTGACTGGAGGGATATATTTTCTCTCAGGTGGAACTTACTGATTTTGTTTCCTACTCCTTTCGATCATTGCATGAACAGATTAAGCCCAATTTCCACTGATCTTTGCAATCAGATCTTGTTAGCTGGTTTAAACTCACAAAAGTTTTGTGCTTGAATGAGAGAAAAATTCACCATTATCGTTTGCCAGTTCGTATTAATTTTCTCCTAGCTTTGGACTGCACATACTGAACTCCTTCCATAAAGCACAAGCCAAAATTAAGGAAAAAAAAAAAACAAAGAATTTGATAATGTGGCCAACGATGCAAATATATTCAAATAGTGCTGATTTCATAATGATTTGTCAAGGGATCATTTATGTATGTGCGTGGCTAACCATCCATGTACACAATGTGTTTCATCAGTTTTATTACCCGTACCAGCAAAACACATGCTGCTGTAATTTTTACTGTAGTATCAGGCTATGTTTGCAAAGGTAAGGAAAATGAGAAGAATGAAATTTGAGCTGGAAAGCTGAGAACAATGTAAATTTTTTGTGAGAAGATTGAGAAGGGGAACTAACAAATATGTGGCATTTTCATCCCATTCTTTCTTCCCCTAGAGTTTCCAAACATAGACGAAAGTTCTTTTTCAAGATCCTCTAGCTAATGATATCGGATTCTCCTGCAGGTCTATTATTGCCGAGTTTCTATTTTATCAGTCCCTGCTGTTTTTTTCTGATGCTAACTATAGGTTAAGACACTTAAGCTTTATCTTGATGCAGGCTTCGGAGCTACAGACGACAATGATGGAGACTATGGAAGCTGTAGAGCTGGAAAAGCAGAAACACAATAATACTAGAATGGAGGCCCTCACGCGGTTAGCTAAACTAGAGGTACTAAAGATTAATTAGGTGCATTTTCTCAAAATATTCCAGTCTCAATCTTTGTCTGGTCAATAGGGAAAGTTTTGCAGGACTAAGTGGACTGTTAATATATTGTTTCTAGTTAGATATTCTGGTTCTATTGTTACTGAAGTTGAAATGGGTTTTGCAGACAGCAAATGCTGACCTAGCGAAATCTCTTGCTACTGCACAGTGGAATCTTGAAGTAGAGGTATCGTGTTGTTCAAGTTGATTAGTTAACCAAATTTCTTTCTTCTAAGTCTATAGACAATTGATTAGTCTGCCCATGTAGTTGGGGCAAATTATTTTTCCTATAGTAGATCTTGGTCAGCAGGGTACTTGATCCGAATGAATTAATGCAATCGTTCTTTGCTGAGTTGATGCATAACTCTCTTTGTGTATTGATTGTCTGGATTAAGTATATTTAATTGGACAGCTCTTGATATAGATGACAATTGTACAGTAGAGATCTCTGATAAAAAGTAAACTGCAGTATGATGGATATTAGCCTTTTGAGCAACTTAAAACAATTGTTGCACAAACTCGAAGAAATTTTAAAATACTTACGCAATTTTTAAATGTTGATATGCATAAATTTTTTGAAGAACTTAAGTATGCGGTTTGGCATTATACCAAAAGGAAATTTTGGTCATGAAATAAGAGTCAAATTTGAACCACTAAAGGGAAAGTTTGCTGTACTATACGGTTGAAACCACTGTGTGTTGGTTACTAGAAATATAAGCAGCACATGGAGAAACTAGCGAGAGCAGTAACTCAGCTGTTGGAGTGGAAATCTGAATTGAAAATGCTAGGGTCCTAGATAAACTCATTTTTTGGTCTCCATAGTGCTTACTACACTTTTCTCATTGACCAGGTGAAGAGGGTGGCTGAACTTCGGCAACAAATTGAGTTGAAAGAAGTATCCCACGAGGGTATGTTGTCTGAAAAATTCTTTTATCGTCCTGCTGTTGATAAGCCCAATGAATTTGAACTGTTTAAACACATGGGACCCATGTGATCCAACGGTTGACATCCACTGTGCTCATGTGGACCCGGTTCACACAAGTATCACTCATCTCATCTAGGTGTGGATCTCAAATTCATTAATCATGTTTTCCTGTTTTGCACTTACTAGTCCATCTGATCAAATGGTTATCTGTTAGGTGAACTAATTTAGTGCTGGTGATATATTTGTTTGAAGAGAGAGGGCACAATGGACACAATTCCACTTCATGGTTGAAGCATCATGTGTCTGATAGGCCTTTTGGTTAGAAAGGTTTTAGTACATAATTAGTTTGGTGGAGCTACATTCAGAGAAGGTTTATTTATAGAATCAGGGTTGCGGCAGGGGATTTTCGACTAATCTTGGCTCCATATGGGACTTATAGTCAGAAGCAGCTTGACAAGTTGAACAGACATCGTTGGGCATAAGTCACAATTTTATAAGATATATAATTGAAGCCATCAGTTCCATAGTTTTGAGATATCACCTGGATTTTCTATATTCAGCAAACACCTGTTTTGCTTGCCTCAGATGGGGCTGCATAACTCTCTCTCTCTCTCTCTCTCTCTCTCTCTCTCTCTCTCTCTCTCTCTCTCTCATGTACACACCCACACCCACCCACTCAACACCCCCCCCAAAAAAAAATTAAATAAATAAATAAACAACACACACATACACAGAAATGCCTGTCCTTGCATTTGTACACCATATAATCCTATGGTTTCATTCGACTAAATCTGCCCCTCTTTTACTGCAGAACTAAGGAGAAGGATCTCCAACAGCCATCAGACCGGAACCTCCTTAAAGCAGGTGAGCCATATGGATTAATGATTAGGGGTGCAAGGCCTGCAAGTACTTGTCCTTGTAATTTTACGCTGATTGGCCTAAATTTTGAGCTTGCTTACTGATTTGTTTATGCAGTTAGCCTCCACAAAGGCATTGGAAGTTGAACGAGAGCTACTTGAGGCAGAGTGTGCTTTTCTTGCTGAAAAAATTATGAAGTTGGAGGAAAAGGTTAGCTTTCTTGGACGGTATGGTTAAAATAAATGTCATATTTTGCAAAGTCATTGAAATTTGACATTTGAAAATCTGAATGCTATGGACTTGGGACTTTTCTAAGAATGATATAAGAGAGCTGTGAAGAGAGGAAGTAGGTCTGCTACTTGCTTGGGAAATTGTCAGTCAATGCGCTCGAGTAACTTTGGGAAGTCCTAATGGAATCATAGTCCAGCTGGTCTCTGGGGAAAAATATTATTTTTTAAAGAATAAGGGATGCGGATCGCATCCCATAGTCCTAATGGTCACACACGAGCCATAACCCTCCCCACACACAATACATCTCATTTAGTTGGATTGAATGCCTGATGGTTCAGAAATGTGTTACTCTGGAAATAATCATATAAGTGAATGTCCCATTTATGGCCATTTGTATTCTCCACAGTTTTCATGCTTAACAGCTCTCAGTCAAATGTTTAAGTATCGTTCTTTTGTCATCTAGGCCAAGAATATCGAAGCAAACATTGAAATGACAAGGAAGGAAATGGAGGAGCCAACAGAAGTAGAAGTTGAGCTGAAGCGACGGCTGGGTCAGCTAACTGACCATCTAATTCAGAAACAAGCCCAGGTTTGTTCAAACATGCTAAATAATTAAGGCGATGAAGAAGGTCATATCAGTACCAGTCTGTGCCTGAATATGGTTTCCCCACTTCTAATGACTGCTTGGCTGATCAATGAGGGTGGGCTTGAAAAGAGCATATGAAGTTGCTAGTGTCAGACATCAGAGAGAAACGCGTAGCTCATTGCACATGCACTGGAGAAGACCCTTCAGCTTTTCTAGATGGAAAAGATTAACCCATCCATCCAAATCTGATGAGATGATATTTCTCAGTTTTATCCCTGAATATAGCATGGAAATCGACTGAGCAAAAGGAAATGAAAATTATGAATGAAAGTCGATACTTTCACTAGCTCTCTGTTCATCTGGCCCAGCTTTGCCTGTTGACTTGTGTATATGTCTCGTGCTTGTGGCTCTTTAAATGAATGTCCAAATACAAATCTGCTCCAAAGATTGGTGACTTAGAAAATTACTGCACCTGATTAATTAGTTCAGTTGGGTATCAACCAAACTTTCGCCTCATCATGCAGATATTCATTAGGTTTGGGTCTGTTAGGGAACTTGTCTGCTGAAATTGATTCGTTGGTCTAACTTAATGAACTTCTGCGTTACATCATGTTTGGTCTAACTTACTGAACTTCTGTGTTATATCAGGTTGAAGCTTTATCCTCGGAGAAGGCGACTCTTGTTTTCAGGATTGAGGTAGCATACCAACTGGAAGCCTGTATTTCTCATGTAATCAATTAGTCGATTAGATCGAGGTTTAACGCCTTTCTAAGATTACTGCTTTCATGTCCGCAGACGGTCTCAAGGATGCTGGATGAGGGCCATTCGACAATTAACGTGGACAACTTCTCCGGTGTTCCCATGAAGGACATAGAGTCGGGGACCTGGGAGCTATTCAATTCGAGGACAAGGCCCTTGCTGGAAGAGAAATTCCGGTCCGGGAGGGAGCAACTGCACCTGCTGCTCCGGCAGTTGGACGCCATTTTCTTGGCCGGTTCCGTGTTTCTGAAGAGGAACCCAACGGCCAAAATCTGGTCTCTCGTCTACGTCGTGTGCCTCCACCTGTGGGTGTGCTACATTTTCACATCCCACACGTCGCCCGACGCTCGATCCGGTGTTGCCGTATCCTTGGAAAACATGAACAGCTCGGGCGTTTGATACGGTGAGCACGCGACGTTTCTGATTATTCGACGCTGTCTCTGCCTCAGCTTTTTAGAGGCGCATTGGTTTATACCTGGTTTCCAGGCCATGCTTATGCAATTTTTCTTCCTGGCCTCAATAAGCGAAACACAGAGAAATGTATGTAATGTTTTAGATCTTATAAAATGTAGAATGACCGATCTAGGTGCGGAAAATGATCGCGACCCGTTTTGGTTTTGTTCTCTCACTCGTAATATCTGGCCCCCAAAGTCCAACCTCGTAATTTCTTTTGGGCAAGCGGTTTTTCGCACTTACACAAGCCCATGGGCCTGACAGGCCGAATTATGCGGATGGGCTTCGGGGTTTGGGCCCGTTGGGGGTAGGCTTAATTAGAACCAAGTCTGACTTGGACTAAAGCCCGTCGACATAACCCTACTTCTTATTACGGATTTAAAATTTGTTATAGACTATGATGGAAGGGCTTTGGGCCTGATCTTGGGCCCAGCCCCACAAGTTGGGCCTTAAAGTTTCATGAGATCGGCCCAAGATGGACTCATTTAAATAATATTTTTTTAAATCACTTATATTGCTTAAAGTAAGAAAAATATTTTTCGTTATTGGTAACAAGTTTTGTCTAAATATTTTCATGAACACTACAAATATTTTTTGCTCATTTATTTTTGTAAACGACATAAGTGATCACCTTTAGCAATATATTTTTTAAAATTAATCGTTTTCTACTAAACAAAGGGAGCCCAAATGATATAATAAATATTTTAGTTGATATTAAATACAGCCCACGTTTGTGGATATTTACTTAGAGAAAGCCACATCTCTTAATGATGATAAATATATTTATAATCTTCAAAAAAATCTAGAATCATTCATCGTTACGATCAAGTTTATTAGTTCCATGTCTAACATTACAAGTGAACTTTCAATGAGCTTGTCTGTTGGTGGCTGAGATTGGATTACCTATGACCAGATCCTTTACTTTCCATTATAATAATCAATCGGCTTTTTACATTGCTAACAATCCAATGTTTCATGAGTGAACGAAGAGTATAGAAATGGATTGTCATTTCATTCAAGAAAAAGTACATTATAGTGATATATGATTGGTGTACACATATTCAGAGGAGCAATTAGCAAACATTTTCAGGAAGCCTCTTTGACATGTGATTTTCATACATGTGCCACACAGTGGGCCTCTATGATATATACGCCCGAACCTGAGGAGAGGAGTCGAATTTATTACTTATTATTCTATTGGATTAGCAACTTGGGGTCATTTATGTAATTATATAAAGCCTCACCTAAGCCTATTCTCTCTTTTACCAACAACACTTGCCATCATGTCAAAATGGAGCAATTCCAACAAAGAACCGTAAAACGGCAGGCGAATAACATCACATCTTTCATGGTTGCAGCCATAAGTTAGACGCTCATTGACGTTTTGGATGCTGCAAAGACAGGGTGCTGATCATAATTCCAGTTAGCCAGAAAAGTATGGACCATGATTTGCCATGCACTAAAGCAACAAATTTGTTGGGCCAACATGACTCCAACAGATGACACGAAAAAATAGCCAACGGGTAAGCAAGGGCTAGCGACTAAGATTAGCATCGACAATCTCAGACCACAAGGAGTGAGGAAGAAAACCGATCAGATGAACATGAATAGAAGCTAGAGGTGACAGACACAACTGAAAGGCCCCTTTCGTTTTACTACAGAACATCAATGACACCGGCAGTGGGTACCTAAATCTCTGCAAAGATGGATGTTGCTGCTCCAAGAATTCATCACTTTACCCATCTTCAGTCACATCGCTTCTTCTGCCCAACTTCTCTAAACCTTGCAAGAATGGTAAATGCCTTGAAAACAATGGATATATGCACGTAAAAGAATATCCCCTAGGTAATCAAAGCACTGTAGTTGCATTCAAATCTCAGCTGTTAAACTAGATTGCATGCTTGCACCTAGGTAATCACTTCCGAAATGAAATTTTAGCTAAAGCACAGATGGCGCTACGTTGACAACATCCAAACTTAAGAATAAGTCAACATCCATCAAGCCAGACCAACTTTCATGACAATGATGCCCGATATGGAAATTTCTAGAACCTTCTGCTGCTCTGCAAACTAAGATGCTGAACTTTAACTACCAACGACTTTAGGTCTCTTATATTAACCCCGTTTCATCTGCTTCTCAATTTTCACGGTGGTTTTGAACTGCTGCATGTATTGGTAAAGGAGGACAAGGCTATGTGGAGAAGCATACTACATGACATAGCATAACGAATGTCACCCTAACAATTGATGAAAGACATAGCAGTACAAGTGTTACCATTTTCAGCTCACTCTTACAAAGAAAATATAAACTAAGGATATGAAATCGAAATCAAGATGTGTGACAGATGTGCAATAAGAGCGGAATGGTGAACAAAAGGATAATAGCTTTCCTCTTATGGTTATGAAGCAAAGAATTAAAGCATAAAAAATTATAAAACCATACAGAAAAAAGCCTCCGCTAGAAAAACACAATAAGAGTATGTGATTATAAAGGGAGTCACCTTGAAGAAGTTATTTATAATAATGCACATAAAGAGAAATGGATTAGTGGAACTAGAACCGCATGATTAACCCTGAGTCGTATCATCCATCCAAAGCAATCATTTATGTACGAACATATGGTATCAAAAGCAATCAACAAACATGCAGATGGAAATTGTCTGAAAGCACAATGCATTGAAAGAGCGAGTTACACCACATCTTATGACTTAATCTTTGTCGTACTTTGTGGCCTCACCAGTTTGCACCCTCATCAGGAAGATTACGACTGTACAAAGGAAACTCAAATAGAAAGCTTGTTTTGACCCATAGAGGCAGGTTCCCATAAACTGAAGGAGGAAGCAGAATGAGAGGGCTGAAAAGAAACAGAGTTCAAACAAGTGAGACATCTTCCCCAAATCAATCTCAAATTGAGGAAAGAGAAGGCTCCAACCTAGTTGTTCTTTTATATGTCCTGTATGAAGCCACATTGCCATATTTCTTATCCGACGATTCCTGTTCTCATTTAATTGCAAGAATAATTAAAAAAAGAATGAAAGACCCAAAATGGATGTCCACAGAATAAAAGGCAAGAACTAGACCTCAAGTAAAGGAACGCCACTGACAAACAGAAGCAACAACGTGAGGAAGATTGGCCCGAAAATTACAAGCCACTCAGAACCTTCAAGTACAGGGGTGGCAGCCACAAAGATTCCCCACCATAGTAAAATCTGTATAAAATAATTAACACAAAGCAAAATGCATGAGGGATCTCCATTGAAAGTTAAAACTAGTTACCAAATCTTATATGACAATCACTTCAACAATTTGTGCTTAGTTACAACTTGAATAAGAAATTTTTTATGGTAAAGGCAGGACTCACCTCTCCAAAATAGTTTGGATGCCGAGAATAACTCCAGAGTCCAATATTGCACCACTTCCCTCGATTTTCAGGAGAATTCTTAAAGTTCAGTTTCTGCTGGTCAGCTACTGCTTCAACCAAAAAACCCAGAAACCACATAATCCACCCAACTATGTCCTGAGCTTGGAGGGATGGTTCTCTGTTGCTTGCATTCACCACAGTAACCGGCAAACTAACTGTCCAAATCCAGACAGCCTGTGATAAATGGACATCAAATCAACATCCTAGTACGTGTTTTTTAATGCTAAGTTGGATCTTTTAAAAATCATGGACCAACTTAAATATGATGTAAGCTGGCAAACCTGGAAAATCCAGAAAATGGCCAATTTTCCCAAATTGCTGCGCATCTCATCAAAGCGCCTGTCTTCCCCCCACTTTAGGATTCTGATAAATTTCAACACAATGTTCATAAAAAGAATACGGTACATATCCAAGCTGTATTCTACAGGAAAAAGTTACTGCTTTGTACCAATAACCTATGCACCTGCACTGGAATAATAAGAGAACCAAGCACTTTGATGAGAGGAAAAAAAAAATATGGAAACATTGAGTACATTTATCAGTGCCAGCCTAGAAGCATGCACCAAGGGGGTTAATATGTTCAATGGGTGAATTCTTAATGCTATTGTAAGAAAGTATCTTAGGTTCATAAGAGTGCTTCTCAACAATTAAATCATAGATTCACAAACTGGCAGTGTACCTTCAAGTTTTTTTTTTTTTGGGTCTTACATCTTAAAGAGTGAATCGTGCAATAACTCTCTCTCTTACCCCCCCCCCCCAACCACCACCACACCAACATGCAGCATTCTTGCCAAGATGCCATTAGCTTACTATCAATTCCAAAGATCTATAAGCAAATGAAAGTTGCATTTTCCCCTGTTCTGCTAGATTCATACCTCATTAACAGAAAAAGAGCCAGTCGGAGACCCCAGATTACTACAAGAACCGTCAGGATAACCTGAAATTACATTGTCACATACATATTCAGTAAATTGCAGCCACAACAATCAACTTGTTGAGCAAAAACTCTCAAATCTAGTTCTAGTAAACCTAAAATCCATATACCTAAAATTCCTGACAATAAGTAGCAAAGGAATTATTAAGAAGGGCAAAGACATAATTCCATTAGGTTCTGAATTTCGTTAAAGGGCTTGCAGTTGCAACATCACAAAGCCTGGCAACCCAAGCGAACAAAGATATAATGGAAAATATTGTTCCAGAAATGCAGAAAATATTTAAGAAGCATCCTTAACTCATCTTATCTAATCCTTCTCTCATCAAGTTACTCCCAAAATGGAGTTCATTCACATCAATCCCAAATTGTGCAAAAATTCCGTTTCATGTGCTGAAGATCACTGCCAAACAGCTTCATCAACATCTAGGTCCTCCAAATTTTAATTACCTGGTTAGGATTGAAAAATGTGTGCTTCATGAGTAGTTAATTGTTCCTGATAACTTCCTTTTGGTTTCATCGCCCTCAGCATATGCCATTAGGTTATTTTTACTTCAGGACTCTAGCTGTATTTAAGAAGGCAAGTTCCAAGACTGATTCTTGTCAAGCAAGGAATTCGCAGGTTGCACGAAAGTCCTTTATACTATCCAACGTATCAACTGAAAATCAATGCTTTCATGAGATTACCAAAAGAGAGCTTGCTTGACCTATGTTTCATTCCGCACTATCCAGGATCAAGTAACCGTATCCTAATGACTACAATCATGAGTCATACATGTTCTTGACAATTTCCATGTCGATCTTGGGAGAGGCAGAGAGAGTATCGATTGCAAGATCATCAAGAGATAGAGAAAGAACCTGTCTAAAATACCATGTCCCCCCGAGAATCAGGGTCAACAGAGCAATGATAACAAAATTCGTGCTTCCTGAAACAACAAAACAAACACATTCACTTGCTATCCAGTGTATGACTCTCACAAGCCTGAATCAGCATACGTCGAGCTATAAACGTCAAAATAAACAAGCCTCGTCAGTCAGCTCGAGATTTAATCCTATCAAAACAGAAAGCATCAACCAACACTGCTTCGCCGATGTAACAGTTACTAATCATGAATTCCATGAACAATGCGATCACAGTTCCTTCTCATTCGCCGCTCAAAAGAATAAAAAAAAAGGCGAGATTTTCGCGCCAGTTCACTAACTATTCCACAACAACTCCAAATTCTGCTCAACATCCGACGAAGCGGGAGGAAAGAGATAAAAAAAAAAAAACGACTGAGGAGAGCGCGGGCCGATCGATCACTGACCGGCGAAATCGGTGACCTTATCGAACTTGAGGAGAGCGGTCACGACGAAGAACAGCAACTGGTACACAACCTGCAACACGCAGCGACGAAGCCCAAAAAAGCAAATCCCGCAATCAGAGCGGCCCGAACGTCAGAGCAGCAAAAGCCGGCGCGCAGACACAGAGAGAGAGAGAGAGAGAGAGAGAGAGAGAGAGAGAGAGAAAGGTTACGGTGACGATGGCGGTGAGAGCCAGGAAATGGGAGTCGAGGACGGTGGCCATGGCGACGGAGCTACAAGCTCTTCCGGCGAGGGCGTCGCCGGATCGCTCGACGTTTGAATTTCGCGGATCGTTATCCTAACCGGCGTCCTCCGTTCCCGTAGCGGATAAATACAAAAGAGACTCCCGCTCTTTATAGTAAAAAGGGTCCGTGATCGGGCAAAACCCGTTACCGTAAATTCTATCAAAGATATTCGCCGTCGGAAAATTCCTCAGCACGACGTAAATCCAACTCGTGACTTTATAAAAAGGCGACCATCTTATCCCCAAAGAGTGATGCGATCGACATAATTGTCGCGCTCCAATCATTATAGATATTTACTAAATCGATCGCATAAAGAATATCAATTCAATTTTAAATTTTATTGGTGTAGCCGTGAACTTTTTTCTCGACGAAATTTAGATGTGATTCTTTTGATTCATTTTGGCCCGAAATTACCAACCTTGCAATACGGTTATATATCACCAACATGGACGGCTTTGTTCGAAGTCGTATCCGGCGATGGCAATTATATTGAAAGATCATATTAGAATTTTGTGCAAAGATTTAGGATCGTCTCGGCAAAACTGAGTAGTGTAAGGAGTAAATCAATTTGGGTATGGATTGGTGACTAAGAATTTCTTTTTTGATGTCAAAGTGTGCGGTCTGAAGATGGTGTTTGGATTGTATCGTCATACCTTGCTTGAGGGATTTGTGGCCGGGATCCGTGCACGGATGCGGCAAGCGTGGTCCACTGTATACTCCACAACTTGAACTTCAAGACTTTTCTTAACGAGGACCAGATCTGTGGTCCTCGCTCGCTCTTGTAAAAGTCCTTGGAGATTCGCCATTTCCATCTTCACCTGTGGATGGATGTTCACACCCAGATCACAGATTCAAGGGAAGAAAGAGCAAGCAGCCAAGCCAAGTCACGTTCATAATTATAAACCAGCTGTTGAGAGGAATGTTTCTTGCATGTATTTGATGATGCTCGGTGTGTGTATGTATCTATGTATGTATGTAGCTATGTATGTATGTAAATCAATAATCAAGGATATAATAGGAAACTAATAAACTAAAGATCATGTTGTTCTTAATATTTCTAACACTCCCTCTCAAGCTGGAGCATAGATATTAATCATGCCCGACTTGTTACAAATATATTCCATCCCCCCATTAGCCAGAGGTTTAGTAAAATTGTATGCAACTTGTTCATTGGTCCTAATGTGGCTAGGAAGGATTGTCCCACTTTACATATTCTCTCGAATAAAATGACAGTCAACATCCATGTGTTTTGTTCTTTCGTGAAACACAAGGTTAGAAACGATATGTACTATAGCTTTATTATCACTCCATAGAGTAATAGGAATCGAATCTTTAAAGCCTAATTCAGTCTATAATTGTTGAATCCACACTTGTTCACATGACACTTGTGCCATGGCTCTATACTCTAACTCAACGCTAGAGCAAGAAACAACATTTTGTTTCTTACTCTTCCACAACACTAGACTTCCTCTAGCCAAAGTACAGTAGCTAGTAGTTGATCTCCTATCATCTGGAGACCCTAACCAATCAACATTAGAGAATATTTCAACTCGGTGATGACCATGTTCTTGATAAACAATTCATTTCCCGACCTCAAAATCTAAATGATTACATCCCAATGAGACGTACGAGGGGAGGACAAAAAATGACTTATCACACTAATAGAAAATGCAATGTCTGGTCGAGTAACTGTAAGGTAATTTAGCTTACTTACCAGTCTTTTGTATTTCTCAAAATTATCAAGAATCTCTCCTCCTTCGGCTACTAATTTAACCCCTCGTTCCATGGGTGAATCGAGAGCTTATCCCAACATACATGTCTAGTAAGCAAATTCAAAATATACTTTCGCTGTGACATAACAACACTTTTTTGTGATTGTGCCACCTCTATTCCTAGGAAATATTTCAACTTTCCTAAGTCCGTAGTTTGAAATTGTTGTGTAAAATAGACTTCAACATTCACAATCAAGAACAGTTTGCCTCCCCTTGACTATTTATAAAAGAGGGAGTGATCATTTCACATCTAGATAATACAAAAGAAAGTATAAACCACGCTCTTGGGGATTGCTTCAAGTCATAAACAGATTTTTTTAATCTACACACAAGTCCACTGGACTCCCCTTAAGTAACAAATCCCGAAGTTTGCTCCATATAAACTTCTTCATACAGAGTACCATGCAAAAACACGTTCTGGACATCAAGTTGAAACAAAGGCCGATTATAAGTTAGGTTAATTGTCCAAAAAGTCATAAACTTTTGCACTTTTGTCAATTTAGTGGTAAACCTAAACCTTTTAAAAACTTGTCAATTTAGTCATTCTGACAAGTTTTTCTCGAACACGTAATTCTTCTTCCATTGCTAGAAGAATTACAGGCCCTTCAAGCCCTATAAGTTGCAGCAAGATATATCAAAATACAAATAGAAGTAAGTTTGGCAACATAAAAAGTGTTCAAATAATCAATCTCGTACAGCTAAGCATAACCTTTGGCAACAAGTATTGCTTTTAAACGAGCAAGAGAACCATAGAGATTGACCTTCATAGCATACACCAATCAACAACCATTAGCAATTTTGCGTGAAGGAAGAGGTACTAAATCCCATGTTTGATTAGTCTAAATGGCCCTTAATTCTTTTTCCATTGTTGTCTTCTAGCCAGAGTGTTGTAATGCTTCAAACACGGACTTATGGATAGGATATTAGTCAACGGTGGATTAAAGGGACCGAAAAGAAGAAGACACGAAAGAGAATAATATAAAGCTTGCTTTGGAAATGAGCAATAAGGAGATCAAGATCAGAAACACAATCGGTCAATGGTGGATCTATAGCCAAAGTTGACATATTGATAAGAGGAGAGATATGGGGAACCGTAACTACTCTAGGACAACAGGTGTAAACCTGAAGAGGAGTTGATTCCTTGGTAGAAACTGATGAAACAATTAGAGCGGTTGATTGAACAGTGGTCACATATAAATCATCATCCAATTCAGACATGGTAATTGCAACATCATGATAAGGAGTGGATTCAAAGAATGAAACATTGGCAGTTATAAAATATTTTCTCGATAATGGAGAATAACAACGATATCCTTTTTGAGTACGTGGATAACCTAAAAACATACACTTTATGGCTCTAAGATTACGTTTTGATACTTTAGGTCGATGATCACGAATAAAACAAACATAACAAAGAAGATGAGGTGGTAAGACAAATAGCAACTCATTTGGAAACAAAATAGAATAAGGAATACCACCACATAAAACTAAATAAAGTATGCAATTGATGAGATAGCATGCAGTTAAGACAGTGTCAGAACAAAAATTTTTGGAGACCTTCATCTCGAACAACATGGATCTAATAACCTCTAACAAATGCCTATTTTTTCTTTCAGCAACACCATTCTGTTGTGGTGTATTAGGACATGAAAATTCATGGATTAAACCATGTAAAGTCATAAAATAAAATAAAAACATGCTAAAAAGTATTCCTTAGCATTGTCAGACTGCAAGATTTTAACATGCAATCCCCGAGATATAAAATGGAATAATCATCAACAAAAGTAGCAAAAGATATGAAACCCAAATTGGAAATCACATGACACGAGCCCTAAATATCTAAATGAACTAACGAAAAAGGAGAAGCCACTCGTTTAATGACTCAAGACAAGTAACTAATACGACGTAATTTACCAAGGTGACACGACTCACACTCTAAACTAGAAAGGGATTGAAAACTAGGATCTTATTTTTGAAGACTCTATAAAGAAGGGTGGCCAAGACGACAATAGATTTGATGTGATGATGCAACACTAAAGCATGCAACGGAAGAAGTGTCCTCGAGCACATACAGTCCCCCTACCTCACGTCCTTAACCAATTGTCCTCTTTGTAGCCAAATCTTAAAAGATACGAGGATCATGGTAGAATGCAATGGAACACTGAAAGCTTTTGGTTAATTTACTAAGAGACATAAGATTAAATGGAAATTGTGGAAGATAAAGCATTAAGGACAATGGCAATGAATGAGTTGGATGAACTGTACCAACCCTCTTAACATGTGTAGAGGATCCAGTTAGGATACTGTGAATGAAGATGGAGTAAAATAAGAAAATATACTTTGAAAGACCTGGCATGTTATCAGAAGCCCCTGAATCAATAATCCAAGGGCGAGAAGTAGCTGAAAGGCATGCATTTACATTAATTGCCTATACCAAAGTAGCAATGGAATAAGCAAGCTGTGAAAATTGGTTGTATCGAGAAAATTCCTCTTTAGACATAACTATTGTTTTTCCTTCAGAAGAGTAAGAAGAATATTGAATGCCAAACGCGATATTTGCAAACTGTTGTTGCCCTGGCCTTCTATGTAACTTAGAGCAAAATTTTTGAATATGACCAGATTTACTACAATAATGACATGTATATGTGGCCCCTGAATTACCAGTAGACATGTTTGATTATCCATAAGGATGGTGTTGGCCTTGACCTCTTCCTATTCCTATGCCTCGACCTCCTCCTCAACCACCACGTCCGCTATATCCTCCACCACTCCTACTACCATCAACTTGAAACTGGGAGACAAGAGCTGAACCATCTACTATAAAAGTGGTTTCTTGAAAAAAAGTTTACGAGATATTTTAAGAACCCGAGCAAATGTATTTATGAGTGACGCAATCGTCTTTCCTTCAAGAATTTGAAATCTAATAGTTTGATATTTAGAACCTAGATCTCCTTAAAATCCTATTACATCCAATTGTTTCCTCTAAAGTTGCATTTGTTAAACATTGGCTGAAATAGGGAGAATAGTATTCAACTCCTCATATATTCTCTTAAAATTAACAAAATACTTTGTAATTGAACATCATTACCTTTCACACCGGTAAACCTCCTGCGATAGCTCGTAACTCCATGACAAGTTATTCTAGCCAAAATATAATACATCTAAATACTCCCATAATTCTTTGAGTGTATTAATATGTGTTACCATATCAACTATATGACACTAAAGAGTTCAACACCTGACCAAGAATATGCACATGAATAACACCCCAAATAGCATCACCCCTAGGGGTAGACTCGGTTAAGTGTCTATGTTGATTCATGCTTGTCAAAGTAAGCTTCACAATTATCTTCCACTGATGAAAGTTAGCACTACCTTCAAGTCTCTTGTCGGTAATTCAATTAGATGAGAATGAAATCACCTCAGTCATCACAATACTACTCTTTTCAACATCACCCTCAAGTTTACTCTTTGAAAAATTATCCATTCTTAACAGCTATCACAATATTTTCCTTTAAAATTCATATAAAATCACAAATACTTCACCCAATCAATTTGTGAGTCCACCAACATGCATAATCCAAATCACCATCAAACAACAACATACTTCACAAATCTATCTTTAACCATCAACTTGCACAATCAATAACTCTAGTTTACATAATATTCCATTATCAATGTACCAAAACACGACAAAAAAAAAATTAACCCGTGTTCAAGCCTCTTGGAATGCACCTACACAAGCCAGAAAAACAAGAGACTGATGCTCAGGAGTTTCACCAGCCTTAGACCTTCGACTTGGCGTCGCAGATCTGAAGCCCTTCCTTCAGATCTGCAAAGCGTTCAATACTAGAGGAATCAAGGCTGAAGGTGAGCAGACGCCGAAAAGTTTTTGTGTGTCAACATCACAGATCGACAAGGGACGCCACTGCTCGTGGTCAATTCCAGAAACTATTTTTTTTTTCCCAGCAGCTAAAGTTTTGGCTCTAATACCATGTTGAAAGGAATGTTTGTTGCATTTATTTGATGATGCTCTATATATACACACATCAACAATCAAAGATATAATAGAAAATTAAGAATCCTAAATATAATAGAAAACTACCAAAACTAAAGATCACGTTTCTCTTAATACTTCTAACACTAGCAAACAAAAAATGAAATCATCTCAATTCTTGCAAACTACATATAATCATCTTAATCACCACAGAGATTGTCGCAGAGGCTCCCGATCCGCAAACATGGGTAGGTCATTTTTTTTCCTTCGCGAAATCAGGATTGGAACAGCGAAGCTCCGACGGTTTTCCTTCCTTGGTAGGAAGGTTTTTTCAGTTGATGAAAGTACCTTGGGACATCGTTATGTGAAAACAGCCACCACTCTTCCTTTTGTGGGATGATGGATCGGTCCATGCTCGTTGCAAACTGTGATTCTCCAACATGGGTACAACCTAAATCAGTGTGGAACGAGCATCTGCTCTGCCGTGCACTTGAACTCATGCACCATCAAGCGCAGATAATTATGTTGGCCCAATCGCTGGAGTTTCAAGGGGCTGTCTTATCCGTTCCATAAGAGTAGCGAGATATTTCGTGGACCTACGGTTCGCCGATCAAAATGGAAATTCACATCATTTAAAGAAAAAGAAATTATTGCAATAAGGCGTGCTACTGGCTCTCCTGATCTCATCAGCTACAGAGCAAAATGCCTTTTTAGTGACTCCATCAGTGATCATCTGTATGAACTATTTTCATTTGACAGACAAAAAGAAAGAATTTGATTATACAACAAGAAAATTCATCTGTACAAAGAATTTCACAAACTTGTAGAAGGCACCAAAACTAATACAGTGAAAGAGAAAATCACAATTGCCAATCGCCATGCATCAGACTGACCATCCCCAGAAGTTCGATCTCAATGAAGTTTCCTGATAATGCAGGACTTGCCCCTAAAATGACATGGAATGAGCCAATGCCCTTCAATTCATGATTCAGCTGCTCTGACTGGACTCTTCATCTAACAAATTGGACGTTGTCACGCTCACTGCTCATCAGCGGACTTGCCTTGCAATTGTTCCGCTAGTTATGGGCTTCTGCAGGGGCTTCAACGCAGCCATAATTTCGGCAAATGTTGGTCTCATTTTTGGATCTCTGCAAATGTCCAAATCCAGACATCAGGCGCTACTAACAATATAACAACAATGGCAAAAGCATGCGCTTCATGATTTCCTGTAACTGAAGCTTAAGCCTTATGCCACAGTTCAATTATCGTAAAAGTTCTCAAGTGATCCTAGTGACTTTGAGTCTAACCAAAGTTATCAATGAAAAGGAAGAAACTATTTTTTCAGGCGAGGGAAGGGGGAAGACCTTGCTTATTCCAATTGGAAATGGGGAAGGAGGAGGGGAAAATGGAAAAGTGCAATTCCTTCTTCAGTTAAAGTCAAATATTGATGATTAAAACTGAAGTATGTTATTAGGAAAATGGATTACATGCAGTTTCCAAAAAATAAATTCTCCAAAACACACTCACGTTTGCCAGCACTTTGTGATGATTTCTGCGATGGCAGGGTCCATGTCATCAGGAATCTCAAGCCGACGGTGCTGAAAGCCAACAGCGCCGACAACTTGCATCGGATTCATTCCTCCCCAAGGTTGTTGTAGAGTTGACAACTCCCATAATATGACGCCAAAGCTATAGACATCGCACCTGCATGTCACATCACAGATATAGACAGGTTTGATCAGTTGCAGATGAATGGGAGTCACCGAACGAAAATAATGAGAGCAAAAATTTGTAACATAAACAAACGAGGTACTTTTCATCTGAAGGTTCATTTCTCAGCACCTCCGGAGCCATCCACTCTGCCTGAAGAGTGATAGCATATTAATCATATAAGTAACTGTAAAGGAGCATATTAATGTACAAAAGAGAACTTGCATATGGAAATGCTTCTGAAGCTTTCACATTGTGGCTTCGACAAGATAGAGATGATGGGAGAAAGTATGAGTAGCACCGCTCGATAGGTAATAAGACCAAATATTAGTTCTTGAAAGGTACCGACCTCCTCGGTCACCCAGAAATATGGTTTGCAAGATATATACATGTTCATGTATTTAGCAGTAAACAGTCGAGAACTCACGACAAGCAGCAAGAATGAAGACACGGAGACATGTAAAATTAGTCTTTACTGATTACTTTGGATCTCCATTTTGCACCTAGTAAAAACAATGATTTGCTTTTTCATTGAGGAAAAAGAAAACGAAAATAGAGAGGTTGCAGGTGCTTCAAGATTGCCACCTATAAGGACTATTTAATTGATAGATAATATGCCCTGGGCTACTTCTCAAGCACTATGTTAAGATCATTCGAGAATGAAGCATCTCAGAATTTTCATAGAGCAGAAGAGATTATTCGTTTTGATAGGAAAAGGTGATCAAATCAATTCATCAAAGAATTTCACTAAAGGGTCACCATCATAGTTATAGTGATGGGAGAAGACTGCATTATTAAAGTGTACATGACTAGTGTAAACATACAGACAGTTTATAGGATCTCAATGACATAAGAAAAGCAGCACAAAGACAAGTGTGAAACATCAAGAAAAATAATTTCAATGACATGCCAAGAGTAAATAAAACTACAAGTCATTGACACTGCTTACCGTTCCAGCAGTTGACCTAGATGAGAGGTAAGTGCTATGCTTCATCCGAGATAATCCAAAATCACAAACCTACAGAATAATGGAAATTCTAGTCATTTATGTAACAGAAACATGATTTATTGTTTGCTTGTAATGAGAAAAAATAAGTCACCTTCACAACCCAATTTTTATCAACAAGAAGGTTGGGAGACTTCAAATCGCGGTGTACTATAACTGGATTGCAGTTATGCAAATAATTCATTCCCCGGGCCTGAACATTATTGGTGAAGATAAATTATGTGCAGGTAATTCAAGTAAACTTAGACTGCTCACTGAGTTTTAATTAAGGACAAGAGTGATCAAATCATACAGCATCAAGGGCCATCCTTAATCTCCTTCGCTCATCTAATTGATTGTTAGGCCGGTGAAGCAACCTATATAAACTTCCTCTGCAGGAGAAAAATCCTGATTTAATCCCCTAAGCATAATGATCTCGAAGAGTCAACAACAGAGTATCACTGATGAAAACACGAAAGCAACTAAGATACTTCTTAAACTCAGAATGTTTCCCAGAGGTAAAATGCTACTAGAACAAAGGATCATTGGCACTAGGATCTCAAAAAAATGGTTTGCATAGAAATAAAGGAGATTACTATAAACTTAAACCTAAAGCTCAATAACAAGGTCTCGGAAATCCCTTTCTCTACAAATTGACAGGTTCAACTAACCACTATAAGCAACAAATGTGGTGGGTCATTTTTGTGTAGCTGGTCACTTCTGCTCAAGGAGGAGAATCACTTGTTTAATTACTGCTAAAAAGCCAGCATTACAAGTTCCAGAGAATCTTACTTGAATCTTAAATTGAAACAGGAAGAAATTACAACATACCTATGAAGAAACTCTGAGACAATTGATAGGTTTGGAGGACGAGTTATAGCTCCCATGAAAAGAACAACATTGGGATGCCTAACTTTTTTCATTATCCGGACCTTGCAAATCAAAACCAAAGTTCAAAAAAACTTATTATTCCAGTAGCAGTCCAGAAAATTACAAGTTATGCAAACAATAACAGTAATGTGCAAAATAACGCAACATCAGCAATAGCAGGCGTCATTTTCTGACTCAGAGAATACATTGTTGGCAAGCACCACTATACTAAGATCCATGCATCTTTGCGTCATGCATTTTTTTATCACAGTCAACCTTCCATATTTGGCCTCAGTCCTCTTGCTTTCACAGTGGTGGTCTTCCTTTTATCTCTGATTGTCATTGGGACATTCATTATTTGGTGGCTTTGACCCCAAAATTTACTTCTATTTTTCTTTAAAGATAAATCATCTAATAGCTTATTTAGCCCAAGTACAAGAGAGCACTTCTAAACAGCTTCGCTTCACATCTTAAAACCAGTTATGGTCTTGCTGTAGATACGCTAGTGAAGTGAGGCTGCTTTTTCCCAGTGATTTAAGTCTGTCTTCTTCTTCAATAACTATGGAATATGTATCAACGTAATCGATATTTCCTTACTAATATGCTTCTTCTAGTCTACATAATCTATGGAATTTCTTCATACATAAGTTATCCTTTCAAAAATAGGCGATCGAATATCCGTACAAAACTTAGTTTTCTTGTTATGTGGACTGGTCCACCTTTATTCAAGCCATCCAAAGTCCTTTTTCCCAACACTTCTTCAATGGTTGAGCAAATGATCCTATGCATTTAGTGCTTGATTCTGTACCAAATTAGGTATATCGTATTCATAGAGATGGTCATGTTTTCTAGTTAATCATTTTCATTCAGCTAAAGGCTGAGTTCATGAGAAGCAGAAGCAGTAGTCCGATAGGCAGCGGTAACGGCACTAGTACCTCACTTTTGAACTCTTCAAGCAAGTCACCAGAAATATCCTGATCTAGAAACCTTTTAACTGCAACTTCCTGCAATTAACCAGGAGAGAAGAGCATATAAGTTTTCTTAAAGTTTGCGGACACAATGCACTCAATCTAGAGAAAAGAAAACAAGCAACAGAGAAGTATTACGTAGTGCTGTTAGTTATCCCAGATCAAAGGGACACTATTTTGGGAGAAAAAAGGGACATAAGATCCGAGGATTTCCAAAACCAAGACCCTATTTTACTGTAGAGGAGACTAACCAGAGATATAAATCCAGAGGATCCTAATCCTTCAATCCACAGATTTTTTGCAATTGTGAGATTGCTCATGATGAAAAAGACATACGGAACATAGGACACCTTGATATTGAAGCAGAAGAGATAAATAGTGAAGTGAACACCATCTAAAACCCCAAACAAACTCAAATTAGGTGTAAATCTAATCTGATAAACGCAGGGAAAAAACCTTATGTACAACTAGTTTGGCTGGTCTTGATTTACGTGTAACTCAATCAAGTTTCATTAGGAGTTATCATATTCAATTACATTCCAAACATAACTCCCATAACCAGATCTTTGAGAACCAGTGCTCTAGTGTAATCCACTATGACTACATCAACACAAATATGATATGGCACACATTAGAAAAATGAGAAGCAAATATAGAAACAAGGAACGGATTAAAGACAACCAGATTCCAGATGATTAATAACAGATATTTGATGTTAATTTCAGCCCTTCGACATTTCAGTACTTAGACATGATGAATCTGCAATAGACGCGCCTCAGAACCTCAGTAGCTGCATCATTGCCCCAAGCATACAGATAAAGTTACAAGAAAAATCTATTAAGGCTTCTCACAGAAAATCAATGAGACCACACTGATAGTAGATACTTAATAAAGAAAAAGAAAACGTTCCGGTAGACTTACAGTTCCATGCCAGTCCCCATGGTATACCTCCCCGTAGGATCCTGTAAATAAAAAAAAAAGGATGTAAACCTAACCGACCTCATCCAATTTCATGTGCCCCACCAGAAATTAGAGAACTAAACATCACCAAAAATTTAATGATACAGTTTGCTTGTCAGTACCTAGTCCTATACGCTCTCCCAAGGTGATTTCCTCCCATTGAATCTCGCACTCTGCAACATCATCAAGGGCAATATCCGATTTAGTGCTACCAGTTGATTTGTCAGAAACCCTATCGCCTTCTGAATTTGCTCCCGTAGCATCGCTCTCCCGATTACCACTCCCTCTTGGTTCATACCCGCCAGAATCTGGATCTCCATCGCTTTTCCCCCCCGCTTCATATTGCTTATTGACAGCTGCAGTAGTTGCCACCACAGCTGCAGCTGTTGCTGTGGCAGCAGCTGCAACAGGAAGTTCAATATTTGGCTCCATATTCGACTTTGTGGCAGCAACTACCATGGACGATGCCACCACTGCAGCAGCAGCTGCTGCCGCTGCCGCTACAGGGACATTCTTCGCATACACTGGCGGAGTGGCATCGTTTTGAGACAAAATGGGTTGCCCGGTTGCTTCCCGCAGTTCTAATTGAGGTCTGAATCCTAAACCTTCTACAGGTTTAGGTTGTTCTGACAGACCCCAAGTAGTTGTGGCTTTGAAATGCGGTTTATAGGGGGGCAAAGGAGGCAAAAAGCAATGTGCACTTCCATCCTGACCCTTAGTATCTTGAATTCCAACCTGATAGATCTTTTCATCCTTATTTCCTATCAGAGGCTTGTCCTCAGTTGGTGACTTGGGCTCAGCATCTGATGCATCTAACTGCCTGGGATAAATTTCACTAAACAAGTTCGGCGGAGCAACGACACCGCTTTCAAGTAATACGTTGTGAAGCTTCTGAGCTAACTGTGGATTCTCTTTGGCAGCATCAATCATGTATTCTGAAACATCCTTTACTTTCATCCTGCGAGCAGCAGGTGAGCTCAAACCTTCTGTCCATGAAGGATATCTTGCATGGATGTAAGGGTAATTAGGCCTTCCCGGGATGTCTCTTCCCCCCACCTTATTCAAATTGGATTGATTTCTCAGGTCATCTGACCAATTCTTGGCTCCTTCCTTCGCCGTGATTGGCCTAGTTAAATTAACACCAGCCAGGACTTCACCTTCATTAATGGACTCATTTCCTGAAGCTGCACTGGTTCCGAACCTGGTTCTCTTGTCAGATGTCCCAAATTCTAACTGCTCTTCATATGAACTGGTAACTCCGCTACTAGAGGAGGCTGCATGTGATGAATTTCCAGACATAGGGCTGACCGATAAGTATGATTCATCAAATTCTGCATGTGACCCCGTTGCATCAGATGGTATGAGAGTGCCTGGATCAGCCATGAGGTCAACTATGTACTCCCTGAGAATCAATTATCAACAACATTTCAAACAGCTTACCCATCCATACTTAATATGAAGCAAAGACCTCATATAAAAGCTTTTATTCATTCTAACATGCTATAACATGCAATTCACAATTTTAAAATGCAAAAGGCTTTAAACATGCAAAGAACATGCACGTGATAGATTCAGGATACAACACATAAAAGAAATATAGCATGTGCTCTTTGTGTTTTAACTTCCATGAGAAACCGATACAATACATAAAAATATATATATATATAACATCAGCGCACATTCTTGCATCAACATACATGTTAATAGTACACATCAAATACCTTCCATCATCAAGCTTTACAAAGTTAATTGCTACATCATCTGAACCTGTATACTGCTGGCCTTTCACTAAGCGGCATCGGATGCCTACACTGTCGG
Source organism: Melaleuca alternifolia (assembly GCA_019926035.1). NCBI lineage: Eukaryota > Viridiplantae > Streptophyta > Magnoliopsida > Myrtales > Myrtaceae > Melaleuca > Melaleuca alternifolia. Next base: position 851,995 of record JAGKPW010003076.1, on the reverse strand, counting down.
CCAAAACCTGTGCAGGTGTTTCAAGCAATTCATAGATGTTTCAGAAGTCAAAATAAGCATAAGCAATTCCAAATTGAAATACAGTCACAAAAAAATGCATAAGAGACTTCACACTACATAAAACCGAGAGAAGATAAAAGGACACACATAGGCAGAACATTAACGTACTTCAGGAAAAACTGTACCATACAGACACTTTCGTAAGCAACAGTTTAATTATAATAATTACTATCGAACAGTATAGGTTGTGCAAATCTGATTATAATCTACAGTAATCTCTCCAGAAAAATTAGAGAAAAAATAAAGTAATTGTAACAGATTTATAGAATCTAGGAAAGAAACCAAAACTGACTATTACCGTAAATATATAATAAAAAAAAGAGTTTGTACCTTAAACAACAAAGCACGATGCCGAGCCATACCGATAGTCAAGGAACCAAGAGGCAAAACCATACTTCCAAGGGTTGATTTCAAACTATAGCCAAGGCTTTGCCATGCTCTTAACATGTTCTCTGGATCTGCAACTGGTCCACCCATGTAGTCTGAAACTAAAACAGCTAAGTTTCTCACCAAATTACCGTGTAACAAGCCAAGAGATTCTGATCTTGATCTGGCTGCCATCTCTAGAGCTTTCTCTTCCAGTCTCAATAAATTGGAATCTGCAGCTCTGTTGATCAAAACCGCTTCCCAAGCAATATTTTCAGATACAGGTGTTCCTTGCAAATCAACAAGTGAAGGCATTCTCCCTGAGGTTGACGCAGTCAGGACCCCATATAGATCATAAAAACCATCCATGATTTTGTCATCATAGCTAAGAGCATTGTAGTTCTGTTAATCATTGACAAATCTACGGTATGAGATGGGTTAGAAAAGAATAAGCCTAACAAAAAAGAAGAAAATGTAAAGAAGAAAGTGTAAGATCAGCTGGAGCACATGATTCTAGATCCATAGAGCACCTCCTAAGGTAATCTAGGTTGGTTATTTTCACTACAAGCATCAATCTAGTCAGCTATATGATGCGCAAAGTTAAGAGACAACAAAACTCAAGCAGAAACAAAAGCTCCTAATTTGGGCAAACATGCAGATAGACAGAATTCTTCCAAATAAATTCCACAAGATCATGAGATCTTTGAGCTTGTACCATTTTACCAATAAGACGAAGGCTCCTAGTTTCTCCTCAATAACTCTAGATGATAAACCTCATGTAGCTAAGGAAATATTTAAAGGAAAAAAAGAAACTAGACTTGAGATATTCATAGTGCATTTTGCCCACCCAGCAAGTTAAGGTTGCATCTGAAGACTTACCATAGAGCAACTAGGAGAGACTAAGGTCATATATCTTTTCAAACTCAGTGCTCAAATTTGAAGATACTCAGCAGAATAGCAGGTAGTTCAGTTTCAGCTAGAACAGGTAAATCCAATTTCATAATACTATCAACCAACCAATACACCTCAATTGAAATAGATGGCCAAAAACATTGTCCCTTCTTTCCAGCTATAATTCTCAATTGTATGATAAGGTAGCACAGATCCTGGGAAGTATCAACGTCGTATTTGTAAGTTCAGTAAGACCACTGCCAAATGTTCTAAAAGCTTAAACTGTTAAATGAAGGCATGATCTAATATCTAATTACTTTTAACACTCCCTCTCATGCTTAGCATGATCTTTTCGCCTAATACTAGACGTGAAGATATATAATTGAGGACGCAAATGGGAGCCTGGAAAGATTCGAACTCAAGACCTCCTGCTCCGATACTATATAAGATTTTGCAAGACCACTGCCAACTGTTGTGAAAGCTTATGCCATTAGATGAAAGCCTGATTTAATATTCAATTACTTTTAACAGTATTCGATATAGAATGACATGGTAACCTCTTCCTATATTGTGGACCTGCCAAGTGGCTTCCAAAAGTCACACTGGAATTACACATTTTCACCAGTCCTTCCTATTGCCACTCATTAGGATTAAAGCTATCTTCTAACTGATTCTGGAAGATTATAACTCCCATCTGGGGGGGCTCTGAAGGAAGACAAGAAGAAAGAGAATAAGAGAGAGGTTAAGACAAGAATTCATTCTAAAGTAAATTCGAGCTTAGTTCAAACATGTCTCAGCACCAGAAAACAACACCAATTTTTTTCATTATCCTACATGAGCGATTTGGCATTTCATTTTATTGATACACACAAACGGACTGGAGCAGATTTGGGTCATGGATCATTCTATAGGAAAGCTCAAGAAAAATTGCTGCAATCATTATAATGCAGTGACAAATTCTTTTCAGTTGCTCTTGCCAATAGTCAATCAGGTTCGGTTAAATAAGTGCCCTAACACAGAACTTGAAATAGTAAACAATTACACAAAAGTCCACATAAAATGCAGTTGCTACATTTTTCTGACAAAAGGCATATTGTACTTTCTACCAGTTATTTCTCTAGTAGAGATCGCATGAAAAAGGAGGAGCAAAAGTGAAATGTACATCATCAGTAGCCCAAAAACTACTTAGTAAAACATAATTCAATCCTTCTCTTTTGATGCTATTCTCTCATAAGAAGCGGGGGAAGATGACAACTTACCCAGTATCTATAGGCAATAACCTCGGCCGGAGTATTATCTGGAGCACCAGATCCCAAACTAATCTGCTTGACAGCCTCAATTTGCACCGCCTCAGGATCCTCCCTTGCACTCAGCTCCATCGCCAATTGTATTTGATACTCCTCCTCTACATCAGGATCTCTAGAGTTAGACTCTGAATCCCGCAGAGATGAATCTGGATCATTATCCACTCCACTGACAGTGACAGAATCAGATGGCTCCATTGGCTCTCCCTTAATTTCATTTGAAGATGAAGGGGCACCATGTCCATGCCTATTAGTAACCGAGTGTAACCAAGAAGAAAGCCCTGAAAAGGGTCTGTGCTCACTCAAATGATATGATCGTGCTTGCGTGAGTCTATCAGGCGACGATAATACGTCACAGGCCTTACTGCCCATAGATGAACTAAGCTCTTCCCTATCTTCTGTTTGATTCGACATGATGTGGAGCTTCTTCATAAGGTTCTTCATTGTCTCCTCACGAAGCCGCGGTAAAGAATACTAAAGAAATAGAAGTCCGGCCATAGACATCTCCATTGTCTTGGACCAAGCATGAAATCCCCCAATCTCTCGAACCACAATCCACTAAATACAAAAAAAATCTACCCCAAAAGAACGAACGTTGACCTCAAAACAAAACCATACAATCCAGCGCTCCAAAAGCCATTATCAACCCAAACCCAGTAAAGATTTGCCCGATATCAAGACGCCCAGATGCTTAAACGGGAAGATAACATCCCCCTCTTCGCAGACAAGTGAAGATAGACAATCGAGTCAAAAAGAAAAAAAAAATCTGCGAGAAATAAAAGAAGTTGAATCCAAGATTACCTTTTCTAACAATCAAGAAACAAAGTGCCAGGAGAAGTCCAGAACGAGACAAGTGGGCGCATGGAAGGAAGAGAAGAGACCCTCCAGTGTGGAAAAAAGGAGAAGCTGCAAGCCGGGCAAGGACAGCGAAGAGGAAGAAGAACAAGTTGGATCGCAGGGACTTCAAAGAACGAAACCAACAAGTGACCCACTTGAGCTACGAGAGGCACGATCGATTTCACGCTCCCAGAAAGCCAAAAAGAAGAGGAAAAAAAGAAAAGAAAAGTCGAAACTGGTCAGAAACTCGTCTCCCCTCTCTCTTCTCTCTCTCTCTCCCCCAAAAAGTCTGCAGTTCGATGATAAAAAAACAATCTTTTTTTACGGGTGCCCTGCCAAAAAGGACGAAAGAGCGATTGCATCCATTTTCCAAACAGAGTCAATATATTGAAAACCGTCATACATTCTCAGTCGATTATTAAAGAAAACCAAAAGGGGACCAGAAAAATTCTGTCTTTTTTTCAAAAACATTTCTCCCTCCCTCTCTCTGTGTTGCAGTTCCAGAGCAGTGGGTTGATGACTGAGAAAAACGAGGATCAGCTAAAGCATAAATGGAGAAGAGAGAGACGAATTCCTCAGCTTCCATGTTCATGCTATCCTATGAATTTGTCGTACGTGATTCGCGTCGAAGGGGTCGCTTCTTTCGTAGACAACAAGAAGGCCCGTGAACTCTTTCCGGAACTGGAACAGAGTCTTTTGACTCTGAATCGATAAACCGTGAATCTCGATGAAGCGTGCGTCAATGCACGACATGGCTTCGGTAATTCTAACGGCTGCCATTCTTGAATTATACTCTTCTTCCTCTTCTTCTTTTTTATGATTGGCCTGAAAAAATTTGAGCAGATAAACAATTCAAGACAAAAGAGCTAAAAAGAGGACGTTTTCTTCTCGGCTTCGAAGTAATCTTTGCTTCGGATAAGGCGTCGAGTCCATCGACCGGCCGAATTTTTCACTAGTCAACTTCCTCGTGCTCATTCAGATTGCTCGAGCAGGGCCCACTTCAAGTATTTATCTGAAAAAAAAATTCCATAAACATTTTACGAAGTATCGATTTTTTGTACGTGATCTTTGAGAAAAGAAAGTACGATAAAAAGAACCAATAATCATATGGAAGCGATGTGAAGAATCACGTTTTTCTCGCTCTATCCAAATGAGCAAATGATATTTTTTTTCACAAGATAAATAGGCCGACTCATTTTAAACCTGATGAGTGATAGGAACAACTTCATCGTGACAATGTCAAGAATTTTTTTTAACCCGTCATATTGAAAATGATAATCTTTATCCTTCTTAAATTAGAGAGAAAATCACTGAACAAAAAAAAAATGAAACCTTGCATATCTTAAAAAGTGTCAATATCTTAGTCACGAATTTACAAAGTTTTGAATGAAAGGGGTGTCTCCATTTTACTGAAGACATATTTTTCTCTACTATTTTCCCCTAATTTCTACATAAAGTAAATTTAAATACTTCACTTCCGTACTCTTCACGGTAAGAAAAATTACTTTTTCCTTGCGCTCCTTTCTTCATTTCCTAAAAATTCTCTCGCACTGAGCCCTAACTGTAGAATTGAGACTTTTTCTTCTGCTCTCATTATGTGTAATGTGGAAATTAGCTACTCTTAGCAAATTCTCGTTAATGACGTGCATCTGAAAATGTTTTTCAATTTCGTCCTATCATTTTGTGCAATGGCATCCATAAGCTCGTCGCTAGAATTATTGTCAATGGATTTCACAATAACTTTGTCCTGAGTAGGATAGGTGTCACTAACATCATATCATACAAGAAATTATCCATTCCATAAATACCAAATGAAGGCTCCTCGACCTCCATGTTCATCAAAGTAGGCCTTACTAAAGCTTATGATCGTGTTGAATGGATCTACATCCATGATGTACTCTACCCTGTTAAACTTTACAAATGCCGGATCCGCCCCTTTAAACTCCATCTTTTTTCTCTCTCTTTTCCATCGGTTCACGAAAAAAAATTACAATTCAAAGTTCATTCATTAAACTAAATTTAAGATTCAACGTGTTTTGCCAAAAGACACAATAGGTGTATTTGGTTCGGCTTTCTCAATGGGTTTTAGGGAAAATATAGTGCTTAGTTATCATTTTGAAAAGGTTTTGAGGTGAAACACTGACTTTAAGAATAATGAAAGCTATCAGCATTTCTCTAAAGTTCATTTTCAAAATTGAATCAAACGTAGTCAATGTCTTGGAAAATACTTGAACGATGTTCCCCCTCGGCAGAAAAAAGAGAGAGAAAGAGTAAAAAACACATTTCATTTTTCCCTTTTGAATCGGGCAAGAATGATGGGGACAGAAATCGTCCGAGAAAAGGTTGCCAAAAGTGATGCTTATCATCCAATCAGTAACTGGTGACCGGCTAAAGAGGGAACCTAATAATCTTTCGAAAAAGCCGAGACTGCTTTCTCTTTACCCAATTCATCCGGTAAACGTCCGGTCAATTCCGTCCCACGAAATTCCAATATCATATTTCCTTGATGCAGTTGAAAATTCGAGGTCCTTCGCATCTTAACCACTTCCATCTTCATCTTAATAAAAAAAAATGGGTATAAAATAATCTCAGAAATTAAACCCATCACAATTCATAAGTTGAATTTTAAATTTTTTTATTCCTTATGTACCACTTTTTAAAATGAATTATGTCGTATTTACCGGTCTAGCATGCCCAATTCCATCTTAAAAATCAAACCCGTCGTAATTCATAAGTTGAATTTTAATTTTTTTATTCCTTATATACCAATTTATTTAAAATGAATTATTTCGTATTTGCCGGTCCGGCGTGCCCAATTCACTCCGAATAATCGTTGACTCGGTTGAGGGTAGCCAGTGAAATTTGGTGGAGGCAACATTTTTAACATACGTGGAAAATTCTCATCCAGTAGTTTTAATGGCGCAATATTGGAAAATCAAACATATGACAAATCAATTTTAATTTTTGAGGCGGGTTGACGGTTGACCGGGGAATTCCAAATTCTATTATTGGACGTGCAAGATGCGCCAATCTTGCAAAAAGGGTAGAAATGTAAATGGCTAAGAATGACTTTTTTTTTCTCCTTCTTATTTTCCACGGAATGATTGCAAGTTTTAGTTCTGATTCAAACTTCCAATTTAACACATTGAGCACGTTCTCTTCTTTTTTTTTCCGGGTCGATTTATCTAACATATTTCACGATCATAAAGAAATCGTTAGGAGAAAAAATTGAGGACGTGTCGAGATAAAAAAAAAAATTCTCCCCGACCTCACACTGTCGTCCCGTCTTGGATAAGTAAGAAAAGCCCCTTCTGTAAATGAAATTCATCTCGAATCGTCATCCAACTTCTTTGCGATTCAGATTCTTGACGATGCCGTTCAAATTCGACAGTACCCGAATCCCGGAAACCAACAATACAGCATGCTTCAAACAATCGGAACTTCTAGTATCATCGAATTAAAAAACTTTCCAACAAATGCCGCAGAGACTCCGGAATAGTTTAATTCTTTGAAGTTCCCTCCTTAGCAATCTTCCCACCTAATCCCCTCGTTGCTAAAACTTGTTTAGTGGTGGGTCCAAATGATGGAGATTATCTCATAATTTGAAATTAACATAAAGGGTACGATCCAAACCTTTAATACTATTCTATACTATTTCTCTCCTCATTATTGCATTCTTTTTCCTTGGCCGATCAAAGTTAAAATATAAAGAGCATATGATACATTTCTTTAATGGTAATGTCCCTATCTTGGAAAAGCAAGCCTTGTGAATTTAATATTATCTTGCTCTCCACGAAATCAATAGTGCCCACCAATTGCCACCAATTGATCGTGGCTTGTATAATGCAATTCTATGTCAACGCAGAGAGAAGTGTGGTCTCTTCTTCTTTGGTGTGCATTAAACTATAATAGAAGTCCTGTTCTTGTTCTTTGGGATAAAGTACCAAAAGGGAGAGAAAATCACAATCATGAACACGTCAACGGAAGCAAATTATGAATATTATAATGGGTTGTGTATAATATATTTATATAGGGAGATGTACAATTAATTCATAATTAGCAGTGGGACTAATTTGGATTAGACATATCTAAAGCTTAATGCTTTTTTTTACTCCTTTTATTTATGTTTTTTTGGCAAAAAGCTTGAAGCTTATCCCATGCGGAATGCACGAGACCCCACAAGACGATGACAAAAAAAACTCTAAATTATAGCCATTTTGATACCGACGTCTTAAATTATCATTGTGTAGTCGGAAAAAAAAAATTGTGTCGCAATGATACAAGTTTGAATACAAGTGACACGGGAAATTTTTTTACTGAGACTAGTGTTGTATCGGGCAGAGTTTAGGATTTTCATAATAAACAAAGGGTGTTATTGTCACGACTATATAAATTTTGGAGATTTTTTATGATTAGATAAAATTATGTGCTTAGTGGATTTTTCTTTTTTGCAAGACCGATCGCCTTTTATATTTTTTAAAGTCAATGATGAGTAGGAAAGAACAGATATTCGGCGGCTAAAAGGTTCCTCTAATGTTTGTCTCCCTTTCTTTTATAGAAAGTGAATCCCTTTTTTAGATGATAAAATGGCAACACGACCACGGATCTCGAAGGTTGAAAAAAAAAAAAAAGGAACAGCCCGATTCGCGCTACAAATTCAAGTTTATGATTCAAATATCATTCAAAAAAAGAGAGTTTGAAATCCAAGCCGATCGGCTAATTAATCGAGGACGTCCGAGTGTTTAAAATCATACTCTTTTTTTTTTTTTATAACCGATGACTCCACCACGTACCCCCGTGCTCGAATGTCACTAAAGAGCCAAGCTCATATATCTCGGGGAAGATTAGTACATGATCACAACAATATCGTGACCTTCAACTTAAGACGTTAATAACTGCCAAAAACCATACTTTCTTATGATTTATTTTTCGGCTCTTTTTTTTTTTTTTTGCAACATGAGATTTCAGTTGTTGGGCATTAAAGACCGGGCATGGCTACAATATGTTTTAATTATGAAGTTGTAAGATATATATTTCATTAACCAAGGTCTCGAGCATATACTCCTTGAAAATATTTTTAAATTTTTGACATATTGACTTTTGTTATGACACACCCAACATTTTTTGCTTAATTAATTTTATTTTTTTTGGGTTTTAGAGAGAGAGAGAGAGAGAGTGGTGGTCCAAACGGGGATGGGCGACCGGGGCTTTTAAATGCTGAAAAGCAGAGTCTGTGTGTGTTTTATCTACGACTCCTCTCCCTTTGGAAAGCGTGGGCTTTCCTTCGCCCAGTCGTCGCCCGGAGCGCGTCACCAGCACGCGCTTCTCTCCCATCTACCCAATCCGAGTGCCAGCCTGCCAGGCAGCTTCAAATTTTTCTCTGCTCCGTTCTCTCCCTGCCCCCCTCTTTTTTTTAATTGTGTGTCCCGTTTATTTGTCGAAAAAGTAGAATGATTTGAAAAATAATTATTTAAAATAAATCGCTTCTAATGCTCATAAAAATAAAATAGATAAAATCTTTTTAATCATCTATGGAGATATGAAATATTATGCATGGTGAAATATTTTTCCGATGGCTAGTTATCTCAAGCAATATAGACTATCATTTTAAAAAAATATTTTTCAAATTAATCATTCTCTGCAAGTAGATCTGTTTATTTATTTTAGCTCAAAAAATTCTTCGTCTTTCATGATTAATTAGGTGAATGGGCCGACGGTCGACAGGATTTTGAGAATTTAAAAATTGAAAATTTTAGTGACATGTTATTTAAATTTTCTAAAACTTATCATGAAAGAATAATTGAATCTTAGAACTTGCAAAAATGTAATTAAATTCTCAAACTTGTCTCATTGATTCGGTCGAGTTCTTCCGTTAACTTTATCTAAAATGGCTAATAGAAAATGCTGATCTAACTTTTTAAAATATTTTATCTTCCTTATATGATGATGATGATGTGGCTAAAATGCGAAATATAAGCATAAAATGATGTCATTTTGATTAAAATATGCTTTTTGATATAATTTAAAAAACCAGAAAAAGTAAAATAAAACAAATGAGGGGCTAGTGGTCACTGCCTGATTCTAAGTTCTTTTTTTTTATACCAGTTTTGTTTAAACAAAAATTGTATTGAAAATTAGATTTGGATGGAAAAGATTCATTTTAGTCACATCATCATCACGTAAGAGAGAAAAATTACAATAACAGACACGTCAAAACTTTCCGTTAGCCAAGTCAAAGGGGACTAATGAAAGGATACGACCACATCAATTTGACAATGTTTAAGATCCGACTACACTTTTTATAGATTTGATGACTCAATTGCTCATTCATATTAAGTTTTAGGACATGCAAAATTGTATATTCCCATCAATCAGGTTAATATAGGGTTAATAAAAGGACTCAATCGTATCAATTTGACGATTTTTAAAATTTGATTACACGTTTTGTAGATTTTAGGACTTGGACTACTCATTCATAATAAGGTTTAGGACATATAAAATCGCATTATTGGAGGGGGAGAGGCGCCGCAACTTTGAAATTATAAGGGTTCAGCCAATCAAAAGGAAGAGATGGGAAGCAGGAACTTTTCTCCGACTCCGATTGGATTATTACGCCGTGAGCCACAGCGCGTACGTCGCTCGCGCCCATCCTTTATTTCTTATTCTATTTCACCTTTTCTCTTCTTCTGTTGCCAATTTCATTTCGAAAGTGACTTCTAGGGTGACGTCATAATCACATTCAAAAAGACAATTAAATGGATTCATTTCTTGTAATATATATTCAGAGGTATTGTGAAATTAGCTTATTTGTGGTAAATTTTATTTATCAGCGATAACCATTATTTCGCCGAACTTTCTTATATGAAAGCTCCGTTCGTTTCAGGGAAAATAACTTCAGGAAAATATTTTTTAACGTTTATTTCATGAAAAATAAAATAGTCAAGTAAAATAAATGATAAAAACACTTTCAAAGTAGTAAGGGGAAATTTTTTTTCATGTTCTTCGTTTACCTTTAAATATCGCAACCTCTAACAGCATGTCTTGACCTTGCTTGAGGCCGGCGAGCCGGAGGCCTTTAACAAACAAACACCGGAAAATATTATCGTTTTCCAGCTTGGACTCGTGAAACGAACAGAGCCAAAGATGATAGTTTCAAATGTTAGAGGCTAAAATGCATTAAATTGTGGTAAAGTTTTTTCTTACAAGTAAATATAGATTCCCATTTTTACTCAATAAAGTAAAGTCGTTACATGTAAATAAATACCAAATCTTATACTGATGAAGAAAAATAAGAGTTTACGTTTGCGAAGAACAAGTTATTTTTAATTACATATAATTCATTAAGGTTTAACGTACATAATTTTTCCGTCCTTTTACTTTTCTTTTTTTTATAAATTTTGTCCTTATTTATAAGATTTCGTTGGAGAAATATCTTATGATGTGTGGTTGTGCGGTGTTTGATTAGACAATAGATCAAGTCATCTATTCATTTACCGCAGATAAGATCATTTACCACTAACCCAATAAATTTTTTACCCCAAAAGAAGTAGCGTTTACTGTTTTCGAGATATTCATAGCAAATCAAGAAATGGACGGCCGACGTTATTTTTCTATGGCGAGAGATCTCACCTCTCGACATGTTGATCTCGCCGCTAGAAGCAAAAATAACCCTTTTCAAAAACATTTTTATACGGTCACCTATTTTAAATAGCAAATTTCTAATTGTCGAAGAAACATCATAAAGTTCTACGAAAAACAAAGGATGTGATGATTGGGTAATTTACTAAAGAATGTGTTCGAAAATTACACATTTTAACAAATGCGTGTTTGATTCTTTGAGGCCGGGCTTAGCTCGGGCCGCATCGGTTCGGGCTATATAGCAGAAGAGCCTTGTCTGTCTACCCGAAATTGCTACCTGAACCCTTTTGACCGAGCAAGCTCTAGCTCAGGCCTTTGTCCAGTGCTCCTCCGGTGGTCTCCGTTGATCATATTGAGAAGATCGGCGTCCACATAACTCTAGACAGTAGAGAGGGACGAGACCCGGAAGACGCGCACCGCACGGGACTCTCCGGCGAGTGGACATTCCGCGCTGCATCAGAATGGAAATCCATGCGTACAATGGTATTTCGAGCAAACCCGGAAAGCTTGCGAGCAAAATAGCATCGAGGAATCTGAGTAAACTCAAAATGTAGGGGAAGGGCAAAGCATAATAATCTCCACAATGCCGGAGACTAAGCATTCTTGCTCAGACACCATAAGCTCATCTTGCCTACCGCAGCCTCCCTCGAGATGAATGAACAGGGCTTGCACAATCTCTTCCTGCGACTACTTTTCCCTTTAGAGATTTTACACTAACAGTAGTTTTCGCTTACAAGCATCCAATGCTCCGAAGCAATGAAGCACATATACATGCCAAGAAATAGGTTGGGCATGAGATTCGACCGACGCATCTCAGCTCAGAAAGCATCGATCAGTATACGACATCTAAGAAGCCTATATATAGGGAGCACAATGATCTACAAAAGATTCGCATTTGGAGTTGAAAGAACAAGAAAAGCACTAATACCCAATGAGTCAGAAAAGAATTCAACAATCATCGAAAGCATGCACAGAGTTACCAAGTCGATGAAAGGACACTTGGAAACATGGGATATTTGATCACCACGCTCAAGCCAGCAACCAACAATTAGAACAGTGCAGACAACACCAAAGCAAGTGCTGATTAATATTCGATATTATTTCAGGAAAGAGGCGAAATGTTGCCGAATTTGCAATTGCAACAACACAATACAGATTAACTTAAATGAGGAACATTGATTTATCACCTGATTGCTGCACAGAGGAAAAGAAACTCCCATGTTCAGATAAAAATCCTCCTACCGAATTAACACTAACCAATACTAAAACTTGCCACACCCTACACTCAGCTTTACAGACCCCTTTCTCTTGTGAAGTCTCTGTTAGAACAAATTGTACAGCTAAACTGATCCTCCCATCTATTCTGATTCTCACAACAGAGTCCAAGATCTACCGCCTTGCAACTTCTCCCTCAGCTCGGCGCGACGGAACTTGAGCCTACGATTGGCACTGCAGTAAAGTCCATTGTTGTTATGGCTTCCAACTCCTGAATCGCATCGACAGCACTAATCGAACTAGTCAAGTGAGGCCTCAGTACACCAACGGCTTCCTTGATTTTCAATTGCTACAGAACACATACATAATTAGACAGATATAATCCCCACTTCTCAGTTGAAAGAAAATAAGTTAAGTGCCAACTTCTAGATTAGAAGAAACTTTTTGACTCACGATATATTCCAATGCCCGGCGAAAATCATCATTGGACCCTGCCGCCAAAGAAGCTCCAAGTGCCGCATTCTAGTCGTATAAAATTTGGGGACAAACAAAAGATCAGCAATTGCATTCATATATTACATTGAATAAGATACAATTTTCTAGATTCACCTGTACAATGAAGCATAGCTAATAACAAAAGTTCCTTTCAAACAATGCAGGGCCATCACAATCACAAAAATATCAACTAGTAAATGCAACTTGATAAAGCAAGGGCATAAGGAAAATTAACCAGAAAATCACGCAATTTTATAACATCTTTGGCAATTATTTTTAGATAAATTATTGTTCCTCAAATAGCATAAGTTTTGAGAAACCAAGTAAAGAAAGCAAGAAAATGGCACAAAGGAAACAACATGACACCAGGATACCAAGCTCATCCCAGTGTACACCAGCATTAAGGTTAGTGTAGCTGCTATACCGATAGACCCAAAAGAGTATTCTCCCAAACTGTGCCACTTGTATGGATTTTCCAAATTTGGCAGTTTTTTTTTATTGCTAAATTATGAACATTGATTGATGTCATTTGTCGTCAGATAATCCACGCAAAGGTTATTAATGCCATCGCCTGACAAAGTTGATTAACTTTTTCATCTATTCAAATTTTTTTCACAACTACTTATTTAGTTTTTTATTTTTCCTACTCTCTACTGCACTCTTTATGCATTCTCAATTACTTTATTTTGTACCTTTTATAATTATAGTAAGCTGCATATATTGGAAGAAAATCATTATATCACAAAAATATAAGATTAGGCCAAATGTCATTATGTTTTCACAAGCATATTATCCAATATATATGATTATAAAAATGACTAAGGAGATAGGCAATTGTGTGTTTTGCCAACTTTAAAAATTGTTCCAATCATGAAGCAGTAAAGCAGATTAATGATATTGCTTTTGCCACCACCCCAAATGCAAACTGATAAACTTCAACCATCATCTTCTGTAATCCCATAACACAATTATGTCCATGAATAGTAGAAAAAATCACTAACTACAATAAAACCCTATAAGTGAAATTCTGGTAGTTATAAAAATCTAACAAATCTTCACTGCTTTTTCTTTTTCTTCTTTTTTTCTTTTATGGTGGCATCAAACTTGCTTAGACTAACTATAGAAGCTCTCAATCCAAGCATTTGACTGCAATCGTCACTGAACTTTCTTAGAATTGGAAGAAATTCCTTTAGCATGAATTATGGTCCTCAACTAGTGCTCCAAACTTTGTGAATTTCTTTTATAATCAAAATGAACACCATTCGAAGTATAAATAGATGATTTGAAACTCCAAATCAAACAAGATCAAGCACTTAACCTAATATGACCCGAACTTTCTTAGGATGAAAAGTTCTACTAGAATGAGCTATGTCCCTCAACTTGTGCTTCAAACTTCGCAAAATTCTGTTAGGATAAAGATTGACACAATTTCAAGTAAATGAGATAATAGGACTTTTTACTTTCCCTCCAAAAATTTCAAATGAAAAAAATTAGGGAAATAACCATAAAAAAATTCCCAAATTATGCCCACCTTGGCACATTCACTCTAAACTATTTTTTGCGATACCAAAAATCCCAAACTTATACTTGTATGACATGTATACTTCAAACTTTTTTCTACAACATCATAGGCCCCAAACTTATACCTGTGTTATACATTTATCTACAAACTTTTTTTTGTGCCACAAAAATTCTGAAACTTTTTCCTATGGCATCAAATTTTAGGGGTCATTGCATCGTATAGATATAAATTTGGGAATTATAAAGTCATACGGAGAAGTTTGGCAAAAATACGTCATATTGTGCAAGTTTGGGGTGAATAGGTATATGTTTAGGGTTTTTGATGTAACCAAAAAAAAGAAAGTCATGGTCAATGCATCACAGTGGTCATGGTTTAGGGTGTTTGGTAGCTTCTACCAGGAAAAAAGAACAATAATTCTAGAGTCACTAGATTGAAGGTTAAGAAAAGTAAAAACCACTCTAACTAGAAACTTACCTATTTACATAAGATCCAAAATTAAGCTGTGCAATGTGAAGCTTCCATCGGCTACTCTAGAATTCATTTAAATCCTTTAGCCAAAAAAAAAAAAATTTGCAATACTTCCGTACTATAGCAAAAGGAGAATGTCAGTTTCCATCTCCCAAGAGAAGGATAGCTCAAAATTTTAAATATTATCAAATGTTTCGCCTTAAAAAATTAACTATTCTAATAGTACTTTTGTACCAAAAACTAACTAGTCACACGAAGTTATGCATACAAATGGTTTTCATTGTGTATGCACACCGTAAAAAGCTCAAAGAACAGATATTCAACAAGATTTTTTACATGCACACCTGCTGCAAAATTATAAGTAACCGAGCACTTAAATGTAATTCGCCATTATTTGACCAAGATTTATAAGATCCAAAAAGGAACTATCACATTACTCAAAGGAAAGCAATTAGACAAATATAATTTGGTTTCATTCAAGCAAATATATCTCTTGGAGTTCAGGTCAAACAACTTTCATAACACGAGAAATTATTTTCGATTTTGCAATTTTATGGTATTCCACTAGTAAATACAAAGCCAACCACCATTATCAAGAGCTCACTTAACTACTCACAGAATTGGCTCAGAAATCTCATTAATTCAACCTCCATCTCCCTCATATATACTCAGGACCAAAATAACTACTCAAGAGTGATGTCCCCTTAGCAAAATTTGAATTAAGAAATGCGTACCTTCCTAGGTCTGCCCATGGGTCTTCCTGTGCTCTTCTTTGATGCCAGCGCCACCGCTGGCCTCTTCCCCTTGCCGCTACCTGGCGGCCGGCCCCGCCTCTTCCCGAACACAGCTAGTGCTGCTCCAGTGGAAGCCACGGAAGCACCAGCAACAACATTCTTTCTAGGCCGGCCCCGTGGCTTTGGCCCATTTTGCATGCCATTTGCCAGCACAGCCGCAATACTCGGCTTCAGAGGGCGACCCACACGACTCTTCGCCACCCCACTCTTCGGCGGACGCCCTCGGCCCCTCTTGGCCAGGACATCCCCAGCCATAGGCACAGGGATGGGCACGGGACCGCCATCTGGGCCTTGGGTCACCAGCACAGGTTCGGCAACCCCAGCAGGAGGTGCCGGTGCAGGAAGCCCCTCCAGCTTCGCCTTCGGCGGGCGGCCGCGGCGCCGCTTCGACTCCGAGCCCTCCGGGGCAGCCGGCAGGTTCGGTGGGCTGATGACGTCGCCAGATCCGGGGACCTTGTAGGATTTCTTGACCATGACGAGGTGGCCGCTGTTCTTGAGGCGCTTAAGTTGGTGAGTCAACAAGGCCGAGTGAGTGGGCGGCAGGTCGGCGTAGGTCTTCTCGATGAACTTGGATATGGCCCTCTTGCTCGACCCGTCCCTCTCTTTCAGAGCTCCGATTGCCGCGTATATCATCTGCGCCCGGACGAAAACAAGAAAACATCCCCACCAAGCAAAATCACTCACCCCACAAAATCAAGAACAGCCTCGCTCGCTCGAGACTCAAGAGAAAGAGCAAGACAGAGAGAAAGAGAGAAATTTTCACTGACCTCAGCGTAAGGAGGGTGGTTTTGAACAGGAGCAACGGCCGGAGTCGGGTTCGCCGCGACATGGGTCGAGTGGTTCTGAGCCTCGCCCACGACGGCGGTGGCCGCGGGGGCCTCCACGGCGGCCACCGGCGGTGCCGACGGCGGAGGAGGAGGGGCGAAGGGGGGAGGTATGTAGGGCGGAGCGAGAGGTGGATCCATGGATCCGCGCGAGAGAGAGAGATTCACAGCGAGAGCAGTCAGAGAGACGTTGGTGGATTTCTTTTCCTTTTTTTCTTCGGGCAAGGAAGCGAGGGTTTCGCCATTTCTTTTTTTTTTTCTTTTCTTTAAGGTGGGGGCCTAGAGAGATGAAGATGAATCGGACGGTGGAGAATGGCAGAGGATCAAATTGACTCGGATTGATGACGTGGAGGGCTTTGCATTTCCTTTGTCCCTTCTCGTTTTATCTTCCCCGAGCCACCAGCCCCGCCAAGGTAATGATTCATTTATGGTTTAGTGGGGGAAATTTTCAAACGATAGGGTGACGTGGAATCGATTTTTGGGTATTCGAAAATGATGCTAATCTCAAATAAAAAGCTTGAAATTATCGGCTTTACTTTCGAATAGAAGAAGAAGAAAAAGCAGGAGGAGAAGAAAGAAATTTGCAACAAAAGCAAGTGATCTTGGTAGGGGTGATTGGTTCTTCGGATGATCCGATTTTGTCCCGGATTCAGGAACCGGACTGACTGATCTTAGAATTGGCCGATCTTAGGATGGGTCGGTCAGTCCGATTCTTGGGCTAGTAGATCATGTGTCCTTTGACTTCAAGAGATTATGCGGATTTTCGGAAAAGTGAGGCTCGAGAGTGGAAACGAGAGAGATAATAAGAAGAAGGGAATTCGTAGAAAGGGAAACTAGGTCAGTTCTAATTTTCGGTCAAGATGAGCCGGTCCCGCCCTCCTAGTAATCGGGAACATATTTCATTTTTAGAACCATGGATTTGACCAAAATTTCGATAAATCAAACCAATCTGGCCGGTCCGATTCGGGCGATTCTCAAATTGGGCGATCCATCTTGCTCAGCCCTAGATTTTGAGGTTTGTTTTGAAGCTTGGATAGACTAACTTTTTTTCAATCTTGGATGTTTGATATCACTTGAATATCTTTCGCCCAACATAAAACTAAGACAAATTATCCTAAAGTCCATATCCATTCGTAAGTTCGACAATTATCAACAGTCGCTGTGATGATGGTGTGAGAGCACAAGAATCTAGTTTCGGGATTCATCTTCGAAGAAAAAAATGCGCATCGAATTGCATTGCAATAATCATTTTCTATGTCCAAACTTAGGTGTGGGCCAACAACTCAAGACTAATCAAACAAGAAATTCGACCGGTCGCAATAATGGCAACCACTATATTTCGACCATCCAATTAAAACATTGCTCATAAAATAGTAAAATATTAGAGAAGATTGCTCAATTTCTTTTTTATATATTTGATTTGCTTGATTCCTGAAGTAGTTTGGGAGCTGACCCAAATCCATGGATGAACCCCAAATAACAAGTTGACGCGTCTGTAGGTGACATAATTTGTCCCCTAAGATAAAAACAAATTGGGGACTATATCAATCGGTCCTTGATTAGAGGCTTTGATTCGATTTTTCTTTTGCTTCGTGCAATCTCTTCAAGTCGTCTCATAGCACGGACTTCTTTGTGCGGTCTGATGAATAGATGGTACATATGAAAAGTGAGAGATGTCGTACTTAAAAGATTTATCATGCGATTGGTGCTCGATAATCTAATGATACTTCAGCATCGGTAATTCTAGCATTTCATGTCGACATTTGAGGACTATCTTGATTCTTACAAGTAGTTTGGGAGTTTACCCAATTCCATGGATCAACCTCCCAATAACAATTTAGTGCGTTCAGAGGTGACATAATTTGTCTCCTAAGATAAAAATAAATTGGGAACTATATCAATTGGTGCTTGACTTAAGGCTTCGATTCTGATTTTCTTTGCTTTGTGCATTCTCTTTAGGTCATCTCATAGCACGGACTTAGATGGTACCAAAGAAATGTGAGAGATGTCGTACTTAAAAGATTTAACGTGCGATTGGCGCTCGATAATCTAACGATACTTCAGCATCGGTAATTCTAGCATTCCATGTCGGTATTTGAGGACCATGCGACTTTAGTGGATTAATCTCCACTGCTAGATCAGATCAAGCGAAAGTTATGAGCAATCTCATTTTCAAATAATCTTATAATTAACTTGATGATTATTATCTTTTCCTAGAAATATATTTACATACATTAAACAATTAGCCACGAGAATAAAAATTTGCTTGGGATTCGTTACAATGGACTATTGAAAACCATCACCTAAATTTCCTAAAATTGTAGGTAACCTAACATCCAACTATATTTTGTTTGGACTATTTAAAATTCATACGTTTTTACGTTGAAAATAATGTCAAGTTTCTCCTGCGATTTTTGACAAAGAAGTCAAATCTCAAATGTAAAAGCGACGTCAAATGGACTTTTATTGCATTAGGATTTTGTTGCTAAACACTTGTTAAAAGGACAGATTGTCATTGTCAAGAAAAATTAATGAGTTAGCAAATCTTTTTACAAAAATAATCACTTGCATTACTTACAGAAATAAAATAAATGAAAAATACTTTTATTATCCACTAAATTATATTAGACATAATTTGTTGTCGATAATGAAATTTTTTTTTATCAGGTAATTATTTCAAGAGATAAAAGTAATTAATTTTAGGAAAATTAATTTCTAGATCGTTTATTTTTTGAGAAACAAATGTAGTCTAAGTTTTCAAATAAGGAAGGAGAAATTGAGAAAAATGACCCATGAATTTTAGCCTAATATGCAATGCGTTCCATGGACTTTTGATTAATTCAATGTAGCCCATGAACTTTAGCCTGATGTGCAATCTTCGAATTCTTATTTTATTCAGCTTGATCCCTAGACTTTGAGTACATGCATAAATTAGTCCATGAAATATGAAAATATTCAATGTTATCATTGAATTTGAATTAATAAAAAAGATAACATTGAAGATTTTCATATAATTTAAAGATTATATTAAATGCGTACAAAGTGTTTAATGACCATATTGGATAAATTTAAAATTAAAGTTTATATTATATATTGTGCTAAAGTTTTATATACCACCTTGAACATATTAAAACTTTAGGCACCATATTGTAGATTAGGCCAAAAATAGGGAACCATATGTAATATTTAGGGGTGCACAAAAGAAACTGAAACTTGCTCGGAATTAGACTAGCTCAGAAAACGTAGGTTCCAAGTTCTGATTTATCGGAACCAATGAGTTTGTTTCGATTTCAAGATTGAAACTGCCCATCCATATATTGCAAAAGACGTGTGGGAAGTTTGTGTTTTTAAACTTATAATGTTTTTAGTCTTCAATGTGTAGCTTAAATCCTTTCAAAGCATCACCAGGTTCCTATAATAATAAGTTTCATACTAAAGAAGAAGTACAAACCCAAAGTTTCTAAAGTGGAATGCATTGAGGGACACATGACTAGTTTTGCACTTAAAGCTCAAAGTCTAGTGAATGGTTCTGGCTACTTGAAGCGGTTTACAATTAAAGCAATCACAATATAAAGTAGCACACCACGAAATAATTCTTTAATCCTTTTGCATTTGTCCTTTGAAATACCGATGAAGATGAATGAAAATGAAAAACATATTAAAGTTTACAAGGTTGATGTAAGATGGGACCATAAAACTACACCGACTCTTATCTCTTGAATGGTACAAGGAAGATCACAGTTGACTTTGTTGAGTCAACTGTGATGAGTGCAATCACATCTTTGCTCGTATTCTTATTATGTGTGCTATTAATTGATGAATGCAATTTTGGAAGGATTGGAAAACGGTTCGATCTGGTTCTCGAGTGGACTCATGAAGTCAATGGATGATTTTTACATTTGATATTTCAGAATCGATTCTTAGTGGTCGGCTCCCAATCCCAAAACAGAGAATCGCCCATCCGGACCGTACTGGTCCTGAGCATCTCATTATCCGAATATGGAAGTTAGCATCTGTACATGGTGGCCTGGTCGTTAATCATCATGATTAGCAGCTCTTTTACGCAAAACACAGAAATGAAAAGAAAGTAATAATAGAAAGAGAAGTGGTGTGTGAAGTCCAGCCAGGTGGAAGCGCGTATCGGCTGTAGTACAGCGCACGAGCGCAGGGATGACGACGATGAAGCGCGAACCTTGATCCCGACAGAGGAAACCGATCCTTTGACCAGGTATTTGAAAGAACCAATCGAGACCCAAGAAGCCACTCGCTTGCCTGAATCGGACCGAAACGCAAAGGCCTCGCCTTTATAAAGCTCCATAGCACACCACCAATTCGCAGCACGGCTGTCTCCCTCGTCAAGCTCCACTCTCTCTTCGCCGCACTTCTCGGCGACCGTGCACAGAAGAGAGAGAGAGAGAGAGAGAGAGAGAGAGAGAGAGAGAGAGGTCACCCACGTTGTTATGTGCATTGCGCGATCGGGGTGAAGCGAGAGAGAACCAAGACCGAGTCGCAAATTACAGGCTGCCTCAGTGACCCAGCAAGATCTTATCGTCCAAAGTAATAACTTTTCTCTTTCTTCCTCCTTTTTCTTGCCCTTGTTTTAGATTTGTATGGGGAGTGGAAGTTTTGTCGACGGGGTACGTCGCTGGTTCCATCAACGTCGCTCATCCACGTCCCTCGCTGGTAGAGACGATCCAAAAAGCAGCGATAGTGAAAAAGATTGCGGTTTGGGCGAAACGAGCGTTTCCGTGAGCGGATCACGCGCGCAGTCGTCGCTAATAAGAGAAGAAGGGAAAGAACAGCAGGAGCTTTCGGTCGTTGAAGATTTTGACATCTCTGGCTTGAGCTGCATCAAAGTGCCCAAGCGAAATTACTCCAATCTTGGCCCCATGGCGCTCGCTTCCCATAAAAAGGTCAGCCTTTTTTCTTTTTATGAATTATGATCCCATCATGAATCTTGGGGCGATTTGCTGATTTCACTTGGTGGGTCTTGGTTTATCTTTGTTTGTTTGTCAGTTCTGAAGATGGGTTTGGAGTGGGTGATTTTTCTTTTATTTTTGCGATTTAGTATGGATTAGGCTTGTGGGCGTTGTATTAATACGACGAAAGCTGTGTGATTATTGCCGCTTTGAATATTTGTTAAATGGGTACGAGTAGGATCATCCAGAAGAATATTGCCGTGGTAGTTTTTGTTTGATTCCACCTATTGCTTGACTTTTAAATGAGCAGGAGATAGTTCACAAGGAGTCTTGGCTTCAATTCGATTCTGTTGGTAGATTTGTTTCGTCCGAGTCTTTCAGAATTCATGATGTGGGTCTCAGTTTTGAGAAAAGACTATAGATTCCTATAGATACCCTGTTGTCATTATAACTGAGAAGTGGGGTTGAAATATTCTTGGATTAATGATTGATGATATCATGGCACTTCTATTTGAGGGGTTCTTCTTGACATGTAATTGCTCTAAGAGATCCGGGGGCATTCAATCTCTGGTGACTCGTGATTCCTCTTCATTGACTAACGTGTTAGCTTTAACCCCTCTATGTTGTTTGTCAATCCTGATCAACTTTAACAGTCTTCAATATGCTGGTCTGGTTCTATATCTGTTGTGTCACCATGGATGCTATTGTTAGTGTCGTAGATAGTTGGTAGGATTTTCTTAGTGAAAGTAGGAACTCAACTTCCCTTTTGGCAGTGGCCCTTTTCTCATCTGATGTATCTACATTAATTATTCTATCGTTAATTAATGTGTGAGTTGTTGGAAGGACAATATGTTATTGCATCCAATTTTATCTTTCAGTAAACTCTTTTTGTAATATAGATGTGGTGTGTGAACTGTTAATTTTTTTCCATCACTTGTCATGTTAGGCACGCTGCTGCAGAATTTAATCCTTATAATGGTGTGCGAAGAAGGGACAAGATTTTGTCCTGTCCTTCTTTTTATGGCTAATGGTTGCCTAGTCTCAATGCAGGGAACCCTCGAGAAAGAGTTTTTTACTGAGTATGGTGAGGCTAGCCGTTACAATATTCAAGAAGTGATTGGGAAAGGAAGTTATGGAGTTGTGGGTTCTGCTGTCGATACTCACACTGGAGAAAAAGTTGCCATTAAGAAAATCAATGATGTCTTTGAGCATGTTTCTGATGCCACCCGGATTTTGAGAGAGATCAAACTCCTGCGGTTGCTTCGCCATCCTGATGTTGTGGAAATCAAACATATAATGCTTCCTCCATCACGGCGAGAATTCAAGGATATCTATGTTGTTTTTGAGCTGATGGAATCTGATCTTCACCAAGTAATTAAGGCAAATGATGATCTTACTCCTGAGCATTACCAATTTTTCTTGTACCAACTCCTCCGCAGTCTTAAGTATATACATTCAGGTGAGTCTACCTTGTTGATTTGGTTGGTTTCTTTCTTATGGATGAATTTACCTTTTCTTTCTCTCCTAAAATGCAGCCAATGTATTCCACCGTGATCTGAAACCAAAAAATATCCTTGCAAATGCTGACTGTAAATTGAAAATTTGCGATTTTGGGCTGGCGCGAGTATCTTTCAATGATGCTCCATCAGCTATATTCTGGACGGTAAGTGGTCCATCCCTACTGAGACAATTTATGTTACTAATAGGTCTTGATATCTTTATAACTTTGTTCTTCACACGATCCTTTATAAGGTACTAATTGGTAAATTTCTTATTTGTGCATAGGATTATGTCGCTACTCGATGGTATAGAGCTCCTGAACTTTGTGGCTCCTTTTTCTCGAAGGTAAGCTGCTCTTATATTTGCAATGTAGATTCAACATACTAAGTAATAGAAGTATCTATGCCAGTAGAGTAATTTATCTTGAACTTGACGTATTTTTCCTTCTTCATTGTTAAGTTGGATTATGCTCTTTCATATGTGTGTCCTTAAGATTAGGCACATTGTTGTTGCCTTGGGTGCATAAGATTCTATAAAATGTTAATCACCTTCTGGACTATCTTGCAAGTTCTCACCTGTTTTGTTGCTCTCTAGTATACCCCTGCGATTGATATCTGGAGCATAGGATGTATATTTGCGGAAATGCTCACGCGAAAGCCCCTGTTTCCGGGTAAAAATGTGGTGCACCAACTGGATCTCATGACCGATCTACTTGGAACTCCTCCACCTGAGACCATTGCAAGGGTTAGTTATAGAAAGCAGTTAGGGGTTCATTTTTGGATGATATATCGTTTTCTTTCTCCAACTTCAAACTTATCACCTGAAAGTATTCTTATCACTTAATTAATCTAGCGCACATTTGTATCTGTGTTATTTTTCACCAGATTAACATTACCTAATAAAGCAATTAGGCTTCTTTCTTTTACCTTAGTTAACAATTTATATCCCGTAACATTGACAGATTCGCAATGAAAAAGCAAGAAGGTACCTCAATAGCATGAGGAAGAAGCAACCGGTTCCTTTCTCACAAAAATTTCCTAACGTAGATCCATTGGCCCTGCGATTATTGGAGCGTCTACTTGCGTTTGATCCTAAAGATCGTCCAAGCGCTGAGGAGGTCAGGCAGAGTTGAATGACTTTCTAAATTGATTGATGAATCTACTCTTAAATTCCGATAGTGGAGCAGATGCAGTTAAACATCTGACAGCTATATGCAGCTAGCAGTTTTGGTTTTGTTCTGCGATCAGGCCCACATAAATATATTAGTTCTCCCAATACAGGCCCTAGGTGATCCGTATTTTCGTGGACTGGCACATGTGGATAGGGATCTATCTACTCATCCCATTTCGAAGATGGAGTTTGAGTTTGAAAGGAGAAAACTCACAAAGGACGACGTCAGGGAGTTAATTTACCGCGAGGTTTGCTATAAAATCTGAGCACCAGTTCAACTTTCTGGTGGCTGTTGCTCATTGTTTTTAATGTTTATCCTGAATTCGAAGTATACAGATTCTAGAGTATCATCCTCAAATGCTTAAGGAATATCTTCGTGGCGGTGATCAAATTAGCTTCATGTACCCAAGGTGTGATGTCTTCTTCTTCTTCTTCTTCTTCTCTCTCTCTCTCTCTCTCTCTCTCTCTCTCTCTCTCTCTCTCTCCGTGTTTTTTTTTTTTTTTAAGTTTCTTTTGCTGGGGAGGGATGGGGTTAATGGTGGTGGAGATGCTGGGAATGTGCTGGGATAAGGATTGAAGAGTTTGTTGCTTCTTGTTTGCACATATTTGTGTAGTTATTTGCTGTAGTAGGTGATGTGTTTGTGGATGTCTCTAGTTTGCGTAATATTAACTCCAAACCATAAACAAGAGGATCTCTTGTTGTTTGCTTTGCATAATGTCTTGAATTTGGGTTCATACGGTCTATGGTTTATTTTGCTCCTTTTCTCTCAACGTTGTGTCTTGTGTACATGCGCAAGCCGTGAATGTTGCAGTGTATATCATATACTTACAGTTTTCCTTATTGTCGTACTATGTTTTAGCAACCATTAAAACTCTGTTGTATCTTTCTTCTGTCAATTAGTGGCGTTGATCGGTTTAAGAGGCAGTTTGCGCATCTTGAGGAGCATTACGGGAAAGGTGAAAGAAGTACTCCCCTACAGAGGCAGCATGCTTCCTTGCCTAGGTATGTGTATGATGAGATTGAGTATTTTTCTTTTGAGTTTGAGAGATTCATAATCAGGTCGGTAGCTTGGATTGTAGGTTTACTTTCCATGTACCTATCTTCAGTGTAACAATTGGACACAGTAGTTTTACAAAACTCTTTTCAGCTCATCTCTTCTCATCTTCTTGGATGACATACTGTGTAATTTTCACCACAACGTGGATGTGGATAGTTTGGGAGTTTTTTTAGTGAATGTGACTCACCTTCTGGTTTTTCCTGCCTTCAGAGAGAGGGTTTGCCAGCCGAAGGATGAAGTTGCTGGACAGAAGAATGATACTGAAAAGCGGAGCACAGATTCCACAGTTACGAATCCTCATAGTCCTCCGAGGATGCAACAGTCTGATGGTACGGAAAATGGGGATGCACAAAATGGCTCTCACACAACAAGCAGCAGTGCTCGAAGCTTGTTGAAGAGTTCTAGCATAAGTGCTTCCCAGTGTGTTGTTATCAAGGGAAGAGAAGCCGAGGTGAGTTAGATCTAAACCTGTGTTGCTCATTTGAGTTACATCGCATCATGAGGATGCAATCGTATTGATGGCTATAGCTGTTTTGTTAAGTTAAGAGGACTAAGATAAGTTTCAAGCATTTTCAAAAACTAAGACGCCTTTCTAAAATTGTGTATAGGGTTTTTCTGCGACATTTTGAGAACCGAATATCCATTGATGTGCTCTTTTCTTGTAAACTATCATACTAGGTTCTCGTGATTTAGTTCCTAGTGTATCTTTTGACTGCTTGTTTGAGTGTGTTGCAATTGATGCTAGTAACTAGTTGCCATTTCTTTTTCTTCTTCCATTGGGAAGGTCATTCGTTTCTTGAAACTCGGCTATTTCTGCATGTAAATGGTAGTCGGTAATCATATATGTCTCTGGCTCTAATAATTCAGTTTTGTAATCTTTTG
Organism: Melaleuca alternifolia; assembly: GCA_019926035.1. Classification (NCBI taxonomy): domain Eukaryota; kingdom Viridiplantae; phylum Streptophyta; class Magnoliopsida; order Myrtales; family Myrtaceae; genus Melaleuca; species Melaleuca alternifolia. The sequence continues at coordinate 826,052 of JAGKPW010003076.1, read as the reverse complement.
CTGGACAATGGACATCCCTAGGCAGTTCTTTTCACTTCAAAATGCAGTGGCTCAGCTTTACGATGTGTCTGAAAGATTTTTCTTCCCTGGAAATTTCCTGTGATATCCTTGTAAATTAGTGTTTTATGTATTCACCCCTTCTTTCCTTGTCCTTTTGGGTCTTCTTTGCTAAATTTTCGATTTTCCAATGATCAAGTTTACTTCATGACTTATGTGAAGTATCTCTTACCATCTTTTGCATGTTCCTTTTTGTACCCCTTTTGCCCCCGTTTTGACAGCAGGAGGAACCAACTGCAGAGGCTGACGACGAGGCTGTTGACGCTTTGGCTGTGAAGGTTGCGGCCCTTCGTCCGTGATCACTTCTTTCATCCAATCTTCACGGAGGTCGAAGGAGGCCATTTTTGTGCTCGGCCCATCATCAGTTCACCGCCCACATCATGTGGAAGGGCGCTTCTCGCTGACCTGCATCGACAGACCTTCCTCTATCTCAATCTATAGAGCCTCAACATGAGGGCGTTGTCATGGTAGCGCCTCTTCTTTCATGGAAGATAGCAATGCTCGCTCAGCAATCGGTGTAGCCCGGAACGTTTCTGCTTTGCACAGTAGCTGATGCTGCAGAGGAGCTTTATTGGGTTTGTAAAGATAGGTGATTCAGTGTCGTGGCGAAAACAAAGAACCACAGAGTCGTTCCTGTTCCGGAAAGCCGGTGTTTTGGCTATTAAACATATGAAAATGAGACTAGCTGCAATCGGCGCATCTTTTCTACGGCCGAATCTACGCATCGTCTTTCCTCTTTTCTCCGCAAAATTGGAGTATCACTTGCCCAAGCACATTGAAGACAATTACGTACCTTGTAATTTCAAGCCGTTCTAACGTCAAGCCGTCACGCGTCGCCACAACCCAATGCAGGCATCCTTGCCGTTGATTGCGGGCCGGCACCTTTCTCACCACATCCCCATCTCTGTTAGTGATGAGATCGCTTGTGAGTCGTGGCTAGCGACAACAAGACCAAGTGAGCACGTCCGCAGCTTACAGTTGCTAAAGGCCAATATGAGGTTGGCCTTGACCTTGCGAGGGCCATGGCCGGCCACGTGACTCCGCAATAGGGTCGTGAGCAGCGTAAGCTCTATCGCAGAGCTCTGCCATGGTCGCCAGATCAAGGTTTGTTCGACCTTGATTGAGCCTTGAGTTCTTGTGGCCATGACCTTCCTTCTCCGATTCGATGGATTCTTTTCCAAGGAACTGTTAAAGATAGACATGTTCAGTTACTCATGCTCGTGGTGCAAACTCCATAGAGTTCACAATGATGGGATTGACTTGATTTTGGTGGTCACTGGTTGCCCTAACTCCACCAAGATCAAGAAAGAAATTCATGAAGAACGTTGCCCACGAACCTGCACCTTTCAGAATCATCCAAAAGACGTATCCCGATTGGATTTGGACAGAGTTGGTAGCTTTTAACGTTATCGTTTCTCCAATTAATCACTACTCGATCATTATCTTCACGGAAACACATGCGATTTAAACTATTCGTTTCTTGAATTCAAAAACAAGAATGCAGGCGGGTTGTGGTGGACGATGGATCGATGCACGTGTTTCTTCACTGGGATTGCCAGTGCTCGATTGGTTTGACTTGTCCAGTCGCGTTTCGCTCAAGGACTTGCTCAATCGGTCAGTGAGGCACGAGCATAAGAACGAAAATTCATTCATAGGTGCCATGGCGAATGAACCATAGACTTAGGGGTTTGGTGGAGAATGAGGGGTTTTCATTTCGTTCCTTCTTCAACGTGCCATTATACCCATTCTTGATTTCTGCTTCTGTTTATTCTTTATGGGGTGCAACTCTTAGCGATGCTGATCATTAATTTGAAATGCGAGGTTTTTTCAAGATTCGATCTATTAAATTCGAGACCCGGAATACACTTCAAGCCTCGAAATTGGGTTTTGTTAGTCAAAATGAGTCTTCTTCGATGTGCCATGGAATTCAAGAATCGATGCTTGACCATTCTGGCTCGGCTGCTCGTTGAAATCAGTCTTTCGAGATGCCTATTGCCATAAAATTCAATGGTCTATCTTTGATCATTCGGTCTTGACGACTTTCATATCTCAATTGCACTTGGTTATATTCGGGACCACAAGCATTCTAATGCGGTAAAAATTCGGGCCGATAAGATGTCGGGGGGAAAATATACAAATAGTCTTAAATCTATTGCATGTTTGTTAATTCAATCATAAACCTTTAAGTTTTGCCAATTCAGTCCTAAATCTTTTAAACATCTTGTTAACACGTAAGCATTTGTCAAGATAAATTTGCTAGAAGGACTGGATTGATAAGATTTCAAAAGGTTTAGAACTGATTTGGCAAACATGCAATAAGTTTAAGACTTTTTGGATAATTATCTTGATGTTAGATCAGGGACAAACTCGCCAGTCAAATTTTGGTCAAATCTTTTAAAAGAGCTTAGAGGCATATGTCACGGGCTGATTCTTTATCTTGCGTTCCCGAGCCTGTGCGGCCTTAGGAAGGTGTTTCCCAAGTCAGCCAAGCCGATCGGATCGAGGAAAAATCACAAGGGGATCGAGTCGGGTCGAGAGAATTGAGAGGATAATGAGAAACTTTGTATTGATCAGCCGAACGTTACAAAAAGAGGGGTTGGGCCCCTTTTATACAAGTTTTCGGTCGAGAGGATCGGCTGAGTTAGCCGTTAGAGAGCTGTTGCCTGTCCCATCATCAGCCCGTTGGAGTCTGCAGTGACCGTTGGGGATCAGCCGGGTCGGGCGGATCGATTCGTTGGATCGGTTGGATCGATCGGGTGGATTGGCCGGATCGATCGGATCAGTCGGTGGATCGATCGGTTGAACGATCGGGATCGATCGGATGTCTCGTCTGGTCGATCGGGATCGATCGAATGGATCGGCTTCGGTCCAAGGGATCGATCAGGGATCGGGTAAGGTCGTTCGAGAGTCCTCATGGATCGATCCCAAGGTTCGTCCATGGATCAGTCAATCGGTTCTCCTTAGATCGTAGCGGATCGATCCTTGATCGATCTCATGGATCGGGGTGATTGCTAAGGATCGAGCGGGGATTGATCCCCGTCGGGTCTGAGGGGCTGTCTCTGATCGAGCACTGATTAGGTCATGATCCTTCCGTGGTCGGGTCGTGGCCCGTCCGTGATCCATCCGTGGCAGGGTCAAGATCCATCCGTGGTCGGGTTGTGGTCCGTCCGTGATTCATCTGTTCGGGGCAGTGGCCGATCCAAGGTTCGGGCGTTGGATGTGCACGGATCAATCCCCGGATTGGTGCGGATCTGAGCGGTTAGGACGGCTATGGCCGAGTGAACACCCGGTCCGTGTCAATCTCCCCCACCCATTTCGGCCACGCCCTCGTCGCCTTCAGCATGGAAGACCTCCAACTTGTCCCTAAATTGCCACAATCCTTCCTCGGGCTCCCAGCTAGCTTCACTTGCTGGGAGGCCTTTCCACTGTATTAGGTATTCTCTCTTAGGCGGTCGGTACTTCTTGCGAATCACCCGATCAGCTGAGATTCGTTCAATCTCTCGATCATACGAGGTCTTGGCTCCGAGTGGGGCTCGGTGAGACTCATTCCTCCTCAAATCTCCTTCATCCTGGTGAAATAGCTTCAGCATACTCACATGGAACACAGGGTGTAACTTTAATTTTTGGGGTAGATCCAGCTTGTAGGCACACTTCCCAATTCGTTGCACCACATGAAACGGTCCTTCATAGCGGTGAATCAGGGCTTTATGAACGTTGCGGTACCTCAAAACCGCATGCAGCTTGGCCAACACCAAATCTCCCACCTGAAACTCCACATCAAGCCGTTTGGTGTCAACCCATTTCTTCATTCGCTTTGCAGCCTTATGTAAGCATACCCGGGCCACATCCGTTTGCTCTTGCCAGTCCTTGGCGAATTTGTAGGCTGCTGGGCTGACACCTTGATAACCCGCAGCTAGCTTTCCCGGAGTAACGGGCTGTTGTCCCGTAACTAGTTCGAAGGGGCTCTTCCCGGTCGCCTCACTCCTCTGCAGGTTGTATGAGAATTGAGCCACGTCTAGGAGTCTTGCCCAATTGACTTGGGTGGTGTTCACATAATGCCGAAGGTACAGCTCAATGAGAGCATTGGTCCGCTCGGTCTGTCCATCCGTCTGAGGGTGTAAGCTGGTTGAAAAATTGAGGTGGTGCCGAAAAGCTTGAACAACTCCGACCATAACCGCCCCGTGAACCTAGGATCCCGATCGCTCACGATCGTGCAAGGCAATCCCCAGTATTTGGCGAAGTGTTACATGAATAGCCGAGCCGCCTTTTCAGCTGGGCAATCCTTAGAGGCCGGTATGAAAGTTGCATATTTTGAGAAGCGATCGACCACCACCATCATGGTCCGGCATCCTTCGGACTTGGGAAGTCCTACGATGAAGTCCATGGAGATGCTCTCCCATGGCTGTTCTGGGATGGGAAGAGGTTCTAGGAGGCCAGCCGGGGCCCTCTGTTCCAGCTTGGGCCCTCTGTTCCAGCTTGTCTTGTTGACACACGAGGCACGTCCGGACGTAGGCCTCTACATCATCCCGCAGGTGAGGCCAAAAGTATCGATCCTCCACTAGGGCCATCGTCCGATGCACCCCTAGATGGCCGGCCCACTGAGAATCATGGCACTCCTTGAGAATATCCTTCCGTAGTCGTTCGTAGAGAGGAACGTACAGTCGACGTCCCTTTGTATAGATCAAATCGTCTTCAGCCCAAAACTGCCAAGTCTTTCCTTCGCGAGCATGATCGAGAATGGCCTTGGCCGATGGGTCGTGTCTTAGGCCTTAACGGATCCGGTCCACCCAGGGGCAATCAGGGCGGCTGATCGTGGCTAAGGTCTTTCGGCTGAGTGCATCAGCCGCCGAATTGGTTTTCCCCGAGCGATATTCCAATGCATAGTCAAACTCGGCCAGAAAATCCTGCCATCGGGCCTGCTTAGGACTCAGCCTCTTCTGGGTCTGAAAGTAGTTGGTGGCCACATTGTCGGTTCTCACCGTGAATCGGGACCCCAGAAGGTAATGTCTCCAAGTTCGGAGGCAATGCACGATCGCCGTCATCTCCTTCTCCTGGACCGTGTAACGTTGCTCCGTCTCGTTCAGCTTCCGGGATTCATAGGCCACCGGGTGTCCCTCTTGCATCAAGACTCCCCCGATCGCCAGGTCCGAGGCATCGGTCTCTACTTCGTAAGGGATGGACGGATCAGGCAGGGCCAACACCGGTTCCTCGGTCATGAGGTCCTTCAGCCGTTGGAACACTTCTTCGCATTTTCCCGTCCACCCCCATGATCGATCCTTTTTGAGTAGATCGGTCAGAGGAGCCGTGATGGACGAGTAGCCCTTGATGAATTGTCGGTAGTAGTTGGCCAGGCCGAGGAAGGATCGTAACCCGGACACTCCCGTGGGTTGTTCCCACTCCTTGATGGCTCGGACCTTGTCGGGATCTATCCTGACCCGGCCACGTCCGACAAGATGGCCGAGGAAGGGAATTTCCTCCTGAGCAAAGGCACACTTCTCTTTCTTCAAGTACAGTTCGTTTGCCCGCAAGATTGGGAGCACCTTGTGGAGGTGTCGGACGTGGTCCTCTAGAGTCCGGCTATAGACCACAATATCATCCAAGTAGACCACCACGAACCGATCGAGGAACGGTTGGAGCACCTTATTCATCAGGGTGCAGAAGGTGGCTGGAGCATTAGTTAAGCCAAAAGGAATCACGAGAAATTCGAAGGATCCATACCTCGTTACGCAGGCCGTCATAGGTTCATCCCCCTCAGCGATCCGAACTTGGTAGTACCCCGATCGAAGGTCAAGTTTGGTAAACCACTTGGCCTTCCCGAGCTGATCGAAGAGATCAGCGATCAAAGGAATCGGATATTTGTTCTTCACCGTGATCTTGTTCAGTGCTAGATAGTCGACACACATGCGGAGTGACCCATCGTGTTTCTTTTGGAATAATACCGGGGCTCCAAAGGGAGACTTGGAGGGGCGGACATAACCAGCATCTAGCAGCCCCATGAGCTGTCTCCGAAGTTCTGCCAGCTCTAGGGGAGCCATGCGATACGGGGCCATGGCCGGGGGTCGCGCCTGAGAATCCAGCTCGATCTTGTGGTCCACGTCCCGTACCGGAGGCAATCTCTTGGGTAGTTCCGGGGGCATCACGTCGGGGAAGGAAGCTAGGACCCGGGTCACCTCTTCTGGAATTTCCCCTTCTTCGAGCTCCGAATCTTCTTCCTTCAGCACAGCCAGGAAGGTCTCATCCCTGCGCTTCACCCCTTTGGAGAGTTGCATGGTCGAGAGGGCATTTTGATCTCGGCTACCATTCCGAGTCACCGGTATCACGCACTGGCACCGCTTATCCAGAATACATACGCAATCCGCGAAAGGGACCGCCATAGCATTGATCCGATCCAAGAATCCCAAGCCAACCACAAAATCATAGTCGTCTAGGGGTATTACCTCAAGAGACTCCTGGCTCACCCAAGGACCAAGTTTGAACTCCACATTGGTTAAGCCGAGGGTGGGGACTTGAGCGGAGTTCACCGTCTTGAGCCATCCCGGCCCAGCTTCGATCCTCAATTCCAGCTTTTTGGCCGCTTCTTGAGAAATGAAGAGATCCGTGGCCCCCGTGTCCACGAGAGCACTCAACTTGGTCGTCCCGATCTCCACGTCCACGAACATGAGTCCCCGAGGACGCGGTCCCTTCTTGACCCGGATCGTGCTCAAGATATGCATCGATCCGAGCCGCTCCTCTTCCCTAGTCTCGTCCTCCTGAGCCTGGACGAGAGCTGCCAATTTCCCCCGGGTAGGACAATCACGAGCCATATGTGGTCCATCGCATAAGAAGCACTTTAGGGGGAGTCGGCTTCGCCTTGGCCCCCAGGTATTTGCGTCGGGACGTGGCCGAGGAAGGCCCGCAAGTTGCCTGGAGTTTCCATTCAATGACCCACGATCACCTCTATTCGTGGCCCTTTCCTTCGGTCGTGCTTCCGGTTTGTGACCGGCAAAGGCTTTATACTCCACTAGGGACTTGGCCACGGTCATGGCCGTGGAAAGATCACGAGCATTGCACCGTTTATTTCTTGTTTCACCCACGGTCTGAGCCCCCCGACAAACTGGTGGAAGGCTTCCCCGTCATTCATCGACAGGATCTGTAGTAGTAGTTCCGAAAATTTCTTCACATAATCTCGTACTCCGCCCTTCTGCTCGAGGTGCCGGAGTTCATCCCTCGCCTCTTCCTCGGCGTAAGCCGGGTAATATTGTCGTCTAAACTCTTCAACAAATTTCTCCCATGTGAGGATAGGGTCACCGTTGCGATTGTCAGTCCGACGTCTCCACCAAATTAGAGCATTATCCGTCAAGTACATTGCTGCCGTGCCCACCCGAGTCAAACCATCCCTCATTCTTGTGGCTTGGAAGTATTGTTCCATATACCACAAGAAATTGTCGACATCCTTAGCAACGCGCGATCCTGAGAAATCTTTTGGTTTTGGGGCATCAACCTGCATCACAGGTTCCACCGAGGTCGCCCTCCCCAGCGGCAGGGACATTCTCTCGGCCATTTCGGCCCGAATGCGGCCATTTCGGCCTGCATGGCCTCCACCAAGGCCTCCAGGGTTTCATTCTTCCGCCTTATCTCTACGGTGGACGTGGTCAATTCCCCCATCGTGCCCAACATTTCCTTTCGAAGCTCCCCTAGGCCGGATTTGAGCTCCAGCACCTCCGCTTGTAGCTCATCCCTTCCGACCGCAGCTCCTTCAATGCTTGGGGCCACGTCTTCAACCACGCCCTGAACATCCGCGAGAGCCACTTCCATCCTGGCCACCCGGGATTCCAATTCATCCATCGCATCCCGCGAGCTAGAGGAAGGACGACTCCTCTTAGCCCTGCGATGTCGGTCAGCTGTCCGGTCTCTTTCCTCTTCCTCCCTCTCGCATCTCACAATTTCGGATCGGAGATCCATCGTACCTTCAATCAAGCCCTGGCTCTAATGCCACGTGTCACGGGCTGATTCTTTATCTTGCGTTCCCGAGCTCGTGCGGCCTTAGGAAGGTGTTTCCCAAGTCAGCCAAGCCAATCAGATCGAGGAAAAATCACAAGAGGATCGAGTCAGGTCGAGAGAATTGAGAGGAGAATGAGTGATTTTGTATTGATTAGCCGAACGTTACAAAAAGAGGGGTCGGGCCCCTTTTATACAAGTTTTCGGTCGAGAGGATCGGCCGAGTTAGCCGTTAGAGAGACGTTGCCTGTCCCATCATCAGCCCGTTGGAGTCTGTAGTGACCGTTGGGGATCAGCCGGGTCGAGCGGATCGATTCGTTGGATCGGCAGGATCGATCGGATCAGTCGGTGGATCGATCGGGATCGATCGGATGTGTCGTCTGGTCGATCGGGATTGATCGGATGGATCGGCTTCGGTCCAAGGGATCGATCAGGGATCGGGTGAGGTCGTTCGAGGGTCCTCACGGATCGATCCCGGATCGATCCCAAGGTTCGTCCATGGATCAGTCGATCGGTTCTCCTTGGATCGTAGTGGATCGATCCTTGATAGATCTCATGGATCGGGGTGATCGCTAGGGATCGAGCGGGGATCGATCCTTGTCGGGTCTGAGGGGCTGTCTCTGATCGAGCACTGATCAGGTCATGATCCATCCATGGTCGGGTCGTGGCCCATCCGTGATTCATCCGTTCGGGGCAGTGGCCGATCCAAGGATCGGGCGCTGGATGTGCGCGGATCAATCCCTGGATCGATGCGGGTCTGAGCGGTTAGGACGACTATGGCCGGGTGAACACCCGGTTCGTGTCACATACCTAGAATCTTCAAATCATCCCTACGTGATGTTTTTTTTTTAATGAATGTGTCAAGTCACTGAAACGACATTCGATTCAGAAATTCAAGCCTTATGCCTCAATACGGGCCAAAACGCAAGGTTCGTTATTTCGCGAGTTTACTCAAATTTTCGAACTTGACACAAATCTTCGAACGCGATGACATCAAATGGAGAAACTGTAGTCTTAGAAAGGCTACCCCAAATTTTGGCCATTTTCGACAGATCTTGAGGGTCGCTCTCTCAAGTTAAGTTGCTGATATCCTCCTCTTTGAATGTGGAATAGGAGAGTGCATGCTGAAACGTCAAATGTCCATTGAGGGACTTAGCTTCAAGAAATACGTCGTTACGTTGCCCGTCTGAATTAGTCAAAGAATGCATGCTCTCTAGCCATAAATTGGTCTACTTCCGGCATCATATACATAGTTAGCGCATTCATCATAGTTAGAAGCTTTAGCTCCGTATCAAGGTCACGATCAATATTGTCACCATCCTCAATGTCGATATCATCAATAAAAAAAAGAACCTTTAAACTTGTTATCCAGGAATTAGTTTAGAAATATTATAATGAAAGTAACATAGAAGTTTGTCACTAGTACTAAATCAGATAAGATCGTCCAATTCCTATAGAACCCAGCACTAAAATACCCCTAGGAGGATAGGACTTGTATTGCTGGATCGAAATCCCTAGTCTTAGAGTACGTTGTTATGCTGCCAAAGTTCTGTTAGATACATGTTTCTATGCTATCTGGTTGTGCTAAAATTATAAGAAAATGCATTTCATTGTTAAATTTTGTAGCTTGGAAGGAACATACAATGATCGATATATAGAAGTGCCGCATTGAGCTAATCTAATTGTTAGCCAACCTATAGGTAATTTATCGAAGGTATTGAGGATAGGTTGTAGCAAAATAACAGACAATTGGAAATCAACAGTCGTCATGATTCAAACACATGAAGTGAAGCAGCCATTCATTTCATGATTTGGAGTTGAAAGTGATGATTGTTGATGGTGAAATATGATTCGATCTGGCTGAGAGGAAAAGGTACGTTTCGACGTAAACGTTGACATATTCGAATGAAGTTGCGAATCGAAAGAAAATGACATCCGGCACAGTGTAAGATGTTGTATTGTGTTACTAGTGATTTATTGCCATGTCATTTCCTTATCTGATTTGCTTAGTTACATGTGATTATTGTAATGTCACGTTCTTTTGTTATCGTGTTTTGCTCGTCTTTATTTTCATGTTGTATGATTTCACTATCATTGCATTCGATTTGTTCATATCATGTTGCATACTATTGCTACCATGTTAGGTCATTTCCTTATCATGGTCTGCTTACAAATTTTTTTTTTTGGGAAGGGTTCATATTGCATGCGACTATTATCTTGTGACATCATCTCATTATCGTATTTTGCATTGATTTTTCATGTTACGTTATTGCTACCGTGTCATGTCGTTTTGTTATCATATTTTGCATAAGTTTGGTCCTTCTTCTTGCTCTTATTAATCTTCGTAATCGCCGCCGGCCAATTCCCGGCGGCTCTCGACTTTGGTATCATGGAGGCTAGACATGTCCATCCATCTTGCCCGATAATTTAAGGTTACTTTGCAAACTTAACTCTAATTTTGTCGGATCGACATCCTTAGTCGATCAATTCTGAGATTCCAGAGTTGTTATTTCGCATTTCCGAAACATCCTCGACCATACGCCAATTATGAGCTTAAATTAACACTATCATTATACTTATGAAGGCCAGAAAGGTAGTAAGAGGACAACGAGATCGTATCTCCACGGGCCGAATCGGAGATTGTGGCCCAAACCAAGTGGGCTACGACTGGGTTTTTAGATGGCTACTGCAAGCCCATCTGCAAAAGATACCAATTGGGCCACAAAAGCCGTGCCCAACAAAACGGGTACTATCTAAATTCGAAGTAGAAATCCACTTTATGGTGATGATCGAGACAGAATTGACTATGGAATGAAATGAAATGAAGTATTACTGTTCGTTCTGAACAAAAGTCAAAGAAGCGTCTCTTCTCCAGTTTTTTTTTTTCTTTTCCTGTTGGTAGATCTCATACGAAAACAAGTAATTGGTAAGTCTCGTTTGTGTATGCTAATATTTTTTTTTGGTCGTATGTGTATGCTAATATGATGAGTCCCAATTCTTCGATAAATACCATGTGAATTTTCTTTAATCTTTTTATGAAGTTGCTTGATAATGACTAAGGAGTTTGGTCTAAGACCAAAGAGTAGAAAATGGTTCGATCTTGGTTTCTCCGGCTCTAATATCACGCGAAGTTATGTAGATTACCCCCCACCGTTCTGGAAGTATAAGCCATTTGACAAATACGCAGGGTAATATTTAAATATCCATGATATTATTTCTCGAAGTTCAAATACTCCGATGTCACGATCATTAACTTCACAATTTATGGCAATGATAGGTCACAATCATTGACTTCATTATGGCAATGATAGGTGACCATATGGTTTTATGAACAGAAGGAATGTGTACCATATGGTTGGTGCACAAGAACTATCAGGATCGAAATTCTATGGAGGCTAATTTGATGCGGTGTTTGGAAACTTGCAAGATCTTAGAAATTACAGAACTATATGAATCACGAATACTACGTGAAGGCGATTAATTGAAATTTAGTTGTATTGATGTATGATGAGTAAATTAGGTGAAATTAATGGCATTCATCCTATGCTTTGATCAATCAAGAACGAGAATCTCCAAGCATACTATGGTTGGAATTAATTCATCTTTAACTTTGCTCTTCATATTAATTACTCTTCTCACATTTAAACAAAAGAATAGCGGTTACATCTCTCCAAACGAAAAAGACCCATTTGCCCTTGTGTACACCCAAGCCCCTTTGCCACTCTCTCTTCCCATATCTTCTCTCTTTCGTCACGCAGAGCAGCACAACACAAGAACAGTTAGAGAGCCATCCCAACGGCAACGCTCCGGCAAGGGTGAGGCCAAGTGAGCTCGGCCTTAGTCTGTTGCTCACAACTCGAGGGCCACGAACAGTTGCGAGCCTCTGCGAGATGCTCGCGGGCCGCATGAGCTCTATAGCAAGAGCTCGGCCATGGCCACCGGGTCGAGGTTAGGCGATGGTCTGCAAAGGAGCAACAAAGGCATGCGCGGCGGAGAAGGTCAGGCGTGACGGTGGCCTTGTCCGACTGAGTAAGCCTCTCCGCTGAGGAGAGAGAGAGTACGGGTGGACGTTGAAATTTTCAGGGGTGGGGGTAGTTTGGGGAATAAAATACCAATAGGGCAAATGTTATGTGTGGGGGCAATGCTAGTGAAATCCACCTTAGAAAGTGTGTATTGATAAGGAAGGCTGAATGAAAGATGATTTCCCATCGGGTTAGTCGACATCATCTTCCGAGCTCCAGCTTTCATGGCAATAGTGAGATCTCAACTGCGATTTTAATGGCCGAAAGAACACATTTGGATGAACAAAGACACGAGAGAAAGATGGCCCATTTCTATCCACATCGAGGTCGAAGCAGGTGCTCAAGAAATTTCTACATAGGCTCACTCAAATCCCAATGTTCCCCATGCAAAATTCACAAAAATCTAGATGATGTCATATTGGCACAAGATATTTTGATTCCTTCACGTTTTTCTTAAATCTACATATTGAAAAGATATTATGATTGACGGATTAATCGAACATTTCTTCTTTTGAAAAAAAATGGTAATATATTTGTTTGGAGTAATAAGACTATCCCAATACTCGTGGAGAAAAAAAAAACGTAATAAATGCAAAGAAGAGGCATCTTTCCAACCGGTAGCGAAGGGTTTGAACCAAGACTTTGAGATGAATGCGATAATCCGCCACAATAATTTAAATGCGAAAATCTTTCCTCTGAAAAAGGAAAATATGGAATGAATGGATCGTAAATTATGAGACTTTACTATTTGTTTTCTTTCTAAGGAGGATCTAATCGTAGGGAAAATGGAATTTTCACAATGATTGCACATCCCTCCGAGATAATTTGAGAATATAAATTCTTGTTGTGCCAAGAAGATTGATTTTGGATAGAATCATTAGCTGAAATAATCGAAGGATTCTGTTGATATTCGAGTAATTAAACGTTTCGCAATTATTGAACCGATTTATTGTAATGACCTGTATTTTCGAACAAAATCAATCGATTTAAACCATGATCATGAGCAAGTGGATAAATATACTCTCGAAAAAAAATAAGTGGGTATAGGGAGTCATCTTGTCGAGATCTATCTAGTTATAGATATCCTTGAAATTTCTCTATTGAAAATTCGATGTCACTCTCCAAAGAAAAAAAGAAAAGAAAAGATAGGGAATTTATTGGTTATCAAGCAACACATAGTCGGCGAAATCATGCGGTCATGATCTCCTCCGGTCCTTTGCAGGTTAGAGCCAATTGGTATCAGGTGACTTTTAAAGTCACATAATTTGCCTTTTGTCCTCTCAAATAATGGGTGGCGGTCCGATCTAAAATCGGACGACCATTTTAAGTCACCTGATTCGAATCCAGTCGGTTGTGCTAACGCGTTCGACGAAGATTAAGAAACAAAGGGGGGGGGGGGGGGGGAATCAATGAAGCACGTTGTTTGTGGGACGTGCGCCTTTGAGGATCACCCGATGTTCGCAAACGAATGAATCCAATCTAGTCCTTCCTGTCCGTCTGTCTTTCTGTCTTTCTGTCCCCACCACTCCCCCCCCAAAAAACATTATCCGTTGGATCGAGTTGGTGGGGCCCGGCGTTGACCGGAACGTTTGTCCGCCAATCTTCACTGGGGGGAAATTCATGAACAATTTTGTTTTTATTGCTTTTGTGATGGGAGAGTTGCCAGTCCGCCTGGGTTGCTAAAGAAGTAAAAACAAGGAAGATTCATGTCGATGTGACGGTGAATGGTGCGCCACGGACCTCTGCGGGCCGGGCGGTTGGTGGGGGATGGTGACGAATTCCGTTTGAATCGACTTTGCCCGATTGCTTTGCTGATCACGGAATTTGAATAATGGAGATGCGACGGGGAGGGAAGGAGGGTAGGTGAGGGAGTCAAATCTTCTTAATATTTAAACAGTTCTAACCGGTGGTCCTTCAACAAGTGGGGGTTTTGAAAGGTCATGGAAAGGGAGTTGTTACTGGCGATCCTCTAGGAAGACGGCTCTTAAAGATGCCCAGAGAGAGAGAGAGAGAGAGAGAGAGAGAGAGAGAGAGAGAGAGATGTCAAAGAAAGGGAAATTGGCGGAGACAACTCGCACTTTCTCTTGTCCTCCACGGTCTATGAGCCCAATGACTCCCGAAGAAGGATTAAAAGGAAAATAAGAGAGGCAAATTCTGGCATTATCTCTTAGTCCTCCACCTGCCCAAAAACTCCAAAAGAGGAATTCGAAAACAATGTATAAGGAAAAGAGAAGTCGGCCAAAAAGTCTGACAAAAGATGAAGAGGGGGGCGTTCCGAGAATCGAACTCGGGACCTCTCGCACCCAAAGCGAGAATCATACCACTAGACCAAACGCCCTCATTTTGTCATGTTGCCTGAGCTTATCAATATAATATATACCCTACATGGGTTTTTTTTTTTTTTTGCATAATCTCAGTAGTTTCTGAATTATTTTGAGATTTTTCCTTTCTTTTCCAGCATTAGGGAGCTCCTTCAATGTCTCATGTTATTTGTCATAGTGAAAGACCGATTCGATATTGGGAAGATAAAATCCGACGAGCGGAAATTGTTTTCTTTTCTTGAGAGAATAAATATTGGCCTCATATTTACGAGAATTCACAATGAGAGTTGACGATCTTTATATCCTTCTCGGTCCTTAGATTTAGGAGATGGAAGGTCCAAGAGGCAACTGAGGTTAGTATTTCTTAGCAACTTCGCGCTATTTTATATGGATATGTGGAAGGATTACTCATGTCATGGCGAGACATCAAAAGGGGAATCTTGACTTATGGTGCTAAAGAACCTAGCTTGCGTAACCGGGAATTATTGGCATTTGAAAGCAATCCTACAAATGTCGCATTCTCAATCAATCCGGTCATTTTTTGTCCTCGCATTTATGAGGATTTTTTCGGGTTCGGCTCAGTTTAATATATATATATATTATATAATCTCTCAATAGCAATTGTAAGAACCCTTATAGATGGAATTGAGTTTCTAAAAATAAGCAGAGATATATATATATATATATATATATATATATATATATATATATATAAAGAAACATAGCTCTTCATATAGAAGGGAGCTCTTTAGGCGTTATCATAACGATCATTGAGCCATTATGTTTTAGCAATTCGCATAGGCTAATCGTGTGCACTTACTAAACAATAATAAAATCCTAAAGTGCGTTTGTCATCATTAATCAACTCTTTTGGGTCTTCCATGTTGGAAGAAAAGTCATGGATGTGATGGCGAAATTAGAAGGCAATATAAGACTGCACGGTGCTTATCGAAACCCTTAATTTTTTTTTGTCAACTTTTCAAAAGATTAACAAGTTTGACCTTGGATTGACTGAGAGTTTGACCAAGGTGTGACCAATGAAACACGACTGGAAACACCCACGTTGCCTCTGGAACTCTGTAGTCTCTTTTTAACCATTCAGAACTAGTGCTCCATCTTTCGCAGTGTGGGAGAGTTGGTGATTTCTGGATTTTAACAGCACATCATGAAATTAGGGACCTCAAGCAATCCGAAGCCAAAAAAGGAAAAAAAAAAGCGGGTCGATAGGATGTAGGATGAGGAAGTAATTGTCGATCAAATTTTGCTTCTGATACCCGAAGCAAGTCCCAGATCTTAAAACCGTATCGGGAGCTCTCGGAATCAAATGGAACTTTTAAGAGCTCTAAATTATCATATATAAATGATGTCCGATTCATTTACCATGCATGCCTTTGACCTTGATATGGGCAAAAATCTCGGGTCCGTGATTTCGCGGTTTTACTCTCGACAAAACATGGTAAAAGTTAAAGCCAATGGAACATTAGACAAAGAAACTTGCGGGCTAGGGAAGACGCATGCCTTTAAGTCAAAGGCATGCCCGGCTTGGGGAGGCCACCTTGGCCTGTGCATGACACCCGCCCTCCCATTTTGGGCATTTTCAGCAGATCTTTGAGTCTCCAATTTCAGTCTCTAGGAAACGAAATCGATAATCAATAGCGACGTTGGATAAGTGTTGTGGCGACGTTTCGAAATTTTCAAACAAAACGACATGCATGCTTAGGAAATTAAGCGATGAATGATTTGGCATTTAACCAAGAAATAGAGTTGCGGTGAAAGGATGCCGGGGGATGTTAGTCTAATCTCATTCGTACTTTCACCCTTGCACCTAACGTTCTTAGGTTTTTGTTTGACCAGGTCCTTCGTACGTGCATCTAGGTAGTTGACTTTTCCATCGCTATACATAAAAGGATTTATCGCAAATCGAATCAGAAAGATCATAGAGAAATATAAACAAAACAATACAAAAGTTTACCAAGGTTTACCCCAGAATAGGGTTATTATGTCCTGCAAAAGGTTTTACTATGTTTTGCGGCGGCTCAATTATACAACATGCTCTCATACAAATAGAATATATAACACTTATAAGTGAGCTCAAACTCTAAGCCCATCATAACCCTTTTTATCTCACAATAAACAGACTCACTAAGTATAAATCTAAAATCAATTTTGTTTGTTTGTTTCGAGAGCTTTGCCCCCACGCCCTTGCCCACTCATCAGCGAGTGGGGTACTTATCCGCTCATCGGGGAGCGAAACCCCCTTCATTGGTTTACAAATCGTTGGTTCATACTTTGGTTTCCCTAAATTCATGTGCCTGGTATGAGAAACAAAAGTCCCGGAAGTATTCACCAACTTCAACAATACAGGTTTTTAGGTGTCCGATTGATTTAGGTTTACCTGAATCGATCAATCGGGGGGAGGCTCTAGTCTGATTATTAGAGGTCATGATCACATTTACGCCCTGTAAATTACCTCAATTTAAGACATTCGAGGTGCTACGGTGTTCATATTGGAATGATACCATACGAAGCATCCTGTTTGCAAACGCGTATAATCAACTTCGGCCTTTAGATTTAGATGACATGCAAGCACAACATACCTATAGTTCCTTATGGAATTTCCCACGCGGAACATGCTGTGGAATCTATGATGCCTCCCCAGCTTTCCCTTCAATCATATCATACGTAGCAAATGTCCAGAGGCATCACCGTTGGTCATGTGTATTGTCACTATCAAGTTGCATTAAAAAAAATTAACAATTGATCACCTCAACAATAATCATATTCGGCCGTGGGTTGTTAGCTAACGACGTAGTTTCTCTCTCTCTCTCTCTCTCTCTCTCTCTCTCTAAAAACAATCACCATAAAGAATTAATCATATTTAGCTTTCCTTCTGGGTTGGTAGATAGCACCATAGTCTATGTCTCTCTCTCTCTTGAAGCTTGTATCGCAAACCGAATAAGAAAAATTACAGAGAAAGACAAAAAATAAAACAATGCAAAAGTTTATCCGGATTTACCTCAGAATTGGGCTACATCCTGCAAATGATTTCATTATATTCTGCGGTAGCTCAATTATACAATGATATCTCATATAAGCATTTATATATTACTTATAAATGAATCCAAAATCTAAGCTCATCATAATCTTTTTTATCTCATAATAAATAGACTCACAAATAGACCTGTCATTCCATGCGTAGGGTTTATAAGTCGTTGGTTCATACTTTGATTTCCCTAAATTCATATGGACATGCTTGGTATGAGAAACAAGGGTCCTCGAAATATTCACTAATTTCGACGGCCCAAGCCACAACCGTTAAGGAAGAGTAAGAGTAAAAGGGAGAATTTCAGTCTTTCCGATAAGCACAGATGCTGGTTTAGTCCAACTTTGTCTTGACTAAAGATCTCACCTACCGCCCTTAACCCTTTCGAAAAATCTAATCACTCTTGCCTTGGGAATCCGAGCGATGCTAAATGGAATCGCGTTAACGACCGAGAAGAATCAGACAAAGAGGTCAATGTGATATTTAGCTATGGAGAGCTCTGGGAACAATGACCAGAGCTTGAAACGTGAATGGGACTGGTGGATTTTGTGATGCCCATTCTTCTTTTCTTTTGTGGCTTTTGCAGATTGGCAAAAATGGCGTCCTCGCTCGCTCTAATTTTTTGGACTCTACTTAACATCATTGTGACCCAAACAGAGTTTCGTTTTCTTTTCCAATTGGGAGGATCGAATCGACATGTTCCTTTGTCGGTTTCTCGCCCTCACCTACCGAGCCAGCACAACGAGGGATCCGCAAAATGAATAATTTAGTACAATAATTTGAAACCCAAAAGGCAAAACAATCAGTATACAAAGCTACAAGGAGAGAGAGAGAGAGAGCATCTCCTTGTTTATATAATGGGTGGTCGTGCATGGCCTGTAGTAACATATTAGCCATTGCCCATTAACTGAGCCTCTGTGAGAGAGAGAGAGAGAGAGAGAGAGAGAGAGAGAGAAGAGGGTTCTGAAGCTGATTTGCAATGGGGAGGACAAGCCAGCATTGCATGACTCTATTGGTTTCGGTTCTGATCCTCGCTTGCAATATTATTATAGCTTCCTCTGCTGCAACAGCCACCAAACGTTTTCATTTCAACGTAAGCACTCTCTCTCTCTCTCTCTCTCTCTCTCTGAATGAGTGTGTGAATCAACTACTTAACTAGCCATACTGAAAACTACAGCATCTGACATGAATCAGAAAGGATAGAAAAGAACGTGAAGAGCTTGAAACTCAAGCACCGCCATGAACGGATTCTTCATGACCATATTTTCGAGAGTTTCTGATGAAACGCTCTGCATAAACGTGACAACTATGATTATTCTAACTTAGACAACACCCTGCTTTTCCAAAATGAAAAATGAATCTCAGGTGGAGTGGGCGGAAGTGACTCGGCTGTGCCACACGAAGTCACTCCTGACGGTGAACGGCGAGTACCCGGGGCCAACCATCTTTCTCCACGAAGGCGACGACGTCGAAATCAAAGTCACCAATCGCATTTCCCATAACACCACGATCCACTGGTGAGATATCAAAAAGCATGCATACGCAGATGATTAATTGGTTGTTATTATGTTGGACTCCTCATCATTTTCCTTTTCCGTTCGCTTTTTTCCAAACTCATCATTACCGTGAATATCCCGTTCTCGCTTTGTTTCTTCATCATGATGTTTCTTCGGTCAATGGTACAAGCTGAGCCCCTCAAATCCGACCGGCCCTGTTTCCTTTGCCAACACACGAGGACATCAATTTTCTGGCATGCAAGTTCTCTTTTTCGCACGCTAGCTATGCCAAGAGCAAAAAGTTTAAAGTTGTAAATAGTAATAGGAACAAAACTGTTTTCGACCGTTTTAGGAAATAAATTCAGGAGAGAGTCCCTCAATTTAAGGATTTATAAAGAGCGGATGGGCAAAAACTCATTAAGGGCTCGTTGGCATCTTCTCTACAATTTGATATTATTCAAAGAAGTCAAGATCAACTTTTTTGAACCAAAAGCCAAAAGGGTTTTGGATATCTCCCAAGCATTTGTCCGGTTCATGTAAAGTGCCAAAGGAAGGCGGCTTATGAAAATTCATGCTTCTGCTCATATGAGCCCGACCGCGATGAGAAGCCCTTCTGCTTCTCGTTCGCTTTGAAAAGCTTATGAATGGTAATGATGGAGGTGGTGTTGATGTCTTGGGCACAGGCATGGAGTGCGGCAATTCAGGACAGCGTGGGCCGACGGACCGGCCTATGTAACCCAGTGCCCCATAAAAGGAGGGCAAACTTACACTTACAAGTTCAACGTGGTGGACCAAAGAGGTACTCTGTTTTGGCACGCCCACATCAATTGGCAAAGAGCCTCGGTTTATGGCGCCTTGATCATCTACCCCCGCTTGCCCTACCCATTCTCGCCCAAGATTAAAGCCGAAATCCCCATCATGTTCGGTAAGATTTTCGCTATCTCATTAAATGAAACCCTTTAGATGTACTTGAACGTGTCACGTTTTTTCCATCGTTCATCTCATTATGACATTTTTAGATTAACTTTGATATATATATTTATAAAAGTCCTTATGTATTTACATAAGGAAAACCATATTTTAAACACGTTTTATGTGCGGTGCCATGTAATCTGTTTATTACTAAATTTGTGAAATACTTATGAAGATCTGCTATTGATTGATTAATCATGTTTGACAGATTGTTAAAGTAAATCTTAATCCAACATATTAATTGTCGAGTCCACGTCTACTTTTTGCACAAAGTGCATATGACATGTACTACTGTCAGGTCCACTATTGTGTTCGAGAACTTTGACCGGCGTCGTGCCTCCAATGTCTCCTTTGTGTGTGTTTGTTCAGAAATCATGCATGCAAAGGAATATGATGACTAAGGCCTCCTTTTTACTTTCACTCCTTCGCTCTGATTCTTTTTTTTTTATTCTTTGGTTCTGTCTATACTGATTTTGACTGGGAATTGCATCTTCTTTGACCCCAACAACAGGTGAATGGTGGAATGGGGATGTTGATGCAGTGGAGCGAGAATTGATATATGGTGGTGGCCCTAATTCCTCAGATGCTTACACCATCAATGGCTTCCCAGGCCCTCTCTATCCTTGCTCTGCCAAAGGTATCATAATATTAGTGCCTGATCAATCAGATGTTTCCTTTGCTCTTTCTCAAAAGTTTAGTTCTTTTGTTTGCCTTTTTGTGGGCTAAAGTCACCTAAGTAGTTAATCTTTAATTGCTTGTGACTCTGCAGATACGTTTGTCCAGGCCGTTGAACGGGGCAAGACGTACATGCTCCGGATCATCAACGCCGCACTCAATGACGAGCTCTTCTTCGCGGTGGCCAACCATACGCTGAGGGTGGTTGAGATAGATGCGGTCTACACAAAGCCCGTCTCGACCTCGGCCATAATGGTCAGTCCTGGACAGACCATGAATGTCCTGCTGACGACGAATCAAGCACCCGACCCCTCAAGAATGTTCCCAATGGCAGCTGCTCCTTACCTCACCACTGTTTTCCCCTTTGACAATTCCACAACATTGGGCTTTTTGAAATACAAAGGCCCTAAATCTAGCGAGAAGAACGCCAAACCTAGTGTTGTGGTCCCTAATCTTCCTAACATGACCGACACTCCTTTTGCTACAAAGTTCTTGAACAAGCTCAGGAGCCTTGCAACACCTCAATACCCTTGTAGGGTCCCCAAGGCAATTGACAAGAGAGTGATCTCCACCGTTGGCCTCAATCTCCAAGATTGTCCACAAAACCAAACTTGCAAGGGCTATGACGGGAAGATGTTTTTCGCCTCGATGAACAACCAGTCCTTCGTCCGCCCACTTACGTCGATCCTCGAGAGGCACTACAAGAACTTCAGTTCGAGCCAGATGCTAAGCTCGACCTTTCCGGAGCGGCCCCCGCAGACGTTCAATTATACTGGAGTCGACCCACTGGCGGAGAACATGAACGCCGAGTTCGGGCACAAGGTCTTGGTGGTGCCGTTCGGCACGAACTTGGAGATTGTGCTCCAGGACACGAGCTTCCTTAACCCCGAGAACCACCCTATCCACATCCACGGTCACAACTTCTTCATCGTGGGGCGGGGTTTCGGCAACTTCGATGGGAAAGTTGACCCCGCGAGCTACAACCTCGTGGATCCGCCCGAGAGGAACACGGTGGCGGTTCCCATGGGGGGATGGGCAGCGATCCGCTTGAAGGCGGACAACCCGGGGGCTTGGTTCATCCATTGCCATCTTGAGGTGCACACTACATGGGGCCTTGCCACGGCCTTAGTTGTTCCCGATGGCCCTGGCCCCAATCAAAACTTGCCGCCTCCTCCTGATGATCTTCCCTCATGTTGAGACTTGAGAGTCTTGAGACTGTCCTGGCCAAACACATCCAAGCGACAGTCGGACTGTCTTGTTTTCTCTGCTTTGCTTTCCCTGGTGGGGGGTCGAAAGAACTTTAGTCTGAGCGGTTGTGCATTAGATTTGTTAGTTGAAGTGTTCTTGGATAGGCCAATAAAGACGGCAATATAATTTTAGCAACGAGGGTTTGGTGATTGGGGTTCCTTTAAGCATCGCTAGAAAGGTTTTGTAGACAATAATGTCGCTATAGTAATATGAGCAATGTAATTAAAGATACGATCTTGTGGGTAGATCAATGGCTTCTCTTCTTATCTATGATTAGCTGATTAAATCTCCAAGGCTCGACGCACCACTAAAGTTTCCTCCTTCTAAGATCACTGCGACATAATGAATTGTCCTCTTAATTCTGTAAATATATCGCCGTTAACCTTAATGAAGAAGTAGCGAAATAGTTCTTGGGTGTACTTGTTTCGCCCAAAATTAGCTACTCCGAAAAGTTTTTTCTAACTTTAATCAATCGTATCGGTAATCTTCTTCATTAATAATAATGTACGCGCTTATTAAGGAAAGCATCTTGCATAAAATCATTTTCCCTAATAATACAAACGATTAGAGTTAGTAAAGGTTTTTCCTAGTCGCTGATTTTTTGCAAAGCAAATGCATTAGAATTGGGCAACAACATCGCATAGGCAAAGTAATCTCATCTACATTGTGGGATGACCAAAAAAGGATTGTCAGAACTTATAAAAAGCCCCATATCAAATTTCAATTTCCTTTCAATCTCGAGCGTTGCTTTCCTAAGGGTGCGTTTGCCTTCCTTGATCCGTAGCTTAGGGATATTTTAAGAGCACCTAAAGATATTCCCCACGTCCGCAGTTGGGAGCACCGAGATTGCATTTCCATGGGCCAAATCGGAGTTTGTAGCCCAAACCAAAGTGGCCCACATGGAGTTTGTAGGTGGCTATTGGAAGCCCATCTATAGGGATGCCAATTGGGCCACGTAATCCCAACAAAATGGAGAGACCAAACTCCAGAGTGTAAAGATGAGATCAACTTCGTGATGATTATAAAAGAAGTAATATCCTTTATCTCGGTTGATCATTTCCATCTTGGCTCATGAGTTATTGACACCATCGATGACTATGGTACAATTAGAGTTAGGAGTGAGCAACTTGGATCGCCTGAAATGGGAACTGTCCGGACCGGCCAAGAATTGAATTGGATTGAAAGTGTCGGTTCGGTCCCCAATTTACAAAAGTAGAATCGGTGTCCAGGCGGTCAAGTTCCCGGTTCCTATAAGGGCCGAACCGATTAAATTTTTCATATTTTATGAAAAATAAAGATGTAAAAAAGTAAAAAGAACCCAATTTAACTTTTTGAAGTTTTAATTTTTAAAAAACTAATAAAGAAACTAATTTTTTTTGAATTTTTCTGGTCCTATTGGATTGCCTGGAAATTGGACCTGACCGAACTAGACTGACAGGTCCAGTCCCAGGACTAGTTGGGCCGGTTTCATGTTCACTACTAAACGAAGGATTATAAAAGATGGTAGCTTCAGCTTGGTCGTGGGAAATATAGAAATGGCTGTTCGAGGACATAATTGGTTTATTGCAAGAAAATCGGCTCACGCAGCATAATTTGCCAAATGTGAACAAGATGACAACAAAGCCAATTTAATATATGAATCAAGGTAGGAGGCATGATGCCGAAGACATTGAAATTAACTTTAAATTCTCTTGAGTGTAACTTTTATGTAATCGTAAGACACTTGAACGTGTGATTTTTTGAAAAAAAAATGTGACGATGTGTTGGTATTTCATTTGCGCTATTGAGTGAGTTTTCTCATTACTTATGTACTATTATAGTAATCCTACAATGCTAGTATATATTTGCATTTCTTGTAATTTTCATCAGATATCACAACTTCCAAATTTAATTTTTTTTGTTTTCTTTCAAAAATTTTCTGTCAATTTGTTTTATTGAATTTAAAAGTATAGAAGGCACGGCCCACTTCCTAACCCTATCTCAATTAATAAAAGGAAATGACTAATCGAAATTCAGGATGATATTTTTAAATATCTTTTATTGATAAATCCTTTTTATGCATTTAATAGCCATTTTAAGATGCATAATAGGTATCCAACTTTGTGATTTGATTTTTTGTTATTGAGGCCTTTTTTCCATTTTAATTAATTGTGATTCTTTATCTTAAAATATCTTATTAGTTATATTATTATATTCATAAATATTGAATAATAACAATATTATTATTTTTTATAATTCTTTTGCTTAATTTAGTTTTCTCCATTTCTTACTTTTTGCCTTTTTTTATTAATGAAATTGAAAGAAAGAGAAAGATCACCTTAAACAACAATAAATATACACTTTTACTTACCAAAAGTCATTAGCACATATAATTATTGATATTTATTTTGCTGTGAAAATCTTTTAACTCATTTATTTTTGTCCATCCTTTTTTAAATCAAGAGTAAAATAAATATTTCCTTATAAAAAATATAGAAATATGCTTTACTTATTAAAAGTTAAATGCATTGCACGTACTAACGGAAAATATAATGGACGGTTGAAACCAAATAAAAGTTCAAATGAGTAATGTGTATTTAGGAGTTAAAATATACTATCTTCTTACACTTCATTTATTTTGCAAAAAATTTAACCAAAGAAAATACTGTTTGATGTTTGAATTGTTTAAAAAGTCATCAGAAATTTTCCTCACAATCAATAGAAAAGATATACTTATATTAAGGAAAATTATTTTTTAAGACTCAACAATGCCGTTTGGGTTATAGACCTCAGTGCTTGGGCACGGGAGCCACAACGCTCGTGATTGGTTCCATATAGGTTGGTTGACCTAGGTGTCATGCTTAGGTTCCCAACGACCATGCTCAAGACCATAATGCCTATGCCTAGAAACCTGCCTATCACTCTTGTGTACCCGATTGCCCCCTTCGAGTCCATCAAATTTAGAATTGAATACTTAGCGAATGGGCTTAGGTCCACAAAGGCTAGGCCTAGGTGCCTGAAGACTATCCCGAAGACTCCAGGTTTTGGCTCTTACAACCAAGTCACTAGTGCTCGAACTCAAGACCCTAGTGCCAAGTGCTTGAGTCATCGACATGCCATGGGTGGGTACCCAACTCTTGCACCTAAGTCATTCATGCATAGGCTCAAGTCATCAGAAGTTGAGCTTGGGACCTTAGTTTGACGCTTGGGCTTGGGTCTGTCGAGGTAGGCCTAGGTCGATAAAGGCCAAGCTTGGGGTCCAAAGCTAATGCTCGAGTCCTCGACAGTCATGTTTAGGAATTTTGGCTCCCTTGCCAAAGTCATTGGCACTAAGGTCAAGCTTGGGACTTAAGTGCCCATGTCTAAGTACTTAATAGACATGCCTAAATACCTAGCTCTCATGTCCAAGTCACCAATGCCCATGTCAGGTCCATGAAGGCCAAGTCTTCGACCATGATACTCGTGGTTGGGTCTCTAATTGCTATGCCATGGTATATAGTTCCCACACCAATGTAATTGGGGGGGGGGGGATCCCAATTTGATGCTAGGGCTAGGGCCTTGACCCATTGGTGCTTGGCTAGAGACCATGCCTAGGTACTTGGCTCCTATGGCTAAGTCATTGAGTCTGAGGCTTGGGTCCACGGAGATTGAGCCCGAAAGTATGGTGCCTACGACAAGGTCTCTAACAACAATGCTTAAGTACCTAACTCTCGTGTCAATGTCATCGGTGCTTGGGGCTAGGTCAACGAAGGCTAGCCTAAGAACTTGGTCCAACTCTTGAACCTGAGTTCACAAGGGTCGGGCTCAAGAGCTTGATGCTTGCACCTAGGTTTTTGATGGGAAGCTCAAGTACCTAATTCTTGCTTTCAAGTTACTACTTCAAGTACTGGACACTTGCCATCTAGGGTATAGCCTATATAGAGAAGTAATACAATTACTAATTCTCTTGAGAGGCTAATGCCAAAGAAATCATTACCGCAAGGCATAACTTTCTTTGCTTTCGGCTACTAAGATGCGCGATAATCATTCTGTAGTTTTGCAGTGGGAAACTTTCCATTCACCACCCCCATAGGGATGGCCTATAGGGCCATTTGTCAATCATTTTGACTTGTTTCTATGGAGCTAGATGGGCTATTTACTCGACCCCCCTACTTAACATCCATAAAAGAAGCTAACCTAGCAACATTCATGAGTCATTGGCTCAATAGGAAATTCCTAATGTATTGAGCTTAGCCCCCTATGTCTCTTATTCCTATAAGGTCTTCCTCCACTCATAGGTGAGAGCATTATCAAGATAGGTGGCCTCCTAAGAAAGTGCCACTTGTATATCAAATGATAAAACTGTGAGATTTGATATAGGATTGGCCAAAGAGAAGAATATATTGAATGAGTTTAATCAGAGATGTCACAAGGGGATCTTGATTCATGGATCCCTCGGTCTGATATATGTCCCAACTAATAAAAGAATGAGGGAAATGACACAGTCATCTACCTACTTGAAGGATGCAGCCTTAGATAAAATTAACATTAACATATCATCAAGTGTTTGGGCCTGGGTACACTAAGGTTAGGCCTAAGTCTCTTGAGATCAGGCCCAAATGCCAAGGTTCTTGATGGTTGTGCCCAATCACTTGGCTATTGCACCCATGTTACTGTAGCCCAAGTCTAGGTTAATAGAGATTGAGCTTTAGATGTCAATGCTCATGCTAGAGTCCTTGACGGCTATGCTTGGGATCCCAATAACTGTACCTAGCTCCCAGACTGTTATGTGTGAGTCCTTGGTAGTTGTGCCTAGGTCCATGGTGACATTGCTTGGGCATCTGACTCTAGCACTCAAGTAACTAGCTTTTGAGCTTGTTTCTTTGGCGACTAGGCGTAGTCCATTTATGCTAGGCTCAGACCACTCGGGACCAAGCCAAAGATCCTGCTACTTGTGTGCAAGTCATTGATGACCATACATGGGTACTTAGTTTCCATGCCCAAGTCACCACCAACTGGGCTTGAGTCCATTAAGGCTAGGTTTGGGTCTCCAGATCCTTGCTTTGGTACCTAGTGACTAGACTTGACAAAATCTGATTCTTGCAATTGGGACCCCCTTGAGTGGGTCTCTCTTATATTACGTGATGCATGAGCATAGGTCCTCGATGACCATGCTTGAATACTTAGCTTTTGTGCCCAAGTCACCACTAACTAGGCTTGAGTCCATCAAGCCTGGGTTTGGGTCTCTAGTTCCTTGCTTTGGTTCCTAGTGACTAGACTTGACAAAACCCGACTCCTATAATCAGGACCCTCTGATTGGGTATCTCTTATATCGCATGAATAGCGTATGTCTCTTTAGGAAAATCAAATCGAATTTCTTTCTCAAATAATGAAAAATAATTACCAGTTTATTTTCAAGTTTTAGTTAAATATCGAAAGATTTTGTCATTTTCTCGAAAAATGACTTTTTAAAAAATAATTTCTAGAAATTTAACTTTTTACGAAATAAACAAATCCCAAATTTGAGAGAATTTTATGAATTTGATCCTTTTCATGTATTGGAGTCTCAATGGATTATTGCTAACGCAAAATCCAACTTCAAACATTCAAACCAAAGTTATGTCAAGATTGGTGTTCTCGTCTTTCTGGACTGATCTCATGCCATAAATCGATATAATAATCTCCGCATTAATGTACTTGAATAGTACCACTTTTTTTCTCGTGACAAAGAGGCCAAGATACATTAAATGGCGGCAGGCCACTCCTACAACAAGGCATGAACTTGTTAAACCGCACATTCATTGAGGAGCCCTCCCGAGTTATAAAGGCAATTCATACAAATCATGAATTCATCATGAATTCGCATAAAAAAGAAGAAAAACCAATGAAAAGTTTTGCAGGGTAAACTAAAAAGGAGAGAACTAGAGTAACTTTAGGCTCAAGCATGCGTGCCCACTTTTAGCTAAGCTCGAATATTCATTTATTTTTCCAAAAGCTAGCTCGAATTTCGAAGTCCACATTAACCTAATTCTGCTTCTTGCATTTTCAGAGGGAAATTAAACAGCTTTATTGTTCCTTTTAGGAAAGATTATGAGCTGCCTCTTTTTTTTATAAGTCAGGGTCAATATCATCTACCAAAATCTTAGGACAAAATCGGGGCAAAACTTAGAGATTTTAGCAAATTTTCAAAATTTTTAAAATCTGGTTTTCCCAAATTGAAGCCATTTATGAGACCCATTTCTATTTAACCTTTACATTAGATCTATGTCACATGCGGACCATCCATTCTACTTGTCACGCTTGTTTCCATATCAATAATTTAACAAAATATATTGAAAGGAGGCTAACAAAGATTAGGTTAGTTATAGGCGTAACGGTTTGAACTTTATTATGACATAGAAAAGTAATTCGATTAAATGCGACACAAATGTACACCAATTACTTAGAGAATGACCGGTTGAAACTATTGTTAACAAAGTCCAACCTAAAACCCCAAGTGACATTGGGTATATTACTATCACTCAGATGAAAGGATTTTACATTAAAGGACTGGATTCATTGTTTATTACTAATGAGGCCCTCTGTAGTTTTCTACTTTAGTCTTTTCAAAATTCCAAGCGGACAGAAGAATATTGTTAGTGGGATCCCTGCGATAAAGAATATTGTGTACGAGCGTTGTAATTATTAATGTCGAAAATATCTTTTTAATTTTCCGATTTTAACTGAAAAAAATAATAATGTCGGAGTCACACTACTATATTCCAAAAGCTTCAAATCCAGTCATCTATGTCAGAGGATATACGAGCCACGACCATCTCAGCATTTTTCTAAGAGTTATTAATCGATTTTAGGGAATCTCCACCGATTTGTTTACCATAAAAATATAGTATTATAACTTGATTTGTATAAACTATGTTAGTATTTGTACTATCATCACATACTTTGCCGGAAATCCCCATCCCAAAACCTTTCTTTCACCAAAGACCTGATCCCTAATTAAAAGGGTAAATTATCTTAATCGACCTTAAACCTATCCTATCAATATTAATTCAGTTACAAACTTTTCGATTTAGTCCTAAATCCTTGTACAAAATTTACAATTTAGTCTTCCGATCATTTTTTGCAGGAAAAATTCTAGACTAAAGAAAGGTATAGACAAGAAACAATGGAGAGAAAAAAAAACACTCAGAATTGTTTCTTTTTTCTTCTTCTCTCTTCTTCTTGGTTGTTCTGAAGCTAACAAAAAGAAATTGCACCTTGTGAGCTGGGGACAAGATGACAACAGAGATATCTCCCTATAGGATTATTTTATTGTTTCGTGGTAATAAAAGCTACTAAGCATAAGTTATTTACATTGGAAAAATAACTTAGGATACCATCCTTATATAAGGGGGAACGCCTTCTCTCTCTCTTTTGTCATATATCGAAGCGTGCCATGAGGTCTTGTCACCACCATGGTGAGACTCGTCTGTCCAATTCGCCAGCCGGGCATGTTGGCGTGGACCGCCCAGAGTTTTTGTCTCTGAACAAACATGAGTCTCGTGAAGAATTGGAAGAAAAATCCCTGGCTTTGCATTTGTATCTCCCTTGGATACCACTCGATTTGATCCAACATCATCAGTCAAGTTAGATCTCACGATTTCCGATTTCTGTCTTTATCTATAGATAGATGAATTTTTGGTTCCTGATATATATATATATATATATATATATATATATATCATCGATCTCATAAATTGAGTAAAACAATCATATTTATGTTAGGGCTGTTCTCGACAAAGAATTCCGTTTCTACAAAAACTATTGAATTCAACATATTTATACATCAGGCAAATGTGATGATTGACCTACAAAAAAGAAGAAGAAGGTGATTTCTACAATACGAACATCTATTTTAGCCCTCATCATTTATATGATTTTTAACCGCGATATAAAGAAGTTCGTAGGCATAACTCATCTTTTCAAGATAATCGATGTACTTTCGACGAAGAAGGTAAAAAGAAAAAACAATTTTGAATTTGCAAATGGGTGTTTAAACAAATGGGTTTTGTTGGTAATCAAATGAGCTGTTTTCCTAACCCCAAATTGGCAAATTGTAAATAAGCGACATTTTCAATGGTAGAAAAACGCCACGACCCATTTGATTTCCCTAGCAACAATCACCACCATGGCCCAACTTACACATTCCCATGTCATATCTGAATCCCCATCCACAGACACTTAGCTATGTCCACAGATGCGAGCTAGCTAAAGACATATAGCTAAACTAGCCCTTTTATCTCCATCATTTGATTTATGTTTGAGAGGAAACCCACATGACAAAGCGTGTGTCTTTGATGAATATTCAATCGATTCAGTGGAAATAGCACATGTACTCATCAACAACAATGTCCTTCGACCAATTATAGAGGCGACTGAAACTATTACAGATTTGAATTTTAGGGCATGCGCGGTATAGCAAATCGAATAATTAGTGCTCTGATGTATGATACTCAATAGTATATCACTTCTATGTATATCTTGTAGTGCTGCATCTCTTTCGAGACTAGGGCACTTTATCATGACCTTGACTTGCTAGATACCTTGATCTACTATCATCCGCATGGAATTTGTTATTGCGGTTTGAGCAGCAAATGATGCCCCCCTTCTTGTATCATTGAATCCACAAGTATTGGTGGAGGACCAAGAAATTATCCGATCCCGTACATATGTTACAATCACAATGACATTGTTTTTACAAGGACCACCACATGCATTTCTATGTGAACTAGTTTTTGGTATAGATTTTCCATACTTCATCGTCTCTAGTAATAGA
Organism: Melaleuca alternifolia; assembly: GCA_019926035.1. NCBI lineage: Eukaryota > Viridiplantae > Streptophyta > Magnoliopsida > Myrtales > Myrtaceae > Melaleuca > Melaleuca alternifolia. The sequence continues at coordinate 795,468 of JAGKPW010003076.1, read as the reverse complement.
ATTTTTTTTTAGATATATGGATAATATCTATGTTAGGTCAAAACATTTACTATTTTTTCCACTACTTGGAGGAAAAAAATCTACCCTTCTTTATCCATCCAAGTTGCTTGTTTATTTTATTTATCATTTTTATAAATGAGACGGAGTATTCAAATCTAAGACTCTACTAATCCCTACGGATGCATGCGAATCTCTCTATCCATGTACATTGGTATAATTCTATTTATGGAGCAGCGACAATGACTTTCAAGAATTACCGTAAATGGATATTGTTGTGCTTTTAAGTACATAAACCCTTGTACACAAACCAAACCCTTACCTTCTCAATCAATCTGCCGACATTCATCATCCAAGTTTTTGGCCGGCTTTACACATAACAAACAAACTATCATCATACGCTATTTTCTGTTTGATGTGAACATATGGACACCCAAAAAGTCCATAGATGTCTCCATAGACATGGCTTGGTAGCAAGATTCTCTCTTGTCCTGTCCGAACTAGCCGATGCATTCATGAATGATTTCTCCATGATAATACCCCCAAATCCCCCCCCCTCCAGAAATGACAACTTGAGAGATGCTACATGAACTTGGACCCGTGCTCAGAAAAAAACAAATATTTAATGCATCAATTATATGGCTTATATGGCTTGATAATCGATCGTTTATATTATATCACATAATATATATTGAAATTAAGATTTCACATTTAAATTTTAAAGGGTTCTCATTAATGGAAGTCTTAGAGCATACGCCTTAAGTAAGCATTGAATAAAGATTATACTTTTCGACGCGATGATCTTTTTCGTGCTATGTGCAATTTGCGTCATATTCTTAGTTATGTATGCTTAACAAATTTGCGAAGAACACTCATTGACGAGGTCCGATTTTGAAATCTCATTCTCACTGCTCGACTCCCCCATTCTTCTTTGGAAGGGCTGCTGCACTAGATTACTACAGCACATCAAGAAGCAAAGCAAAGCTTCCAAAACTTACTCAAAACCCCACCATTTCCGTCTCCTCTCTATTCTCTTCCACCATCTTTTCTTTTTTATTATCATTCTTGCTTGCACTCATCATCATCCCTCTTCTTTGCCCACAAAAGCAAAGGCAGCAGCCACCTAAAAAACGAAACACAGACAAAAGAAACGCAAACTTCTCACTCACTTCACTCATATCCCCCTCGCAGAAGAACTCTCTCTCTACGCCAATGTCCCTCAACCTACCATTCCCTCCCTCCTTGATCTCGATCCTCCTCCTCTCCACCCTCTTGCCCGCTCTCTCCACCGCACACTACCCGGAACCAGAACCGGCCGTCGTCCAGCCGCTCCATGTGAACCCGTCACCGCCCGCCACCATCCCCGCCTTCCCGGAACAGTCCGACGCCGCGGACTGCCCCCTGGACCTCCCCGACGAGCTCTTCCGTGGCGTCCGGTCAGCTTGCGGCGACGGCGGCTCGTGGGGGCAGCTCCGCCGCACACGGTGCTGCCCCGTGCTGGCCGCATGGCTCTACTCCGCCTACTCATCCACTGCCCTGGGCAGGGCGGCCACGGCCGCCGGCGGCCCCGCGGGGGCGGCAGGCGGAACTCCGGCGTACGACATGCCGCTGCTTCCAGACGACTCGGAGACTTGCGTGGACGGCCTCGGGAAGGCGTTCAAGGAGAGAGGGGTCGAGCTGGCGCGGCCGAACGAGACGTGCGACGTCGTCTACTGCTACTGCGGCATAAGGCTGCATTCCCTGAGCTGCCCCGGGGCATTCTCGGTGAACCAGCGAGGGAAGCTGGTCGGGGACGAGAGTGTGAGGAGGTTGGAGCGAGACTGCCGGAGCGGAAACGGGTTTCCGGGTCTCGACGGTTGCTCCAAGTGCTTGAACAGTCTCTATCAGGTCAGTCATTTTAGCAGAGTCTCAAATTTGCTAATTTAGCGCATGATTCTGCGGGTTTCTTCCTGCTGCGGTTTCGATTTCGATTGCTGGGTATCTCTGGAATGAGATTGAGGTTGGTAAAGTTTGTTTCTTTTTTTCTTTGTTTTCTGCAATTTAGGTGGTGAGAGCTTGAGAGAGCATCATGCAAGAATTTCCAGAGCTTACTGAGTTAGCACTAGAGGCTGGTTGAACTGTAGGCATCTCACCATAGGCTAATTGCTCAAGATAGTTTCTGAGATTACCCAAAAATGTGATCTTCAATATGGTTTAAGACGTCAATTGCCACGCTACCTTCGAAGAAAGTACTAGTAAAGAAGCTAGAGAAGGTCGGATGACAGCATTTTCGCTCAATCATCAAGAAATGAATCAGAATATCGTGTTGCCAAAGACTATGCTTTCGCCCTGTTTTGATCTCATTCTTTGCTGGTGTAGAGAGCACATTGATGATCCTGCTTCAGAATATTGTTGCATCTTCAATTGTTAATTCTTAAATCAATGGCCGATTTCAGATACTAGTCCTTAGATCTTATTCGGTCATTTGGTCTCCAAAATGACGGTATTGATCTCCCCATCTTTTGTATAGATGGATCAATCATGCAAATTCTATTGATCCCTAATTGTGCAAGGGGAAAAGGGGAGAAGAACAGACAAAAGAAGGGCTTCAAACATGTCTTTATCATCATAGCTTGAAGCCAAAGTGTTGTCTGCTTAATATCTCCTTTCCCATCAGCTTCAGTTGATTGGTTAGATATGTTTAATTATGCGACCCGTTTGGCATTACTTTTTCCGTCTGTTAAGAGGCCTCGAGTGAGGCATGAAACTGACTCTGAATTCGATGTTGCACCTACTTAATGGAGTATTTAATCCTCGATGCACCAAACTATGTTCCTTTCTTGTCCAATCAGTGGCCATCTCTTCTGATTGCAGCTCAACAAGAACACTTCAGATTCAAGCAAACTGGAGGACAGGACCACCAAGATGCATAACAAGGATTGCCAGCTGATGGGCCTCACATGGCTTCTCGCCAAGAACCGAAGTGCCTACATCCACACCATCTCTGCGGTCTTACGGGCCCTCATGATGGCGGAGGAAAGCTCCTCCGACCCTCAGTCATGCACCCTCAACAGCGACGGGATGCCCTTGGCGGTTGATTCCTCAGAGATCTCCGGCAGCTCGTTGTCGTGCACCCTCCCATTGCTCATATTTTTCTTAGTTGTTTCGCTGCTAGCACTCTCGCTAGTGTATCCGCACTTCATCGTATGATCGATGACTGTACCTAATCAAACATTAGCTCAGCAGAAATTTGTTCAATGAAGTACTTTCCATTGCATCAATTTCATGCGTCGGCTGTTGTTCATTGCTTTGTGGCATGTGACATGGCCACTTGCTATTTTTTTTCCCCTTACTTTGTAGTTTTGTGGACTAGATAAGGTCTTTGATCCAAAAGAGCACGAGAATCATTATTCTCCCCAGTATTTTGTCATCTTTTATGTAGCTGGGCTCCAACTATATAAGGTGAATTATGGGTACTCCTTGCTTTATTCGCAGGAAGCAAATTGTTTTATACGGTAGATGGCAAGTTGTTCAATGGCCGATTGCTCAATGTATGGACCCTCTGATTACCTCGCGGGGAAATTGCTGAAATATTCTGCTTCACAAGACACAAAGACACAAAATAAATCCTGCACAAGATTATATATATAATATAGTATACATAGACATATATATATATAAATATAAATATAAATATATATATATATATATATATAGAGAGAGAGAGAGAGAGAGAGAGAGAGAGAGAGAGAGAGAGAGAGAGAGAGAGAGAGAGAGAGAGAGAGAATGTGGGTATCAAATTGTACCATGAAAGGACAACTCCTCAAAAGAAATTTAGTTTCTTGAGTGCAATTTAGTCCAAAAATTATAAGTGGCTCGTTATTTAATTTTCTTTTATCCTCTCTTACATCAAGGTATTAGGGCTTCGTTGTGATTTAACACATGACTTTGGAAGTACATGCACTCAATATCTAGAATTTTTCTCCCCTCAAACTTTGAAGGATTAATACCATTAAAAAGTCTAACTCGGCACCCCAATTCCATATTTACTTCAAACTGATTCGCCGAGGGTGGGGATCATCTTACAAAGCATCTCACATTAGTGTCTCAGATTGAAATCCACCATCTACTCAGATCCCAAACTCATGATCAAGGGTATATGTGGGTTACAGTCATTGGCTTGGGATTTGCCGTGAGACAAAGATTTGGGTAAATATCTCAGGAGATGTAATCAGCTTAGAATTTTTGGTAAGACAAAAGTTAACTTGAGATAAATATGTCATAAATGTAACGGTTTTGAGATTTTTAAGATTATCGATTCAAATTCGAAATACCTACTTATAATTCAATGTAAGCATATGGCAAGGGTCTTATCTCTAATTGTTCAGTAGTGGATACGCTCGAGACATCAAGTGACAACAATCAAGTCGTTGCGAGTATGTCACGTACTTGCATTGGACCATGTACTCCACAACTTCCTCATTTATGTATTGGATCTCTTAATGCCACATCGCCTACCGACCAACTTGCCTATTATTGTGACGCGACAGCCAATAAATCACATTTGCGAATTATAGTTTCTTGTTGGAGGTAGCTGTTCAGTGATTCTCATCTTTACAAACCCAGGCCCAACAAGACGGAAAGTGGAGAAAAAGAAGGCAGTATCATAAAATTCAATTGAGCATCACAGTCGTGGAGGGTCAAGATGAGGTTCTGGAAGTTAAGTTTTCAGGTCCATTCGAGCCCAAAGCATCCTGACCATGGGCTTGAATCTTGACTTCCTTTGTTTTTGTCTTCTAGTCAACCGAATTTGATTTCCTTTTGGGATACCATGTTTCGCCTTTCCAATAGGATAGGCAAGCCTTTCGGCTGCCAAGGTGGAAATTCTATTGTTGGCTATGTACCCTTGGCCATTCAAAAATGGGTAATAAAGCAAGAATGATCATAATAGCCGCGATCCGAACGGATTCCACCCCGGGATAAACTGTCGAATTCGCAAGAATGTCGAATATGCAGTTTTGTGGCAAAAATGGCATCTTGTAACACTGAGCTTATGGGAATTTTGATTTGAGTAAAGGTGGGGACCCTCGTGAGTACTTGGCGGCCGTCGAATTCATGCCTAAGGTGAATGATACTCAATATTACTAATTTGATGTTAGCAAGATGGATGACATCTTCGACCTGCTTTTGGCCAACGGGCATGATAAAATTGACTTGAATGACAAACCATACCAAGCAAAGAGGAGCTGGCAGATAGGAGATATTGTGAGTGGCACCATTCTTGTAGCCATAACACTACTGATTGTATTGTCTTCAAAAAATATATTCAGGAAGTAGTTTGTCAGGGCAAAATCAAGTTTGCTGATGTGAAAGGAAAGACCCTAATGGAGATAGATGCTGATCCTTTTCTTCTTACGAATGTCATGGTGTTAGTAAAATGAAGGGTAAAACACTACGACAGCTACATCTTTGCGCTTGATGTACATAGGAAATTGGTCGAGAATACAATTTTCCACTCAAAGGGAAAATATTGGAACATAAGTACCCTGATAGGCCAAAAATGTCCAGTCAATCAAGTCACCCTAGCTTGTTTAATCGAATCATTTACCCAGCGGCGAGGTAGGGGATCCCACTATTGATACGATAGGAGAGCCCAGCGGCGAGTCCAATTATTATGTTAGTTATAAGTCTACACTTCCCTACACTCAGAATATTGTCCATATTAGTTGGAGAGAAAATCTGATGGATCACCCACTGAACATGTCGATTCATCTACACCCGTCCATCGAAGAACGTTGAAGATACCCTATGATCCTCCAAAAGATCAGTGGTTTGAGTCTGGGATAGCAAAAAGGTCGGAGGCAACTCATCCATGACCCAGAAGAGGAGGATGCAAAGGAAAAAAGAAGATACCATGATTACAACAACAAATCAACCCAGTTCACGTAGTCGGGTCAGTCCATCCCTCACCGCAACTTCTAAACTGAGGAAATTCAGGGCGAAGAACTTATTGTGGAAAAGGGAAACTAAAGAATAGGTTGAAACCCATGAAGAGTCAGGAGGATCCGGGTCTCGGAAATTAGAGGAGATTGAACGAAAGCCCGTGGTGCTTTCAAGGTTAGTATCACTAGCTAGTTCATGGATGGTCCAAGTGAAGTTGTCTTTCGATTTTAAGGTAGCATCGACAACAGCGACTGAAGAAGCAGACTCAATTGTTGATGAAGAAGCAAGAGCCGAGTTCCAATTCACTGACGAATAGGTGATATAATTTGAATTTCATCCATTTCCTTCAATCTTTGAATTGTTGCTTAAATTACCATCAGAGACGTCAAGATTCCACATTCTTCAACTTCAATAATATTGGAAATTCCAATCTTGAGTTTTTCATAATCGGCCTCCAAGAATGTAGGAGTACCTCATCTTAAGTTTGTCCCTCCCTTATGATCATCAATTTTCCACCTTGCCACTTATTGAATTTACCTCTAGCTCTCCGTAACACGTCAGTCCTAAAATGCAAAGGAATACATCATGGATGTTCATGCAAATGATATTTTTGTTTATCGATCGAGTTTGATCCTTAATTTTCTGCAACAAATGACCAAATGGAAGAAAAATTTAAGTGCCAATAAACTTGTGCACTCGATATTCGGAGTAGTTGTCCTTTTTTATCCCTCTTGAAATTTGAAATACCTTGTTACCTACCTAGAATTTGATGTAAGATAGGGAAAGGGTCTTATCTCTCATGGCTCAGCAATGAATGCCAAACCTCAAACATCAAGTGACAACAGTTTAGTTATTGTGAGTGGAATCAATGAAAGCACGTGACATGAATGCCACATTTGCATGGAACTGTATTCTCCAATGTCCTCAATTAAGTATCGGATCTCTTTATGCCACCTCTCCTACCAACCAACCGCCCATTATCGTGACGTGACAGATTATCACCTTTGAGAATTTAAGTTTCCTATAGGGCGGAGTTCTTTTGTGATTCTCATCCTCAATAACATAGGCCAAAAAAGGCAAAAAGAAAAGAAAAGGAAGGTAGTATCATAAATGTAATATGATTTCTTTTTGGATTCCTAATTTCCACCTTTCCAAAAGGGTATCGAGACTTTCGGCTTCTGAGATGACATTCTTTTGTTTGATATGCACACCTGTCTGTCGTCCAAGGAATTATACAAAAATAATTAAGTAAGAATATTTAAATATCATATCGTCTATTTATCTAATGACTAAACTTTTAGAATAGTTGGCAGCGATCGCATAAAATCTCACATGATATTAAAGCAGGATATTTGGAGTCTATTTTCATAAAAAAGGATTTGGATCTAAAAAGACTTATGTTTTCCTAATCTCAAGCACCTTTAAAAATGTTTATGGAATTGCAGTGAAACCATTCGGCTTGTCCACACCTAGTTCATCTTTTTTTTTTGTTTACCTTGTTTTCTTTACTACATTTGATTGGTTGTTATTGATTAATGAGTTTCTTAGATCTTATATATAACTATGTGACTTTTTTTTCTCTATTAAACAGTTCTTTGACAAAAAGTTTGGCTTTGTTTTTTTAATTTGATGATTCAGGTGATTTCATTGTAACATGAACTTTTATTCCTATCCCTATATAGACACATGCCTTCCCAAATTTCTAAAATATAAATACGCCAAGATGATTCCTGACATCAATCCTCGTGCCTGGTAGGCCAAAAAGGATTTAATAAAGAGGTTTCTTGAATTGTCTCAATGAATATAGGAGAAAATGACACTTTAAGGAAAGGAAAAGGGAGTCAATAAAGAGATCTAGGATTTTCTCCACAATCAAGACTGTCTTGCGATAAATACAAAGGTGCAAGAACGAGTTATCTATCAAGTTACCATAAGCTTGAAGCATGTTATGTTTGCGCTGAGAGAGCTGGTTTACATGTGCTGTGAAAATTGATGTTCGTGTAGATATTTTTGCGGCAATTGAACCTCCTTTTGCACTTGAAAATTGACAATATTGTAAAGTAGCCCACATCAGTTGTTCATAAGATATATATGCTTATTATATATATTTGGTTTTCCTTCTTTATTAATTTAATTTAAGTTTTGGGGTTCGATACTCTAATGCGTTTCATATGTGGCTTGCCTAGGAAAGGTATCTAAAAGTATTCCACATTATTTGTTTACAATTCGTTTGCCTCGTGTAGTGGTCTTGGCAAATTCTGAATGATCACTTATTTAGGTTATTAATCTTAATTTCCCTCAATCTATTGTCATGGCTTCCATTTGGGATGGGAAATAGCTAATGGATTACTAAGCTTACACCTAAAGCAGGCTCTTCCAAACCCACACCAATTCACAAATTGGTTTTATCAACATGCAATCTAATCTATTAGAAGTTGCCACTAATAAGTTATTAGCGGGTCAATTAGAAACCTAAGTAAAGTATGGGAGAATACTTTTACAAACTAGAGATTTAATGGATTTGGAGACTTCATTATGCTAAATTAAACTATGCCCTTTAAACATTTTTTTAGTTTTATTTTCAAAAGTATTTCGACAAGAACTTGGATTAATTTTAAATCTAAATACTGATAGTTAAGGGGCGATCATGTGGATATGTAATCGACAAAAATAACACTCAATAATCAAAAGGCAATAAATAACTAAATTGCTAGGAAACAAAACATTCAAACAACTTGCCAACTATTTGATTTTTGGTTTATTTATATATTTATGAAAAAATATATGAAATTCTACTCTAATGAAATATACATGACTTATTATTCTAATGACATGTGACATGAATTAATTCTAACGATGGACAAAAATTAATGTAAATTATTCTAATATGACATGCATTTTAAATTAAATGACCCTAAGATGCAATCACTAATGACATGGCATGGTATACATGATGAAATGGCATCAAAGAGGTTGCATAACATGAGTGACGTGGCATGGATGATGACATGGCAATGACATAGCAATGGCATGGTATACATGATGAAATGGCATCAAAGAGGTGGCTTATGACATGACCTGACCACATGACAAGTATTGATGAAGTGGCAAGATGACATGGCATTGATCACACGGCATTGATGACACGACAAATAGTGATGTAAGGATGCAAACTAACCTATATGATATGCACTTGTTATTTTTATGATTTTTAATTAATTTATTAATTAATAATTAGTGAATATAAACTCTCTAAAGTAAAAGACCATCTAATTAAATCTATTAAATAATGATAACTAAAACTCTATATTAATTTAGAACTTATCCTAACTAGATAGATATTATCTAAACTTATATGAAAAATGAAATTTATCATGAAATCTTGTTTTCGTATTTTCCAAACAATCAAACCAATCAAACAAGATTAGCTTAGAATTGTAAAAGATAAGTTCAATATCAAACAAGATACCCAATTATTTGAACTTGGAAACAAAAAAACCAACACCCCGATCTTAATGCCTAAAGATCAAGTTACCAGTTTTCTATGCAATCCATCCTATCTTAATGCCGAGTGATTGAATTACCGATTATGCACATTTTTTGAAAATTTTCATAGTTTGGATATGCCCATTATCTCATATAATCAAGGTTAAAAAGCAATATCATCAATATAGGCCATAAAATATTCAAATTGAATTTGGATTAGAATATTAACTAGTTTGAGGATTTGTTTGTAAAACGAGACTAATAGAAGGACTCAAAGCAATTGGCTAGCAAGGGCAAGTTCGCAGTGCAACGCGGTGAGGGACTTATAGATCGTAGCTAGTCAAGATGAAATGGTAGTGATAGGAGGAGCAACAAGGCTTGCGGTGTAGGTGTTAGCAAAGTTGCTTTGTTGTTGTCGCGACCTTTCCGAAGGTGCACCATATACGGTTCAGCTAATAGATTACTAAGTTTGACTTAGCTTGCGCTCTCCTAAGCTCATACCAATTTGCGACTTAGGTTAATGTTTTTATCATGCAAATTGATTTTGTTTAGAGTTGTTATTAATCTATTTTTTGAGGGGTCGATTAGAAACTCAAGTAAAGTATCGGGAGATATAATTTATTCCTACGAACTGTAGATTATGAATATAGAGATTTGGTTACGCTAGATCACTCTAATGCCCGTTTGGTACCTTTTCTTTTATTTAAAAAATGATGATTTACAGGTAGCTTAGATTAATTTTAATTCTATCCGCTAACATACTAGGTGTCAATGTAGGTGCGCAAACAATAATGTAAATACTCAATGAAACAAAGTAACAAATAAATTACAAGTATAATCTAACAAAACAAGCCAAATGATTTTTTGTTGTTGTTTTTATTAATATCCTAACACGCAAGTTAACTAAGTATGTAGGAATGAAGTTTTAAATCATTTTTAGGATTTTAATTTTCTATATTTATATTGCACCAATATGCAATGCATATGATGAAAACTTAACCCTAAATACGACTAACCTACTATATTATGTAATCATAAATTAAACTGGACCACATGGCATGTGATTTAATTAAATTAATGGAAGACACATAATCATCTAAATGACATGCGAATGATATTTTTGTTGTTGGTGTTTTTCATTTATTAACAAAATTCGAGATTAATAAATGCCTAAATTAAACATGCTACTAACCGATCATAAGAACAATTTTTACTATAATCCAAAATTAAATGATCTAATTATAATATGAATTCTAATGTAATATGACATGCATTAACTAACCCTAGGTCTAATACCATTTTAACCTATTTTTCTAGCATGATATAACATTTTATGACCTAAAAATGCAACTTATGTATGACATGCAAGATTGATATGGCAATTATGCATTTAGTTCTACGTGACGTGCGCTTTCTAATTAAATAAATTTGACACACAACTCTATGACATGTATTTGACTTAATGATGTGTCCTAAACTATATGAAGTTCATGTGTTTATTCTATGTTTTAATGAAATTCAAAATTATTTAATTAATGAAACTAATTATCTATAGCTAGATATTGTCTAATTTAGACTAGAACTTAACTTATCTTAGTCTCTTATTTAAACTAAGATCATATCTTATAACATCCTAGAGTACAAATTTGACTGTAACTATCCTATTCTAACTTAAGACTAAGACTTCAAATTTTTGTGTGTTTTCAAATTATGAAATAATTTAACTAAATTGTTATCAACACCTATAGATAAACATTCATGGCACACTAAGCAAGCAACATAATGTTTGAAATTCCCCAATCCATCTAAATTTGAAAACGGATGAAATCAACGATTCGTATCTCGAGCATGAGATTTGATTGGTTAATTTTCCATGCAGTCCCGAGTCGTATCTTGAATATGAGATTGGATTATCGACCGATGTACGTCGTGGATTAAGATTTTCTAATTTGAGTATACCTGAAAAATCTTGAAAATATGCATCAATGCTTGAAGACTCAATTTAGATAATGAAATCTATTAATTTGGATCATGAAACATTAGGATCATTACCTAATTCATAAATTAACCTTCAAATTTGAACTTTAGGCTTCGTGGACTCGTGGCGGTATGATTGGCTCGGGATCACCAGTGCTGCTTGACTCGGTAGGGACTCGTGTGTTGGATGTTCACGACCAAGTGGGAATCGTGGCAATGGGGACATTAGACGTGTCTGTCAAAATTGCGGGCTTATGCAGGATGACCAACGTAACAACAAAGACGGTTCAAAACATTGAATACTCAACGGGTGTTGTGCAACTTTCCATTTTCTCCACTTTTTCTAGCATGAGCCTTCCTCTTTCTTATGTGCAGGACATGGAGATGGACATAAGTCTTCAGAGTGGCTGAGAAAGTTTGCTGAAGATTTCTTGAATCATCCCTCCTAGATGGGTGTTTTGCTTCTCTCCATGGCTGAACCTCCCATACTGTGGTGAAGATCATGAGGGTGGTAAATAGAGGGCTCTTGAAGCGACTGTCAAGTTGGGTGAGGTTCACGTATTGGGAGCTTCTCGTGGTGGTGCCTCAACTGGCAATGATAGATCGACACAATGGGAGAGTCGGCTAAATTGGTGCTCGACAGGTGGTGGTCTTCATGGAGCAGGGTGGCGTGATGACAACTTGGTCATGGTGGAGACCGAGAGGTTGTGGTTATGGTGGTTTGCCGGACGAGCATTGGAAACCTTGCAAAATAGAATAAATCCATGTCGTGGAGGAACCGCTAGCAAGATGGGGCGACTTCTAGAACTTTTAATTGTGATTATAACAATAACGATGCGCCTTGAGAGAGTGTAGCATCGGTTGTGGGGGTTGTTGAATGTGCTAGGTTCGTCAGAATTTGGCTGGAAGGTTGGGCGACAAGGAGCTTGGTGATGGGAGTAGTCAAGGGAGTGCACGCCTAAGGAAAGGGATGGGTGCCTTCTCTCTATTCCCTTTTCTCTTTTCGACCTTTACTCTGGAAAGCTTGAATTTATACTTTTTTTTTTTGCTTTGAATGAACGCTCCCTTTTATTTATAGAGACATAGTGATAAGAAGTCATGACTTTTAAAATCGGATGTAGGGGAATTTCGAAATTCAATTTTCAAGTGGGTATCTATTCGTTTGCTATCTATAACCAAACAACTAGTTCGATCTTCAAGTAGGTCTTTATCAGTTTACTAGCCACCACATTTATCTCTCTATGTGCATATCTTGATCTTCCGTTCAAAATTCTAGCCTACGACCCTAATCTATGAAGAAAATCCAATCTGCACTTGTCCATGGTATGGAAAGATCATGATTATATATGTAGGCAAAGTTTAGATGTTAACATTTTCCCCTCTTTGAAGGTGAGCTCGCAGAGGTTACATTCAAAGACTAATTGATACCTAATTTTTGTCCATGCAAATGTAAATGTGGCATGATGCATAAAGATAAATGTCATAAGCAATACCTTAAATTACTTAACTTGTTGGATTTGTAAATTAGATTGAGGTATGTACTGAAAGAATCTTGGAACCACATTATTAAGCTCGAATACTCACTTTGATCACAAAAGAAAAACATTGAAACTACCTGATTGAAGCCCAAACTTCTTTAATCGGTCAGAAAAAAAATGCAACATATGATTTGCTTGCTTGAGGCCTGAACCTTTTCAATCGATCATAATAGAGGCAAACGGTGAAATAATTTCTGGTTGAGGTTTGAACTCCTGTACATCCCACTGGCACCCAGAATCAGATATTGATACATCACCATTGGCACTTGAAGTGAGATATCTGTACATCACCCTAGGCACTTGATACGAGATGTCAGTACATTACCACCAACATCCGAGGTGAGATACCTATACATTGCCATGGACACTCAATATGAGACGTTGGTACATTGCCACCAGCACTCGAGTGAACATATCAATACATCGCCATCGACACTTAAGGTGAGATACCCGTACGTCGCCACATGCACTCAAGTTGAGATAATGATGCATCACCATCAATATTCATGATACTGGTAAATATACCTTATCTTTAAAAGCTTGATTCCTATCAAGCATGTGTTAAGAGAAATATGCACATACCAAAAAGATAGTTGTATTATCTCAATTCATGTTCATGAGATAATTTTCTTTTTGAAAATGTCAAACGAGAGACGTTCGGTCAGAAATGACTTTCAACTCACTCTCATTTAGAAGGGCTTTTGTTTGGACTATTGATGTGGGGACAATTGAATCTCTCGATCTCACTATCATCATGTCGACAATGAGATAGAACCGTAACGTGGGCTTGGTCAACGTCTTTACAAAGGGGACTTTGCAAGTCTATGAAAGAAATATCTTTATGATCTGCTTTGGGTTTACAAGTCAAAAACCTTGTAAACGAGATAGAAATAATTTTGCTCACACTTCTTTGAGTGAATTTATAAACCTATGAATTCCAGTGTTAGTACAAGTACCCTAATCTGAAGAGTTTTTGTAAGGGATGTAACATGAGCTAGGTTCATGGGTTGAGAAAAGAAAGGATTCATTAGGCTCAAAATGTGTGTGTAAAGGTGAAGAGTTAGTGATCCTTCTAGCACTGTCACCAGTCGTCTTATCTATCGAGAGATTATCTTTATATGGATGGTCCAATTAACATTCAATTCAACATTTGGTTGCTAAAAATAAGGGACATGTTCACTAGAAGTCCTAAAACTTGTAGCGAAAGTGCAAGTGAGTCTTAAAACTTGCAAAAAGTGCAAAAGAGTCCTAAAACTTGTCAAATTCGTTCAAATGAGTCCATCCGTTAACATCGTTAATTAAATAAACGGAAAAAGCTGAAGTGGCATTGACGTGTCATTTTTTAATATATCATTTAAAAAATGGAGGTGCCACATTAGCAGAAAAAATAAAAATAAAAACTAAATTACATTTTAATAAAGAAAAAAGATTTAAAATTTTGAAAAAAGGAGATTATATTTAAATTTAAAATAAAAACTTTTAAAAGGTTTAAATTTTAAAATTAATTTTATTATTTAAAATTATAAAAATAATAAAATAAAATTTAATTATTTAAAATTTAAGATAAATTAAGTTAACTATTTTAAATTTTGAATTTTAAATTTAAAAAATAAAATTTTAAAGTTTAAAATTTAAAATTTAAAAACAATTAATTTTTTTTAAAAAGTGTAAAATTTTAAGAAGGTTAAAATAACTTTAAATTTTAAATGTTTAAAAAACTAAAAACTAAAATTAAAATTAAAAAGCAATAATTTTAAAAAATTAATTAAGTCATAAAGGATATATTAAAAAATGAATTCATAAAATTTTTAAAAATGTATATTTAAAAATCTTTAAATACATTTAATTTATAGTTTAAATTTTAAATTAAAAAAATTAACTTAAAAAATAAAATTAGTTAATGTTAAAATAAATTAATTTTTTTAAAATTAAATTTAAGAAATTTATATTTTAAATTTTAAATTTTAAAAAAAAGTTAAATTAAAATTTTAAAGCAATTATAAAAGTTTGAGCAATTTCTTAAGAAATATATATTTTTAAAAATTAATTAAAAATAATATTTAAAAACTTTTAAAATATTAATTTAAAATTAGTTATTTTAATTAATGGGGTAGGAACGACGTCGTTTAGGGCATGCGACTTTCCAAAACGGCGTTGTTTTGAAGACGTGGAGATAGCAATAGAAGTTAATTGCCACATAGGAGAAAGAAAATAATAAAATAAGCCACGTCAGCATTTTCCGTGAGACAAATTGGACGACGTTAACGGAGGGACTGAATTGAACGAACTTAATGAGTTTTAGGACTTATTTGCACTTTTTGCAAGTTTTAGGACTCACTTGCACTTTCGCTATAAGTTTTAGGACTTCTAGTGAACATGTCCCTAAAAATAATTATCTTGCAGAATCTTCTCAAGAGTATTTCACCACTTTTCGACTTGTTTGGTTTTTCACCAAATTTTGCTCTTTTTCTTTTTTATTGTGGGCATGTCATAGCCTTTACTAGGCATATTGCTTTTTCATGCCTTTTCAATTCTAACTCTCAAACAAGGCTAGATGATGCAATAATATTGGATCTTAATGGTCTTCAACTTTAGCAAGCACTTCATTGAAGTGCTCAAGTGACGATGATTTGTCCTTGCCCTAGTGTGGGAGAATGATCACCAATTGGGTTAATGTGAAATGAATTGTAGGCTCAAAAAAGGTGTAAAGGATAAAGTGTGTAAGATAGAGAAATAAATACTTTTCATCATCTAAGGGCATTTAAACTCATGTGTGATTTCAAATGCAATAAAACACTCAAAGATTGATACAAGTGAGGATAAGAAAGATCCATTTGTTTCTTCACCTTGTAACATTAACACTTACCACCACATTATCCCAGTGTGGGTTAATTCTTGACATGGGTAATATGAAAGAAAAACTATAGGTGTTTAGGCCAAAATGGGTTGTGCAATGGATCACATGTAGTGTTTAAGATAGCGAAATGAATTACCTCTTATTATCTTGGCGATTGTACTTTTTACAAGAAAACTCTTTACCCTTTAAACATGGAATATTCCACTTAACTCATTAGAGGTTGGTGTATGGGGACTATGTGTGGAGCATGGCTTACCTTTCGTCATTTCGACACATCCCATTTAACATTCTCAATCAATTCATTGAATCGTCTAATTATCGAATGCCCAATTAAAGATTGGTACATGTAACATCTTTTATTCAATACCAATTCATCATTGAATCAAGTTGTGGAAAAAAAGAATAACATGCTATTAGAAACTAACAAATCACCATGGATAGTATTTCTTGATGGCATTTGCATTAACAAGATTAGAGAATTCTTGGCAATCCATTTCTGCAAGGATTAGGGCGCCTCCAGGGAGTATTTTCTTCACGATGTAAGGGCCATTATAATTTAGCGCGAACTTGCCCTTAAGATCGGAAATGAATTGCAAAACTTTCCTCAATACCATATCGTCCACCTTAGAATGCCGCGGTCGCACCTTTCGATTGAATGACTTGGCTACCTTCTGTCGATAACACTGACCATGGCGCACGGCTTGTAATCACTTCTCATCAATCATGTTAAACTGGTCAAACCTTTGTTGTATCCACTCAGTCTCGGACAACTTCATTTGAGACAGTACCTGTAATGAGGGAATTTCCACCTCAACAGGTATAATTGCTTCCATTGTATATACTAGAGAGAAAACTGTCGTCCTTGTAAAGATTTAGATTAATATTCGATAAGCCATTAGTGCAAAAGACAACCTTTCATGCCAATTACGTTTATTTTCAGCCATCTTGACCAAAATCCTCTTAATATTTTTGTTGGCCATCTCCACTACTCCATTTATTTGGAGACGGTAAGGAAATGATTTCAGATGCCGAATCTTGAATTCATTGAGTAACCCATCAACGAACTTGTTGTTTGAATTGGTCCCATTATCAGTGAAGATGGCTTCAAGAACTCCATAACAAGCAATAATGTCACATCGGATGAACTTCAACACATTTCGAGCGATGAAGTTTGCATAGGAAGTCGCATCGATCCATTTAGAAAAATAATCGATTACGACTAAAATAAATTAATGGCCATTCCACACTTTTGGATTAATGGGGCCAATTACATCAATCCCCCAAATTGAAAATGGCCAGGGCTTAGATAATTGATGCAGTTCATTTGGAGGAATAGTTACCTTATCCCCATTAATTTGACATTGATAACAATTTCGAACATTTTGGATACAATCATTTTCTAGTGTGAGCCAATTATAACCCAGCCTTATGATTTTCTTGGCTAGCATATGGCCATTCATGTGTGGACCTCTTACTCCTTCATAGAACTCTTGCATTATTTGTGTAGTTTCGGCAACATCAACTCATCTCAAAAGAATCAAATCATATGATTGCTTATACAATTCATCTCCACTAAGGAACAATTTAAAGGCCATCTTCATTATATATTTGCGATTAGCCAGACTACTCCCTTTAGGAAACTCTTGCTTCTAGATATTATTGTTGATGTCAAGATACCATGGCTTTTTGTCGGGTTCATAAACCACAACCATGCAATAAGAAAGCATCCATTTTCAATGGTTCTATTTCCAAGCCATTAGTTAATCATAACATAAATGATAGTTTTGCGAGGGCATCCGCAAACTACTTATGGGATCTCGATAAGTATTCAAAAGAGATGTCATCAGACTCTCTCATAATCTTTTCTAGGTATCTATGATATGGTACGAGCTTAGCATCCATCATCTTCCATTCTCCCATAGTTTGGAGGATAATTAATATAGATATTTCCAATACTTTCAATCTATCTACCCCCATATTGTTTGCAGCTTGAAGGCCCAAGACGCATGCCTTACACTCAGCTATGTTGTTGGTACATGGGAATATCAGCTTTGTAGATACATGATAATGTTTCCCATCTAGAGATATCAAGACTGACCCAGTTCCGAATTCGAATAAATTCACAGCTCATCAAAGAACATGGTGCATGTATCTCATTCCACCACTAGGATATAGTCATCCATGGGAATATTTCACGTCTCTTAGGATCATCTGCCAATATATAGCAATCACTTCGCATTTAACGGATTTTTGAGGTATGGTCAGAATGTCGAACTTGTAGATTATAGCTATATCCCCCTGAGCCAAGTGGAGCATGCATGAAGGGACCTCAATTACTTATAAAGAAAGAAAAAGAAATGAGGGAAAGGTCCTCTCAATGCTCTAACTCCCACACCGGATATGGACCGAACTATTTCACGACGTTTTGAACCTAGCTCACGTACCGCTTTAATGGGCGAAATAACTTGCCACTTGGCTAATTTTCCTACCAAACCTGGACGATCAAGTAAATACCTGATGGGATCATTTTCGGTGACGGGGAACATCTAATGATGTAGCGTATATTGTTGAAACCTGTGTAAAACCTATACCAAGGCGACACATGTCTTTTCTACTTTAGAGTTACTTAACTTTGATATAGTAAACTCCTTACTCAAATAGTAGATAGCCCATTCCTTTCCATCATCGGGACCCTTTTGAGTTAGCATCGCTTCCAAGGACTCGCTATTAATTATGAGGTAGAGAGTCAAAGGATGTCTCATGACCGGGGGGAACCATGACTTAGGATTGTTTTAAATTTTCGAATGCCTCACGATGGTTTTCATCCCACTTGACTTGTACATCCTTCTTGAGGAGTTTGAAGAAGGGTTTTGCAATCTCGAATTTATAGTGGAATAAAGTCGTAACTCACATATTGCTTTGGCTTTGGCCGAGTCGCTCAATCCTTCTGTTGCTTACAATAAACCCAAGCAATTTACCTAAGGTCGCTCCGAACACACTTCGCAAGATTTAGGCGTAGCTTGAACTCATATAGTAGCTCAAATAATTACCTCAACGTTGTCACATGGCTCTCTCCATGTTGCGTTTTAGCGATCATATCTTCGACATATACTTCAATTTCTTTATGCATCATCATGGAAAAGAGTGACCATGGCACGTTGATATGTTGCCTCGGCATTTTTCAGGCCAAAAGACATGACTCTATAATGGAAAGTCTCCCATGGAGTGATAAATGCCGTCTTTTCTTTGTCTTTATCCAGCATTCTTATCTGATTGTACCTAGAAAATCCATCAATAAAAGAGAATAGCTCAAATTTAGTAGTGCTATCCACGAGAACATTTATGTGTGGTAGTAGGAAATCGTCTTTTGGACTAACCTTATTCAAGTCACAGTAATCGACGCAAACTCTGACTCAACCATCCTTCTTTATAACCGGTACAATGTTTGCTACTTAGGCCGAATATTGCGAGACTTCAATAATTCCAACCTCCAGAGGCTTCATTATCTCCTCATCGATTTTCTTTGACAATTCTGGTTTAGTTCGTTTTAGCCTTTGCTTTTTAGGAGGTACGATAGGGTCTATAGGTAAACTGTGTTCCACAATCATTGGATCGAGACCTGGCATATTCGTATAAGTTCATGTGAAGATATCTTGATATTCTTTCAATATGGCGATTAGGCACGTGGCTTCGCTTTTAAAAATATTGGCCATGATCTTAACTTCTTTGATAACCTGTGTATTGCTCAAATTAACAGTAATTGTGCCTTTTATAGCAAGGGATTTTGGCTTTTCATGTTGCTCTAAGTTTCGGTGAATTTTAGCGGACTCATTTCTTGAATCATCATTATCATTATCATTGTGAGCATCTTTGGCAACGAGTAATTCATTAGGCTGGCCATTCCCATACCATTGCACACGATGAGATTATCCTTGAAACATAAAATAGACAAAATCAGTAAAATAAATAAGATTATAAAAAAGCACACATCTTTTTTTCTTTTTCTTTTTAAAAAAATGTGAAATGCATTTTACCAACTTTGCAAAAGTTTTAAAACAATAAAGCATGAAGAAGTCAAGGCCTCAGACTTCTCCCTAGATAATATATTTTCTTTTACAATTAGATATCCTCACCAAGCTGGTTTGGTGTACCTCATCATGCCCTCAAAACAAATAATGTACTTTCATTGATTAGCTTCAATTGTATTATATTTTATTGAAATTGCATAATTCAAGTCCCAAAAGAAAAGTAAAGAACAACAAATCAAGAATCCTAGGATAGTGATAAAAAATTCCCACGCAGCAGAGTAACTAGAAAATTAAATGAGTTACTCTTGCGTTCTTGCACCCATTTCCTCTAAAGGTCCATCCTTGATGACGCCTATGAAGAGATATTCGAACAAATTGGTAACTCCATCCATCTCATCATCTTGATCAACTTGATTTGTAAAAACCTAATCATCCATACCATCCCATCTATCTGGAACAATATCTTGCGGAGCCAAACATTTCACATAATAATCATATTTCCCACGTAACTACCTCAAGGTGTTAATCACTTCTTCTTTTTCATGCATCATTTTTACAGGGCTAGGAAAGGTGCTTCAGATATGAGGAATGACAAGCTTGGCTCTTCCTCTTGCATGTCCCCTATGATTTCGCCTGCCCCTTCCACGATATCCTATTCCAGCAATATAGGTTCTTTGAGGAATTACTATGACATTTTCTATTTGTTCGGTGACTGGGAGTAAAACCATTCTCTATCGCAGATCATGATTGCAATATTGGATACTTCAGAGGCATGAGGTGATGATCCTTAGGACACATGTATGGTTGGCATAAGCTCGAAAATTGGTCGCTAGATTTCATTTTGCAATCCAGCTCAACATAGGAAATAACTGTTTCGTGATAAATTTGGTGATCTTCCTAATCATGAATAATAACTAACTTCATATTGACTACAAACTTCATCTTTTAATGAAGGTTTAATGGTACAGCTTCCGCAGTGTGGATCCAAGGGTGACCCAATAAGAAATTAAATGTAGTAGGGATGTCCATCACATGAAATACGACATTAAACAATGTTGTTCCTATTTGCAAGCCGAGCTCGATCTCCCTTATCGCTTCCTTTCTCGTTCCATCAAATTCTGGCACAAACATTTTTGCAACTTGTATTTTAGATGTGTCTATTCCAAGGTGATGAAGAGTCGCCAGTGGATAAATGTTTCGGGCAGAACCGTTGGCATAAGGACATGAGACACATGAGATGCCTTGCACTTAACCAAAATGTATAACACCTTATTGTGTCCATCACTTCAGTAGGAAATTCCTAATCTGAGAGTGCTATCAGGTCTTTAAGGAGGATGGATCCCACGAACTCTATAACCTGTCATGGTGAATCATTTCAGGCATGTGGATTTCACTCAACACTTTCATCAAGGATGTCTGATGCTTGGTAAATGTTTACAACAATTTGAGCAAAGAGATTTGTTTAGGCAATTTACATAATTGGTCCACTACATTGTATTCGCTTGATTTTATCTGGTTAGGAACTCTTTTGCTTCATCATCAGATGCATGTCTTACTGGTTGAGAATTATTTTGTGCAGAAGTTCTGCCTGGCCTCGTGACTAGGTCAACATTGTAAGACTGGGGGATTGTCTTATTGCTAACATACTCTTAAGGTTGCGGGATCTCTATGAACATACCTTTGTCTTCATATGAATTCTCAACTGTTAATTCATCGAGATTATTCACATCTTTAAGTGAAGGCAAGTCGTTTGGTAGGAGATCGTTTTTAACTTCAACCTTCATGGCGGAAAATTCTTCATCCCAGTCAATAACAACTTGAGAGATAGTTGAGATTATACCAGTGTGATCAATGAACACAATCATCCCAACTTCAACCATTTCTCATAGTCTCTCCCTTATGAGAAAGGGGATGAGGTCTCATCAATCAGATGGTACCTGGCCCTTATCAATCCATCATAAATGTCCTTCACATAGACTCAAAGATTCTTTTTTTCACAAACTTGGGAGCCAAATATAGTATTCACCCTATCTATATGATTTGAGAGTGGGTTG
The DNA here is from genome assembly GCA_019926035.1 of Melaleuca alternifolia. NCBI lineage: Eukaryota > Viridiplantae > Streptophyta > Magnoliopsida > Myrtales > Myrtaceae > Melaleuca > Melaleuca alternifolia. The sequence continues at coordinate 773,609 of JAGKPW010003076.1, read as the reverse complement.
TTCTGGACATTCAACTGAGGGATCTTGAAAGAAAACTTCTTGGTATCTAAGAGATTTTGGACATGATGCTTGAGAGTAAGGTAATCGATTTCACCCAAGTGATAATCACACTTCTTTGACAGGTCATAATTGAAAAACTTCTCAAGATTATGACATTTAGGTCACTGGTAAGCAGCCATTTCTTTTGAAGAATCATCAGTACTTGTGAGAGAGACCTAAGGAGAGAAGTAACTTGCCTCTTGTTATTACGTTGTAGGAATTGCTGATGACTAGATTGTTGTTGCTCTCCGGTCACTTGATTTGCTGGGGGATGACTTTCACGACTTGTTTGAGTGTAGGCTGCATTAACCTCATGCGCATGTTCTTTTTCCTTCCTTACAATGAATCTTTTGCCTATTGACATTGATTTGTTGAACCATCCATCCATCAACTTGATCTCAATTTGCTCTCTCACAGGAATGAGTTGATTAAATGTATCCACAATAATAGTCACCATCCGGATATGGTATTTATATGAAAAAGTCTTGGTAGATCTTCCTCAATTCTTGGTTTGTCAGTTCATGACTGATATGAGCTGCTAAATTTCTCCACCCTATGTAATATTCCTTAAACAACTCGATGTTTTTCTTCTCAGCACGTTTAATGTCCTCACTGAAGGAGATATGTCCATTATAAACTTATATTGCTTGAGAAACACCTCACTTACTTCAGTCTCAAGGAAGTTTGTACTTTTTGTGATGTACCATCTCAAGGCGGAACCTGTTAAACTTGCTTAGAATGACTGGATCATCAAGGGAGTATAGTTAACATATTGTGTCATTCGTACTAAATACATATGCAAGTGAGTTTTGGGACAAGTTGTCTCGTCATATTTCTCGAACTTGGGCCTTTGAATTTTTTTGGCACTTTGACTTTAACATAGACAGAGAGGTCTGTGGGAGATAAGTCTCAAATATCCTGCAACTGTCTCAACCTCATCTCAAGCTTCTCGAAATGTTTCTCATGCTTTGTTTTAAGCGTGTCATCAACATTGATTTCCCCCCAACAATTACGAAGGAGTCATCTTCCAAAGCAGGCATACCATCATCAAACTCAATGACAATGCTCTTGTCATTCTTTTGTTTTGACACTGTGGTTTTAGGATATGCGAATGCCGAAGTTGAGTTCATTCAAGATGCCCATAATTTGCCCGTCATCTTTTGCATTGTAGTGAGAAACTGTTTCATTTGATCCTCGACGTTGGTAACATGCACACACAGTTCGATTTAATCGGCCATTTTGGCTCTTGACCGTGTTATAATAGGTGAACCTGAACGACCTGTAATCATCTAATTCAAGAATGAATGATAGATTAGCATAATATGCCAAAAAAGAATGAAGAAATGGTCCATGATAATAGGTTAGATACTTTGCTTTATTCATTTACAAAGTTGTTCTTACATGAAAGCCACTCTTGAAATTAAAGTAAACCAGGAACTGAAAACTTGAAATTCCTAAATAATAATCGAGAAATAAAAGACATAAAGCAAATTTGAAAATGATAGGATTGGGTCATTTCATCTAACTTGATCTATATACACATGGGATCCAATTTTCTCTAGTAACTGCTCATTTTTCTTGAGCAAACTTTGAGGTGCATTCTTGATATTGTTTCACATTTTTCTTGAGTCGTATGATCTCCACACAATTGGTGACTTTTACAGGCAGTTAGGTATTTTTGGAAGTAGCTCATTTGGGATCTTTTGTTACTTAATGTATATGACCGATGCATAATACCTTCTTTCTCTTCCCTTCAACTCTTCTTCAGGCCATTTTAGTTTGCGTGGGTGGTACATATCCTACATCAACTTGATCAAGTTGACAATATTCTCTTCATCTTGATCTTTGTTGGTAAAATTAGCCCAAATTGGATTTGTCTTTAATCCTGGTGGAAGTTCTTACTCAAATTGGTATTTATAAATTACTTTAAATGGATGATACTCAGTTTCACTAGTGAATCCCAGCAAAAGGGACTGGTCCAATGCCTCCAAATGCAAGTCTCGCTTCTTGGACTTGGAACCACTTAGCATGCCGTAAGAATTCATTGGGTTCGAGATCTAACCATTTAGAATAATAATAATTTGGGGCATGCTTTTTCTTTCTCTCAAATTTCAAAATTGGGTGATCCAAATCATTAATTTCATGAATGACAATTAAGGTACCAAAACCTTTTATGTGAGAGAGAAACCAAATTTGCAACAGTTCAGGAGAAGCATGTAAGACCCAATCCCCATTTTCTTTATATTAAGTAAGGGAAAGCAATGTATCGGCTAAGATGGTATTAGCATAATTTATTCTTGCACACACTTGTTTAACTACCTAAGCAATCAAGAAAGCAATAACATTTTTGCAATGGGGAAAAACTATGGACTCGAAGGAGGCTAGCATTAAGATCTTACTAATTTGAAAAGATGTGATATTTTGAAAAAATTCGTCTAAAAATGAGTAAGGGCAAGTATCGCGATTTGCTTTCAAAAATTTTCTCATTTCATCTTTGATTCTCAAGAATCATATAACGTATACATAAGCTCTACTTCGATAGATAGAGTATCAATTCCGATCCCAAAAGTTTTCCAACGACAAAGCTATATTCTTCCAAAGTGGGAGTGAATGTTTACCAAATATAAAGGTGGATGTCTTAAGGCACTAGAAGTGCGCCAAAGCCTGAACAAGGCCCTCGTGAACCTTAATTCTCAACAGCGGAAGAAGGCGGCAGATCCTGGATTCCACAAAGTCATGACCGGTTCTGTCTAACTTATCCCACCATACATTGAGCTCGACTCTGAGAGCAAGAGCAAGTTGAATGTCGTATTTTCTCATGATATATAGACTATGATTGGTGAGCAACCTAGTGTCATAGATCGATAAAAATTATAGTGATGTAAATAAATTGCGAGATGAGAATTCAAAAGACTTACTTCTCCAGTAGATCAAGAATAATCACACACACACACACACATGAAAAGTGGTTCGATTTTTACTCTAAATGGCTTGACAAGATTGAGCCACAAGGATGATTGGACTAGCCGTAGGCATGCGTACTAAGTCAGGTCCTTATGACTCTAGCATAATCAAAGAGCCAACTTGGATCGTAGGCATGCAGACAAAGATGGGTACTCTCGACACCAAGAAATTAGGCGACTCGTACCTCGAGCATGTGGTCAGAGTGGTATCTATCTCAACACCATCCTAGGGAATCATATGAGGCCCAGATTCGGTGGTAGGTTGTGCGTGCTAAAGTGTAGTGCAGATATGATCATGGCATGCACAATTTTATAGGCAAGCAACGCGTCAATAATCAAATTTAAAACATATCTTAATACCTCATTGCAAGAAAATGATTAGCACAGACTACTCCCCTAATACCTCTCGGCTATAAGAACATTTAACACATGTGCTAGGGACCTACCAGGTATCCTTATTGCCAAACAAGAAACATTTTTTTGAAAAAAAAATGGAAATTGGTCTAAGTCCACTAGAGTTGCCAAGTTGTCGCAACTTTTTTGAAGGTACACCGCCTAGGATTTGTCTAATGAATCACTAAGTTTAACTTAGCTAAAGCTCTTCCAATGTTATACTAATTTGCGGCTTAGGTAAATGTTTATATCATGCAAAATTGATTTCGTTTGGAGTCGCTACTAATCTATTTTTTGATAGGTTAATTAGAAACCCATGTAAAGAATTGGGAAATATACTTTACTTTTACGAACTAGAGATTATGGATACATGGACTTTGTTACGCTAGATTACTTAAATGCGTTTTTGATACCTTTTCTTTTATTTAAAAAAGAATGATTTGTAGGCAGTTTAGATTAATTTTAGTTCTATCTGCTAACATACTAGGTGTCAATGTGGGTGCACAAATATTAATGTAAATACTCAATGAAACACAACAACAAGTATGATATAACAAAACAAGCCAAATGATTTTTTTTTTGTGGTTCTTGTTATTATCTTAGCATGCAAGTTAACTAAGTATGTAGGAATGAAGCTTTCATTTTTCTTAGGATTTTCATTTTTTTTATGTATACTACGCTAATATGTAATGTATATGATGACAATTTAACCTTAAATACGACTAACCTAATATGTTATGCAATCCTAAATTAAACTAGACCACATGGCATGTGATTTAATTAAAAAGATGTATAATTATCTAAATGACATGTGAATGATTTTTTTTTCGTATTTTTCATTTGTTAATAAAATTCAAAATTAATAAATGCCTAACCCTTGGTCTAATACTAATTTAACCTATTGTTCTAGCATGATATAACATTTCATGACCTAAAAATGCAATTTATAAATGATGTGCAAAATTGATATGGCAAATATGCATCAAGTTCTACATAATGTGTTTTCTAATTATATGAATTTGATGCACAACTCTATGACATGCATGTGACTTAATGATGTGTCCTTAACTATATGAAGTGCACGTGTTTTTTTTTCAATGTTTTAATGAAATTCAAAGTTATTTAATTAATGAAACTAATTATGTATAGCTAGATATTATCTAATTTAGACTATAAATTAACTTATCTTAATCTCTAATTTAAACTAAGATCATATCTTAACTATGTATAACAACCTAGAATACAAAATCTAACTATAACTATCTTATTTTAACTTAAGACTAACACTTCAAATTTTCTTTTTTGTGTTTTTAAATTAAGAACAAATTCAATTTAATTATGATCTACACCTATAGATAAACATTCATGACACACCAAGCGAGCAACATAATGTTTGAAATCACCCAGTCCATCTAAATTTGAAAACGGATAAAATTAACGACTCATATCTCGAGCATGAGATTGGATTGGTTGATTTTCCATATAGTCATGAGTCATATCTCGAGTATGAGATCGGACTATCGACTAATGCACATTGTGGATTAGGATTTCTTAATTTGAGACTCAATTTAAATAATGAAATCCATTAATTTGGATTGTGAAACGTTTACCTAATTCTTAAATTGACCTTCAAATTTGAACTCTAGGCTTCGTGGACTCGTGTCGGTGGGATTGGCTTGGCATCGCAAGTGCTGCTTGACTCGGTAGGGACTCACGTATTGGATGTTTGTGACCAAGTGGGAACCAGGGCGATGGGGATATTAGACATGTCCATCAAAATTGTAGGCATATGCAAGATGACCAAAGCAACAACAAAGACAGGTCAAAACATTGAATACTCAACTGGTGTGGAACAACTCTCCACTTTCTCCACTTTTTCTTGCATGGACCTTCCTCTTTCTTATGTGGAGGACATGGAGATAGACATGAGTTTTAATAGTGGCTGAGAAAGTCTGCTGAAGATTTCCTGAATCATCCCTCCTTTACGATTGTTTTGCTTCTCTCCATGGCCGAACCTAGCGTAATGTGGTGAAGATCACGAGGGTGGTAAATAGTGGGCTCTTGATGCGATTGCGATTTGGGTGAGGTTCATTGATCAGGAGCTACTCGTAGTAATGCTTTAGTTGGCAACGATAAATCGGCACGATGGGAGAGTCGGTTGAGTTAGTGCTCAATAGGTGGTGGTCTTCATGGAGCGGGGTAGCGTGATGACAACTCAATTATGGTGGAGACTGAGAGGCTGTGGTTGTGGTGTTTACTGGGCAAGCAATGAAAATCCTGTAAAATAGAATAAATTCAAGTTGTGGAAGGACCGCTAGCAAAATGGGGATGACTTCTAGAACTTGTAGTTGTGGTTACAACAACAACGATGCGCTTTGAGAGAGTGCAGGATCGGTCGTGGGGGTCGCTGAATGTGTTGGGTTCGTCAGAAATTGGCTGGAAGGTTAGGCGACGAGGAGCTCCGTGATGAGAGTGGTCAAGGGAGTGCACGCCTAAGGAAGGAGATGGACGCCTTCTCTATATTCCCTTTTCTCTCTCTGACCTTCACTGTGGAAAGCATGAATTTATATTTTTTTTTCTTTGAATGAATGCCCCCCTTTATTTATAGAGACCTAGTAATAAGAAGTCACGACTTTTAAAATCGGATGTTGGGGAATTTTGAAATTCGATTTAAAAGTGGGTATCTATCTGTTTGCTATCTATAACCAAACCACAAGTTCGATCTTCAAGTAGGTCTTTATCCTTTCAGTAAGCATCACCTTTATCTCTCTATGTGCATATCTTGATCTTCCTTTCAAAATTCTAGCCAAAAACCCTAATCTATGAAAAAAGCCAACAAGCACTCGTCATGGTATGAAGATCATGGTAAATATGCAGTCAAAATTTAGGTGTCAATAATCGTTAGAAGGGATCGCGATTAAGCTAATCACCGTCAGTCTGGCAGACGATGAGGATCGGTGATAGGAGGTCGCAGCTATGAAAGAGGACTCTCGGTGATGGGATTGCGATAGTAGCTCTTCAATTTTGTTGCTAAATTAATCAATTTTCCAATTTGGTATTTTGATGCGAATTTCGGCTATAAAATTTTTCTTGGCCATAGCTACATGCTCCCATGGGCCCAATTTGACTTATCAATTAAGTTCATAACTTTTCATTTAAGTCCATCTGCCATCGGTCCACTTAATTGCAAATTATATGGGATTAATTAACTATTAATGCAAATGCTCATAACATCTACATGCAATTTAATTAATTAATTTTTTACTAGGGCCGGGATCGATCCCTAATTTTCCATGCAACTAATGACAAAATGAGTTGTCAAAATTTAGGTATTAACACCTATTGATATGTGAGAAGCACTAACCTTTTTATCTAAGAAAACAAGATGATCCACTTGCCAAAATTGGTTTTTTTTCCTCCCTACTTTTGTGCAAGATATTATACCCATGGAAAGATTTCTTCAATTTGTGCCATTACCTTTACATATTCCTTTCTGATGTCATTCCATAACGTGTGTTGTACTTTGTTTACATAGATCGCTAGGATATGATTATTGAGTGTTCTTCTCAAACACTTAGTAGAATCGGAATCCACTTTCTCGCCATTCGTGTGAACGATATTACTTTACGCGTATGATGTGGATACAACAAAAAAGCAATTTTTTTTTTCCGATTGTCGCCTTCCCAACGACTCTTCTTTTCAATCTGGAATCTCTTTGCCTGATGCAGCATGTCTCTATCTCTCCCAGTTGCTTTTTGCCCCCATTCGTGCGTACCACGACCAGATATGGCTTGTTCATTTTTGTACACTCCCTTGCCCTTTGCCTTTAGTCCAAAAAAAGAACACCATCAAACCAAAAGATGCTTGCGGACGAAACACAACCATAAAATTCAAAGGAAAGAGAGAGCTGTGCTACAGTGCTCCAAACCCATGCCATGCCAACGTACAACTCCATCCGGAAACCCCTCATCTTGTGCTCACTATAGTGCAAAGAGTCTGGCCCGTTACCAAAAAGAGTAGTATATATGCTGCCCGCCTGTACGAATGTATCGATGGTCATCTCCCTCCCCTTCCGTTTGTGATTTTTCGTGGGATAAGCACGGTATCGGTACCATAGCTGTTTTATGAAGTCCTTATTGATGCCAAAACTTTTTGAAAGATTATTTAAGTGTCAACACTCATGAGCGATCACTGAAGTGACTTTGATGATAGAATACCTAGCGTGGCTTATCCGAATTACTTATGTAGACGATTTTGACACTACACCGATTGTTCATAAAGTCTTATCATTGAAGTTATCATTCTTTAAGTTTTGGCACAAAACATTAAGAAATTGAGTGGTGTGTTTATATATAGAACAACGTTGTTATATGTATCAACTCTTCACAAGACGATAAATAAACATTTCCCAGCATTGATCCTCGCAATTGATCAACGATAAGTAATCCATTTCCAGAAGGCTTCAACCTTTCAAAACAAAGCAAGATTAGAGAAGCAGCAAATGTGAAGTTACAAATGATGGTGTGAATTTTACTTATTTTCTGTTTTATAGGAAAATATACAGTTTATGATTTTGAATGAAATTACTGGGAGAGAATGTTTGCTCCATCATTTTGCTTTTGAGTCTAACAAAAAAATAAGAAAAAAATAGTGATAAATTTAGACTATCTGTTTCATCAAGCTTCTAACTAAATAGCTTGTACCACAAAAAAAAAATACCCAATCAATTTAGTGCCAAAACTTTGTGAAGGATCACTTTAGCATTAATTTTTTAAAATGTCCATTTAAAGTATTCTAGCTAGCCAAGTTCAATATTCCACAAAGAAAATCAGCAGAGTCACTTCAGTCGTCGCTTTTCAAGGTCGCAAAAATTTCTTGAAAAGATTTCTCTCTCTCTCTCTCTCTCTCTCTCTCTCTCTCTCTCTCTCTCTTACCCAAAAGTGAGGTGAGGGGTCAGGATCATCTTTAACGGACGGCGGAAAGGGAACCACATGTTGAAAGGGAAGAAAAGGGATGGTGATCTTTTCCTCTCTGGGGAGCCTCACACGTGGAGTCCTCTGGTCCTTCATGCCTTTTGATGCCCTATGCATGGCTGATAGATTACACGATTCCATGAGCCCACTCGCATATAGAGTCCCTCACTATTCCCTTATAAATATCGCAAGCCCTTTGTGGCAAAATTTATCCATAGAGCCCAAAGTGTTGAGTCTCTGTGGGTATTCTTTGAGGTTCTTTGACTACAAAACTCTCTGCTTGTCTCTCTGCGGGGTTTGATCATCTTGAACTGCATTTCCGTGGGGTAATCAAAATGGCTTCTTCCGTCGATCCTCTGGTGGTTGGTCGTGTGATAGGCGACGTGGTCGACATGTTTGTGCCGAGTGTGAACATGTCCGTGAGCTACGGCTCGAAGCACGTCACCAACGGCTGCGACGTCAAGCCCTCCATAGCGGTCAACGCCCCCAAAATCAGTATCTCCGGTCATCCGGACGAGCTTTACACCTTGGTACGTCGTCCAACCTATATAGCCGGTAGCGCATTCCGGAGGGTAGGTTATTACATGAACCTGGTGCATGCATCCTCGTCGAATGAATTCGGCAAGAATGCATGCAGCAGGGGCATGTAATAACGAATTCTCATCCTGGTAGAGGTGTTGATGGCAGGCATGCATGGGGTGGTTTGAGAGAGTGTTTGGAGAGAGAGAGAGGAACAGACATGGGGAAAACATTAGCTTCGAAACTGATTGAATAATTTAAGGGTCTTTTTTAATTTTGATTCTCTTTTGCGCGTAGGTGATGGTGGATCCTGATGCACCGAGCCCTAGTGAGCCAAGCATGCGAGAGTCGATTCACTGGTGTGTCGACTTGCTCACGTTAATAATACAACACGTGTTTCTTCCACCTCTCGTAATTCCCAATAATGGGTTGGAGGACCAATTCCCACTGCGAGTCACAAGCGCTAATTATGATGTCGTTGGTCCTTGCCTTGTCTGTTTTCCTTCGCATTCACCGACTTTGTACGACTATGTTTTGTTTTCTGGTTATCAGGATCGTGGTTGATATCCCTGGAGGCACAAACCTTAACCGAGGTAAAGCAAAAGGATTTCACTGAGCTCAATTTCTTCTCTCTCCTAGTGGGTCGTCATACGTAAGAAATAATGAGGGAACAGCATGAATTTGCACGCCTCCCTGATGCTTGATTCGTGGAGAGTATTTATTAGGTAAAGTCAGTCCAAGTTTGACATGCATTCTAACCTGTGCTTACGTATGTCAATGATAAGATTTTTTGTAGGCTGGCAAGATTAGATTAATTAAAACAACTGTTAACTCTCTGCCTTCTAGTTTGAAGTTCTATAGCTATAAATTTATACATCATCAGTCGATGATCTCGACGCGAATATGAAGCGGAGTACAAACGATTTCTAATTTTTTTTCGTTGAGCAAAGTCATTGAGGTGCAGAAACCGGATTAATAACTGTGTAATTATCATTTCCTTAAAAGTAAAGTCTAAATTTTAAATTGTTAAATAAATGAGTGATTGAATATATAAGTATCATGAACATTAATTAGCTAAAATTGATTTTAGAGGGAAAAAACTCTCATTGGTTATAACTTGACAACAATTTACAGATATCGAATTTTTCAGACATATAAGAATAGATACAAGAAGAAGTGATTAAAATAATCAAGCATATTTTGATGATGTGCTTTTATGTGGTACTATGTTAGATGTTTGTTATATATTTCAGTAATTTGATCATATTCTCATATATGAGAATTTCGTGAAGATAAATCTAGCTAGTGATTCACGTAAAAAATTCTTGACACCGCTTCAGTTGTTAGTTACAATAAGTCTTCGTTATTGATAAAGAAAGATCTTATTGAACATAACTATGATAGAATCAGACCTCAGAAGCTGCTTCTCTCATTAGCTGCAAAACCCTTCCTTCATAGGAAGCTAGGGTTATCAGCTGCATAACCTTTCTTCGCAAGACACCGAGGTTGGCCAAGAAAAGAAAAAGGAAATGGTGTAATTCTTTATTGAAAAAAAATGAACTTTATTTCACAAACGGTGGTATCTGTTTCGTTCATGAAAATTCACAAACTGTAGTGTTACGTCACATCGTCTCATGCCCACTTTTGCGCATGGAAAGTTTAAAAGACCGTCTCTGCGTCCGGATACAGATACGCCGGTTCTTCTCCTTTGCCTTTTTTTTGTAGCTCACGTGTACTTCGCGCGCACACCACGCGTCGTATATGCAGAGTGATGTTCTCATTTTGCTTCATCTTTGTCTCTGCAAATCTCTATGTTTTCTGCTTTTTCTATGTTGTCTCTGCAATTGGTGAAGAGACACTTGGTTACGTGATCAAGAACCAAGTATCATGCACGCCGGCCAGTCTAATCTGGCACGTGTATGCCACTTGTCATCTGTATCACAGCTTGGCATCTCCAAAGGAGATGTATTTCTACTGATTCTTATCCGAGATAGACATATTTTGCTTGAAACTTTAAATTGCATAAGATTTACTTTGAAAGAGGGGCGGGCATCTTTAACTTTGAAATTGATTATCTTGTACTAGAAAAAATATAGATGATGTACATGATTAACCTCAGTTTAGATTCGATGAATTTCATCTCTTAGTAAACAGGCCTTTCTTTCTGAAACTCTTTGTACCTCTAGTACAATCAAAAGGGCAATTATTTTTCCTAATCAAAAGGAATTTTTCTCTGACATGTTCCGTACCTTATGTAAAAGTAAGTCAAAACCAAAATCGATTATATTTTCATTTGAGAGAGTTTTCTCCAATTAGAACGATGGAGAACAAAGGTCTAATCGTACCAATAAATTCACGGAGAGCCTTTTCCTAGAAAACTACAACTTTTAGGAATTTGCTTTCCCTTTTAGTTAAAGATAGACAGGTCTATTGTTCTTTTTCAAAGAAAAGAGCATATCATGACATAGTTTGAATTTTTCAAAAAAAGAAGTGTATCATGACATAGTTTGAATGTGATGAGATTGACCCAAGCTTGGGCACAAAAGAAACCAAAATAATAATATGGGAAGGATGTGAAAGCCTAAAGAAATGAATATCGAATAATGTGGAGACCAATCTTTTTCTTTTCTTTTGTTCATTCTTTCCGTTTTGGCAGGAAAAGAGATATTACCCTATGTGGGGCCACGCCCTCCAGTGGGGATCCACCGCTACATCCTGGTGCTGTTCCAGCAGAAGACTCCCATCGGCTACATCGACCACCCCAACTCACGCGCCAACTTCAATACCCGCCTCTTCGCCGCCCACCTCGACCTCGGCCTCCCCGTGGCCGTCGTCTACTTCAACTCCCAAAAGGAGCCCGCCAACCGTCGCCGCTGACAACCAAGAGGAGCACGGGGCCGGCCGGCCTGCGAGGGAAAAGCCTCTAAAGGCGCTCAAGGCGCGGGTGGTTATAGTTATAAAGTCTTAATTAAGGGTTGAACCTATTAATGTATGCCATGTTTGGTTGCGTATTATTGCTATATATGTCTAGGCGTCCTTATTACTATGAAGAAGTGAACGAAGAAGAGAGGGGGAAGAACTAGAGAGAGAGAGAGAGAGAGGGGGGGGGGGCGACGGGGGCGGAGGGAGATTGGATTATGATATTTGAAGCGTGTAGTAAGTAGTGAAGTCTTCTTGCGCTCTATGATTCGCAGGCAATTGAGCAAAAAAGAAGAAAGGACTTTGCGGATTTCTATATAAGTCAAGTTATTTTTGCAAGTGCGCATGCTATCTTAGATGCGACGGATCTCTCGTGTTTTCATGCGTCCGGCACGATGAGCTCCGAGATAGATTGTTCAATTAGTGATATTTGCTAGATGATATCAACCAGACAAGAGCGATCTCTGTGAGTTCTATAAATGGGTCCGCAGGACTAGTTCATCGAGCGGTGTGCTATATTGCCGATGAGGGTATTCAGGCGGGCGAACCACATTTGAGAACACAGCGGGAGATCTGCATTCATTCCACGTTATGTGTAGCTTGGTGATTGATTGGGTCTCCGCCGTCATTTGGTTGGTAAGTAGGGCCTTGTGATATTACTCGAGATGTGCACTACTTTGGCAAGATTGGTCAGAGCTCTGTTAATTGCTAAAATAGTTGGTCAGAGCTCTGTTAATTGCTAAAATAGTGGGAAGTTTTTAAATAAGAGCCCTAAGTGGGCTGTTTTTGAAAAGGCAAAAAAAAAGGAGTTCAAAGTAAATTTTATCTCAAGTAAAGGTTTGAAATGGTCAAATTAATTTTAAATAAAAGTCGGAACTATTTTTTTGTTAAATCTTAGTCTGATGGCTTTTTTCCGGGGACCAGCATAAGGTGAATTTTGTTCAAATCTCCAGCTTAAAATCCTTGAGCAGACAAAAATGCCAAATCGAACTCTCATTTCTTCGGAAAATCGTTGAGTCTCCGATGCTTGAACTCTCAGTCAGTCGATTGTCTGCTATACCATGTTTTCTTCCTGTCCCGATGCTTCGAGTCCGTCGCCGAACAGCAAAATCGATCGTCCCCCTTGAAGTCTGTCGTCTCGAGCTCCACCATCAGCTGGAGGAGCACGAATGTAATTTCCATCTAATGAGTTTAGAGGGGCTGGATTCTTCGATTCCAGCTCAATTCCATCGTCAACGTCAGATCCCTCCTCGGCCCGTCGTCACGAGCTCTATCCTCATCTATAAGAGCAACCATTCAGTCTAGATTTCAGCATCGTTCAATTTCCATCATTTCGACCATATTCTTCTGGTTTGTTCGATTTCCTCAATTAGAAATGGAGAATTCACGGTGCAAGTGTGGCACGAAAGTCTTGGACGAACCTAACCCTATGAGGCATTTTCATGCATACCCGAAATTCAAAGAAAGTGTTTCTGATTTGTTAAAGTTTCGGACGCCGTGTTCCTTTGTTGGCTTTCGCAACTTTAGGTATACTAATAATAGTATGAGGAGCAGTTCTGCATCAATCCAAGCGGGTTAGTACATCAGCCTCATGCTCACAAGACGTGGTAGAAAGCACTCCCTCAGCCCCATCAGCACAACCTGAAATAGTTGATATGCTTATAATGTAGAACAACATGCAAATGCCTTTATGGAAGTTCATTGGAGTGTTATAAGAGCGGGCAGCCCCACAAATCAAAGAGGATTGTGCGATTTTTGAGATTACAAATGGATTGTAATATTTGATTCGCGCGTTTCCTTTAATATTTGATTCACGTGATCTTCTAGTTATGTTTTGTTATCTTGCCCTTTTATCAATATTTTTCCCTTCATTTTGTTATTCCCCTTGTAAATAGGTGCCTAAGTTTAATATGCACTTCTTGATTCGAAATGAACACTATCTTTTGGAATTCCTTCCAAGCATAGCTTCCCTCTGCGTCATTTGGTATCATAGTAGGTTTCTCCTGTGACAATGGCTAATAACGTTAATGACAATCTCCCCGTAGCTGAAGGCCGTAGAAACAAGCATATTACACGGGATGAGTTCAACCAATTTGCAGAGCAAACCGAACGAAGGTTTCAAGAACTACTTGTCGCCATCCAGCGTTTGTCTACCAACCCCATACCTAGTGATCTTTGGACCGAACATGCTTAGGTAAACAGATTTCAAAGTGGCTTAGAGTTATGAACATCAGGGCACATCATGAGAGGTTATAGCACATTCAGTATCGAGAAAGAAAAAACACCACGATAGAGTGAAAAGCTTACAATTTTCCAGTTTGGCTCGATCTGCCTCGTGAAATTTTTTCATAGATCAATTAGTGACAAATTTCCAGAGAAATTGGAAAGACATGAAAATGGATCTGCGGCTTATTAACAAACGACGATAGACATTAGCTAAAATCCTGATTTCTTAGCTATGGAACGTGGGGCAAATCCTCGATTGAGTCGACAAGCCTATGTCGAGGATTCTCAAGGAGAAGAAGAGTTCCTGGATCAGCCTATTTGTGGAGACCACTAGAACAGGGGATATTAACGAGACCCGGAGCAATATCAACTTAAGGTTGACCTTCCGACCTTTAATGGCAATTTGAATATTAAAGACTTTTTGGATTGGCTTTGGGAAGTTGAGAAATTCTTTGATGCCATGGAGATTGAAGAGGATCGCTAAGTAAAATTGGTGGCATACAAATTGAAGGGCGGCACCTCAGAATGATGGGAGCAAACACAACTGACCCGTCATCGACAAGGAAAAACTCCCATCTGAACATGGAATCAGATGAAGGAAATGTTGAAGGTTCGGTTCCTCCCAACTGATTATGAACAATTATTATTTCAACAATTTCAGAATTGTAAGCAGCTAAGCTGATTAGCTTACACAGAGGAGTTTCTTCGACTTTCTGCCCGTAACAACCTGGCTGAGTCGGAGGCACAATAGACCGCCATGTACATCAATGGTTTGTGACTTAATATTCAAGACCGTGTTTCACTACATCGTTTGTTATCCGTTGAGGATGCTCAAGAGATGGCCTGAAAGGTTGAGATGCAATTAAAGAGAACTAGCCCCATTAATCGAGCTAACAATTATTCTGCTCGAGGATTATCTGGTAAGGGGAAACAACAAGATGTTCCAGAATCCTCCAATCGACAAATCAACACTATGAACCGAACTCCAGGAAGTATTGCTGGGGTGCACAAGGAACTAGTCATTGCAGACAACCATAACACCAATCACATTGCCCAGAATCCATATGCTAAGCCACCGCCAATCAAATGCTTAAAGAGTAGTGAATTGGGACATCGTTCGAGTGATTGTCCATGGCGGAAGATGACCAATGTTGTTGAGCACGACGATGGCATATAGGAAGATGACTAGATTGATAAGGAAGAAATGGAGGATGAAGAGGACGAGTATGTCAATTGCGTTGTTAGGAGATTATTGCTCACTCCACGAAGAGAAGACACGTAGCGGAATAGTCTTTTTCATGCCCGTTGTACCATTAACGGCAAAGTTTGCGATGTCATCATTGACAGCGGAAGTTGTGAGAACATAGTGTCCAAGGCTTTGGTGGACCATCTAAAACTAAAGACAGAGTTACATCCCTCCCCTTATACAATCAGGTGGATTCGTAGAGGGGCCGGACTTAAGGTGACACATATATGTCATTTACCTATTTCAATTGGAAAGTCCTATAAGGACATCATAATTTGTGATGTAGTGGAGATGGATGCATGCCATATCCTACTGGGATGACCATGGCAATACGATGTTGATATCACTCACAGGGCTCGAGAGAACCCATAATCTTTTGTATGGAAGAAGACGGAGATTATTTTGAAGTCGATGAGTAACACACCTCAATCCCCAAAGAAGCAAAGTGCAGGGATTATGCTAAACGTCCGTAGACATGAGGGCATGTATATGATTGTTAAGAAAGGTAGTCAACAAGCCATTATTCCCATTCCGGCGGCTCTTCAACCCTTATTGAAAAGGCATTCAGTAATGTTATCCCAGAATATCTACCCGTTGGATTACCCCCCTTGAGCGATATTCAACATGAGATTGACTTTCTTCCAGGTTTCAGGAGTGAAACTCCCTAATTTGCCGCACTATTGGATGAATCCGAAAGGGAACCAGATTTTGCAAGACCAAGGAGGAGAACTTCTTCAAAGCGTCACAATTCATTTTTTACCTTCTTGGGAGAGAAAGTAAGTCTTCGTTTGAGTAACTTAAGATAGAGCTGACAATGCCAAAGCAATGGGATCGGTATCTTTCTCCTGCTGAGTTTGCTCTTAACATCATTGTCAACCATTCCACATGCAAGTCTCCGTTTGACGTCATCTATGGGTGAACACCACAACATACATTGGATCTCGTGCCTTTGCCCAAAGTCCTAGGATATAGTGTTGCGGTTGAAAACTTAGTAATAAAATTTCAAGAGATACAAGAGGATGTGAAGTAACAGTTAGAAGTTTCCGCTACTATTTATAAAGCTGCTGGAGATCAACATCGTCACCTTAAGGTCTTTGCTGAGGGTGACGAAGTGATGGTCTATCTCCGTACGGAGCGCTTTCCTGTTGGTACATATAACAAGTTGAGGCACAAGAAAGTTGGTCCTTATCGAATTGTGAAGAAAATCAATGACAATGCCTATGTTGTTGATCTTCTTGGTGACCTCAACATCTCCTTGACATTCAATGTGGTGGCCTTATTTGAGTATCATTCTCTAGATACTCCTCTTTATCCTAACCATAACTCGGGGTCGAGTTCTTCTAAAGTGGAGGAGATTGATATAGAACAACATGCAAATGCCTTTATGGAAATTCATTGGAGCGTCATAAAAGCGGGCGGCCTCACAAATCAAAGAGGATTGCGTGATCTTAGAGATTACAAATGGGTTATAATGTTTGATTCAGGCGTTTCCCTTTATATTTAATTCATGTGATCTTCTAGTTATGTTTTGTTATCTTTCCCTTTTATCAATATGTTTCCCTGCATTTTGTTATTCTCCTTGTAAATAGGTGCCTAAGTTATTGTAATATGCACTTCTTGATTTCAAATAAACACTATCTTTTGGAATTCCTTCCAAGCATAACTTCTCTTTACGTTAGCTTGATTCAATTTCTAGCAACAGTACAAGCTCATTGTCATCTATGGGAAGAGAGCAGATGCTGGTATCGTCCCAAAACTTCTCTTATTTGTACTTGACTAGTTGATTTATTTTTTGATTTAATTGTAGGGTAGAAAGGAGGATGTAGGGACCTTAGCATGAAAGTGGTTGAAGATGAAACTTTTTTATTTTTGTCCATTGCTACCACTATTGCCAGAATCATGAAGACAAGCTAAATGTACATCCAAATGAGCTACATTAATTGTCAGAACCATGACCCTATTCAATGTGGGAGGACTGATGTGATCGGCCCGATTAATCCGAAAATATCCAATGGTCATCATTTCTTCCTTGTGGCCATCAATTACTTCACCAAGTGGATAAAGGCAGCTTCCTATGCAGCTGTCAAAGCAAGAAAAATTATGAAGTATGTGTGTTGAGATATTATCACGTGTTATGGTGTGTCCGAGTCTATCATCAATAATAATAGGTCAAATTTGAGCAAAAAGCTTGTCAATGACATGTTTAAGGAGTTTAAGTTCACCATTTAAAATTTTCTTCTCATTGTCCCTAGATGAATGGTTCTGTTGAGGTAGTGAAGAAGAACATTAAGAAGAGTTTAGCCAATACAACTGACAATTACTGCGATTGGCATAAAAAGCTCTCTTACGCACCGATGGCGCATACTCAATCCAAATAAAAGCTTAGGCAACTCCTTTTTCTCTAGTATATGGCACAAGGACAATCCTCCCTGTAGAATTAGAAATCCCTTTATGAAGAGTGCTATCTCAAGACGAGTTGATAGAGGCCCAATGGGTGCAACAGATGTATAACTAGTTCAACATAACTGATAAGAAAAGAATGAGAGTTGTGTGTCTTGGTTAGTATTATCAGTGATGGGTGGGAAAGTCCTTTAATTGGAAGGTTTGCCCAAGAAAATTTGAAATTAATGATTTGGTACCATGCAAGATACAATCAATCATTCCTAGTCCTCATGTTAAGTTCACTCCAAATTATAGTAGGCCATATGTTGTGAATAAATGGTGCTTTGATATATGAATGCACATGAATTCATGAATTCTGTAAATTTTGATGTTGTATAGAAGTACTACCCTTGAATTAAAGGATCTCATAAAAGCCTTTTCCTTGCTTAGACCAAATCACATCTCCTCTTTGTTTAATCATTCATATTTACTTTTGGAAGGGGCAAATATCATATTTGAATGAGTAACTAGTTGGAGATTTGATGACGAATAGACCCAGTCGCTCTCTCGACATGAAGTGCTTGGAAATTAAATCTCTTGTGTTTAACACAGATGAATCTTTACAACTCTTATAATGAAAGGCGTAACAATTTTACCTATCCAAGTCACCAATCCCTCTGAAATTTATTTAATCAGCACCTTAATGAATGATAATGCTCACCTTAAGGTGAAAGGTTTTCTAGTAAAAGGTGTGTAGACTAAAATAATGAGGGGCAATTTCTTCTCTGCCTTAAACAGTAAAAGTAATATATTGTTGTAACCCCATTAAATTGAATGATTTGAAGAATCCCATCTTAAACCTATGAAGAACTACCCATTCTGGTGGAGGTAAGGGTGCCCTTATAGGTGAAAAATGAAATGAAATTTCTTGCCTTCATTTGAATAAATTTTTAAGTGTCTTTGATAGAGATAAACTCATACATGTATATAAGTGTCCTAAATTAATGAGGATCATTTCTTATTCTATGCTACAAGCTTTTATCCCTTGAACAACCCAATTGATTTTGCAAAATTTATTTAAATAATGTAGTCAGTGATCATCCCCTCCATTGGGATAAGATTGAGGAGCCACCACATTGGGATATCATGGTTCGAAGCTGTTGACTGAAGATGAACTAGAGGGTCCATAATGCTGAATTGTTCAAGAGCAGATGGCATTGTAAAAGCTAGATTCCATTAGAGTATTGAAAAAAATGTGTCGAAGAAAATTTTTAAGAAATAAAAATAAAGAGAAAGAACAAAAAATGATGAATGAAAGATATGGCCAAAGGCCATGTCTATAAGATCATCCTCAATGAAGAAGCAATGATTTCTCAAGTTGCAAATAGTTAGTAGATATCAGTAACATAGATCACACATATAGTGTTTAAGGAAATGATGTAAAGTGATCTTAATTATGTTGTGAAAGTTATGTGGAAATTAACGGTCTTACAATTCACGCTTAATGCAAGAAGGAAAAAATTATTAGATAAATTGATGAGGAACAATAAATAATATTTAGAAACCACGGCACCCTTTCACTCTTAATTGACATTGGCCAATGTCATTATGAGTGTGAGTTTTGTGGTGCTAGGTTCTCTCATATTGTATAGTTCCATTTGGTGAAAGTCAATACAACATTTACCTTACAAAAAAAACAATAAATAATACTAGAGGTCTACATGAGTCGGGCCGAGTAATAGTACGGACTCCATAGGGAGAGTCAGCACCTAGAAATCCACTATGAATTTGTAAAATGTAGAATTTAGACCGCTCAAGTGTTTTTTAATCTTAATTAATAGCCAAAATAACCTACAAGTATTATTTCACAATTTCTCACATATAACTCACTTTAATAACTCACATTGAGAAAATCTAATCTTCTTCTTGTTTGTTTTGTTGTATCTAATATTAGAGTAGAATATAATCTTATATTATATTATATTACATAAACCTACCCAAAATAGGGAACCATTCTAGAAACTTAAAAAAAGAACAAAACAATAAATAATATTTAGAAACCACGGCACCCTTTCACTCTTAATTGACATTGGCCAATGTCATTATGAGTGTGAGTTTTGTGGTGCTAGGTTCTCTCATATTGTATAGTTCCATTTGGTGAAAGTCAATACAACATTTACCTTACAAAAAAAACAATAAATAATACTAGAGGTCTACATGAGTCGGGCCGAGTAATAGTACGGACTCCATAGGGAGAGTCAGCACCTAGAGATCCACTATGAATTTGTAAAATGTAGAATTTAGACCGCTCAAGTGTTTTTTAATCTTAATTAATAGCCAAAATAACCTACAAGTATTATTTCACAATTTCTCACATATAACTCACTTTAATAACTCACATTGAGAAAATCTAATCTTCTTCTTGTTTGTTTTGTTGTATCTAATATTAGAGTAGAATATAATCTTATATTATATTATATTACATAAACCTACCCAAAATAGGGAACCATTCTAGAAACTTTCTCAAACTAGAAAATATATTCAAAGTCAAGGCATTTTCGTAGCAATTCATACCTTGACTTAACATTTGAGCCAAGTCATAATGCTATTTGTTGCATTTCTCCCAATGCCTAGACAGGTGTTTGTTGCGACCACCTAAAAAGGTGCACCATCTAAGAACTGGCTAATGTATTATTAGGATTAAACTTAACTCGGACCCTCTCAAGTTCATACCAACTTGTAACTTAGGATTTAAGTTCATAGCATGCAAATAA
Organism: Melaleuca alternifolia; assembly: GCA_019926035.1. NCBI lineage: Eukaryota > Viridiplantae > Streptophyta > Magnoliopsida > Myrtales > Myrtaceae > Melaleuca > Melaleuca alternifolia. Next base: position 753,175 of record JAGKPW010003076.1, on the reverse strand, counting down.
TTTTCAATTAAGACTCCTCTTAATTTATTTACTGTAGGTTGATTAAAAACCCATTTAAAGTATTGGAAGAAATATTTTATCGCAACGAACGAAAGAGTTTAGAATTGGAAAATTAGTTATGCTAGATCAATCTAATGCATTTTCGGTATCATTATTTCATAAAAAGTTCTTTGGTAAGCAATTTGAATTAATTTTAATTATAACCACATAACATGTGAGGTGATCATACATGTATACAAACATTATTTAACACTCAATAATTAAAACATTTAATAAATTACAAAGATAGAGAAGTTGGACTTACCTTGATGGTAATGTAAGTATTTGTAATGTTGTAGATGTTAGTGGTCTACCCTATGAACCAATTAATAATGATACTCTAATAATAATTGTGGTTTAGGTTGTGTCGGCAATATCGACATTCACTATACTTAGGTAGTCATAATATCTTGCTAGAGACCGCTTATGATTTGTGGCCTAAAAGAGTTTGAGCATGCTGCTGATGTCTAGTGAACCTACAAGGTTGTACACAATATATCGAACTGATTTATATTATTCGGTGGATAATCACCCAAAGACTTAAGTGGGTCTCACCCTTTTGCGTGATAATATATATATTCCTTTTGTGGAGAAACCCTAAAGGTTTTTCGAAAAAGTCACACATTAAGAAGAAAACATACAGAACGTAGATCCGCGAGATAGTCTTGAGGATTACAGGCGATCAAGCAGAAGGAACTCCATAATCTGCAAGCTAGCACTTGGATTTGGAGATCTCAGTTCGTGTGTGTGGATACTTGTAGAGGCGCAACACTCGGGGCGCTGATCCAGATACAACCAATCGCGAATTTGTCTGCATGCATAACAAGGTATGTCTTGAAAACCACACTTTGATTTCAATAAACATATGGGTCATGTTTGGGTTTCGTTTTGTAATTGACTTCCGCTGCATTTAAGAAACCAAGAAACCCAACAGTAGAAACGTCATAGCCGTAATAACAAGCATTACCTTGATGGTAATATGATTTCTGCTAACAGTCATTAGGAATAATATTCTTTTTAAGTTTTCAATTTAATAAAATGTAACAATATGCAATACATGTGTTATGCGATTATGCTAAATGAAATTATGCTAACAATGACATGCATGTTATTTGAATTATCTTATCACGAAAGACAATTATTCTAATAGCTTAATTTTAATGATGTGCAACATAAACATACAATTGTAAATATTATGTAATTTCTAATTAATTCAACATACAATTTATATGACATGAAATTCTAATTTATTTAATCTAATATGCAATTTCGAGATGAAATGTAATTTTATTCAAATTAACATGCAAATTATTCTACACGACACATGATTATTCATTAAATAAACCTAGCATATAATTCCAAATGTTGAGCTAAGCATGACCAATATCATACTAGGTGAATTCAAATTATTGAATCTAACATGCAATCTATATGACATGCAAGCATAGTTAAATAAGATAGTAAATTACATGCCACACTTGTGCAACTTAATTGGATATATAGTCTAAACTATCTTATCTTAACATGCTATCTAAATTTATTTATAAAATCTACGTTATCCCTAACATGCAATCTATTAAAGAAAACTATCTAATCTTTTAAGGAAAAACATTTTTGGATTTCCATCTTTTGGGAAATAAATCAAACAAAGATAGCAATCTCATTTGTAATCAAGCAAACATTATCCACATTCATATATCAATAATCAAATATTATCCACGAAATATTTTGATAGAAAATTGAGTTTGAATGACGGAAAATCAACATATTGTTTCACATGGTGGTGGAAGGTGCATAAGATTTCTATTAGGCCGTCACAGGTGGGATTTTAGGATGGAGATAAATCCAACGATCCAAGACACATTGTGCAGTTATGATTCCTAATTTGGAAAGATACAATAGGAGTATATCACACATAATATTGTTATGCCATTCTAAACATATAATTAAGATATGCAATCCCTAAATCAGGCAATGATATAAAAATTATAGGTATTAAATAATTACCTAATTTGAAAAAATATTGCACATATCATGTTTTGAACTTTGAACATTGGATTAGTACGGGGTAGCAATGGTGACCAACAAATGGCGAAGCTATGGCAACGGGCAATTGGTCGAGGAATTGCAAGATGGGAATAATGATTAGCTTGGATTCACAATTGACAACTTAGCAGTGATGGGCCGGTAATGGCTCAGCCCAAAGTAATGGCTCATACAAGGCAACGTTCGACGTGGTGTGGTGTGCACAATGGGCAGATAATGAGCAAGAATGGTGGCTACGAGCAGGTCAGGCATTGGGTTTCAGCATCCATGGATGGTGCCGGGTTAGCGGCTAGTAATGATAATGTGTGAAGGTTGGTATCAGGCAGCGTCGGGCTTTATGGGGTTCAATGGACAACATCTATGTTAGATGGAAGCTAAATGACATTGAGTTAGTAGATGTCGAATGAGCGAACGTATCATGAAAAGATAGCGGCGTCAAAATTTGACATGACTAGTATCATAGAATGAAGGATCATCATTGGGATGGTGAGGTGTAACGATGACGGAAGAGAGCATTCGCTATTGGGCTCGCTGTGGAGGCTTGTGGTAAGAGGTGACGGTGGACTGGTAGGCTGAAATGGTTTCAGGTATTAGGGCAGTAGTAATGGCTTAGTAGCAGGGTCGCTAGTTGGCTTAAGACTTACAGCCACAAGTCTGCCCATGATGTGTTTTGGTGCAATTGACCGCTTTGAGGGGGTTTTGACCGTCAGATGGGTTCGAACCTTTTGGTTCGATGTAAGGGATCATGGTTTCATGGAAGATGTAATGGTCCTCTTCACCATGGATTGTGATTAACTTTTCTTTTATAAAAAACTTAACGCTCTAATATAGGCTTGACAATAAAACTCTGGGATTATGAAATTACGAATGTACTAGCAAGAAGTTGAATGTTATGGTAATATCTGTCACCTGGAATAATTTATTGAACATGATCGGACCAATTAGAACATCAAGTTTGATTTCTCCTATTACTTCTTTCCTAGTCCATCAAAAGCTTGGACGAAAGTTCTCATCGCGTGAATTTGTGACGAGTCAATTTTGAGCCGTTGAAGTGTTGCTAATAGAGATATGTTTAAAACAAATCCGTTGTAAATGAATTCTGTGCAACATGTAAGGCTTTCTACTTGATAGAGATGTACATTGCTTTGTTATGGCAAATCAGAAAAGGCTATGAGGTATTTGAGCAAGACAGCCCTAAGAAATCCTTTAGCTCATCCTCTTCTATGGTCTGTAGAACATGTACTTCACTCAACATTTTTAGCAATGACTTTTGATGCTTCCGTGAGGTTTGTAGGAATTCAAGTAGTGATATCTAATGGGGGAGCTTTCAAAATTGGTCTACCCCAATGTATTCACTAGCTTTGATTATCGCTAATCTTTATCAATAATAGGTTTCGAGGTTTGCATGTTGGCCTAAGTTTAAGTACGCCCCAATCTAATGACTAGGTCAACATTGAGCTCATAAGTCCAAGGCACTACTTATTAGTTATCATTATCATAAGTGTAAGGTTGAATGATCTCGATCACTATTCCTTCATTAGTCAAGGGTGCATTGAACATTATGCTTGCATCGAGTAAGGTGAACTCTAAAAGTGGCATGTCTTCTAGAAGATGATCTATTTTGTTTACCGTAGCGAACTCCTCTTCCCAATTGATAATAATAGAAGTGACGATGTTACAACCATTCCCATGTGGTCAAGCATACATGATGAATATGGTTTCTACCATTTCAGCGACTCGTTGTTCATGATGGATAAAGGGAAGCATCTTGCCCTTTCGATAATAACCAACCCTTATCAAACTACTGTAAATATTGATTGAGAGCACCTATAGGGCCTTTTTTGTGTGCTAGAATCAAAACTGAAAAATAACATTAAAAAATAGTCTGGCAATGGATTAGTTTGGACATTGGGCCAAGAGATTTGTAACAATAATGTTTTAGTGTCAATTAGGTTATGGATTCAAAGGATGTTACAAATATATATCGAGTGCCCCATCTCTCCCATGTGATTGTTATATTTCTTGGATATGTCATACCCACAAAACTTCTTGTAATCGGGCCATTTAGGCTTGCATGATAGGAGGTTTTTTCTTTTCTTGAAGGATAGCCAACATCTGGGATAGTGTGCTAGGAAGAGGGGTAATATAAGTACTACTTGAGAGTGATAGTATGAACACTTAGAGGGGGTGAATAGGTGTGGAAACAATTTTGCGGAATGTATTATAATGTTTTTACTTTTCGAGGCAAAGTCAAGATCAACAACTTGATGAATTCGGATTATAAGAGTTAAATAACATTATAAGCAAAATGAATGAGTTTGGGGAAGAGAAAACGCACACAAAGTTTGTGGTGGTTCGGCTTAGTTCAAGCCTACATTCACTCTCCCACTCTAATAGCCTATTGGCTGAATTTCACTATGTAACGAAAGAGTTTAATTGTGTCTGATAGATAATGTTTCCTTGAAGATTGAAGAGTGCTAGAAGTTGTTCTTTGAGGCCTCACATTTATCTAAATATTCCAAAATGCTTGATTGGAGTTACAAGCATATTTTCCTTGAAAGTCTGAAGGGAATTTTCAAGTCAATTACCTGACTGGAGTTTCAAGTACCTTTTTCGAAAGTCTAAAGGGAGTTTTCGAACCAATTTCACTATATTCTCTTGAAAATCCGAAGGAAAATTTCAAGTCAGCCACCTGATTGGAGTTTCAGGTACCTTTCTTGAAAGTCCGAAGGGAGTTTTCGAACCTATTTTACTTTTCTCTAGGTATCTCTGAGAAAATCTAAAGGAAATTTTCCAGATATTTGTCTAAAACAATCTTGTACCCGAAGTTTACTTCCTTAGGTGCTCAGGTAAGTGCTATGGGTATGCTTTTTATCTCTACATTTGCATAACATTGAAAAAATGAGTGTGGATTCATTGAGATGCCCGTTCCCAAAAAAAATCATCATATAGCATAAAAAAAATTAGAGTCATGGTCTTGACAAAAAATCATCCATCACATTGCATCATCAAAATTTAGGTATCATTTTATCTTTGAATACAACCTCTGCGAGCTCATCTTCAAAGAGGGGCAGCTGTTAACACCTAAATTTTGGTCATGTAATGGATCTTCGGAAAAATAATCTTTGGGAGAATATGTGCATTGATTTTACGCATATGTAAGAAAAATTCGGCCAAGATTATGGAGATTTGCAAAAGTGGGAAAGAATGAAAAATTTTGATATATGAAAGAATGTGCAAAGCTGCAATTCAGGGTAAATGAGGAATCAATGAGACTTTTGGTGGATCTTTCTTGATTACTTTGGAGCATGTAATATATTATTATGATTTCCAATCTTTCAATACAAGGAAATCAGCGTGCGAGCAAAAAGGCATCTTGGTTAAAGAATATTTGGTCAAATATTTGAAAAGATTGATCGACTGCCTTTAAAAAAAAAAGGTCGGCTGCCTTCGCCTATAAAAGACATCTAAGGGCGCTTTCTTCAAGATGACGAAAGAATTCAGAAAAAAAAATGGGGAAGTTATTGAATTTGCTGGTGGGGAACTCTTTATCTCTCTCTAAGGAATTTCATTGTTTTAGTCTTCTCTTTTGCAGTGTTCCGTCGGTGGCTATCTTAAAGTCTTGCCTTGCTGCTCGCGATTCATCTGGTCGAGAGGCTCCTCAGTGATTCCATTCAAAGTTTTCGCCGACTCCCGTGTCTACGAACTATCGTCACGTCAACGAATTCATCATCTAAGTTGATGTGTCAATCCACAAGTCATTGCCAGTGACACCACGATCCGCAATTCGTGATTCGTTGTCCGCAATTGAGGTTCGAGCTTGAAAATTTTATCCAAAAATTAGGTAAAAATCTTATGACAAGTTGACTTGAATATTTGTGGCTTAAATCTAAAAGATTTCATGTCTAACTTGATTGTTTTGAGTGACAGGCATTACCTATTGGAAATTATTTTCCAATTCGCAACAGCAAATCAACTTTTTATTATATCTAAAAGGTTTTAGATGGAACAATTAATTACGCGGGAATCTATAAAGTTGATATTTTGATCTTTAAGACTTAAGATCAATTTATTGATTTTATCTGTGAAATTTTGTTGGTGAAGTTAGATGCTATTTCCATTTGATGAGTTTGATTGGTTTGTTGCATTTTCTTTTCTTATTCAAAAAATGATTGCATATTTAGATTAATTTGCATGGTTAGATTAGGGTGCATGTTAAATAATTTTTCATGTCATAGCATAAATCACTTCATATAGTTTGCATATTATGTTTTACTTGACATTTAGATTATGGGCATAAGTCCCACCATGTCATTGCATGTTAGAATAATATTTAGAAATCTAGAGTCATGTTAGATTGGAATTCATATTTTATTAGTTTATTTAATTTCGAATTTTTATTTATTAATATTAAAAAAATGCCTTAAAAATATCATTAGCATGTCATATAGATTAGCTTAATTTAGGATTGCATGCCATAGAACATATTATATTAGTCATATTTAGGGTTAGATTTTAATCATATGCATCCTATATTAGAATAGTTTTTGCATATAAAAAGTAAAAATACCATAAAAAAAAGAAATCTTTTTGTACTGGATTTGTTTTCCATTAAGTACTTACATTAATGTCTGCGTACCCGCGTGATCACTATGCATGATAGGGAATAAAGTTAAAATCAATCCAAGCTGGCTGCAAAATATTTTTTTGAAAAAAGAAAAGAAAAGATACTCAAGTCCTCAAATTCATAATCTCTAGTTCGTAGGGATAAAGTACAACTCCCGGTGCTTTACATGAGTTTCTAATTGACCCGTCGTGAATAGATTAGTGGCAACTCCATTTGAAATTGATCTGGCATGTTAAGAAGTGAAACCTAAGTCGCGAATCAATATGAGCTTGAAAGAGCTTGAGCTAAGTCGAACTTAATAATCTGTTAGCCAAACTCTAGGTGGTGCACCTTTGGAATGGTCGCGACAACATAGACACACATGAAACGCGAGGCTCAATTTTTATCTAGACTCAAGCCTATAAAGTGAAGCCATAAGGGTTGTTGGACCAAGCACACATTGTTTTGGCTGTGTTGAGGGCCCTCGTGACTTTTGACTCTATCAAGGCGTAGACTTGGGCCACAAGGTGGTGGCCGATGTATGTGTTACTTGACACCATAATAGAAAAAGTTTTGGGGTCGGACTACAAGGTGGTAGCCGGTATAGCCTTCGTCTCGATGCCATCCTAAACCTATGATACCCGCTTTTGGCGGCCAGTTATTTGTGACAGTGTAGTAAAAAAAAAAAAGTCATATGCATAAATAATTACATCAAACGGTACTTCTAATTACACGAGATTGAACTATACATTCTTATATCTCCTTGTAAAGTAAAGGTTGGCAAAAACTTCTCCTATATCTCTCATCCTGTAAAAATATTTAAGACCTTAAATATTAGTAACATACCTAACATCCTTGCTGCCAAATAAAAATACATTTTCTGAATAAAGTTTAGTATAAGTCCACGAAGCTCATTTTATCAGTGCCCAATGAATTGGGCAAGCCGGCGCAACCTCCTTGAATAGTGCACTACCTAGGGATTGGGGGTTACCTCAAACCCATTCGAATTCGCAACTTAGAGTTTATTATCTTAGCATATAATAATTTTTAGTATCTATTTATGGTAGATCGATTAAATACTCATATAATGTATCGAGTGAAATACTTTACCTATACAAATAAATAGTACCGAAAGGCGTTAGATTAATTTAGCAAAACCATATTGGCGTTAGATTATTAGTTTCACGTGTGGACCAAGTTCTTTCCTTCTAACAAGTCTGAGTTTCGCTCGGACTTGATAGTGATGGTTGAGCACTTGTTGGCGAGTTGAGAAAGCCAAGATGGATAATGAGCACCCTGATGTAGTTTAAAAGTCGAGCAATTTGGAGAATTGTCAAATTATATCTTGAGTTTGAGCGTTCAATGAAAACCTGTGCCAAAATTAATTATGAAAATTTTAGACTGTTGCGGCCTTTTGAAAGAAAATGGAACTTTCCTCTCGGTCAAAGTTTGTTTCATTATTGGTCAACTTCCAGTTCAGGGGACCTTTTTCTTTGTTTGAGATATGTGGGCTTCTATTTGATTGGTCGCCCAAGTTAGAAGTGCTCATCCTCTCCCTTTCTCCGTCTGAGCAAGAATAAAGGGGGGCTTCTTGTCTACGGCCGCGAAGGGAACAAACAAATTCGGATGCACAGTGGAGCTCGTCGGTGGGACTCCTTCAAGTGGCCCACGGTGGTCGGTGCAAGGAGAACCCCACATCTAATCAATCGAGACGTTTTCTTTGTCGAGATGTGAGTGTTTAAATATGTGAGGTAATTCTCCGCCATTCATTTTAGACAGCCATTATTTGAAGCTAAGCATTGTGAACTTTGGGTCTAATATAAGATGAAAAACACTTGAACATATGAGTGATTGTAAACTTTGTAGTTATTCGATTTGATTAGTGCATTATTTGCAACTAATTCTTCTCATGAAGTAGGTGTTGACATTTAGATAGAATCACGTAAGTCTTTGATTTTTTTATTAGTCATCTTTAATTTCTCTATTGCAATATTCGTGTTAGCTTCTGCATTACATTACAACAAAGACCATTTTATTCTGAAGAGCGAGCTGACTCATCATCCTGATTCAATAGTGGAAGGTAGCATTTTATATAAAAAATTTATTGAATAGTGCGGCAGTTCACAACGCGCCGAGTGGTGCCTGGGCATCTAGGGTGGGTGTTTCCGTCTTTCATTTGAAGGAGAATACGTATACTTTTGCGTTTAAAGAAAAGCTAAAATGGTCTCCAAGGTGCTTCCAGGAGAAAACCTGGGCTTAAATTGTGTCAAGGGGTGGATGCCATTGTGTGTTGGTTTTGGTGGGGACATTACGAAAATGAAAGAAAGGCTCATTGGAAGAGCCGGAAGGCTTTAACCTTGACCAAGGCAAAAGGGGGATTTGGTTTTCCAGATTTAATGCATCGCAACCTGGCTTTCCTTGCGAAACTAGAGAGAGTGTAAAGTAATCCTGAAGAACTCTGGTTCAGGATCCTGAAGGTGCTCGATTTTCCTAAGCATGAATTTCTGAATGATGGAGAAGGGGGAAGAGTTTCCTAGAGATGGAATAGCATATGTGAAGGTCTCAAAGTCTGGAAGGAGAGGGCTATTTGGCAAATTAAGGACCAAAAAGTTTCCAAATCTGCAAGGATGGTTGAATTCATAATGCAGAGATGTTTTGCTTCACACCTCCGCCGTATCTGATTTGGCTGATAAAAAAGTTGAACATGTGGACCCAGGCTGCTGGAACTTGACTGATATTCAACGTCTCTTAAATGGTACAAGAGAAGAGAAGCATTTTTAGAATCCACCTACTAGAGTGAGGGGTCCAGACAAGCTTTTGTGGCCTTGGGAGAAGAGTGGCATCCTGTCGGTCAGATCTGCCTATCATTTCCTTAGGAAATCAGCTTTCCTGAAGGCTCGTTTTACAGCTCCCACCTCTACGCAGATAAACAGTAACATGTCGCAGATTGATTGTCCCCAAAAATGACATATTTCATCTGACGACTCTATTCTGGACCAAGTGCTACCTCAGGAAACGTACACCGAGGAAGGAACCGTTCATCCCCTAAATGTGAATCCTGTGATCCTGTAGAGCACTTTACTCTTCTGAGTGATTGGATTAGATCTATTTCGTTTAGTCGTTTGGCATATACTGCAGAAGGAGAGAATAACTTCTATTGGCCAATGGCTGCAATACACTATTTTAGGTATAAATAGTGTCCTCAGAAGGCGTGTTTCCATCAGTTGGCATGTCTGGAAGGGGAGAAATGAAGAGCTTTCCAACGGAGTATTGCCTATCCCTTCGAGAGTCATTGCAAATGTGAATTGAGCCTACCCTGAATTGCAAAGAATGGAAAGACAGTCCCAACTTCTCCAGGAACTAAATGTAGGTAGAAGCCTAATGGCGATCGAGTAAAATGTAAATGCAATGGGGTTTCTGTTGGTGACAACATAAAGCTGCAATTGGAATTATTGCCAGATAACTTTTTACTTTAATTATCCTTCACTCCAGTAAAAGAGAAAAAAGATATCCCGTGGATTGTATAAAATCTCTGGATTTTATACAATCCACGGGATATCTTTTTTTATACAGCGATATGCAGTCACTTGGCTTAAGATAGCTTAGAAGGTCGATAAAATTTCTCATGCACATTTCCCTTCATCTCCGATTGATACCAAAAATTTCTCGCAGATCAACTGCCCACCATAATAATAATTACAATGGGAATTCATTAGCTATATATGAATCACAATCTTATCAGAAATTGGTTCCTTGCGGAACCATCAATCAAGTTGTCATTTATTTCAGGCATTGCATTCCCACAAGTTGACATCCTGGTTGTAGCTTCACTTGACAGATCGAATCCATTCCTGGCTCATCCAATTTGTTCAGTGAAATATACTGTCATCGATGTTGGGACATGAAAACTCACAAGGGTTTAGCTCCTCATTAATACAACGGTGTCAGGATTCCTCGGAGATAGAACTGCATTTGATTTGTCCGAGCACGCACCCATGCACACAGAGATACCCGACATGGATGGATTTCAGAAGGCAATTGCTGGGACGATACACTGAGCTCTTACAAGTGAAGGAGCGTTTTGGTGTCTATGCAAAACCCTTGTCGAGCAAACAGTTCTTGCTTGTACCTCAATTTCGCTGTCTGTCTGACCTTGGTCTTCGCTCCAACAACTCACTCTTTAATAGAGCTTGCATTGGATGCTCATTTGAATCGACTCAACTCGATTCTATGATAATTATTTGTTTCTTCTTTCTTCCTGGAAACTATATGGTTGAGCAGATATTTTTGCCTTAGTCGCTTCATTAGCTCAGTACAGGAGCGACACTGGTTGAAGTTAATCTGAAGCTAATACCCATTTATCCTCTCTAGATCGGACACATGGGTTTAATACATATAAAAAATTAATTTGGATTAGAAACAAAAGTTAATAAATGCAAAGTACGTGAAGCCAACCAAAATTCAACTTCTGCTGCTGTCAGAAAATACCAATAATTGTCTACGCATCAACTTGTGGTGCTCAGATTGTCAGATGGTATACTTACAGTAAATGTCATGTGATGCAACAGATAGTAAGTTCTGTGATCTTTCTATTTTTGGTAGATTTTTTTTCTATTTTTGGTAGAATGAACATTGGGATCGCCAAAGAAACTTCTCTACTCATGGTCGCAAAATGTTTGATTGTCTACTGCCTTCTCCAAGCTGTCATCGGACCATGCAAGGCATTCATCTTTCCTACATCGAACTCTAAGTGACAAGTCGATCCTGGCATTTTCCACTAGTTCTAAATCAGATCCTCAATCTTAAGAAGAGGTTAAATACCATACTAGTTAGAGAACTTAGGTGTTGCTCTGGCTAGTTCTGATGTGTTCGTACCATAGTTTTCGGAAAGCTAATATCAGCACAGTACATTCCAAAGTGACCCAATACCCCATTATTCTAAATATCAACCACATCAAGCCAAATGAATTTCAGGACTTCTACTAGATGCTTAAAGTATTATTTTGCTACTGGAATGTTCGAAGTGAAAGGAGAACATAAAAATGCAAAAGCATGAAAAATTAGCTCAATTCAGTTCCTAGTGAATGAGTGACTCATTTCTTCTTTTAGAGAAAAAAAAAACAGATTAAAAAGAAAAAGGAGCTCATCCAGAAGAAGTGTCAAATAAATCCTTTTTGTTATCTGAGATGCATTCATAAGAAGATTCATCCATGCGGAAAAATGGTTTCTGTTAGGCAGATGCAAATCTGATAGGTCTTAGTGCATTACCTCGGAAGCATGAAAAATAAAGTGTGCTGGACGATGCCAAAGTACAGTTCAAGGTCGAACAGACAACGAAATAAAGATTCACCCACAAGCAACTGTTCACTCCCCAAGGGATCGCATGGAAACCACTCTCGCCGACGAATTAAAAAGCACATGAAAGTTAACACTTTTTCCCCATGTGGGGAAAGACTCTCAAGCAAAGTCTTCCATCAAACCAACAGAACCTTTCCAAACGAAATTGAACGCAATGAAATTTGAACGAGGACATGTCAATGACAATGAGAAAGAGTTTGAACAGAAGCTTATTTGCTCCTAGAGACAACTTCACCCTATCTTATAGAAACACAGATGGTTTGACAGTACATTACAGAGGAGCATTTGACTTTCAGATGGGTCTGGTGGTGTGGAAGGAGGGGGGGAGAGAGAGGAGAGAGAGAACGGAGGGTTGAGTTAGAATCGAGAAGTTTAAGGGTAGCTGTGCCCGTGAGAGAGGGAGAGGGAGAGAGAGAGAGATCTTTTAGGGCTCTCGTTGAAGAGTAATCGTAAGGACTGCTACAGTTTAAAGCCTCATGGGCATGAAGTTTGCTATGTGCCCATATTCCACCTAACTTTTTGGATCTCAACCAGCTGCAAACTTCTATTAAAAGTCATAAATTTGATCCTTTATTGCAAGTTGTATGGACATGGACAAATTCTGGGGAGTCACTAAACGATATAGTTTCCTCCAACTTTTCAAAAATTGGAAACAGCCAATTTTCAATTTGCCAATTCTAGAAGAGAAAAAAGACAAGAATCGGACTTGGTGGAAGCCACTCGTGGAATAACCTAATTTACCAGCTGCAACAACTACTAAATTCGGTTGGGAGTTACACTCTTTTACAACAATCGTTTTGATCGGTGACAACAATTTCCTCTATGATCAGGAAAATCTACTTTAGTGTAGATGTGAATGAAATAAATAATGTCAGCCATATAATTATCTTTCTTGATCGACTTTAGTTGATTGTACTTGATATTATAATATTATAATATGACATACTTTCGTCTTATCTTTCTACTTTACGGATTAAACATTGTAGGTGCGTCAACAAGTATTTTATCCTGTTTTAACATGAGGTCAAAGAGAGGTTTTTATCACATTTCATATTAGAAATAGATCAATGAACGTCTAAAAGTCACTTCCATAGATTGCTACAAAAATTTTAATTTATTAACACTCCAATTACATATGTTACGTGAAAAGTGACTGTCTTAAAAAACTGTTACTTTTCCAAACTTGTCTACTTGCCCTCAGCAAAATCTGTAGAATTGGACTAAACCTCCATTGCTACGTTGATACTGACCTGACATTGTTGTCATAAGTGCGATGTTTGCAATCAATAACTATAGTTCTTTACAGATGTCACAAACCTTGTCTGAGTTACTTCAAGGTGGTCCTTTAACCTATAGGTGTAATTTCTCACATCAAAATTGTCCTGGTCCGTACTACGAAGTAATGCCGGTTAGGTCTCACAGTGATTCCACGCTTTATAGGCACAATAATATCCAAGACCATCTCTTTTTTCCCCTCCCTATGATTCGATGATCGAAATTTTTGGTGCCTTTAAATAAAACTTTGTCTTCCTCTATACCTTTGGGATAATTGTCAAATAAGTTCTGAACTTTTTGCTATTTTATCAATTCAGTCCTAAACATTTTTTTATGCCAAATAAGTCCTAAACATTTTGCAATTTTGCCGATTAAGTCATTTCGACGGATTTTAGCCAAAAAATGCCTAAGTGGCGACAATGTGACACAACTAGACCTCACTGGTGATGACGTGGCGACGACGTGGCGATGACCGGACCCCAAATTTTTTTTCTTCTTTTTTCCTTGTTTTTCTGAAAAAAAACTACTTGGCCGGCGAGCTCCGCTGGCCAACAGAACTCACCGGCCACTCGAGAGGGCGGCCCGACCCTCACCGGCAAAGGCGACGGTGGCCTTCCCCAGATCTGGGCAAGCTCCCTCGTAGCTCAAGAGAGCTCCTCCCCCGCAAATTTGTGTGCGGGAGCCCTCGCAGATCTGGGAAGCTCCCTCGCCCAGATCTGCAAGGGAGCTTGGCCAGATCTGGGCGAGGTAACTGCTGCCCTCGCTCGAGTAGGCGAGGGGCGAGGCTCACCTTGCCCAGATCTAGGTGAGGCAAGCCTCGCGGCCCTCACCGGCCATCGGCGAGGGCAGCGGTGGCCTTGCCCGCTCTTGCCCACAGCCGGCAAGGGCCAGGCCGCCTTCTGGAGTGCCTGACGAACTCCGACGGCCTGCAAAGCTCGCCGGCCAAGTAGTTTTTTTTTAGAAAAACAAGGAAAAAAAATTTGGTGTCCAATCATCGCCATGTCGTCGCCGGCGAGGTCTAGTCGCTCCACGTAGGCATTTTCCGGCCAAAATCCGCCAGAAGGACTTAATCGGCAAAGTAGCAAAAGATTTATAACTTATTTGGCAATTGTCCCATATATCTTTTATCGGTCGAATTCCTCAAATCAGATTTCTATTTGGTGAACAACAAATATGCACAGCTCCACATGGGATCTTGATAAGAAAAATTGATATGGGTATTATCCATATTTGTAACCGACCAATGAAAAGTCTAGTTGGAAGAAATTTTGTTCAATCAAGCTAGGGGAATTGTCCTTGGAAAGGTCGGACAACTTCTGAGCAAACAAATGACTTTCGCTAATCGGCCGAATCACCCAAACCCTCATGGCAATGGCAATAGTGATTCGATCAATTGAATCGTGAAGATTTTTTTTTTTGTTAAAGATAGTTTCTCATAAATATGAGAAAAGGAAATTGATTGTGGATAGTGAAGGCTCATGTAGATTGACTGGCTACCTTGCCACAAATTTTTTTGGTCAAAAAAAGTTTCCTTTCTTTGCTTCCGGTGAAACTTACATTACATGATACTTGGGCATCTGAACAAATTAGGTCTGAAAGAACTGAAGGAGGATTAGCAGTATAATTACAAGGAATATTTTTCTTTTTAGGGGTCAATCTGCTAGTTAGTATTTGCACGCGTTATTTTAATCAACGCGCGATTTCCTAACAACTGGTATTAGAGCATGGGTTAGCTAATCGAGAACATTAAGAGTTTTTTTTTGTGACATTCAATTGAAAGAAAACATTATGGGGGAAGATAAAATCAAAATCAATAAATTCGATGGGCAAGATTTCAAATGGTGGAAACTTTAAATTGAAGATTATCCTTATAGAAAAAGATCTCTATACACCACTTGAAGGTTATAAACTTGAGATTGCATATGTGGATCCGACAGCATAATCAAGATGGAAAATTCTTGATCGAAAGGCATTGGGTGTGATTCTTCTAGGGTTAACGAAAAAGACAGGTTATCACATCGTAAAAGCAAAAACTGCAAAAGAAACCATGTATATTCTTATGAATATGTATGAGAAGCTGTCTACATAAATCAGGTATATTTGTTAAAGAAATTGGTTAATATAAAGTTATCTGACATGGGTTATGTGGTAGAGCATATTGACAATTTTACATAGGTCATGGGTCAATTGGGATCTACAGGCGTAAATCTTGATAGGAAACTTCAAGCTTTATTGTTTTTATGTTGTTTCTCCAAAAGTTACAACACTGCTGTGCAGGGTGTTTCAAGCACCATGAAGGATGATTTGACTATTGATGATGCTGTACATAGCATCATGGATGAATAAATGGAAGAAGAGTCTCAGATAGATATAATTTTTCAGCATCCACATCTTCTAACCATGGAAGAAATAAAAGCAAAGGAAAATTCAGCCAGCATAGTTGATCACAACATAGGAAAAGAGGCTAGTTACAAAAGATGAGTGTTGATTTTGTCACAAAACTAGACGCCGAAGGTTCCAATGTGAAGCTTACAAAAAGAAGTAATAGGATGAGAATCAATGGGCTAATGTGGCAAGTGATGAACATTTGTTAGAAAGCTTGTGTTAATCTATAGGGTTTGACTTGATGACAAACAAGTAATTTATTGATTATGATGCTTTTTCCATTGCACATCGCAAAAGAGAAATATATGTTAATTTTGCCAGTGGAGATTTTAGGCAAGTGGTTGTGAGAAACAGCCACAAGTGTCCAATTGTTGGAAAAAGAACTATGATTGTAAACGGGAGAAGAACACTAGAAGTGCAAAAAGTTGTGTATGGCGCTCACTTTAGTACCAAAAGTTTCAAAACGCTCACTTCAGTTCTACTTTTTCAAAAAATCGAAAATTTCAGTGCCAACTTCGATATACCTACCGGAAATCCGACGTGGCCTATTGTTTATTAATTTCCAAGTCTAATGTGGCTCGCCGGAGGCCCGACCAGCATATAAACATCAAAATGACGTAGTATAGTCATCTTTCCCCAAAATAAGAACCCTAAATCAAAAAACCAAAAAAGATAAGAAAAAAGAAAAAAAAAAGAAAATACAGGGGGGACGAGCCCTCCTCCCTATGACCGCCGCCCCAACGCCGGTGGGCGATGGCCGTTATCGGCGGGGTCGCCGGCCCCTTGGCGAGGGTCGGTGGGGTGAACGACGTCGTCGGAGGCGTAACCGGCATCGACGACGTTGGAGGGCTCCGGAGTGTGCTCGCACTAGGAGAGGTTGTTCATGCTCGCGCTCTTCCTGATGGTCGAGCCCTCCGCCGTCAAGTGCACCTCGAACAGCATGATGCCGCCAGCCCCCTCCCCGGAGCTACCCCCGTCCCCGCAGGTCCGCGAGTTATGCCCGTTGTTCCTGCACTACGAGCAAGTCCTCGACATCTTCCAGGATGGCCTCCTCTTCGCTCCACTCGCTGAACACCCACGGCTCAAAGTTTCTCAGACCATAACTGACGCGGCAAAAATGCAACCTCTGCCGAAGCGATCGAAAAAACGAGAAAAGGTCCCTCCTTTTCTTACTTCGAAGCAACAATTTCCATGGCTTCCTTGCTCTTGCCAGCACCGCCAGCTTCAACCCGACAAAACCTGAAATGTGCTCGTCTCTCACTCTCTCCTTCCTCTTTGAGACCCACTTCAACTTTCCATTTGTGCTTCTTCACGAACACCCTCAAATGCGAGCCTCTCCTGGTGCCGGCGAGAGCCGCTAGCCCTCGTCGAGGAGTCGGCGACCCCGCCAGCAAAGGCCGCCGCCCTACCGGCGATGGGGCGGCGGCCACAAGCGGGAGGGCTCCAGCCCTCCCCTTGTATATTTTTTTTTCTTCTTCTTCTTCTAATTTAAGTGAATTAAAATTTAAATTTAAACCCTAATTTGATGGATTTCCTACGTGGCTTCTTATTTTGCCCAAACAATTATCACGTCAAATAATACTAATAATTATAAAAGCCACGTGAATTTTTGGTTGGAATTCTCACCATTGGCACTTAAAATATCATGTTTTTCCTGAATTGGCACTGAAGTGAGCGTTTTGAAACTTTTGGCACTAAAGTGAATGCCGTACACAACTTTTGGCACTAAAGTGAATGCCGTACACAACTTTTGGCACTTCTGGTGTTCTTCTCCCGATTGTAAACATCTCAGGTGGATGACGTCTAGTTTTATGTGAAACTAGGCGTATTCTAGAATTGAAAAAAAAATCTTACCTCAACTAGTAAACTTGACCAAGAATGTTTGATAACAACCTTTGGGTGTGGAGAGTGGAAGATAACATCGGGAGTAAGAGTAGTAGTAAAGGTAAAATGTACAAGTACAATTTACTTTCTTCAAAGAGACAATATTAGCGATATGGTTGCAACTACAATGACTATATGCGATTAATATACTCTTTGGCATTATTGTTTGGGACATCTTGGTGAAAAATGGTGTAAAATATTACATTCAAGAAAGTTACTTCTAGGTTTGAAAAAATTTGAGTTAGATTTTTTTGAAAGTTGCATTTATGGAAAACAAAAAGTAGTTAGTTTTCAATTAAATGGGCTACTGAATAAAAGTTAGTAGCTAGAGTTGGTTCACACTTATATGTGGGGACCGATGCAGAAGCTCTCTTATGGTAGTAAGAGATATTTTGTCACATTCATCGATGATGCAACGCAAAAGACTTGGGTCTATACTCTCAAAGAAAAATCAAAACTATATAGAATGTTTGAAATGTGGAAGACCATGGTAGAAAAAGAAACATGTTCTCAAGTTAAATATCTAAAGTCTGATAATTGCGGTGAATATACAAGCAAGGAATTTGTAGAATACTTGAGTCAGGAAAGCATACAAGGGTTGAGGAATGTTTCTAGAACTCCTCAAGAGAACGGCGTTGCTAACATGATGAACATGACCATTCTAGAACATGCAAGATGCATGAGGTTACATGTAGGTCTCCCACTACACTTATGAGTTATTGCAGTTGATGCAACTGTTAATCTTATCAATACGAGTCCATTTAGTACATTGGATGGAGAAATGTTGCAAGAGCAATGGTCAGATAAAAAAGTTAATTATTCTCATATAATAATGTTTGGTTTTATTGCATATCATTTGATTGATAGGGAGGATAGGAAGAAGCTTGATGCTAAATCCCAAAAGTGCATTTTTATCGGATATAGTGGCGATAAGTATGGCTATAGGCTTTGGGATTATGATAATAACAAAGTCGTCCGTAGTCGGAATGTGGTATTTCATGAAAAAAAAAAGATTCACAAGGATCGTCAAACATAACATGAAAAAGCAAAAGAGCCACAATATGTTGAGTTAGATACAATGCCTATGAAGATGATTCCATCAAATCAGAGTTCTCTTGAAGAAGAGGTTCAATATGAACCTATTATAAGCGAGGAGGCAATTTAACAGGAATATAACAATTCAGAACAGATTAAAAACTTTGAAGTACCTATTTTAAAGAGGTCTACACGTGTGAGAAAACCAAAGGTAATTTTTTTTAATCTATTATCAAGTATTGTTCTAAGTCCCATCCTGTATACAAATTCAGGAGAACCAGAGACTTATGATGAGGCAAAGAAAGACACGTCTCATGTGCAGTGAGAGCATGCTATGAAAGATGAGATGAGCTCGCTACTTCACAACAAAACTTGGGAGTTGACCCAGTTACCTATAGGTAAAAAAACTTTATTAAATAAGTCGATTTGCATGATTAAGAATGAAGCTTATGGTAATGTTAGATACAAGGCAAGACTTGTAATTATATGTGTTTTTTTCCAAAAGAATGGATCGACTACTATGAGATATTTTCACCAGTGTTGAAGATGACATCAATAAGAGTTTTGTTGAGTATAGTTGTAGTGGGGGATCTTCATCTCGAGCAGTTAGACGTAAAAACGACATTTGTACATGGTGATTTAGATGAAAAATTATATAGAGCAACCTAAAAGTTTTGAAGTCAAAGGTAAGGAGCACATGGCATGTCACTTAAAGAAAAGCTTGTATGGCTTGAAGCAAGCTCCGCAATAATGGTTTTAAAGTTTGAAGGTCTCATGAAAGAAAATGGATTTACACACTATGAATCTAATCATTGTGTTTATTTTCGCAAGTATAGCGATGGTGACATTGTGTATCTCTCTTTATATGTTAATGATGTGATGATAGCTAGTTTCAATATGAAGAGAATCATAGAAGTAAAGAAGATGTTAGCATTGCAATTTGCTATGAAAGACTTAGGAGAGGCCAAGAATATCTTAGGCATGACAATCATCACCGGACAGGAAAAACAATATATTATGGTTGTCGCATGAAGACTATGTGAACAAGGTGTTAAAAAGATTTAACATGGATAAGGCAAAACCGGTTACGACTCTTCTAGCGAGTCACTTCAAGCTTTCCAAGGATATGTGTTCGAATACTCAAGCTTTGAAAGATGATATGGTAGTAGTTTCATATGCATCAACAATGGGAATTCTGATGTATACCATGGTCGGCACAAGACTGAACATTTCAAGCAGTGGGAGTAGTGAGTTGATATTTGCAAAACCCAAGAAAAGAGCATTGGAATGTAGTAAAATAGATATTGAGATATCTAGCAGGTACATCAAATTACTCTTTTTGTTATGGTGGTACATCTCTAGAATAATAGGGTTATGTAGATGCATATTACTCTGGTGATCGAGATACTGGTAAAAGTATCACTGGATATGTCTTTGCAGTTGCAAGTACAATAGTGAGTTGGGTATCTCAACTACAAAAAGTGGTGGCTCTTTTGACAACATAAACGGAGCATGTGGCGATCACAGGAACCTCCAAGGAAATCATGTGATTAGAAGATTATATGGAGGATCTACACGAAAGCAACCAATGAGTACATTGTGGAGTGATAGTCAAAGTGCATTGCACTTAGCTAAAAATGTAACTTATCACTCAAGAACGAGGCATATCAAGAAGTGTGATCACTTCATCAGGTCATCATTGAAAGATAATGAGTTGAAGCTGAAGCTACAAAAAATTGATCACTCAAAGAATCATGCTGACATGTTGACTAAGGTAGTAGATAAAGAAAAAGAAATTTTATGTACTACTACCATGGGTATTACTCCTTGTTAATTGATGAAGAGTTTCACAGAGGTACAAATTTCAGTTACTAGCTATTGAAGAAGATGGTTGCGAAGAAGATGGCTGCAAAGTTGCTTGGTGTATCGGGTGTATTTGTCTTCAAGTGAGAGATTATTGGCGGATGAAGCCAAATATATTGTAAGAGCTTTTTTGTATTTTCTAAAGATTTGCTTTTAGGTTAAAAGTTGCATCTTTATATTAGCGATAATCAGACGCTAGCCATTAAGACACTAAAAAAGAAAATAAAGAGGAAAGAAAAGATGAGAAGAAAAAAGTGATTTTTTTTTCTTTATGAGGGTTATCAATCTATTTGTCCATGACCTTGAGAGAGAATCATCATTGTATCTCAACTTTATTCAAAATCTAGTGGATTCGCAAAGTGCCTATGCACGGAGACGAAGCCCAGATCGTTTGCTCGCGTTATTTTCTGGAATGTTGGCGCGATTTCCTAATGGTTAGCTAGTTTCTCTTCCACAGTGGGCTATTTAGAATTAACTTGCCAGACTTGCGGAACCCTACATCCAGCTGAGATCAAGCCTTTTACGTATATCACGGAGTGGCGAAAATTGTCATTTGCGATGGCCGCAACGTCGTCGGCAGGTGCTGAGCAAGTGCAAACAAGGAGGAGAAAAGAAATGAGCACTAGGGTCTTGGTTAGCGAAGGGGTGCGACAAAGCCTAAAAAGGACGGACACAGGCTGCCTCGCGAAACACACAGCAGAAACGGATGGAAACGTATGGCTGGAAGGTGGGAGCTCCAAATCGCAAATAGATCAGTTGTTGACAGTGGAAAGCACATTTTCCTTTTTGTCTTCGCACCCCAAATGAAGGAACTGTTCAGTTCTAGTTTTGGTCCAATGGCAACTGCGGAGAAGTAGCTCACGTTCATGATTCCCACATCACGTGGTTAGGTGGCGCTCCAAACCCTACTGAACTTGTACGCTGCAACCTACGACAAAGCAGGAGAAGTTTCCATGGCATTAGATATTCACTAAGGATTCTTCGACGGCACAGCCACATATTTTCGGATTATCTATTTGCACTCCAGCTTTCGAGTCTCGAACCGTAGGTCGGATAAGTCTTCTTCGTC
This sequence comes from Melaleuca alternifolia, assembly GCA_019926035.1. Classification (NCBI taxonomy): domain Eukaryota; kingdom Viridiplantae; phylum Streptophyta; class Magnoliopsida; order Myrtales; family Myrtaceae; genus Melaleuca; species Melaleuca alternifolia. The sequence goes on along the minus strand of JAGKPW010003076.1, from coordinate 731,615 downwards.
AACCGGCTAGATTACCAAGTAAATATGTTTTTTATGGAGTGAATACGTGTAGTTAACTAATTTGCGTCTCAAGCCTCAGCAAATATGGGGGAAAAATAATTCAAGTTGAAATATTTCGATGCTAACTCAGTAAATTTTGTGGTGATCCAATATCATTCCATCTTGTGGAGTTATTTTCTATTTATACTAAATCTCGCTTTGACTTGATCTATCTAATCTTTACACTTCCTTTACTTTTAGAGATAGAATAGCTAGTGACTGAATTATCATGTCAAATTGTTACTTTCTCAATTCGTTTGGTGTTGATTTTGCTGAACATCGGATTTACTTTGTAAATAGCTTTCTATTTTAATGTTGAGATGGTGAAGAACATTTGATGAACCCCCACTGTTTATTTTTGGGGCAATAGCAATAGTCTTAAAACTCATTACGATAATGCAATTAAGTACTACAACTTTTATTTCTAGCTTTTAAGTCCTAAAATTTGTCATTAGCCGCATAGAATTGAAAGAAATAAATACATACACCAAAAAGACAAGTGATACTTCTCGTATGCTTAAAACTAACAGGGTTATTGAAAAGATTTAGGTACTTCGAAATAGCAAGTTTTTAGGCCCTAAGCGCACCAAACGAAAATTTCAATACTCAAGTGCATTATTGTCCCAAGTTTTAAGACTTGTATTGTAATTGTCTTTCGAACAAATTCTCATTTTACTACAAGATGCAGTCGAAAACAGAAAGAAAGAGGAAAGAAGAAAAAAATTCGAAACAACAGAAAACACCTGGGCAGCTCTCCTACGACCAACGGATAGTAGTGTTTCAGCTAGCAGTCCATTTCACCCTGATGCGGTCAATGGGAGCAGAGGGTCTCTCAACTTCAGCCAAAGACATTCTGGTGATAAGCAAGACAAGTAATATAATAGAAACTTTGTGCAATTTGTGCAAATTTGCGGCTTGTCAATGATAAAATTCCTTCGACAGCTAATACTCACCAAGATCTTTTCAAATTTTGGTGTGGCTACTTCCGCCTTATCTTGAATGGAATCGTATTTTTATTTATGTAGAGTGGGAAAACACCTCATGCAATTAATATTTATTTAACATCACTTGAGTTATTCACGTAATTTTAATACAATTTAGGATGGAAATAACCTAAAAAAAATTCCTTGTTTTGTTCATTAATCATCATAAGTTCTGGACCAAAGAAGGAGTGATTCCATGAAAAAAACTGGATTTTTTGTTTAGAGCAAAGATTGACCTCACAGATGAACGAGTGTGATTGCAATCTTACTTTAAAACTGCTCCACTTATTTTGTTTCTCCCTCGACCATTTCAAACTTTTGTTTTTCTTTTTTCCAATTTTATTTAACCATATAAAAACCCATGTTGTTAGATATGCCAAATGATATGACCCGACAAGCATGCAACCAAAACCTAACTTGACCTTGTTATGGAATCATATATTAAATTATACTCGTGATTTAACATAGAATTAATTAACTTGTACTTACTTTTACTGCGGTAATTTATTACATATACACACTCAACCTCAACAACAATCTCAAAGAATTGGCCCACGTTTATGTGAAAAACCATGCAAGCTCAACTGAAAAATTATAATGAGGAGTATGTGCTTGAGTTACGGTATAACTTGGGATTCACCGGTGTGGTATATTAGGCATTCAAATGATTCGTCTTTTCTTCTAAATATCTTCAAATAAAACAATCTTTCGCGCCAAGATCAATTTAATTAACATGACTCAAGTAATGAAACCATCTTGACCTAATACTTGGGTGAAGGCAATTCTCTTGTTACTTGATAGGGAGAAAAGCAACACGCAAAGAAAGTGACAATTGTAACAGAGAGGGGGGAGGACATACAAACATGGTTATAGTAAGTAATGTTACTTATTACTTAATCGAGTATTGATGGCATGAGGATGTTTTTGTCACTTAAAACAAAAACGTCTGATCCAAAACGGGAGCGGAAAGAGCGCCATTTTTAACACTTAGCACGAATACAATGAATAACAAGTAAATGTACTTGTGTTTATCAAAAAGGACTCTCAATTTTAAGTTTTTATTAGAGGTAATCAATGGATCCGAGTTCAGCCTAGGGCTTAAGCTTGGGCCTAATTTGTTGCCCAAGCCTGTCTATCACCAAAAGAAACACTAGGTATTCATGAGGTGGATTTGGGCTTGGCTCGGGACCAATTGAACCGGGCTTAACACTAAAATATATTTTCCAAGACAAATCAAATTACTCTTTAGACCTACTCGGCTCTTTCCAATCTGGGCTATCTTGTAAGCAGTCGCGTGAATAGACTCTGCCCAAAAATGAAAAAAGTTGCTCATGAAGAATGTGGCCTTTAAAAATCCTCTACAAGCTGTTAGCGTAGTTTCCAATTGGATGTCTCGACCAGTTGAGTGAGAGACCAGTCCCACTTGCCAATATCTTAAGTCGGACCACACATGAAGGCAATCTGTCACCCACACATGTTGGATCTGTTTGGCATATACAATGGTCCCTAGAGGTCATTTTTTTTCTTATTTGCTTCACAAGTTCGTAAAGTTTTGTTTATTCGGCCGTACCCACTTTTCCAATGCAAGTACATACAAGAGGAATAACAGGGTAGCCTGTGGACTCAACTTGTAGCTTTGGCAACCAGAAAGGAAAAAAAAAAAAAGGCTTCATTTGTAGCTTGCAACAATGGATGGAAAGCTTCCACTTAGATAAAATATTCCACGCAAAAAAAGGAAAAAGATACTATCTGTGTGTCATTCCATAGATGCCTAAAAGAAGCCGCGACTTGACATGACTTTTTCTAAATGCTTTCTATCATGGTCGCGTGATATTTTGAGCAACATATAGAACATTAGATTGGATTCCGTACTTACATGTACGTCATGATAAATCATGATTGATTACAAAAGTAGATTTCTCGACATATTATAATTGCAAAGCGCTCATAGCAAAAATGGTTAGAAGGTTAAAAGCAGCTAGCAAAGTAAGACCGGAAGTGAACGGTCACTATTTAAGAGTCTTGCCGACTTTAATAATGATTTTATTAGATTTCTTGAAGTGACAATCTAGGTGTCAATAACTCACTCTTTAAAGGGTCACATTTTCCTTCTTCTCTGATTAAATAGAATATCTTTCAACCAGTATTTCAATTAGTGGATCAAAAACTTGTTAACTTCGGGTGATATTCATAGATCGGAACTCAATAATCGGAGGAATTGTTGGTCATGAAATATCCTCCGACCAAAACGGCCTTCGAATTGGGCACGTACATGTACCAAGGAAGGCGTGGAGACCTAGAGCGAAAGACTCCCATCAATTTCTCATGTTCCTTGGTTTTCGCCTTCAAAGTTACTTTTGCAAGAGCGGGCCTTCGAAGCTTTCAAAACGTTGAAGCCCATCTTTTAGAAGCGGAGATGCAAAGCGTTTTCAAGCCCAAAGGAAGTGTCTGTCTGCTGAAAACAATTAGCTTAAGGTGAGGCCCAAATTGGCAATGAAGCAGCCTAATTTTCTTTTCCGGTCTATCTCTTATTTTAGGAGAGCACAAGGAACGCGAAAAGTTCCCTTTGTTGGGCCTTAACAAAGTTAAGTCTAGAAGCCGAACTTGGAATCGATTAGGGCTTATTGGCCGACGTAACATTTGGAGCGAAAAGGTGGGTTTCTACTTTTTCTGATTGTTCTGCATTATTTGGCCTGAGTTCCAGTATAATGATTGAAGAGAAGGGAAGTGTCTTACCTTTGCGTGCGCTTTGAGTTTTGATCTTCAACCTAATTGAAAGTACCCAATTAGGATTATGACCGAACTTTGAAGCGAAGATTTTATCTTTTTTATTCGAAAAAACGTTGTTAAGTTTTCATAGAGATCTGATCTTTGCGCTTGAGATATTATCAAATGCTTCATATGAGAAGAGTTAAGATTTCCTAGAGCACCTAGGTATTTTACCTTTGCACCACCTAAAATAGGTGTATGAAATACAAGATATCTTCATGCATAATGGCTAGTACATCAACATAGCAGACTTCACATACTTAATCCGTAAGAACCATGTTATTCCTCCAACCATCAAACCATACATCTGATTTCCATTAGCAAGCATGAATATCCTCTATATTTAATGTTAGGTTTATGACCAAACTTTGAAGATAAAATTTTATTTTTTGATTCGAAAAGTTGCTATTAAGTTTCCATAGGGATATACAATATTGAGGATTATAGTAATCTTTGCACTTGAGATATTATTGAATGCTTCATATGAGAACAGTACAGAGTTTCTAGAGCACCTCGTTATCTTGAAATACAAGATAGCTTCATGCATAATGACTAGTATGTCGACGTAGCAGACTTCACATACTTAATCACATAAGAACCATGTCATTCCTCCAACCATCAAACCGTACACCCGATTTCCCAGTTACAAGCACGAATATCATCTATATTTAATTTTAGGTAAGTTTTCATGCAAGAAGTGTCCATAACCTTATGTTGTAACCCATCAATCAGATATTTGATCGAAGAGGGTTTCCTTCGACTAGGGTTAAAGGCTAATATTGCTCGTTGTGTAATGACTTCTAAATGGTGAAAGCAGTCAACAATATACAGTAGTTTAAGGACCAATTGAAAACTCTCTGTCCCACTTTGGCTAGCCACTGTTTAGCCTACAAACTTATCTGGTTATTATCAATATGTTAAATTGAAAGCCAATCCCCAAACAATGCCTCTTTTGCAGGTGTTCTTTGTTTTTTACTTTTTCTTGTACTAGCGAATTTATTGGCACGTGGCCATTTAAAGGTTCCATCTCTCGCACATGGTGCTGTGTTGAGGAGTGAAGGAGGATCTCTTCCAAGGCTTACCAGCATCATCAGTTCATGTCGGCATGGGCATGTCAAAACCATCGATCCTTCATAATTTTTTTTTTCCTGAGCTAGTTTTGGAACGCAAGGAGTTCAGGCAATCCAAATCAAAGAAGAAGCACTTTTTGAGGACCAAACCGAGAAAACGCCACAAGTTCAGGAACCACAAATGATAGTCAAATGGAAGGACACGTTTGTCAAATAAAGGCATTTAGCAATTACTTTTGACAACGCCCTCCTCAAAATCATACGCGTGTCGGGAGCTACCACCAAAAAAATCGTTTTTCCGCAGTTGCCACCTTCATTTTCCTCGAATTAATCAATGTGCTCCGACACAAATGATATGTATCTCGGTTCAATAAGCCTATTTAATAGGTAATATGTATTTAAACTAATCTAAGTGTGAATAGGCCCTTCAGATGGAATTGCAAGCACAAATGCGCACACAGACGTGTAGCTTGAATGGTAGATGAAAAGGTCATCTCTCTCTCTCTCTCTCTCTCTCTCTCTCACACACACACACACACACACACACAGAGAAAAGTGGCATATGCGCGCTCTCACACGCGCACAAAAGCAGCTGAGTGAAAGTAGAAGGTTGTATCTTGTGAGGGTTCGCATTAGTTGAGCGGCAAAAAAATCACATGCAACTACCACTAAAGACTCGAAACTGTTAAGAGAAAATAAATAAATGAGAAAAACTTACCGAATTCATCTCATTTCCCCTTTCAACTTGATGGAATGTTTGGTGGTCCAAGGCCCAGCCCTTATAGTTCAAAGCTTCTTCATATGCGGTGCTCTCTCTCTCTCTCTCTCTCTCTCTCTCTCTCTCGGGTCCCAACTTACTCTGCAAAAATAGTATCCATTAATAGTGCTAGCTATACTAACACTTACATGTAGAATTGGTATATCTAAATTGTATATTGATGTTTGACCGAATGATCAACATGACCTATTTGCTTAAATATCTACAATGCTTCATTCGAAAGCGAATTGAAAAATTGGCCACTTTCACTAGTTATCTATGTAGACATGATTTCCGCGAGAGAACTCCTAATTCTTGAATGGGAAACTGAAGTAGAAAGAATATGAAAGCAAGACAATGTCATAGTGATAGATAGCCTGACCACATCCCGGGCAGAAAAATAATCAAACACCATTGACCACCTCTTTGAAAAATGGGGTAAAGCCAGAGATGGAAGAATTAAAACTTACAAGATAGGGGTGCAGAAGATTCGGGCACCAATTGAATATTCAATAGAGATGGAACTGCATAAGTTAGTTTGTATTGACCCTTTTTCTTATGTAAGGTTCTTAATTTTAATACTCACTGCACAAAAAATCTCTCATAAAAAATGGCACTTCAGTTGATGACAGCACTTGATTTCCTGGCCGGAAAGAGCTCCTTTCTTACGTGATCATTCTGATATTGAGCGAGACAAGTTGGTGGTAGAACTTCTCGGCCTTCTGACGAGGTCAAGTGGACATTGCCGTCTCGATTGCACGGAAAAGCTGCAAAAAGCTCATTGCAAATCCACTTTGAGTTGACACCAATTGATGTACTGTGCAGAAATTGGCGAAGGAACATCAACTTCTGCAGGTCTGATGAGCGACTACCACCATGAAATGGCATCTTCCCACCAATCGGACGCCCTCGAACAATATAAAACGAAGCCTTGATAAAGTTATTGATTAAAAAGTGTACTTTTATAGAGAAGACAGATTCTTCTAATCAGATCCCCGTGGTTAAGGACCGTAAATATTCTAACATGATGACTGATAAAGCCCAAACTTTTCATGATAGTCATGTCGAGCACTCGACATAATTTGTCATGCACCTTGAAGCTTGGTAGATTATACAATGAATCTATACAAAAAAATGACTTGTTTGAATCTTGGACCTTGAGATAAAATGTGTCTTATGAGAGTCACTAGGCCATCATATCATACAAAAAATGATTACTTGATCTCATATTTTCGATCACGCATGTGTAAGTGCTGCTAGGAGTCCGCTAGTTCTTAAACCACCATTTCTTCTTTCATCAAAAGCAAAAAGTTCTTAGAGGCACAAGCTACATGGAGGACTAGAGTCATTTTTCTTGCAAGTATATAATATAATCTACAAAATCGCATGTAAATTTATATATTTTGCTTGTCATGATCTTAGTGGCTATGTTTGCAACTAATCTGGAGAATGTGATGTAACGCCCTCCGCCTCGCCACCGACAATATTGTCCGCTTTGGGCCCCACTGGCTCTCACGACTTTATTTTCCTTCGAGAAAATGCGTTGTCAGTGGATCAATGGCATATAAGCTCTCTCAAGACTCATTCTGTAAGCGATGTGGGACAGGGATGTCACATACACCACCCCTCAATAGCAGCAGCACTAACGAGCGCCCACTGTGGTCACTACATGCGATCGGGAGTTGGCTCCGATTCCACTTTGTAACTCCATCCGCCTCGCCACTAACAATATTGTTCTCTTTGGGCCCCACTGGCCCTCACGGCTTTATTTTTCCTCTGCCTAGGAAAACGAATCAAGGGTAGTTTATCGCATATAAGCTCTTCCAGGACTCCCTCCCTAGGCAATGTGGGACAAGGATGTCACGCGTTTTCCTAGGCTGAGGAAAAACAAAGCCGTGAAGGCCAGTGGGGCTCAAAGCGGACAATATTATCGGTAGCGAGGCGAAGGACATTACATGTGATCTTAATCATCATATGACAAGCAAAAGACTTCAATGGATATATAGAACATACATAGGAACTCGTAAAGAGACATGCGGTGCCCTAGAAAGATATCACCATTCATATTAATTGCTTAATGAGTTTGTGTCCGTCTATATAGATATATATATATATATATATATATGTGTGCGATAATGCGCTCATTATGGGTGATTAACGTAATAATTGCTATCATATAATATTTATTTCCATGTGATCACTTGTTTTATGCTTAACTTTATTTATAATTATAACAAAATTTTTATAGTAACATAAATATTTCAAATACAAACTATATATCTAATAATTTTTATCAATATTGTGCTCATAAATAATGATAATTGACTATTAAATTAGTAGTCATTATATTCCCTCTAATGTTTATCTTAGGGTTAATTTGGCAATTCGAGACTACTTCCATCTTATTACATATGTCATTCATGAAACCAAATGGTGTAAAACGCATTACATAAGTTAGGACAAATGACTTAATAGATATTACAGTTCTATTATGTTACAACATAAAAAGGATCATGAAAAGTCTTTTCATGTATTCCTACTCTCAAACCGGCCGTAAATGCACTTTTGCAACAAGTCTTCTATTTCACTTTGTTTTTTGCGAGGACAACTCCTTTTCTCTTCACCTACTGCCGCGGTCAAAAGAATGATTTCCCTGTTGTCAAGTCATCACCAATCTTGATTCTGCTCGGCCCATCGAGTGGGAATATAACCGTGAGACATTTGCCTTGGCATCCACAGATGGGTTTATAATCATGAACCCGAAGAATTGAAAGAAATTTCCTCTACCCTCACTCACTAAGGAAACATATCATAAAATGCATAGTTATCTACATCTTATTTTATTAATAATTCACAACACAAGCGTAAAGGTCCGGCTACTCGAAGGTTTGTAATTTGAGTCTTTGGCCTTCTTAGGTGTCCCTAAAGTGCGGTTTGCATGCAGGTGGGAATTCGATAAATAACTTCCGGTTTCCAAGTTGGAAATCTCTGAAAATCCCAATTTAACTACACTACCCTTGAGGGTCTACTATGCACGTTTCTCGTTCACCTATCTCTACGAGCACTATCTTAGAAAATTAAATGATCAATATGTCAACTCCTGGAAAATGGAATTTGTATCATGCACATGCATAGACCGATCAGTGTGTAGCACAAGATTTTCCTGCATAATGAAATTCAAGATTTATATCAAACACACACTTTAGTACATAGTAATGCCTCTAAATCCCACATGCCTGCTCCATCCTCTGCAATATTTGTGGAAGGAGAAAGCATGCAAATAACTTACACACATGTTGGGTCTTTTCTTCTTCACCTAATTATCAGAGTTAGATAAACTTGTAGATAAGGGAAGCACACTAAAACCTCAACCCATATCTCAGGTCATTAAGTTCTATGTAAACCATCATTTAAACAATAGTAGCGTCGTATACGGTTTCTGTCCGTTAACCTCTTTGTTTTGACCATGCTTCGAGTGCTTTGCCGGACCACTGGACACCGCGAGCCTGAGGTCCAAGCGATCATCATCTGGTGATGCTCCTTTTTTTCCGACGGAGATTGCTGCACCTGAGTGATGGACTGTCTTATCCTCGGTTGAGGATTTGATTTTTACTGCTGATGGTCGGCGGAGAATGATACCTTTGTTTGGTAGCTTTCGCCGTAGATGAGAGTTCCAATAGTTCTTCACTTCATTATCCGTCCTTCCGGGCAATCTTCCGGCTATTAGAGACCACCTAGAAAGACAGTTTGTGGAGCAATATCGAGTCAGTTTTTGAATGAACGAATTACTCAGGGTCGGCTATAGTACGATCAGAACGAATTTACTTTTGATTTTCTAGGGTTAATAATCAAAACCAACCTGTTTCCTAGAAGAGCATGGAGCTTGATAATGAGGTCCTCTTCATCCTCACCGAAGTTCCCTCTTTTAAGGTCGGGCCTCAGATAGTTCAGCCATCTTAGCCTACAACTTTTTCCACAACGAAGCAAACCTATTCCCATCAAAACAATAGTGTTAACACAACTGACAATTTGTCTGAATGGCATAATTAGGGTAAGTATGATTAGGGCTAGTGAGAAAGAAAGCGACTTATCGAACTTCTCATCTCCTATATCTCAATACGCTTGCTCAATCGTACAAACATGCACGATTTTTTCCCTTTTACACCTTATTTTCGGCTTCTTCTATTCTATCGGAGACAGAAGTTTACCTGCAGCTTTTGGTATGGAATTCCAGTTACCCTCACCGTGCTTTTGGACATAGTCGATGAGCTTCTGGTCTTCTTGCTCGGACCAAGCGCCTTTGTTGGTTTTTTGCTTGTCACAACAAGGTTTCCTCATGCTCGAGAGAGAGAGAGAGAGAGAGAGAGAGAGAGAGAGAGAGAGAAGTGGTGGGTGTGTTCTGGTAAGTAAAGCAAGCGAGAGGTTAGAGGGAAGCATATGATTTTCAACTAAATAACAGGTGGGGTCGAAAAAGCAGCACAGAACACAAGGCATCATGAAGTACATGAAGTTGACTTGTCAATTGGAGATTTTCCAGATATATCGAAGACATATGGTGGAAAAATCCTTAAAAATACACAAACAGAGAGAGAGAGAGAGAGAGAGAGAGAGCTACTTGATCCCAGTTGATGGTAAAACTAAGTAAATGCACCGCCCAAATCAAGTCCTGTTACGCGAGATAATAGCTAGGCTTAGGACTGATCGAGTTCTTTTTCCCCAAACTGACAGTACTTTCTTGCATAAATTTTCAATTTTCGTGGTTTATGTTTGTATAATATGGACTACTGTAAGCACCTGTTATATGTGACTTAGTGAGGTTTCGGCACTTACATGTAATGACCATGCGAGGTTTTGAGCACTGCAAATTATTGAATGCATCTGGTTGGTCCTGAAAACATAATTTTACCTTCGCAAATGGACTACTGGCATCTAAAGACTTCATCTTTTTACGTGCGAACCATGTGTAACAACGTAGTGCTTACTTATTATGGAGGAATCTGCTTTTGAGTGTCTCTATGAAAATTATTCTGCTGTTCAACATTAATTAAAGCTCAATAAACAATACGATGATGTTAATAAGGACATATTAATCACTTGGATGTGCACCCTGAAGTAATTGAAAAAGCGTCCAGTCATCCCATGGATATATTTAGTTGGGAAAACTTTAATAGCCAATTTTTCTGATGGTTTCCTAGGCTATTTTCAACTGCTTTGGTGGAGGACAATTATACATGGAAAACGTTAAGGACAATGAAGAAAATAATACATAGCAATTGATGTCCTTCGAAATCCTTATGACTTGATTAACCCAACTATGGAATCTATATGTAAAATCATAATTTCGTGTCCCAAATGTCGAAAGACTAAAACTAATTTAAAGGAACTATTTAGTATATTGATTATCGAGAAAACAAAAATCAACCTAAATGTTTATGGGACTCGGGTCACAAGATAAATTCTGTAGAATATATTGAATAATAAATAGATAAAAGAGAAAAAAAAAGGATAAGAAGGGGAATTTAAAGATGCACGGATGTGACCATGTGCTATCTCCAAAATGAAATATAGTAGTTATTGTATTCCAAAACCTAACTGTATAGAACGGATTTTGTGGACCAATGTCTGTGGAAAATCTTGCGTCACATTTATCATCTTTCCCTGAACTAGGCTTAGATAGGGTTACATCCTCCGTAATTGAAAACCCCTAAAAGCGTCAAAGCAAGAACAAGGAAAATAAATGCGACTGCCAATGAAAGTAAATTTAAAAAAGATCAAGAAACGCAGCAATCACAGAGAAAGGAACATCTGGTGAGGCCCGACGCTTTTTTATCTTGAACGGTAGATGAACATTCCTATTTCCCGAGTGAAGCGCCAATTAATTCCAATGCTGTACATATAAAAATAAATTGAATTCTTCGGACAGAACCGTGGTTGGTCGAAGGTTTTTTTCGAACAAATGGACGGACAGGAGTCTCCACCGGCTGTCCATTCACGAGTTCCCGAAGTGACATCGGAAAACTGCTACGCACGAACTGTTCCTAACACCTTCATGTGAAGCAGGAGGTCGCCCCTTTGAACGTTTGGTTGTTACTAGGACCTTCAAATTGGTCTTTGACCTCCGCCTTGAAATCTACCATTTACGGTTTACCTCTAACATTTGACATTAAACCCTAGTGACGCGCTATGGACTTACTTAACGAGTTTCATTAGATCATTGATTAAGCTATTAGAAATAGAAAAGTCTACATCTTCTAATACTGTCACTTTGCCTATGTCGTTTCTAATTTCTATCTTGAATATCGAAAGATTACTCGTTAGATGTGTTGAGCACATAATTTGTAGCTCCACTTGATAATGCTTACATCTTTGTAGTGATGTCATTAAAACCAAAAATCAAACCACCCAATCAATTCTAAAGTGATGTAACACTTTATATGCGCCGGTGGCTCGAGTATACAACAATAATCTGCTGAAATCATTTAAGATATGATTTTAACCCACGATGTTTTATCCGTCACGCATTGATATTAGCTATTTTATTAGTTTATTAGAAGGAATGCGAAACCTAGACTCGATTTTCGTTGCAGTCTTTTGGCTCGTGAACCCATGAGAGAATTATTATTTTCCCCTCTTTCTCTGACAATATTTCCAGCAAACTTCCAGATCTTCCCCTTGTCTTCAGAAAGGTCCCATACTCATTGAGTGACTCCTGGTGAGCAACTTTCGATAATTTCCTAGGATGGGGTTTTCAAGGAAAAGTGAAAGCTGGTCTGACAATCCCCGCCATGTTTATCCAATTGCTTGGAACATGTTGGCCATTTCAAGTTTGCCCTTGTGTTTGTACGGAATCAATAACGTATGTAGAGGGGGAGAAAATTCCGTATTTAAAAGCACTAATGAAATTGAAGAAAACTATGGCGAAAGAAATCTCTTGAGCCCTTCATGCATTCTCCAAAAGTGAAGAGAAAATAATCATGTTATACTAAAAGGCCAGTCGATATTCTATTCACATTTATAGGTTGAGTACAAATTTATATGATTTTGAAGCATCTACATTGTAAATAATGTCCCTATTCAAAGGCTTAATCGTATACGTGGTTGGAGAGTAGGAGTTGTCCTTCATTCTAGAGGCTGTCCCATTTGCTTGTCTATTAATTTTGAATTTTTGTTCAGATTTGTTAGGCTCACGTCAAATGCTCTCCTACCCATGTTAAAGCTTTTTAAATGGACTACCTCTTCTGGATCATATATCCACAATCAGAAGTCTCAAAGTTTAACTTTGAGACAGCCTACAGACCAAAGAAAAATGAAGAAAATGAGGTTTCCACAGTCTCCATGAACGGTCATCTTCCAGTCCATGAATCGAATCGAAGCGCTGATGAAACACTTGTCACTATACGCGTCACTTGTCATGGGAGAATATCTCCACGTTTCAATTCGACTAAGGGTCTCCATCTTCAACCTTAACAGGAACGTGTAACAATGAGCCATGTCAAAAACTCCATCTACCGTGTTCCTACTCGTGCTTGTTGAGAGCGAACTGTTTTGTTGACAAAAGACTCATCAGATGATCTAAAATTGTGCCGAAACAATATAGCCATCAGCTTATAACAGTTGAAAAATTCGAAGAAATAAGTTGAGTAGACTCGATGTACGATAACTGTTGTCGCTCTTCGATCGAGGGCGGGCCTATTTTGAGTTCGAGATTCAGGTCGGGCAGGAAGCTGGTAGTGCTATCGGGTTTGCTTGAGCATTGCAGCACAGAGCCTACGTCCTCTTCTTCCTGCGGGTTCTCAGGTTTGCTTGTTGAAGTATCGTTCGACACAAGCGATTTGTTCGGACCAGGGACCACAAGTCGACCCCGACGATTGTTTTGATCAAGCCCCATGTGCATGAGTTTTCTTCTCAAGTGGGTGTTCCAGTAATTCTTCACTTCATTGTCCGTCCGTCCCGGCAATCTTCCGGCAATGAGGGACCACCTGAGTCGACAAACATGGTCGTTGCACCGAGATTAGTACGATTTGTGCAAATAGATTATTCTGCAACGAGGAACCGGGATATCACATTTCCAAAAAACACAGGGACATAAATTTTTGTCAGTTAAATATTATTTATAGACCACATTATTGTCGCATCATTTAGTTTACTTTTGGTCGACAATTGAATTATTTGACGTTGCTTAACCGAGAATGCAGAAAAGAAAAGCTATCACTCAATCCCACGCGAGGTCCCAATAAAATTGTGCGATTGTCCTGAAAATTTACAGTAGTGAGATGACAGAATGGAAGAGTTGAAAGCTTTTGGCTCTCTGTTTGAAAAGAAACACAACCCAACGCTCGAGATGATATTGATGGTTGCACCATATGCAGGCCAGTACTTCCTTATTAGTCTGCTGAGACGAAACTACTACAGTTTCTGTTTTGTTCTGCCATTCGAACTTTCGATTATTGATTTTCAAAGCGGCCTTCTAGTTTTAGTACGGAAGCTCTGCAGAGTTGACACCTACGAAGACCGAATGCCACTTTTGTCTAACGAAATACCGAATAATCATACTACTTATCAAACAAAGAAAACCAAAGCAAGGCTAGAGTGAGCGCTTATTCCTTCTCTCTTCCAATATCTCACGTTGTTTCTTTTGATCTGGGGCACTTCCAATGGAAACCAAAAAAAAAAAATTTCTTTTCCCCTCTCATTTTATATAAACATAAAAATGTATGATCATCAGCAGTGAAATTACTAAACATGCATGCGCAAAACCTCATTATATACTCGAAGACCCAAGCTGTGCATGAAGAGAAAGTGTCATGTCTCTCTCGCTCTTACCTATTTCCCAGGAGTGCATGCAGCTTGATGATGAGGTCTTCTTCATCCTCGCCGAAGTTGCCACGTTTAAGGTCTGGTCTCAAGTAGTTGACCCATCTCAGTCGACAGCTCTTCCCACAACGAAGCAAACCTGGCACAGTCCAAATATAAGACCCATAACAAAAAGCAAAAAAAAAAATCAATAACACTCGTTAAATGATTTTCAAAAGCTTCAAGAATTACTTGGATAAGCTAAGTGTACATATATTGCAACATTTTACACGGTTGTCTCGGTGCAAGTATTTGCCATGAACATAGATAATTCCATTTACATTCTGACTTGAATTTCTAAGTTTCGTTCGCAACGTAAGTTTCTGAGTCCGCCACTGGTTCAAAGCGACGCGGAATGGTAATAGCGAAAATGTGTGCGTGAAAGTACCTGCAGCTAGAGGGAGAGAGCGCCAGCAACCTTCGCCATGTTTATGGATGTAGTCAATGAGCTTTTGATCTTCTTGCTTTGTCCACGCTCCTTTGTTCATCGTCCCTTTCTTCTCGCAACAGGGCGTCCTCATTTTCTCTCACAGGCCAGAAAGAGAGAGAGAGAGAGAGAGAGAGAGATTTTGATAGGAGGGAAAGCGCGACGCTTGGAGTGAAATATAAGAGAGATTAAGCCGGTCAAACCATAAAAGCTTGGACTGACCGTTGAAGGAAAAAGGTAGAGGGAGACTTTAGAAGAACATGAAGAAAAGTAGAGAGAGAGTTGGTGAGGGGAATAGTGTTCTCAAAGTGAGTGCATGTCCTGGGCATGCCACGTAGGCTTATCTTGCTATATTTTGATGCCAGCACACCTGTTCATTGAACGGACAGCTGACAAGTGTATATCCGGAGGCTCGAAAGCAGAATGTAGGAGACGATACCACGAATCTACAAAGAGGGTATGCTTCCATTTACCTAATGTCGCCCCAAAGAGAGTTGTCCAAAGGCTTGGTTAGTAGGTAGCCCATAGGGTTTGCACGATATCTTGAAAGCTCAATTCTTTGAAACTTGGGATTAAAGACCTAGATATGTTCCCAACTATCACCTTTTTAGTAATATTGTATATTACTGAATTTTTAAGGATGGTCGATAAAACCCGTCTTTAAAACTACTCTTTTCGTGACCGCCTATATAACTTTCCTAATGAAAAGCCATATTTCAAGTTAGGCCCGGGAACACAAATTTGTTTTAGGCGCTTGCAATTTATGTTGTAGGAACAATTTCTTCCATCTAAAGTTCCTGTTTATGGTTCATAGACATTGGAGTTTTTATAATCTACTTTTGATGTACTATACCAATGATTTATCCACGAGACGTATTAATGTTAAAATCAATATATTTTTTGTTTACAATATAATACAGAATTTTTGGCTTTGTCAGGTGCTATTTCAAACAAAAAACCAATCCATTTTGTGACTATGGTGAATTAGTTCCTCGAGGCATCATAGAAGCCCTAACAGTTTATCTAAATATTGCTTTGAGACTTGATTTTATATCGACAGAATTGATAAAGTTATATCTCGTTTTCAATGATTTCATATAAAAATGAGTGGCAAAATATGTAGAGACTTCTAACAACATTTCATTCAGAACCAGATACCTACTACGGGCCATAGTGCTGATACCTAAAGCATTGAACCAGATACCTACTACAGGGCATAGTGCTGATACCTAAAGCAGTGAACCAGTTACCTAATATAGGCCAAGCAACTAGGAAGAAGATCACTAAATTGCCCTTAAACATTATAGGTATATTTCATGAAAGGGTCACAATCCACAAGGATAACCTAACTCCAAAAACCCGTCCTTATCTTCTTACATGATCGCTGCCGTCCGGCCCCTAGGTGAGAGTCATGAGCTCTCACTAGTGGCAAGTAAGGATTGTGGTCGTTGCTATGGCCCATGATGGTTTGAGCTAGGGCCTCATGAGCCCTCACTAGATTTGGCAAAGGTCTCGATGCCCTCGCCCATGCTCTCATCGACCATAGTGAGAGTGGGATGGGCAAGAGTCATGATGCCCTTGATATGGCCTGAGAGAGTTCGTGCCCTTGTTGCCCTCGTTGCCCACTAAAGCAAGCGCTTAAGAGCCCTTACTAGATCCAATGAGGGCTTCATGGCCTTCGCATAGGGGTCGGTAGGGGTTGCTGGCACTTAGCTAGTGGCTAGTGGCTCCATTGGCCTTATGTGGAAAGGGGAAAAGAAAAAAATCAATAAAAAAATCATAACTTTTTTTAAAATAAAAAAAATGTTAATGTTACCCTCAGCATCATATAGATGGCTAATATTGACTGGACCACCACGTCAATTGTATCCAATTAAAATCAATTGGAATGACTAATTAGCAATTCATCAAACGATTTAGGATTAGTTTGGAAAATTATTAAAAACTTTAAAGCTAAATTGACACATTTGAAATGTTTACTGAATTGGCAAGTTGTCAAAGGGTTTATGACTAACTGGCAAAATCGAAAGTTCATCACTGAATTGATTGGCGTATAATAGATTTAAGATCTTTCGGAATACTTTCATGATTGAATTATTTGCCGTATAATAAATTTAAGATTTTTCAGAAAACTTTCTCGGACACATGCTAGTGCCAAATGAAAGAAGAAAGTAATTGTAATAACAATTGAAACCATGGATGCTCATCCAAGTAAGTTCGTAAATTAAAATGTTCAAGAAGAGACCCTTTTTGTTTAGGTATAGTGTCTCAATCACCTTGAACGCCCATTGTGATTTCATCCATAATGACTCAACTCAACTCATGGTCGTATCCCGAAATTTGACTCTACCTGCAAAATGGTACACTCACAAAACCTAACTAGACTTATTGCAGCATCGCAGTTACGTTGGATGTTTGTGACTTTCGGTTAAGTAGCCTGAAAATGTAATCTTGTACTCTGCACACGCCAAGGGAATTCTAGATTTCTCACTTAGATTCTTGGACTAATTTTCAAAACCATACATGCAAATTACTAGTATAGTTGGCGATTATAATATTTGGTGAGTCAACCTTAAGAAACAGGACTTGGGAGAAGAAACTAGGGTTTGGGTTTCCCAGTTGCGATTCCTACCAGGCAGAATCATCAGATGTTGGTAGAGAGAATCACATGTTTTCCCACGTTGACTGTTGGATCGGAAACAAGTCCTTCCCAACTGAAAAGTTGAGAACGAAGGAAGGATGAGCCGATGGTGCACACGTGTAAGAAGCAGCTGCCGCTTTGGTTTTTCTCTCTGAGACTCTCGAGTCGAGACAAAAAGGGAGGTTAATGAGCTGACAGATTGGGATTTGTCCGGTCAGTTGTGGAGCTAGAAATTGCAGTCGTGCCACGTGTCTCTGAATGGATGGTCAAGCGGAATTTCTAAGGAGCACTTTCCCTCTATTTCTATTTCCCTCCTAAATATGGAGGAAAATCGAGCATCGAGAAAAGTCAACAGAAAGTCAAGGGAAAGATTCGCAGAGGAGGATGACTCCAAGGGACTTGCAAGTACCTGACATTCTTTATGTATCAAGGAAAACTGATACAAATATGCAGCAAATACTTAAAATATTTATTGTTCTATTCACTACGTAGATTACTCTATTAGAGTGTTTTCTCTTCTTTGCATGCAACGCAATCAAAACATAGTATACATATCACAACCAAATTCATAGATCAGAAGAAGATTGAACATTTAAAAGCTACGTGTTCCATTCCGACTTACATTAGCTGTCGTTCAACAAGTACCCTTTACCATTATTGTTCACAAAATTTGGGAAAAGTGATTTTCTTTGTTGCTCTTCAGCTTAACTAGCTCGAGCAATACAATCTAGACTGTAATATAATTACCAAAGTCATGTTGATATGATTGCAATAAACATTTAAATTACACTTGTGTTGTATAGTTAGTTGGGGCACCTAGGATTTTGAGTTCAAGAATTGAAGGTTGCTCATTCCAATAGCATAAATTACGTGCAAATAGGTTTAGGTCATATTTCCCTGATCTGGCCAACCTAGCTTCACCCTATTCATGGGGCTTGCGAAGTGTTCCGTGAGTCTAACTAACTATTCACGTCCATGCCTTAGTTTATAATTGCAATAAAAATTCAATTCACCCCGGTGTTGGTGCAATTAGCTAGGGCATTTGGGATTTTAAGTTTAAGAATTGAAGGTTGCCGATTCTAATTACATCAAACTACGTGCAAACTTTGAGTCAGCTGCACGGTTTAAAGGCCTAGTTTTAACCAATTCATTGGACTTGTTGGGTGTTTTATGAGCCTACTTAACTCTTCATGTTTGTGCCCCTAGTTTATAAAAGACATAAATCCATATTAACAACCGAACAATGATTTTACAAGTTGAAATAGACAAGCACAAGCAAAAATAATACATAGAATGAAAAATGTCCGAAGACATAAATGTCAACTCTTTTTTACGTCGATTAATTGAACTCTTTTCATCCTCAAAACAGAATGAACTATGAAGACTATTTGTTGTAATTTGGATCTACGACAAATTTCAGGGGCTAATAATTTACTTTTTTAGATGGGTTTTCTCATCATCAAAAAGGGAAAAAAATAACCATTTCAATAAAATACTTTGCCTTAGAACATAAAGCGCAAACATAATTTGCATGCCATAATATACTTAGCCTAAACTCAACCATATGCATTATCTATTCGAACTATGCTAATCCATAATCATTTGAGACGCACATTAACTAGTATGCTCTTCCTCTTTTTGAGGCCCTCAAAATTGTAATTTCATCTGTGATGTTTGGGCCTTAGTTTTGGCCCACTTAGACAATAAAAATAAGGCCCAGAATACATTTGCATAGATTTGAAGCTTCATGTGAACTAACAGCAACCAGAGCCCGATTGATTTGTTACGCTGAGCCCGTGCAATGCATATATATTAAAAAAATTTATCATAACATTGTCATACTAAATGATGCAGTAAAACTATAAATAAGCAATTGAAAAAGTTGGTCACGTTTAACCCTGAAAAAGAAAGAGTCACGACTTTATAAATCGATTATAACTTTATAATCCATACACCCATAACATAAATCAGAAACAATTCAAAAATTGGCCGAGATCACCTTGGATTAAAAAAATTATTAGTAATATATTCTCCATTTGTTTTTTTGGAAAATCAACAATTTGAAAAATATTTTCTGTAGTTTAGTAATTGTTATTGTTTACATAATTGAGTCAATATTCCATTATTAACAATAATGCATACCTAAACATTTCTTATTATAAAGATAATATTTTCCATTGCCTTTTCTTTTCTAAGAGACACAAATGATTAAAGTTAGATGTTTTCAAATGATCGATTTTAGACAAAACAAACGGAGACATGATGTGAAAGTACTTTCTACAACCACACCTGTTATTGGTAATAATTATTGCTTTGGGAAAAAGGAGATTAATGTATCATTACTTTAATAAATTCTACAAAACTAAACGTCTACATTGAGTTATTTTCACTCTAAATGTCATAATTGCTTTTAAAGTTTGGGATCGTATGCACTTTGCACTTGGAAACTGCTAGTTCTCTTCTCCCCAAGAAAGGACATATGAATTCCGTCAGAGTCATTGAGCAAGAGGTTCATTATTACAATTTTCAATGCTTTTTGCCTTTAAATATTTTGATTTATAGCTCGAGTTAACATTCGTTAGCGAAAAGGCAAGGGGGGGATTGCGATTGCTTGATCTTGTCGTTTAGCCCCTTGGCCTTCTGCTCACATGTATTCAATATCAAGATGGGAACAAAATATAGCTGTTGAGTGTTGATAAGAGTATGCACTCATTAAAAATGACATAGGCTAGGACTAATGAATCACGAGACAAAAGATAAATAAGATGGACGGACTCATGTGGGTCACGTAGTGAAAAATTTAAATAAAAATAACATGATAATAATCGATATGTTAAATGAAAAATTTTGTGGGGTCGTTGTTAATTATTCTAAAAGTTGAAGTTTTTAGATGAATTCATAATTTGATATTTAAATATTCTACCATCTCATCACACACACACACACACATATATATATATATATATATATATATATATGTTGGACTTTGGCCTACTCATGTTTAGGCTGGATTTTTGTATAAGACGAATCATAAATATATATAATAGGGAGGCAAACAAGGGACTTGAGAAAACCTTCTATTTTGATGCCATGTAAATATTTTTGGGATGACTATTAATCGTTTTAAAAGAGTAAGCTCTTAAATGAAGAGATGATTTAATATATTATTCTCATGTGACAGTTATGGAGCAATCAACGCTTTGAAAGTTGAATTATTTTAAAATGAAGTATGCGTCACAAGTGTCTTAAGACATTTATTCCCAAGACTCATCTAATATCTGAAAAATGACGTAGGGTTCCTAAATTTTAGCCCCATATGTAATATTGTATTTAAATTTTTACTTTTTTTAATGTGATACATATACCATTTGTAATATAATTATTATACTATATGAAAATGTCCGATATCATCCTTCATTTAATTTAAGTTAACAAAATCTGCTATTATAGATTTCAATCCATTACCTTTGAATGGAGGATAGATAGAAAAATTACATGTCAATTATTTATAAAAGATATTCATCTTAAATTAGAAAAACATTTCCACATGGTTTCTCTCCTTTGAGAATCCTTGGACCCAAAGTGCCAATGTAAGGCAAAATTCTCCGACTCCACGAGCTTCACGTCCATTTCGGTCAGACTCAACCTATCAAATTTAGGTGCGCACCCTCCCTGACCGCAAGATCCGCATTGTTGCCAGAATCAATGTTAACCCCTAAAACCATCTTTGTTTAAGCGAGCTGGTCAACCACCAATTCCTTTCTCCTTTTAGAGAATCTTCAAATCTGAAGTGCCTAGGTTAATTAGAATTCTCCAACTCAAGCAATCTTACCTCCAATTTGATTGATTCGACATTTTCACCTACATGGGCATATTTAGGTGGTATGCCTTCCAAGACCCCCAAGCTCCAAATTTATCACCGGCATGCCCTCAAACTGTTAAGTCTTCATTAGTGTGGCTCCAAGCAGCTTGTTCAGAAAGTATAATTTTGAGGAGGAAGAAGAAGAAACGTTGATGACGAGGAAGAGTGTTATTTGATGCCCTATTTTTCTTCATTTTAAAAAATAGATGGGTAAAATAAGGACATGCTGATTCATCATCCTTAAAAATTATAGTTAGTATATACTATTTTACATCATCAAATGATAGTCTGATTTGTCGTTTAAGTAAACAGAAGCATTGCATTGCACATCTATCATTAATCAGGGATACATTAACCAAATTTTAAGTTCAGTTGTGACAGTTTACATTTAACCAGACTTTATGGACCGTTTGTATCACTTACATACTTGAAAATGTCAAAATTCAGATCGACATTGGACAAAGATTTCCATGACTTGCGAAGATGGTGAACTATCGATTGGGTTAATAATGGCATTTGCTTTCACGCTCCACCTTTCCTTGTCCCTTCTTTTCCAAACATCATCTGATCTTGCTTCACTGATCAGCAATAGAGTTGTTGCTTGTTTCCCTCACCAAAGCTGGAAACAAAGTTATAAGTACACAAATTAAAGGCAAATGCCATCGAAAGCCAATTTAAAAAAAATGAAAAAAGAGAAAATTAGTTTTCTATGTATATTCTGGGACCGCAGATTAGTTTATCTAAAAAAATCATTAATAGCAAGAATTTTACATTAAAAGAAAAGAAAGAACTCAACACTTCAAAATGATTATCCTGTAAATTGGGCCATCTTTCAAATTACCACCTTTCATGGATAATATTGATGAATGGAGCGATTGAATTGGATCATCAATTGGGTCCAATTTGGGTCCACTGGGGATAGTAAGTTTCATTCTTGGGCGGTCTCTAGGGCACGAATGATAACCATTCTATTTTTGAACATAGTTTATGGCCAAATTTGTTGTTTCTAATTCTTAGACAAGTTTTAGATCAATGAAGCGCATTTATAATTATACAAAATTTATGTTTATGGAACAAAACTTTGTTTAATGGGCTTTCTTAATTTCTGTTCCCATCGTCGCTCACCACTCGCTCGGTAATTTGCTAGTAAGTAGTGGCCAGCAACGACCAATGGCTGGTGTTGGCCGATAGTGGGTGGGTGGTAGCGGTCGGTGGCGATTGTCGATGGCTAGGTGACAAGGGCTAACGATAAGAAGAATTTTTGTTTTTGTTTCTATTCAAGAAATAGAAAAGTTAAAAACTTTTAATTTTAATTTTTTTCTTAACCTGTTTATGCATAAAAATGTATTTTGGAAATAGAAAACTAAAATTATATTGGAATTCTGTTTCAAACATGTTTTTGGGAACATAAAAATAGATATGACCAGATATAGAGTAGTTATTATGCGCGGCCTTAATTAAAAGGTCTCTACCAACTTGTTTTCTACTTGGCCATTATGCCTGCAGATACTTAGAGTGATTAATTCAAAGATTAAGGTATATTAGTTAGTGATTAAATCGTTGGTCACAAAATAAAATGGTACAGCTCCTTGACAATTTCTCAATTTCTATATACTCCTGCTTTAAGTGAAAAAATTTGTATAGATTTGTTTTTATGGATAACGTGATAGACAGAATCAATTAGTATGGAAACTATATAACAAATGGGTTTTGCAAGAAAAATAAAGTATTGCATTGTCGATAGGGTGCATGGACCATACTAATCATCTAGACCATTGGTCATGTAGTAGGGCCCATGGTCATGGGACCACCGCAATCAACAGTCGATATGGTGTTGGACAACACCATCAATATAGACCATGCAATGCCAATTATTCAGTGTAAGTCTCGCAAGATTCTTGAAATATGATTGACTTGATCCGACAGATTTAATCTATGCAATACTTGCCATCAAGCATAAACTCATGGCCAAAACTCTCATAATAATGCAATGAATTTTGAAAGTCTTCCGGTCAACTGAAGTGATTGAAAACTACTAATAGCTTTATCGAAATTTCAAAATATGAAAGCCATAGCAAATATTATTAATAGAGATGATAAAATGTGTCAAAAATCAATATTTTAACTCCTATGAAATAGTATAAGTAAAAAGTGAGTTAACTTAAAAGATTAAATGTGTCTTGAATGTGTCACTTATTAACCTAATGGATCTTAAATGGGTTCCAAATGGGTCATATATGTGTTACCTAATTACTTTAGACGTCATTAACATCATTTTTAACTATGAAAATTCTGATATTATAATTTTTAAAAATAAAAGTTTGGTTGTTATTATTTTCCCATTTTTCTTTCCTCCTTTTCCCCTCTTTCTCAGCCGGTCATCAACCAAAAGGCGAGGAACGGGCTCATAGACTTCGGAGAGGCTGAGACCTCGCCACATTAGCGAGCTTGAGCCTCGTTGAGGTTGGTGAGCTCAAGTTCGCCCTTGGTTGGCAAGACTCGATTTTCACCTCGGGCAAGCTTGAGAGTCCAGGTCTTAAGGCGCGATGTGTCAACTCAACTTTGCTGGATGTGGTGGCGAGGTCAAGCTTACCAAGGCCGTCGAGCTGAGGCTTGCCAGATTCGACAAGGTTGAGCTTGCCTAAGGCCGCTATGGTCGAGACTCGCTAAATTTCAATGAGCTCGACCTCGTCTTGACGAGTCTCAAGCATTGTCTGAGGTTAACAAGGTTGAGATCATCGAAATCTAACGAGATCGAGTTCGTTGAAATCTGGCGAGCTGAGCTTGTTGACGACTAGAAAAGAAAAAGCAAAAATTAACAATAAATTTTAAAAATTTGAAAATAATTAAAAAGTTTGGAAAAATTGAAAAAATTATCAACTAAATTGTATTACATAAAATTGTTTTAACAATATTAAAAAAAATCATGAAGCAAGTTTTTCTATACTTTGTTAAATAATATGGATTGGGTTAGGTATGTGTCAGGTTATGTGTGGATCGCTAGAATTGTATTATAAGAAAATTGGTTAAAACGGGTTAAATGGGTTGGACAATTTGTGACCCAACTCAAACACGACCCAACATGCCCATTTGACGGCTCTAATTATTAGCTTTTAATTTTCGACAATGGCTCAAAGAGAGACACCGCCTTGCTGCGAAGAAATAAAAGAAGTTGCATGTCATCTTGCCCGTAAATTAACAGCTCCGTCCACTTTTTGGAGAACTTTGGGGAGATGATTTTACATGTAAGCAAAATCTCCTAACTAGCAAATAGCGTTTGGTAGAATAAACATGGCTGTAGCCCAAATTCAAGGAAGCTCCGGTTAGATTCTTCAAGTCACTCGAAGAAAAAAAACATTGTGCCGTTCCAAGACATTTACCGAGGACACATTATCTCCCTCTCTTCCCTTGGCTGTGTGTCTGGACCCGACAATGCATCGGCCTTTCCATCTTTGTGGCTGTCATCTTCCCCTTTGCTTTGCATTGCCTCATTTTCGCCAGAATGATCCTATTCATCCTCTCAGCTACACTATTCTCTTGAAGAGTTTTAGGAATAGTCTTCAATCCTGTTTGTCTTTCCGACTCAAGTATTCTGCAAATTTCTTACTTATATATTCGCTATCATTGTTAAACTTAAAAGCTTTAATTTGATAACATGTCTATTTTTTCTCCCACGGTCTTCCACATTTTGACTTCTACTCATTTTCTTGGAAAGGATTCTAGTTAGTCATCTGCATTTTGTGAACCTTCATGTCACAATATGCATAAAACAATCTTTCCCAAGCATTGAGTTGTTCGTGAGTCTTGTCTTGTTTTTTTCCCCATTAAGTGAGGTTGTGTATGATCCGTTCTTATTGTGCTAATATTTAATGGATGGACATTACTTCCACGAGATTGCCATGAAAAACAAATGTAAGATAATGTGCGAGATGGGCCATACGTGCTTTGCAGTGGGTCACATCGTTTACGATGTCCAGACAAGCAGATGGACAAATTCTTTACAATAGATACTACTCTTGCCAGTTTTAGTATTTATAGATTGAGCTTGATTGAGCTTGATGTCCTCCAACTCATCATCTTCGTAAGTCATCACCATCATTAGTCTTATGCTCATCAGCACACTCTCTTCTCCTATCTGAACCCTAATATTGTCCATCGAAATCGTCTCTTCTTCCTACATATTAAGGTCAGTACACACGATTATTATCCGCACTTCACCTAACATAATCTTGGCATTGTGATTATGTTATCACTTTGCTCACTGAGCTCACCGTATTCAATATTATTATTTACTTTCATGAACTCCATGCGGAAGATTCATATCCCGATTGAGACTATGATTGTAATTTATGATTTTGAATGGCAAAGATTTGAAGGTTATCATGAGAAGGACGGCAAAGATGGCGTGGGAACTAATCGTGTTGATTATCATGGCTGGTTGTGGCGCGTCAATGGCCCAACAGCCACCGCCGGTGACAGAAGCAATTCTGCATGAAGTGGCCGCTTCTCTCCAAATGTACGTGGATGAGCTTCCTCAGATGCCCAAGCTTTTCGGCTACGGCCTCAACACCTGTTTGCCTGAACCCGGTAGTCTCACTATCGGCATGTACGAAACCAAATGGGTAGGTGTTAAGTTTCTCTTCCTTTTAACATCTCAATAAGCATGTATCAATCCAATCATTTCTTTAGTCTTTTAGCACTTTCCCCTTGAAAAATGGGCCAGCTCTCTTGACTTGCCATGGAGAAAGTGTTCTCCATTTAGCGCAATTCAATTTCATCTGGTTTGAAATGTGGACGCGAGGCATGGACAAGACGTATTTCCTATGAGTTAAAAAGAATAATAGAGAGATGATTTCTAATCAGGTTCATGTTTAGCTGATTAAACCACGCCCTCGTAACCACCCTTAGCTTCATTGACAATCCAATCAACAGACTAAAGTTGAGGCCTTCCGATGCATTATTGTTGTGTTTTCTTCATTGAAGTTTACCTTTAACTTTGATTTTCTATCTATGAACAGAAATTTCACCGTGATTTACCTGCAACAACCGTGTTTGCCTACGGAACGTCTGCTCAAACCGCCATAGTGCCCGGCCCCATCATCGAAGCCATCCGAGGCATATCGACGTGTGTGACATGGGAAAATCACCTCCCCCAATCCCACATACTGCCATGGGACCCGACTATTCCCACCGCAATCCCCAAGAACGGAGGTGTCCCCACGGTCGTGCATCTCCACGGCGGAGTCCACCCCTCCGAGTCGGACGGCAATCCTCTTGCTTGGTTCACGTCCGATTTCCGGGAGATCGGATCTGCATGGTCCCAGTCCACGTACACATACCCAAACATACAACACGCCGGGAACTTATGGTACCACGATCATACCCTTGGTCTAACACGAGTCAACCTCTTGGCCGGCCTTATAGCTGCTTATGTGATTCGAGACCCGACCTTCGACGCAAAGATGAACCTACCCGCCGGGCCTGAGTTTGATCGCCACTTGATGATCTTTGATCGAAGCTTCTATAAGGACGGATCCTTGTACTTGAACTACACGGGAGACAACCCAACTATACATCCTCAGTGGCAACCGGAGTACTTCGGGGAGGCCATCATAGTCAATGGCAAGGCGTGGCCTTATCTCCAAGTTGAACGGAGAAAATACCGATTCCGCATTATCAACGTCTCTAACGCGCGGTATTACAGTCTTGCGATGACCAATGGCCCATTGTTCACGGTGGTGGGATCAGATTCATCGTACTTAGCCTCACCTGTCACCACCCAGCGGATTCTCCTATCGCCTGCCGAGACCTTCGATGTGGTCGTCGACTTCTCCACCGCTACTGCGACTGAATCCATATTGACCAACGACGCACCTTACCCGTATCCAACCGGGACTCCGCCTGATCAACTAATGGGCCAGGTCATGAAGTTCATCATCAAGCCCGGAGCCCCCAGCTCACCCGACACTTCCTGTGTCCCGGCAAGTCTGGCACCCAGCCAGGCAGCGACGATTGTGGGAGCCTCCCTCACGCGATACATCACGTTGTACGAGTACCTGAGCTCGGCCAACTTGTCCACCCATCTATACATAAATGGCAAGAGCTTCCTCAGCCCGGTCACGGAGACTCCAAAATCCGGATCCACCGAGGTGTGGGAGGTAATCAACTTGACGGGAGACAACCACCCGCTTCATATTCACCTAGCGACTTTTCAGGCGATTAAAGTGCAGCAGTTGGTAGATGAGCAAGGATTCTTGAACTGCATGACCAGCAAGAACGACGCAGTGGCGTGCAACATAACGGGCCATGCAACTGGGCCTATTCTCGACATTCCGGCTCACGAGAGGGCGTGGAAGAACATCGTCAAGATCGAGCCCGGTTACAAAACGACGGTCGTCGTGCACTTCAATTTGGTTGAACAAAACAATGCTCCGTACCCTTTTGATGCCACCTCAGCTCCAGGATATGTTTACCATTGCCATGTAAGCTACCGTGAATTTACCTTTTCTTTTTTGTCGATAGAGGTAGATTAAACTTGATGATGGACCGGCGACAGCGTAACCCCAGATGCAAGGGCTAGCCGAGCGTTTCCTGTCTTACGCATGGTCATTGAATAAAAGAAAATTCAAACCCTTTCATATCGTGGCCGGGCGTGAATAAAGCCTTTTAGGCTTAGTATTGGACTCGACCCGGTTATTCATTCTTACTCAATATTTTTCTTTGTTTTGATACTGTTAAGTGAATTCTCTATGCAGATATTGGATCATGAAGATAATGAGATGATACGGCCCTTGAAGCTGATAAAATGAGAAGATATAGTTCTTGTGTGTGGCTTTAGGGAGGACGTTTTCAAGTGGAAATGTATGTTCATGTAAAATATTTATGTCCTTAATTTGTGTTTTTAATTTTCTTTACATTCCAGTTCTAGCTGTGATTCGATAGTTGTGACAGTAATTGTACGCGAAGGCTCATTGATGGGTCCTATTGGATATGGATAGCATGTGTCTTCAACATGCCACTTACTGTAAATAGTTTTTGTCATCTTGATGTAGCCGAAGGCTAGGCGATTAAGCCCAAAAACAAAATGATTAGGAGAGTCGCTTGTGAAAATTTGAGAATGTGTCTCAGTTCTGCACATCACTAGGAAAATGGTTGTATCTCTCAATTGGTAGGTTGGAATAGAGTGATTCTACTTGCAAACGAATGTGAACTCGTAGATCTTTTTATTCTCAATTTTTGCAGATAAGCACTGTAGAGCTACCGATTTTGGGAAGAAGTGAGCAGCATAGAACTGTTCACAACGTGAAAACGAGAATAGACTTCAATGGTTGCCCTTCTAAGCTTCCAATGAAGTTGGTGGGGGCATCAATTCTTCTCTATTGATGCTACAACTCTTCAAAGATGTAGACTTTAAAAAGCTCAGACTCTTCAAGGACAAAGTGAGAGCTTTTCTAAGTTTTCAAAGATATGAACTCTTTGAGATTCAAAAGAATGCCCAAGGCAAACTTATTGATCAAATATAGTCTGTTTTCTACATAACATGATTGCCTTTTAAAGCAAAACAGAATATAATGGGAAGACTCAAATCAAGCCTAAGAACTAGGATAAAATAAAACAGAATATTTGGCACGACTCAAATCAAGTGTAGGAACTAGGAGCTAACAAAGACATAAGAT
Organism: Melaleuca alternifolia; assembly: GCA_019926035.1. Lineage (NCBI taxonomy): Eukaryota > Viridiplantae > Streptophyta > Magnoliopsida > Myrtales > Myrtaceae > Melaleuca > Melaleuca alternifolia. Next base: position 702,538 of record JAGKPW010003076.1, on the reverse strand, counting down.
TTCCCATGACTCAAACCAAGTATAGGAATTCGGAGCTAATGAAAATAGAATATCAAAACAGAATATTTCCAATTTATAGGAAATGACAAAGTCAATAATAAGAATGTTGTTGTTTATGGACTTGTCAAGAAGACGGATAAGCTTGAATGTGAGTTGATCTTCTTGGCTGAGTGAATGTTATGGAATTTGCCAATGACAGCTTTTTAGTGAGAGGCTTGGTGATGCGGATTGCACCATTCCTCCTTTCTTTAGAAGAATTCGTCCTGGATTTGGTACCACCATTATCAGAATAATCTCCCACATAAGGTGTTAAATGATGCACATTGAATACATCATGTTTCTTCATGTGATAATTGTCAAATAAGTCCTAAACATTTTGCTACTTTGCCGATTCAGTCCTAAACCTTTTTTTAATACCAAATAAGTCATAAACCTTTTGTAACTTTGCCGATTAAGTCCTTCCGACAGATTTTGGCCTGAAAATGCCTACATGGTGACGACGTGGCGCACCGAACCACTCCGGTAATGACGTGGCGATGACCAAACCCCATTTTTTTTCCTTGTTTTTCTCAAAAAAAAAAAAACCTACTTGGCCGGCGAACTCTGGCAGTTGGCGGAGCTTGCCAGCCACTCCACAAGGCGGGGGAGGCCGCCACCACCCTCTCCCGTGGCCGACGAGGGTCGACCTCGCCTAGATCAGCCGGCCTTGCCCAGATCTGATCTGGGTGAGGCCAACCTCGCCAGCCCTTGCCGACCACGGGCGAGCTCGCCTCGCCCAGATCTGGGCGAGGTGAGCTTGCCTCTGCAGATCTGCAGGGTGAGCTCGCCCTGCCCAGATTTGGGTGAGGCGAGCCTCGCCCGGCCCTCGCCGGCCACGGATGAGAGCAGCAGGGGAGGCCCTCCACTAGCCACCAGAGCTTGCCGGCCAAGTAGGTTTTTTCTTTTAGAAAAACAAGGAGAAAAAAGAAAAAAAATTTGGGGATCGGTCATCGCCACGTCATCACTATGTCATCACAAGCGAGGTCTAGTGCTCCACGTAGGCATTTTTCGGCCAAAATCCGTCGGAATGACTTGACTGGCAAAGTTACAAAAGGTTTAGGACTTATTTGGCATAAAAAAAGATTTAAGACTAAATCGGCTAAGTAGTAAAAGGTTTAGGACTTATTTGACAATTGTCCATGTATCTTCATATAAGAAGGAAGCTTTAGTCGATACGCATTAGAACTGATGTGCTCAAAAACTTCAAGTGGTCCAGCTTTCAATTGTTAAGCTTGTTGTACCTTCCAACAGGACGACACTCAAGTGGCATATAAGTCCAAACAAAATTTTCAGCTTCAAAGATAATTCCACATCGCCATTTGCTGACATCCTTTTTATAAGACTCGGCTTTACCCTCCAAACTTCAACACACATTTTCATGGACTATCCTCATTTGAGAAAAAATATTATCTTCCTTATCGATGGATTTTTCAGGAAAAAAAATAAATTGGTGTAAAATTAAGAGCAGTCTTTGGTTGATGCCCATATACAATCGCAAAAGGAGGGTATTTAGTAGTACGGTTCACTGAACAACAATAAGCAAATTCCCCAAGTGACAACCAGGTTTTCCAATAGCAAGGTTATCATCAATTAAAGTCCTCAATATATTGCCCAATGACCTATTGACAACTTCCCTTTGCCCATCTATTTGTGGGTGAAAGGCAATACTATATTGCTACTTAGTACCAATATTTTTCCATAGTTGTCTAGAAAAGTGACGATGGAACTTTGTGTCACGACCATAAATAATAGTCTTAGGAATGCCATGCAATTTGTAAACTTCTTTGAAGAACAAGACAGCAATTCACGAGGCATTCATAGTTCTATGACAAAGAAAGAAACGTGCCATCTTCGAAAGCTTATCAACAACCACAAAGATTGAATCCATACCTCGGAAAGTACATGGTTGTCCAAGGACAAAGTCCACAGAGATTTCTTCCCAATGTGCTTGTGGTATAGATAAGGGAAAAATAAAGACTAGCATTAGTAGCTTGCCCTTTTCCCATTTGGTAACTTCGACATCTTATCATATGTTGATATATATCAATTTTTAGATGGGGCCAAATACTTGGCTGAAACAACTTGCACAGATTTGTCACACCCAAATTGTCCATCATGGTGAGTCTCATCAATCACCCTTTGTCAAAGAAAGCAATTCAGCACGGATAGACTATTTTCTTTGAAAAGAAAGTCATCACATAAAGTTAAATTAGCAAGCTTCTTTCCTTGCGCGTCGGCAATAATCTTCAAAAGGTAAGAATCTTCTCGATACAACTCCTGAAAAGAATCAAATCCAAGAATAGTAGAGCATATAGTATGTAGTAAGCTCTTCTTCCAACTAAGAGCATCGGCAACTTGATTTTAAACTCCTGCCTTATGTTTGATAACAAATGAGAATTCTTGCATATATTCCAACTCATTTGACAGGCCTGGACTTGAGTTTTTGTCACCTTGAAATATTGCCTCAAATGCTCAAGTGTGCGAAATACTGCATAAAACTCTAAATCATAAGTGCTACAATAAAGTTTTTCACTGTTCAATTTCTCACTAAAGAAGGCAATGAGTCAAACTCCTTGGGTTAAACTCCTCCGATGTTGATACCTAATATATCATAATGCACCTCAAAAGTAAAGTCAAAATTATATGCAATGCGAGAACCGTGGGAGTGTTAAACTTTTCTTGGAGGGGTTCAAAGCTTTTATGGGCTTCACTCATTTACTCAAAAACCCCTTTCTTCATGAAAGAGTGAGAAGGGTTGCGACAGTGTTAGGATGTACGATAAACCATCGAAAAAAAGAAGCGAGACCATGGAAACTCCGAATTTTGTGCACATTTGTTCGAGTTGGTCATTCTATAATCACCTTAATATTTGCATCAGCGAACAAAATTTCATATTTCAAAATATGAAAAGCTCAAGAATAGGATTTATGGCATCACAAAATAGCAATTTTTAGGGGCCGCGTACAAGCATTCTTGCCTTAACACTTGTAATACTTCTTGAAGATTCTGCAGGTGCTCGTTAGTAGCCTTGCTAAAAATCAGAATATCATCAAAATAAATCACAACAAACTTCCCAAGAAATGGCTTCAAAACCTTAATCATAAAACTCATGAATGCGGATGATGCATTAGCCAACCCGAACAACATGACTAGCCACTCAAATAGTCCATCTTTGGTTTTCAATGCGGTCTTCCATTCCTCTCCAGGCTTAATTCTTATTTGGTGATATCTACTCTTTAATCCAACTTTAAATCAATTTATGATTGAATGTCTCTCGAGGAAAACCTGGTGGTAAGTTGTCTGAAAAGACATCATTAAACTCTTTAAAAAGAGGCTGCACTTGACAAGATTTAGAAGATACAACCACATCAGTTTTGTTAAGAAAAATATATACGATGCTAACTCCCTTCATGGCATCCAAATTCTCAACCAAGGGAGTCTTGAGAGGCTCCTTACTAGGGCCAGACTAATATTCTTTCCACCATACTCGAAAAAATATATATTACAATAGCAATTATGGATAGTCTTCCTGTCAAATTATCGCGATCAACCAAGAATAATATGACTACCATCCATAGGTAGATCATTGCCCCACATATAGTAAAAGCAAATAGAGCCAATAGAAAGATTGACAAGACTTTGTTTGGAAACGGTTATCCCAATACCCTTCTTTAATCAAAATATTTTGCAAGGTATCGGGTGTGCTTTCAAATCCAATATTAGCTTACTCGCCACTACTCTATAAATTACATTTTCGCAGCAACCAAAGTCAATGATCAATTGACATAACTTTCCAAAAATAGTGAAAGCCGGTTAAAATATTAGTACACATTCGCCTATCTCTAGTGTCATCTTTGAGTAAGGAAAATCTCTCACCATGAGAAGCTGGCCGGAATTAGCATGTATAATTTGTCCATCTTCTGCCACAACTTCATCATCTTTCGATTCTTCTTTGTGTGGCTCCTCATCATCATCAATCGACTCATTATCAATCAAGAAAACTTTGCTGACTGGTCGATTCTTATTAAATCAATAATTGCTAGCATGATGACCAGTCTCTCCATAAGAATCAAAATGCATACTAGCTGTATTTAGTTACTATGAAAGATTGGGTCAAATAGAGAACTTACTATCGCATTGTGTCGAGTTTCAACGACTCATTGCTACATTCAGCAAAATAGAGGTTCACTGCCTCCTAGAGCGAGGACACTCCACTTTGAGTGCCTCTTCACGTGCATCTCCCAAATCCCAAATGTCGTGGACTTCTAAGGTGTCTTGATTATGAAGTTAAAGATCATTCAAGTACTTGTTCATTAGCACCTCTTTCAAATCTTGAATATTATTGCAAATCACCAATTTGTTGAACTAATTAGTATATTGGTTTACTGATTGTATACGTGGCCTAAGATTTTGGTACCTTTGATAGAGCTCTCGCTTGTATCATTTAGGAAGGAAATACTTTCAAATCTTATCCTCCATCGTTTGCCATGAATTGGTTGGAGCCTTATTAACATATTAACTTGTTTGTTTCTCTCATTGCCACCAAGTTATGACCTAACCTCGAAATCGCATAGCAATTATACCAACGCAACAATCATCTGGGATATTTCTATACTTAAAGTCTTCATTTAGAAGGGTCAATCAATCAACAATTTAATCAGTAGAACTGGTACATAAAAATTCTGGAATGTCTCTCTTGATTCTCTTTCCCCAAATTCGATTCACGAAATTATTATGCGTGACATGAGCATTCTTCCTTCAGGGAAAAGACTGAACCCTTTCTAAAGAAGAGGATTCTTCAGTTCTAAAATGGGGCGGATGGTTGTTTGCTTTAGCTCTTAGACGCCTCGAGTCAATGTATCCATTTGTTCTTGTATATGTTGTTGCAAATTCTTAGCAAGTGTGTACACTTCATTCAATATTATGGTTTTGCCACCTTAACGTCTGGCTTGTCTTGGAAGGCTCGGTGATTAAGCCAAAAAAAAAGTGGATTTAGAGAGTGAATTGTGGAAATTCAAGCATAAATTTTAGTTCTGCATGTCTTCAAAAATGGCCGTATCTCTCAATCAACAGGTCAAAATTGAATGATTCTCATTGCAAAGGAGCGATTGTAATTGCAAAGGAGTGAGGACTCGTAGATCTACATCTTTCATGTTTTGAAATTTTGTCTGTAGAGCTACCAATTTAAGGAAGAAGTAAACGAGATAGAACTAGTCAGAATGTTAAAATGAGAATGGACTTCAACGGTTGTCCTTCTAGGCTTCCAATGAAGTTGATGTGGGCATCAAGTCTTCTAGATTGATGGCTACAACTCTTCAAGGATGCAAGCTTTAAAAAGCTCTGACTTTTTAAGGATGAACCAAAACCTCTTCTAGAATTTTGAGAGTATGAAATCTTTGAAGTTCAAAAGAATACCCAAGGCAATTTCATATATCAAATGAAGTCTGTTCTCTACATAATACTCATTGTCTTTTAAAGCAAAACATAAGATAATGAAAAAACATCAAATCAAGGCTAGGAACTAGTACCAAATAAAAACATGATATTTACCATGACTCAAATCAATTGTAGGAACTAGGAGAATACAAACAGAATATTTCCCATGACTAAAATCAAGCCTAGGAATTAGGAACTAATATAAATAAACTATCAAAATAGAATATGTCCAATGTACTAGAAATGACAAAGTCAACGATGAGAGTTTTGTTGGTTATGCATTTGTCGAGAAAACTGATGAGCTTGAGTCCAAGCAAATCTTCTTCACTAAGTGAACATTGTGGAACTTGCCGTCGGCTTGTTAGCAAGAGACGGGTGATGCGGGCTGCATCACATCTACAATTATAAAACGTGTGGTTGTTATGCTTCGACAAGATTTTTGTTATGGATTTAAATACTAAATTACGCATTCCATATTAGCATAAACTTTTATAATAATTTATAGTTGTCTCCACACAATATTTCACAATTATTAATGCTTCATTGAATTTTCCCACTTCGAGCACTCTAAGCTGTTTAATTAGATAGTGACTTCCTTATAAAGTGTTAAATAATAGAGTTTGTTGAAGAATCATGGACCGTATTTACTACGTGAATGTACACCAAAGTAAAGAATTTATGTTTTGAATGGATATGCATAAAGAGACCTAGAGAAAATCAAACGAAGAAGTAAGTTGGCAGTAAAGGTAAATTTTATAGGTGACGTGTCAAGATCTGGAAGAGGAATTAAGGTGTGCAATTGAAAGGATCCCCATCCAACGTGAGCGCCTCTTTCAAAGTTTACCAATGGGGAAAAAGAATCTTGGTTATAAACTACTGTAGGAAAGAAAAAATACAAGGTTAGAACCATCAAAGGTTCTTAGTTGTATTCAAATAATCAACATCTTTCTATCTCTCGCAGGAGCAGAAGGGTCCAAAAAATGAGCGGCTCTCGTCAGACATTGAGGTTGGAGAAAGGGGCAATAATGAATCGATTCCCAGATTGAATTGGAGGAGTGTTCTTGAATCGTATAAATGAAACTGAAAATTATTTATGAGAGGCGCATTTTGATGTAACAATAACATTTAGTTTTGGAGTTTCCATATTGATCGTGCTTAGGTGATATCATTATTAAAATGAGCGACTTCTTGAAAAATTGCCTACTTATATGCCATCTTAAAGCCATAAGGAGTGGTTCTCATCATGGTTTTTTTTACGGGAACGGGTAGGGATGAATTGAATCATACACTAAACAGGGATCAGGATTCTTAAACTATCTATGTGAAATTAGAATTAACTTACACGCAACATTTAACATAGGGACAGGTTAAAGCGGATTATACCTCGAGTAATATAATTTTAAGGGCGTCAGACTTTTGTTTCCTTAAGATTATTTCCCAATTTTGTCCAGGAAGGTTATAAGTTGATTGACCAGGACCTCTACGTACAAAGCCATTAATGGCAAGATATATATGAAATTGCATCCCAATTATTTTATTCGAGTTCCCTAAGGTCAACACATCATTGTCAACAATCTTTAGCTACCTAATCCTAAGAACTTCTAGAATGGTCAGAAGGTTCGATTAGGTGCCCACGTAAACTTGATATATCGATTTGGGTACGAGGAGATAACACGAAGAAACGACCCAAAACTGGGTCGCCTTGGCCTCCTTTGCCGCGGGCTGATTACCCGGTTTTCTTTGCCTCAGTGTAGGCCAACCACCCCATGTCAAGCGACGACCAAAAAAACAAAAAAGGGTGGAATTTCTTTCTAAAACGCGTAAAGATTGAAAATTAGATACACAAAGATTCATACTTTCCGATCATAGGATTGTGCCTAAATATTCCATTAGGTAGAGATTTTCTCACACATTTGCCGTTAAATAAGTGACGCGTGTATTTAAAGTTAGCTTCATAATCGAATTGTTCTACAGGTCAATCATTCAATGGTCAATGTAAACCTACGCGTGTATTCAATGGTTATGTATTATGCCAAACAGTAGACCTAATAATATCTTGAATTATATCCACTTGGCTCAAAGGTTTTTGACTTGGTAGCAATCCAAAAGCGTGTCATCTATACATTAAAAGACAAAGCCATTCGCATTTATGGTCTTGATGCACATTAGACTGGATAATAAAGCTGGGTTTGGTAAAGAAATCGGAAGATAGTCCTGAAGTGAGTGAGGGGAAATTAGCAAGAAAGTCTTGAACTTATTGTATGGTGGCCAATTCAGTCTCGAACATTTTAATTTTGTAAATTTAGTTTTAAACCTTTTGATGATTTGTTAATGAGGCTCTCCTTATCAATTTTGGCTGGAAATAACTAACTTGGATGCCAACTGACTCACGTGACATGATTAGAGGTAATATAGACAATTTTTTGCAATTTTTTGAAAAAAGAATTTTGTAATTTTTTTCTGTTCTTTTCTTTTATCTTAAGTCAAATATCTGGCGGTCGGGGCCTGGTGAGCCCCTTGCTAGGCGTGTAATTTCATGAAAAACAGACTTTGAGCAACCTAACTTGCAATTCTATGTGCGCATCCCAATGTTGTAAGTTTGGTCTATCTATGAATGTGAATTGCATCAGAAAATGGGAATAATAATGTTGCATGAAGGTCAACTTCAATATCAAGTTGTTGACATAGGGGGAGCACCAACCATGAGAGATTGGAGAGAACGTGCCATCGATCTTTCTCCCTCTAAATCATGAAACAACACCCCAATTTCCTCCTAAAACGGCAAAGGAGAAGTGACATACGACTCCCGGTACAGATTTATTCGAATTACTGATCCAAAAGTCTTCAATCAAGGGGTCCATTTGAAAAGAAGAAGAAGAGAGAATTAATTTCGTTTCACACTCGAAAGAAAGATGAATAATGCACATATACTATTCTTTATCCCCCCCCCCCCCAATCATGCCCATGTACTGTTCAACTACATGGGTATAAAGTAAAAGATCGAGAGTTCGCTAATTATCTTTGGCAATTGTCCTTCTCCTTTTGATTGAGTATTGGAATGAATGGTGATTAGATTTACTTATCTAAATAAAAAGAGAAACCTTATATTAGAAAATTTCATGTTGCAATTGTTTCGAGAATCGATTCCATTTTAGAGTGAAATCACAAATATAATCTCATACATTTATAACCTTAAAGGGTCTTATGTTACTCCATTTATGGAGTTTCAATGTGATTTTTATACATGTAGTTTCCCTTCGCATAATGACTTAAATTTTCACATCGCACTTTGCAACAGCCGATTACATCTCCGCCCATACTCTAGAGAGAGAATGGCCTGTCAAATCTTGTAAGACAAGACATGCTTGCTAGAGGAAACGTGAAAGTAGCTACCAAAGTCTTCATCTCGGAGCCCACTTTTGTCCTCTAACTCCTTATACAACTCATCTTCAGCTCGTCTACAAGATCAAATCATAACAAACCACGAACCAAGTCAATACAATCCATGTCAGCTTGCTCATAATAAACCAAGAAAAATATGTGTAGAGACCAAAAAACCGATGGCCCATAGCAACTTAATTTCTTTGTCACGTACCCACATACATCCCAAAAGCCAAGAGAGCAGAGCCAAAGGGAGATTTCAATGTCAAAAATGACAAGTTGTTGTCGAAGAAAAACGTTAAAAATTTGTGGGAATTCACAATAATTTCCACAAGATTCTGACCATCAAGAGATGAGAGGGAGACCAAAGCAATGGGATGGTGGTTGGGTACAGCTCACGAAACATCCACCAATGTTCAAACATGTAATAATGGACCAAAGGACTTGATTGTTTTCCTAGATTGTATATAAAGGGAGTGAGATCTTAGTTCATTTTCATCACAAACCTTGTGCCTAGCACACGCCTAGCTTCTTCTTCTTCTTCTCTCTCTCTCTCATTTGCAAGTTCTTCCTTGGTCACCGTCCCCATCACAAAGGCAAGGGATCGAGTTTTTCACCTCAATATCACAAGCCTAGGAATTTATACTCTTCCACTGATTACTCATCTATATTGTCCTCGTATTGCATGAAAGTACAGCGTTTTGGTCGTGTATAGGCTAACGCGTTCACCATGAATGCCTATCACTTCATATATTCTTTTACGTGCCCACTACTTGTATATAAAGTAGCTTTCACTGTAGAGATAGACCTAGGTTGATGTCATTATTTATACACACGTAGTATTCGATAGATAATAGCATGCATGTTTGTGTTATTTACTGTTGGCTGAACCCTAATCATAGTACATTTAATTTGTTCAGCATTGCGTGCTAATTACAATGGTTTTCCATGATGTGAAATTCGACATCGTTGTAGGATAACTTTCGGGGGCGATCAGCTACATGATGAACACTAAACTTATGTACCGGGCAATCCTAATTGTCCTAAGTTGCATCATTGCCACAAGCGATGCACAAAGTCCAACGGTGACCGATGCGACTCTCTTGCAAGTGGCCGCTTCTCTCCAGATGTACGTAGACCAACTCCCTCAACTGCCCCAGCTATATGGATACACCACCGTCAAGGGCGTCCCCAAGTCGGCCACTTTGACCATTGGCATGTATCAAACCTCATGGGTACGTCTACCGCGCGGTCCAGCCATCTGTTGATATCACAATCCATGAGACAACTACAGCTTTATTAAGGTTATATACACATGATCTACACATGAGTTACAAATTGATTAATTCCTTTTTTATCTGTTTAACAGAAATTCCACCGGGACTTGCCGGCCACTACTGTTTTTGCCTTCGGGACGTCCGCCGTGACGGCCACTGTCCCTGGACCTCAGATCGAGGCGCTGCAAGGCGTGCCCACACTCGTGACGTGGCAGAACCACCTGCCCCAGTCCCACATACTCCCGTGGGACCCGACCATCCCGACCGCCATTCCAAAGAAAGGGGGAGTCCCGACCGTCGTCCACCTCCACGGCGGGATCAACCCGCCCCAGTCGGATGGCCACGCCAACGCTTGGTTCACCGCAGATTTTGCCGAGACTGGCCCCACCTGGTCCCAGTCGACGTACACTTACCCAAATGCACAGCACGCCGGCAACCTCTGGTACCACGATCACGCCGTCGGTCTCACCCGTGTCAACCTCCTGGCCGGCCTGATTGGCCCATACATCATCCGGAATACAGCCCTCGACGCGAAGCTGAAGCTTCCCCTGGGTCCACAATACGACCGGGTCCTAATGGTCTTTGATCGGAGCTTCAACACTGACGGCTCACTTTACATGAACTCCACCGGAAACAACCCCGCCATCCATCCTCAATGGCAGCCGGAGTACTTCGGCGACGCCATCATAGTCAATGGCAAGGCCTGGCCATACCTCCAGGTGAAACGTCGAAAGTACAGATTCCGCATAATCAACACTTCTAACGCGAGATTCTTCCGCTTCTCATTGACCAACAACTTGACCTTCGACCAAATCGGGTCGGACGCATCCTATCTGCCCAACCCGGTGAACATGCAATCCATTCTCTTGGCTCCTGCGGAAGGCGCTGACGTGGTCATTGACTTTTCCATGGCGAGCGCTAACGAATCCATTTTGACCAACGACGCTCCGTACCCGTACCCGACTGGCAGCCCCGTGGATCAGCTGAACAGTAAGATCATGAAGTTCATCATCCAACCCGGGTCTCCCAACCCTCCTGATGACTCGGAGGTACCACCGAAGCTGAAACCGTACCCAACGGCCACAACCGCCAAGGCCACAAGAACCAGGTACATTACCCTTTATGAGTACCAAAGTGCGGCCGGGACTCCCACCCATTTGTACATTAACGGGTTGAGGTTCGAGGACCCGGTGACTGAGACCCCGAAAGTCGGGACCGAGGAGATCTGGGAAGTGATCAACTTGACCGGCGACAACCACCCGTTTCACATGCATTTGGCGCAAGTCCAGGCTGTGAAGGTCCAGCAACTGGTGGATCTGGCCGGGTTCACTTCATGCATGACCCAGTCGAACGATGCCGTTGTGTGCAACATCACGAGCCACGCGACGGGCCCCTTGGCAGATGTGCCCGTGACTGAGAGGACATGGAAGAACGTGGTGAAGATCGCGCCGGGGTATAAGACCACACTCGTGGTTCAGTATTATGTGATCGATGACAGTTATGCACCATATCCATTCGATGCTACCGCAGAACCAGGTTACGTGTATCACTGTCATGTAAGCTTACTCTAACTCTACCAAATCTTCTTTTTGGATTTATGTTTTTTTGGTTACTTTCCATATGTCGATGTTCTGAATCTTCTGACTAATTAATATTATGCAGATTCTTGATCACGAGGACAATGCTATGATACGGCCAATGAAGTTGGTCGCATAAAGAATGCATTGACCAACAATTTAAGAACAATACATGTCTAGGTAGTGTGTGAAAGTGTAATAATTGAGATTAAGATTGTTGATCCACTTGCGAAATGATTTGTATTTATTGATGATATGATTGCTCAAATAGGGATGTGAACAGAGCGTGTGCTATCTTTTTCGGGACAGTGTAATGCATTTTATATTATCAAGCAATATGTATTTGCTTACTCTCTCTCTCTCTCTCTCTCTCTCTCTCTCTCTCTCTCTCTCATCTCTCTCATCTCTCTCTCTCTCTCTCTCAAATATCTCTTTTGTCCGCAAGAGAGATTGAAAATCAGAATACTTGACTGAATCATCATAGTTATAATTTGCAAGCTATTAAACATTTTCACTTTTGTCTTAATACAGTAAGAGTTTGAATTGCACTGGTTAATTAATTTAATTCTAACTCTTAGCGTCTTCGCTTGATTCTTACCCTTTTCTTCTCGAGTTTTGTCGTATGCGTTGAAGATGGTAACCTTAAATGCGGAGATCCAAATTCTTGAATTGGAGTTTAAATGAAAGTAATTAATGATCAACAAGTATGTTATAGATCGTAGAATACAAATCTGTAAAGTTGAAGGAAATTTTGAGATTCCGGATGAGAAGAAATGTTCGTGTTTTTGCAAGTTTATTCAAAGATTTCTGTTATAAATGGGTAAAAAAAAGCATATTTAGGGAATTGTTTCGGGCTTTTTAGCGTTTGAATGGTGAAAAGTTAGCCTATTGACAGAAAGCGATTTCCATAGACCAAAAGCAATAAGTTTATCGAGAAAAACAACTACCCCTTCCGTCAAGCAAGTTTTTGGTGATCAATGGTCAACAAGTATACTATAGATAGGTCAAAAAACCACTTTAAATTTTCATATTGCTGATGAGAAGGGATAGTAAAAGTCTCTAGGACTGCTAGGTTAATGCATGGTTTAGTAAGTGAATATGCTAATACTACTACTCACTCGAGAATAGAGGCAGATTAGGGTATGAAAAGATTGGAAAACAAGACCTCTTGCTTATAAATTTAGTGGAACCAGTACTGACCATTTTAAAAGTTTAAATCAATAAATAGATGTATGATTCAATATCTACATATTTGAACTGAAGTGTCCATAACCTTGCAAATTTCTGGAAGGATTTTGTTACATAATTGTTTTTCGATGAGAGATTGAATATTATAGCATATATTGTCAACTCTTTTGGCAATATGAATAACATATACTTGGGATAGCACACTAAACAAGTGCCTCTAGGAACTCATTGACAGAAGTTCCTTCTCCCAATAAAAAAGAGAGTACGTCCTTGCTAATTTGCATGTGGAAGCTAAATAATTTAGCGGAACCTCAGTACTAACCGTTTTAAAAGTTTAAATCAATAAATAGATGTATGATTCAATATCTACATATTTGAACTGAAGTGTCCATAACCTTGCAAATTTCTGGAAGGATTTTGTTACATAATTGTTTTTCGATGAGAGATTGAATATTATACCATATATTGTCAACTCTTTTCGCAATATGAATAACATATACTTGGGATAGCACACTAAACAAGTGCCTCTAGGAGCTCATTGACATAAGTTCCTTCTCCCAATAAAAAAGAGAGTACGTCCTTGCTAATTTGCATGTGGAAGCTAAATAATTTTTCAATAGTGCGAAGACCAAGTGGAAGATAATAAATTATCTTTCATCACAAATCAAACGGTTCTGAAGTAATCTTGAAACCATAAGGTTTGCATTATATTACGTTAATAAAAAAATATGGCAACTTGATATGCTTAAGCTTAGTTTCAAAAAAAATGCAAGAGAAATCTTTAGATCATCATATCCAGTGAACCTTTACTCTTGTACATATATTATATTGCTTATCTACGGGATTCATATGCTGTAACACCATATAGAAAGATCTGAACCAGAAGCTATATCAAACCTAACTATAAGGTTATAGTTGAGAGAGATCATATGTATATAAAGAGCATACAAACTCATAGAGAAACAATATAAGATATCTTAACAAACCTCGCTAAGGTTATCATCCAAGCACATTCATAAGTTAAACTTTAATTTTCAGATGACATTTTCAACAATTAAAAAGTCGTCGTAAGTGTGTTCATACTCTAACCTCAAGAGGTTAAAATAGAGTGTTTTTTTGGCTTTATTCTAATATCAATTTGGTAAATTACGAAGAAGTTCCACGCGATATCAAATGACGTTAATTATCCACGTGTGTCTATGTTTAAGGTTTAGATGCTTAGACTCGCACAAAAATTGAATCTCCAAAGCAATTAAGAAAAGGAAGAAAAACATTGAAAAAGTAAAAGTCGCTCCGAACTCGTGATTATATAGTCAAAATGGTGGATTGGTCACAGAAAGTAGCCAAGACTTTTGCATGGTCAAGGATGCTTGGCGGATTGGGTGGCCATGCTCCAGCTTGATGCTCCCCGGGATAAACCCGTTCTTCGTACCAAATCGGGTCAAATGTCTAATGTTGAATTAATAAATTCTCCTTGAGCACAAATGGAACGGTTCTGAAATAATCTTGAGACCATATGGTTTGCTTTATTTTACATTAATTGGATATATAACAACTTAATATTTTTTTTCTAATGAACCTGTACCCTTATTGTATCTATATATTATCCTCTCTCGGAAATGAAGTTGACCTAGCTTGAGGGTGGGAATAGCATAAAAAAGGTTATTTATATATCCTTTTAAAGAATCAAAGAGTAAGTATTTCCTGTTGCTTATCTACATGATTTATATGTTCTAACACCATGTAAGAAGATCCGGACCAAAAGTTATATCGAACTGAAACTTTAAGATCATAAGTATGTAAAAAACATACAAGCCCTTAGAAAGGTGATATGAGGTATTTTAACAAACCCCACTATGCATATTCATGAGTAAAAAATTTTAATTTTGAAATAACATTTTGAACAATTGAAAATGCCGTCATAAGTGTGTCCGTACGATAATCTCTAGAGATTAAAATAGAGTTTTTGGGCTTTCATTCTAACATCAATTTGCTAAATTACGAAAAGATTCCGCACGATTTCACATGACGTTAAGTATCCGTATGTGTTTATGTTTAAGGGTTTAGATGCTTAAGATCACAAAAGATAAAATTTCATAAGCAATTAAGAAAAGGAAGTAAAACATTGAAAAAGTAAAAGCCGTTCGGAACAAATTATTATATACTAAAATGGTACTCGTAGATGAATTCAAACACCGGGTGGGACATGGAGAGTACATACGACTTTTGCATGTTCAAGAAAATATGCTTGGCCGATTTGTGGCCACGCTCCAGCACGATTCCACTCGCGATAGACCCGTTCTTCGTACCAAATCATGTCAAATGTCCAATGTTGAATATCATAAACTTTATGGAAAAGACTCTTCTAGGTTTATGCTAACTGGAATTTGCACCCCCATAAATATTAAAATGAGCTTATACTTTCCTTACCTCATCTCAAACGCTATCACCGTTGGAGTGAGCACTCCACATTAAGACAACCAGGACATGATAGAGGTCCATTCATGTCACTACCAAGCGCGTTAGACCAGCAAGAATGACGCCCAATGGCCTTCTTATGAACGTGTAAGTTTGATACTCTTGCAAGTTGAAACTCATGGGAAAGAGCATTCCTTATGCTAGGAAGTATGTGGGACCGCAATTACACACAGCTCCTCGAAACATTAAACATGTTCTGAAGTCTTATGAAATCAATATTTTGCCAAGCAAAAGATATGAAGTAACTCAAAGACTCTATAACAGTACGACTCTAGCAAGGGTTGATCAGAAAAAGTCATTTCATTTTATCTAATTCAGACACGTAAGAAGCATTTCCAACAACAACATATGAAACTTCCTTTTGAAAGGAAAATGAAAATGGACAATTACACATACTTAAGTCCAGCAGTCGTTCTATTATGGAGAAACTTTTCATCTCAAATATTGAATGTGAAAAATGGGGTCTCGTTGACAATTGGGGTTGTGAGTTGTACCGGCTGTCTATAATAAGAAAGGACCGGAGATTCTGACAAGTGATGTGGATGGGAATCGCAACGGACGGTGCGGAGATCATGTGCGTGCATTCATGGCACGCACCCATGTTCAGACAACGTTCGACGCGACGGCCGATTGAGATTCTTTCGTTTGGTAATATAAAGGGCGACCGAGGTGGACGTCCGGCTTCACCATCCATGCTTGTGCGCGCCACACGCCCTTCTCCTTTCCTCTCATCGCTTTAAGGTAAGCCGCCCGTTTTCTATGACTTATTTTGGCTCATTCCCACATTTAGAATACATTTGGTATCGTGCTTGGATGATGAATTAGGTGAGCAGATTCTACCTCACTGTTTAGGTTTGATTAGGTACGTTATTTTTAATTCGTACTTCTTGTTATGGACTTTTGTATGTGTGATTGAAAGTATACGATCCCTTTTGATCACCTTATTGTTCGACTCTCTTTTCTTTTAACAATTTGACGTATTCAAACAGTTAAACTGTTCTCACGGATCTTCTCGGATAATCCTGTCTATGCTCGTCGTGTAGAATTATGTCTATATAGTAAGGCATCCCTTCTAAAGTTCTCTCTAGAGGGAAAACAGATTCTGGTTTTCACATGGGACCTAATGCACTAAGGCACATTTGAGGGGCGATCTGCGACCACCAAACAAATGAACACTAAATTATTGTCTGGTTGGCTTCTCTTGATGATTCTCGTGGGTTAGGCCGTGACGGAGGCCTAAACACCTCCTCTGCCTCCGGTGACAGATGCCACCTTGTTCCAAGTGGCCTCTTCACTCTAAATATATGTCGACAAACTCACACAGATCCCCAAGCTCTTGGGTTACACAATGGTTAATGGTGTGCCTCAGCCTGCCAATCTGGCCATCGGCGTGTACTAGACAACATGGGTATATCTCTCGTTGTTAAGAAAGTATTCTTTGTTACAATACCGTATACCAATAATAAGGTAGTAACACCGATCAGTTACCACCACTTGTGAATGCAACGAGTATATCCTATCTTACTCGGTGCCGTTTATTGGATGGATCTCACTTTGCATTGGTTTATTATGTTTTGGGTCATTATTATACGACATAATCATTATGTAAAATACATTCTCCTAGCTATGGTTAATTAAACTTGCAAAAAAAATCTGATTTTATTAACTGGTACCTCTCAACTTAAAAACCTATGTCCTCATTGATAACCTTTACGCCTGCTTACTTTCAAGTGACTAAATCAATATTTGAACCATTGTTTATTTATTAAATTTATTTGGTTAGCAGAAATTCCATCGTGATTTACCCACCACTATTGCATTTGCCTACGGTACATCAGCAGATAACGCCAATGTACCCGGCCCCACAATCGAGGCCATCCAAGATGTGCCTACATAAGTGATGTGGCAGAACTTCCTCCCCCAATCCCACATCCTCCCGTGGGATCCGACCATCCCAACCGCCGTCCTCAAGAATGGGGGCGTCCCAACCCTAGTGCATCTACAAAACGAAATTTCCCAAAAATAACTTGCAGTATAGATAGATGAAAGTATAAACTCAGAAAGCAAGCCTACAAAAATGCAACCTTAGAGTCAGAAGATGTAGCCTCTGTAAATTGCCCGCCCGAAGTACCTAGGGTGTCATCATCAGTAGCGTCATCTACCTTTGCTTGCCTGGCACTGGCAAGATGCATCTCTGTAGATCAATGAAAAGGAAATTCATTAATAAACCAATGAGTGACAGGAAGAAAACCACTAATAAGAAAGTCTTCCTCCATCAAATAGGATAAATAATTAAAGTCTCTTCTACATTACCATGACATAAATAATGCACTGGGTAGACAAACTGATGGGAGGGGTTTAGAGAATCAGAGCGGTAAGTTTTCTCATCACAACAAGCCACTTAACACAGGCCAGAAGTGTAAGAGGTGACACAACTATCGCAAGTTGATTAATACATTCCTCCATTGCATGTACCAAACAGACTCACAAAAACTAGATTGCTCTTTAAGATGTAACAGATTTTATAAACCACTTTTCTTTCAATTCCACCAAATTCATTTTAGCTATCTCAAAAACAAGCCATACATCTGTGCGCTAATATTACCTGTCTCAATATCAGTATCAAGTCCTCAAATACTTGATGTTAAAGATGAACTGGACTGACACTTACACAGTGCCCATACTTACTATCATCTTTAACTCAGTCAGTTCTGTAGCAATGGACAAGTTCACCTAAATGCGGCCATTGCTCCAGATTTTGATCAAATTAAGATAAACAAGAAAAATTTGTTAGGAAAGCCCTCAAATTCTCCGAATCAAGCATTTACCATTTAACAGCAATTATTACATGTAAGAAAATTTTAAATACTTATGATGGCAGAAAAATAACCAACATCATGTTCACTCAAGTAGTAGAGATGATTAAAACATATACTTTAGACCATCTCAAAAGAAAATGATTACTTCACAAGCCTTCAAAAAGCCAAAATGATGTCAGTATCATCAAACAACTGAGATTAGTATAGTGTCAATCTGTCAACTAGTCATCTCCTTCTAAAATTAAAAAGGGATGAAACCATCTAAAACTCACAACACATGAATGGTTCATTGATGAGAAAATGAAAGCTTGATGTGAACATTCTAGAAATATGATTCAACAATCAAAATAAATGTTTCCAGCCAAATGCAAACAGTAAGGAAGCTTGAAGGACTCTAAGAGATGTGAACTCCAGACAATTATCAAGGAAAGTGATAGGCATCCATAGATGATGAGAAAAAGAACAAGATTAGTAGCTTGTTCATCATAGGTTATAGATAAAGACATATATTACAAATTTATAAGACAATCAAAAGATAATTCCAACAAATAGCTAGTTATAGTTTAGGGGCCATGCACCACACATGCAAAAGAAAAAATTACTTAAGTAGGAAATGAAAGACCGAAATTCTAGATATCCAAATAATTAAAAAATTTAATGGCATCTAGCTAGATTCATACAAGATTTCGCATAATAAAGCGAGTATTTATGGATCAAAGCACAACTTTACGAAACCAGCAACAAGTTTGTCGAAACCAGCAAGTAATGGGCAACATCTCTCAACCATCACACATCTTGGAAAATATATGACAATTTCTAGCATGATTCGTGGAAACAAAGGCTCATAACTCAGTGTTCCGTTCCTTCAGAATTGTTCAATTCATTCACCGTTGGATGCTCACAAGAGTTTGATGACCCCTGTATATAGGAATAACTAATTTATTTGCATTTCACTAAACATATCATGATAAATATGACTCAAATAATCCCATGATAGAAAATGAAATTAATAACTTACTCAAAATGGTTCCGTGAGATCTGTTATGGTACTCCAACATATATCCAAAAAAATCCATTAATAAGAAATATTACAATAGTAAACAAAAGATCAAATATCACATAAATGTACATTGATTTTATAATAAGTACATGACTAGTAAATAGAGAGAGAAAATCCATTTATAATTTATGGTGGCATAATGTGTGGTAATTGCATCTACATAGAATGTAACTAAATTATACTATCAATTGTAACTTTTAAAAAATAAGTGTTTTTAGTACTTGTAGAAAAAAAAATGTAGTGTATTATAACTAAATTAATACACCAAAATATTAAATACCTGTCTAGAAATTGGGCAAAATCCATTCATAAACCCCAGCGGCATGATGTATGGTTGCTGCTGCATCTATATAAAAAATTTGACCAAATTAGTAAAAAGTAAATACAAATGGAGGCTAAAAACAACATACCTGAGTACGATAAAATGCACTTTGAAACTAATTTGAGTTAATCGATAAAATGATAAATGAGTTTTGTCATGTGTTTGTTGGACAACCAGCTTTACACTATAAAGTAATAAATATGGTAATTGGTATCATGTAACATAAGCTACTAATTTAAGTAATCATTTTAATTAAAACAATATGTCACTCATTTCCACCTTCTATTCATGTAGGAAGTGTTCATTTCTTTAATTTTTTCTTCTTATTCTTCTCACATTAGCTTTTAAGCCTTACATAACTCAAACCCTTTCATTTCCTTCAAAGAGGATCATAACTGAATCTCACATGAAGACTCCTCATTAACATCATCATCATTACCGACACCATCAATAACGACAGCACTTGATTTGTATGATGAAATTTCAGCCTTTACTCTTTCCATGTGCTCTGTCACTGTTTTTATATCTTCAGCTCACAAACTCATGAGTTCGAAATATTGTTACATTAACATGAAAAATATATTAAATTTAGGTAGACCCGGTGAAATTTGATGATATTCATCATTCACAATCCCTTCTTTAGCACGCTTAGTCCATCTTTTTAAAATGTAGGCAGGTGGAATGCTAGTAATTGGTATGTTTCCGATCACCACTTTCAAGGCATGGCGACACAACCATTCTTTTAATTCAGATAATTCGCATTCACAAGAAATTGAAAAGTCTGTAGGGTCAAATCTGACAACATGTTCACGTTAAATCCTATCACACTTTAGAGTATATGAACAAACTATTCCATCAAATGTAGCATTTGAAATATGTTCAAAGAATCTTTTTTAAAATTCTTTATTGAACATTTTAAAAATGGTACGGGGATACACTGAAGCAACATGCTTTAAACGATTATGGTGAACAAATTCTACAAAAGTCAATGTCTTGGTTAACATATGCTAGGGCACATTATTAGTGCTCTCATTTCTCTAGCTTGATCTTATATCACATGTAACTATATCACTACCAAACGCCGAACTCCATTTTGTTGCGACCTATCCATCGACGGACCGCCCTCGAGGAAATAAGTTTAGAGATATTATCTATAAGGATATTCAAATCGGCATCCCTAAAAGACGGCTCGAATATATCGTCTAATTGTAATCCGATCTATCTCATCCATTATACACCCAGGTTCTCCCAAGCCTACATCTCACGCAACATTGGAAAACCTTACAAAAATTATAATAATGAAAACTTCTATAAAAAGTCGCCACTAGCTTATTAAAGTTGGCTAGAAACCAAGTGAAAGCACGACAGAATGCTTCACTTTCTATGTAGCTAGAGATTTAGGAACGGGGACTTGATTACACTAGTAAGTAAACTAGCGCCCTTTTTGGTACCTAGGCTTGATTATCTTGTTAACCACGATATTTTCATGTGGTTTTTTATCCACTATTAGACTATCAGTTAATTGATCATGCATTATTTTTATTTAAATTCTAACTATGCTAAAAGAAAAATGACAATCAATGTAATGAAAGTAGGCAAACAAGTATAATCGAAAAGAAATGCACATCCTAATATTGTCTCTATAAGGGAAAATCAAACAAAACACCCTCTAATGTAAAGCTCTAAGAGCTTATTCAATTGAGTTTAAAATTTTTTAAGGGTTTTCTCAATGCTAAACTAAAAATGTTTATTCAAAATGGAATAGCTACATCTAATTCAAGACTTATAGTATTAATATTAAAAACATATGAAATTAATAGTAGTCATTCTCCTAGACATTCTTAATTTTTTTATATTTTATTGAAAAATGATTTTTTAATGATTTTTATTTTCTGAATTTTTATTTTTTATTTATTTTCTAATTCGAAAAAAAAAACGGAACTCGGACTGGGTCGGGGAAATTCAATCAGACTCGCTGACCCAGACACTAATGGTTAGGATTTGGTCTAAAAATGGGTTAGACGTAAGGCTCGGCTTACTAAAACTAAATCGAAAAATTGAATTTTTACAAAACCAGCCCAAAACTAGAATAGGCCCAACCTGATTTTCCATAACCAATTTAGCTTAGCCCTCTAGCCCACTGAACGACACCAGCCCAACTCCATTTACTCAGCCCGACTCAAACTTCAAATTTCTAATTCTTTATTTTATTTATTTTTTTCAATTTTTTATATCTTTTCTTTTCTACATGTCTTCTTCCATTGCTCTTCTTCAAGCTTTTTCTAGGCGAAACATGTTGAAAAAATATATAATAAGATTAATATTCTAGCACGTAACATCGAACTTTGTGGACAACACCAAAGACCATCCAACTTTTTCGATAATAATTAAAACCGAACGTCGACAAAAATTTTCAACGAGTTTTTTCAGCCATCGATTGAACCATCACCTATCAATAAAATTGCAAACAAAGAACATCTTAATCAAAAACATGCGAGTAGAGTATATGCAATGAAAAAGAACTAACTAAAGCAGCCTATAATCACAAGCATCGTAGGTGCGAGGAGATTTCCGATGAGGTATGGTTCATCAATGACCAACTTGGACAAGTTGAGAGAGAGAGAGTGAGAGATTAGACGCGATTCAATTACTAGATCAATTTATTGTTTATCAAACTTAGTGTCATGATCTCTCTGAAGGTGCACTACCTAAGGTTCGGCAAATGGATTGCTAAGTTTGACTTAATTCAAGTTCTCCCAAGCTCATATCAATTCATGACTTGAGTTAAAGTGCTTAACATGCAAGATTTGTTTTATTTGGAGCTGCCACTAATATATTTATGGTGGGTCGATTAGAAACTCATGTAAAGTACTGAGAGTTGTACTTTACTCCTATAAACCAGAGATTGTGAATTCGGGGACTTGGTTACGCTAGATTACTCTAACGCCCTCTCGATACCTTTCATTTCCTTAAAAAGAATTGTTTGGCAAGCATTGTATGGAATTCATGCACCAAACTCTATATGACATGCAATTTTCAATTAAACTAACCTAATGTGCAAACTATATGACATGCACATGAAAATGTGATGTGAAATGACTTATGCTTGACACACACATGATATTTTTTGTATTTTTTAATAAAAATTCGTAATTAAAAATACTTAAAATTAAACTATCTAAGAAAAATATTTTTCAACTAAGCTTAGGAGATAAGCTAAGTTAAGTCCTATTCTTGTTTGGAAAATATTTTAATTAGATGTGTATGAACATGCAATGGTTATCTAGATAAATATGCTAATCTAACATGCAATGTTATCTTGATAATTATGCTAATCTAACATGCAATTTAATTTAAATATGCAATGCTATCTCGAATATCCTAATTTATTCACATGCAATCCTTTTAAATTTTTTTAATAAAGAAAGAAATCAAAACAAATCATCCTGACTCATCGAGTCAATTCAAATATGGAAACCAAAATTTCAAGACCATGAGAAGATTTCGCGAATTAAAATCAATAAATTGATCTTAAGGATGACTTGCTTCTCTGATTTTTCTTTCTACATAATGCAAGTGAATTTGCTCTTGCCTAATGGATTTTCCGTGTAAGGATGACTTCGCTGGTCAACTCTCCTTCACACGAAAGACCACCCTTCCTCTTTTATTTTTCTTTCCTGCTCCCTCCGTGTGTTTCCCGAAAGAAGACTTGCTCATATTTTTTTTCTCACTCTCAATCTCTCAATTTTTTTTCGACGCGGCTCTACTCCCCTTTTTGCTCGCCTATGACCCCCTTTATATAGTCGAGAACTTGGAGCATTAAATAAGAAAATAAATCTATTGTGACCTTCTTCTTCTTTTTTGTGCACGCCTTTCATAGCCAAGAATATCTTCGTTTGCTATACCTTCCTTTTTCTTAGATTATCTTCCTAAGATCAAATCGCCTAGCCGATTTCTTGTTGAATATATGTCGTTGGATCATCTTCCTACCAAAATCCACATGCAATCAAATCACAAAATTTCTCATATTTTTTCTCTTCACATATTTCGTAATCTTGACTGAATCCATGAAATTAATGCACATATTCCCCCAAAGATTCTTTTCGATTATTCATTAATGTGACCAAAATTAGGTATCAGCACTTAGTTTCAAACATTGAAAAAAAAATTGAGCCTTGATTCAATGAAAAAAAAAATAATAATAAAGGAGCGACAATCCAAGAACGAATTTACCTGACGCCAAAGTGGCTATCGATTTATGGAGCGATAGCGACGATGATGATCCATATCAAAGAAAAAATTCTTTACCCCTCTTTCTTCAATTCTCTAATCTTCCTTCTTCCTTCTTTAAAACACATGCACTCCCCTTTCTTTTTTTGTGTTCTTTTTTTTTCTTTTAATCCCCATAGCCATGCAAGAAAACCGGTTAGGAAGGGATTTTTTTTTTTTTTTTTTAAATAATCTCTGTCGAAAATGTGTATCCTCTTTTTTTTTCTCTTGTTTCCCTTTTTGCTTCCTTTCCTTTTTCTCTCTATGTTTCCTTAGGAAATTTATTTTCTTTCTTTGGTACCTTGATTATGTTTTCCTTTTTTTTATTATATGTTTCATTATTATTTTTATTTTGCTAAAGAAAATTTGAGGTGTCAACACATTTATGTCTAAGGCTGTATAATCTTTGAAGTCAATTATTATTCTCAGTACACCACTCCACTTCCATTTCCCTCCAAGTATATTCAAATTGATCATTTGATACATAAGTGCTAAGAAATATTTATCCCTAAAATATGGCTTGTGATAAAGATGTGGAATGTTTTTATTAGCATTTTTTCCGATATGCCAAGTACACAAACGATGTTGAGTATTTGAAAAAATCATTCCAATAGCTTTTGCCATAACTTGGTCTTAATCAATTAACATAGTTTTTGGAGCCTTATTTCCCACAGACTTCAAAAATACCTCAAACAACCAAATAAATGTTTATGCAGTCTCATCCAACAAAAATGCACAACCGAATAGAATATTCTTCCAATGGTGACTAATCCCAACAAAAGGTGCACATACCATGTTATATTGTGTAGTAAGACATGTGGTAAATACCAGCACATCACCAAAATAGTCATAGTCAATTTTCGATAAGCTATCTCTCCAAAATAAATTTCTCAATCTAACATCTTGATCTACTTGTACAACATAGAAAAACATTGGGTTTTGCATTTGCATGCAATGAAAATGATTTCAGAAAAGACTTCAAAAATACCTCAAACAACCAAATAAATATTTATGCGGTCTCATCCAACAAAAATGCACAACAGAATAGAATATTCTTCCAATGATGACTAATCCCAACAAAAGGTACACATACCATGTTATATTTGTTAGTACAATGCGTGGTATCAAACACCGGCACATCACCAAAACAATCGTAGTCAAATTTCGATAAGCTATCTCTCCAAAATAAATTTCTCAATCTACCATCTTAATCTACTTGTACAATATAGAAAAACATTGAATTTTGCATTTGCATGCAATGAAAATGATTTCAAAGACTTTAACAATCTCCCCTACTTATATCATCGGATCTTTTCGTTTGCAAATAATGTTGACAATCACGCAAATTGAAACCAATTTTTTACTTTCTTCTACTTCATTTGCTAAAAACTTATATGTCGCAGTTCATCCAATGCCAACTTTAATCATATTAACTAAAACACTCTTACAAGTATCAGATATTATTCGTCTACATCTAATCAAATGCTTTTGCTCTTCTGATATGAACATATGATCATACTCAGAAACATACTCTATAACTTCATAGAGATCATTGTCATCCTTAAATTTGATATGAACAAGACATCCACATCTAATTTCAAACCTCTCATATTTCTTTTCATGATCAGATGAGTCCATTAAGTTACTTCTTCTTCTTCTTCTTTTATAAACAAATTATCCTTCCTCACTCTAAATCTCTTGCCAATCGTACAGGTCACATACTTATGATATACTTCAGGTTCATTTGTAAAAATCATTCTACCTACAAACTCAATTCACTGATTACATGTGTAAGATGAAAAGTTTCTTGCTACAAAACAAAAAAAATAAATAATTAACATAGTGTTTTCACGAACAAAATAACATCTCATCAATTACTTAAGAAAGTGTAAAGTATGAGTGAAGAATTACCTTTGATTCAACCATCCTCCAATAAATTGTAATGTGTAAGTATGCACCCAAATTGATACAAATGCTCCAAAATAGTCCAAACCAGCAAGTTCCAAAGTGTACTCCAATAAGTTTAAATTCAATAATGACTTAGCTTGATCAGAAATAAATGTATATCAATCGATATGGATGCCCATACTCGTGCATATGCTCACAAAGCTATAACAAGAAAACAACTAAAACCAAAATAGCCTTGGTTTCATAATGAAATCAAAATTCTAGCAAATTTAAGTTCAATAATGACCCCATTAATGAGAAATAGACACATATCAATTGTTACAGACATCTAT
This sequence comes from Melaleuca alternifolia, assembly GCA_019926035.1. Classification (NCBI taxonomy): domain Eukaryota; kingdom Viridiplantae; phylum Streptophyta; class Magnoliopsida; order Myrtales; family Myrtaceae; genus Melaleuca; species Melaleuca alternifolia. Next base: position 676,452 of record JAGKPW010003076.1, on the reverse strand, counting down.
GCCCATGTACATGCTCACGAAACTATAACTCACAGAATAAGAAACAACGAAATAAAAAGTTTCTATCATGTAAAGATAAGGAGAAGAAATGTTAAAGAGCAGCAACAAGAAAACAAATGAAATTTTGCTTATTCAGGAAGCAAATGTATATCCCTTTTCTCACTTCACACTATACTATTTGTTGTTCTACAAAAAACACATAAAATCTATGAAAACAAATCTAACCATGAAATTTACATGTTTGAACTTCTAAAGTCACTGCATCCACGAAGCCAGGTACTTCAAAATTCAAACGTGAAACTAATAGAGAGAACTTATGAGTTATCTCTCACCTTCACATTAAATCAGATTACATGAGCATCAAACATGTGTAGATAAAGCTCAAAGATATTAAAATCATGACACGTAAACCATGCAGCTGGAAAAGTCTACTTGTTGCACTAAACCTCTCAAAAGAGTCATTGACCTCGAGCAGAAAAGGCACCAAATTGAACAGCAATTGATGCACAAGGAGCTAAAAATAACCATGTTTCACCTCAGATGACCCAGCACATTTTCGAGCTATCGCATGACGCAACGAGAACAAACTGAAACCCCAAGGTGTCCGTTGATCAAAACTTAACGGAGACATTCCGAAATTCACAAAGCCTTTCCACCAACAAGCACACCAAGTCACAACGACACACGCGTTCACAAGGATGTTTGCGAAAGGCGATTTCCACAAACAAGTGGCAGCCCTATTCAAAGGAAGAAGCTTTTACCTTGAGGAGAAGGAAGAGGAAAAGAGTGTAGAGACCGAAGAGGGAGAGAGAATGAGACGCGGCCAGTGCCTCAAAGACTAGACTCGAAAGAGGAAAGCAACATGGGAACCAGGGTTCTACCGGCGCTCATCGTGAGGTTCATACACCACCGCGGATGGCGGAATCAAGCCTAGTAGAGTAGGTTGGGAGGTGGATAGGAGAAAGTAGAATGGGGGAAATTCAGAACACGGGAGGGAGAAAAGAAGAGAGAGGGGGGGAAACTAACGAGGAGGAGGAGATGGGTCTGACAAGATAGGAGAAAAGGATGGTGTCGAACAAATTTTAAAACTCAGGCCTCCGCTTGTCCCTACTTGGCATAACTGTTGTACCTAATATTTTCTCATCCCACATTCTCTCGTGGGATTCGACCAACCCAACGGCCATCCCTAAGAATGGGAGGATCCCGACCATGGTGCATCTACACAATGGGATGAACCCGCCACAATCCGACGGCCATGCGTTGGCCTGGTTCACCACCAATTTGACCGAGGCGGGGCCCACATGGACCAAGAAAACCTAAACTTCTCCGAATGCACAGCACGTCCGCAACCTCTGGTACCACGACCATGCCCGTGGGACAAAAACATGTTAAACCTTTTGGCTAGCCTGCTCGGGCCTTACATCATAGGAACATCTCCCTGGACGCTAGGTTGAACCTCCCTCTTGAACCTATGTTTGAGCAAGTCCTCATGATATTTGATCAGAGTTTCAACACAGACGATTCACCATGCACCAACTCAATTGGAGTAAACCCCACCATCCATCCCCAATGGCAGCCGGAGTACTTCGGCGACACTGCCATAGTCAACAGTAAGGTCTGGCCATATCTCCAGGTACAGCGTAGAAAGTATAGGTTCTACATAATCAACGCATCCAACGCTAGGTACTACCGCCTCTCTTTGACCAACAATTTGTCTTTCACCCAAATCAAGTCGGGTGGGATTTACATCTTGAACTCGATGGGCACCCAGACAATCCTCCAAGGCCCTTCCAAGGGTGCCAACATGGTAGTTGATTTCCCCATGACGACAGCGAATGAGACCATCCTAACCAATGACGCACCGTACCAGTATCCAACCGACAATTCAGTGGATTAGCTAAATGGTAAGGTCTTGAAATTCATCATCAAACCCAGGGCTCCAAGCTAAACCGATAATTCTCAAGTCCCTTCGAACCTAAAAACTTACCCAATAGCCTCAAATGCCATTGGCGGGGCCAAGACCACCCGATACATTACATTCTATGAGTACCTAACTCTGCCTGACATTTTGATCCATCTGCATATAAACGGATTGAGATTCAGGGGCCTGGTCATGGAGACTTCGAGAGTTAGGACCACGGAGATCTGAGAGGTGACAACTTGACGAAGGATAACCACCCATTTCACATGCACTTGGCTTCCGGTCATGGAGATCCAGCCGCTGGTGGACCTGGCTAGGTTCACCTCGTGCATGATCCAGCTGAATGACGCCATCTCATGCAACATCATGGGCCATGTAATGGGCCCGACATGCCACCCACAGAGCGGACGTGGAAGGATGTGGTGAAGATGGCACCCAACTACAAGACGACACTCGTGGCGCAATTCTTTGTTGTCGACAATGCATGCTCACCATATCCGTTCGACACAACTGCGGAGCCTGGTTACGTTTATCACTGCTACATAAGCTCCGCTTAGATTCAATCATGCATGATCTATATTTGACACAACTGCGGAGCCTGGTTACAAGACGGCACTCGTGGCGCAATTCTTTGTTACGTTTATCACTGCTATATAAGCTCAGCTTAGTTTTAAGAATACCATTATGGAAACAACATGGATTTTGATACGCTCATGATGCCAACAATCAATCTTTTACTAGAAGATTGATGGTTGAAAGCGAGAAACTCACGAGATGACTTACTACGTAAGGTAATGAACCAGATGCAATAAAGACATATTATGTTGGCATACGATGAGACAACTACATACAGGTAGTACCTTAAAGGGGCGCACTGCCACTTTTCGCAATCAATAAAAAGGTCAAAATACAGGAAAACGGATCCCCTGCTATTGTATGGACAATGGACAATGGCAAGGGTGACTTTGTTTCCCCCACAGCCGTTCGATCTGAATTGAATGGCTGAAAAAAAAATTATTTTTTTTGAACTTTTTTATAAAATCCCAGTCGTCCGACGACAACTGGGGATGGATGTTAGGGATCCAGCTCCTGATTTAAAGTCAATGGATTCATATCCCAAAATACGGAAGTATATAACACTTACAATGGAATCCGGCTTAGGTTTATATGAATGTCAAGAAAGCTATAACAATACTTAATTATTAATAAATATAAAACAGCTCCAACATTTTGTTCCATTTATGTCATGGAATATTTTCCAATATAAATATGAAAAATTGGAATTAATATCGAGAAATCTGCCAACATGAATATGTTTTCTAATTATGCAATGATGCTTTTCTCTCGTACCTAAATGTAGGTTGTTCTCAAGTATGTACCCATCTCCTTTCTAAATCACGATATCGTACCATTTGTCCAATTTATCTTAATCCTTACAATATCAACTCATGTTTTTATCTAAGGCTCCGTTCGTTTCACGGAAAATATTCTTCCGGAAAATATTTTCCAAAAATTGTGGTGTTCGGGGGGCGGAAAATTACTTACCAAGGAAAATATTTTCCAATCAAGAAAAACTATCATTCTAAAAACAAGGAAAATGTTTTCCTCTCTAGAAAAAATGAAAACATTTTCCAGCCCTTGAGATGTGCTCTTAACAACCTCCTTCTCTCCCTTTTCTCTCTCCTCTCTTTCCCCTCCCCCAGCCGAACTCCTCTCTATCCCTCTCCCTTTTCCTCACATTTCTCTCTCTTCCCCTTTCTTTCCCCTCCCCAATATTTTATCTACCGAATAGCAAAAAATATTTTCCAGCTCATTTTTAAGTTTTAAGCGAACAACGGAAAATATTGTCATTTTCCGGAAAAATGACTTCCAGGAAAATATTTTCCGAAGATGTTGTATTTTCCGTGAAACGAACGGAGCCTAAAATCTAACTCGCCCTTACCCATACTCCCTGTCTTAGCACGACCCCATAGGCACGTCCCTCGTCATATTCGACGACTACACTGATGATGAGCATGGTGAGCATCGCCATCAAATTGATGTTGGAAATATGGGATAAATTGGTAAATGAATGAGAAATTATTTCTCAAAGAACACCTTTGAGTTGAAAGTGGAAAGTGAAAAAATACTAGTCCCACATTGAAAAACAAGAAGGTTTTAGAGTGCTTTACAAATGGTTACACACCTCTTGGAGTGGTAACAATAATAGCACAAACACTATGCCTCGCGCGCAGGTGCAGAGGGGTGCAAATTCGACTCCCGGCGAGCTAAAACTTAGGCGCGAGCATATGACCCGCGTACACGAATGCAGCCCCAAAAATGGGCCTCGTAACAAACTAACTTTTGCCTTATGGATGTTTTAAAGTTGACAAAACTTATCCAAAGTATATTCTAAAGTTTTCCAAACTTCTGCGTCAAAGTTTGAAAACTATCAGACTTTAGAGTCAAAGTCTGAAGCCCACCAGACTCTAGTGTCAAAGTCTGAAGACCACCAGACTTTAACGTTTTCCAACTCAAAACATCGGTAATTATTTTGATTTAAGTTTGTAACGCTGGATTTAATTAGCAATTAATCCCAAAATGCTCCCTCGATTTTGTTTTAAAAATTATTTCTTTCTCTGCATCGTTTTTAATAGTTTTTACCAGACATAGAGAGAAGAGCATTATTTTCCTAGTTTTTTCTGCATTGCATTGTTTTCGATAGTGTTCAATAGTGCCGGTGTTGTTTTGGTTCGCCGAAAGCTTCGAAATTTTCTCTTCGCTGCTACCAACCGTTGTATCATGGGAAAAAGATGTCATAAACCCGCGAGCGTACAGGAGAGAGACGAATTTGTTTTAAGAAAACTGTGTTAAACACAAGCCTTGGTATTCATTATATCGGTTCCAATTACGTTATTACAATTCCATTTCTTTCCATTTTGTTATTATATATTTGTACTGCACATATATATATATATATATTGTTTTGATGCCATTTTGAATCATTCTCGACCAACAATTGACACCGATGATGATGGTGTGGATACCTCACTCTTCGCTCTTTGGTCGTGTGTTTATCCCTCTCTACTCTCATGTCACCCCTCATCTCTCTTCACCACATGCCGAGCTCAAAGATGCAAAGTTCGTTGCCTGCGTGGGGCTTAGCATAGTGCATCAAGCCTTTCGCTTGTCACTCTTAATGAGCTGCTGCTCAAGAGAGATGGATCCATATTTATGTTCCTTCAGATCTAGAGTGGAGGGATGTAGCCTCCAGATATGGGACACATCTCCAAAGCTGGAGGCTCACCGCTACCTTGACGGTAGTCGAGGCCTTAGGTACCACTTAAGAGTCTGTCGACTGGGGAGTGGGAGGGCGGCCACGTACCATTGTGAGGTGCGTAACACACAAAATAGACAAGGTGTGCGAGGATGTCTAAATGGATGTGAGGGCAGCGGTGACAGACACGATACAAGCCAACGGCGGCGCCTAAGTGGCTTAGTGACAAGCGACGAAGACGGACGGCGGCAGCATGCTGAGGCGTACAGGAGAGAGGTGGGGTTATGCTTGAATCTGTGAAATTAAATACGGTACTATGAACATACAAATAAGATGAATACATGACTTGATCTCGTGATGCAAACATGAGATGGAGACAATATAACCACATCCCTCGCACTCATATGCACTTTCGTCACATCTCTCAACATAGTGGAAATGACATTTTATACGCTAATAAAAATAGACAAGTTCCGATTATGAAATAAAGTCAACGTTAGAAGAACTTTGAAATGTAATATATTTTAATAGTTAAAAAAACAGAAAGATATTATTGACACGATACAAAGAAATAATACATATATGTGTGTGAAATTTCATAATTGAAGTACACGAGTCTTGAGGGATCATGTAATAGTATGATATCTTTTGGGAAGAAAAGGCTATTGATCCCTTTAAAAATAGGAGTTCATCTTTGTTTTATAATTACCAAGTAACTCAAACTCAATCGTTGCAGAATAACTAGGAAGAGATCTTAACATCTGGCATGGCTTGCTCACCCTCTTTGCCTGGTCTAAGTTCCTTTTTTTTTTTTATGTACCATCTTGCTTGTGAAAAACATGTAAACCAAAAACTCCATAAATAAAACATATAGTTTATTATGAAATCATTTGTCAGAGAAGTATAATTTACTTGTTTTTGGTTAAAGGACATGATTGCTTTTTCTTTTTTGTCTAATAACAAAATGTTCGAGACTTTTTAAAACTCGACTGATCTAAATCGGGTAAAAGCAAATTCCACTCCTCATTCCGTCCACACAGAGCAAATTAGGTCTATGCATCCTATTTTACATCCTAATAAATAGTACAACAAAATTTGTAAGCTAGAAATTGCGAAGAAGTAGGTGTCTCTATTTTGCTTCTGCTTTTAATTTTTATACACAAGATTTGGACTAGCTTGAGTATCAAGATGAATCTGTTAAGTTAGAAGTTAAAATTCAATGAAATTTTTTATTATTATTTACAGACCCTTATAGCTCGCTTCATCATGAAAATTCAACCCTGCTCGATCAAAATTAATCAAGAATACATGTTCATGGCAAACGTAAGAAGACTAGAAATGTATGGCATGTCACGAATAGGCTAGTAGCCAAAAATCCTGCGAATATCTCATGCGTGCATATAAAGATTGGGAATCTAGTGTGGCTGTCACCCACCTAATTGCTTCCCTAGACAATCGACCGAATCCCATCAATTATATTTCTAATATTATTCAGAATCTGACGAAAAAAATTGATTATAAACACTAGCCACGATCAAACACCCGCCAATCTTGCAGTCAACGGAACGTAATTGGTCCAATGTTAAACTCGATTGTTCCACGCTATCTGATAATGCAGAAGCACCAATCCCAATCAACTGTTGTCTGTTGATGAGATGTATTCTGGATTAATTAGGAATGCTAACCCAGGTTTACCGCAAGCAATTGTTGCTTCTGCAGCAAATCCTTTTCTTCCCCAATGTCTGGAGTCCGTGGAACGTGATTGGCACAAGCCTGACTCAATGGTTCCAGGCTGTTCGATGATGCACGCTTTGAAAAGAGTGAAATCAGAGGTTGGAAGGCCAATAGTGCCCCCTAAGACTAAGATATTACAAAACTCGACAAGTTTCCAAGCTCTTAATCAATTGGACTGAGTATGTCAAAGCGGATTCTCATACGATGACAAAGTCAGAACCAAGACATAGCGTCACGTCATCTTGCTCACAAATATAAAAAATAAAATAAACCCGCCGGACTAATTGGTTAATTGCTAATTTGCTTTGCACCATAGACCTCTTCTTGTGCTTCAGCTGACCTGACCTTTGAACATCCCCGCAGGCTCAAATTGGCAAGTGCCAAATGGCTCAATAAAAGGGTTGCATTTCAACGAAAATGCATGGAACCCCAGCTTTTATAATGTACCAATTGAAACAGTAGAGCCTACCCAAGTACGTATCGACCCAATCAATAGGAAAAATACCCAATCGGGATCAAAAGGAAGCTCGCACGTTTTCGTCGCTAGGGTCAAATCGACCGATCATGTCCAACCAAGGATTACAAAAACCAGAGGCTGTCCAAGTGTATAAGTCCATATGTGAGTTGAAGTACGATTCATCACCCAGCTTCTCGCCTCTCTCTCTCTCTCTCTCTCTCTCTCTCTCTCTCTCTCTCTCTCCGTAGCATTTGCGTTTGTATTTGCCTTCATTCTCCAGAGGATTCTCTTTCTCTCAGTCATATAGGGTGAGTTATATTCAAGTGCAAGTTCATCAACTGGATTCACTGGCTAAGGTTAATATCGATCTTGCTCTATTCTCCAAGTGCAAATATTGCTAGGGGTGTCATTCGGGTGGGGTTGAGTCTATTCAGTTCGACAACATATACGAAGTATGATTAAGTTTTGGTTTCTATAATTGGGGTTTAAGTTATCGCCATCGGAGCACAGTAGCCTTGCCAGGCACCTACTTTTAGCAAATATTGAGATAGGCTATAATTTCCCTCTAAAAGCCTTCTGATTTGTAAGTTACAAGTTGTGGACACCATTCAAATGCAAAATTAACTAAACGCAATGACAATGATGTCCACGACTATGCAACCCAATAATCAAAAGGATGGTTGCTTATGGAGATTCCATCAGCTACGTAGTTAATGACAGATTGATTAGTGTTCAACATATGTGGTCGAGATTGAACCAAAATTTGATGCATATCAATAGACTTATTGGGGTTGGGAAAATATTGAATATCGACAACTGACATGTATCATCACAATGTGTGCGGCTTCAATCTTCCTGCTTTAATGTCTTTTTCAGTGAAGACGAAGATCAACGAAGAATGGAGATCAAGTTATTGCTCATGCTGGTCTCTGTTGCGAGCTTCTTAAGTCAAGGTACATCAAAGCACAAAGCCCCGCCACCACCGGTCACGGAGGCAGCCCTTCATGAAATAGCGGCTTCACTGGACATGTTCGTGGACGAACTCCCTCGAATGCCCAGGCTCTATGGTTACTCCACTCGTGAAGGTTCGCATCTCCCTGGAAATCTCACCATTGGCATGTACAAGAAGAAATGGGTAAGCGTTAGTCTCATTTTCCTTTCGAGTTTTATTAACAGAAGGAGATTTGTTAGCTTGATGACATCCGAAGGCAATACCAATTTCTTTCAGCCGTATGCCATGCGCTATTAAGGAACATTAACTATTGACCGGAGCTTGCCAAACTTATAATTTGAATAGATATTAATAAGTAATACAGTTAGTCTGTCACATTCTCATTGTTAATCGATTTTACAAATAGATATTCAATAAGTAACAGAGTAACTTACGCATTTTTTCATTTTATATGTCTCTTTGCAGAAATTTCATCGAGATTTGCCGGCCACTACTGTGTTTGCCTATGGGACAAATGCTGCAACTGCGACCGTGCCCGGTCCAACCATTGAAGCACTCCAAGGCGTCCCAACTTCGGTGACGTGGCTCAATTTCCTCCCTAAATCCCACATCCTCCCGTGGGACGCAACCATTCCCACGGCCATCCCCAAGCACGGTGGCGTCCCGACGGTCGTCCATCTCCACGGTGGCGTCCACCCTCCGGACTCGGATGGTAGCACTTTCGCGTGGTTCACCTCGCATTTCCACGAGACCGGTCCAAAGTGGACCCGCAAGACCTACACATACCCTAACGTGCAACACGCCGGAAATCTTTGGTACCATGACCACGCGCTCGGCCTGACACGAGTCAACCTCCTGGCCGGTCTGATTGGTGCCTACGTAATCCGCGACCCGGCGTTGGACGCGAAGCTTGATCTCCCATCGGGGCCTGATTTCGACCGGCATCTAATGGTGTTCGACCGGAGTTTCACCAAGGACGGATCGCTGTACATGAATTCCACCGGAGATAACCCCAGCATCCACCCGCAGTGGCAGCCTGAGTACTTTGGCGATGCCATCATGGTCAACGGCAAGGCCTGGCCGTACCTCAAGGTCCAACGTAGAAAATACAGATTCCGCATAATCAACACCTCTAACGCGCGATACTACAAGTTCTCGTTGACCGGCGGCTTATCATTTATCATGGTTGCTGCCGATTCATCCTATCTGCCATCGCCGGTGACCACCAAATCGATTCTCTTAGCTCCGTCGGAAACTGCGGACGTCATTATTGACTTCTCCAAGGCAAAGGCGAAAATGGTAATGCTCAAGAACGGCGCTCCGTACCCCTATCCCGACGGCAGTTTGGTTGACAAGCTGAATGGAGAGGTGATGAAGTTCGTGGTATCATCGGGAAACCCTGACCCGCCGGACAGATCCCGTGTACCCCCATCTTTGAAGGTCTACTCAACGACCCAAAAACCAACTGCTCAGAGGTATTCGCTTAAATTGTCTTGCATGTCGATGCATGGATTGATCGAATGGGTTTCTTACACGCTTAAAGAACCATTGTTATTTCCTTAATCAGTCGATCAATTGATCAAATGCTCCTATTGCAGGTACATAGTGCTGTATGAATATCTGAGCGCAACCGGAGATCCGACCCATCTGTACATAAACGGGAAGAGACCGACGGATCCGGCAACTGAGACGCCAAAAACCGGAAGCACCGAGATATGGGAGGTGATCAACTTGACAGAGGACAACCACCCACTGCACATTCACCTTGCGTCATTTCAAGCGATCAAAGTGCAAGAACTATTGGAATTGGAAAGTTTCAAGTCGTGCATGACCAAGAAGAACGATGCGATCGCATGCAACGTGAGGGGCCATGCAAAGGGAAAGTTGCTCAAGATACCTTCATATGAGAAAACATGGAAAAACGTGGTAAAGATGGAGCCCGGGTACCAAACAACGATCGTGGTCAAGTTCAACTTGATCGAGAATGACGCGCCCTATCCATTCAATGCCACTACGGAACCTTACTACGTGTATCATTGTCATGTAAGACTTAGACAACTTTTTCTCACTACTTGCCTTATTTTGATAATACATAATCGGAAATATATGTCGACGTAGAGAAAAACTAACTGCATTGTGTTCGAAACCATAATGCAGATTCTCGATCATGAAGATAATGCCATGATCCGTCCATTGAAGCTAGTTGCTTGAAGAAGCTAGTTGTTTGATGGACAAGACTCATTCGAAGATGATATGATTTCAAGATTGTTATTGCTAGATATGATACGGAGTTTCTCCATGTTATCTTTGATTTTCTATATCTCTCTTCATTGTGCGTATGTCTCGATTAATTGTGCATTTCATTGATAGTATATTATTGTAATTGATATTGTAATATCTCGCTAATAATCATTCATAAATATCTCATAAATACTTCATCTTGTACATATGGTATCCGAGCTATTTTGTCCCGCTCTCGATGGCATTCATAGCATCGTCTTAAGCGTTGATTTGTCATTTTACATTGTTTCTTTCCAAAAACCAAAATAACCATCAAAATCGTCGCTCTCACACGACCCAAATCCTGAAGTCCTGCCAAATTCCACCGTCATATGTGCCTCCACATGTCATTGCATCAATTAAGAGATTCTCAATATTTTCCTTAATTCTTCATATCTCCCATTTCTACTATCATTATTAGTCCCTCAAAATGAATTCATATGTTACATAAATTTCTTGTTCATTCTTTTGTCGAAAGATGTCAATTTGATGATTTAAGAAGTGTGATCAAATAAATATTTTTGCTTCAGTTGCTATGCCGTAAGTGTTAACCCCTTCGAGGGAAGAATATAGAAATAGTGAAGCAAAGTTGTTAAGCTATTATTAGACCTATCAAAATAGGTCATAAACATATTTCTTAACTTGTATTTGATAGGATGAGTCATTATATGAGTTAGCTATATTTGTTAAATGAGTTGACCAAGTCCAAAAAATGGATGTTAAATAAATTCACAATAAATCCAAATCAAATTCACATTTATGATTCTATATTCACCCCATATGAAAAACAATGACTCCTCATATGTTTCAAGTTCAAAAAGGCCTTTGTAAATCGGAAAAAAGGCCCGACTTCACCTTTATGAAAAATATCAAGATGGCTTTTTTTTTTCTCTCATATTTCTTATTTTTATTAGTCTTGTGAATTTCACCAACTAGTTATCGAAGTATATCTTCCTTAGTTGCATTGGCATTGATACTTTTATGTAATATTCTAATCTTACTTCTTGTCATTGCATAAAATTTTTTTTCATAAAACTCTTTTCAATAACTTATATTCCATTTAACTAAAATTCCAATCCCTCCACATAATTTGCTGATTTTTTTTATATAAGTTCACTGTCAAGTACTAACTTTTTATCATTCTTCATTATGAATCAATACAAAAATTGAAAACTCTATGCAATGTTAAAAGCCAATTCTTTAGTATCTTATAGTCAAATAACCATTTTATTCAAATAACATACGCATGAAGAGATTAAAGTAAGTTAACTAGGTGGATACATATTTTCCTAAATTAGATTATATGTGGAAGTATTTTAGTAAATGGGTCGAATACAAGTCACTAAATTTATATTTCATATAAATGGATTAAAATTAGTTAAACGAATCAATTTAAGTCGAATAACTTTTTACTCGACCCAAACCCGACCTAACTCATCTATTTGATGACCCTAGCTTTGATATCTAATTTACATCATTTATTGATGGTTCAAAACTCTGGTTTCTATCTATTCTTTTTTTTCTTCCTTATATTGGTCAAGAGGTTGATGTGGGATATTATTCTTTGTCATTGTATGCCATTGGAACATTCTTATACCTCATCGATTATTTGACCACACATCTCTAGGATTTTCTATCAAAAGCAAACACTGCAACGTGCCAATTTTGCCTTTATCACCTCCCCAAGAAAATAATAACTTGTTAACTCTCTTATTTTTGTTTATTGAAATTTAATCCAAGCGCATGCATACAGTTAAAAAGTCCAAACTTATAGGTGAAGGGAAATTGTATGTATATAAAGAACACATAAACCTCATACTCATGCAATGTAGAACACTTCATCACCCTCCCTTATGTGCAAGCCATTTTACAAGCGACATGAAAGTTGAAGAATGAAAAAATTTAGGAGCTTTGATATCCTACAAGAAAATCTAATGTAACATATAAAACATATCTAAATTAACGTGACATGTAATTTTTAATTAAATTAATCTAGCTGACGTGCAATTAATCTTGTCGGGATTAACCCAACATATATCGGAAAATCATATGAATGTGAATCTCTCTTCCCTTTTTTTTTTCAAGTGCATGTCAGATTACCAAAAGAGAGAGCGCCCACTTCATCTTTGTGACAGAGCTCCTTTAATACGTAAAGGAGGCGATCTTCTCAAGGAAAAGGCGGGTCTTTCTTTCCTCCTTTAGAATATTTGCATAGCACAATAATATATTTCCTCACAAGCGCAACAATAAATTTCCCTTCTTTTGGCCGGGAGTACATCTTCTAATGACCTGCCCATATTTCTTTTCCTCTCAATCCTTTTTTACCGAATAAGCTCACGGCAGAGGATTATCACCTTCTTTTTGACTTGTTTCCCTCTCTCTCTCTCTCTCTCTCTCTCTCTCTCTCTCTCTCTCTCTCTCTCTCTCTCTCTCTCTGAATGAGCAAATAGCGGTCTAATTGTTTTCCTTCAGCGTTTAGAATGGGAAAGGCCACAATCTTTTCTTCATAAGAATTTCGGCTCCCAAATACTTACCAATTGTGAATTTCAGCCATCATACTCACTGGCCTGCCCAAAGATTTAACTACGGGCTTAGTCCAGTCGATATAATTAAGTTCAAACCCATTCTCTCAAAATCCATCCGACTCATGTCGGATAAATATGTGATCTTATGTACTTATCCATATGCAAAATATCTCTAAAAACTATATGCTATGCAACATAATTATATTATGTTTGTGTAGGAGCTAAATATTAATTTTAAATTTTTCATGCAATTAGTTACAAGTAGAGTCAAAATATATGTGTCAATAGCTACTTCTCTTTGAATTCTCTTTGAAGATAAGCTCGTGAATACTGCATTCAAAGACAAATCAAGACCTAAATTTTGATTATGCACATGCAATGAATGGTGTTTTAATGCAATAAGATAAAAACGTACATGAAGTCACTTGCCAGTGAGTGCAATAAGGTAGCTCAAGGCATGAAACAAACTCCAGTTCACTCAACAAATATTTAGATTTTGTCTCGGATTACTTAAAAAGTGTAAATTTTCTTAGACAAAATACGCTTATGGAATTGCCTAGATCCAGACTAAAATGAACGTATAACCAAGGAAGAATGAAAAATGCTCATATCCAGAATGAGGATTTTAAAGGAGGGATTCGAGACATCTGGGTGTGGGGTGAGATTTCAAGAATTGAGGAAATCAACCAATAGATGCTCAATATTAGGTGAGACAAATATTGAATTAAACAACCCGAAATACCTAGATCCAAACTAAGATATAATAAGAAAGAAATCGAAAAAATTCATATCCAAAATGAAATGTTTAACAAATAGAGTCAACACTACATTTATCAAATTTGAAAAAGAGTTTGAAGTAATGGTTTGATCCTCTTTTTTCTTTTTTCTCAAACCAAGAGATTCATTAATCGGGATCCTAATGTGCATAAATACAAATGGTCCAATGGGAACAAGAATTTTCATGAACATTTCAGTACTAAGCAGAAGAGCTATTTTCAAGTAGTCTTCGATCGTGGGTCTTCGACCACCTCAGTCACTCCGAACGCTCCCGATCCATAACAGTGGTAAGGAGCAGCAAAGAGTGGCAATAGTGGAAGGCATGACCTGGTCGGCTCACGAGCGCAGTGAAGAAAGAGAAATGGTGACGATGGAGGCGCAATGCCGACGGTTGAATCATAGCAACAATCGCGGACGCAGGGGTGGGTTCCAATTCCCTCTCCGCAGCTCTCTATCTCTTCTAAGTATTCTCTGTGTATCTCTTTTTTCTTAATTTTGAATGTCCCATTTCAAGTGTGAGAACATTCCTTTGTAGTTTGCTACGTTAGGGTTAGACTTTCCAATTTTAAACCTTAAGATACACCTTACCTTCAACATTAGGAATCTTCTCATTGTGACAACATTAAACCAAATTGCTCAATTATCCTCAAGTCCAATGGTTTTAAACTTGGCATTATCCAATGTAAATATCAGTGCTCATAATGTTTATAGGCTTTGCCGAATTTTCTCTCATGGTGAGCTTAGTCCAACTAGCTAAATTAAACTCAGAACCCCCTCACGCCAATCCATTAGTTTTAATGATACTATATGGGTTTATTACCAGTAAAACTCCTATCAACTCTACACGGTTTAGTCAATAACTATGTTTTGGAACCAGGGTCAATCCCTAATTTTCACTGCAACGAAAGACTAAATGGTTCATCAAAATTTAAGTGTAAACAACAGAATTTCACTTAAAACAAGCCAGATTTCTGTCAGAATGTTTAACTAGTGAACATTTACATATCGATTTTAAATTTTAGAATAATTGGTTGTGATCTCAAATAAAATCTCACAATATTAATGCTTCAATGAACCTTTCCCGCTTCCAACACACTGAGCTGTTTAATTATATGATAGCTTTTTTATAAAATGTTGAATAATGGAGTTCATTGAAGAATCATAGACTATTCATACCTAGTGAACGACTTGGACCCCTCTACGTACAAAGCCATTCAGGGCAAGACATATCTAATCGCATTAAAATTATTTTATTGGAGCTCCCAAAGGTGAATACATTATTGTCAACGATGTTTAGCAACCTAACCTTGAAACTTCTATGTTCAATTAGGCCTACATGAACTAGATAAGTTGATTTAGGTACGAAGACATAATTTGAACAACTACCCAAACTTGCATTGTCTTTTGCTTCTTCTTCTTCTTCCTCCTTATTTTTTTGCCTCCGTGGAGGCCAACGACAGGACAACCACCCCCACGTCATGCGACGAAAATCAAATTGTAAAAAATAAAATTGCGTTTAATTTCTCTTTAAAGCATGTTATAATTAAAAATGAGACAAAAAATTCATAATTTTGAATTATGATATTAACATTAGATCCACCTATGGCACATCAAATCTTTTACACATTTACCGTGGAATGAGTGACATGTGTGTTCAAAGCTAGTTTTGTAGTGAAATCGCTTCACTTGTCAATTATTTAAAAATGACTAATAAAAATCCCGAATTCTATCCACATGAATTGAAGGAATTTGACTTCCCAGCAATCCAACAAGGCAACACCTATTTCTTTAAGACAATGATTCAAATTTCTGGTCGTGACGCACATTGGACTTGATAATTAGGCTGGGTTTGGTAAAGAAATTGGAAGATGTCCTGATGAGAGTGTTGAAGATGATCAAATTATTTGGACATTGAAAAATCCAACATCCAAATTACTTTTAATTAGGATATAAGCTTACCAAGCTCAATTATTTCATTATTGTTCTGTATATTGTGTGGACAAACGAAAAGGAACCATACCCAATTCGGGGCTTAATCAGTATAATCTTTATCATTTACCCAACTAAATGAATTATGAAGGTAAAATTTCAAAAATCTTTCCCAACTTATATATTAAGAAGCTTAATTAACATGTTAAATGAACACAGTCCAAAGTTTAAGCACTCTAACAATTCAAATACTGCGAACTCCTCCACGCACGTTAGAAAGTACTTCATGTGATGATCACACCACGTCATAATGACACGTGTGAAAAAACCGGTCAATGGAAAGGAGATTTCTTACGTTCGAAAATAAAATCAGTCGGGATGCATGTTATGCAGGCGATATGATTGTTGATTGATGCTTCGTTAGTAATGGGAGACACACCTGTAATTTTTTCATCATTTTATAGGCCATGATCTGTTCCAAAGACTAAACCGTGAAAATCCAATTGAAAATGGGAAGATTAATAAAGGACGACAGATGTCAATCATATCTTTGCGTGTGTTGTTTCATGGAAAAAGACTTCAGGCGACCTAACATGCAATTTTAAATACGTGTGTGCAGACAAAACGTTATAAGTTGGGTCCAAATTCAAATAAACACGGTTGCTTAGTTGCTCTAGTTAGTGCTAAAGCGAGAAATTTACTTAATCAGTTCTAAATATATTATGCAGACATTAAATCAATCCTAAACTTTCCAAACTTATCAATTTAGGCATAAATTTTGTCGAAAATTGCTAATGTCATGGTCTAGTCGTCACCGACTGTCCTATGTGATACGCAGCCACATTAGTGATTTCTTACAAAAGTTGACTAAAACGATTACCTTAAACTTTCGCACAAAGGGATATGACTAAATTGATAAAATTGAGAAGTTTGTAACTAAATTGGCATCCATTGATTTGGGATTAATTGGACAATTTCCTCATGTCCAAGCTTGGCTAGGTCGTCCAATGATGAAAACACGTTCAGATGCAATGTGAATTGCCTAGGAAAATAAAATACAGTGTCGTATGAAAGTTAGCGTGAGGAAGTCAACTGCGAATCGAATTGTCGACAAAGAGGATTGAACAGAGAAAACGTGCCATCTTTCATGTCCTTTGCGAGCTTATCGCGGGGTCCTCTTGCGAAGAGAGAATAATCTCATGTCACGCTTAAACGACAGACGAATAATGCACGTATCCTGTGTTTTTATCCCCATCATGCCCCTACACTGTTCAACTAAATGTATAAACTAAAAGAAAAGAGGTTGTCCAACAACATTTGATTGAGTGCTGGAATAAAGGGTAATTAATTCACTTATCGGAGAAAAAGGACTTATATTTAGAAATTCGACGCTGCAATTAATTTAAAAATTGCATCGACCTTCTGGATAGAATCAAGAATACCTGTACTTCCCGTTTATGCCTTTAAAGGGTTTTAAATCACTCCCCTATAGAAATTTTTATGAAATTTATATACGTATAGTCTCCTCCTACATGATAATTCAAACTTTTATCTTGAAAGTTTAAACAGCCATTATATTTCCATCGACACATAGAAAATATGGCCTTATCAAGTCTTCTAAGACAAAACGTATTTGTTAGAGGAAACACGAGAGTGGCTTCCAAAGTCTTCATCTCGGAGCCCACTTTTGTCCTCTCCCTCCTTGTACAGCGCACCTTCAACTCTTCCAGAAGATCAGATCATGACCCACAAGAGCCAAGCCAATGCAATTCATGTCAGCTTCCTCATAATAAACCAAGAAAATCTGTGGAGAGCCCAAAAACCCGATGGCTGATGGCAACTTAATTTCTTTGTTATATGCAAATATGTGCCCTAAAAGCTAAGAGCATAGGACCCAAGAGACATTTCATTGCCGTAAAGACAAACTGTAGTCGAAGACGAACTTTGAAAGATTGTGAAAATTCACAATCTTTTCCACAAGATTCTGACCATGATGAGATGAGAGAGAGAGAGAGAGAGAACCGAGCAATGGGATGGTTGTTGGGTCCAGCTCACAAAACATCCAACAATGTCCAAACATGATAATAATGGAAAAGAAGATTCTATCTTCGTTATAGTATTTAAAGGATGTGAGAGTTTAATTCATTTCCATCACAAAGCTTGTGCCGAGCACACGCCTAGCTCCTCCTCCTCCTCCTCCTCCTCCTCCTCCTCCTCCTCTCATTTGCGTGTTCTTTCTTGGTCCCCGTCTCCATCACAAAGGCAAGGACTCAAGTTTTAAACGTTAATATCACGAGCCTACGAACGCATACTCTTCCAGTGATTACTCATCTATATTGCCCTCGTATTGCATGAAAGCACAGCGCCATGGTCGTGTCTATAGGCTAACGCCTACGCCCTGAACACCTATCACTTCATATATTCATTTACGGATGCCTGCATACATATAAAATAGCTCTTACTGTGTAGCTAGACCTAGGTTCGAAAAAACTATCTACCCACACGTAGCATTAGATAGATAATAGCAGTGCATGTTTCTGTGTCGTTTATTGCTGATTGAACCCTAATCACAGAACAGTTAATTTGTTAAGCATCACATGCTTATTACAATGGTTTCGATGATAGAAAATTTGACATTGTTGTAGGATAAGTTTTGGGCCGATCAGCTGCATGACGAACACTAAACTTATGCACGGGGCTATCCTAATTGTCCTAAGTTGCATCGCCGCAACAAGCAATGCACAAAGTCCGGCCGTGACTGATGCGGCTCTCTTGCAAGTGGCCACTTCTCTCCAGATGTTCGTAGACGAGCTCCCCCAACTGCCCAAGCTATATGGATACACCACCGTTAACGGCGTCCCCAAGTCAACCACTTTGACAATTGGCATGTATAAAACCTCGTGGGTACGTCTATTAGTCGGTCCAGCCATATGTTGATAGCATGCTCCTTGAGACAGCTACAGCTTCATAGAGATTCTATACACATCATCTACACATTAATTACCAATTGATTCATACCTTGTTTGGTTTTTAACAGAAATTCCATCGGGACTTGCCGGCCACTACTGTTTTTGCCTTCGGTACGTCGGCGGCAACGGCCACTGTCCCCGGACCCCAGATTGAGGCGCTCCAGGGCGTGCCCACGCTTGTGACATGGCAAAATCACCTCCCCCAGTCCCACATACTCCCATGGGACCCGACCATCCCGACCGCCATACCGAAGAAAGGGGGTGTCCCGACCGTCATCCACCTCCACGGCGGGATCATCCCGCCTCAGTCGGACGGCCACACCAACGCTTGGTTTACCGCGGATTTTGCTGAGACCGGGCCAACCTGGTCCCAGTCGACGTACACTTACCCAAATGCACAGCATGCCGGCAACCTCTGGTACCACGATCATGCCTTGGGTCTGACCCGTATCAACCTCCTGGCCGGCCTGATTGGCCCATACATCATCCGGAACACCGCCCTCGACGCAAAGCTGAAGCTTCCTCTGGGCCCACAGTATGACCGGGTCCTAATGATCTTCGATCGGAGCTTCAACACTGACGGCTCGCTGTACATGAACTCCACCGGAAATAACCCCACCATCCACCCTCAGTGGCAGCCGGAGTACTTCGGCGACGCCATCATTGTCAACGGCAAGGCGTGGCCTTACCTCCAGGTCAAACGTAGAAAGTACAGATTTCGTATAATCAACCCTTCTAACGCGAGATACTTCCGCTTCTCATTGACGAACAACTTGAACTTCGATCAAATCGGGTCGGACGCATCCTACCTGCCCAACCCGGTGACCACGCAGTCCATCCTCCTAGCTCCCTCCGAAGGTGCTGACGTGGTCATTGACTTTTCCATGGCGACCGCTAACGAGTCCATTTTGACCAACGACGCTCCGTACCCGTACCCGACTGGCAGCCCCGTGGATCAGCTGAACAGTAAGATCATGAAGTTCATCATCCAACCCGGGTCTCCGAACCCGCCTGATGACTCGGAGGTACCACCGAAGTTGAAACCATACCCAACGGCCACAACCGCCAAGGCCACAAGGACCAGGTACATAACCCTCTATGAGTCCCAAAGTGCAGCAGGGACTTCGACCCGTTTGTACATAAATGGGTTGAGGTTCGAGGACCCGGTGACCGAGACCCCGAAAGTCGGGACCGAGGAGATCTGGGAAGTGATCAACCTGACAGGCGATAACCACCCGTTTCATATGCATTTGGCGCAAGTCCAGGCTGTGAAGGTCCAGCAACTGGTGGATCTGGCGGGGTTCACTTCATGCATGACCCGATCGAACGACCCCGTCGTATGCAACATCACGAGCCACGCGACGGGGCCATTGGCAGATGTGCCTGTGACGGAGAGGACTTGGAAGAACGTGGTGAAGATAGCACCGGGATATAAGACGACACTTGTGGTTCAATTTTATGTGATCGACGATGGTTATGCACCATATCCATTTGATGCTACTGCAGAACCGGGTTATGTATATCACTGTCACGTAAGCTTATATTATAAGAAATTTTTTTTATTTACTAATATATGATCTTTCGGTTAGTTTTAGTATGTCGTTGTTTTCAATCTTCTGACTGAATAATATTATGCAGATACTTGATCACGAGGATAATTCTATGATACGACCGATGAAGTTGGTCACTCATTGACCGATGATTCAAAAGCAATTCATGTCTAAGTAGTATGTATTCATGCAATAATTGAGACGGAGGTAGTAGATGTACTTGTGAGTCAATGATTTGTAATTGTGATGATGTAATTGCTCAAATAAAGAAGTGAAGAGTGTGCATTTTTTTCAGGACAGTGTACTACATTTTATGTCAAGAAGCAATGTATTTGCTCTCTCTCTCTCTCTCTCTCTCTCTCTCTCTCTCTCTCTCTCTCTCTCTCTCTCTCTCTCTCTCTCTCACCAACCAAAAAAAAGATAAATTAAAAATCAAAATAATAGACAAAATCATCATAATTATAATATAAAAAGCTTTCAAGAACCTCAAATTATATCACTGTACTATACTTACTTAAGTTTCTTGTGACATCAAAAATCTCAAATTTGTACTTGTGTAATACATTTACCCTACAACAACATTATACCAATGAGTATAATTAAAAATCTTCGATCATGAATGGCAAAAGGCAAACTATGTTAACATGGCGCCTATGTAGCTTAAGTGAAACAAAAAGACATCATTTTTGCTAAAAATATCATCTGACTGAACCTCGATGACTTTTGATGTCATAAGTAAAAATTTGGGATTAATGTATCATAATGAGAATAATTTGGAGTTCTTTTATTTTGCGAAAGAAAAAAAATAGAGCAAATGTATCACATCAAATATAATTTGAGGTTTTCTATGGTTTTTTCCTCAATTAGAATTTGCAAACTACTAAACATTCCGTTTGTGGGTTTCTTAAGTGAATACTTAAATTGCACTAGTTAATTAATTTAACTAAATTTTAACTCTTGGCGTCTTCACATGATTGTTACCCTTTTCTTCCCCTTTTTCGCGTCATGTCCCACTGAGTTTTGACGTGTAGACGTTGAAGATGGTGCCCTTCGAATGCGGAGATTCAAATTCTGGAAGTGGACTTTTAATGAAAGTAATTAATGATCAACATGGGTGCTATAGCTGGGAAAGTGCAATCTGCAAAGTCAGAGGAACATGTCAAATTCGGGATGAGAAGAAGTGTCCATGGTTTTGCAAATTTTTTCAAGGATTTCATTGTAGAAGTGTATTTAAACGAAGGATTAGTTTGTTTGATGAAGAATCATATGTAGAGAATTGTTTTGGGTTTTTTGGCATTTAGACGAGAGAAGGTTAGTTCATCATCAGAAAGCTATTTCCACTAACCAAAAGTAACAAGTTTAAATTGAGGAAAACAACTTCCTAATATGGCAAGTAGATGTTTAGCGACCAATGATCAATAATTGTGTTACAATTGGGGAAAAACCACTTATAAATTTTGAAATTCATGATAAGAAGGAATTGTAAAATTTTGCGAGACTGCTAGTTTAATGCATGTTTTAGTATGTAAATTTTCTAATATTGATCCTTACTCATGGATGGAGGTAAATAAGATGAAACACAAGACCTCATGTTCTAATAAGATGTCAATTTTGTGAGACTATTGCCGAAAGTTCTCGAATTTAAATATATAGATAAATGTACGGTTTAATGTGTAAATATTTTAACAGAAGTGTCCATGACTTTGCAAAAATTCCTTGAAGGATTTTGTAATGGGATTGTATTTAGATGACATTGAAAGTTCTACCATATTATATTAACTGTTTTCGCAATATGAATATTACATACTTGAGAAATCACATCACTAATCACACTCAAAGAAGTGCCTCTAGGCACTCATTCACATAACATCTTTGTCAAACACACACATGCACATAGAGATTACGTCCTTGCTAAGCACTTGGTGTAACAGCCGCGTTTTGGACCGGGTTCGTGTTTACGGCCTCGAGGAATTTTCGGGGAAATTTTATAATTTCCTTCTAATTTCGTGAAAATCGTGAAAGGCTCTTGGATTATTGAATTTGGTTGTTAAGAATTTTATTCGGGCCCAAAATGTCAAAATTTTAGTGTTGGGAAAGTTTGGTGAATTTTAAAAAAATTTCCCGAATTTTTATGAATTATTAAAGCAATTTTCCAATTTTCAGAAATTAAAATATTATTATTTTATTAAATTTCCGAACCGGCCAGCGAACCAGCCGGTCCAACCGCGCGAACCGGGCGGTCCGACCGGGTCGGACCGGACGCCACGCGCCGTGCACGCGCGCGGCTCTCTCCCTCTCTCCTTCTCTCTCCTTCTCAGCGGCATTTCGGCGAACAGTTGATGTGCGCCCATCAACTGTTGCAACCGTCGCCTCAACGGTCGCCTCGCCGCTGCCGCCACCCACCCCTCGTTCTTAAGGGATGGCCGGAGTGATGTGGAGCCAATGGGGGACCTCCACGTGGCGCCAGCGAGCTGATTTTCAGCTCTCCCTCAACCACTCCCCTGCGGTATACACCGAGCTCCACCCCCACTTTCGACTCACGCCATTCTCAACTCAGATCTCCTCTCGCCTCGCCGTTGGTGTCGTTGGGAAACCTGCAACGCCGCCTTCACAACGCCACCCACCGCCGCCCTCGGTTCCGTCGGAGTCACCACCGACAGCCCCCGAAAGGAGGCTCCACGGTTCGAGTTTTCTGGAAAATGTTCCAGAAAACTGCAGCCCAACCCGGTGAGTCCTCTCGGCTCAGAGCTCCTTAGCTGGATTGGTTGCCACCAATCGATCCCTTGACGTCCCCACACTCTGTTTACGGCTTTTGTTTCGTTCGATTTGGTCTAGATCGGAGTGGAGTTGGCTCTTTTCGAGGTGAGCTCAAACCGAGCTCGCCGGAGTCCTAGCCGTCACTACCGCCGTTCCAGCCACTCCCACGTGACGCCGTTGGCACTGTTGGACTCACGCTGGTCCGGTGAGTAAAACTCCTAACCACCCTTCGTTCGGTTTGGCCTAGAATCGACGGATCAAAGCTCAAAACCCTAACCCCTTCTCTGGAACTCTAGATTCCGAGCCGTCAACTTCGTGGTCGGATTTCTCACTATTCCGACCACCTCAGCCCTCGCCACCGCCACCGTTAGACCACCGCCGCCACCTCAACCCTAACCCCTTCAGAGGACGGAGAACGGCGGCCAAACCCGAGATGTCCCGACGACCCGACACACGACCCGGATAGCTTGAACCTGGTCCTGCAAGCTTCGTCGGAGCCGTCGCCATCGCCGGAGGCCAATCAACAGACCGGGCAACTAGGCCCAGCAAGCCGGCCCAGCGACCCGACCCGGGACCAGCCCAGGCCAGGCAGCTCGGCCCAGTGAGCCAAGACCAGCCGCGAGGCCCAGCAGCCGGCCCAGCCCAGCCAAGGCGGCCCGAGAGAGAAAGAAGGAAAGAAAAAAAAGGAGAAAAGAAAAGAAAGAAAAGAAAAAAAAAGAAAGAAAGAAGAAAAAGAAAAGAAAAGAAAGGGCAGGTGAAAAAAAAAAGAAGTTATTTTTCTCATGGCCATCAGTAGGTGTCTGGTTCAGCAAGGTGGAAGCCAAGAGACTCACAAGTGAGTGGGCTCTAAACCTTTATTAGGCACATTTACTGCTTTAGTAGAAAATAGTTAGAATGGCTAGAATTCCTAGAATTCCTAGGATTTAGGATTCGATTGATTGCTTGATTAGTCGGATAGAACGGTTAGTTTGGCTGACGATGATTCAATTCGTGACGGGACTCGCTTGACGCGAGACGTATTTCAAGGCCATTGATTGGCATGTTGAAGTGCCAAAGGCACGGATTTTGTGAAAGTTGAGAAATTCAACTTTGGTGTGACTTTGGTTGTGGTACGAATGAGGGGGCTCATCAGGGACGGCCACGTACCTCACGGAAAGTTAGTTCGATTAATTGTTCCCATAGATTAGTTTAATTCACAATTTAATTATTAGTCTTGCCATTTATTTATTAATTACGATTATGTCTTTTACTAGCATTGCCTTGGAATTAATTTAGCTGTTAATCTATTTATTAGTCCTATGTTTTAATTATTAGCACTTTACATTAATTACTGTTCTATTTAATTATCGTCAATTATGATATTGAGTTAATTAGCTGATGCGGACAAAGTAGATTGATGAGTAGGGTGTGTCCAACTAGTACTCAATTAAACCCCTTAGCAGTATAGTTTGTCTTGGCTGACTAGACTTAGTAACCACGAGCCGGGGAGCCGTTTGAATAGTCTAGCCTTGAGTTGGTTGCACAGTATTGTCGAGACTTGGAGGGAAGTGAGGTGCTAAGTTGTGTTCCCTAGTTAAGGATAGTTGGCCTTTCTATCTAGAGACCGAGAGTTGGGAGGGACGCCATAGGGACCCTAGGGCAGGTGTGTTCCTAATCTAGGGTTAGGGTTTATTCACTGAGATACCAAGTATCTCACTCCACCACCCCCACCATCCCAGGACCTAGCTATGGACCCGGAGGAGGAACTCTCAGACTTGGAGGACCCTTTCGAGGAGGAGGAGCTGTTGGAGCAAGAACCTCCCGAGGAGGAGGAGGACTAGGATCAGTTGCCGTTGGAACCTCTGGAGGAGGAGGATCTGGAGGAGGACTTGGAGCCGAAGGCTCCTTTTAGCTCGGACGAGGAGGCAGAAGACCTGGAGGAGGAGATAGGGATGGTTCCTAAACATCCTGTTGATAGAGGGTGTGTGGTTAATAGGGAGGTAAGGGATAGCGGACTTATCGTGGAGACTCAAGAGCAGACAAAGTGGATTTGGAGTATCCCGAAGCAGATCTGGTTTCCGCACCAGCACACGATGGAGTACACCGGTTTCCAAGAAATCAAGATGGAATATCTCACGGAGCGATGCAGAGTACCCTGGGGAGGATACAAGTCTGGTTACGACGACCCCGAGGGAGCCGACGACACGGAGGACGGGACTGTCCTTAATCTAAAACCCCACTTTAGTATAAGGAAGTATTTAGACTCACTTCCGAAGTCGTAGAGCAGTACCCCTCCCTCTTTACCCGCGGTTTTTGGTTCTATAGCTGTGCGGAGGTGAGCACCCTAGACTTTTGATATTTCCCCCAGGTTGGTTTTCTTTTGTAATCAAGGATTTGTGGACACGGTTGAAGCTGTTGTTTATTGAAAGGTACTTGTGAATTCTATCTTGGTTCCTCATGCTGTATTAACTGTGATGTGGTTTGTGACGACGGAGATTAGTTGGGAGGTAATTTAATTTGGATCCTGGAAGTATCGCTACGATCCCGAGAAACCGGAACGTGACACTTGGAAGCTAAATTAATTTTCTCCATAGTGTGAGGGCCAAGTAGAAAATAATAAATTCTCCGTCAGCACGAACCAAACGGATCTGGAATAATCTTGAGACAATATGGTTTGTTTTGTCTTATGTAAATTGAAAATATGGGCAACTTGATATTCTTTAGCTTTCGATTTCAAAAGGGTGCAATGAAAATCTTCGCATCCAATGAACCTTTACTATAGTACGTATCTATATGCTCTATATTTTCCTCACTTGCAAATGAAGTTGACCTATAGCTTAAGAGGGAAAAATAGCCACACACAAAAAGGTGATTTACAAATTCTTTTAAAGGATCAACGACTGAGTATTTTATATCCCTTGTCCGTAGGATTTATATGCTATGATTAGATGTGGCAAAATGGGTCAGAGACCCATATTTTAACCCATATTTGACAATATGGGTCATAAACGGGTTAGCTTCAAATGTTATATGGGTCACTTAATAATTTAATGGGTTTTCAATGGGTCGTAAATGAGTTACCTAATTAATTTTAAGTGTTATTAACAAATCATTTTAGAAATTATTAACAAGTCATTTTTGGGCTATGAAAATCATGATATTTTAGTTATTTAATTTTTTAAAAATAAAACTTTTATTATTTTTATTTTCCTTTTTTTCTTTCCTTTTATTTCTCTATTTTCTCTCTTTCTAAGTTGGTTGCTGACCAAGAGGCAAGGGATAAGCTCACTAAACTCCAGCGACTGGAAGAAGAAGAAAAAAAATATTTTTTTTAAATAAAAATAATTAAAAATTCGAAGAAACAATTGAAAATTAGAAAAATTATCAAATAAATCATGTTGTAATACATTTAAAAAAAAATCACAAAGCAAATTTTATGGACTTGGTTAAATATGGAAGTGTTTGAACAATACGGGTCGAGTCGGGTTTGTGTCAAGTATGGGTCGGGTATGGGTCGCTAAAATTATATTGTATGAAAATGGGTCAAAACGGATTAATATGAGTCAGACCATTTTTTACCCGACCCACCCATTTTACACTCCTGGCTATGCATATCAGAAGATCCAAACCCAAAGCAATATCAAACCTAAAACGTCAAGATTATGGGTGCAAAGAGATCATATATGCATAAAAGAGCACATAAATTCATAGACGGACGATAAAAGATATTATAACAGACCCAATAAAATTATTCAAAGTATGTTGATAAGAAATTTTTATTTGTACCACAATCTCAAGAGTTGGTTCTTTTTTTGGTCAGTACAATTTCAAGAGGTTAAAATAGAGTTTGTTTGGCTTTCATTCTCATATCAATTTAGAAAATTACGGAGAAATTCCATACGAATATAAAACAACGTTAAATTTCCACATGTCTCTATGTTTAGGGGTTTTTTTTGGTCAAAAAACTTTTTATCATATCCTTGTAGCAAAAGTTTGAAAGGACATATTACATCCTTCAGCACAAAGCAAGTTAAAGAGAATTGAAGACAGATTGCTTATCCGCGATCTTGGAAGTGTCTTTGTCCTTTGAGCCTTTGCGGCCCAATCCGCAACTTTGTTTAGGTCTCTAGAGACATGGGCCATATGAATGTTGCTGAATAGCTTTAACTGGCCTTGGGCTTCGCTGATAAGAGCTACCGCTTCCCACCGAACGTGATCAGTGCATGCATAGATTAGATTCAACATATCAAGGCTGTCGGTCTCCATGTGCAGAGACTGGTCACACCTGTCACAAAGGAAATTTAGGGTTTCCAATAGAGCTGTGATTTTCGCTTGAAAAGGTAAGGAAACTCTCAAAGATTTTGCGAAGCCATCGACGAGAAGCCCTCATTCATCTCTGCATATGCATGCCATAGCACCGTCGCCTGTAGCTTGGTCAAAAGAGCCATCAATATTTACCTTCAACACGTCGGGAGGAGGGGGAGTCCATCCCGAGGTTGGAGAACCTATTGGGGTCGCGATACATGGTAAGTTTCTTGACCAGCGTTTGAAATTATCTGCTTCGACGCTGGCTGACTCTATTACATGATGTGGGTTTGTTGAATGGGCTCGAAAGACTACTCCATTTTTGGAATTCCAAATCTACCATAGGATCATGGAGAGGAAGTAGAAAGATATAACAGTATGTGAGAAGTTTATAAGCCATACCTCGAATCTTGTTATTGCTTGTTCATTCATAGAGATGTTGATTGATGGATCGTTCCAGACCTTTTGTGTCCAGGGGCATAGGAGGAAGAGGTGTTTGATTGATTCTGGTGCTAGATGGTAGATTGGACAGGTGCTCTCAGGTATAAGCTTCCTTCGAAACAAATTTTCCTTTGTAGCTATGACATTTTGGGTAACCTGCCATAGGAAGAATCTGATTTTGGGTAGGACATTGGATTTCCAGATTTTCTTCCATAGGTCTTTTGGGGTCCGAGAGGATGAGGAGGGTTGTTGTTGAATGTTGTTTTGATGTGTATCCCCGAGATGGCTATATGCGCTTTTCACTGTATAAAGCCCAGTGCTTGTATGCTCCCATTTCAGACTATCTTCCTTTAGATGGGGGCTAAGGTGGATTGTTAGAATATCCTTTGTTGTGGCTTCGTTGAATAATTCTAACACCTTGCTTTCATTCCATTTACATTCTCTACTGTTTATAAGGTTTGACACTCTGATAGGGTCTTCTTTGTTAGCTGGACCTCCAATCACCCCTTTGCACAGCCATTTGTCTTCCCTGATATTTATTTTTGTGTCATTTCCAACTAACCAATAGAGAGAGTTTTTTATACTATGAGGCTTTGCCAGCCCCATGAGGGTCTAAATCCTCTGGCTGCATGTAAGAAACTAGAATTAGAAAAATATAATCCTTTAAGGACTTTTCCCCATAGAGAATCACTGTTCATAGATAGCCTCCATGCCTGTTTGCCGAGCATTGCTTGATTAAATGCCATTAAATCTCTGAACCCCAACCCTCCAACATCATTTCTCATCTTTAGAGTTTCCCAGTTTTTCCCATGATGTCCTTTCTGAGTTTCATTATTTTTCCACCAAAAAACAGCAACTTTCCTTTCAATGGCTTGACATATAGAGGTGGGTATTTTGAAAAGGGACATAGCATACTATGGTAACGCCTGGACCACGGTTTTAAAGTACTTACTTTCCTGCTTTGGATAATAAACTTTCCTTCCAGTCTTCTAATTTCCGGTTAACTCTTTCGGTTATCCATGAAAACATGTTTCTTTTTATTTCTCCCTAATCTGAAGGGATACCGAGATACTTCACTGTTTTTCTAATCTCTGGAATTCTCAGCTCATATGACATATTCCTTTTCAAAGCTTCAGCGCTATCTTTGCTGGAAAACAATCCCGATTTGTTCAAGTTGACTATTTGACCTGAGGAGTAACAATACTAATTCACCAACCCAGCAACGTTTTGACATTCCTCAACCCTCCCATCAAGAAAAATTAGTAAGTCATATGCAAACATAAGGTGTGAGAGTGTAGGGTAGTGGGAGTTAAGTTTAATCCCTCTAAGACTTCCATTTTCCACCCCTTTTTTCAATAGAATTGATAAGAAATCCGCTATAATAATAAAGAGGTATAGAGAAAGCAGGTTACCTTGCCTTATTCCTTGGGAAGGCTGAATGAAAGGTAATGATTCACCATTCA
This sequence comes from Melaleuca alternifolia, assembly GCA_019926035.1. Taxonomy (NCBI): domain Eukaryota; kingdom Viridiplantae; phylum Streptophyta; class Magnoliopsida; order Myrtales; family Myrtaceae; genus Melaleuca; species Melaleuca alternifolia. The sequence goes on along the minus strand of JAGKPW010003076.1, from coordinate 647,157 downwards.
TTTTAATGCTATAAGAAACTTTGGAGATACAAGCCATAACCCAGGTTACCCATTGTTAATTGAAGCCCATTTTCAACATGCATTCCTTAAGGAAGTCACATTCCACTCGATCAAAGGCCATTTTTCATGTCTACTTTGAGTACCGCATAGAATTTTTTCTTCCTTTTTTCTGATTCTGAGTTGGTGAAGTACCTCATGTACAATAAAGATGTTATCCTGGATTTGTCTCTCACTAACAAAAGCACTTTGTTCTTCAACAATAATCTCTGGAAGCCACTGTTTTAATATGTTTGCCAAGACTTTTGCTATGATTTTGTAGCTGAAATTACGAAGACTAATGGGTCTGACTTGGTCTAGTCTCTCGAGGTTAGCCACCTTGGGGATTAGAGTGATAGTTTTGTTGAGCTCGAGGTTTAGAAGTCCGGTTCAGAAGAACATTTGTACTTCTTTGAAAACTGCAGTTTTGATATCCTCCCAATGCAACTGATAGAATTTGCCATTCAGTTTGTCTGGTCCTGGAGCTTTTAGAGCTCCTAATTGGAAGGTTGCTTTGGAGACTTCTTCCATAGTGACATCTGCAGTAAGGTTGCTGTTCATTTCTTCATTAACGGTGCATGGTATAAATTTTGGAAGAATTGGATGCCCATTTTCTGTACCTGATGTGTTTCTCTCACCCATTCATCATTATTGTTTTTCAACATGGCTATTTTGTTTCTTTGTCTTCTTTGCACCGTAGTAGCGTGGAAGAATTTTGAATTTTTATCCCCCCATTGAATTCGTGATCTCGTACTCCAGTAGATTTCCTCTTGCCTCCACAGTCTTTCAATTTCCTTCTTCAGCCAAACAGCTCTGCTTCTCCTTGTTGATGAGTCTTGACAGTTAGTTATCTTCTACAGTTCTTGCTTTAGGAGACCAATATGAGTGTGGGAATTGGTAAATTTTCTTCTGCTCCAACTGAATAGGTTTTTAGCTACTTTTTCCAGCCTAGCTGAGAGGGTTGCTTGTTGATTTTGGTTTTCTAGAGATAGCGAAATTTCCTGCACAACTCTCAAGTATTCCTCATCTTTAGACCAATATGCCTCATACTTAAACTCTCTTGTCCATTTTTAATCTTCAAGGAACAGTCTCAATACAAGAGGGCTATGATCTGAACCGATGGCTGGTAAGGCAAAAATAAGTGCATTGGGAAAAAGGATCCTCCAATCTAAGGTGCATGTTGCTCTGTCTAGCCTTTCTTTCACCAACTTGTCTCCTTCCCTATTATTTGTCCAAGTGAATGAGCAGCAGGCTCAGAATTACGCCAAAGTTGAGTCTCAAATATCAAAAGCGAAAAAAAAAATTGAATAAGTAAAAGTCGCTCCGCACACGTGATTGTGTACTTAAAATGGTACTCCTAAAATAATATGAATACGGGTTTGATCCCCGAAAGTAGCTAAGACTTTTGCATGTTCAAGATCCAAGTTTGACCAATGGGGTGGCCATGATCCAGCTTGATTCTCCTCGGGATTAACCCCTTCTTCGTACCAAATCATATCAAAGTCATATGTCAAATGTCGAATATCATATACTTAATGGAAAAGTCTCCTTCAAGATTCATGCTAGCTGGAAGATGCCCCCACGTCAATATTCAAATCAGCTTAGACTTTCCTTTGCGTCATCCCGAACGCAATCACCATCCGGCTGTCGACTTAGACATGACAGAGGTCCATCCATGTTACCACCAAGCGTGTTAGAACAGCAAAAATGACACCCGATGGCCTTTTCATGAGCTAGTGAGTTCGATACTCTTGCAAGTAGGAATTCATGCGAAAGAACATCCCTTATGCTGGGAAGTTTGTGAGACTTTGATTGCGGACTCCTCCTTGAAATGTGAGTTATCTCCTGAAGAGTCATACGAAATGGAGATTCCCTGAGCAGTAGTTATGAAATAGATCAAAGACTCTATAAGGGTACGACTCTAGCTAGGGTTCATAAAGAATCGCTCTATTTGATCTGACTCGGACATCTAAGCAATATTTTCACCGACATGTGGAAAAAAATTTGAAAGAAAAAAATGCAGATAGTTACACAAATAATCCCCAAACGGTGGCCCAATATGCATGCAGTTCTTGGACATTCAATTTATTCAACGTAGCCCGTGAACTTTATATACAATGTCGTCTCTATATTTACAATATATTCAATATGATCCTTAACCTTTTAGTAAATGTTTAATCTAGCATCTTGATTATTATATCCATGAAATCGATTTAGTCCTTACATTATCTAGTCCAAGGGGACTAGATATGTAACAAAAATTCAACAATTACAATGTATATTGAATCAAAATTCAAAGGACAAGTCGAATACTGATTCGGAATTTCATTCATGAATTATTTGTGTCATTTTTTTTCAAAAATATTAGCTAATATCCGTCGTATTATCAACAAACTTCTCATTGTGAAAAATTGAATTTAAAACGGGCTCTCGTTGACAATCGTGGAGGTAAGCACTGGCGATCTATAATAAGAATAAGATTGAAGATTCTGACAAGCGAGGGGGACGGGGAGCCGCAACGGACGGTGCGGAGATCATGTGCGTGCATTCTCGGCATGCACCCACGTTCGGACAACGTTCGACACGTCGGATGATTGAGATACTTTCGTCCAGTTATATAAGGGAGACTGAGGTGGACGTCCATTTCACCATCCCCTCCCGTGCCCGACACACGCCCTTTTATCTTTTCCTTCTCCGCTTTGAGGTAAGCTGTCCCTTTCCTTTCCACTCAATCATCGCTCCCCTTCCCACAATTGAAATGCATGGAGGATGAATTGGCTGAGCGGTTTCTATCTCACTATTTTAGGTGTGATTAGGTACGTTATTTTCAATTCACATAACGATTCTCATAGGCATGATTGGAAGCGCCGAAACCCTTCTAGGCTGTATTTAGTTCGATTTTGGAAATGGGTTTTGGAGAAATGCTGAGAGATAGTAGAAATTGATTTCAGCATTCCCCAAATCCAGTTTTTCACCTTAAAACCCTTTGTGAATGACTATCAAACACCTTATATTTTCTTGAAATGACTTTAGAAATTCAAAACCTATTAAGAAAATCGAACCAAACGTACCCCTAATCGCCTTAACGTCGCCTTATTGAATAACTTGATGTATTGGAAGTTTCCAATTGAAGATCTACTCCGATCAACCCCGTTTGTTTGCGCCTGATAGAATTACATCATCCGCATGGTAAGGTGTGACCTCTAACAATGTTAACACTAGATGGAAAAATAGGCTCTGATTTTCACGTGGAATCTATTGCATTAGGGCACATCTGAGGGGCGACCTGCGACCACCGAACAAATGAACACCGAGTTATTGTCTGGCTGGGTTCTCTCGATGATTCTTGTGGGTTGGGCCCTGACGGAGGCCCAAACACCTCCTCCGCCTCCGGTGACGGACACGACCTTGTTCCAAGTGGCCTCTTCACTCCAAATGTATGTCGACGAAGTCCCACAGATCCCTAAGCTCTTGGGTTACAGCATGGTAAACGGTGTGCCTCGACCTGCCAATCTCACCATCGGCATGTACAAGACAACATGGGTACGTCTCTCGTTGTCGAGGAAGTATTTTATGTTACGTTGTATCTCCATCGCATGTGTCATTACTATACGATACAGCAATTATGTAGAATACATTCTCCTCGTTATAAAAGGATATGATTTTCTAATGCCTATCTCTGAAATTAGAACTTTGTCTTCGCATTGAGAACCAGAATGCGTTGTAGCTTTCAAGTGACTAAATCAATATATAAACCATCATTTACTCATTGAATTTATTTGGTTCATAGAAATTTCATCGTGATTTACCCGCCACCACCGTATTTGCATACGGTGCATCGGCGGAGAACGCCACCGTACCCGGCCCCACCATCGAGGCCATCCAAGATGTGCCTACCTACGTGACGTGGCAGAACTTCCTCCCCCAATCTCACATCCTCCCGTGGGATCCGACCATCCCAACGGCCATCCCCAAGAATGGGGGCGTCCCGACCGTGGTTCATCTACACGGCGGAATCAACCCGCCGCAGTCGGACGGCCACGCGTTGGCCTGGTTCACGGCCAATTTCGCCGAGACGGGGCCCACTTGGACCCAGCAAACCTACACCTATCCGAACGCGCAGCACGCCGGCAACCTGTGGTACCACGACCATGCCGTGGGACTAACACGTATCAACCTCTTGGCCGGCCTGATCGGGCCTTACATCATAAGGAACATCTCCCTGGACGCCAGGTTGAACCTCCCTCTGGGTCCTGTGTTTGACCGAGTCCTCATGATCTTTGATCGAAGTTTCAACACGGACGGCTCACTATACATAAACGCCACCGGAGTAAACCCCACCATCCATCCCCAGTGGCAGCCGGAGTACTTCGGCGACGCCGTCATGGTCAACGGCAAGGCCTGGCCGTACCTCCAGGTCCAACGCAGAAGGTACAGGTTCCGCATAATCAACACCTCCAACGCCAGGTACTACCGCCTCTCCTTGACCAACAATTTGTCTTTCACCCAGATCGGATCGGATGGGTCTTACCTCCCGAGGCCGGTGGGCACCCAGACAATCCTCCTGAGCCCATCCGAGGGTGCCGACGTGGTGGTTGACTTCTCCATGACAACAGCGAATGAGACAGTCCTAACCAACGATGCACCGTACCCATACCCCGCCGGCAATCCGGTGGATCAGCTAAACAGTAAGGTCATGAAATTCATCATCCAACCTGGGGCTCCAAGCCCAACCGACAATTCCCAAGTCCCTCCGAACCTAAAAACTTACCCAATAGCCTCAAATGCCATTGGCGGGGCCAAGACCACCCGATACATTACATTATACGAGTACCTAACTCCGGCTGGCACTTCGACCCATCTGTATATAAACGGATTGAGATTCGAGGACCCGGTCACGGAGACTCCGAGAGTCGGGACCACGGAGATCTGGGAGGTGATCAACTTGACGGGGGATAACCACCCGTTTCACATGCACTTGGCTGCGTTCCAGGCCGTGAAGATCCAGCAGCTGGTGGACCTGGCTGGGTTCACCTCGTGCATGACCCAGCTGAACGACGCCATCTCGTGCAACATCACGGGCCACGCGACAGGCCCACTGGTGGACGTGCCGCCCACAGAGAGGACATGGAAGAACGTGGTGAAGATGGCGCCCGGGTACAAGACGACGCTTGTGGTGCAGTTCTTCGTAGTCGACGATGCGTACTCCCCATACCCGTTCAACGCAACTGCAGAGCCTGGTTACGTTTATCACTGCCACGTGAGCTCCGCTTAAATTCAATCGTGCAAGATCATTTAGCGACTTCAAAAGCCTTTTACTTCATACTTCTTTTCCGTTGTTTTCAGAGTAGGTTCATATATTACTTTGTTTGAAGGCTTCTGATATGATTAATGATCTACACCTTTGCAGATTCTCGATCACGAAGACAATGCAATGATCCGTCCTATGAAGCTTGTTCCCTGAAGAAAGGGATCCTCCCTTGCAAAATGTAGCTTTGATTTCCGCGTTGCTGGTTGACTATGATGCAGAATAAAGATGCAAAGCCTGTAGGGCTCAAGCAGCAAATTTTTTTCTCGCTCATTTAAATATGTACGCATCCGACTGAGTCGACTTATCTTGGGAGGTTTTTTAACTGCAATAATGGTCGATGAAGTGTATTGGATCTGGCTTATTAGATTGGACTTTTCTTCTGAAAACGTGCAAGATAGTTTTAAGAATACCATTGTGGAATCAACATCGGACTTTGCCGCGAATATGAAAAAGATCTATAAATTTATCATCCCACTTGTCAGTCTGCCTACTTCGAGGTTTGATGATTGAAGGCGAGAAGCTTAAAAGATTACTTACTGCCTAAGGTAATGAACCAGAGGCAACTATTGACACGTGACAACATCCTAAAGTGTTGGACTGCAACTTCTGGCAATCATTGACAAGGTCAAAATACGTAAGTTCGTATTACTTACTGTGGAGGACGGCTTAAGTCTCCATGAATGAAAAGAAAGTTGTAACGATAATTGATAACAAGAAAGCTACAACATTTGGTATAATTTGTTTCACGCAATACTCTTTGAAAATAAATATTAGATAATCTGCCTATATGCATATGTTTTCTAAGGGACAATTGCCAATTTGATCCTAAACCTTTTGCTATTTTGCCAAATAAGTCCTAAACCTTTTTTTTGTGCCAAATAAGTCCTAAATCTTTTGCAACTTTGCCGAATAAGTCCTTCCGGCGGATTTTGACAGGAAAATGCTGACGTGGTGACGACATGGAGGACCGAACCTCGCCGGAGACTCGCCGGCGACGACGTGGCAGCGACGTGACATAAAAAAAATTCAAAAAAAAATCAAAAAAAATCAAAAAAAAAATTAAAAAACCTACTTGGCCGGCGAGCTCCGGTGGCCGGGCCGGCGAGGGTGGAACAGATCTGCAGCGAGGGACCTCCCTCGCCGACCGCGGGCGAGGGGAGGGGGGAGGGCCGGCGAGCTCCACCGGCCACCGGAGCTCGCCGGCCAAGTAGGTTTTTTAATTTTTTTTTAATTTTTTTCGAACTTTGAAAAAAAAATTATGCCACGTCATCACCGGCGAGTCTTCGGCGAGGTCCAGTCCGCCACGTCATCACCACGTCAGTATTTTCCGGCCAAAATCCGCCGGAAGGACTTATTCGGAAAAGTTGCAAAAGGTTTTGGACTTATTTGGCACAAAAAAAAAGATTTAGAACTTATTTGGCAAAGTAGCAAAAGGTTTAGGACCAAATTGGCAATTGTCCCGTTTTCTAATGGCAAAAAGACACTAAAAGTGTAAAAAAAAAAAAATCATATGATGCCTTACTTTAATGCCAATTATTTCTGCCGGATTACCTAAGTGTTAAATCGGAAAAAAATCACTTAAATGCATCCAGCCACAAATTCCTCCCGAAATTTTAGATTGCTCTTATAATAAAATGCTTAATCTGACATGAATTTTTTGTATTAAAAAAATCCAACATGGACTTCTGAGGTGGGTGGCTTGACTAAATGATGTAGCACAAACCGAAATCTGAAAATAGACAAATTTCTCTTTTATTCGTTCAACACTTGCGTGTCAATACTTCGAAGTCGCTATTACCATCGGCTCACTTGCGTAATGTCTCTCTCACTCTCACTTAGTCGCTCACTTTAAAATTAGGGCTTGGTCTTTGGAGGTGTTTGTAGACACCTAAATTTTGACGAAATCATTTAGGTTTTTGTTGCATAGAATATTAAGAGGATAACATCAGCACCTAAACAAAAATACGTTAATTGCATACAGTTTTAATAATATCTAATAAACATCCGTAATTGCATCTGCATTATGGACAGCGATAAATGGACCAGAATAATCCACGTGAGATTGACTTGCGCCTCGGAGACATTTGGCCAAGCACACGAGGAAGGTAGCCGAAAATCTGAAGGCCTTAAATGGCCCAATTGGGCTTTAATTAAATTGGATTTAACCCACGATCTTAAATATTAACACCTAAATTTTGACAACTCATCTTATCATTTAACTTTTCATAAAAAAAAATTAGGGACCGGCCTCGACCCTTAAACAAAAATATTAATTAAAATCATGTATAGTCATTAGGAGCATATTTCACTAATTGCATTTAATTGGACCGGAGACAGATGGACTAAACCAATTGGCCTTGAATTGAATGGAGCACATGGTTGAGCCTATTAAGAAAAAAAAAAAAAAAAAAAGAGGAAGCCAAGATGGAATAGCTTGAAATTGTCCACTTACAAATATAGGTTTTTAGGGCATGCAAAGGGTTGGCGATCATAAATCCATGACATATCCCAAAAAATTGAGAGAAACACATAAAGAAAAGGTAAAAGAGGCAGAGGACTTGCGGCCGTCGGAGCCTCTCTCTCCACAGCTAAGCTTCATGCTGGACGTCGTACCGCTGCTCACCTCCGTCGTTTCTGCTTGCCACACGTTGGCTTAGCCAAACTTTTGGCTGAGGATTGTTGTCCTCTATTGAAGCAATCCGGTGACTTCCCGTTGCTGCAGGACTACCCCGAGATTGTCGCTATCGTTCCGCTCATAGACGCCCATCCGGACCGAGATCCCCTGACCGCGTGTTGGAGGATTTTGAAAAAACCACAGCCGTCCAATCTAAATCAGACGGCTATGGTTCCAATCAGGTCACATGTCCTTAGGACAGGTGATCCATTTCCCGCCCGTCATCGGCCATCCACGCGTCTCCATTGTCCGCCGTCTCTACCGCACCAACTTTGCTAGCTAAGAACTCTTATCGCGGTTGGCAGCCCTTCAGCCAACTGCCCAACTCACACACAGCCCCATTACTGTCGTTCCGCTCTTGATCCACCATTCAAATTTAGAAATGTTATCAGCGTGTTATCTCCGATTGGGTAAAATAGATTTGATTTGCAAAATTATGTTATTTTATTGCTTAATTTGGGTAACATAGTCTTTGAAGTCAATAGTCAAAAGATTTCATTAAAATATCACCCCACAAAATATTCTCGATATAGCCTTCTATAATTTGACAATGTGTCTCGGATCGCTAGACTAATCTCCACCTTGATTATTGACCCATGACAATACCATAAAAACCTTCTACACCTTCCACCACCCTAAGAAAAGAACCATTGATTCTTTGTCATTCGAATTCAATTTTTTTTACCTTTTGCGATAATATTTGATTGTAATAATTGACTAGGGATAATGTTTGCTATTGATTGTGGATGAAAGATGCTATGTTTGTTTGATTCATTTCCTAAAAGATAAAAACTCAAAAAATATATTTTTTCCTCTAAAAATTAGGTAGTCGTCTTTTATAAATTGCATGTTATGATAGCGTACATTTTTCAAATAAATTTTAGATAGCACTCTAAGACAAGATAGGTTAGCTTTTTATCTTCAACTACATTGCTTTTTTAAAAAAAAAATTAGGATTGATTTTTATTTCTAATTTTACAAATAAAAATCATAAAAAAATTATTGAATATGTTTCCCCATACATTAGATTGGATGTTTAGGATAGTATATATAAGAACTTCGAATTTATAAAATATATATATATGAAAAAATATGTCTTCTTAGGATAGATTAGATTTCAATTCAAATTTAGAATGCATGTTCAAGATAGACCATTTATTAATTCTACGTTTCTTCTGAAAATTAACAAAAATTAATCATACGCATGTCATATAATTTAGTCGTATTCTTATTAATATCATCATGTCATTGCATGAATAATATTAGAAATAAATGTCCATGCATGTCAACTTTTGCATTATAGATTAAATAATCATGATTCCATGTCATATTGTACATCATGTTGCTTGTCATTTAGTTAGTAATGTGTGTCGCGTAGTTTAATCTTTAATTCAATTTTACTTGCATGTCATATAATTTGCATGTTAGGTTGAATTCATCTAGTATAATTTTAGTTAACCCTAATTTGACATTTAGAATTACATGCTAGGTTCAGTTAATTGATAATCATGTTACATAGCATAACCTGCATGTTGATTTATGAACTCGCATGTCATTTGATAGTCCCATGTTAGAGTAGATGAACTAATCTCATACCATATAAATTGATTGTTAAACTAATTAGAGATTGCATGACATGTTCATGTAGCACATCAATAGAATTAGACCATTAGAATAAATGCCTCTCACGTTAAGATAGTTTAAATAATATGCATGTCATTGTTAGCATAATTCGTTTAGCATAATTGTCTAATGCATGTAATGCATACTATTGCATTTCATTAAACAAAGTGAAAATCCAAAAAGAACATTGTTTATTAATGTGTGATTGTAGAAACCATATAAGAATTACTGCTTACTTTTTCTATTAATATCATAGATCTTACGTTGTTATCGAGGTAAGTTAATTCTTCCTATCCTACATTTTAATTTTTTCATTTTTGAGTGTTAAATAATGTTTACGCACCCACATGATCATTTCGCAAGTTAGGTGGTTAAATTTAAAACTAATCCAAACTACCAACAAAGCATTTTATGAAGTAAATGGCACCGAGTGTTGAATCAATCTAACGTAACCTAGTCCCTGATCCAAAATTCTCTAATTTGTAGGGTAAAGTATCCATTCTACTGTTTTACATGGGTTTCTAATTGACCCATCTATTTAGTGGTGACTTTTAAATGAAAATTATTTGCATGCTAAGAATTTAAATCCTAAGTTGCGAATTGGTATGGATTTAGGAGAGTCCGAGTTAGGTAATAGCCTTAATACTCCATTAGTCAACCCCTAAATGGTGCACAATTCCAAAAGGTCGTGATGACAGCCCTAAAATTAATTTAAACGACCCTAAATGGGTCAAAGCTTGCGAATTCCAACCCATAGGAGAGTAATTTTCGCCTAGCTCATTCTGATAGGGGCTTGGCCGAAATACCTCTTCCTAATTAGAATTAAGTTGAGGCAATTTGGCCCATGTAAGACTTAATTGAGAAAAATATTGCAATTCCGAGTCAAATTTGTGTATTACGGAAACATGAGTTCCCTAATTGCAGTCAAATTTTCTATGTCAAGGTTGTTATAGCTTCAAGGTTTCAGGTCGGCACTTTACAAGTTAAAATAAGTGATACACATAAGGGTTGAGAGAGAAGAGACAGAGGAGATTCAGCCAAGGCCTTGGCTGAATGCCCCTCTCCGATGACCAAGCCCTAACGACGAGCTGCTGCTGGCCATGCCGCTCACGCCATTAGCGAGCCTTTTGCTGATTTAGAAAAGCTGCTTCCTAGTCGCAAGCCCCCATGTTTGCCGTGCTCTGTCAAGCCCCCTTCTGGTATTGCTCCTGCACCTCCATGCCGCCACCGAAGCCAGTCCATACTTCCTCCACCATGAAGATGATTCTTTGCCGCACCGAAGACCTGACTTGAGCCCACTGATCTTGCCACCATGCTTCGTGTTGTGACTCGAGCCCGCAAAGCTTGATATGGCACCATGTATTGGGCCTTACTTACCCAATTCGAGCCCTGTTGTGCCGTCTTAGCCAAGGTGCCAAGCCAACCACTGCACCTTGCGTCCTCATCGTTGTGCCGAACCCGCTATTATCTTGATCACCGTCTAGTCCAATCGCCGCCTAATCCTATTGTGCCTACCTCATCGAGCCACCCTATGAGCAGTTGAGTCCTTCACAATTCCCGTGCCTCGCACGTGAGCCAAGCCGCTAGTCACCATGCTGACGACCCCCCTGCAATCTCCATGTTCAAAGTTGGAACATTATTTACACGAATCTTCAAATATGTATAAAGAAAATTATTTGATTTGATTCTTGAATAGTTTGCTTCTTTGTTTGACATTTTGCTATTATTGGAATATATGCATGTTTTCCTTATACGTAAAAGATTCACCATGTAGCTGTTGAAATTTAAAAAAGTTCCTTATTTTGACAACCTGCGTTGGAAGAGGATCCAATCTCCAACATAAGATTATGATCATCAATTGCATAGAAAAGATCTCCCACCTAATCCACGACCACTTTGATATGGCCACTTGTCTCCATCATTCTCCAAATTTCAATAAATAAAATTAATCAAAATCTTTTGCAGATTGCATGATATCATTTTAGTGTGGATTGCGTGATATTGTTTGATTTCAAAGAATTGGGGTCACTGTCTTTAATTAGATAGCATGTTAGGATAATTTAGATTTTTTTTTCAAATAATATCTGTGGCTCCTAGGCATGAGCATTAATCTCGGCTTTCGGTGACTTAACCCAAGTCCACGCCATGCCTTGGAACCCAGCACTTGAGGTAGGGTCAATTGAGGCAAGTTTAGCCATTGCCACCTGTGCCCGAGTCCATCAAGGCTGAGCCCCATTACATGTGAGCCCCAATATCTGCAGATAGGTCCTCTAAGGTCATCTTCGAGACCTCAATTCTTAAGCCTAGGTCCATCGAGGTAGTGTCCAGGATCTCAAGGTTGATTACGAGTCCCTAGCACCCAGACTTGAGTCTATCAATTCGATGCCATGGACCCTAGTTCCCATGCCCAAATGCATCAAAGCCGAGCTAATGCTCGGAACCCCAAGCCTTGAGACTAGGCCATTGGCGCTCAAGCCCATGACCATCAAGGTTGAGCCCAAGACCTTGATATTCTACCCAAATTCATCAAGGTCAGGTGCTAGACTCGGTACCTAAGACCTAGTTCCAACACTTGGACCCAGTGCTATCAAGGCTAGTGCTATCAAGGCTAAGCATAAGCAACCAAGCTCTTGGGCTTGGCTTGGATGGAATCAAGCATAGGCATAGGTGTCTGGAGCCCGATCTTGATGGACTTGGACCCCACATCTAAGAACCCAAGCACAAATACAAAGGTCCTAGCCTCGGCTTCAATAGACAAGGGTGTCGTGGTCCCAGGCCTGGCCTCAATAAACTCGGGCCAGGGCAATGTGGTCCTGAGCCAGGCTTGGTTAGACTTAGGCACAACTTTAATAGACTTAGATTCAAGCATTAGGAATCTAGTCCCAAACACCATGGTCCAGAGCCCAGCCCCAATGGGCCCTAAGCACCTAGGCCGACCTCAATGGACTTGGGCTCAAGGGTTAAGGACTTGGGCATAGTTCATGGGATCTCAAGGCCAATTTGGATGGACCTTAGCACAAGCACAGGGTTCCTGAGCCTAGTTTGGATAGACTAGATAACGCGCTAAGGTCTTAGGCTTGGGTCCCAACCTCAATAAACCCTAGCGTGGGTGTCGTGGTATAAGGCTTGATCTCAACATCGAGGACCACATCAAGAACATGCTAAGGTGGCTTCGAAGGAGCCGAGCATGAGCAATAGTGTCCGATATGAGCACTTGAGTCTCGGGCTCGATCTAAATAGACCCCAGTGGAAGCTTCGGTTCTCAAGTACATGAATGGGAGCCCCATGCCCAACCTCAATGGACTTGGGAATCAAAGTCCCAAGCACAAGCAGCAAAGTCTTAAGCACGGTCATCAGGGTTGGACCCAATTTTGCCCTCGGTGGATCTTAGTAAACTCAAACTCAACCTTTAGACTTGACCCTATTGCTAAAGGCTCAAGAACAAGCATTAGAGCTCCTATGCCCACTAGAAAATTTTGTAATCCATGCATCGACATTTTGTTAATTTGCGAAAATCGATTTTTGATTTTTTGAAGATTAAACTATTTTCCTTAATTCAATCATAACTTTTTATTGACTAATTTTTCTCAGCAATCCAATTGCCAAGAAATGAGGAAAATATTTTTCTCAAAACAAATGAAGCCTTCATGTACTCTTTATTATGCCATACACATAAATTATACAATTATCTTCCACATATTAATATCTTGCTATTGGAGTTATTTCTATCACACTTTCGAAATGCTGATTTGACGTTTTACGTTGTTTCTATCAAAAAATCAACACAACAATCAAAATCACCACCCTTACACCACCCAAATTCTTAAAGACGGCCACATCTGCATCAATCAAGAGATTCTATATCTCTCTTTATTTCAAGAAGATATGGAGAGTCTCCTAGTCATCTCTAACAATTATTACTATTCCTTCAAAATGAATTCATCCGTAACATAAATTTCTTCGTTCATTCTTTTGTGGGTAGATGTCAATATGATAATATAAGAAGGGTTGTCGAATATATGTTTTGGCTTCAGATGCTACCCCGTAACTGGTAACCCCTTTGATTGAAAAATACAGGAACGTTGAATCAAAGTTGTTAAGCCACGATAAATAATTTATGTCATTTATTGAAGATTTAGATCTCTCGTTTTTATTGTCAATTCTTTTTTTCTTGTATTAGTCAACAAGTTGATAGTGGGATATAGTACTTTATCACTTTATGCCATTGGAATATTCTTATATTCTATTGATTATTTGTCGACACATCTCTAGGATTTTCTATCAAAAACAGAAGTTACCAAGTGCCAATTTGCCCTTATCACCTAGCCAAGGAGACTGTCAAAAAGTCCAAACCTATACATGACGGGAGATTGCATATATATAAACGGCTTTTAAACCTCATAGTTGTTGGATATGGAACACTTCAACACCCTTCCACATGTACAAACCGATTTATGAATGACACGTGAAATTTAACAATTGGGGAAATCTTAGATGAAATCTAGATTTGATGCCATGCAAAAAATCTATTTAAAAGCTTAATTCAATAGACAAAGAGAAACGACATGTTTAAAAGCCATATCAAAATGATTAATTAGGATGAATTGACCATATGCAAAATATACATAAAGATATATGCATAATCACTCAAGATGTTTAGAAAAGAAAGGAGATATCATAATTATCTCTAAAAAAGACGTTTTCTTGTGGAAAAACAACATGAATATGAAAAAATTCTTAAGAATTTATCCTTATATCCAACTGGGGTTAATTTAATGACAAATCAATTATTCTTCTCACAAAGGCTTAAGAACATAATAATCAAACCTAGCGGTGAGTAGCTGTGTTGATTAAGAGCTTCTCTCTCATCGCCAAGGTTGAGGATTCAAAATCCGCAGTTGCTAGTGTCTTAAGTGAGAGTTCATAGTGTTGGGGTCCTATGCTAGTCTCCCCTAAGGTATAGAGACTCAGCCCTTTGGTGCAATCAGGGCACAGAGGACACGTGGTGGAGTCCTCGATTACCAAAAAAAAAACATAATAATCAAGCAATTATGACGGCAATCTATGTCACCAACCTGTTGACCGAAAAAACACATCACTGACCTAACGCATGTACTATTCACTTGTAAAGTTCAAGTTCATCAAATTGATCATATATGTCCCAGCATTCTCTTTGTGGCCATCTTAAAAGCAACAATAGTCGGTAATTCATGTAGCTATGCTTTTATCTTATTCTACAAACCCAATTTAGGTTGCCTTGTCTTGCTGACAGTTTCACAATAAAAGAAAATTCCATTGAAATTATGTTCAAGAAAACAAGTTATTTTCTATTTGTCTGATGGTTTAGGAGAGTAATTTTTTTTTTCTTGTCAGAAGAGGAAGTTGTTTTTTCAATCTAAACTCCTTATTTTCAAACCGTGGAAAACGCTTTCCGAAAATCGATGAATTTTTCATCATTCTAACATTAAAAATCGAAAAATAAATTCCAAAAAAAAATATTTTTCCTTCAAATAAACAGATCTTTCATAACAAATCTATTTATTGATGCTTTTGGGTAGCACAAAACCCATCTCCCACTAGATGCATACCCATTTCTCAAATCACTCCCACTCCCGCAACTTGGTCACGTTTTCTGGTCCTATCTCCCCCGAAAAGTAATGTGCAGAGGAAACCCCACAAAGCATGATGACCTGCCACGTTAATAGCCCCACATTATCTACTAAAACACCTCAGCAATTCCGGACCCTTCTCGTCATGCTTTCCAGCCACCCGATCACATTGTCAAGTGGGGCCACTTCGATTTCCTCAAAATTCAAAGCCATTATCAAACGGGGCCAACAAAATAATCATGATGAATTATTTAAGACTCCCCTTCACGTGTACGTCGTTCCTTACTAAACATGCAAAACACGATACGAATGGAATTACATTAATGGAACAGCTGATGAATCAAGAAAACAGGCAGAATACGGTGTGTCAGTATCCGGACTCTCCATGAACTGTATCCTGATACCATGTTACACAAACGTCTTTTTAGAATTTCATCCACACCAGACAGTCTGCAGACATGTTGGAATGGATTTGATAGAGCTCGAAAATGGTCCATTTCGTGGAATCTCGTGCTCTTCTTGCTAGGCCCATTCGTGCTCTTCAGTTGGATTTCACGTGGGGCACGAGCATAGAGACAAAGGAGCTGAGGAAGATATTTATGTTTCTGCAATTATGCTGGGGCTTGGAGGGGCTAAATTTCAAGTGCATGTCTGCCCCCAGCTGGACCCATTGGCCTTTCATCATCAACTTGAAGCTTTTGGGTCCATGAAAGAGCACTCCATTATCGACTGGAGGTCTGACGAGAAACTTGTACTTTTCCTTGAGAGGACGGTGTGCCATCATGAGAAGATATTGTGTCGTTCTTGCCAGTGAATGTGGCTTGCTTCTAAATTACTCACCTGTAATATAGTGCTAGATCATTTGATAATCCCATAAATCAATGTTAGTTCGCTTGGCGTTTCGTCCTTGTTTCTTTTGCTCATGCCAAGTTGCTGCGGGCTCGGTTGCTCTTTTGTCATGGAGACGTTTTTCAACCCAAAGAAAATGGGAAAAAATAGTGAACGTACTACATCGAATCCTCGCGAAATATATTAAATGCTGAGAAGGTCGTTCGCCAATCATTCATAAGACCGACATTCACTAACAGCTACTTAAAGATCTATGAATTGACCTGCAAATCTCATCAGTCGGCTATTTCGATTTTTTGGCCTATGCAGCTAGCCTTGACTCAGAGCAATTTGCATGTGGTTGGTGAGACTCCACATTGACGACATTTAATTCATGAGTTGGGCTTCTCCCCAAAACCCTAATCAAATGTTCAACCTTGATGAATACAACCCACGTCCTTAGAATTCTCCTTTCTTGACATTTGTCTTTTTATAACAACATCAGGTACATAAATTCCGGGATGAAATACTTTAAAAATAATATGAATAGAGTAAAACACGAGCCAAGCATTCAAGGCACAAGCCAGGTGTTCTAACTTTGCTTACTCCTTTGCACACGTCCTTCAGTTCGCGTGCGACTTATACCTCAGAAACATAAGAAGTTCTCGTCTTTAATCAACCCCATGTCGCTTCTTGCTTCGACGTTTGATATTACAAAACGAAATTTATCATCGTGATGGAGATAAGGCAAATAGCACCAAAGGCATTCTTGCCCCTGTCCGATCATTGAATTCAAAAGGCATCCTACCACTTTTGTTCCATAACGGGGACCCGCCATCCTGAATTCCCGTCAATGAGAGGACCTGCAATTATTGTTTTGGATTTTCTCACCGAAAGGAGAAAAATCAAAGTGTAAATATCTTCTTGTTTCGAGCAATGACAAGAGTGATCAAATGATATGGAAACGCTAACAGTCAAGAGTTCTTTCACTAGCCTTGCTCTATAAATGAACACTCACTCTCCTTCACAAGGCAAAGCTCAACTCTCTCTCCTTATCTTGAGAGTGTTGAACTGTGGAGATGAGAATTCAAGTGGCACTGATGTTGTTGTTGTGGTCGCTGTTGGGCCTCGTGATGAGGTTGACAGTGGCCGAAGAGACGGTGATCCCTGAAACAATGCGTTTCGACACCGGCGGGCTGAGCCGATCGGCCTTCCCCAAGGGCTTCGTTTGGGGGACTGCAACCTCGGCTTATCAAGTCGAAGGCATGGCCGACAAAGAAGGCCGTGGGCCTAGCATCTGGGACGTCTTCGTCAAAATTCCAGGTACTTATTCTATCCGCTAATGCTTCTGAAATTAAATCTTCTTTCATCAAGCGACGATGGCAGTCGAAATGATGTAGTTTCACTCCAAATGCCATTAAAGCTTGGTGTAATCAACGAGATACAACACGCCACTAGGTAGTGGCCTAATGATACGTGCTGTTCTTTTCAAGTGCGAGGTCACGAGTTCAAACCTGCTAACAATAGCAGAGAATCCTGGGTTTCCCATTTTACTGTTTATGCTTGTCAATGATTATGGTGTTGAAGTTTCCGAGTCATGTGATGTGTACAGGTATTGTGGCCAATAATGCAACTGGGGAGGTTTCAGTTGACCAGTATCACCGATACAAAGTGAGTGCTTCTTTCCTTGTCGCTATCTGTTTGTAAATTTCTTAGCAGACCGTGAATAAAAGAACTCTTGAAGCATACATAAAATGGGACAAAAGGATCCCTTTCCAAGATAGCATGGCGTGTGAACGCAAGACAGAAGGAATCTATCAATTACATTGGGTCTCTTAAGGGCCAAACCTCAAAATTTTGGTTGAGACATATATATTGCGTCCTAATGTGTGTAACCTTTGCTTGGTCTACATTATATCTGTTGTTTATTATAGTTCTTCTATATGGTTCAGTCATATTTTCGCTTTATGGACCCGCTTATTGACAATTTCATGAGAAGAACGGTTTGTCAAACTGATTTATCAATTATCCTAGCTCTGTCCTAGCATTGTTCTACCTGTTCAATATTGTGCATAACGATATATGAACTTGCTACATATATTCGTTTGTCATACTTTTTGTATTAATCATTCCTGTCGTGCTGTTACAGGGGGATGTGGATCTAATGGCAAAGCTGAACTTCGATGCTTACCGCTTCTCGATTTCATGGTCGAGGATTTTCCCAGGTAATAGCAAAATTCTTGTTCCTTATTGCTTTGGAGCTGACCTTGCCAAACTAGTAGTTAATGCAGCACGTGATGTTCAACATAATGCAGATGGAACCGGGAAGGTGAATTGGAAGGGAGTTGCTTACTACAACAGGTTGATCAACTACTTGCTTAAGAAAGGTAATAATCTGTCTCGATTTCACTCTATCATTTACTAAGACAATCGTATTTTCTTATGCTAAGCTGTGAAATGAGCACATATATGAGCCAAAGGACTATCTCTTTGCAGGCATCACACCCTACGCAAATCTATATCACTATGATCTTCCAGAGGCTTTAGAGAAGAAGTACAAGGGACTGTTGAGTCCCAATGTAGTGTAAGTATCATCAGGTGCTCCATATCGAACTTGATGAACAAAGGATGTTTGGCTACATTGGGATTTGATTGGGGCTGCATTGATCATGCAGGAAAGATTTTGCTGATTATGCCGATTTTTGTTTCAAGACATTCGGTGATAGAGTGAAGAACTGGATGACTTTCAATGAGCCGAGAGTGGTGGCTGCTCTCGGATATGATAACGGGTTCTTCGCTCCAGGGAGGTGCTCGAAAGCCTATGGGAACTGCACAGCTGGAAACTCAGGAACTGAGCCATACATCGCAGCCCATCATTTGATCCTGTCTCATGCTGCAGCGGTTCAGAGATACCGAGAAAAGTACCAAGTATGGATACGCTTTCTTATGTGTTCTTTGCCATAAATCTATTATTGGCGAAGGAGGAGCGCTTGTCCGTTTCTATTTGAGCTCAACTTCGTCTGAATGGTGAATGTGTGCACATTTCAGGAGAAGCAAAAGGGAAGGATCGGTATTCTTTTGGATTTCGTTTGGTACGAGCCCCTTACCAGATCGAAGGCCGACAATTATGCAGCTCAAAGAGCTAGAGACTTTCATGTTGGATGGTAATCTTAGAAGATCTTGCCAAAGTACTGCCAATCATTGTTGCTTAAACTGGATTTACTGTTTGGAATATTTTCAGTTTGGTGGATTCTGATCAGGAGCTCCCTGCACATTTCAGTGTGCATGCAGAACTTGAGTTCTGCATGGTTTGATATCATTCCCAATTAAGGCAGCCTGTACGTCATAGATTGCTACAATTTAAAGGCACATCTTCTTTATGTAGGTTTATTCATCCTATTGTGTATGGGGAGTACCCGAGGACGATGCAAGAAATTGTCAGGGATAGGCTGCCAAAGTTCACAAAAGAAGAGGTTAAGATGGTGAAGGGATCAATGGATTTTGTCGGTATTAACCAATACACGGCTTACTACATGTATGACCCACACCAACCGAAAGCTAAAGTCCCTGGTTATCAGCAGGACTGGAATGCCGGGTTTGCCTGTAAGATACTTCATTCTTTCATTATAGTCGAACAGCATGTACATTATTCCACGTTGTGATTGATTGTGTACTGAGGAAATCTTTCTGAACTTTTTGCAGATGCTAGACATGGAGTGCCTATTGGTCCAAGGGTAAGAATTACATTCACCCTGTTTGACTTAGCGTTATGCTCTTTGATTTACCAATTATCTGTGTGATTTAATGTGACCAACATCGCATTGAAACCGTTGCAGGCACATTCTTACTGGCTTTACAATGTACCCTGGGGTTTATACAAAGCTCTGATGTACATCAAGGAGCATTACGGGAACCCCACTGTGATTCTGTCTGAAAACGGTACATCTCTGTGCAATAAGTCTTGAACCATCCTCTAGCATGTAAGTGTACTATTTTAAAATGCCGCTGCTTATATTACAATTTTAGGCATGGATGATCCGGGCAATGTCACGCTTTCTCAAGGACTGCATGACACTACAAGGATCGGCTTCTACAAAGGCTACTTAACCCAACTGAAGAAGGCTGCTGATAATGGAGCCAATGTAGCAGGCTACTTCGCATGGTCTTTGCTTGACAACTTTGAGTGGAGGCTGGGTTACACATCACGATTCGGAATCGTCTATGTCGACTATACCAACCTCAAGAGATACCCGAAAATGTCGGCCTATTGGTTCAAGCAGCTGCTCACCAGACAAAAGAACTGAGTTGAGCCAAAGATGAAGTTTTTATCCTTTGTTTAGAATTTAGAAGAGGATAAATGATGTCAATCGTAAGTGCTTGTCATCACGAATTGTAAGTTTCTGCTGTTTTCCTTGTACTCAGGTTCTGTGTTTTGCTTTCTTTTAGTAGAAATAGGATGCCAATAGATTTAACCTTAAGGCAAGTCAGTGTAATAAAAGAAATGGTGTTGCATCAGTATGCTAATAATTTTCCAGGTTATGAGTTAGAATCACTCGTAGAGTCACTCTAGCCACTCTGCTGATAAACATAAATTTGAAAAAGTAGCAACACTATGATTGTCCCATAGAATTTCTAACCCAGGAAGGACTAAATGCAGAATTTGGCTGATGGATCCTGGTATTACACTGCACAAGAATGGTTGATTTCCTTGAATGTTATGCTATTGCTCGAGGAAATGCTGAGGCAAATGTCCTGCATGGCTATCATAAATAGCTCAAATTTTTATTGCGCACATGCCAAATGCCATGTTCAGTTTTCATTTATGCCATCTAGTAAAAACTGATTGTGAGAGGCCTTGGAATCTTTAACAGTGGGCTCTCAGAAACATCATCTACATTCTCTAGATCTTCAAAATGGCAAGAAATACCTCAAAATCATATCTGAAGGAAAGAGATGAACTGTCAACTCTTGATGTAAATGGGCGCCAGTTCCAGGGTTGAGTCTTAACTTTACGACGCATTGTTCACTGAGTAGTCAGGATATACAAATGATTGGCATCTACTATCAGTCCATTACCAAGTTACTTCTTACAGAGAAATGCCACTGGGCAGACAACTTGTGCGTTTTTCTTAAGCTCATGAATGCCACTCGTGATTCTGAACATCCAGTCAGACATACTTATGGTTGGAAAAGAATTGAGAAGAGCAAACTTTTACATGATAAAAACTACAAATTAACTGAATATTAGTGGCAATTTCCCTCCTTTATCCATACAATTCTGCCGTCTAGATTAACATTGATCTGTTGGTAATGGCTCTGACCTGTTCTGCTGAAAGATTCATGAGTAAATAAGTGAAACAAAATTTACTTATAAGCCTTACTATTAAAGTAGCTCAATCGGGGAAAAAACGATTTTAATGTATCATACACGAGAAAAATAACTCAATAAAGTAGTCCTGTTTTCCGGACCCTTGCAGTTACTTCTTTTCACTTTCTTTGTCTGTCTAGCTCGCCTATTTTCACTAGCGTTGCAGTTAGGAGTAGAAGCTACACTCTCCTGCGACGCTAATGCATTACACAAGACGCCTGAATTTCCCACCTCAGTCAATACAGAACAAGGTTCAGTATCACTGTCCTTGAAATCGAAGCTAATTTTACCCCGTTTTCTTTTCATGTAATGGTTGTTTTCAAAAATGTCTAAGGAAACTTCATTGGAACTTGGACCTAGCGAATCCAATTCTTCGACTTCTATTAGTAGCGAAACTTCATCACCACTTTTCTTCACTGGACTCGTGTGAAGTTTACCAACTTTTCTTACTTTGAAAGGATTGTTGTCGGGGATCTTTAAAGACATGCTTTCTGAAACCACCACAGCTTCAGAGGTTTCCAGTGGCAACATTAATCTTGAAAGAGCAACTGCTTCATTGCTAAACTTCCTTTCCTGTAAATTGAGCTTTTCCTTCATTGCTGCACATGCCACAAAAGAAGTATACAGTCATTAAAGGGGAAAGTTGCATCACAATTGTGAACCAACAAGAGAGACAAACGTTTACTTCACACAATGTTTAAAAGGCTAAAGATGCTCGATGCTATACATTCAATAATTGCCTGAATCAGGTAGGTAAGCAAATGAAAAATCATTTCAAGAATATATGGACAGACACAAATTATGCAAGGCCACCTGTAAAGTCTGCTTTCATATATTCATTTGGGATGTTGATGAAGAAGCAGTCTTTCTCTGCAGATAAAGCAGTAGCCTCATCTTGCCACAGTTGACTTGAAGCTGGTACGACGTCAATGGGCATATGGCATCCAGAAGTTTGACAATTGTCAAACGCTTCCATGTTTGATGGGTCCACTCGTCCCTCTGCAATTGCAATAGCTATTGATGGAGGGATTTCTCTATTTTATGATTGATGGTTAAAGAGATCAGAATTTTTCTTTTGTTTGATAAGAAAATTACATTTATTGATGCACTCTAATAGTTCTCATAGGTCTCACTGAACTTCCACCAAGTTTTCAAGTGGGCTGTTCTCATCTTTGTATGAAACTGGAATGACAGTGCAATCACATGCAAAAAAGAGGATACGGTCCAAGGAAATCTAGCTCTCTATCTAGAGCCTGCAGGAGCTTTTCAGAAAGAGGTCTCATGTGTCTGAGTTTCTTGGTGACGGTGTCATATCTGTATTGAGAGCAAACTAAGTTTACTTACATACATGAAAAGGACTGCAATTAGATGCAGATAAATGAAGAAGAGTTGAGAGCTTTGCCTACATTCGAGCATGCTGGAATACCGTTAGTGCCTCAAGGAAGTATTTGCTATAATATTCGGGCATCTGATTTCCCTTTTCAAGCTTCAGAACTGATAATGCCTGTAACAAAACCGCCAATGTGGATTTTAATCATAACTTTTCTGGAAACTTTAATTTTATTTGGCTATCAGTCACAGATACATGTTTCAAACTTGATAATGTTGCACTCTTATGCTTACAATCATGAAAAAGGACATTTTTTTCCTATTAGAACAACTTCTCTACATGTATTTTCGACTATATGGGCTTCGGAACTATGAATAGGTGTGAGTTATTTTGCCATTTGGGAAGCAGAGAGAGAACTTACACGGTCAATGTTTCGATACTTGGAAACCAGAGAGTGAGCTTTCTTTATCCCTATTCCAGGAACAGATGGAAGGAAATCGCAGCCAGCTAAGACACACATACCTGCGAAGGGACACAAAGCATTTCCTTTTTTCA
This sequence comes from Melaleuca alternifolia, assembly GCA_019926035.1. Taxonomy (NCBI): domain Eukaryota; kingdom Viridiplantae; phylum Streptophyta; class Magnoliopsida; order Myrtales; family Myrtaceae; genus Melaleuca; species Melaleuca alternifolia. Next base: position 623,823 of record JAGKPW010003076.1, on the reverse strand, counting down.
GATTGATCCTCTTTTCTCGGAAATAAATCTCATCCACGGAGAAGCGTTAAGACTTAAAACTCTTGCTCACTTATGCTTTTGGAAATTGAGGACCTTATTGGTTTTGGGAGAAAATTATACCAGGCACAAAAGTGCCCAACGGACATGAAAATGCTATCATGTCCTAAGTGCTAAACTTCAACTTCAAATACATATCTTACACTTAACGATATTGACACAGTCTCAAATCCAAAACTTGCCTGTAAATGGCAGTAACTCACCAGTAAATAATGCCATGTCGAAATTTCGAAAGGAAGGTGTGCCAGTTGTGGAATCAAAAACCTTCTGCAGCAATATCTCCTCACCATTGCCATACTTATCCATTTTAAATACAATCTGCTTGCGGGCAGTGCAGATGAAAAGAAAACGAGACCCATTATCAAAAGACAAAGCCTTAACAAGAATGATGCATATTTATTCGTATTGTATGAATTTTCTGTTGAGTTTCTTACAGCTTGACAACCATATGCTACCAGATCACTGTCTTCTGTAATAACAGCCGCAACTCCGCCTTTCTCTGCTTCAAGATTTGAGAGATATGCTAATTGCGCATCAGCCTCGTAAGGAGCTACTACGAATTCAATGTTTTCCAACTTCAATATCTAGAAAGCCACCAATGGAAAGACTTGCGAGCTTAGTTATAGAGGATTCAGATCACTCATTTCTACTAGGTCTTTCATAGATTCTGAACTTAAAAGCAATGGGAAACTGCGACAGATGATTATCATGGATCTATAGTTCATGTACCTGAATCAATTGGTGTGCCATGGATGGGGTAATACTCACTCCTCTCTGCAAAAGACAGTGTTTTTTTATGAGACCAAGCACCATTCAAATGAGCAAGAGCTTAAACTCGACTGTGCAGGCAATAGACTACTTCCTTGCCATTTCGGTGAACAAAGCATAAATTTTTTTCGGAAGCCCCTTCCAATCTATTGGAAAGTCAAGCTAGTAGGTGGAGTAATGGTTTAATACATAATACAAAGAACGTGCATCATCTTAGACTAACATTTACATTCACATACAATAGTTGGCATCGGCCCTCCTGTGCCATTCACTTGCCAAAATGTCCAATCCCCAAGTTCTGGCAGTTTCTTATGTAATAAAAGTTCCTTTCAGATTGCCTACTTTAGATGCATACTGAGTGTCTTGGCCTCGAGAATTGTATGATTGACAGAAGCATGACGAGTTCAGTTGTACTTCTGTTGGCCCATCAAATAGCTGAAACAACCAAATGACCGGCTAATTTCAAGCTATAGCACTTAGAACGACCAATTCGATTGGGGAAGAGAGGAGAGGCCCTACTGAAAATGCACTGCACTAATTGCACTTGAATATTCATCATCACTGGTTGCATTGTTGATAAAACAAATGGCAGGACAGCTGACCCGGATATCAGGGCAATTCCTGATAAACCACCCTAATCAAACCTAGCACCAGATCATCAAAGAATGCATGGCCAGTACCTGGAAGAGCTCCGAGGCAGCCTTGACATCTCCTTCTTCAAGCTTCTGCCGCGCCAGGTTGCGATTAGCCTTCCTTCTCCTGAAGCACAATCAGTCATTCCATCAACCCACGATCCAATAGGTCACCCGATTTATATCGATCATCGCCACCAAAGCGAAAGCTCATAACCAAATTTGAGTAACTAATAACCGAAACCTCTGTCTCTCCTCCTCAGTGGCAGCTTTACATGGAATGCTCCCCCCATCAAACACAACCACGGGAGTCACTTCATAGTGACGAAGCAGGTTGATGCGGTGCATGAAATAGTTCAAGTACTGCAATTTCTTGGCCCCATTCGTGTTGAGACAGAGCTCCATGCTGCATGAATAAGCTGGAAAAAAACATTTTTTGATCTATCAGTCGCCCAAAGCAGCCAAAATGCAATCAATGTGGCTCAAGAAATACAGAAAAAAGGAAAGAAGAAAACCCAAATGGGACTTGGGAAGACAAAGCTGTACCTCCCTTGTGAAGCCATGAATAGGCATCAATACCCACCTGCAGAATCGAAAAAAAGAATATGAAAAACGACACATCAACAACGGGACATGCGAAGCGCATCGTCAAGAACGTTGGGGAATGCGAGATCGAGGATGAACTCGAATCGGGTTTTTCGGAGGAGGGTGTTACCCGCTTGCCGGCGAGCTTCTTGATGTGGATCGGCTCGATGTAGGGCTTCATGAATCTGAGAAGATCCTTGATCCCCATTGCTCCTCCTCCAGATATCGTTCCGGGTTTTCTTGATTTCGGAGTTTCTTCTCCTCTCTTTGTTACAAGCTGGTTTTTATCCGTTGACTCTTGTCTCTCTTTTTTTTTTTTTTTTGGGCTTTTCCTAGGTTTCATTCGGCTAAGGCGACAGCGGAGGAAATGGCGGGAAGAATAACAAATGAACACGCAGCTGTCGCGATTCTTGTTTGGACGGACAAATGAAAAAGAGCCACGTGCTGCAGGGCGCGAGACGTGGAGGAGAAAAGCGAGGCTCTTATTGGTCCGTGACTTAACCAAGAGGTGAGCGAACAATTAAAAACAGATTTCTCCGGGTACGGAACCCAACGGCGCCGTTTTTTGCCGCGACGTGCGTTTGAAATTTTGGCTGTGATTTCGCGCCTCCTCTTTCAACCGCTTAAAGCTTTCTTTTTTAGCCATTATCGGAATAGGCAAGTTTTTAATATATAATAAATTGGGAAATTTTCAAATAAAATATCCGAAAAACTTTCATTCTCTCAAATAAAGGTTTTCAGTAGACATTTATTTAGAATACCTCCATTTTAAAAAATATAAATGAGAGCCTGAAACTGCATGTTAATTAGAAAAAATGGTCTAATCTCGCCATTTAGTCAATAAATTTGTGTCCTTTATTTTTTATTTTTTTTTATTTTTTACAAAAAAAGGAAGAAAAAACAAGGTAAAACTTAAATAAATAAAAAAATTAGGCATGAATGCCCCCTCTTGGGGCCATCACCACATCCTCGCCAAAATCACCGACCCCTCGACAAGGGCCAACAAGCCCCCGCTAGAATTAGGAGAAGGCCTCCCCATTTTGGCAAAGGCCAATAATCCTGCCCAAACAAAAGTGTGCGTTGACAACCCTTGCCCAAATCAAAGAGAGGGTCAAAGCCCTCTTCTAGTATATGTATGCCAGCATCAGTATTTTCCTTATTTATTATTTTGAAGTCTTGTCACCCTTTCACTCATAATCGTCTATTGTGAACAGAAGCTTCTAAAGTGCCAAAACTCTTCGAATTGTATATTTCTGGTAAAAGTCAATATAATTATTTATCTTACAAAAAATGCAAAATGCACATGCATACACGAAACAAATTTTTTTGACTAAGGATAACATAATAAATACATTCAATCCAACAAAAAGCATTCATGCCATAAAAAAAAAACCTCAAACTATATCTATTGTAACGAAAATATATCAAATATCTATTGTGTCACTAAAAACTCTAAACTACAAATAACCCAAAAAAAATGTCATGCTATAAAAAAAAGAATTTATATCAATGTGACAAATTCCCCTTAATAGAACTGAGATAAATGGTATATGTTACTTATGTATAAGTTTGGACTTTTTCACGACACATAAAAACTTGAGGATTTACATATAAGTTTAGAGTTTTTGATAGCATAAACAAATCGAGATATTTATGTCACAATAAACATACTTTGGGGTTTTTTTTATGGTATTACTATAAGCCCTATAAGAAAAGAATAAAAAATTCACTTAAAATTAGGAGTAAACCCGTTTAAAACTAGTTTGGTTCTAAGTCCAACCTCAAAATTGGTCTATCAAATTATAGATTCTGGATTCTTAAGTGAAATTAGGCGATTCAGGGTGTAGAACTAGGAACTTAACTGTTCAAGGCCGGTTCTAAATTTTTGGAATCGAGAACTAGGAACCGGATCGATCCCCCTGTGAACCGGCTCGATCCCCTTGTGAACCGGCTTGGCTTCTCACCCCGAAGAAAAAAAAAGAAAAGAACACGTGACAGTATGTTGTTGGGCCGAATGTCATTTAGCCCAAACCACGAACAAGTGGGCCCATTTCGGCCTCCTTTCTGAAGTCGGCTCCGAAACCCTCTTCCTCCTCCTCTTCTTCTTCTTCTTTAGCGAACACCACCGTCACACCGATCCCCGTTCACGTTCTAGAGCGAAAGCTCTAAACCCCTTGAATTCCAAACCCTTGCACGCTCTTCCAGCTCTCCCTGCATTGAACGACGCCGTCGTACGACGACGAGGCTCCATAGTCTCCCGCAAAGCTCCGCCACTTCCGCCCCAAGGACCGGTAGGAATGTCTCACGGTCTCGGCGGTGGCGACGACGACGACGATGAGGTGTCGAGCGGCAGCGAGGGCGACGACGCTTCGTTCGACGAGGACATGGAGGCTCTGAGGCGCGCCTGCGTTCTCACCGGCGCCGACGCGGACTCCGCCGTTGCCCAGGCCGGCGGCCTCGACTTGGCGGCGCCGGATTCCGACAGCGACGATGACGACGACGACGATCTCGGGTTGGTGAGGAGGTTGCAGGAGCGGTTCTCGGCGGACTTGGCGAATCCCCTGACGCTGAAGCCGCTGGCGTCTCTCCATCCGGCCGCGGCGACGTCCGACGAGGATGAGGACGACTTCGAGACGCTCCGCGCTATTCAGAAGCGGTTCTGCGCTTATGATTACAGTAAGTGCCCTATCGTGCGATGAGTAATTGCGCATGCTCTGCTATTTGAATGAATGACGTCCTTTCAAGACGACGAAATTGATACGAGCCGTTGAGATTATCTTCCGTAAATCCTATGTGCTTGGCAAGTCCAGGAACTTGTCAGTGCACAAAAAGCTTTCAACCGAAGCCGTGGCGTACATTGTTTTATACATGACACGAACCAGGAATATTGGATGAAGTACGTAAATTAAAGTAAATTTGAGTGTTCCACATTATTTTACGATTTGGCAATTGGAATATGTATCTTCACTCTGACTACTAAAAGGCGTCAACTGAAATTGCATATTCACAATTTCACATGAATATGCTCGATTGCATCTTCTGTAAAACTTAAGACTGTAGTTCTTTTCTTTTTCCCTGCTTTTCTTGCGTTAAGAGAAGCATTAGTCTTATTTTCCAGTTTTGGATGATTTGAAGTTCATGCTCATGAATGTTTTGAATTGGTAGGACACTCATTTTTGCATCGAGCCAGTAGCATCTGGAGAGCATTCTTTATTACCCAGATATCACCTTCTAGCTCGCTGATAGTGAATCTTCTGATTGATATGTTTTGTTGGGAAGAAAGCATTTAACTGTATGGGAAACACGAGAGGAGGACTCTCTGATTTGTTTTGTTGGGTATTGAGAATATGACTGGCCATTTCAGTTTTTATAAAGTGAAGAGAATTTTAAACTAATCTGCTGTTCTCTGCTGTTACGCTGACTTTTCCAGTTATGTTAAGATGCAAGTAAGTACATGGAAGGACTGTCCTCATTAGATTATGGAACATCCTGAATATTTGAACAACGGGGTTTCTGTGGCCATGGGTACTGACCTGATTCCTCTTGCTGAATTTCAAATCTCTAATAAGGTGAAACGGTCTATAATTTAGTTTAGATAGCGTGGACCCGAGATCATTCTCATTTCTGTAATCATGCTTTGAGAAGATATCTCTATTCTTGTGCTCCTTTCCTTACAGTCAAATATTATAAAACTGAACTTGAAGTATGATGATTCCATAATCTCATACTTTAAGAGAGTCTCTTAAGCTGCTTGCTCTAGGCAGGTAATAAGCTCAACGAGTTCTTTTTTAAGTTGGCCACTACGCACGTAACTTATATAGTCAGCACAGGGAAGTAAAAGTACAACGGGCGTGTTTATTTTCCCTTTGCTGTGTAATCATTGTTGTGGACATAATAAGCTCTATTTTCTATACAAAGACTCCTGATCACCCTTTGCTAGGAGAATGTGGGCTTGAATCCCTTGGAAAGTGGGAGAATTGTTAGAAAATGGAGATATCTATAAGTTGTTGGTATTATCTGTTTGTGCACGTGCACATTTGGTCATACATTGTTGATTTTAGTCGTTATTGAACCCTCTTAGAATCTCTGATCAGATCAGAAACTTCTGTTTCGCATGTTTTTCCGTGCTTTTGTTGCTTATATCCATCTGATATGCAGGTAACACGGAGAAGAACAGCAAGACTGGCTTATCTAGCAGTGATAGCATGTCCAATGCTATGCCTGTAAATATCTTTGGTGGTTGTAAAGTTTTTCCAGATAATGAAGATACTCATGACAGCAATCAGACTTTGTATAAAGATGAGTGCCAGCCTGCTGCTTCAATTGAGTGGCACCAGCCGGTTCAGAAGCAGCAAGGGCTGGCCAAATATTCCTCCTTCCCAAAATCTGGCCAGATATTTATTGACGCCCTTAAGAAGAACAGGGCTTGTCAGAAGCTTATTCGAAGTAAGTTAATTCAGATTGAAGCAAGAATCGAGGAGATCAAAAAGCTGAAGGAACGTGTCAAAATCCTTAAAGATTTTCAGATTTCTTGCAGACAAAGAACTGGGAAGGCATTATCCCAGAAGAAGGACCCCCGTGTTCAACTTATATCAGCACGGAAGACTATCAAGGATTCCAAGGTACTGAGTTTCGTAATCTTGCTTTTTGACGGCTGAAGTGGTGTAAACTTGCGAGTAGATAGGATGTTTCTGATTATTGATCTGTAGCATTTTTCAACCTTAACCAATGCAGATGAAGTACTTTCAGTCCTAGGGAGCTGGTGAGGCTGGTGGAATTGATGTTCTTAATGCTCATTTGGCTACACTCTGATTCTGCAGGTTAATGACAAAAAGTTTTCTGCTATGTATTATGGGCCAGCTGAGAATTCCTGTGTCTCTAGTTATAGAATGGCATTGAAAAGATTTCCCCTTTCGCTTCAGCAAAGCAAATGGTCAGAGGTAGAGAAGGAAAATCTCGGAAAAGGAATAAAACAACAATTTCAAGAAACATTGCTTAAAATTAGCCTGGACCGATTCAGGTAAAAAAATTTATTAATTGGTGAGATGCTTATGTTTATGCCTTCAGTTATGTGTCTGCACTTCTTCTGTTAATTGTTTCACAATCATTTGTTTTCATTTATGCTATAGAGGAGTTCATTTTGTCATCAGCTGAACTATTCTGATTATGGAAAGACCCCTACACTTGGTTCCATCTTTGGATAGGTCTTTAGATGCATCTAAACCTAATGCATGCAATATTTGTTGGTAGAGTTGATATATATTGCCTCCAACAATTCTGCTATCAATGGAAACGTTGTACTTTCCCCCAGAAGAAGAAATACTGGAAGTATCTTTCTTTTGAACTATGGGAATCATAGGCTGCATCTTGATGGTCAATAATCTTATTAAGTTCTTATGTCGTCGCATTGACTTGTAGAATTGTTCTCTATCTGGAAGTCCCATGAAAGAGTTTTTGGGTTTTTTTTCCCTTCTCTCTCGGGTACATCTAGCAATAACACTGCTTGTCTGATAGAATTATCATTCAGAAAAAGAATGTTTCCGATATGATAGGTAAAAGGCAACCAATGGTTCAAACTGATCTCTTTCACCCAAATTGTTTATATCAGCCCAAAAGGAAAATCAGGCAGTGTGAACATTGCCAAAAGATGACATGCCAAAAAAAAAAAAAAAATCTTTTTGATGGTGGATGAAATTTAAATGGCTTCCATAATTAGATATTAGAGATAAAGCTACCCTCCAACTGAAGCGATCAATGTTAGGTGCATATGGAAATACATTCTCTGACCTGTTTAAAAGAGTATGGTCTTTCCTCCATTTTGGATATAAGCACTTCATCTCTGCATTTATGACTTCTTCTCTTTTTCACTATCTTTTTTAAGTTAATAGTTTATGTTGTTTCTTCTGATTCCATTTGCTGACAGTGCCTCAGATGGAGATCAATATGGCTTCGATGACATACTTTTATCGATTAGAGATCTTGATATCACACCTGAAAGTATCAGAGAATTTTTGCCAAAGGTTAATTGGGATCAGTTGGCCTCCCTGTACATTCCAGGTAGATCTGGTGCCGAATGTGAGGCTAGGTAAGCAATTTATGCACTTAAAACTTTCGTCATGCAGTTTTTTTTAGCTTTCTAGCGTAGTTGGTTTTATTTGTCTGTTTGTTAGTTATACTTTGAATTCAGTAAAAGAGAGTTGGCGGGTTTTGTCAAATGCTGCATTTGATAAAAGTTGGATCTGTGCCTGATTGAGATTGGCATCTGAAAAAAGAGTCCATACGCATTGTAATGGAGTCAGGAAGACATTGCACTAAAGCTTTATGCTAAGAACCTTTTAAAAATCACACCAGAATTTCTTTTTTCTTTATTTTTGGGCCAACTCACCCATATTTCAGAGTCACCACTTCTAGGAACACAATCACTTTAGACAATTTTTAATTTTTAATTTAAGGAGGAATTACTACAATATAGACCATCTGAAATTCTACATGAGTAGAAATGGGAAATTAGATAACTTGTCTATTTAGAAAAGGATTTTATTAAAATTGCAATAGATATCTGATACTAATAGATGAAGACACAAACGAATCTTTGCAAGAGCATAAGTCTTGGCCTTGCAAAACTTTAAGCAGATATGTTACGCTGATGTTTTTAGGATTTGACTTGAGTCATAAAATAATTGCAGAAATCAATCTTTACCAAACTTGGCCAATGTAACTTATAATTGATTTGTCTGGATGACTCTGTGCAATCTTTAATGGTATACAGCTGATCATAGGGTACAGGTTGAAAATATCTCACCTAGGAAAAATCAATCTCAATTACTTCCGTTACATGGGGATAAAAAAGGAGCCCCCCCTTTCCGTGGGCGGGGCGGGCCCCTCCCCCCCCCCCCCCCCTCCCCCTCTTTCTTCTTCTAGAGTATAAAGTATACTTAGTTGGTCCTTGTCTGCACTAGGTTCATAAAATTATGTGGAGTTTGATTTATTTAATTCCATTTGAATTTCTTTGCTTAGTCTCTCGAGCGCCTGTATTACGCCATAAAGCTATCCATGTAGATATAGATACACACGATTAACTCAGTTTATAACACCTATTAGAGAAATCTGTGTATAACTTCAGAAACTGTTTGCTGTTTAGCGCTTGTAACCAGTAACCTTTTAGAGATATGAAGCAATTTGAGAATCTTTCGGGGGGTTCGCTATGCAGTGTGTCACTGGTGATTAGTGACTTTTTTATTCTGGACGTTTCATTGTTCTTTTTCTTGAGCCATGATGACTATTGATAATTGGATTGTTTCTTATACTCATTTGCTCGTATGAATTGCAGATGGTTGAATTGGGAAGACCCCTTGATCAATCACGGCAGATGGACAATTGAAGAAGATAAGCATCTTTTGTTTTTCATCCAAGAAAAAGGGATAAATAACTGGTTTGAGGTAGCAGTATCTTTAGGGACAAAAAGAACGCCGTTTCAATGCTTGGCTCGCTATCAGAGGAGCTTAAATACTTGCATACTGAAAAGTGAGTGGACTCCTGATGAGGACGCTCAGCTTCGTGCTGCAGTGGAGATTATTGGTGAGAGTGATTGGCAAGCTGTAGCTTCTGCTTTGGAAGGACGAACTGGAACTCAATGCTCCAATCGGTTAGTTTCTCATCTGTTTGATTTCTGAATTAATTTTTGGTTAAGTATTTCTGTGCCATAAAATAGATCGTACATCGAGGATAATTATAACTCTAAAAATAATTGTCGACTTTTTCTTACTGACTTATCCATGTGGATTGACCTGTCGCTTTACTTGATGTGGAGTTTTCAAATGAAGAAAGGAATATATTACAAAGCTGCAGAGAAACTCGAGTAATAAACAAAGATTAATTCAAAACTAAAACCTGACAGTTCAGCTGAATTGGAAAGAGGGTGTTCTCACTTGTGGTTATGAACATGAGGAGTGTGTTCATCCAAAAAGGTTTTCCCTTTTAGAAACTGTTTTATAGTTGAGAGTTTTAGGTTCGTTTAGCGGTCGTTTGCAGCATCACCACATTGCATGAATTTTCCCTACTTATAACCTTAAAGCTTATTGCACACCTTCCTCTCCTTTGAAAGCAATAGAGGCTGTCTGTTGGTTATAGCTGGCACTAGTCCCAGAACATTATGGATGAGACCTCAAACTCGTGGAAGTTGTTGCTGGTATATTGTTGCTTGCAAGTTTATAAGTATTGCTCTAGCGACTTTCTCTGGGCCAATACATTGGTGCAACTTCTCAACATTTTTTGGACTATTATGCCCGTCTGATATTGGGGCCTAATGTAATTTTTGTGAATAACTCTCATTTTACATGTTCTTCTTTATGTAGTCTGAAATATTGCACTTGATTCCAGCAATCAACTGATCCAAAGAACCAACATGTCTGTTTTATCTTCACTTGGCACAGTTCGTCACTGTTAAATGTCAGCGCTGGCTCCATCCCAATATTATGCTAAGAAATTGACTGGAAAAGTATTGACTATGATCAAGGAGATGATGCAAATATTTATCAAATATTTATTTACAAGCCACTTGAACCTTTTCGAATAGATTAGCATGCTTTCAGCATTTGGAAGTGTATTACATCGTTGATTACGTGTGAACATGAAAATTGCAGATGGAAGAAAACTCTTCATCCTGCTAGGAAAAGGGTTGGTAGGTGGACTGCAGATGAAGACAAACGTTTGAGAGTAGCCGTGAAGCTCTTTGGCCCTAAAAATTGGATGAAGATAGCTGATTATGTTCCAGGTCGAACTCAAGTACAGTGTAGAGAGAGGTTTGTACAGATGTGACCTAATTTCACTTTAGATTCCTTTGATACAACAGCACTTAAAAAAAAAAAAAACCATTTGTCTGACTGCAGATGGGTCAATTCTTTAGATCCATCTCTGAATTGGAATCGGTGGACACCAGAAGAGGATGCCATGTTAGAGGCAGCAATAGCAGAACATGGATATTGCTGGTCCAAAATCGCTGCATGTTTGGCTCCTCGAACTGATAATCAGTGCAGAAGGTATTCATAGTTGCAGTTCTATGGATAACTTTGTGGTTTTTGTGCAATTTATGCATATATCACCTGAAGTTGACTTCACTTTTGCCTTGGATGCTTCTTTCAATGAGTAGGAGATGGAAAGTTCTGTTTCCACACGAAGTGCCTTTACTGCGGGAAGCTAGAAAAGTACAAAAAGCAGCTCTGGTAAGAAACTTTGTCGATCGAGAGTCGGAGCGCCCTGCACTTGGTCCTGGTGATTTCCTCCCATTACCTCTGACAAATTGTGTATCTGACCCAGATTCTCTAAATCCCTCAATGAAACAGAAGACAGGATTGAGGTAATTAGATGAAGATTTTCTAAGTTGGTCTTCCTTATGTCCCAGAGACGACCGCAAGACATCCTTTTATTCTTTGGATAGTTTTATTTTCAAACTGAACGTCCCTTTTCAAAGTCAGTATTCTTAGTTTTAGCTTGTTATATTGTCCTATCCACAGAGATCCAGAGAAGATGGGGTCCAGGAGGAAAAGAAAAGCAAATCAATCAAATGCTGTGCAAGTGTCAAGAAGTTACAATGAGGTTGATGATGATGAATTGGCTGAGCATGGCTCCTCAGAGAAGATCCGAGTGACAAAACCATGCTCAGGAAAGAGTAGGCGTCGAAAGCAAGCTAAAGATCCTACATCACAACCTGTTTCAACATCAGTGGTATCGAATGGTGAAATCAGTGAAGTGAATGGTCTTTCTGGCATAGCAGAACACCGGACAATCTCTCCTCGGTAATTCTTTTTTCGTTTTTCATTTTCTCGAGACAGATATTTAACTTAACAACCATATATTTATGTGAGCAATACACATTTGCACCTTAGTGCACATATGTCCACTGGACATCACGGACGTTTTCTTTATTAAACTTTTGGTTTCATGTATCCTCTCCCTGCAGTGTTCAGAAGAAGGTAGATCCCAAGAAACGCCAATTTAACTCTCCTCTAGTTGTGGAAAAGGCCAGTTGCAAAAATGATGAGACAGTAGCAAAACACGGTTCACTTTTAAGGAACAAGGTCACAAAAGTGTATTCAAATGAGAGTGGACCAAGTGGACATGCAATAGATCATTTGTCATGTCAGCTGGATCCGACGTTGGTAGTCATGCCTAATGGTGAAAATTGTCGAAAGCAACGGATGGCCGGTTTTAGACGAAAAAATAAAATTGTTACTTGGTAATTATGGATCTTTTGTTCATTCAAAGTGCAGTCCGTAGATAAAAAAGATTATACAAAATAGAGATTGCAAAAATTTCCGGAGTATCTTTTATTTCTTCCTCAGTATCTGTAGTTTCTAACTCAAACTGTTGATTGACTCATCCTTTCCTTATGCAGTGACGAGGAAGTAGGAAACAAGAGACCAAGAGTTGACAGTCAACTTGATTTGGAGCAAGCCAGGGAAATGATTAGTTGCACTGAGGATGAGAGAGTGACTAGAGATGTTACTGTTTCAAAGAAGAGAAAGTTACCAAAGGCACCTCTAAGAAAGGACAACCTTAATGAACTTTTATCATCATTGTTGATGATAAAGGGCAAAGATATTGAAGCACATGACACATCTAATATGACAGAAAGGGAGAAGAATATCCCGCCTTGGTAAATCTTCTCGACTTAGTTCCACTTAAGTAGGGACTAGTTCTCTCTACATATTTTCTTTGGTAACTTCTTTCACTATGCATTGCATTTTAGTCTAATTTGTCAATTTGGTAAATATTGCTCCCTGTAGCGCTCAGAAGAATTCGGTATGCAAGAAGGCAAGAAAAAATGGCCATTCTCACGTGAATCCTGAAGTAGCGGAAGATGTCTCTGCAAAATTGATTGCTTTAAAGGAAGACAGAAAGCGTAACATGTATAAGAGAAGAAAGAGAAATGTTGCTCCTCCTGACAGAAGGAATTCTAATTCTGAAAGTGTTCCTGCTTTGCCAGAGAAACTCAGCAGGTCACAATCAGTTTTAATTTCTAGTGAGAAAGATGGGCCCGAGCAGCTAATGACCGGGAATGAACCTCTTTCACAACAAGTTCTCGATACAGATGACTGCGACGTCACACTTGCTAGCTTGCTAACCAAGAAACAGAAGAAGAAAGGCGTTCTTACATTGAGCAAAGGAAAAGGCATGCCATCTGATGTGGATCAAATGCCCTCCAGTGTTGTATATAAGGATGCGGAACCTAGACGGCTAGATCACAACAACAGCAATGCTTCAGTCGGAGGACCCGCCAGAGAAAAAACGAGGAATGACTTGGCCTTCAACCATGAGGATGGTGACATCACTTTGGCATGCCTTTTACGTGATAAGTCTATGAAGAAGAGACCTTGAGTTTACAAGCTGGGGCAGGACCCAGCACTTGTCATCCCATGTGAGACGAGCGTTCTCGGTTTGCTTCAGAACGAGCAGACGGATGGGAAGTCTGTTTGGTACGCTGTCTCATGAGGATTATCAAAACCAGCAGGGATTGGGATTCTAGGTTAGAAGTGTCAGATCCACTTCATTTTGGGTGTGCGTTTTCCTGGTGGCACTAAGTGCAGGTATGTGTTCATGAGGTTCTCGAAAGTTCGTGACCGTGCAGCGATGGAGCGAATGTGTTAAGAGCACGAGGCCATGCCGAAACCGTTCCAGGCATTGGGATCTTAATGGATATCGATATGCGGAATCGGCAATTTTGTGGTGCGATGGCCTCTTGGTTTAGTCGGGGCAACCCCTGCGAAATGTACGTGCATACGGTACATGTTTCTCGAGATATAATACACATATACACACACACAAAAGGGGGCCATGTTTTGTGAAGTGTGGTTAATTAGTCAAATTGCATCCGATTTGGTCTCAAAGTTTTGAGTTTAGGATCAAAGCCGCGCCAGCATCTTCTCTTTCTATTTGTGTTACGTAGCGTTTAATTCTCCGCAGTCCAAGGACAAAGCGACGGACAATTGCCGAGTCGGAACGTCTCAACGCACTTGGTGATGTAAACATGTGAAGAAGGGAGTTGTCCTGACACATCTCTTAGTGATTTTTCGGGCGGAATGAACTGTGATTCGGAAGGAATCTGACTCCTCGTTTGCTTCATCTTTGATAGCAGCGAGCTGTGTTTGCAGACGACGCATCTTTGGCCCGATCTCTAAGCAACTCCTCCTCTTCCCTCTCTACAGCTCCTCTCGTCAGCCTTGCTCCTCCGTTGCCGGCCATGTTACTGGCAGCAGCAACTCTTCTCGAGAGACAGGAATCATCTGCTCCTCTCGTCCGCCTTCGCTGCTCCTTTGCTGCCATGTTACTGGCAGCAGCGACTCTTGTTGACAGGTCATTGGAACACATGAGACGATAAGAGTCTTTAACTAAAATATCGTTTGTTTCAAGAAAAAAAAAAAACGATTTGAAAAACATGTATCATATAAGCAATTATTTATTTTGTTTGAAATAATTGATCAATTAAAAATATTTATTTTATTAATAATAATTTACGTCTAAATATTTAAATATAAAAATATATTTTATTCATTTGTCTTTATAAGAAAATTAGCTACTGTTTTAAGAATAGCTTTTTCAGAAATCGTTCATCTTTTATAAGGATTTTTTGTTATTTCATAAAAAATGAATTAAATATATATTTTAAAATTAATTACTTAGCTGGTTTAAATTTATGTTTAAAATTTTTCGTAAATGATGTAAATATTTCTTTTTATGACCGAGAAATCTATTACGAGCCTTTTACATCAAAGAGTCGAGTTTTTATACCTCATGAGAGACTAACACAGGATTCCAACAGACGCTAATAATTGCGGGTTTCAAATACTCGACCTCGATGATGAAAGATAAGCCCTCAGTCAACAAAGTCATCCAACTTATATTGACACAAGCTATCCCTTATCCCTTCGTCTGATGCCTTGAGAAAATGGCACTCGAATGCCTTATGGCCACATCCTCCCATTATTACAGGCGATCTTGACCGTCTATTAATGGCCCTTTAGTAAAAAGAGAAACCCTTCCGCCTATGCACAGCTATGATGCTGCATTATCGCAGGCGATCCAGATTCTCATGAAAGACATGTGAAAAAAGAATATAAAGCAATCATACATACTTCTGAAGTCCAAGAAATTACTTCATTATAACAAGGGAAAAGCACTTTATACACCACCCACACGGCTGAAATGATGCAACCAATTAATCACTTCACTCTGTGTGATATACTTATCTAAAGTAGAGCTAAAATTCTTTAAATTACTACACTTCGTGTCATTGTCATGTGATGTAACATTTACACGAAATATCCACCAAGAGATTGGACGTAGAGGGGAGGAGAGCACAATCAGCCTTCATCGCCAGGCAGACCTAAATAAATCGTTTAGAAGACAACATGTACTGGACTTGCCGTAAAACCAGGTATCATATCTCTGTTCTCAAAAAATAAGACCGCCGAAGGACCGAATCTTGTCCAACTAAACATAAAATAAAAGTAGAGGCAGGCATATTACTTGAAGCATCCTGAACAAGATCCTAAAATGTTCTTTAATACCACTAAATAAAAATAGAAGATAAACGAAATCGTTGAAGAACAGCTGAGCAGTAGTGATTGTCAAAATTATTTAGTAACGCCCAATTCCCCAGACTCTGATCACGCCATCGTTGCAACCACTGAACAATGTACTTCCATCAGCGCTCCAGTTCAAGCTCGTGCAGTAGATGGCCTGCAGTTTTCCATACAGAATGTGAGATAACTAGCCATTCCTATTGATACCAAAAAATCCATGCCTCATACAAAGAAATAAGAGCAGGCAAGCACAATTATACAGTTTGATAATGGTGAGGTGCTTATTGTAGGTTAACATGCAAGACCCTCGTCCAATTAAGCTGTATCAAAGGAATTCCACTATGCAGAAACACTGATCATGCAGTAAAGGATTCTTGATCAAGAATATACGGCTACAAAGCGTGTGAGCTGCAGAAAGATAACAGATCTACAAGAATTCATCGAACCTACTCCAGCATACAAAGTCGAGAAGAGTGACCAAAATACTATATTCTAATTTGTTGGCATAGAAAAGATGTGTACTATTGAGATGCGGTTGGTCACGCCTGCACACAGTCCAAAAACCTCGCAATTAAGCAGCATAGAGCACACACAGCATCAATGTTGCGGACCAACTACCTCTGTATTCACACCTTTCTGAATGTGCTTCCACCACATATTTTCAACACAAATTATCGCAAGAGTAAAGAAACAGAAGAAACATTTCCTAATATAAGGTAAATAGGAAACACGGTTGTACACTCTATCAAGCAATGATATTGCCGGAGGACAGAGAATATAAGTATCAAGGTATAGCCTGGAGAAAAATCTACCGTCTTATTTGATGTCCTAGCCCCCGTTATTCCATCACTTATATCAGCTTCATTCTTCAAATCAACCTTCAAGTCCGCCACAATGCTCTTGCTCTCTAGATCCCAGATCTTGATGCTGCTCTCTGTGGCTGCACAGAGCCAGTATCTATTTGGACTGAAGCAAAGTGAATGAATAATGGCACCAGCCTCCAGCGAGTAAAGCTTCTTCCCTTCTGCCAAGTCCCAGAGCAGTATCACTCCATCCTTGCCACCACTAGCGCAAAGTGACCCATCGGGAGACACAGCCACTGTATTCACATAGCCAGAATGCCCATGCAGGGTGTTTCTCAGCTTGCAGTTGGTCAGATTCCAGACTTTCACAGTGCGGTCCCACGAAGCGGACACGATGGTAGGCTGAAGGTTGTTGGGACTGAACCTGACACAACTCACCCAATCAGAATGAGCTTCACCTTCCTGGATGGTGTACTTGCACTCCCCCAGAGTGTTCCAGAGCTTGATCGTGCGGTCACGAGATGCTGATACAATCTGCCGGTTGTCAATGGAGAAGGCCACAGAGAGCACATCCTTAGTGTGGCCGACAAACCTACAACAAAATCGAAATAGAACCGAGTTATGCTCTTAGTCATTCAATCAGGACAGGACTTGACCCTCAAGGATAAAAAAACCAAGTCAATTTCACAGACCTGAGAATTTCCGAACTTACTGAGAGCAAGCTACTAAGGCACAAAAAAAAAAACTCAATCGTATGAATCGGAGTCTTACTCCCTACACCATCAATGAAGATCTGCGAAGTACAATCACTATCTGAAAAGAATAAACCCATCAAACTGAAAAGGGAAAAAAACAAACTACAGAACTTGAAGAGAATCACCGATCAGTAGAATGCCCCGGAAATATTTTCTTCACGATCAGTTAAGGCAACAAGACAACTCAAGCCAAAATAGACTAGCACTCGAACAGTTAAGAAACAAGTGCTACGCCCTGGTTATTTCATAGGCACTTCACGTAACTTCCGCCATTTTCGAAAGCGAAGCAACCAGACACGCCCGAACCAGAGGACAGGTTACTCAACACCCTCAACCGAACATGGATCCTCCAATAGAAAACACAAGACCATCAAACACGCGAGGCGCTACGGAGGCGAGAGGGAGAGCGACCATCACCTGCGGGCGGAGACCCCGGTGGCGAGATCCCAGAGGCGGAGCTCGCCGTCCCAGGAGCCGGAGAGGGCGAACTGGCCGTCGGAGGAGAGGACGACGTCCTGGACGAAGTGGGAGTGCCCGGTGAGGCGGCGGCGGGGGACGCCGTACACCTTGTCCTCCTTGGTGAGGTGCCAGAGGATGATGGACTTGTCGCGGGAGGAGGTGACGATCATCTCCGTGTTGTCGATGGGGACGGCGATGGCCGTAACCATGTCGGTGTGGGCCCTCATCGTGCCCTTCAGGTGGAGTCCTTCCGCCATTTTCCGGGCTTCTCCTTCTCCTTCTCCTTCTTCTCCTCTTTAGGGTTTCTTCCTTCTTCCCTTCTCGCTTCGAGCGTCGTCGGACACGAGAGAAGACAGGGAGTGATTAGATGAGTTTATATACCTCGCGCTGGGTTAGGGTTTTGGGGGAAAACGGAGGTGATGCTGCGTTTGCGCCTTCTTCTGTTTTAATTCGAAGGAGAGAAACGGAGGAGACGGTGCGTTTCTCTTACGTTTCTCTTCAATTCTCTTTTGTATGATACATTAAAATGTTGTTTATTTTTAGTTATTATTTTAATTTAATGCATTTAATAATTTTATTATCCAAGAAAAATAGCTTATATTTCGTGGATATAAGAGACCGTATTTACTATTATTGTACCCTTTTATGATATTTTCTTCTCGACTATATCTCTCTTATTTTTAGTCTCATCCTGTCATGGACATAAATTAAACAATAGTATTGTGACAACTTTCACGATTTTCTAAATTTTCTATTAAAATAATTTCTTCTGTTTGGATCTTACTGTTAGCCCGATAAGGTGATATGGTTTAAGTACGCTCTCTACTTACCACATTATATTATGATAGCATAATGTTCCTTTAAATCCTCGAACTATGCATTTTTCTACAATCTCTGTATTCATGACCCGGGTGAGTCATTTCATTCTTGAGATAACATAATTATTTCGTTAAATCCTTAAACTGCCTATCATTATGTTATCATAAATATGACTCAAACTAAACATTTTTCTCATTTGGGTTTTTATTTTGTACCCGAATTATATTTATAGTGCATATTAAACTATTACAGTGGTTCACACGAAACACTTAGCATTGATCACCTCTCTCCATATTTTCTGAAACAGAGGAGTCCAATTAGAGGGAGCGTAGACAAAAAAACGGAAGTACATAAATCATTTTGCAAGTAGAGATTGCAAGCAAACAAATTTATGGCCAACTCATCAATTAATGTTTTATCACTATCAAATATCTTCAAATCTTTATACTACAAAACAATTCAAGACCATCCTTCGAGAAATATAAAAAAATATTAATGCCTAGTCCTATCTAATCAATTCGACGCTCAATGCCTCAAATATTTTTCCGATGACAAAATGAAACAAAATCTCCTCGTAGAAGTTTATCCTCACTTAATTAAAATATGTTTTTAGACACTCGATAAATTACTAAACTATATCATTTGAGATCCATTGACTTTCTCACATACACGATTATGATCTTAGAAATCCTTTTTTTTTTCGTTTGATCTCAATCAATGACGGGAGTCCTTAACTGGAACCTTCACCAGACTATCACTGGATTTTACAGAATCTGTTTTTTTTTTTCCCCTCTGTAAAGACCACATGAAGAGGGTTCCCAGAAAATTACAAACGAAAGCCGAGGTAATTCTTTACTTAGGTTTTCTCTTGTCTAGAAATTATTCTCTTCCACGAATCGACCTCTGGAAGTACCACTCTTTATGTTCTCGGAAGCCCATCTCTAGGTTTGCTTCAATTTTGCCTGCGGACATTTACATCTCCATCTCCTCGTTCTTCCCAATCTTGCTCTGGAATCTGTCCTCTCTGGGGTGGAGTCTTGGGCCACAGGGAGACTTTGAAAGGGGAGAACGCCCTTTGGGAATCTAACTCTCCCACCATTTAAGATTCTGCAGGAATTATCGTCAATCAAACGTCCAGTGCCCAAAAGCCCCTTTTCTTGGATCAGTATTGTCTCTTCCGCTCGCGTCTTCAAGCCATCACTTGGGTGTGCTTGCAGATCTCCAGCGAGGGCTTGCATGGATTTGTGGGCTCAATAGCACCAGAAAAGATGATATCCTTGAGGTCAGTCGGCGTGCTCACTGTCTTTGTGAGGCTGCGATGTCTTCATGCTACTTTCTTGCCTGAAAATTTGGTCTTTGCCATATGGGTACTTGCATTTGTTCGTGTATGGTTGAACTTTTACTTCTCTTTGATATTTATTCCTGACTGAGTTTCTGGGTTTTATCCACATCCTGGTGAGATTGTGCATTACTTTCTGTTTCTGTTGCTAAGAACAAAAAAGTTCGAAGGCTGGCTGATTTATCTTCGACTTCTGTGAATACAGGGATTTCTGGAGGAGGCACCGGAGAAAGATTTTGTTTGGTGCTGGCATTCTAGGTAGTGGATACTTACTGTATAAGCTTTATGATGCTCGTAAGAAGCAGCTTTTGCATCTTGAGCAGGAGCTGGCCCGTGAGCGTGAAAATGAGGAACTCCTTAAGGCTCAGTTAAGAATATTCAGCTTCCCATCTGTTGCTTTTCTTGATGTAACTGCTGTCCGACTGTTACCGCAGCTAACGACATGGTCTCATGCTGTGGTTTCTGAATTTTGACGACAGTATGCAAACCCATTTCGAGAATATCCAAAGAATAGCCAATACGACAACCATGCCTCATGCAATGCACTATTTAAGTAGCCGCATAGCGGAAGAGTTGGACTTGACGCACTTGACAGAAAGGTTAATGAGAGGAAAGGGCCAACCCAACACGTTGACGTCTGCAGAAAAACTTGAATTGTGGGATCGACTGAAAATCCTGAGTATGAGTTTGTGTTCTTTGTCTTGCTCTCTCTACGTCCCATTGGGCTGTGACATCTTATGAGTATGCTATCATAGGTCATACTGTAATTCTTTGACATACCAGTCTACTTCATAGCAGTATTTCACTTATCATTTTTAACTGTTTCCTCCAGGTTTTACGAGAATGTCGGTCTCTCTCTGGGCAATGACGATACTCAGCTTATACATCAGAGTTCAAGTCAATATCCTGGGGAGACATTTGTATATTGACACTGCTCGGGGCCTTGGAAACTCTCAATTACTTGTAAGGGCCTCTTCCATATTAATTTTTTTGAAAGCATATCTTCTGATGCGTCATTCTGTTCAGTAATCCACTCTGGTAAAAATACAAGTACTTTCCTTGTTATAGTTGTCTAAGACTTTGCTTTGAGGTGCTGCCATGGAGCTGCGGGCATGTTTTCAGGATTGCAGTGGATCGGTGTTTAGTCATTTTTCAGATATCAACTTATCTTCTATTGCATTTTTTCGTCCTCATGAATATGCAGTTAATACATTTCTTGGCCTTATGGGTACCTAGCAAACGCACATTTTCAGATTACTGCTTGTCAGTACTTACATTGATAATCCTGTCGATCTGTTTTTGTTCTGCTCTGGCTGTCTCTGCTTGTATTACTTTAAGCAATTGTAGATCCTATCAGGTAGAACATAATAGGAAGTTTATTGTGCTACAGGCACATTTATAGACAGATTTTAGACAAGATTATATTATATTAAACTATATCAGGATCATTTAAGCATTTATTACTTAAGGATAGAAGAAGGAACTTTTACCCATATTTTTGTGCTTCGCGTGACGATCTTGTTACTTTAAAAATAAAGGATCAAAGTTGCTCCTCAGAATCTTGTTACCTTAAACTGTTGCTTTATTTTGTAAGATCAGCTTTTGCATTTGATCGTAGCCCTCTCTCCCTGCATAGATGTAGGCTCTATCATCACCTTGCGTAAACCTTGTCTCATAGCAAGAATGCTCTGGCTAGTTAGACAAAGTTTGCAATTTCGTTGTATTTTTTTCTCTTTATGATCTTAACTGGGAGATCAGTGTATATACTGACACGGGTCTACTTTCCTTTGGATCATGTATGCTTTTGATTTCTGCTGCTCCTCGTCCTCTGACTTTATGTAGATATTCGGGTTACAGAAGCATGGTGAGGTTTTAGACGTAAATATGGAACATGCAGTATGCTATCAGTGAGATACATGCAAAATTCTTAATTACTAGATGCCATACAGAAGGGTCCATTATTAAATTTTTATTTGCCTTTTAGTACCATATTACTAGCGTCTGTATATCGACAATATGTGGAACAACTGCTATTCAAAGTTACAATGGTCTTCCGTATCTCTATCTTGATATTAAGTGTCAGGTGCATTGGCAATCTCTGGACTTTACACTCTCTTATAGAGTGGGCTTAGTATTTATCTGAAAGCAGAATCTGAACAGCTTTATGAAGATAGACCATTAATTTCTGATATTAGCGATGTTGTATTTTGAGCTTAGTGGCGATTCTACACAAAAAGTAGCACTATAACATAGGAGGTTTCATTCAGCTGACCACACTTGGTGGGATGTGGCTTGTTGTCATCATTGTTGTTGTTTGTAGCAGATACTTCTGAAGTTACCGCGTTCAATCCAATGTTGCTGCATATGGTGTAGTTCTGTCCCTTGCCTGAATATTCACATCTATAACGCACTCACCCTCAGTTCATGTCAATCCAGCTTGTTAACATTGTTTACGACAGGATAATGCTGATCTCATTGACATGGAGGACCAGCAGAATTTCCTTGCAAGCGCTGATTTTCTCTCCAATCATGGCTTGCTGGCCTTGATATGTAATATGCAGGCAGCATCCACAGAAGTTCTAAAGGGGTAAGGCTCTGTCACCTGCATCAACATATCCATGTCAATGAGAGAGAGTGCGAGCCTCCTCTTAATTTTGTCTTTGGTCATTGGGTCTCACCTCAGAGCTCTTCAGGCAATTCTTTGGTGCCTGGCCAATGTGGGTTTTGTGTGGAGGACTGGAGGCTTTTTAAGTTTTGTAACATACAGTCACTGGGCCCTCTGATAAGCTAGTTTGACACGATTTCTCTCTGAGGCTAATATTGTACTTTTAGGGCATGCTTAGAAATTTTGCAAAAATGCAATTTCAGCACGCTTCTTCAGGCATTTGCACTATCTCGCTTTCTTAATGCAGTATTTGAAAGTCACATGCAGGAAGCAATTGAGAGATTCTTTTGACAATGCGGTGCTGCATGAAACAATTATACAAATACTCGACACCTTCATGATCATGGGAAGCCCCCTTCAGTGGGTGGGCTATTTGATGCCCGAGGATGCTAGATTGTATAAGATCAGTAACACTTCTGGCAACAAGGATACTATAGTCCCTGAGGTTACCAAGTTTGACCAGCTAATGGTGGAGGCTCGAACTGTGATATCAAGGTTTGTCTGTCTGTGCTAAGAATATGAGCGGCAACTGTTCACAACTTATTGCATTGCAGTTTCAGAATTGATTTCACTTAGAAAATGCTCTCTTTGACACTGTTCTCTCTCATAAGTTTGATGCTAAATGGCCTTGCATTTAGAGTAATTCAAGCTTGGCAAGTTCAATGATGGTTCATTGGAGACCTCTTTAGGGAAATGTCATGCTCTTTGGTTCAAACTCTTGATGAAAGGGTGCAGTAAAACTATTCCTTAAGATAACTCAGTGTTCAAATTCATTGAGTAGTTGGTTGACTGTCTCTGGACTTGGACTTCTGTCGAGCAAAGTATATTACTACCTTGTTTTTGGGTTGATTTCCTGAATTTTCCTGCAGTCCTGAATTTGGGGTTGTAGTCGATGCGTCGTTGAAAATGGTTGCGCGTGCACTGGTTGAGGAATGTGATCTTCAAGCCGGAGGAAGCAGCGCGGCTTCAGGGATTCCACTAGCTAAACTTGTACCTCGAGTGGCACAGGTGGGGCCTCTACTTCTTGAAGAGCCGAGCAGGAACCGTTTCATCCAAATAATTAGAGACTCTCCGGATGTTGAACTCTTCTTCACTCTTCTATACACGAATATGCCGAATTCGTAGAAAAGCAAGCTGGCATAGTCTTTAGTTTACATTATCCACAAAATGGATACTTCTATGTAAAAAGAAAAGAAAAGATAAACTCGAGAGGAGCTAGGTTTGGTGATTTTTTTGGTTAGGTTTTGACACTTAGAGAGGAATAATGAGGAAAGATGGGTGTTGCTTGGGTGCATCATTCATGTGATTCTTTTTTCCCAAATACTTAATGTTGCCCAGCATCTTGAACTGGTAGATTGTGCAAACAGATGTATTGATTTTGTAGTGCTGACTCTTCCTAAGATGGAGTTTGGTGGTGGAGGTGAACTTTGTCCAAAGTTGCCAATTATGTCATTCTTATGCATACCCAGTCGTCCAGACATGGTTCCAGAAAACCTAGAGGCTTCCTGACTCTTGAGTTTTCTTATGGAGATAATAATGTTCTAAGGGATTAACATTTCTTGTGTGTTTTTGGTAAATTATATTTTAAGAATTCAGTATCATTTATATGCAATAGCATCTAAGTTCTAGAGGCTCTTTTTGTGGAGTGAATTCTTTTGCAAATGAGGTGCTAAATTGTGATTTGTGTGACATGATTCACGGTTCTTTCTTGTGTGACCCAGTTTCACCTTAGAAAACGATTAATCTTGGTCATGGAAATATGCCAAAAATAAATTCTTCTGTTTGGGCTTTGTTGCCTACTTTGTATCATGCCTACATCAAGCTATCTCGAACCCTCCTGTATAATAGGTGATCACCAAAACTCCAAAATGATGAAGGGTGGTTCTTCAGAATTGTCTAAATATCTTCATATGGTACATTTGCAAAATTCTTTGATGTGGATATATACATTGATTTGATCAAACTGAAGGAATGAAAAAGCACCCTTCAAGAGTTAGCTAAATATCTCTACATTATTCGTTTTCTTAATTTTTTTTATGTGAATTCACACATAAGGATTTGACCATGAGAGAAACAAAGGAAAGAAAAAGAGAGAAAAATAGGGCAAATTTTAGCCTAATTATCTAAAAGATATCTTAATTTTAGGTCAAGTCTTAATTACCCTTGCGTGGGCGTTTCCACATTTATAACACAGCCAAACGTTGACAAAATTATTTTAAAAATGCAATCGTTTTTGGATATGAAAATTAGTAATGACTAGCAAAGTTTTTTATTTTTTATTTTTACAAAAGAGGGTTAATGGGGGCAGATTCAAGACTAGAGTAAAATGTGATTTTTTCCTCTTAGACAAAAAAAAAGTTTTCGAGATAGATTTTAGACCAAACCTAAAGTTAGAGTGGACAGAAAAGATTGAAGCAAAATTGGAACTAGCTTTAACGTTGGGATTTTTTTAGAATGTCCTTATATGGTTTTCCTTGTTGGAAAATACTACAAAAAAAAATCCAAAATTACCGCAATTGTGACATTAATATCCTATAATTTTATTTGTATATCCAAAGATCCTAAATTCATTTATTATAATTTATAACACAACTACTCCTAGCTTTTTTTCTAGAATTGCAAGCCAAATTTATATATGTGTGATATATACATTCTTTATTTCAGTTTCTTTTAACATATATTTGTTATACTGATATAAATTCGAGATTTTTTATAACATCGAAAAAAAATTGTGGGTACTTTTATCAAGTGGGCAAGTTCAGTTTTCTTTTTTAGTGACGTAAAAAAGTTTAGAGTATATGTGCCACAAAGAACATATTAATTTGGGATCTATTATTAAGCGTTTCTTTTGGGCCTAATTGCAAAAGAAAAATGACGGTGGAATGATAAATTCAATTTTTTTTGGGATTTGTTATTAAAAGTTTCGTTTGGGCCTAATTGCAAAAAGAAAATGATGGGGATGATAAATTCAAATAAAAATAAAAATCGGGGGTTTTCGTTTCAAGAAGAAAAAGGTGTGTGGGTTGAAACCAAAAACCGCGCAATTCGTATAGAGAGAGGCTCTCGCTTTCTTTCTTCCCTCTTCACCGTCCGTCGTGCGAAATGGGTCGGAGCAGCGACGCCTCCGCCTCCGCCGCTCCCGCCGCCGCGCCCGCCGACGCCAACGGCGACATCCTCATGCTCGAAGCTCCACCGGGCGATCTCGCTCGTCCATGGACGACTCCGTCCAACGCGGAGACGATCGACGCCCTGCCGTACATCGACGAGGACTACGGCCACCCCGCCGTCAAGGACGAGGTGGACCGGCTGGTCGAGGAGGAGATGCGGCGGAGCTCCAAGAAGCCCTCCGATTTCCTCAAGGAGCTGCCTCCGGTTCCCAAGCACAAGTTTCAGGTGAAAATTTGGACTTCTCGCTTGTTAGGGTTTCGCTAATGAGTTTCAGTTTCTGTGCCGTATCGTTCTCGAGTAGAAGTGTATGGCTTCTTTAGATATGAAAGTTGTCTGCCAGGGAAGCAACATCAAGAACAAAGACCTCGCTAGTTCATACATCTTGGAATTTTTCTGTTCTTTTTTGAATTGAAGAGGCTCGAATTTGATCGTTAATCTTGTTGGCGTAGAGCTGCATTCAGAAAAGCTTTTGCTCAATACTCTACCGAGCTTTTGCGACTGTGCATGTCCAGCTATGGGAGAGCCTTTTAGGCGTAGGACTCTTTAGAAAATCCAGTGGGGGCACTCGAGTCAAGTTCTGTAGAACAGCTGCGAAGCAGACACGGGATAGTAAATGATACAAACTCTCCAAACCATACATGGAACTTTTTAGAGTCAACCTTGCTAGGATCACGGGTTACTCTTTCCATCTTGAATTTGATTGGCAAAAACAGAAAAAAAAATTAGGAACAGATACCCCTTTTCCGAACTCCTCATGGCTGCCTGCTGCAGCCCTGACCTTGTGACCGAGACATGCCTGGTGCTGCATTGATTGAATCACGGGAGCCACCTTTCAATTTGGGATTGCAGTGGGCAGATGCCTACACTTTGCTCCTTTTCTACTACCCTTTTTTTCTTTTGTTGTTTCTAGCGTCAGTCAATTTGGAGGTTCATGAACCGCGATATGATTGTTAACATGTTGGTTCTGGTCTTCTTATACTTGAAAGAATCAGACTGAATCTCACATACGGAATATTTTGCTGACTTGACCTACAAGCTTGCAGTGAATTCACACATTGCATGTTTCCAGCATAATTAATGATTTCTTACTTTTGAAAAAAGCAGGAAAGGACAACGCTTTAAGATTTGAAACAAAAAACAACACAAAGATATCTTCGAGAGAGAGACTGGAGTCAAAATTTCATTCTGGAAAGCGGAATTGTTTGGTTGTACTGAATCACCTACTTATTAAAAAACTTGAATGCAGAATAATCCTATGCTTGCTAGAGAGTATGAGCGTGTGATGGCAGGAAGGCCACCTGCGCCTTTTGATTCCTCGCGGTACGGTATCGACATGGTACCGCCACATAGAAGGGATGATCAAAATCTTTGGAAGCAGACACTGCAAAAAAATCAGCGCTTGCTACAGTATGAGGTTGTCAGGTATCATATGATTCTTTGCTGGAGAATAGCCAATGGGAGATATGGTACCCCATACATTTGCGGCCTTTGATATGCTCTGTTTGAATTGTCCCTTTTCATCAGTTGAATTTACTGTTTGGTTGCAGGCTGGAAAATCTTGATTTGATGTCTAAACATGGTGCTGATGTCTGGATCAAGCATAACCGCCGGTTGGAGGGATTCTTAGCCAGGTAGGTCTGAGGTACTATTTAGAAGTCATTGAGTTCATGTGAAACCTGATATCTCTATTTTGTTTCTTGATAGTTCATTAATCTGATGTTTTATCAACATTCCTGTTTACATTTTATATACTATATAACAAACAATGGTATCACACCTTTCCTCTTTGATGGAGGGTCATCATATCCGTATATGGTTAAACGTTATAGCTTCTATATTGCGGCAACCAATACTTTTTCTGATGATTTTTCCTCATAATTGACTTACTGGCTAATTCCATTCTTTCTTAAATTTACAAGTTGCAATAGTTTCTGCCCTCATATTTGATTCCTACTACTAAGTCATCAGCTGGTTGAACATTTTCCTTTTTCAGGCTGCAAAAGTTAGCTAGTGAACAGAATGAACAAATTGAGAATGTGAATCGTGAAAGAAAATATCATCAGGTATGTTGTCTTTGCAGTTTCCATATGTATCTTGATGTTGTCATTCACATAATTTTGCATGTGAATGATCTGAAAAATTCTTTTATGAACAGCAAAATACTGCATATGAACTTAACGCTCTGTCTACACAATGGAGGGACCTCTGTCTGAAAAATATAGAAATTCAGGCTGCTTGTGTTAATATCGAAAATGAGCTAGAAGAGCTAAAGAGAGAATCTGCAGAGAGGTAATGGCCTTTCTTGCATATTTTCCAGTATAGTTTCTGGGCTATCTTCGGAAATAATTATTGATTATTTCTTTAGGGGTTGGACGTTGGAAACCCCCATGGAGAATGGCCCTTCTTTGCATTAAGATCACAAAGGTATGCCTGCTCACTTAATTTACAATTAACCTTCGTAAATGTGGTTAATATGACAGTTTGATTTCTCAGAAGGGAATCTAGTAGCATTTCCAACCATTTCATCAATTTCTTGAGAACAAGACACTGAATGTATAGCCTGCTGACTGTTCTGACTATTGTGAAGCTACCGTTAATATTTTCATGCATTTCGGGATTCCTTTTCTTCCCCCTTTTGGCTCTTTTGATATACTATGCCACAAGGTCACACCAATTTACCCTACTGATAATCCTAACCCTTTCTTGTAGGGTAAGCCGGTACCTATATTGACTTGATGGTATATCTCAAAAAGTCGCAAGTAACTTTCTTGATGCTGTAGCTAATCTCCTTTCTGATGTATTGCTGAATGCCAGCAATGGATCGAGGGAAAGGTTAATCTGTCTGCTCTGTATCAACAGATAGATGTCCTCTATTCTCATTGGCAATCTTGTACCAGTTCTTCCTCCATTTGTCTGGACAATCAAATTTTGAATTCATCTCAAGTTCTTTGCTTTTAAGGTCACGGAGAAGGGTGGACGGAGTAATTTACTTCGACTGTGATCTTAATGTTTTTAAGCGCAGAAGTAGCTTCCGGACTGCTGAGTGCGGAAATTCCTGGAGAGGATGCTTTTGATTTCTCTGTATATGATTCCAGTGTTATGGGCTGAGCGGCTAAACCTAAGTGGTTTTTTGGACTTGACACGCATATAGCATGATGAAGGAATTGGAATAATCCCAAAACTTGGATCGTGCATTAAGGTCATTGGGTCACCATAAAGACAGATGAAGTAAATTTCAATGTTATCATATTGTCTTAGATGACACGGAAACATTCATATGGAAGGATGTGAGATCTACACTAGTGAATTGATCTATACCTAAAGCATGGACTAGTCTTGTTGGGAATACTTCCTAATGCTATGGTGTCTGAACAGGAAACCCAATGAAACACAACATTAAATTGTACAAAAGAGTAATTTTTTTGACGGAGATTCACTTATCAACAGAAATAAAAGAAATAAATATCAAGAATGCAATTTGTTTTGTCTTTGCTTTGGATATTCTAATTTTGAGAAAATAAGAGATGTTAAAAGCGCGCAATAGCAAAAACAACCTGCAAACCTTTTAATGTCTAAAACCCGCGAGACACAGCAGCCCGGAGCTCTGTCTTCTACCCAAAGCTTTGGATTCTCATTCATAAAGGTCAATTGTTCACGAAGAAGTACTCAACAACGTCGATCGGCAAATCCATCTTCGAGAATCGAGCCAAAGCCGAGCCCAACGTCTCCTGCCAATTTGAAGAGGAAGAAGTGAGTCGAAGATGAGTTCGGCTTTGAGTACTCCGAGTCGGTCGATCGATTGTGAATTAATTACTGTCTTTGCACTTTCGATTTGAAATCTAATGTGGAGACCGTGAAATGCGGAGTGATATCAAGTAAATCAACTTCGTCGAAGAGGAATGTTAGAAGGTTCACACTATTGACTGATGAAGCCGAGACTTAGTTGGTGTTATATAAATATTCTTGTGCAAGTACATGAAATCCTCTCTTATCAATTGACGCAAAATGTAAAACACAAGGACTAATTTTGTTTGGTAACACACAAGTCTTCATCGAGCTTGCCCTAGATAACGAAATTGGGTTCGTGCACGACCTTTGCCAATCGAAAGCATTAGAAGATTCGAAGATTTTTTAACACGATGGAAATTCGAAAAGAAACATTGAAATTGAAAAATATATCTAGCCAATCTTAACATTGATACAAAGGTGCTATAAAAGAAAACATGTTGAAGGTACCATTGCAGTGACATTGGTATTTGGAAGAACAAATTTTCACAAGTAATTTTTTTTTTTTTACAGCCAAAGTTTTTGCCCTTTCGTTTTTTATGGTCTTTGCCAGCCCAACTTACTTGCAGCCAAAGAAAAGTGAAACCGGGGGCAGAACGCAAGACTAACCCCAGAACAGGACTCACGTATAAATACGAACCAAACAAAGAATCTTTGCGCTCACAAAGCCACCCCACCTTCTTGCCTTCTCTCCTGCCCTAACACAGACACCCTCTCTCTCTCTCTCTCTCTCTCTCTCTCTCTCTCTTTCTTGCTCGCCAGCTTCAGTGAATCTCTTCTCGATATGGGTAAGTCTCTCCACGCTTCTCTGTTCCATCCCCTCCATCGTATTCCATCGATTAATGGTCATTCCCGATCTCCTTCGGTCCTGTGTCCATTTCCGTCTGATTGTTTGCGCTGTCTCGAATGCGGACTCTTAATTTTTGTTCTTGTTTGATCGGGGACCTGGGTTGTGGATTAGTGGGAATTCAGTTCTTGGTCGATTTGGCGCCTTTGCCTTGTTGGGTAGGGACTTTCTTGAAAGCTAACTTACTTGGTGTGGTGTTAGAGCCCTTGGAGGGGAATTGCCTCTCTGGGTTCATTTGGCTTATAATTAGCGAGTTCCAAAGGACGAAACTTTTACAATAAGCCGTAATTTAGGGGGGCTTCTTTATGAGCGATGGGTCACAGCTACTGAAGGTCAAGCTGGAAGGAGCATGGGGGGGGGGGGCAATGATGTGGCCCTGGGTCTTAATATAACCTGTGATCTACTTTGGTGATGCTTAAGGATAAGAAACTGAGTGAATGTTCGTGTGGCTATGTGACTGTTAGTCGTCTGCTGAATTCTGTGAGTTCCTGAGCATAACATCCTTATATTTTCAATGTGATAGATCTTGAGGAAGACATTCGATCGTTGCAGCTTGAATCAGCAGGTACTGTAGAGAACTGGCTACATCTGTTCTCTGCATCATTTTCTGCTACCAATTTTTTCCATGGCGAATAATGGGTTGGACATTCGTTTTGTTATTGCATCTGAATGCTTTTTGAGAACTTGGTTTTAATTTTTGCAGAAGATAATGATGGGGCTATCAATCCTGAAGATGCAAAGCCAGAAGAAGCGGAGAAGATAGATGAAATGGATGAAGGTTGGTCAGAAATTGGTAAAATGCGTTTCTCTTATGTGTGTATAGGAAGGATTTGACATGCATCAAGTCACTCAGTGTGAGAACTTAGGTGTTGGTTTCTCTTCCCTTTAGTGTTGAGTGAATTCAGCGATGTGTCAATTCCTGTAAGATGCAGCAGTTAATGCACGTTTTGGTTTATGAAAGGGATTTGGGATTGGCAGAGTAGTCCAATGACATACTTAAAACGATCACTTTGACATATTTACACACCCACCCGTGATGTACTACTTGTACATTGTAGGGACAGCATCACCAGTTATGCATGACTCTGGTTTTGCACATTTTAGTTGTTATATTTTGTTGTTTTGGTTGTTATGTTAAGAGTATATCCGGTGAAAGCTAGGATGCATTATGTGCCTTAGAGATGACTGTCAATTAGGATTGCTGCTTGAATAAACTGCTTGGTAGATTCAGATGCTCTTTAGCTTCTAGCGGGGCCACAAGATTCTGGATGTGTCTCCACGTTTTTCTTAGCTATTTCTAGGGATGCTTCTTGCTTTGCTTTGTTGTCAATGTGTTTCTTTATGTGTCATCCACCCTTCTCACTGAAAAGGAGAAAAAAATAGAAAACATCATGGAACAGGAAGCAAGAAACTTTTAACAGGTGAATCAATCTTTAGGCAGTGTACATGCTTATTTATTTACTGCTTTCCATTCTCATGGTAAGTCAGGATGGTTTGTTGCAGATTGGAAGGAGGAGGTAGCTACAAACTCTCATCCAGTCCAGGTTGAGCTGAAAGGTACTATTATGAGGTTCTTTTGTCATATGGCTGTGATGCACTAAAACTCTTTTTGGCCAATGTGATGCATCCATAATGTGACTGCCTATTACTTTATTTGGCATGTTATGTTTAAATCATTTATAATATTTTTTTTTTGGTAAATTGATTAGGTAAGGAAACGGCCGTTCCAGAAGAGGATGATATAACGGTTGAGATGGAAGAAGACACGAAACGACATCTGAATGTTGTTTTCATTGGCCATGTTGGTAGGTTGATTTTGATTGCCTTTCTTTCTCTTTGATTAGATTTCTCTCTCATTGGATTTTGACATTTGAATGCCGTATTTGTTTTCTGGTTGTAATGCTGCAAGTCTGTTTTGATGGGTCTTTTATCGATTCTGTTGACTCATTAATAATTGAAAATCTTGTTGGCTGCAGATGCTGGGAAATCAACAACTGGAGGACAGATACTGTTTCTCAGTGGTCAGGTTGATGATCGTACTATACAAAAGTATGAAAAAGAAGCCAAGGATAAAAGCAGGGAAAGTTGGTGAGACCTCTATTGGATTTTATAATCTGAAAATCATCATTCATGTTATTTGGTTATTGCTTTTATGTAGGAAATATAATGGGTTTTGTGATTGTATCTCACCTAGCTCCTTTAATAGCCAGGCGTACATTTTACATGAGTAGATGGTTGACTCTCCTTAGCTATGATTCAGTTTCTTGTAGGAGCTGTTTTTTATAGTGAGTCCTTCTTGTACATGACTTATTGGTGCGTTTAACCATGCTTTATTGACCATTTGGTCTGATTCAGGTACATGGCATATATTATGGATACCAATGAGGAGGAAAGAGTTAAGGTAGCATAATAGCGGTTTGAGTTTCATGTAGTCCCTCTTATTTTCTTTAAAGTCCTAGATGTGCCTAGGACTAAGGTTCAACCACGTTGTATTTTGAATTTTGTATATATACTGCTTCTGCAGGGAAAAACAGTTGAGGTTGGAAGAGCGCATTTTGAAACTGAGACCACCAGATTTACTATTCTTGATGCACCAGTAAGTCCTTTGTTTCCCACACGATGGTTCTTTGTTGCTATGACTTTATTATCTGCAGTTTGTCTGCTGGTCACTCATTAAGAAGTTTAGCAAACGCTCGTGCCAAATTTTCTGTTTCTGTGAAGAATATGCGAGGGCAAAATTGTGTTCTTGTGTCAGGCTTGTGCTATGCATGCAGAGAATGTTTCTCGTTCTCTTACGCATTTACTTGTACATGATCATTTTCCCATTATTTCTCCCTCATAGTGTTTTATCAAGTTTCTCTGTTTTTTAGGGCCATAAAAGTTATGTTCCAAACATGATCAGTGGGGCATCGCAGGCTGATATAGGTGTGCTGGTAAGGTAGTGTTATAACTTTCACGTTGTTATTTGTTTTGTTCATTATTTATTAATCTCTCTCTCTCTGTCTCTTTCACAGGTAATTTCTGCTCGGAAGGGTGAGTTTGAAACTGGGTATGAGAAAGGTGGTCAGACCCGTGAGCATGTGCAGCTTGCAAAAACCTTGGGTGTTTCTAAGCTACTTGTAGTCGTAAATAAAATGGATGATCCCACTGTCAATTGGTCCAAAGAAAGGTAATTCATAACTCGTATAATTCCCCCCACCAAACAAAAAGACGGCTAATATGGTCATGCAGGTGCATGCTTACTGATTCTGTATTAAAAAATATTGAGTTCTCCCATTGGTCTATTTTTCAGGTATGATGAAATTGAATCCAAGATGATACCTTTCTTGAAATCGTCGGGTTACAATGTTAAGAAAGGTAAGTGATAATCTTTCTCTGCCTTCTTGTTCACTTTAAATGCTTATGTGCTGCAGAACTAGGTGTTCATTTAAGAAATTAGCTTGAGAGATTTCTTCCATCTTCTGTGGAGGTGGTTGGCTTAAATTCAAAATACATCCCTGAGTTGACTTTGTGGTTGTTTCTTCTATGCATGTCGTTAAAGTTTTTGACAAACCTATCTCCCTACTTCAATATTTAGAAGAAAATATTAAGGAGCAAAAGGATAATATGGAACAGGTGGCAGTTTTCCTTTTTGCATTTTTTTTTCATTTCATCATGCTGAGGTGGAGTGTTGTGAACAAGTAGAGCTGGGAATTGGTATGATTAGAATTCAAGAGATTTGAGTTGTCAGGTAGTTAATCTAATTGAATGCATGGATTTTAAACTAGAATTAATGTTATACTGCTCTTAGTTACAATGCTGCAAGCCACCTATAAATGTGTGCCTTTCGTCCAATCCTCCTCTTTCCACATTCTTGCTTGCATGCATATGCCCCAAGGCACCCATTTCTCCTGGTTTATACTAGGACAATCTTATTTCTGTGAGTATATTTTGTTTTACTTCAATATCTTCCTTCTTAGGGTCAGTCCTAGTTGATAGGAGGCAGGAATTTCTCTACGTATGTCAGGTTTTGAGTACTGTCTACCTAATCAAAGATGGTCAGACATTATGACTGGTTTGACACATTTTGTTACGAATTGCAATTTCTTTGTCATTTTTATGTGGTTCCGATAGGCAATGCTCAAGTATGAGATTCTTCTTTTGACAACTTTGTTGTTTGCATGAGTTTCAAAATGAAGTTTTGAACCCTGTTTTTGTGTTGATGGCAATTACCAATAATGATTTCATTGCAGATGTACAGTTCTTACCTATTTCTGGCCTGGTTGGATCGAATATGAAAACCAGAGTGGACAGAAATATTTGTCCGTGGTGGAGTGGTCCCTGCCTCTTTGAAGCTCTAGATGCTATTGAGGGTCCTCCACGTGATCCAAAAGGTCCTTTTAGGTACAATGAATTGTCAAAATCCTTTATGTTCTCTTCCTTAACATTGCATGATTTTGCTTTGACAGTAGATAATCAAATGAAACTGAACTCTCGTAATACTTGATATTTGTGATTCCTGCTACATTACTTTGACTATGACTTTCTGTTTGACAGATGTGTTGTGAGGATGTTCTGTCTAGTTTTCTGCTGATAATTATCTGTAATTGCCTATTGAACTGTTATCTATGCAGTTGAATGTGGAACTGAGACTGGGATAGACTCCTTGTTTCTCTTTAAAGAGTGTGTTCTGCGATCGATGTCTTCACCTGCTGAATTTGAAGTCTTTCTCATTTGAATTTGTTGGTGTGGTGCATATCATTTCTTTAAACTAGTGTGGGCTATAATTTCTTATTTGATAATTTTATTGCTGATTTCTTGAGAAGAGCATGGAAAAGTTAACAAAAAAAATATTTATGTGTATTTGGAGAGGAATGATGTGGCCTTGGGTTGATGGAAATTGTGTAATAGTAAAAAGTCTCTCTCTCACACACACGCGAGCGCGCATTTTCACACACTTTCAGTCTGAGTTCACAAATTTTGTATGGACTTGCTTTTGTCAGTTGGGTTGCTGCTTAGAGTTTGCTTGTGCAGTTCATCATTTGAATCAACTTGCAGGATGCCTATAATTGACAAATTCAAGGACATGGGAACAGTTGTTATGGGTAAAGTAGAATCTGGCAGTATACATGAAGGCGAATCCTTGGTTGTCATGCCAAATAAGGTCAAATTACCTGGCTTTTTTTTTATTATATCATTGGACATAGTTATACATCAGGCTTTGTTTTGACATTTCTCTCTACCTGTCTCTTGCAGGCATCAGTGAAAGTGCTTGCATTATTCATTGATGAGAACAAGGTTAAGTGGGCAGGACCTGGCGAAAATCTCCGGGTTAGATTATATGGGATTGAGGAAGAGGACATATTGTCAGGATTTGTGTTGTCAAGCATTGGTGCATTTCCCAACCTCTGTCCCTCCTAACCTCTTTTCTTGCCTGAGATAGCTAATGTACAGTAATTATAAATAATAATCTTCTTAACTTGTTTTATCCATGTGCAGCGAAACCAATAGCTGCAGTTACTGAGTTTGTTGCTCAACTGGTAATCCTTGAGTTGCTGGACAATGTATGTATTTGAAACTTCTTGTTTTGTTTTGACATTTTGAAGGAGTATCAGGGCCTTCTGTCATTCATGCATTTAATACCTTGACCTGCTTCACCATCATAGGCAATCTTCACGGCTGGTTATAAGGCAGTGCTACATATTCATTCGGTGGTTGAGGAGTGTGAGATTGTTGAGTTACTAAAACAAATCGATCCCAAGACAAAGAAGCCAATGAAAAAGAAAGTTCTGTTTGTGAAGAATGGTGCTGTTGTCTTATGCCGAATTCAGGTTGATCTATGCTGGAAGAACAAATAGCATTTAGCATGATCTGTCTCTTGCCTTTTCCTAATGTCGACTTCATATTCTTGTGAATATGTATTTCCAGGTGAATAACTTAATATGCGTTGAGAAGTTCTCTGACTTTGCACAGCTTGGAAGATTTACCCTCCGCACTGAAGGTGAAGAAAAATTATATTTCGTGTTTCCCTATTAAATCGATGATTTTTGCTTTTCACTTTGAAGTACGGACTGACATGGTAGATCTCATTTACAGGAAAAACGGTTGCTGTGGGTAAGGTGACTGATTTACCATCTATTGCTAAAGCTTAAAACAGTTTTGGTCAGTCACTATGAATGCCCACCAGATCAGCACAATGGTGTTAGGTAGGTTTTTCGAATGGCTATCCTTTTTCAGTTGCCAAAGTTTAAGGAGCTTGTGAATTGTGATATAATGACATCAATATTTAAAATAGGTTAAATAAATCTTTGAAAATGTTTTGCATCATATGGTCGACAGATCTTAGGTGCTCTGCTTCATATAACTAAAAGATAGATGTTAAAAGAGTCTTTATACCAAACGCTGAAGGGTTGTGCTCTTACAGGAGGGCAGAGATACCATAAACCTTAAGTCTACCTAATTGGAAGGGCTACAGCTGTGTTCTTGAATTGTTACGGCAACACCTTTTACCTGGTAATATATGTTGATCCTTAATGGTCTGTACTGGAGCCTCGCATATGATGGGAAGCAGGGTCAATTGTGGTCCAATGCACATTTGGGAGTGTTCTTCTTACATCATCGTGCCTGTTATCATTAACTTCTTCATTTTTATACAGTTAAAAAATAGTTTTGCTATGATTTTGTCGGGATGAGTTGGATGGTTTTTGTGCTGTGATCTCATAGAACAGAACATGAGCCATTTGATTTGCCCTAGGGATCTAGAGGTTTATTGTCCTCTTCACTCTCACCATCCTTTTGCGTTTACATTAATTTTCTCCTTTTTGAATTTTCTGAGAGTTGGAATTGTCTGCATACACTTTGAAAAAATCATTCAAGGATTTCTCTATTGCAATGAGACAATAGCTCAGTGCTCACTTCATTAGCTTATTTTTTTAGTCCATATGCGATGACGGAGATGCAAGGTGTTTTTAAGCATTTGAATGTTGCTCAGCCTTTCATCATATTGTTCTTTTTTTATTTCCATTTTATTTTTGGGCCTCTGCTATCGTCAGCTATGGTGAATCAGTAATTGAGGCATCTGCCTAGTATCTGCTACGACAATGCAGACATTAATTTCGCACGTTGATAACATCATTAGTTTTTTCATTTATGTTCGCACTCATGTTGCAGTTCTTTTCCTGGTGTTCGCATTTTCCACTCTACCTAAGACCGATGATAGGAGAGAATAGGTGACTCCACAATGCCACATCAACAGCTGACATTGCACGCATTTTTTACTCACGTCTACTATAAATTGACGCATCTCCTTGGATGTGGAATAATATAACAAATTGAACATTCGTTCTTACTCTGGCAATTGACTTTGGACAAGTTGCTCGCCTCTGTTTTCTTTTTGTCTTTTGAGGCCATGGACAAGACGGCCATGGGCAAATTGCCTTTGGACTGCAGCGTCATTGGCCTTGGACAAGTCAGGCTCACGAGTGGTTCCGCCTGTCTGTAGCTATCGCCAGTGCTCATGGCCATGGACGAGCTCATGGCCATGGACAGCAGTGTCACCAACCAGCCACATGGACAGTCGCGTCACTGGCCAAACATGTCACGAGCAAAGCCGACACTTGTACTTGGCTGTTGTCGCCGTTGTTCGGCCAGGTTGGTTGGCTTTGTCTTCCCTGGGCGCTGTCGCCATGGCTGCAGATTTGGACCAGCAGCAAATTTCTTTCCTCTACTTCCGTTAGAAGATGGAGCTCAGTTCCTCCTCCATGGTGATGTAGCTCTTTAGCGACCCTCGAGATCACCAGCTCTTCGACTTGGATGGCACCATACCATCGAACAATCTCCATCCCATCCGAGCCACCACCTTTGTCATTGCTAGTAGTTAGCCTCATCGTTGCTCATCCAGGTCTAGGATTCCAAATCCGGTATTGCCTCTCTGAGTCTCCAAAGCTATTGGAGACTGTCGTTGCTCGTTAAGATAGGGGGCCTGAATGCCGCCTGGCCTAGCCAGTCGGCCGGTGATGCCATTGATCCATGACCGACGATGGAATCGAGCCTAGATGGCTGGACCGGCAGGATTTTGTGGATGGAGGAGGTAGAGAGCGAAAGATCGAGCTATTATCTTTCTTATTCCAAAAGTTCGAGTGTCGATCTATAATCGGATTATCAAAATACTGAGTATTTTCTCCAATGATGGATAGGAGTCCTCGCCATCCGTTCTTCGAAAGGGAAATGCAATTGACAATCGATTGAAACTGATTGAAATTAAAAAGTTTTGAGTTCGTTGACGAGATACTCAAGAACCAAACAAAGGTGATGCAAGAGGTAGACAGATGACCAAAAGTCTGCTTTTGATGCTCAAATTCTACTTAGCCTAAAAGGCCCTTCCATTGAGAAATCGTGGTGTGATTAATAATTTGGCCAGGAGCCATCAGCATGATAAGATTAGTGAAATCAAGCTATTCCATGACTTCTCAACGTTGACTTGCCTAACTTTGTCCGCTTATCTTTAATCACTTTCTCTTAAGAACAAGGGGGTTGCCACTATAATTGCCTGACAAATTTTAAGCAAACATCGGTTAACACATCATAAAGGTGATTAGTCTAGTGTCAAATGAGGCACCTCTCTTTCACGAAATCACATTTGATTCATTCTTTTATTCTAAATTTTGTTTGTTGCGTTGCTAAGTGAGCGCTTAGCAATTGTCACGTACCTTACTTGTGTTGGGCCAAGCATGACATGGCTCATGTGCCAAGTCCGGGCACGTTATCTTGTTTATTATTTATTACTTTTTAAGGTAATTGAAATGAATTACCCAATTAGAAAAAAATCCCAAACTATACTATTTACCCTAAACTTTTTTTTTTGTAACACCAAAAACCCCAAACTTATATTATTGTAACACATTTGCCCTAATTTTTTTTTACATTTGTCTTAAACTTGTATCTTTGCGATACATTTACTTTAGTTTTTTTTTCTTCTTCTTTCTTTATTTTTTTTTGAAAACCCACTTTGGCCGGTGAGCTGAGGTCGGCAAGGAACACCAGAGCTCCCTAGCCACCGGGCAAGGGTCGCAAAGCCCTCATCCGCGGCCCTCGCTAGCCAAATTAGATGCTGAAGAAGAAGAAGAAGAAGAAGAAGAAGAAGAAGAAGAAGAAGAAGAAATTCTAGGGTAAATATGTCACAATGATATAAGTTCAGAGTTTTTAATGTCGTAAAAAAATTTAAGGTATAAGTTCGGGATTTTTCGTGTTATAAAAAAAGTTTGGGGTAAATGTGTCATACGATCACAAGTTCAAAGTTTTTAGTGTAAACAAAAGTTTAGAGTAAATGTGTCACAGATGGTATAGTTTGGAGATTTTGGCGGTATTTTTTTTTAGAAATTAATTAATACAAAAATTCAATCAAATGTTTGGGTCATTGTTTTTTAGAAAAAGAATATTGGGCAAGAGCGTAGACATTGACTTAGGGCGCGTTTGGCAACCATTCTCGTCTCAGAAATATGTTTTTTTTAGAATGAGTTTTTTTTTAGAAATGGTTCTCGGATGAGTTTTTGGGAAGAGAAACGCGTTTGGTAACTGTACAAAATTTCTGTTCCTGGAATAGAAAAAGAATATAAATGCGTTTGGTAACTATACAAAAATTTTGTCCCTATATAGAAAAAGAACAGAAGTGCGTTTAGTAACTGCACAAAATTTCTATCCCTTGATTGTTTTCATTTAATTTTAAAAATGTTAGTGAAGACAATAGCTTGATTATGAAACACTTTTGTATTATCCAAGACAATAGTTTCTGCAAATTGAATCCATGCCTTCATAAAAAAAACTGTTAGGTGGACAATTTACTAGGTGGACGATCAAGAGTAAAAAAAGGATATGCACATTAGCTTTTCTGTTTACAATTGAGTTATACATGACATTCAAAGTTGGTTCTTCCA
Organism: Melaleuca alternifolia; assembly: GCA_019926035.1. Lineage (NCBI taxonomy): Eukaryota > Viridiplantae > Streptophyta > Magnoliopsida > Myrtales > Myrtaceae > Melaleuca > Melaleuca alternifolia. The sequence goes on along the minus strand of JAGKPW010003076.1, from coordinate 583,649 downwards.
TAGAAATTATTTTTACTTGAACACAAGTTGCATTTATAGAGCAATAACTTGGCACTCTACATTTTAGCTTTCCAAAAAGTTGAGAGCCAAGAATTTTTTTTCGTTATTTTCAAGAATGATGGACGTAAATGAACATTTAGAGAGAAACATCGTAAAACATCACACGTGGCCAATTTTCCATGGGTATAAACACAATATATAAGGGAAAGCATTAAGTAGAAAAAAGGAATGCAATATGAAAATTTGATTGTCATATAAAACATACACTTGCAATGTCAAAAAAAAAAAAAAAAACTTAAGGAGATCATAAACATAACAACTGAACCATATAGTAAGACCCTTAATAGCAAACAAGTTTGCTTGGAGGATTCAAAATATATCATCGGCTCAAGTCGACACCTTCTAATACAATAGCTGCTCACAAATATGTAGGGTAATTAGCTAATTTATAAAAGTCAGAAACACAAAGTCATGGAATCTCATGCATTTTGTGATTCCTTGCCATTTGATTTGCAAGAGTTTTCTTAATCATATTTATCTCAGCTGTCTCTTCATTAGAAGTACCATCTTCACCCTCCACTTCTCCAAGTTCAAATTGGTACTTCGGATCTCCATATAAGGAAATTTTTTTGTCCATCATGTCTTTATCACGAATATAATTATGTAGAGTGCGACATGCAATTACAATAAGTGCTTGCTTTTGAAGTGAAAAAGGAGGCATGTGTCTCAAAATGAAGAATTTATTCTTTAATGCCCCAAACGCCCTTTCAATGACATTTCTTAGTGAAGAGTGCTTATGGTTGAACAATTCTCTTGCTATTCTGGGGCGTCTCCCTGTACCCCTGTACTCGTTCAGATGATACCGTTCACCTTTAAATAGAGTTAAAATTCCCGAAAGTGATGCATGACTGGAATCGACCATGTAGTATTTGCCTATAACATAGTATATTTAAATTTGTTATGATATGCAACCACAATAAATGGTAAAGAAAATTACTCCTTTTAGACAAAGCAAATACCGGGTAGTGGTCGAGGGAATTATAATCAAGGAGTCTCAAGTGCTGCCGAGAGAACTCGACAATCGTTCGCAGATCTTTCTCACCAAGTATACACGAAAGTAAATTTCATGTCAAACAAACAAGCGCACATCACATTCTGAGCGGTAGTCCCTTTCCTGCCTCTAAATGTAATTTGTTTTGACATAGGGATAGAAGCACTAATGTGGGTGCCATCGATAGCACTTATGCAACCCTGTAATTTTATGAAACTGTAATGTTATCCAAGAGTATTAGTGATATGTATTTGATGATGTAAATTAAATATTAAATTCATACCTTGAAGTAACGTTTATGGCTGTGATCCACAAGAATCTCCTCCGGGACAACATCAAAAGAAGGTACTTTGATAACCTCTTTTGACAGTTCTAGAATTGCTTTCAATACTATAGTGAAATACTTGCTGATTGTTTCTCTTGAACGATGGAATCTCTCACATAAAGTTCTGATGGAGCTTTTGTGACCGATCAAAGATAAGAATATCCAAACTTGTTCATCTACTCTAACATACCGACTATCTTTTAACCAACCTCTAACCTTCATTATTTCACATAGGTTCAAAAAAACATGTCTCTCCATTATGAGAGTTTCATATATTATATTTGAATGTCCATGAATAATCTCCCTTACCCATTCGGGTCCTGACAATTTACTATCCCTAATGGGCTTTCTTGTATGTAAGGACTTTTCCAACATAGCAATGAACAGAAGTGAGGTAATTATCTTTTCCTCAAACTCATCGAAATCATGTTGAACCGGTGCTACCTGCCTGCTAGATACACTACTTGATGGTTCTTCCATGGTACCTATGCCATCAAACAAATACAAGAACATCAATGAATGACTTCTACATATAAAGCAAGTAACACCTAATAATATAAGTAATAGAGTGACAACAAACCAAATATAAGAATATCACGCAACTCATCAATACCATATCACCAAGTTACTTCAAAAGTCTCGACTAATAATATAAGTCATAAAGTTGAAAGTAAGTCAAATATATAAATAATATATAATCCAACAACATAGTCAATCCAAGTTTAAAAATCCCTCACAAGCAACAGTACATTTCCCAACATCTACTGAAGATGTTGGATCAATCCGACTCTTCTCTCAATTGTGGCTTTGATGAAAGCCACTCTCCATCCTACATCAGCACATGCTCGTTCCGCAGCTTTGTTATCAAGAGTCTGCTCCAACTTAGACATGACATTCAGGACATCCATCACAGCAACAATAGATAATGGATCCTCAGGTGCTTCTATAACTTGTGAAGTTGTAGAGGATTGACTTTCCTTAGATTTGATCATCCTTTCAAAGGCTTTGCATGCATTGAAAAATTCAACTGAGTTACTCTTTCTTCTCCTCTTGGTATTTGGAGTCCTATCCAAGTTGTATATGTTATGAACCTCAGGTGCAATATTTTTACTAGCGAATACTTCCTCATCAAGGAGGCACTCAGTAAAGTTCTCTAGATTCCCTCCATCAGGAAAAGCACTGTCATCTTCCATTTGACACTATAAATTCTTTAGCATTTCCGATCGCATACTCCCCAGTAGCATATGTATCCCCAAATACAATGCACATATCGGGATACTGAGGAAATCCATTCTTCTTGAAATTTGCCCACTCCTTATTATCCTGTGTTTTTCATAATGATGATATATTTCAATAATATATTCAAACTTCTTAAAACTTATATCTACAATGATCTTAAAATGACAAAAAGTTAAATGATACCTTGATGTGTGGTTCCCATATACTCAGATCATCGACAACAACTGTTTTATTCACATGATCTCAGCCAAATTCGGATTGTGAAATAAGTTTCTTGAAACTTGCATACGGTCTTCTCAGTTTGTTTGTGAAGAACTGTACTAAGGTATATTGGAATCTAGACTGCTTAGTGAATTCAGCCCATATGTTATTCCACCGTGCTTTGTTAAACCTATAAGTGGTGCAATTTCCTTTTTTCACCTCTTCTACCAAAATACTTACAAATAGGTTGGTTGAAAGCTTACTCCATTTTGCATTGAATGCCTCCATCTCTTTTTGGGATGCCATTTATTCTTCACTAGTTATATATCTCAATATAATTGCGTAAGAATTACAGAGGGAAAAAACAATTTAAATCATAGTATAGTCATAATATTCTAAGCAATATGCATATTAAATGGAAAAATTAATTTAAATCATAACATAACCATAATATAAAATACATGGTGCGCCTATTAATTAAAACAAATGAATTTAACATAGCGAAACACATAATTGAAAAGGAAAGATATATCGCTACATTTCTGAACTGTAACAATTGGTCTCGAGTGTATTTAACACGTTCTTGATCCTTAAGTTGGAAGTAACATATAATAAGTTATCAAGAACTTGTTATAATAAAACTTATCGGGAACCTAGACTTAACATGTACTTCATACAACAATTAAAAACACATGAAGAGAAGGGCCACTACTAGCTGCCGTACAGCTCATGAAGAGAAACAGCTACTAGCATCTGTCTGTCTTGGCGAATTTCTTCATCTTGAACCTTGGTGTCCGGGTTCTGGCCTGGCCCCTCCCATCTTTTCTCCAATAAAGGAAAGCATTGTTTGAGAGAGAGAGAGAGAGAGAGAGAGAGATGTTGGTCTATTTTCAGCGCCACGATGTTTTTTTTTTGGTCGAAAGCTCCACGATGCTTGCCCGGAAGAAAATGTAATGGGAAAATAACGTCGCGAAATCCTGTCCACTCAATCGCAATAGAAGAGTTAGGAGGGCTTTCAAAGATGGAAAACTCTCGCGAGACCCTGGCAGAATTTATCAGCTTGATTAGTAGCACTATGAGTTCACAGGCCTCTGTTTCTTCTTGTTTGTTCTCAAGAAGTTCGTCTCAAACATCCTTAAGCAAGCACTCAAATTCCCCCCTCCCACGCTTCCCTGGTATCAGATTCACCGATTTTCCTTCCTTCGGAGGTGTAAAACCTCAGCGCGTGAGATCTCCTAAGACAGGAATCAGAGCAACTCTGAATGAAAAGGACCAGATTGCGACCACCCCACTTCTTGTTCAAGAAGAGCAGCCCGATAGAGTAAGCGTCCGGTGCTATCTTTCATTGAGTTTACTTGTCTAAGTGTATGCCAATCTGGGTCCTTCGAAGATGCTGTAAAGATCAAAGCTTTGAAGTTATTGCTGTACATTGTCTGGTGTATCAGAGGTTAGAGGTTATTGTATCATGCAAACTTCTGTAAGGAAAATAATTTGGACCGTGTCCAGACTATTGCAGATAAAAAGCACTCTTTCAGAATAGGTGCTTAATCATGAGAGCTTTTCTTGGTTTAAGGAAATTGCAGAGAGTATAAAAGTTCTGAAGGATGCTGCAAAGACTAGAAAAGTTCCGCCAGAGGAAGTTCTTTCTGCTCTCTTTGTGATGGAGAAATCAAAGCTCGATCCGTCCGGGTTTCTTAGTACTTTGGGGGGTTCAGAATCACCAGGGAGAACATGGATGCTCATTTTCACTGCTGAGGTTGGTGATCCGCCTTTTATCTGCATCATGAATTTGATTTGTTAACCATAAATTCGAGTTAGTATTACTTACTAATTATTCGCCCTCTTTTTATAATTTGAATTGGCAGAATAAATTGAAGAAAGGACGGTATTTCCCATTGACGGCAGTTCAGAGGTTTGATGCAGCCGTAAGTCTTGTCTTTTTTAATTTCATGGCAATTTCTTTCCCCCAGATGATGCTACTGAAATGAAGGCACTGTCAGTAAGGTTGCCAAAAATGAGAGGGAAATAAAGACGAGTAAAAGTTGCCTTTTGATTTCTATAACGCTAATGACTCGAGGCTGCGTTTCATACTTCATGAGGTGAATCGAATAGTGATGTCTACGTAATTCATCCTTAGAAAGTTGTCATGTGTGATTCAGTGATGCGGAGGAGAGCAATTACAAAAAACCATCGTGCTTTCGTTGAAGTAGTTTTATATGCTCCAAAAGCATCATCTTCTTCCTTCATTTTGGCCCAAACCCAGCAGTGATATTAGTCTTAGTGATATGGTGGATATTATTACTTGAAGTGATTATGGATCTATTTTATGTATGTAGTCTGCGTTCATAGTTATTCATGATGTCATGCTATTCATCTTCGTTGACTAATTTCTGCATGAAGCTTATTCTGTCAATAATTATTGTTCAGATACATTTTTTAGGTCATTCTCTACTCCTTGTGTATAATTGAGCTTCACATTGCACTGTTAGAGATCAAATCACCCACATTTCTACCCCAATAAATCCCACATGGATCTTGGTATGTCTATTTTTTTTCTTAACTTCCTTGACTATAGATCCTTGCTTGGATTGCCAGGGGAAGAGGATTGAGAATGGGGTGTACCTTGGTGGCCTTGGATTTTTGACATTTGAGGGTAGATTGTCGTGGAAGAATCGGATACTGGCATTTATTTTCGAGCGCATAAGGATTAAGATCGGCCCTTTCAATCCATTAGAAATCGGCCTCGGCCAGCAGGGGGACAGAGAGCCAAGCACCAAGGATCCTTTCTTTATCTGGTATTACATCGACGAAGAAATAGCAGTCGCTCGTGGGAGGAGTGGCGGAACTGCTTTCTGGTGCAGATGTCGCCGCGCGACTAGTTTTTGATAGTCTAATGAGTGCTACTCCATCGACTCGATAGGTATTTTTGGATATTGCAACCAGATCTATGTATACTCAGTTAAATGCAACGGAGATGAGAAAATGTAAGGAATGCAGACAATTGTACATAATCAAGCATGTGCGGTTAAATGTCCATTACTCTGTTTAGTGAAGTGTTTTTCCCCCAGATTTGTTGAAGTGCGGATTCTTACTATCAAGAAGTGTTCCCTTTCTTTCTTTCTCCAAATCTTTGCGTGATAAGGACTGATTATGCCTAATTCCCATGGCCTTGGGAGAGGAAGAAATATGCTTTTTGGACTAATTGACATAAATTTAGCATTATAACTTGGTTCTTTTTGTACTGTAGCTTCTGAGAACTTGTTCACAGAATCGTTTGAACAAGTGAGACTTATTCAAGATTCGCGTGTGCATTCCTGATTCAGACGGTCCCGCTCTTGATCGAGTCACATGTGGTTTCGGCATCACTAAAGTCGCTAATGTATCTCTGTTGTCCATTGATAGAACCAGGCCAACGAGATGAGCAGGGCTTGGAGAAACTGCTGCCAGCTGAACCCCTCGAGCACCACTCGATCATCTCGTCCAGTGTTTGGAGGCCGACTTCATCGTTGTCCAGAACCCCAAACTCGTGCGACTCAGATTACGAGAGCAGGGGCGTTGAATCCGCCATTGCTCGATTTCAATCCTAAGGTGTGCACATATGCTTGTGGGTGGAAGGTCTTGTGTATATATATAATTGACTTACCTAAGATAAGCAGTTGGCTTCAATTACTAGGTATGGTTAATGACATTAGTCAAATTGTGTCCCTAAAGTTCCACAAAGGCCTCGGCTCATGACTAGATGAGTTTATTCCCCACTTATCCCCCATTTTCATCTCTCTTTTTGAGAATGAATAGACCAACCCAATAATCCAAATTGCTCTTTTAAAATTAGGATGGACTTTACTCTTTTCTAATGACAAAACTAAAAGAGGGGTCAGCAAAGGTTTTCTAAGATGTCCATTTTCGCTTACTAATGTGTGTTTATAATGTAATATTCACGAAAACTAGTCTAAACGATTAATTTGTGTTTTCGAAAAATTATTTTCACAAGTGAAACCAGTTTTTATAGTGCGCATCAATACTCGTCTGAAAAGACAGTGAATGGGAACGAAGTTTTCCTGATGTTGATATGTCCAGGTACTTTGCATTGCCGTAAATAATTAAAAAGGATAATGACATAAATGATCCTAAAAAATTAGTTAAATGTGTAATATGATATTTAAACATTTGATTTGTTTAATGTGGTCATTCAAGTTCATTCTAATGTGCAATATGGTCCATAAACTTTTAATATATTTAATATGGTCCATGAACTTTTCATATAATTCTTGAATTATATGAAAATATGTAATATCTTCTTTTTATTGTTTTAAGTAAACTTTTAATATATTTAATATGGTCCATGAACTTTTCATATAATTCTTGAATTATATGAAAATATGCAATATCTTCTTTTTATTGTTTTAAGTTTAGGGACAATACTAAACACTTTCTTTTAGTCCAGGAAAATAAATTAAATATGTAGCAAAAGTCTAAAGACCAAATTGAAGAATTTTAAAGTTTAGATGATCACATTGTACATATGGCTAAAGTTTATAGACCGCATTGAACAAATTAAAAATTTAGAGATCACATTGCATAATGGACCAAGGCTCATGAATTATTTATGTCATTGTTACTCATTCAAATAGGTACTTCAACAAGTTATAGCTGTGGAATCCTGTTGGGGACAACAGACCGATCATTACCAATGTGACTTGCCTTTATAGTTTATCTGAGGGGATCTTGTGATGGTAACTCGAGCCAATGAACACCTAAAGTTCAATATGCTATTGCCATATTCTTTTCATTCTGTCGTGTCCTTGCAATGCCAATTTTAAAATTCATTTTGTTAGTTTCTCTTAGAATTTCTCATAATTCCCTTAATATTTCATATGAAAAGCAATTTTTTTCTTGTCCTCTTTGAGGTGTTTATCATTTTTTTACTCATAAGATTAAATAGGTAAGAGTAGGACGTGATGGCGAATTTGCCAATTTTTTGTATCTTATCTATCATTTACTTAAATTCAGGCAAACAAAGGCATTTCTAACGAGGATTTGCACTTTGATAAGTATGGCAGGCGCTAAAAAGGGTTAGGTAGAAGGACTCATTTTGTAAAAATTGTTAGAGATTTAACATTTGCGATCCAAAAAGTTTAGCATAGACGAAAGTTTTTGTTTACTTTGCTCGGGAAAACAATGTGACAATGTTAAGACGGAGGAGGATGCAAAGGAGTCTAAACTCTTACCTCGTCATTTCATATTCAATTTCATGTTAAAGTCCATCTTTTGTAGTTATTTCGATTGCACCCGCCGGTTTACTATATGCAAGCTATCTCAATCTTGTAATCAAACCCTTCTATCAGTACAGGGACCCTCAATCAATGGCTAGCCTTCAGTTTACTTTGGTTTTTAATAGATTACATCAATTTTAGCCTGAACCTAGCACATCAATACATCGGTACACGCTCTCTTGCTTAGAGAACGAAGGATTGAGTCGGCTGGCTTCTCTATCGCGCCGAAAAAAGGTATGCTCCGGTCTGTTTGTTGACTTGGCTTTCATCTTGTGATCATATGTCAAGCCTTTGTTAACTGTAGATCGTCGACCAAACATGTATTGATCTACTAGAGAAGATAAATATTTATGGAAGATTTCCGAAATACTTGGACCGAAAGTTGGTGGTGAAGAATTCCCTAGCCAAAGCACCAATTTCGGTCATTGGTGATGCAAATTTGGCAAACTTATCGACTTGGGTTTCACATTAATTCCACCAAGTATACAAGTCTACCGTTTGGAATTACTTCCAAAATTCAGTATGTTCTTTTTTAAAACCATGTCTACTGGCTTTATCATGTCATCAGCATCTTTTGGAATTACAAAGAAGATGGCAGATTTTTCAGTTTTCAATACTAAAGTTAATGTGATTTTGTTAACAGTCGATCATCAAAAAACTTAAATTTTGGAGTAATTGGTGATGATCCCACAAAATTTAATATGACATCATGGTTGGTTCCACACTTTTTGCCTATGCATCCATCCTTATTAATTACACTCCGAGCACCACTCCTAATTCAGCTTGCACGTGATTGTTTATATACACTTCATATACTTATGATCTTCTCCACTTAGTACCCTAAGATTTTGGGTTAGACTTTCCAACAAGTGGCATGTATACTAAGTATTCTACCCTTCTTCAATCCCACTAATATGTGATTTTTGTTAGTATCAAGTAATTCTTAGATCTTCTAATTGGAACTTAGTTTTAAACCTTTTGCATTTGTACCAATTCAGTCAATCTAGCCAATTTAGACTTGAAATTATTGACTTGGACGTCGGCTGCATATGTGACATGGCCGGCGCTGACATGAACATTTATTTAATTTTTTTATAAAATTTTCCTTTTTTTTCCTTTCTTTTTCTTTCCCATCTCTTTCGTTCGGTGGCTGGCAAGGGCTTGCCCGAGCGAGGGTTGCCCTCGACACTATAGGTGACAGTCAACCTTACCTGGATGACGGCGAGCACTGGCAAGGCCAACTTGGCCTAGGCAATGCTCAGCAAGGGTGTCGCTTGGGGAGGGAGACCTTGAAGGCGTTGCTTAGGCCATGGCAACCTTGTTAGGATTGGTTTGGGCACATGCAACCTCGTAGGCGCTGCCTAGCCCTGGCTTGGCTTGTTGAGCCTCGCCTTCGCTCTCGCCTAGAAGCCAAGTTGGGCTCGTTGGTGCTTGTCATCATCCAAGCGAGTCCCGACTAGGCCGACTTTCGCTTGTGGCGGTGAGGACAACCCTTGCTAACGATGGCCTATGCCATCCACCAAAAGAAAGAGTAGAAAAGGTTAAAGAAACAAAAATATAAAAATGAAAAAGTTCATAAAAATATTGAAAAAAATTTTACATCAGCACTTGTGTCATGTAAAACGATTGGCGTCTATATTAGTGATATTCAACCTAAATTTTCCATATGAACTGAATTGGGACATATGCAATATGTTTAATGCTAAATTGACCGAATTTAGAAGTTTATGACTGAATTGATACAAATGCAATGGGTTTATGACTTTTTTGATATTTTTTTCCATTTCTTTGTGTGTTGAGCAATGTTTGAGTGAGATTGATGGCCAAATCAAAGGGAAATATGTGAAGGAAAAATGTGTCCTTATTTTTTGAGCTAATGCTACATAAAAAAAGTCTACCAAATTGGCATAAGTGGGGTTTTGACACATCATAAATAGCATGTATTTAAATGGGCCTCTTTTCTTTTGATAATATTGTACGTCAATTTTCATATGCAACATAATTTGAAAAAAAAGTTCTAAACCTGTTATACGAATGTCAATTAAGTGGTAAACAATTTGACAATTTGTCAATATAGTCACTTCGATCAATTTTGATTAATATTCACTAGCATAGCCGAAACTGATGTGGATATCATTATTATTTCTTTTAAATTTTCTTGAATTTTTTCTTCTTTTTTCACATTTTTTCTTATTTTCGTTTGTCGAGCCGTGGCTTTGGTAGTGAGTAGCAAAGATAACCAGCCACAGGTCATGATTGGGACACCCATGATAGATTTGAGTGAGGGCCACGATGCCTTCGCTTGGTGTCGGGGAGGGCTAGCTAGTGACCCTCGTTGACAAAAAAAAATGTAAACAAAAGGAAAGTGAAAGAAGAAAAGCATTCGAAAAATAACTGAAAAATTATAAAAATGGTCGGCATCAGTGTTGGACATTCCACGTGGTATGGCCATAATCCACAATAGCAATTTTTTTTAGCGAATATTGATTGGAAGGATTATATTGGCAAATTATGAAAATATTTAGGACTAAATTGATCAAATTATGTTTAAAACTGAATTAGCATTGGTGTAATAGATTTATGACTTTTTTTGGTTATTTTCCCTTTCATATGCCTATCATTTCTCCAATTTATTTTTCCCTTTTGCGTGACTTTGGTTTGATATAAAGAGTTTCTCCAAGAAGCTCAATTGACTTCTTTCCTTCCTTGTGTAGATATTGACTAATGAATAAAGCAAAATACTAATTTTTCAAATATAAAAACCAATTAACAATGTGTATACCACAAAAGACTTGAATTATGCCTACTATGGCACAAATATTTCAATCATTTTTTATGTCACTAAAACCCATAAACTCGCCCATTGTGATGTAAATACTTAAAAAAAGTTATATCATAAAAAATCATGAACTTATACTAGTATGTCAAATATGTCCTAAATGGAATTGTAATAGAGAGTAAATATATTATACATGTATAAGTTTTGATTTTTTCCGTGACACAAATAATAGCTAAGGGCATCTATATGATAGTGTGCATAGTTTAAAGTTTTTTGTGTGTGGTATTTACCCATTAAGAATATACGTAAAACAATTTTTGGATAAGGAACATCACTCTCTCTATAATTAAAATGTGTGGGGAAGCATGTACAACGGTCAAGCACATTTCTACCCCCTCTGGCTCCACATATTCATGACAAGTCCTTGTCAACTGGATAAGATTTTTATGAGGAAATTTATTTAAAAATTTATAAACATTTTATGTGGTGATCAATTTAGTTCTAAATTTTTTAATTTGATCAATTTAGTCCTAAATATTTTGGCTCTTTATCACTTGAGAGTGAACTATCAAGACTTTGGGTTTTCCAAACATATACTTCGGAAATGGTTTGTGCATGTTCATTGCTAGGGGCAAGAAGGTCAAGTTCTTGAACTTGATCACAATACTGCATCTTGAAGAGACCACATAAAAAGAAGAAAAAAAAGAACGAAAGTAAAATAAATAGTTCTTGAACTTTGGCTCAATGTGTAATGTAATTTTGAATATTCAATTTATTCGATATGATCCCTAAGTTTTAAATAAATGTTCAAACGGGATTCTAGATTATATAAAAATATTCAATATTATCATTCTATTAATTTATATTAGGGACTGCATCGAATATTTTGTATATTCTCGGGATTATTTTGAACAATATCAAAAGTTTAGGGACCGTATTGAATAAATTGAAAGTTATAGGGATTAAATAAATTAAGTCAAAATTTGATGACTACATTGTATAAATTGAAAGTTTCGAACTCCGTTGCATATTGGGTCAAAATTCAGGAATTATTAGTGTCATGATCACAAAAAAGAAGAAGAAGAGGAAGGAATATCCATGGCCTCGAATATATGTGAAAATAAAATCTTTTTATTACATTCAGAAAAAGAAGAAGAAAATGAACAAAAAGAGGAAGAAGAGAAACTAACATCAATCTCATGAAGTTGTGGTGATTCTCTGTTCTTGTTCATCCGAGGCATCACCGAGAGTCACTCCCCGTGTCTCCGGCAAGAAAGCAGCCACACAACCACAACAAATGATGGTCAGTCCAAACACCAAGAACGTCAAGTACCTTACGTCCCTCCCAGCTGAAATCAACGTCGGATCCAACAGCACCCCAAGTACCACAGCTTGCCTCATCATGGATGTTGCTGAGTTCCTCACGCGCGTGGGGAACAGCTCGATGGTGTAGATCAAGAGCACATTGTACGCCACGCAGGTGCAGAAGAACGAGGCCAGCTCAAACCCTACCTCTAATAAGCTTCCACTCCCCACAATTGCACAGATTATGCTGAGCGAGCCACTAAGCATAGTGAAGCCGAGTACTGAATCTCTCCTCTTCCATCTGTCTATCAAGAAGTAGGAAGCCACATACGAAGGTAGAATTACCAAGGCATTGAAGATGACACACAGGTAAAGGTCGAAACCGAGGTTCCCGACCCCCAACAGCATTCCGTAGTCCATCATCCCGGTGCCAAACCCGAGCACCATCACCTTCCACAGCCGTGCCGAAGCCCATCGCCGCTCGAGAATGTACTTTATGGAAGAGTAGAGGCCTGATTTCGTAATTTCTTGCTTGTGGAGCAATCTCGATAGGGAACGCTTCAGCCTACTGTGCTTCGTTGGGGGTGCGAATCGTGTCAGTGTCGCCAGGGCTTCCTTGTCGCGGCCTTGCATGAAGAGCCATTTCGGGGACTCCCTTACGAGGAAGAAAGTTACAAAAGTGTAGATGAGCGCGGGTATGGAGGTCGCAACGTAGAGATATCTCCATGACGCATCTTTAAGGAGGAATGCTATGGCTGGCAAGGACAGTAGTCCCAACGTGTTGATGAGCAAGCCCATCATCCCAATTAGCCCTCTTGAATTTTTCCCCACCATCTCGGTGGACAAAACAACCGCGCAAGTGCCGATCGATGCACGTCCGAACCCACTCACGAACCGAAAGGCAGAGTAGACCCAAACGTCAGGGGAAAATGAGGTCGCCAGAGCGGCCAGTGACATTATTAAACACGAGAGGACGAGCAAATTCTTACGGCCAAGAGAGGAGTCGGCGAGGGTGGCGAATACAAGGCCGCCGATTAGGCAGCCCAAGTAGAAACACGAGGTGGGTAGGCCGGTGATGAAGTAGTTTGCACACTCGAGGGCCCATTCCGAAATGGTGGACTTGTAATCCGGCCCATCCCAAGCCCACGACCCATCGGAGAGGTCGCAGACGTCGGAGCTCGACTCGCACGTTGTATTAGCCCTGCCGGTGCAGTGCCATGTCGGCTCGGCGTCGGTGAAGTCGCTGATGCAGGCCTGCTGTCCATCGAAGAACCAAGCCAGCGAAACAAGCATGGCTTGGAGGAACTGCCTCGAATCGAGCCCTTCGATGCACCATTCGATCAGTTCGTCCAGCGACTCGGGCTGGATTGCATCGGCGTCTGGAATTTCTATCTCCGATGAGTCGGATCTCGAGAGAAGAGGTGAGGTTAAATTGGCCATTGAATTTGGCGCTAAGGTCTTGTTGCTTTATGTGTTGTTCATATGCGCGCTTTAGTGGTGGGAGAATCTTCCATAAACTTGACGTGGACTTAGGGAAAGGAACTGGCCACAATGGTTACATGAACGGTGGAGAATTGTGGAAAGGAAAGGGAGCAAAGAGGGATATACATCACGCCCAATGCCCTAATGATTAACAAAATTCTTGAGCCTTTGATGACCCCTTTTACTATGCCAATTACACATCAAATCACACTAGACCTAATTGATTACATTGCGGGTGGTTTAATCCATGTGTCCACTGGATTTTAGTGGAGCACTTAGAGATGTCTCTCTCAATGCGTCCAAGGAAGAATCTCAGTAAATGGATGTGCTGGTCCTTTTTTGTAGATTTCAAGTTTTGTGTGTTGCAAATTGGTGGGCTCATATGGATTGAGGCTCATGGAAAAAGCCCTAACTTGATGGAACAATTCCGGGTTTTCGAGTTCTATTTGATTTGGGCTGCAACTTAACTTTTTCCATGATGAAAGCCCTAACAATTGAGAGCGGAAAATGTGGGATCTAATAAAGTCAAAGAGCACTACGATTTCTTAATGTTCTGAGAAATCGTCAAATAGATTAGTTGATTAGAGATAGATGTATCCAGAAGCCCAAAGTAAAAGGGGTAAAAGGGAGATGCCATACTAAGGAACAAAAATGACATAAGTATATCAAAATTCTTGAAAAGGAAATTTTGTTTTCTACAATTGGTCTTGCATGACGTGAGAATGGAGCATTACTTGAATGTCGATAATGATACATGCTTTGCAAAAATTTGGGAAATTCCAATTGGTCTTCATATGTACTAACCGAGCATATATTATTTATATACTATCTTTTCTTTATTTATGAATCTATTATATACCTATCATATACTTTGTCTTGGTAACAAACACTTTTTACCAATTCCTCCCTCCCTCCCTCTCTCTCTCTCTCTAATATGAACAACATGGTATCCAGACTGATCAAAAGTTGTAGGCGGCATCTGTCCCTCTTCAAAGTCAACATAGTTAGTACAACAGATCAAGAAGTAATGAGAATTGCAATTTTAACAATAGAACATTTCACAAAAAGGGATCGGCAGTCAGTTCTTTCCCTCTCCTTTGCAGGCCATCAATTCAACTTTTCTCTTTGGGACTGTTTCATTTATGTACCAATGCAGGAATAAGCTGTCTAATGATGATGTAGACCGACCCATCAATACCACACAATAGAATATAACAAAGCAGCTATACTGACCAAGGAAGGCCATATACCGCCACGACTCAAGAACGTCCATAAACTAAGAACTTGTTGACAGCTAAGGATTAGTTTTAATGCAACACGTAGTTTCCAACTTCCGCAGTGGCGTTGTCGGCGTGATTAGTTTAGACATAATCACCAAATCACAGCTACATCAGCATATAAGATCTGCATTGGTAGTTTCTTTTGATTGAATATTTTTACAAAGCGTCAAAAGTCATATCTTTGTCGTGAGAGAGGGGAGATTCTGCTGCCCAGAAATAGGGGTGTTCAGCATGTGGTGAAGGGATCACTCGGGACATGCATCGTCCTGTGAAAACGTCCTTTCAACCTCCACCGTTTTTATAGGCAAATGAAGCCAAGGTGGACCCATGATCATCATTTCATCTAAGCGCACACGTATCGCTCTGAAAGAATCCTACAAACAAGTCACTATATTATAGTGGTTGCCTAACGCAATGATCGCTTGTGAATCTGCACCAAAAGACAAAGCTGTTCAAACGTCCAAATCGATTCAACCACCTAATCAAACTTTTGCGCCTTGTGACTTGTTCCAGTTTTTCTCTGCACTCTTGAAACACGCGTTACTCGTAGGAATAATGACCACGAGTGGACTCAACAAACCTCCTCTCAATTGGCTGCTCAAATTCAGCGCCACTCGGTCAGTACGAATGCGTGTGCTTCCTCGAGCTACTTGCTCAGTTAGACACTAATGGAAATTTCCCTTTTGAACCGTGTCAAATACTTTGAATAGTTCAGGAAGTGACTAGGTTTAACTGAAGCTTCAACATAATGATCTCCATGTTTATCTAATGTAGATATCAATATTGTGTCACAGCGAGACACAAAACTTGTTGAACGGAAAGCAAGTGGGAAGGCCACATGTTCTAAAAATTTAAGCCGTTGAAGGGCATGGATCATGTACTGAAACCTCGAAACCAACTTATTTAACTTTGTGGTTTGGAAATTCTTATCTTCTAACATTACTTTAGACACCCAAAAGAAGATGCTGGTCACCAAACAAGAGAGTCGAAATTTTTTTGACAACTTTGTGGGATAAACACACGAGGAAGCAAGATTCCATGGATTCTTGATTCCTGAAGACATGTCCACCCAACTAATCATTGATGTAGCTGTTCTGTGTGTCAGCAGTCAACTTCCGAGTCCCTTTCAAATCCCATTTGATAAATTTTGGAGAAACCGGCTACAGGCTAAACAAAAATTGTCACTCAAGACAGTACGTTGGGGAGCAATAATGCAAGGAATAAATGAACCTTAAAAAGTTGGAACTCTTGCCTCTTCCTTCAATGACAAAACCCATTCAATATCAGGGAGTCCTATTAAGTTGCAGATCTCCTCTGATCTGCAATTAGAAAAAGCAATTACCTCAAATTAAACACATCATTCTTTGTCTTGCACTCTTCTTTGGAAGTGCTCAGGCGGGCACAGAGTAAAAGATGATGTACGACACGATACTCTCCAGGAGCTTTAGCAGGAGTGACCAGAAAAAGTTGGGTTACGGAGCAATCTTTTGTTGCTTACTCATTTTGTTCAGCATTTTCACTGCTCTCATATCTCACCTGGGATCTCTACCAGCTCGTAAGTTGGTCTAACAATTCGCACCCCTGCATTTTGCGTCCTCTGTGCTCCGTATATTCTCTGAACATTGTCTTTGTGTTTACCGTGGCTGGTTTTGCAGTGACTTTGAAGTTGACAACTGGTGATGTTCATGAGTTACTTGTGATTGAAGAGACAAGTGCATCTCAGGAGCAGGAAGTCATAAAAGGTAAGCTGATATGACAATCTAAGTCATTATCTTGGGGATTTGCATGAAATTATATTGAGTGACACCCTCTTATTACATCTGATCGTATTGATTCGGCCATAAAATATTTTCAGTTCAGAAAAATTTCACGAGGAAGATAGAGCCTTTTTGCAATGTCATGGATCCAAAGTCAGATTATTGTTCGATCACCGCTGATGTTAGGGTTCAAGGAAGCTCCTCCACTGTTTTCGTTGCGCCCTCTGAAATGCTCCTTGGCAATGACTCATGGACAATAAGGCCTTATGCACGCAAAGGCGATGGAACGGCAATGAGTTACATTAGGAAATGGTCAATCTTACCGTCGGCCATTGCCGGTGAAGCTATGCCCATCTGCACCGAACACCACAGAGTTCCGGGAGTCATTTTCTCAACAGGAGGATACGCAGGAAACAATTTCCATGCATTCACTGACATCATCATTCCGCTTTTCATAACTACTCGGCATTTTGGGGGAGAAGTCAAATTCCTGGTAACAAATAGAAATCCTCGGTGGCTTCAGAAGTTCCGCGCCATACTAGAAAACCTGTCGAAGTATGAAATTATCGACATTGACAATGCAGGAGAAACCATCCATTGCTTCCCGAGAGTGATCGTGGGGCTAAAGCATCACAAGGAGATGACAATTGATCCTTCGAGATCTCCCTACTCCATGAGCGACTTCCGGGCGTTTCTTAGGAACGCCTACTCACTAAAGAAGGAGAACGCGATCAAATTACAGGACGGCGAGCTCAAGAGACGGCCTCGCCTCTTGATCGTGTCGAGAAAGTGGTCGCGCTCCTTCACCAACCTTGCGGAAATCGTGAATGCGGCCGAGACCTTGGGGTACGAAGTGGTTGCTTCCGAATTGGACTCCAACATGTCAAGGACCCCGCAGATGGTGAACTCCTGCGACGTGATGGTGGGAGTTCACGGAGCAGGCCTGACGAACCTGGTTTTCCTCCCGGAGAACGCGGTCCTCATTCAGATACTCCCCATAGGGAGATTCCAGTGGCATGCCAAGGTTTGCTTTGGCGATCCTGCAAAGTATATGAACATCAAGTACTTGGAGTACGAAATAGGGGCGAAAGAGAGCAGTCTCATAAAAGAGTTCCCACTCGATCATGCGGTTTTCAAGGACCCAACTGCATTCCATAAGCATAAGTGGGATATGTTCAAGTCAACGTACTTGGACAAGCAGAACGTAGAACTCGATGTGAATAGGTTCGGGCAGACATTGGTGAAAGCCCTGGAGCTTTTGCGTTGAGTGCAATGTGGTCGATGTCCATAATTTTTCATCATGTCTATCAATTTTCACACCTTTCTACTCGTAAGATCCTCCTCCTTCCTCGCGTCACGAAATCAAGCGTAGTCACGAGTAATCGAAATGTGTCTTACAGGAGTAGGCACCGAGATGAAATGCGCTTTCCTTTATGAGTCACTGAAATAACTCGTGCATATGTATGAAAGCAATGGTGCTCTTGCTGGAGCCTAGCCCCCCTCCGAAATCATTCAGTAACTAGCTTTCGACACAGATCGAGCATCAAAGATGGAGAACAGTATATCGAACAATGAGGCGGAAAACAGGCGAAAGGCTTAAATTTAAATGCAGATGAATGATAATTTCACACTCCGAGAGATGGAATAATCTCAAGCCCCTTCTGCAATGGTGTCCGCCTAGAACTTACTTAACCTTACCTTGAATCTATATTTTGCCAATCTGGCCAAGAATACTTGGAAATAGATAGAAGTATAAACAACTGTCCAAGGTATTGCCGTTCAATCCATCATTTCTATATGCACAGCAAGCTGCCAATCTAAATTCCGCAAATGGTTTGATGCGAAGAGGAAATTCTTCCATCGACCAAACTTCCAACCGTGCTATTACTCATATACAAGATAAACAATAGCAGGGACAAAAAAAAAGATCAGGAGAAGAATATTCCCTCCATGCCAGGAATACGTGAAGGGTTTAGTATGCTGTGTTATCAGAGTCTTGGATGTGACGTCGCCAGACTTGCTTAGCAATTCTCGCCCCCGACAGGAGGCAGAGGTAACACTTACAGTAGTTGGGATCAATTGATGAGCTTTACAATAACTTAAGCGAATCGATCCTCCAGTCTCTGAGCGCCAAAAGAGTTTTGACCTGTAAAACCATTTTCCAGCGAAGGAAGTTCAGCATCGGTCATGGAGTGCTAAAGATATACTCTCTCTAATGTGAATCCGTCAACTGAAGAGATGAACCTTTCAGAGCCCAGAATTTGTACTCTCAAACCTTTGATACCATTAGAAGCTCCACTCTTCGTGGCTGACACTGTTAATGTGTACAGATATTGCTGCCACTATGGTCAACTTAACTCCACCTACTGCTGCGTGCTGTCCTCCGATTCTTGACTTTCTTCTTCTCTAAGAGCGTAGACACAGCATCCATATCAGAAGAGGATAGATGAGTCTCACCCCTTAACCAGAGCAATGCCTGCGCAGCCGCATCCTTCTCCGCAAGCTTCTTATTGCTACAAGGCCGTCCTGCAAAATCCAATCCGTTGAATATCACAGTAGAACGGAACTGATTGTTTTTCACTTGCTTTGTCTTGTAGGTTGGTGCTTCGTGTCCTGCCCTAACAAGTAGAGTTTGCAGTTGGTTCTTCGAATTATCACCAGTGGCTCCATTTGCACCTTTTGATGAAGTGGCCTGTAACGCCACTTTCGTAACTTTCTTAGGCAACTGACGACCATAGACAAATCTACCTCCACATTGGTCTTCTGAGACCAGCAACCTTACTGCCATTAGAAGATCATTGGAGGATTGTATATCTGATTTGGGATTCAGAAGCTGCAATAAAGCATGCACCTTGAAGTAAGGAATACGGAAAACACAAAAAGGAGTTGCAACCTAGAAAAGAAAAAAAAATTGCTGGAATGCACTCTACTTGGCGATGACAAGTTAAACCCTCACCTTATTCTGGATGAGTTCCCCAAGCTCTCTTCTCAGGCTTAAATATGTCTCTGCCAAAGAAGATTCCATGAAGAACTCCAAATATCCTCCCAACATCTTTAGGTGACCATCCTATTAAATGCAAGTAGTAGTTAAGACAATTTATTGTGTGATGACAAGATATAGTGGGAAGTGAATTTCCATCTAAGAATCCAATGAAACTAGCCAAAAACTAAAATTAAAATAAAATATCCAACGAATGAAAAACTGAGATGCGAGAACTCACAAGTCCACCCCTTGAAATGTTTCCTCCAAATAAGAGAAGGACAGAGTCAGAAATACCCGTTGAATCCCGAAGGAAAACTGAATTAACCTTCACCTTCTCATTGAAAACCAACCATGGGTACGGAATCTTCGGGACTGCGGCATTCACAGAATTCTATTCCACGTGTCAACAAAAATACTCCACATTAGAAACTAAAAGAAAAACTATTGACATATCAATTCCATAAAAAATGTTCTACACAAAAACAAATGCCGTTCCAAAATGACAAGAGACTTACAGAGTATAGGAGCACCTGACCATCCTCCATTGTCTTCAAGGAAATCGACTTCTCTTTGTTCTGCAAGTAAACAAATTGAGAAGTTAAATAAATCTATAAAGCCGTGATCTACCTGTACATATTTATTGGTTAGTGACATCTCTTGCTAACCAAAAGAGGATCCCAAGTTGCATTGGTTTCCACCAAATTAGAGACTCGACTTACATAATGTGGACACAGAAAATATTCATCTCATCAAACAAAAAGGCATAGTTTCACATAATCTGCATGAAAAAGGTGCAGTTGCTTTACATAAAGTGGCCTCATCTGTAGCTTTGTTAAAGTTTCTCAATTTCATAACCCCAGATTTAAATAATAAACTACTAAAGAAAACTTAAAAAGTGCTGGGGTGGGGACAAGCAGAACAAATCATTTCAAGGTAGATTTAAAAACGACGTTAAAATAATCTCACTCACCACAACAGAACATATTCCTGGGAACAAACCAGCACAAATGATTGCCCGTATAAGATGCTCATCATGGCTCCACGAATTGAAAAGCTCCATATTTTGATCAACAATGCCGATATCCTTGAGTAAAGAAAAAAATTGCTTCCTAAGAGAGCCTATTGCTTTCATAGTTTGTGCAGATAAAAAATTTCGCCAACAGTATTCATAGCCAGCCTGTTGTCTTTCAGCATCTCTCCAACCATCATAGGCTCGAGCAAGTGCAAGATGGTCACTGTAGTCATGGCCAGAAAATTGGGCTTTTGCAGACTCTGCAAGCTACAGTAAGTTTAACTGCCATGAGAATATCAACTACTCTATCACACAGTCAAAAGCAAAATTTAACCCAACAAAATTACAACACTGAAGGTTGAAATTTTCTTAGCCAATCAAATGACCCTAGGATTGCATAAACTATAAGCTACCCGGGCCACCGCACTTTTGCTCAATACAACTTTGAAGCCATTCATCACAGCAGATGAATTAACATGTTTCCTTATGATGAACACCCTTTTACTCTGAGTAACCTTCTAGTTACCGATCCTTGCCTTCCAAAAACAGCCAGAAAATGACCGAAAAGCTTTATATTTGCTTTCCCAGCGCAACTATTCCACGAAAACAGGGTTTTTAAGGCAGACTTGTCTTCCCACTTAATTGACAATGGGCAGTGTTTTTCAGCCCACACTGATTATAGACCAGGTCCTGGTGGGTCAGCCAGTTGAGCTGGTTGCACGTTTAACCATTAAATTATTCAAATCGTATGTTAAGGTACTCACAGCACAAAGAGAGTGCTCAGTTGGATCAGGCACTGAGCACCCATGACAGAGGTCAGGCAATCGATTACCCTCACGTCCTCATTCTTTTACGTAAGTTAAAGTATCTCTTTGAAGAATAAGTGAATTGTTTTGTGCATTTAACACTAAAAGCTTACTAGAAGTCAAGTGGCAAAGTGCGATGTTGCTTGCTGGACAATCATGGCTTATGGGTTCAAACCATCTCGAGAGCAAGTCTAAAATTTAGGAAGGTTAAAGTCGGTTTGGTCTGGATTTATTATCACTGAAGACAAGCGATGATGTTAAGCATTTTCCCAAAATAGTCGACATGATTAAATTATTGGGAACAAAACAATAAAGCAATATGGCCAGAAGAAGCATCTAATAATACTATGGCTAGAAAAAGAGCAAACTTACATCCTTCTTGTCAAATGGCATCAAGAATGGATCTCTAACACTGAGACCTGCAACAATTGACATTACTGGATCTAGACAATTGAAAATGGCCCCCAGTATAAGCATCTTCCCCAGTTTGGGCTCAACTGGAAGCATTGAAAGCTGGCGTCCTATTAAGAAACAAGCATGATCTCAGTTGCAAGCAGGGAAAAGTAGCATAGACAGTAAACACTAACATAAAGAGGAAATAAATTTCAGCACCTAGCACTGTCAAATTCTCATTTTCATCTAAAGCTCCAATAACCTTCAGATATTCTACAGCATTTTGGACCTACAGGAGAGAGAACTTAGAAGCAACACAGAAATATATGAATATTTGATCTACTAGAAGACAGAAGCCACATGCAGCACACATTGATGAACAATGTTAGCAAGCACAAGAAATTGTAGAAATAAACTATCATGAACAGAGAAGTCAAACTGATACCGAAAGTGATTCCGGCGGTTGCAATGCCCTAGACAGGAATTCCGCGATGCTTCCAAGTTGCAGACTTTTTATTTGCAGACATAAGGACTGCAATGGTGTCCTCAGAAGTTCTGGCAACTGGTAGTCAGCAAAAGCATCATAAACACATCTAGGATATAGGTGGTAACACTCTCCTGATTGAACACGACCGGCTCTTCCTCTTCTCTACAAACAAAAGATCAAAGTTGAAATGAAAGTGAAAATTCTCAAGAAAAAATAATTAAAAAAGGCCACATTCTGCAAAAGAATTGGAGGACTAACTCAAAAATATGAGCACTACATTACAAGAAGCGCCAGACTGATTACACCTCCCTGCTCAAACCCTTAGAACATCAAATGCCTTTTTATCAAATTCTCTACAGAGAAACATCAGAGTGTGCCACTTTACCAAAAAAATAAAATAAAATCAGAGTGTGCCAGCAACAGTCACTTCATTGTTTAGACAAGTTAGCCAAGCTCAAAGCAATGGCAGCTGCAGAATACATTCAGAATGGACTGTCAGGTATGAACGTGTACCCTGGTGTCTGACCCTCAAAGGGGTGGCGACAGCAGAATCCACAGGTTAGAAATTAATGGCTCGGACCAATTGCACATATCCTACTCAGCCTCAGGAACTGAACGTCAGGGAAGAACATGTGTCCTGGTGTCTGACATGTCCATGACCTTGCATTTGCATTTATTGTAATTGAACACTAGAAATCTTTGAAACATAACATATAGAAGCAGTTATGTTTTCCTCCATTCCTGGTAGGAGGAACCATGCCTCTGATTGGTTGATTATGAACATGGATATCACCCACATTCAGTGTTAAATAAGTTTACATGGGTGACACTCCTAAGACGATGACAGGAAGATATTATCCATGTAGAAATAATAAGGTTCACCATCAGAATGCGAAAATTTTAATAGTATCTAGGATGTTCACCAATAGAACTTTCAAATTCTTATCTTGTTTCACAATTTTTATTTTGATGGTTGAGTGGCGAGAGTAGTACTGCAATAACAAGAACTGAAAGCTAGCCAGTTTGAAGTAGAGATTAGAGATGAAATATCCATATATTAACACATACCACATCCTAGTGACACAACTCGACCTCACTAGAAGTGTCGAAGTAATAAGGTTAGACTGCCAGAAGATGTATATTCAGTCAATCTCTTTATGCAAGAAGTAAGGAAGACCATGGACAGAAGGAGAGGACACACAGCAGGCTGACAAGATAAATGATAATAGTGGGAACATCCCCAATAACTTTATGTTGCAGATGCAAAGTAAGATCAAAAGCCTCAATCAGAACTTGCAATTATAAGCAAGTGATTCATGCCTACGAGGTATGAGAAATATATAAAGCATAAAGAACCACTGATCAATAAGCATAAAAGTAGTTAAATAGAAATCATCTTACTTGTCGAGCAGCAGCCTTTGAGATCCAAGATGGAAGCAAACAAGGAGTGTTATTGAGAGCATCGTAGGAAGTCTCTTTTGCCTTGCCACAGTCGACCACAAAGACTACATCATTGATGGTGATACTTGTCTCAGCCATATTGGTAGCTAGGACTATTTTCCTAACTCCATCTGGAGGCTTATCAAATATCAACCTCTGGGAAGAAATAGAAGAACAGTAGTAACCAAATTATTTATTTGAAGGACATAAAAATAGCTGGAAAGTGTGAAAATGAAAATGAAAATAAGATAGAACATCGTTACGAACAGACTAAAAGATCCATGAAAGATGAAGTATCACCTGCTCAGAGCTGGCCATGGATCCATGACAGGCAAGCAACAGAACTCTGCTTGGATCACCCAAGAGAGGATGGGCTTGCAGCTGATCCTTCAAGGAGTTTATGTCATCCCAACCAGTCATAAAAACCAATATAGCTCCAGGCCTTTCTTTTTGAACTATGTGGCAAAGCACATGCTCCATGAGATTAAAGCCAATGGAATCAGGATTCCAACAGGACAGAGATTCGCGCGTCCACCTACTGTACCCTCTGAAGTCTGCGGATTCAAGTGCATCCTTTTGCAAAAGCAGACAGATTGGATCATTTGAGAATTTAACAGTTATGAAAGAACTAAACTAGGTAAATTAGCTAGCTCAATTAATTTACCTACCTCAACAGCAGTAGCAATTTGGCTCTTCCTTTTCTTAACAGCTTGTCTCTGCATTTTCCAACTTTTGTCTTGACCGTAATCATCAATCTGATTAAGTGGAGTCAATCTATATCCAGTCATCTCTAAAATATTCTCCAAAAAATGAGCTCGGACTGGGTAGGTGAAACCCTGAACAAAATTCCATTAGCACACATAACAAACAAGAGCACAATTCTAATTGAGCAGATCAGCCAGCAAAGGTCATGGAGACAATGAAAATACTTCATTAGGAGGACATCACAAAAATAACAGTGACCACAAAATTCGTGGCAACCCACAAAAGCAAAAAGTAATACTTTTTTCAAAATGCTCGAATATTAAAGAGAAGGAAGCACCATATTACGAGATTTTATTAGAAAGCCCACTGAATTACTGTAAATTCTTCTCAAGTTGCATCCTGACACAGAAAAATTTATGCTATCCCTTTAATGGCATAATGGAGCAATTCAATTTTCAGGCAGTATAAAGTTATAATCTCCCCATGACAAGAAGGGGTACCATTTCATGTCAATACACAGGAATAAGATTGATCCTCGAAAACTAAACTACAGGCTAACATAGGTGCCCAAACACATCTAGTTCATAATAAGACATAATGAAAACTGCATCCAATGGCAAAAAGGGATCTAGTATTTGATATCTCATTTCTCGAACTCACAGGTATATGGATCATTGGTGCACCACCAAAGTAATTAGAAAAAAGCTCCGCATTGAGGGTTGCACTCATCAAAATCAGCCTCAGTTCAGGTCGGCGACGAAGAAGATCTTTAAGCACAATGAGAAGGAAATCTGAAACATGCAGATTCAGCTGAGGACAGCAATGTAGGAATATCCATATAGCCCAAGAAAATATTAGAGCTTCATACTTACCTTCATTCATTCCACGTTCATGAATCTCATCAACAATAACATGACTTACACCAGTCAAATTTCTGTCAACAAGTAATCTCCTCAATAATATGCCTGTGGTGCAAAAGAGTAAGCGAGTATCCCTCCCTTTCATCCCCTCCAATCGAACCTTATAGCCAACCTTATGTCAGGAAAAAACAACAATACTTCAGCAACAGGACAGCAAGTTTTCTATCTTGCATCAAAAGCAAGATTCACATTGCCAGATGAAAAAACTAACAGATTCTCCCAGTTGCTCTCCTCGCTCTGAAGCAACCCTTTCAGAAACAGCCATAGCAGATATTCTCCTCGGCTGAGTGCAAATTATACTACATGCAGCCCCTTGAGCAGCTTCAATCTCAGATTCAAGTACGTATTGTGGAAGTTGAGTTGTTTTACCACATCCAGTTTCACCAGAGACAACAACCACCTAAAAAAAATACATACTTCTTTGCATCGACAATTATTCGTGAAAATAATATAGAAAAATCATGTACTATAGTCATACCTACCAAATTCTAATGACTGAATACATGGATGTAAATTTCTTGATACTATTCAAGCAAGCATCTGTACCACTTGAATTCATCAATATATGCTCTGTTAAAAAAGGAAAAGAATTGGATTTTTCCAGGGACATGGGGAGACCATTACACCATTTAGAAGTTCAAGAGTTTTCAATGAAAAGATAAAAGGATAGTATGATGCCATTGCTAATCTTTCTGCTCATTGTTTTGGTGTTCCGTCCAACTGTTGTGTGCAATGCACGCCTGAGCAACAAAGGCATACCATATTATTTCGTCAAAATACGATGCACTACGCACGTTCTTCAAGCTCATGGCCACTTCATTGACTAGATAAGCGAGTTTTCAAAAGGTGCCCGATTCATGTCGCATGAAGGGAGATCAAAACAATAGGCAACCAAAATGCTAAAGAGGAACTCTCATTTTTTGTCATATAAAGCAAGTAATTACATTTTCCTCTAAGGCTCCGTTCGTTTCACGGAAAATATAGCATTTCTGAAAAACATCTTCCAGGAAATCATTTTCCTGAAAAATAATAGTATTTTCCAGCGTTTATTTGTCAAAGCATTTCTGAAAAATATCTTCCAGGACATCATTTTCCAGAAAAATAATAATATTTTTCAGTGTTCATTTGTCAAAGGCCGCCGACTCGCCGGCCTCAAGCGAGGTCGAGACACATTGTTAGATGTCGCGATATTTAAAGGTAAACGAAGAATACTAAAAATGTTTTCCCCTTTCAAAAAGCGGAAAACATTTTTGCTACTTTTGAGTGTGTTTCTTTCATAGGTGGAAAATATTTTCCTTGACTAATTTATTTTCCGTGAAATAATCACCGCAAAATTTGGAAGATATTTTCCTGGAAGTTATTTTCCGTGAAATGAACGGAGCCTAAGGCTTCACAAAAAGACTCTGCAACAATTGGAGATCCTTCAAGACTTCCTTTCGTATCTATTTTTCCATAGAAGCTGTGAATCATGACACATTTAATTGTTACCTTTGGCTTAGTTCACACTCGGCAATTATCAGAAGAGGAACTCGAAGGAGCTTCTTAGGAAAGAAAGTACCATGGAATGCTGACATTGTATATAACCATAGCTTTAACCTGTTTAATGAAAACTTTATTTGTATATCATGGTTATTCTCATTGTCTTTCTCCGAGGCATGTAGTAAAAAAAACAGGTCCATTAACCTCAAACATTTTCAAGAGTCAATCTGGACTTACTAGATATCACCAACCAAATTAATTTTTGTGCTACAAATGATATTTTAGTAGGTAGCCCCAGCAAAGGATGCGACTTCCAAGTCAGGTGAACAATAAAAATTAGCAAAACCAGAAACCAGCTGATAGATCCTACCAACCTGATTTTCTGAAATGGCTTTTAGCAAGGCATCCTTCTCTTTGTATGCAGGGAGACTTCGACGAAATTCAAGCATCTTTTGGCCTTCAGGACATTCCTAGGACGTTAATAGTACTTGTCAGTTATGAGAAATAGTTGCAAATTATCAAGACCCAACTTATTAGGCATATAGATGTGATGATGTATAAAATGTTCCAGAAAACTTGTTGCTAAATTCACCTGCCAATCTTGCTGTTTATTACGCAATTGTAAACTTCTCCGGCGTTGAATTTTCTCTACAACTACTCTGTTTGGTGCGACACGCTCCTGCTCACCATAAAGATCATCAACAGTAATACTTCCATTAACACCATGCTCTGACATTGGAGAATGCAATAACTTATTCCTGTTTTTCGGCTTTCGGGAAAGGTATGCTTGGAGGTGCATATCCACTTCCATTTGCAATCTATAAGGTAGCACCACCTGAATGCACACAAAAGCATTAGTCTGTATTTTCACTGCACAAGAAAATTCAACATGTGGAAGCACCAAGTCTCAAAACCATGACTACATTATTAATACAACTTTAGCCAGGCACCTCATCCATGTATCTCTCTTCCTATAAGCATGTGGAAATAGAGTTATAAAGAAAGAGCCAGAGTACGTATCAGGGATTTACCTCTCTCTGTGGGCGTCTGTCATCAAGATCAGATCTGTAATTTGGCAGAGGGACTTTGCTAAAGACAACTACTTTTGAATATTGATGGCTGCAAATGGAAATTGCATATCAGAGAAGGCGTAAATGATGTAAAAGGGGAGGAGAACTGGCCTTAACCCAAAAAGCTGTAATCTTCAATAAGCTTAAGTACCTATACAAACCCATCCTGGTTGCCAGGGCCGAAAGTTGTTCAAAGTCACGTCTGTCCTTCTTCTCCCTAGATACCATCTCCTGCTCCTCTTTATTACGAAGAAGCATGGTCAACTTCCACTTCCACTCTTCCACATTGTCAAGGGTCGATGCATGCTAGAATACAACAGCACACTTAAAAATATATAAATAATGATTAAACAAGAAATCTACTAAAAACACTAAACAAAAATAGGAAAAATCCTAAAAGAAGGCATGAAAGCCAGCAAGAACTATCTGCCATCCAGGTGTTTATATGGATGGGTCATGTGCTGCAAAATATTTCAATGAGATGCTTCAAGTTTTGTTAATTATGAAGCACAATCAATGTTCGACTCTTGGGACAAGGCCCATCTTGCTTGGCACAAGGGGTCCACAACCTCCACAGAAAGACCACCAGGCTACTTCTCAAAGACACCAAATAAATTATCTAGAATTGCTAAGCTAACCTTTCAATCTAACAAGTAAGAAGAGCAGGGTGACATCAGATTTAGGACTATTGATTCAACATACCAGATACGATGGTGAACGTCCACAATTAATATGTTACCGTTATATTCTAGACTTCTAATACCGATTCTTAATATAACATGAACGTAAATCATTTGCATATTGGGCTCCTTTAATTAAATTGTTTGATATGGACTAACAACATCTAGCCTAACCAAATCTTATTTCTACAGCAGCAAATTTATACAAGCTCACAGCTAAATAAGGGATTGGCACAGACATACTATGCATACCTAACAAAAACATTTAAATTTTACATAGGACTTTGTTAATGAGTGCCCCTAGGACACTTGTTAAACACCTATTTGAGGAAAGACTGTTAACTTCATAGGGCACTCTTTATCTCGTATTATGGGTAGCAATGCATTGAAAATCAAAACATTTCCTTGTTAAGTGTACTTAATAAGTGCCCTAGAGATACTTATCAACAAGACCCTTTTACATTTAAACAGGCACAAAACTTAAAACTACCTGCATATTTCTTGCAGCTTTCATCATATCATATGTTGTTCTATCATATAACTTCTTCAAAATATAACTGATCAAGGCATATAAATGATGTATTTGGTTCAGCATTTGAAATGGGCTTTGGGGCTCTAAAGTCCCTTGCAAATAGCATTTGGTTCATTTTTTGGAGGGCTTTGGGAAGATGCAGTTATATCTCCAAAGCCGTCATCCCAAAGCCCTCCAAAAGCCTTAAGGCCAATGGAGCTCAAGAGGTGCCTTGGGAAGTAGCATTTTCGGAATGCTACTTTGCCAAATCAAACAACTCCCCCCCTCTGCCATCTCCCGTTGACTCTGACTCCCCCCCCCCCCCCAAAAACCGCCATGTTGCCCCTGCCTCCGGCGACTCCCAGTCCCCCCCCCCCCTGCCACCTCCAGACAACTCCGACTTCCCCTTGCAACTGTCGCCTCCTCCCCTCCAATCCCAACTCCAACTCGAAAGAACATGGAATTGGTTATAGGAAAAAACTTTCTAAATATATGTTTACCAAACAATATTTCCTCAAAATTAAATCTCAAAGCACTTTTCAATTACATTTGACCAAACAGTTTTTGTATTTCACTAAACCCCTTTAAGATAAATACGTAAAACGTTTGCATTTTCTAAATGACTTTTCCTGAATGCTGAACCAAACGCACCACCCTTTGAGAAGTAGCATTTACGAAATGCTACTTCCCCACCTCCGACAACTCTCATCGACTCTGACTCCCCCCCAACCGCCTCCTCCCCCTTGCCTCTGGCAACTCCCCCCTCCGCTGCCTCTCGACACCCCCCCCCCCCCCCCCCCCCCGCGGGCAACTCCCCTCC
This sequence comes from Melaleuca alternifolia, assembly GCA_019926035.1. NCBI lineage: Eukaryota > Viridiplantae > Streptophyta > Magnoliopsida > Myrtales > Myrtaceae > Melaleuca > Melaleuca alternifolia. Next base: position 553,651 of record JAGKPW010003076.1, on the reverse strand, counting down.
TCCACCACCTCCCAATGACTTTCTTGAATGCTAAACTATACGCACCCAAAATCTTTAAAATGTGAGTGATATGGGCATAAATGGCACCTCTATGCCAAATAAAACATCCTTATTCACAATATCCATTGCCCTCCTAGTAAATCTAATTTCTGATAAATGCTTATGTCTACAAATAACTAGCCAGGAAAAAGCACTCCTCCCAGTGCTCAAGCTGTAAGCATCAAGAATGTATCTTATTTCTGAGTCCTTTCCACGCGGTGAAGAAGCTGAGGTGTAGACGGGATTTCAATACTTCAAACTCTTGGACTCTTTTAATTTACAGCACATGCACTGCGGTTTCCGCATCCACATGTTTTAGCATCCTCATCTCTGACTCCACCCAAAACAATATCGAGGAACAAACTGTATATACAGTCCAACGAGGGCATTGGATGGCGAGAATAAATGTGGAAGCACAGTCAAAGCAAGTTCCACTGTAAGCACATTTCAAAAACTATCTACTGGCAAGCATACGAACGAGAAAATTAAACCAAATGGCGGAAATTCTTCCCTGCAGACTTGCTTTAACACAAAGTTACCACCCAAATCAATCCCAGCAACATCATCAGAAACTTGCCTTATCCCAACGTTTTCACCCAATTCCACTTTACTAAGCTCAATCAGAACCACGACCGACACTCATTCACTCCACTAAAATCACGAAAAGCTCATAACTCACCATCTTCTGCTGCTGAGATGAACCCACTTCAAGGTCCGACTCGTCGCTGGACACATCCTGATAAGAAAACCGGCCGTAGCTCAAGCTCTGCCGGTGCAGAAGCGGCAACGCGACGCCACTCCTCCGCCTCCGGGACACCTCCACGGCCAAGCACGCGATCATCCGCCGCTCCAGAAGAGTCGGCGGACGCACCGACCTAGGCAGCGCCGCCCGAGCCCTCAAGGCAACGGGCGAAGCCGAAGGCGGCAGCACCACTGTCGCCATGGAGGCTCCGTAAGCTCCGCGAAGCTGGACACCGGACGGCCTGGCGGACATCGTCGCCCTCAGGCAGCCATGGAGAATGGCCGAGTAAGCCATCGTTCCCGGCTTTTCCACAATCAGATGTGCCTCCTGTTCGTCGCGGCGACTGCTCCGTTCACATTTGACGGACTGGAGCAGAGCTGCACGGAGATACAGAGGGAGCTTCGGAGGCCGGACCTGCTCGGATCACTCGAGTATGGAGGAGAATAAAGAAGACGAGCGGGCTCCGAGAAATTAGGTTTGTGGACAGAAAGATGCCGCATGGTGACAATACAATGGGCTCTTGCTTTTGGGCTTTGATATTTTGGGCCTATTGGGCTTTTCAGGTCTTGCTTGGGCTGAATTTGGCGTGCGAAGTGGGGTCTAGAGGTATCACTGATCAAGGCGAGGGGTCAAACGATACCGATTGTCTTATGGATCGTTTTGCGAAGCCCCTTTTGAGCCTCTTAATGAGAGAAGAAACTTTTTTTTTTCTGGTGGTTATGTCGAGTGGACACGTGCCGCTCATGGGAAGCGACGAGTACGCGAGCCCTCGATGCATTGAGCCTTCTCAAGTCGGTCTACTCGATCGAGGGTTTCGCGTCTCCGAAAGGCGGACCGCCTCATGTTCGATTCTATTCGATGCGACCTTTGTCGCGGTGGAGCGATTCCTTGCTGATTTCTTGATCTCAACATGAGTGGCTTTTATCTATGAATGAAACTAAGGGATGGGTTTCTTCTTCCCCCTTCTTTGGGCCCATAAAACTTTGAGTTCTTGCATGACGATACCGAGAGCAGAAAAAGTGCATATCCACGACGGAGTGAGTTTGATATCAATATGAATCAAACACGAAAGAGATGATGAGAGTGAAGATAACCATGTTCAAGGGACGCATCCTCCTCTCATACAAAAGTTTGTTCACAAGCTCTCGAAGGAACGCACGCCATTCATTTTTCACGTTATTCAATACAGGCGAAATTAAATGAAATGATTTAATTGCACTTCTTTGACATGTCGGTAGATCTGACAGCGTTGCACGTTTCAATAAGTTCTTGCGGCTTTCGGTGAAGTGAATTCAAAATTTGCAGTGTGGGTGAATAAATGATGATCTTGACAAGTGAAATGACTGATAATGAATGGAGCTTGTGGGTACTTTGAACTTGGAAGGTTGGATAATGGGAGCACATTCTCTCACTTTGCCCAAGTAAATTCATGTCGCACCTAATTTGTGGGACCTTGTCTCACCATGTAAAGCTGCCTCCTAGGTCACCCCAAGTGATTTTAGGAGTAAATCTTCCCTCCATAGAGCAATCATCACCATGATCCCTGCACATAATTCATAGAGTAATGATTGTTAAATTACAAACCAATCCAACAATCACCACATGGAAGACAACAAGATCCATGTAATCTCCCTCTTTTTTCTAAACGTAATGGGAGCCTCTTATTGCCTTGCAACTATTGGCCATGGCCAATTTGGTACACGTCTGAATAGTTGACATCGATAAGCTCATTGATTTGATTTACGCACGAGAGCGAACGGATTGGACGGAGGGGAAGTCATCATAGCTTGCCATTTTTGACTGCAAAGATTGTAATTGGATCTCGATGATATGCTCTGAGATTAGTGAATACGGCTACATTATATTTGGACAGGACCTCAAGTCATCAATAGCAAGCTCTTCTCCAAGTAATGCCTCTGAAATTGACATGCATGATTGTATATAACAAGACGCTTATCATTCTCTTTGCAAAGAGCACTTCCCTTGCATTCTGCATGATTTTTTCTTCCAAATCAGGATCTTGTGCTTGCCTTATTCAAGGCACATTCACCATCATGAGTTTTGTTCAACAAAAATGAGTTCTAATTAGGTTTAACATTGCAAATTAACAAACATGAAAATTTCTAACATTTCCCATGACTCCTGATGAGTATTTCCTCAGAAGGTTTTATTAGTTACTCTGATTTCCCAGGAATATAATACATGCCAAATGACCGATTGATTTATTTTCTGAATATAAAATTTGAAACATTTGTATATGGATGATTGAGAGAGCTGTCTATTGATATGAAACAGTCTGATTATGCAAATTGTGTACTGATTCATGTATATTAAAGTGTTGACTTTGATATTTTGATCTTAGTTAAGCTCTTTTTCGTTTATTATTATTATTATTATTATTATTATAGATAAATAAAGGATCAAAGTTTGAAAAATAAATTATTCTTCTAATAAAGTATGATCCAATCCGATCCCTTAATAATAAATGAAGCAAACCTATGGTGGCCTATCTAATACATAATTATCATCGGCATTATTGGGTTGGATAACCTAATTTGCTGGCCAATTTACGCATGCAGTTCCGTCCCTAAAATTCTGAACAATCTTGGCCTATTGAAAATGGTTGAGCATACTTCCAATTCGCGAGATAAGTGTGTCACCAATATAATGAAGCCCCGAAGTTGATTTTTGAAGCAGAGAAATGGCTACTTGCAAGTCCACCTCCACAATAAGCCTGGTAATACCCCAACAAGTTGCCAATTTGTGACTCAAGAAAATGCCCGCGATTTTGTTTTAAGTGAAGAACACATTCCTATCATTTGCACGAATCCAGTACGCCAATTGCCTGAATCATCACATGTAAGTCCACCTATTGAAATTGGAGCTCGGTTTTCTTTGAAGGCTCCTTCGAAATTGAGTTTGAACCAATTGGGGGAGGGGGTCTTTTCTCCCTTTTGTCAAACAATCTATTTTCTACTAATCGAGCAAATAATATATCGTTAACATATCATAAAATCGTAGTTATAGATGTACCTGAAAAGGAAAGGTCTATTCAAAATAATCTTTGATTCCTCAAATCCCACAAATGCTAGCAACTAGCAACTTGCAAATGGTAAGTTATATCATTAATATATCATAAAATCATAGTTATAGGTGTACTTGAAAAGGAAAGGTCTATTCAAAATAATCTTTGATTCCTCAAATCCCAAAACTTCTAGCAACTTGCAAATGGTAGGTTATATCGTTAACATATCATTAAATCATAGCTATAGGTGAAAAGGAAAGGTCTATTCGAAATAGTCTTTGATTCCTCAAATCCCACAAATGCTAGCAACTTGCAAATGGTAGGTCCATCCATATAAATCAAAGAATCAACTCCTTTCCCTCAAGCAGGCTATCAAAAGAACTTAGGCTTCAATTCAAGAACCGGGTCCCAGAGGTGGGCTTCTCTCCAAGGTCCCATCTTTAAACACAACATTTTTATGGGGAGGAAAAATAACCGATGCTCGTTTGACAACTCCAGCCGATCATAAAAACAAAGAAGGAAATCGATTTAGTTTTTGCAAAATAAGAAAAAATGAGAAACATGTGTCGACCATGTCCAATTCTAAGGAGCAGAGGACAAGAGCCAATGTAGGAAGTGGGCAAACGAACGAGTCCCTTCGACAAAAACCCATTACTCTCCGAACTCATCCAAGCAACGCAAGCGCGAAAATTTGCTACTGAATTACAATACCCTAAAACGGGCAAAGCTAAACCAGGAAACAACGATAACAAAAGAGAGAGAGAGAGAGAGAGAGAGAGAGAGAGAGAGAGAGAGAGAGAGAGAGAGAGAGAGAGAGCAGAGGAGACTGGCTTGCAAGCAATGTTTTCGTGCTCCATGTTGATGAGGTGTTGCGAAGAAGACAGGTTAATGACTTCAGTTCTCCTTGATCTTAGTCTTGGATCTCACCGATCCAAGCTTGCAAGAAGGAGATCTTCTTCTCTGCCTCGGATCTCCTCGCTGTTTGTCTTGGATCTTTGCCTCAGCTTAGATCTAAAGGGGCGCCAATGGGAAAATAAGAGAAGGGGCATAATCGGGAGCTTAAGGCGCAAATGTTAGAGAAGAAGAGAGACTGAGAGTTAGGGCACGATTTTGAGAGAAGAAGGGCGCAATCTTCCCCCAAAAATTTTCATTTTTTTCATTTTGATTCATTTTAATATTTACATTTTGACCCATAATGTATTAAATTTTTTATAAAACCTACCCCCTACGGGTTGGAATCGCGTGTCGGATTTTGGGACTTGCGTGTCAAAGAGAGTTGACCGCGTGTCAGAGCGTGTCGGATACATGTCGAAGTGTGGGACACAACACGAAAGCCTCCGGAGAGTGTCGGTGCAACTTAGGTTGCACCACACACCAATGGCCAGTTATATCTTTTTGGTTGTACTGTTGTAGTAGTCTGATTTTCTAATAATCACTAATGCAGATAAAAATGACCCTCTACAATAAGCTTTTGGATACTAGGATAAAATTTGGACTCTTCTTCTTGATATTGTTTTCGTTTATACAGGTTGGCTTTGATTTGTATTTATATATTTTGGTTTCAATTTATCCTTTCCTTTCTTTCCTTTCTGAAATTTTGCATTATAAAGCAAATAATGGGAAATACGAACATTGAAAAATTAATTCATAGAAGTATTGTGCATTGTCCAAATTCTACAGATCACATAATCTTGGTGTCTTTTTCAATTGATACTTTCGTCATCACTTACAGTTTTGGTTTGAAATAAACAAGAAACAAAAAGAAGGGGGCTTATGACTCATAAAATGTCAAATCTCCCGTCAAGACCAATAAAATTGAGACTTTTAGGAAAATCACTTGGGTTTTGCAGAATGGACGGTAAAATCGTAAGATGTTAACGAAATAATACGAGAAAGATACCAATCAATCCTAAACTTATTCAATTGATGCTAATTTAATTTTATACTTTTCAAATTTACTAAATTAGTCCTAAACTTTTGAGTAGAATTACAATGTAATCATTTCGGTCAATTTCTATCGGAAGTCACTGAAATGGTGATCCAATCATGCTGACCATTATATGAGGCATCCCACAAAGTAAGCGATTTTCAATGAAAATTAGTTAGAATGACTAAATTGGATTTATTTCAAAGGTTTATAACTAAATTGATAAATTTGAAAAATTTATGACCGAGTTATCATATGAACAATAGGTTTACAAGAAAAATCAATTGTCAAAGCATAAATCACATAATAAACATCCAAATCCACTAGTCTATACTTACTATTCAGCACGAAATAATAAATAAATAAATAAGCAAAGTAGCAATCCAACTGCACTTTAACAATTTTTAACAACAAGAGCCCACAAATCCAATCATTAAACAAGGTTAAATTCATTTCCATTTCCCATCATCAAGCTCATCAAGTTCTTCATGGGGTCCATTGTCGTCGTTGTCATTGTCATCATCAACATAGTTAGTTTCATTGTCACACTTGAATTACAAGGAGGCCTCCAGCTTAAGTACGGTGGACTGATCCTAACCCTTTTTTCTAGTTTTACTATGATAATTGAAAAGGATTGGGCAAAAAGACTCATTTAAATCCGTTGAAGATGGTACCTTGGAAAAAAAAATCACATGGATTTTATAAATATACCAAATCTTAAGATTCAACCCGTGAATCTATAAAAAATAGTATAAATTCGCGATTCTGAGTGTGAGTGATACTGTTAAGCAAATTTCACATAGTGAGAAATTGTTCGATCCTAACCACTCGAATTGTGATTGCAATTACCTCCTGCAAGAACATTGGGGAAGCCATTTGAAGGAATATTATAAACATCCATCGTTCTCTTTGATTTCGAACAACTTAATTTGAAATTGAGACCGTGTCTATCTTATAGTCGTATTTACACTACAATAAAAGTCTATTTATGGATTTGGCGTCTGCCTTTAAAAGTGCTTTTATGAAAATAAAGATCTCCGAGCGGCTTTATGTTAAATTAAAAATCCTCATCTCATGCAGCACGTGCCTGACCATCCTCTATATTCTCTTACGCAAAACATGCCGCATTTGTTTCCTAGTTTGCAGACGTGTGGTAAGTACTTAGGATCTAGCCTACTTAGAAGAAAAAAAAAAAGAACTGGGCTTTGCAAAGAATATTTTGGGGACGAATTTAAGGCTAAAATACTCCTCTTGGTTTTTTTTTTTGTTGACAATAGAGAAGACGAACGAGTTTTGAGCACTCAAAGAGCCAATGTCATCACAAGAAAATAACAAGAACAGTGATGAGGACATTGAACCCTATCGAGGAAGAGGTGCTAAAGACTCGTTGTTCTATCCGTTAGGCCTGGTCACTCGAGCGAGAGCGAAAGAATTCAAATAATCTATTGGCATCATAATTCAAGATATTTGGAATGGAGACAATTTGGATTTGTGACTTAAAGATTTTGAAACTCCTTGGCGCAACATTATTGCTTTTGCTCTAGTGAATTCCAAAGGAGTTTTGAGTGGATGAACTTTGAATTTGCTCAAATTTGGTTGAAAACTTGAAAACGGGCCTATGATAAATATTCACTATTTTAGTAGTGACTAATGATAGCGATTTGAAGTTGTTTAGATGAAATTTTAGGCATTTTTCTATTTTTGGACGAATTTTAATTTTTTTTGTAATTCTAATCCTAGTAGGATTAGGATTATGGTTAGCACCATATACAAGGTTGCTTATAGGTTTTTAAGAGGCAGACATGTTTCTAAGAGGCAGACATAATTTTGTATAGAAATGTTTTTTTTCTTTGAGTTCTTTTGAGGACTAGATCTTATCAATGTTTCCTTGTGGTGATCGAAATCAGCTTATCGAACAAGATCGCAAATTCTCTTGTTCATGGCATTATAGCATGGATTGGTTGACACAGGTTCGTCAATAGGTCGCGTTCATACTGAGATTACCAATTACAGGTTTGATTGGGGGTTGATGTCGGCAATTCGCAATTCACGAATTTTCCTAATTCACGGATCTTCGTAGAACAATCACTTCTGCTTTAGATATATAGATATATAGACAATGAAACTCTGCTTCATGTATTCACTTGATGTGTGCTTGAAGAAAATTATTAGCAATCAATTGCAAAAATTAGTAATTTTTCTGGACGTGTATAAAAGCAAGACTTAAGTTTGGACCGCTAGTCAATTGAGAATTTTAGTAGTTTTATTTCAGTTGATTGAGAATTTAAGGTTTAAAACCCTTAATCAAGTTCGAGCTCCCTAGCACATGAACGTGGTTCACATTAGGGGTGATCGGTTCCTGGGGTGCTCCATTTCCCCCCGGAACCGGGTGTCGGACCGACGGGACAAGTTCCTGATTTTTAGGATCAGGGATCAGACCGACTAATTGTAGTTACAAACCAATTAGTTCGGTTTGGTATTTGGGCGGTCCAATGGGACCGCGGAGAGAGAGAGAGAGAGAGAGAGAGAGAGAGAGAGAGAGAGAGAGAGAGAGAGAGACGAAGGGCATACCGGTGTAGACTTACTTAGAGCAGCAAAGTCTTGACTCTCGACTGACTAAGGAGTGATACCCAAGGGAGGAAACGAGAGAGATACTAAGATGGAGAGAACTCAAAGAAATGAAAATTTTGTATATTGTAATTTCCATCCATGTGGTCCAGTCCGGTCCCCCCTCTCACAAATAGGGATTCAATTCTATTTTTAGGAACTGTGGACCTGATCAAAACTCCGAAGAACCGGACCAACCCAGCCGGTCCACTTTGGCTAGATATGCATTTATATATTTTTCATAAAAGACCCAGCTCACCTTCGGTGAAAGTGAGGTTTTACCCCTTTTTCCCCTTATATTTACTCTTTCTTGCCTCCCTCTGCGACTTACCGGCCTCCCTTTGTGATTTTTTTTTGCACATTTTCCCTCACTTTCTTGCGATTTCTCTCCGCATTTTCCTTCTCTTTCTCATGGGCCAATCCTTGGAGGGAACTAATTGAGGGATATTAGTGAACGCGAATCCCCTTTATTATTTCCCCTAGTGATTTGCCTTCCTATAGTTGGCGAAAGACTTCTCCCTCGCGTTATATTTTCCCTTATGTTTCTTTGGATTCCGCGGCTACGGGATTGAGGAGCAGCAAATGGCATTCCTCCGAGCTGCTTCTGGAGTTTGGGGTTTCTATCTCAGCAGAGTTTTCTACGCAGTTGTTGGTAATGTAGGGATTTTGATTGGCTGAAGCGTTTTGAGTTTGGGGGAGTGGGGTTTAAGAGAACGACGAGTGGAGATGGCAAAGCGGACTGTTACTTTCTACTATGTGCTCTATTAATTGATGAATGCAATTTTGTAGGGATTGGTGACTAGTTTTATGGACTTACCAGAAAACCGAATGATTCTCGAGTGAATCTATAGAACCATAGGCGATTCTCGATAGATCAATGGTCACCGCTAATTATTTGTACGAAAAGCTTAACCCCTTTTGGCGTAATGGTAAAAAATTCAAAAGGAGTTCAGCGCACGGACAGGTTACTCCATTAAGTATCAAATCATGGCATCATTTGACCAAGCGAAAGACAACCTCCACTAATCAAACAACAACAGAGAGTCGACTCACTTTTCAGTTCCCAGACATTCTCGAGCTCGCAGTCAATTGCACATTGGAAGACTCCCAACTTGATGGGTTTTTTTTTTTTAAATGTCCAATAAAGCATGAATGAGTAGAGCTCGTCATCAGATTCCACGTCTCTAAGGCCACCAAGAACGACAGTCTTCGCTTACTGACCCTGACAAGCGTGATGGAGATGAATCAATTCGTGTCACCCACTATCCCCAAAAGGAGAGACCCCTTTCACTCATGTGATCGAGCGATCCTAGCAGGCATCGGCCCCGTTTCCATTTGTGTGAGAAGATCCTTTTCTGCTTCCCTTCTTGATTAGCCCAATCATGTCTGTTCACGTAGCACACGTAAGCCGAATATTTCCATATTCCACTTCAGTTGATTGTGAACCACCATTCTCGAAGAGAGAGAGAGAGAGAGAGAGAGAGAGAGAGAGAGTGCGCGCAGTCGGGTCACGGATCCTCTGCTTGTTGTGACCGTGTCCTTTCAAAGAGCAAAACTGAATATCACCCGAATACGATCTTAGAAGTTGCCTGCGTCAAGGTGCCGAATTGAATTTTTCTGATATAGGTTGCAGACTTTATTATATCTTATGGTGAAACTTGAGCACTCGGCTGTTCTCACTAGGAGATTCAGGACTCTAACGATCTTATCGTTTCCATTAATAGATTTAGCGCTTGATTGCACTCCGTACATAGGTTTGAGACTTTTACTGTAGTATTCCCTACCATATCTGATGTGTCTTTCTCTCCTTACAAGTGGGAAACCTGCATGACAATAATCGAAATGCACGTATAGATTGAGAATTCGCTTGTTCTCCCCATTGAAACACCTTTCTAATTTCATGGACCATGCAAAATGTGAGAAGACTATACTTTACCCCACATTTTTGGCAACTGACAATGGAAGGACAACAATGTATACATGTTTTCATATGTGCAAAGGACATCACATGGTTAGGTGAGAGTGCATTGTTACATTTTATTTAAGTCATGTGCATCACATGATTAGTAGTGAATAGGAGGTAGCCCCAATTGATTTTGAGAAAAAATTTATTGTCAATAATTTCATATAGTAATTGGATATGCATAAAGCCACATAAACATTATGAAGAAAAAAATAACAATAGAGTTTCTTGAATTTGATTTTATGAAGTGAAATCCTATTAGGCATCATCAAAATGTTATTTCCAAATAAAGTACCTTTTTTCATTTCTAAAAATGCCTATTTATATTTTAAAACATAAATTAAACAAAAACTAATTCTTGAAAATACTATATGTTTTTGCACTGCGCAAGATGCAAATACTATCTGATGGATATATTTGCCATCTCTAAGAGAAAAATAATCACCGAACGAAACACATGCTAGAGGGAAAACAAAAGAGAAAACAAGGTTGAAATGCTCGTTGGTGCTTACCACTATGATATTATTTGCATTACTTATGATTATACATTTATGGCTAAATTTGACTTTTGAGAGAAATTAGAAAGAGTTCCCTAGTAAGCATATAACAATGACATATTGACGGGATGGACATTTTAGTAGCATTAGCAACAATACTGTTCTGAACGGCATTACTGTTTCTTCATACGAATCAAGTTTTAGGAATTAAAAACCTTGTTTGAGTTATTTACTAACTTTTATTCAAAGTTTACCAATTCGTTTTGTGTTGTCAATACTTATCTAAGTTGCTTACTAATGGGTGTGTGTGTGTGTTTTAACCTACTAGCTTTTAATCGAGTTGCGCTTTTGTATGCGTTGCTAACTTTTTTAACTTATCGTTCCTTTTTAGAAATTGCCAACCTCAATTAGAGTGACTGTCAACTTTTCTCTAATTATGTAATAAACTAGTCTTGTGCCACCAACTCTTATTTGAATTAATCACCGAATTTATTTCCTTGTTTTTAATACAAAAATTTGTTTTATCTCCAACAAAAGAACTTCTCTTTTCTCTTACCAACTTTTTATCTACCTTTTTTTCGACGGTTTTAAATTATTAACTTTATTTTAGAAATACCAAACATCTTTGTGGCCTTACTAATTTTTCTTTGACTAAATTATTAATTAGTTTTTTTGTTACCAATTCTCACTTGAGTTGCTTTCTAATGTTTATTTCCTTTTTCGGTTTACCAACCTTTTCATTGAGTTACCACTTTTTTTTGCAATGCTTACCCACTTTTTAGACTTTCCAACATTTTTTAAAGAAAATTCGAACATTTTTTAGAGTGATTACCGACTTTAGCATTTCAGTGACAACTAATTGCGCGTGACTAACCTTTATTTGAGCTAGTTACCAATGTTTAGTTCGTTTCAAATATTATTTTCCATTCTCAAATTAAATTATCTTATCCTTTGCAAACTATTATCTACTCTTCGTACCGGCACATTGAATACATTAACTACTATATCACGTTACCAACCTATGCCTAGTTTTCTTTGTTTAAATCACTGGCTAATTTCAGGATACTAACAGTTATTTGTGATGCTAACCATTTTATGTTTGTATTTAATTTTTAAATTCACCAAATTTTTTTATTACTTTTATTTGCCTTAATTATCAAAATTTTAACTAAATTTTATATACTTGACTTACCAATGCCTTAAATTTACCAACTATTACATGAGTAATTTCACAAAAGAGTTAGTAAATTTACTCATGACTAGGAAACGTAAAAAAGCAGTTGGTAATTGAAAAACAGTAAACTTATAGAGCACCTTAAATGAGAATTGATAACCCAAATGCCAAGTGTTAATTTAATGGGAGAAAAGTTGGTGAGCCACACTCAGGAATCTATCAAAGGCAATGAATGGTAACCTAATAGACCAGTTGGTAAATTAACAAAAAAAAAATCAAATAGTGTTATGTAATCCATGTTTTTAGTTCGGAAGATTAGGAATATGCTAATCTAACTTATACAGTTTGTGAAACTCATATTTTAGAGAAGAGTAAATATCTGTGCCTTTAAAGACGATGCTCTCGGACTTGATACAAGAAATTACAAAAGCAAAATCACCTTGCACTGTAATTCACTTCTTGCATATCAAGAAAAAAAGAAGAAAAGAAATCCAAAGCTTTCTTGTTGCAGAGTGACTTTGGTCAAGATCAGATTAATCCAGTGTCCATTTTTTGCCGCTGCTTCAGGAATGCAATAGTTCGGATCTTCTTTATCGGCGTAATGAACCTTTTTCAAATAACCAGGCCTCCAAGTAGTGACATCACTCAAGAACATCAGCTGCGAACTTGCAAGTGTAATACAAAGTAAATGAAAAGCCGAGTCTTTTTTCATCCAATCTTGATAAAATGAGCATATCAGTATTTTGCGAATTGAAAAGGACATATATAAGATAAGAATGGCAACTACACAAGTTGCTGAGAATGTATGCTTCATCCTGCTCTCTCATAACTTTTTCCATGTCTAGCCAGCTTGAAGTAATCACCAACAAGAAAAAAGTATTGCCAGAAAATGTCATACGCTCTTGCTGATAACTGATTAGACAATTTGACGGAAGAAATATCTAGCATATGATGATTGACAAAGAGAATCCTGAATCCTTTTTCCGACAAACAGATGAAACTTAACCGTCATGAATGCTGAGCAAAACTTGTTATGACACAACTAGTACATTAGCTTCTAGTTGTCTTAACACATCATAATGAAGTAAGGTGTAAGAATCTCCAAATGAATAAGCAAAGATTGGTGTCCCTCATGCATCAACCAAAAGGTGTTCAACTGAAATTTCAATGCTATGCAATTATTATCCAAACATCACAGCAAATTGTTCTTGAAGAACGGTATATGGCGTGCCTGCATTTATTGGATTTAGTAAATGGTTAAAAAAAGTTTGGAGCGAATTCTGTGGAAACACAGTTAATTTCATATGGTTCTACAAAGTTTTTAGTTGGATTATACATTCAAGAAACAAATGTTCTAAGGGATCATCATGGAAGAAGTGCCCGTCCTACAGTCAATGATCTCATTAACTACTCAACTTTTGAAAGTTTTGTATCATAATCTGCACCTTCTATATGACTTACCAACTAACTAAACAACAATTTACATTCTAAAAACAAAATAATCAATAGCGAGATTAGATCTTTGAAGCACATCATTTTAAATATATCTCAGCTCCCTAATCAATTCATTAGATTCCATCACATTTTGTGTCCTCTATCCTCAACACCAAACATCCAAATATAAGAGACCCTATGTATAAAGCTACTCTCACATGGAGCACAACCGCTCGAGATATGTGTAGTCATGTCTATACAACTTCAACGATGTCGTTGGACACGCAAAGTTCAAGGGTTTACACTATCCTGATCTTAATGAACAATCAGATGAACTAGCACACAGTTGTTCCGTGTTTAAAAACTTTTTCTGAAAGATAAAAAAAATTATGTGACAATTAAATGGATTAAGTTTTTACATGTCCAATCTAAGAATAGATAAAAACAACCAAATCAAAACGCATTTTTCACCTCCATATAATGTGAACACGTGCATAATTACGTCTAAATTACACTTTCTCAACAAGATTAATGAAATTTAAGCACAAGATTATAAGCAAAGAATTGGTATACGTCATAATTTAGATTGAAGACACGCAAAGAAAAAGACACAAACCTGAAGCAAAGATCTCGAGCTCTCTATACTAAAAACCCTCTAAAAATTATCTAAATTCTCCTTCCATTCCGATTCTAGCTGCACAAAGAAGAAAAACAAGACAATAAAGAAGCTGTATGGAAAAGAAAGAAAGGGCAATCAAAATTAGATACGAATAATCACCATAGCTGTTCAGTTCCTTGTCAGGAGGAAGATAAAAAAATTTTAAGAAAGCCAACAAAGATCTTAAGTTGAGGGGGAAAAAAAGCAAATTAGGGGGGCTTCTTTTTTTCTTTTTTTTGGGGGGGGGGGGATGGGGGGGGGGGAGAGAGAGAGAGAGAGAGAGAGAGAGAGAGAGAGGCTGAATTGAGGTTATGACAGAAGCATAGAGAGCACAAAGGAGAGAGATGCAAATTTCAGCTGCACATCCCCATCTGTGCTCTCTATCTTCTGTCAACAACCAACATTCACCAAAACGTTGCCTCCTCCTCCCTTAACACTAACTTGGCTGTGTCCTGGATTAGACCACAGTGTCAAGATTGAAACGTTTTTTTTTTCTTTATCATAAATAAATACAGAGAGAGAGACAGAGAGGAGAGGGGGGGGGGGGGGGGGGGAGGGTTGGTCTTTGGTGGATGACCTCTGATGCACAGCACTGCCAGTGCCCTCTATTTATAACAAGAAAAGTTATGACCTACTCAAGGAAAAAAATAACTAAAAAATATAAAGAATGGGTAAGCTGTAGATACTCCTCTGCCTTTGTTTTTCTCTTTTTAAAATTCCAATCGTACCACTCACTGATTTGTCTCATAATTGTACTCTCTCCATTTCTGTAACCGCCCCCCACGAATTGAAAATTTCTAGTGAAAGGACAGTCGGTAACTTCCTAACAACTGTACAGAAAAAAAAAAATTGTACTCCAGTTATATTCCCATTGATTATTCCACCCAAATCTGTCAGGCGTGTTCCACTTTTCCCACAAATGGTAACTGTTAACCATATGTGGAGCGGGTGTTGACTATTGAGTGCGCCAAGACTCAAGAAACAGTTGACCCAGATTTTTTTACGACATTTTCATCGAGAATTTAAATATTTCTAACTTCCTTTCTTGGGTTGAATTGAATCCTGAGGAATTTTTCCATCTTGGTTCTGTAACAAAATCCATCTATTCTTAGTACTGCAGCAGCAGCTTTTTCCATGATTCGCCATGTGCCCCTGCGATTTCTCCAATCTTCTGAGATCAATATAAAACCAGCAATTCTACATGACCCCTCTCGTTGAGAAATGCATGATATGACAGTAAGTTGTTCAATCAAAAGTTTGTTGCAGGTTCACGTTCTGTGTTGACTTATTTTCAATCATGCACTAAAATCTAGCGTGTTCGTGTGAGTTGGAGTAGTGTGGGTGTGTGCGCGCTTGACCCTTCAATGCGCATGATAAACTTAGTAGACCCGGCATGGGCCAAGAGATAATGAGTGAAGCTCTCCAGTGGGGTTGAATCTGATTTATTTGACAAGAAAAAATAAAAAATACGAAAGAGAAAGAGAAAGGACTACGTGTATTGACAAATTAGACTTTGCAGATTGTGGAAGAAGAGCCACACACTGACATGCCTCAGATTTTATCTCCTTGAGAGAGGCAAAGTTCCCAGACATTATTATCATTTCCATATTTGGTGGGAAAAAGAAACCTACTATTGGAACTTGTGGGGATCGTTGGAGATGCTTCATGGACAATGTGGTTGAGCAGTAGGGCACCAATTGTAAAGAAAGGAATTTTTTTTTTGATAACCTGTAAAGAAAGGAAATTGATATGTTCTATATTACGAAAACCGAAATAATGAAGGTCACTGTTAAATTGCACTTCTCTAGTAAATGAAGTGATTATATACTTATATGCTAAACATTCTGCAAAACTTAAATATATCGGGATGCCATGTTCTCACCTTCGGCTTCATCAAAAAAGCCATTCACGTATTTATCTTACCTAATGGTAAAATGAAATACCAATGCTGATAATAAGTTCAAAAACCCTATTTTATTCTGGGGTCAAAGACAGCACGCTGTTCTCCCAATTTTCAAACCCGGATGGTGTAATGGTGTATGGCATTTGATGTCATTTCAAAAGACCCCTTTGGATAAAGATGTTTCAGGTCACAATTCAACTTCTATATGGAGCCCATTCAACTTCCTTTTGAGTATGCAAATTGTGCTTAAGGTCGTCTTTCATATCATTGTATGTTACAGTTTCTATTTCGTTTTTATGAAAAGAGGAACAAATTGATACAAATTGACAAGTGAGCTAACAGAAAAGAAAGAAAACCGATTCTCTACGTTGGTCTTCAGTTGGGTTAATGGTAAAATCCAACGAGTAAATGCATATGTTCGGATAAGTGAGCCTATCACATTGTCATTGTACGATAGTTTGCCCTATACTGGAGGACTTTCAGTATTGAATTTGGCAGACAAATGACAGATGAGGAAGCCGGCAATTTTGACCATTCTCAGTGCTTCAAGTGATACGGCAGCTAGTTGCTGCTAAATAATGATTCTTGATATAAATGTAATGAACGATTGGTAACAAGAAATCATGGGTAACAAAAAAGCACAGTTATCAAGAATTTCCAGCTGGGACCACTGTCTGAATAATGTAAGGCACTTGAACATCTTTAGAGTAGGGAAATTAATTTTTTTTTCAAATTCTTGCATGTTCCTCAAAATGATGAAGAAGACCTCCCTACGATGGATTGATTACTGTTCAATAATCGATGGCGATGCATAGTCATAACCGAAAAGGTCTCCAAAGACTCGTCTTGGTACATATCTTGAAATTCTGTCAACTGGGTCAAGATTCTACGGAATGAGAGACGTTTCATACATCCCTGAGTCCCCCCACCAATGTTCTCTTTTCGCACAGAAGCATAATGTATTTGATTCGATCAAACCATCTCTAAAGTCTCTTGTAAGTCTTGGAAAGAAAGATTAATGCTTAGAAATCACGGATCCTCAACTTCTGCAGCTAAATTGGTGCAAATACATCTGTCAACAAGGGCTTAAAAGCCCGGTTTACAAGCCAGAAATGGGTGTGCTTGTTTTGAGAGAGAGAGAGAGAGAAAGATCGGAACGGATTGACTTAGTGGTTAAAAAGGAGCAAGCACATAAGGGTGCACCGCACACGATTCCATTCCTGGATCCACCAAGCGCAAATAATTCTCTCGACTCTTCATAGAATTCGCTATCGATCTAGGGTTTGATTGATTATGCCGCATCCATTCGAATATTAACTTGCGTATCGAGACGTTAGTAGTTTACTTTCGCTGAACTGGGGAATTTTCCTCCAGCCAGAGAGAGAGAGAGAGAGAGAGAGAGAGGAGAGGAGGAGGAGAGGGGGGGGGGGGGGGGGGGTGTTGCAGAGTGTGTCCCGTGTGGGGTTGCTTGCGTTTAAGTCAGGGGCCACTTTTCCAAAGAGCTGCAACTTGCCAAGAAACATGGAGAGGAGGAGGAGAGTAGAGGATAGGGAAAGCAAAAGCGGAGCTCCAAAGCAATTCTCAACACTCATCTCTTATCCATAATTTTTTTCTCTTCTGGAAAGCAAAAAATAATAATAAAAGAAGAAGAAGATAAAAAAAAATTCCATGTTCTGTCATCAGCTATTTCCTGAGTGTTTCCTTGCCCTAATGGGGCGGTGCGGGGGGGAGGGGATGACAGAATATTGAGATTTATCCCTTGCTTTGTTGGCTTATGTCTTGAGACCCCATTCCATTTTTGGCCTCCATTTGTCCCAACGACAGTGACCGACGTGACTCTGATGGGTAGCCCCAGAGAATTCCTTTCTCGCAGGGAGCCCATTCATTCAAGAATTCGATGCCCCCCGATACTTTCATGATCTTATCAAACCTTTCCTTTTCCTTTTTTGTCCCATGCGATTTTTCAAATAATGCACATATATCATTCTTACTTTCTTTGAGTTTGTACTTTTATGTGCTCGTCTTTTCAAGACCTACACTTTGCGCTTTAGAGAACAGTGATTTTATTTGCTATAGTATCGAATTTAATTTCTGTTATTATTATACTGATTTTAATGCGAACCTTGTTACTTAACATATCCTTGATTTATCATTATTTATCCAATTTTTACTGTTCGAAGATAATAAAAAGAGGACGACGATAAGACATGGAGATAGTCTGAGGAGCGATGAGAAGGATACTATGTCGTTGCCAGGAGCGTGAGGTCAGCTGGTTAGTGAGAAAGGGAAAGGGCTAACAAGATGAGGCTTTACTTTTTCGCCACTTCTTTTGTGAATAGAAAGTATATTATTTGAGCCCTAGTTAGTCAATCGTTAGTGAGTTCTTCTTATCTCGCTTCTCGTCCTTCTATCTTAAATGTACCAATTTGCCATTTAGTAGAATTAATTGTGTCGCCATCTTCATTTTCAGCCTACCTATTGAAAAAGGGTGCCAGATATCCGGCATTGCTTCATACGAGCTTAGAATATGCCTTATATTCATCTCCCGATAATTTAAGTTCTTGAGCTATACATTTGATCTTTTAAACCTTAAGAGTAGGATAAGTCACAAACATTGCACTCCATTGTACTCCTTTCGCTTAAATAAAATAAGTCGGCTATGACTTGTACTCATTAGAGAAATTTATCATGTCCTTAACTTAACATTATGGTTCTATATTATACATTTGATCCAACAATAGAGATAGTAATCGAATGGTATAGCGCATCGTATGATTGAGATTCGCAATAGCCATCACATGACTTCCCAATTCACATTACACAACAAAAGAAAAAAAAAAGTGCAAAGGAGAGAGACTTAGAACATAATCATCACAACAGCAACTTGACATGACATGACTACGATGGGGAACCCAGTCTACATTCTGTTGCTACTCAAAAGATGAAGGGAGAAACAAATTGGTGGGGATGGGGAGGCTTTGGGGGAGCCCAAGAATGGCCATTCTCGGAGAAAGGGATGGTTTTGGAGTGTGTGGCTTTCCCCTTTTGGCTTGGTATGTGGTGATCAAAAGTGAAGTTAGATTGGGCAAATTGTGATTCCCTAGAACAGTGTCTCTCCTCACAGACACAAGGACAAAAGCATCTCTCTCTCTCTCTCTCTCTCTCTCTCTCTCTCTCTCTCTCTCTCATATTGACTGATTTTGGAATGTTGAATTGAATCAAATCGCACTTAGGCCAAGGTGGCGTTTGACATACGCCGTGTGCGCATGCACGTTGATAATTAATTCTTGAAATATTCCAAGAGGAGGTTCTAGTTGTTTACCAGTAGAAAAGAGGGCGAGGAACAACTGGAACAGTGTCCACGCCTCTCTCTTGTTCAATCAACACACCTGTCATCTTGTTAGTTGATATTTTGCACTTGGACTTGTGGACAAGAACAGAGCGCCGCAGAGGGATGCATTTTGTCAACTAAAAGGAGAGAACTCTACTGGAGCGTTGCGATGCCACAGTTCTTTGAGAACTTGATTTGATCCTCGCCTGCTTTCTTCTTCCGTTCCTTGTCAATGTCTTTGAAGATATGTTCGATCTAACCTTAATTATTACGCATAAGATCGAGAGGATAAGAGTGGATCAACTTCACTGTTATATTAACCTAGCGGTTTAAGCAATCGGGCAGAGAAGAATGCTTCTACCGACATGTTGAATCATTACGAACTGTAGCTCTAAGGGTCTGGCCTACAAATTTGACACTCAAAGACTTTAAATAGAAATTCGAAAAGTTTTCCACCTAGTATTCACAATAAAATTTAAATATTAATTATGTAACTATCGTCATCTTTTTATATTCTCTCCTCAACGAGTAATATAATGGGCTTTCTAAATGGTATTGCGTGTGTGGTTTAGACAACCATATAGAAGTCAATATGCTGTTTTATTTTGTGTGGTTTTATTTTTCACTTCGCTTAAGTTATGTATTGATTTATTATGAAATCTCAATTCATTTTTACGTATTTTTTTTCATCTAATATAACAATATGCATTTCAATATTCCTCGCACAGTTAAGGAAAATTGCTAAGAAAGTTTCTAAATTTATTATAATTGTGACAATTAGTTTCAAACCCTTTTTTTGGCTAACTGAATTATAAACCTTTTGACAATTTTTAATCCAGTCATTTGGTGTATTTTGATAAAAAATCACTAGTGTGGATGTCGGCCATCCCACATGGCACCACCGATGCTTGCATAAACAAAATTTATACTTTTAATGAATTTATAATTTTGTATTATTTTTTTTTGTTATTTCATTATGGCTAGTAAGGTCACCAGCTGGAAAGCTCGACCTTGCCAAGGGTTGGGAAAGTGAGGCTTAACCCTTGCTAGATTTGTTGAGGGCAAGCCCTACCATCCTAGTGAGCAACTTGGAATACTTTACCCTCGTAGCTACTAGCGAGGGCTCAAGCCTCAGCTAGTCATGGCGAGGCTTGCCTAGGGCCAGCGTGATCGACCTTGCCAACCCTCACCTTTGGTCGGTCATTGAGGTTCAGCAACTGGGCAGAGGAAGAAGGGAAGAGGAAAAAAAAGGAAAAAATAAAAATCATTTAATAATATTAAAATATTATTACAAATTTTCCATATCAACGCCAATCATGCCATGTTGGATGCACAATGCCTCTGTCAGCAGTTCCGTCCAAAATTGATTGGATGGACTAAATTGGCACACATCTAAAAAAATTATGACTGAATGAGCATAATTGTAATAAGTCTTGAGACTTTTTTGGTAATGTTTCTTGCATAATTATATTCAATAGTACATCTAATTATATATCCGCAATCAATAAATTTTCTACAATATCGAAATATAATGTTCTATGATATTATTGTAATTGGCTTATTTTTATAGTTATCTTGCGCAATGCATATATTACTATCTAGAATAGCATCAAAATAAACTCTATAATAAATGTAGCCTAAGAATATTTTGACAGTAATGACTTGACTTTTGACTTGGCAACAAGCCGACATTCTAAGATAATGTGGATGTAGTTCCTTTCAAAGTTCCCTGCAAGGCATCATCTCATGGAGGGGTCAAAGAATATGTTTGGCTTGATAGTTCTTCAAAAAGTTAAGCCTCAGATGCTTAGTTTTAGTCATTGAGATTTTCATGCCACCGCGCCGGATGCCTTGTTAGATTTAAAGTCATTGAAAAATAATGAAAGAGAGTCAATTTGTTAATGAATCTTTTGTATCTAGTAAGTTGTACTAATCTTATACATCCAAAGATGCACACGATCTTATCCTCGAGATCCACAAACTAGAGGAATGTTACATACCACTTGGGTGATCACTTTGTGTTTATTCTCCCTTTTGGTAAGAAAAGAGAGTAGGAGCTTATGCTAGAATAGCATGCAAAAGAAAAAAAAAAGAACTTTGGAAACACGCATAGGCCCAACATTGAAAAGTCCAAAAGGATCAACACTTTTTTCTAGTCTATTCAATTAGGCTGGGCAGGGTTTGCGCTACACGAGCCTTGGCCTGAAATGGGCTACTTGGCCCGGCCCATACTTACCTTTATAAATATTTATAATTTAAATAAAATATTCTTAAAAGACAATTAAACGCCCATTTCTTTCATAAAAGAACAAATCTGGGACATGGAAGAAAATTAAGCTTTACATAAGGAAAATAGTAAACAACCCAAATTGCATTTGACATTGGAATAAGGCAACAAGAACACACTTGGATTCATTTATTTCGCATAAAATATGTTTCTCATTTTCTGGTGTTTAGATCATTTAGGAAAATCAATTACCGAAAATTGTTTTCCTAGTTAATAGAAAACTCATGCTTAAATTCAAGGAAATGATTTTTTGTTTTAAAAATCAGAAATTATATTCCAAATTATAATTAGACATTGATACTTGAACTAGAAACTCTATGTTTAGGCATGGAAATCCCAACACTCGTTCTCGAATCCCTTGGTAGTATACCTGGGTGTGGAGATTGCGGTTGGTATTGCTGGGGTCCATCAAGGCATAACATGGTTCTAAAGGGACTAGAGAGATTGGTCTTCCAAGAACAATACCTATGCCTAGAACTTTGGCATTTTTGGCTGAGTCCTTAACGCCTAGACCTAGGTCCATAGAGGTTGGGCCTAGGAACCTAGCACTTTCGCTTTGTTCCTTGATACCATAGCTCAAGTCCATAAAGATCGAGCTTGAAACTCTAGCACTCATGCTCGAGTCCTCAGCAGCTGCACTTGGATCCATTAAAGCTGGGCTCGGGACCTTATCACCAAGCTCGCCCTCATGGAACCCTAGCCTAACCTTGATGGGCCCAAGCCAAAGGGTGGGGACTTGGTTGTAAGCGCGAGTACAAGGGACTTTGGCATTCACATCAAGGTCCTTGCCTAGCCTTGATAGACCCAAGTTCGAGAGCTAGGGACCTAGGCACTAGTATTGGGATCTCAAGCCCAAAATTGATGGACATGGACTTAGGCGTTGGGATCCCAAGCATGGAATTGGTGCCCATGCTCATGCTTAAAAGCTAGGGATTTGAGCTCGAGGCCTTGAAAACCCACATAGGTGGAAAAAAAAACTTTGAAGACCCATACTGACTAAGACTAACGAGACCATAGTGACCGACATGTTTTTTCAAGCCTACTTAATTAGGTTAGGTTGGGTTTAGCTACATGAACGTTAGCTTAAAATAATCTGCCTTGACATGATTTTATTATATATATTTATTTATACAATAAGTTAATTCAAATATTCTTAAAAGAAAGGGAAACCTTTAATTCTTCGTAGAAAACACATTTTGGATATGGAAAAGAAATGAGCTTCACATAAGGAAAATAATAAATAATCCTTATTGCATTTAACATTGGAATAAGGCAAAAAGAATACACTTATGCTCCATTTGTGTCGCGAAAAGTATCTTTTTCATTTTCGGTATTTGGATCGACTTTGAAAATGAATTAACGACAAATATTTTCTTAATCAATGAAATGCTTATGCTTAGATTCATGATAATGTTTTCCTCTTTAGAAAATTGAAAATCATTTTTAAAATATTATTAGATATCGACGCTTGAGTCGGAAATTCTAAATATGAGCATGAAACTCTAACACTTATTCTCAAACCCATGATAGCAAGCCTAGGTCTGAAGGCCAAGGATGGGACTGCTAGGGTCCATCATGGCCAACCTCGAGTGTAAAGAGGCCGATGAGGTTGGGTAGAGTAGAGCAGTACCCATGCCTAGCACTTCGGAGTTCATGGCTAAGTCCTTGATGCTTGAGCCTAGGTTCACAAAGACCCAGGTTAAGAACCCGATACATTTGCTCTGTGCCTTGCCCGAGGTCCACAGATACCACACTCGAGACTCTGATGCTCATGTCTAACTCATCAATGCTTGAGCGTGGGTCCAATAAAATTGGCCTAGGACCTCGATACTGGGCCAGGTCTCATGGTACTCCAACTTGGCCTTAATGGACCCATGTGAAGGGATAAGGACTAGGTCCTAAGCACAAGCATCAGGGACTCATGCACTAGCATATGGGTCCTTGGTTTGGCTTTAATAAACCTAAGTTTAAGAGCTAGGGATGTTGGTGCCAGCATCGGAATTTCGGCCTTGATGGACCTAAGCCTAGGCATCGAGACTTGGGTTCAGACATGGGCATTGGGGTCCAAGCCCAACATATATGGACCTGGGCCGGAGCTTCAGGATCTGGGGCTCGACCTTCATAGACTTAGGCTTGGGCGTTGGGGTTCCAAAGCACAGGCAATGGGTCCTAAGCACGGGCACCAAATTCGAAGTACTTGAGATTGGGGCCTATGCTTGTGCCTACAAGCTGATGATCTAAGTTTAGGAGCCTAGTGCCTATGCTTGGAGCTTTGGCTATCCATGCGCAATTTTTTTGTGCTTGAATAGTGCATATTTATAAAGAAAATTTTTTATTTTCCTTAACAACGCTGGAAAATACTTTTTCGTTTCTTTTTTGACATTCAACTAAATATCAGAAGATATTATCATCTTCCTTGAAAATCGCTTCTTAAAATCTTTTTAAAAAATGCCATATTTTCTATGAAGTAAACGGCGCCTTAAGCAATTTTCAAATCCTTCAATGGAATTTTACTATTCAGTTAAATGAGTGAATTGCCAAAATAACAAAAAAATTATGTGAAAAAAATTCCTTTATACAAAAATAGTATAGCCTTAATCGATAACATCAAGAGATTAAGATATTGCAATTAACGTTGAAACTAAATTATGTCTACATTCATAGAAAATGAAACGCGAATCCATCAATTGGACTCATATTTAATTGAATTACAAAATCAATGAAAATAATGAAGAAACCATATAAAAGGAAATAATCTTAATTAAGATTAACTTGGGATTCAAAGATTGCATTCAACATTGGAATTCGATAAAAATCACACCACTCAAAGAAAGAGATAAATGTCTAGTTTAGTCTAAACCTTTCTATTATATCAATTTAGTCCTAATTGTGTTTACAATTATCAATTTGGTCATAAACCTTTCTTTATGTGAATTTAGTCTTAAATATTTTGCGAAATTGCTGATTAGTCATAAACTCGTTATTTGGATTTCTACTATAAGGATTATATTGGCAAATTATTAAAAGATTTAGAACGGAAAAATTACCAAAACAATCACAAGCATATTATAATAATGTCAATTTAATCCTATTTTTTTAGTCCTAAATCTTTTGTTTATAAGTTAATTATGCCTATCATACTAATTTTGGCCTACCGGCACCGATCATTTTGTGATGTTGACATGCATATTTTTTAATAATTTTTTTCTAATTGGTTATTAATTTCTTCATGTTTTGCCTTTTCTTCCTTCTTTTCTTTTTTTCCCTATAGTGGCCAACTAGCTTACTGATTTTTGGCAAGGGTCGTACCCCCCACGGTCTCACCCTGTGGTCGTCAAGCTTGTCAACCATTCTGGAAAAAGTAAAAGAAAAAAAGAAAAAGGAAAAAGGAAATAACAACTTGAAATAATCATTATAATTGTCCACTTTAGTGTCGATTGGCATCCCCCGACTAAGCAAATTTGATCGAATAATCTGAATTAGCATAAAAATTTATGACTCAACTAGCAAAAAAAAAAAAGAAAGGTTAAAACTAAATTGGTACAATTGTAATAGATGTAGTCTTCCACTACAAAAAAAAAATTTAGCCACGAAAAATTAGCTATGAAACATTATTTATTGCTAATTTGCGACAAAATTTTTTTCGTCGCTAATTTGCAACAAAAAATTATTCGTTGTTAATTTGCGACGGAATTTACGATGAAAAATAAATCCGTAGCTAATTTGTGATGGAAAAAAATTCGTCGATAATTTGCAACAAAATCTGCGATGATATTTTTTTCGTTGCCCATTAGCGACAAAATTTGCGACGAAATGTGAGTCTATCGCTAATTGGCTACGAAAAAAAAAGTAGTGGCAAATTGGTGACGAAATGTGCGATGAGAAATAATTCATCGCTAATTTGTGACGTAATTTGTGATTCAACTTCCTCATGTGTATTGTGCTTTCACTCATCTCTTTCTTGATTTCTCTCTGGCTAAACTTGATGTGAACTTCTTTCCCGTAGCTTCGAGCTCGTTGGCTTCGTATAGTCTCGCATCTCCAAAGATGCGAACTTCTTTCCCATAGCTTGTGGGTGGACGCTTTCGTATGGTCTCGCCCTCGATAGCACATCGCAAGTTGTTCCCCTCTAGCTGTAATTTGCTGTCTAGTCTTCAAGTCGAAAGTGTCTCGAGAGCTAACATGTACTCTCCACTTTGATATGTTGGTCTACTTCTTGAAGGTAAGGTTCATTTTATCAGAATCATAAGTGTGGATGAGGTATGGTTTCATCTTATTCAGTTGTTGTCCAAACTCCAAGCTTGATTACTTTGTATTTGCTTAAGGCACTACTGATGACCGATTGTCATCTTGTTTAGCGGCGACGGCGAGGTCGAGCAGCCTCGCCATAGTTACCGCTCAACCTCGTCGTCGCCCAGATTTATGGTGATGGCAAGGTCGAGCAGCCATGACGAGGCAGCTGGACTTCGCCCGGCGACGGCTAGGCGATCGAAGAAGAATATAAGGAAAAAAAGAAAGATAAAAAATAAAAAATATTAAAATATTAAAATATTGTAACGTTAACGCAGGCTAGCTAAAAGTGGCTAGATGGACTAAATTAGCACAATTACAAAAGATTTTGGATTAAATTAGCACAATTGCAAAAAATTTAGACTTTTTAGGTCCTTTTCTTTCGCTCACTCTCTTTTGTCTTTTCTATTCTCACTTATGTTTTATGGTAATCATAGAATAAGTTGTTGTTTATTTATGCATTTTTTTTCTATCAATTGCCATAACCTTCACGGACTTTAATTAAATTTTCTTTTTTTAGGTACGTGTCCATTTGAAAGTCTCGCAATCTACGTGAATGTTGCAATTCTCATGAAATTGACAACTTTCTACTACACAGATTTCGGTCAAATACTTGAGTAAGTATCTTGACATGGTAATTTTTTCATTTTTTTTAAATTTCAAAGTAATTGTTTCGTAAAAAAACAAAATTTTAAGTTTTAGAAGATTATGATTTTAATTAGGAATATTAAACATTAGAGATGATATTTTTAATATTTTATGAGATTTTTTTTAATTTTTATACAATCACAATGCAAAGAGACATGTCTTGGATGTATAATAAGAAATTACCAGATGTGGAGGATTAACCAATGAGTTTCGTACTAGGTTGGAATTGTTTTTGGACTTTGCTAGTAGTAAACTTCAGTTCATAGATGTAAAAAGTACAGAAATAATCAATTTCATGTGGGTGATAAAGTTAAAGAATGTCTTTATAAATTTGGGTTTACTCTAAATTACTATAATTGGACTTGCCATGGTGAACTATTTATATCTGATCAAGGATATTGAGGAAGTGACCAATTTTTAGTTAGGGAAGAATGTAGCTATTGTAACAAATTAAATCCATATCAAAGGATGGTGATTGATGCAGCAGGTCGGAATTTTGTCTTAGAATTGAACCATGCAAGAATTAGTTTTACTCATACACTTGAACAATATGGTTCTAGTTATTCATCACACTTAGAAGAGATGGGAATAACGGGATTTGATGAAAATTTCTGTAATGAAACTTTACCATCTAATCAGTTTCGGGAAGTATTGAAAACAACATATGAACCTTTACGAGTATGTTGTAACAATCGCACTAAGTTATCGATGACAACAAGATTGTTAAATATCAAGACAGTACATAATGTGTCTGAAAATTGCTTCAACTCTTTTGTTGAAGTAATCCAGGAAACAATGCTTTGTGATAGCATCATGCCAAGTGATTCTTATGATATGAAAAAACTAGTGAATAACTTAGGTCTTCCAATTATAATGATTGATGTATGTAGTAAGGTTTATATGTAATATTGGAGAGATGATAAAAATACTGAATATTGCAAATTCTATAGCCAACTAGGTACAAGATTAATATGATGTAGGGTTATAATCAGAAACGTAGACCATACAAGTAAATATTTTTAATATGTCATTAATCTCTAGATTGCAAAGGCTTTATACGTCTCAAGCCACTACTGAATGCAAATCATGAAACATAAGAGGATCTAATGTGTCATCCTTCAAATGTAAATGCATAGAAACAATTTGATAAAGCATACCCTAATTTTGTGATAAAGCCTCAAAATATCAGGTTAGGTTACTGTGTTGATGGATTTGCCCTATTTGGAAAATCCGGAAAAATTTATTCATGTTGCCTAGTTATCTTAACTCCATACAATCTTCATGAAGATACATTATATGTTTTTAACATTGATGTAACTGGCCATAAAATCTGAATAAGTTGATAGTTGATTGAAGAGTTACAATGGCTATGGGATGAAGGCGACCTTACGTATGATCAAACATTTGTAATGAATGATGCATTTCTTTGGACGATAAATGACATTCCAGCTTATAGAATAATACATTTGGATTGAGTACACCTATGATCTTAGAATGTCCAATATGTATGGGGAGATGAAAGTCATTCAAATTAAAATATGGTAAGAAGGCCAACTATTTTGATTGTCACAGACAATTATTGCCAATAAATCATACATTCAGAATGAATAAAACAGATTTCATCAATAATATGATTGAAATAACACCTCACCATTGATGTTGATTAGTGATTAAATTTGTGAGAAAGTGCATTACTTTTCAATTGTTGTTGAAAACCCTCATAACTCAACTATTATGTAAGAAAGTACACATAAATGGACTAAATGCATTATATTTTGGAATCTACCATATTGGAAGGCTCATCTTATTCAAAAAAAGAACACTAGAAGTGCCAAAAGTTTCACTTCAGTGTCAAAAGTTTCAAAATGCTCTTCAAATCCACTTTTTCAAAAAAATCGAAAATTTCAATGCCAATTCCGATATACTTACCGGAAATCTGATGTGGCCTATTGTTTATTAATTTTCAAGTCTGATGTGGCTCTTCAAAGGCCAAGTTAGCATATAAACATCAAAATGACGTCATCTAGTCAATTTCTCTGAAAATAAGAACCCTAAAATGTCGGTCAAACCCTAAGTAAAAAAAAAGTCATCCGTCAAACTATAATTCTCCATCACCCCCAAATCAATAGTTTATTCCTCTCACAAATGAAGAGCAGGAGCTTCACTAGCGGTACAAATTCAT
The DNA here is from genome assembly GCA_019926035.1 of Melaleuca alternifolia. Classification (NCBI taxonomy): domain Eukaryota; kingdom Viridiplantae; phylum Streptophyta; class Magnoliopsida; order Myrtales; family Myrtaceae; genus Melaleuca; species Melaleuca alternifolia. The sequence goes on along the minus strand of JAGKPW010003076.1, from coordinate 524,944 downwards.
CCGAACATAGTGAAGAAGAAGTTGCTTATTACTATTATTGTGGGGTACCCAGTCCAATATGAACATCTTGGAGTCGCTTGAATCATGAGAGAAGATTCCATGGATGTAGTAAGTTTAGACAATGAGAAAGACAAGATGTCGAACCTAGGGACGAGCGACGACGCATAAGTCAGCGACAATGGTGTGAGCGAGAACGAGTGAAGCCAACATTGGAGCAAGCAATGATGGGCAACATCGACGAAGCAACGACGACGTAGAAGGCTGAAGACGAAGACAGCAAGATCAAACCCTAATTTAATTGATTTCATACTCATCCCTAATTTTGGGGTTAACCCTAATCTGAATTGGGACCATACGACGCAGCGGCGTCGTTGAAGGAGTCTATGTGAATTCTTTTTTTGGCCAAATAGTTACCACGTTGATAATACCAATAATTACGTGAATTTTTTGCCGAAATTCTCGCCGTCGACACTTAATAGATCGTGTTTTTTTTTTTAAATTGGCACTAAAGTGAGCGTTTTGAAACTTTTGGCATTAAGTGAGCACTATACATAACTTTTGGCACTTCTGGTGTTCTTCTCCCCACCTTATTCAACATAATCTTGACAACATGCATATAGAAAAAATGTTTTCTACAATGTCATAAGTACGGTGATGGATGTTATTGGAAAAATAAAAGACAACTTGAATACAAGAAAATTTACGATAGATATTTGTCATCGGCCAACATTAGATGTGAATGCAAGTAATCGAGAACCAAAACCAAAAGCAGATTATACATTGGCACTAAAGTGAGCGTTTTGAAACTTTTGACATTAAGTGAGCACTATACATAACTTTTGGCACTTCTGGTGTTCTTCTCCCCACCTTATTCAACATAATCTTGACAACATGCATATAGAAAAAATGTTTTCTACAATGTCATAAGTACGGTGATGGATGTTATTGGAAAAATAAAAGACAACTTGAATACAAGAAAATTTACGATAGATATTTGTCATCGGCCAACATTAGATGTGAATACAAGTAATAGAGGACCAAAACCAAAAACAGATTATACATTGGATAAGGAGCAAAGACGTATTGTTTGTCAATAATTTAAATCTATGCAGTGTCGTGATGAATATGCTTCGAACCTCGGAAGATGTGTTGATTTGAATAAATGTAAGTTGACAGGTTTGAAGAGTCATGATTATCACATATTTATGTAACGACTAATTCCAATATCTTTTAAGGAATTTCTACCAAATTTTGTATGTGGCGCCATTACAAAGTTCAGTAATTTTCTTTATGATATTTGCTCAATAATGTTAAAAGTATCACACATGGAGAAACTAGAGAGATATATTTCAATTATTCTTTACAATTTAGAAATGATATATCCTCATTTGTTTTTTGATTCAATGGAACATCTCTTAATTCACTTACTTTATGATGTCAAAGTTGTAGGTCCCATCTAATTTTGATAGATTGATAATCCATTTAAGAGGTGAAATAGTTTTTTAATAAATTTTGAATTACTTTATTATATAGTATGTTATGATAAATTTCTTTTATTGCAATTAGGTTCATATATCATTTGAAAAAAAGAAGGTAAAGAATAAGGCATGTGTTAAAACTTCAATTTGCAATGCATATATTTGGGAAGAAGTAACTACATTTGCATCATACTATTTTGAGTCATATATGCAATGCGAGAGGTGGAGAGCAAGAAGAAACAATGATTGGCCCCATTGATCCCAATAGGAAATCATTCTCTATTTTCAATTATCTTGGTCAACTAAGCGGCGTATGTAAGTTTCGTTACTTAATATACGAAAAATGGAAGGCAACACATATGTATATTTTACTGATTTGTCCATAAGTGGAGTCATACTTCCAGTAAGTGTAAATTTGCGAATATATATATATTGTGTGTCAAACATTTGCTAATATGTAAATGGTATTTTTTAACAGGATTTTTTAAACTTCAATATATGGACTACCGCCAAATGAGTTTGATCGTTTGTGCAATGAAAAATTTGCAGCATGGTTCAAAACATATAAGTTGCCTATGGACTAAAACAAGTTATTAATATTTTATACATCATTTATTAAAATATATATTATTGACTTTGCGTATGTGACTTTAGGTTCATATTAACCATGATCAAGTTGAAGAGCAATAATTGATATATCATTTGTCATTGGGTCCAAATTTAAGAGTACGAAGTTAGTCAGCATATTTTATAAGCATGTATAAATTTTTTACTCAAGAATATGAAATTGGGAAAGCCATAATGAATAGTGGCATGTGTGTTCAGTCATCTAATGGTGATAATTGAAAAGATGATTTTCATGGCTTATTGGATGAAATCATAGTGATGAAGTATCCTGGACCGTTAATGCAGGTTGTTTTATTTAAGTGCATGTAGTTCAATCCCATTAAAGGAACAAATGTGTATATGAAATTTAATTTGGTTGAAATAAATCACAAGAAAAGAAGGTATATGAAATATGAACTATTTATCTTGGCATAATAAACAATTCAAATATATTATGGATCATATCTTAGTGTGAAACGTAACTAATGTAATTGGTGGGTTGTATAATCAAATCATGAAAAAAGTGGAGGAGCACTCGAATGAACAACATATCAACAAGAGAAAATTTATAACATGGTTGAAACTGAGAAATATAACATTCCAACTTTACGAGATCCATATGGAGCAATGATAAATGTGGATTCAACTGAAATTCGTCAATCAAATTTAGAAAGTGTTGAAAATTTTGATTTTGAGACAGATGATGAAGATGATGCTCATAAACAAGATGAAGACGAAGACAAAGATTTTTGGGACTTTTTACTCATTCTATGTAATTATCACTATTATTGCAAGATGATGCTCATAAACAAGATGATCCATATGTTATTGTTGTTGTCATAATTATTATCATTGTTGGTGTTGTTATTATTATTGTTGTCGCCGTCGTCGTCGTCGTTGTTGATTATTATTATTATTATTATTTATGTAACGGAAATAGCTATGAAAGAAAATTCACAATGAAAATTAGAGAAGAAAGAAAATCGTCGCTAAATGCGATGGAATTAGCAACGAAAATCAATTTTCGCGACTATTTTTATAATTTGTCACTAACTCCATCACCTAATTTGCGACAGATTTACATTCGTCACTAATTTAGCAACCGAATTAGAATTTTTGACGAAATTTACGATGAAAAATAAATTTGTGATGGAAAAAAATTCATAGATAATTTGCAACGGAATTCGCAATGATTTTTTTTTCCGTCGCTAATTTGCGACGGAAAAAAATTAGTGACAAAATAACGACTGAATTTGCAACGAAAAAGAATTCATTACTAATTTTTTGTAGGGTTAGTAAATCTTAGCTTTTAAAACCCACCCCTTTCCTCCCTTTATCTCTTAGGTTTTCTAGCCAGAGCTCTGTCTCCGTCCATCCGTTCGTCCTTCTCGCTCTAGCATTTCCACCATTGCCTTTGATTGTAAGGTTTTGCACAGCGTCACTACCCCCCTTCTTTTTGCCTCGGAAAGTCGCCACATGGCCTGGGGTTCGGCTGTGCAATTCGTCACGAATTCGCCTCTCCCGAGGTTTTAGCTCATTGCCTTTCTCTCAGATTTCTGACTTTCCTTAAGGGGTTTGTCTATTGCCTTGTTGGCCTTTAGTTTTTCGCCGCTTTTGTTTGTTTGTTTCTTCTTCTTCTTTTGGGCATATTTGGCTTCCGAGTAGGGGACCTCGGTTGCTAATGATTGCGGTGTGGGGGCTAAGTGTAATGAAGTGATTTAGGCTTTAGATTTTTCATTCTTCGAGTGTCAATGTGCGGACTTCTTGGTTGCGGCAATGTGTGGGCGAGATGAATGGATTGGCGAAGTATTTTTGTCGAGCTTCTAGTTGGAAGTAGAGCAATTTTTTTTTCTTTGTTTCTTGATTATAGTAGAAGTTTTTGCCTTTTTATTCCTTCATTGCAAAATAACCTCTGGACATGCCTTTGATGTTTACAAAAGGCTTGTGTTTTCTCTTGGTACTATGAACTCATGTTGGGATTCATCTGATTTCTTGGCAAGCCTCCCTTTATGTGTGGAGGATTATCTTTTTATGTTTGTAATCTCTTTTGGCATTTTACTTGTATAATTACCCATCGAGGAACTTAACCGGACCAAACCAGGCGATTGATAAAGATTTATGTCAAGTGGTTTGTCCAACTATTACGAACCGATTGGCTAGTTAAATCTTAGGCTCTTTTAAAGGTTAACAGTAAATGTATCGCATCTTAACAATGAAGTTATTGAAGCAATCGATATATTTGTTTGCTAATCCTGTCAAGAGGTTGGGAGTTGGGATCATCACGTGGTTGGATATGCCTTGATATTGTTGAAATATTTCTTCATTTTGGGTAACTACAGGATTGGTGGCTTTCTCAGTTCCTCCTTCATTTCTTAGTCTTTCTTTTTCTTTTTCTGATCTCTTTTTTATGGGGGCGTCACTACTTAATTTCTGAGGAATGTAATATATGTGCATCGAACTGGATATTAGTTTAATTTATTTTTGTTGGACCAGCCTATGATGGTACTTTAGGTAGTGTTATCATCACCGTACTACCATCATATGAAAATGTCATGTAGTATGCTCCCCATTATTTTTCATGAAATCTAATCTAGACAAGATTTCAATAGGTTCCTTTGATGCCAGAGATTTCTACTTATCAAAGGCAATAGCAAGTTTGTTTTATTTTCTCAAGTTTATCTCTTCATCTTTGAAACAAAATGGTAAGCTTCATGATGTATGTCATTATGTGTCCCTAATACATGTTCATATTTTTTAAGATATTTGTCTAACATTTATACTTTTGAGTATAAACGTGGAGGTCATTGTGCAGTTTCACAAAGAAGACCAGCCTCTTCCCCTTCCTCGTCCTCGTCCCTTTCGTCTTCCCTTGTACTTTCATTTAACCCTTAACCACTACATGCTAATGGACAACATGGACAAATTAGCCCATCCTTCGACTCTCAACAACATATTAGGGGACAACTTGGACACATGCGAACTGAATCTCCTTTAGTTCCACCTTCTAAAGTGAAACACTCGAATAATGAGGGAAACACAGGTAAAGAAGATAGTCGATTCATAATACGCTCATATGGAGATTTGTATGTACTTCATTTTTTTAAATATATCTAATATTTAGGGTTTTAGATATGTATGTCAACTAAATTGTCCATGTTCTAGAATTTATTCAACTCTAATTGAATTGTTTGCAGATTCACGGATGCATCATATGTTGTAAGACAACTTAATAAAATAGTCAGTAACTTTTGGAGGGGATAGTATATTACTTATAGCAACGCTCCAAAAGAAGTAAATGATTTGCGGTGGAATGAGTTTATGGTAAGTTTTGTCCTTTTTATTTTCTCACAAACTAAGTTCAGTGTAAATAAAATTAGTTATTCTTTTATTAATTGCAGCGGAAGTTTAGGCGTGATGAAACAAAAGAAGATGAAGTTAAAAGGATTTTTAAGAAAAAAAGCCAGTGATCACATACAAAATGTGATGAAAGCAAAGACAAGTCAAGTCAAACCATATTTTATTACAAGTAACATTTGGACAGAAATTAAGAGAACTTGAGAAACTGGAAAGATAAGCAAATGAGTGATATGAATAAGAAAAATCAAACTTCTAGTTTTAGTGAAGGGTCTGCCACATATATTGGGGGTTCTATCAACATGGAAGAGCACATAAAAAGAATCATACGTTTATTAAACATGTTGTAAGTTAATTTAATTCAATTACTCATTTTTGTGTGTAGATGAATTGAGGAGGGAACCGAGATATACAGCTACATTTGAACTCACATTTAAAAAAAAAGATAAGACATGGACTGGCAATCGAGCAAGAGCTATTAAGGTATGTAAGGTTATACTTTGGACTTTATGGAAAGTATAATGTTTTTAATATTTATGGTAGTTATATATATGAAGTTATTTTATTTTTATTTTTATTATTAATTGAGGAAAAATATGATGAACTTTTCATGAGTAATGCTAGTGGTGGTGATGGTGTTGCCACATCTAAACAATCGATTTACAGTATGGCATCAGGTGGGATAAAAAGAGAAAAAATATTTGGGATGGAATCCTTGTCAAGGGTATACACAACGAAGGCAGCTACAATGTCATCCTCCAATGTGGCTGATTCAAGGAGGACACAACTTGAAGAGCAAATGACCCAAGAATTGAACCAACTAAAACATTTACTTATAGAGAAAGACAAAGAAATAAGAATGGTCAAACAACAAATGCAATCGATCTTGCAACACCTCAACCTCCATCACGATGAGGTTCCTCCTGTACCTCCCAAAAATCCAATAGGTGATGAGTACAATGACGATGAGATTGTTGTTGATGATGATGATTTTGTCAGTACTTGCTAGTTAAAATTTTCAAACTCAGGTTAAGCTTGCTTCGGCATATTTTGTGCCACAAGTGCAGTTGGTCCAATATGTTCCTGCCCTGGAATGAATTGCCACCCTAAGGTTGCTTAAATAGATGCTTTAAAGTGCTCAAGATTATTTATTCTCTCGTTATGTATACTATAAATAAAAACATTTATATCATTTGATGAATGTATTTCATTTTGATATCATTATAATATTTTGATGTTATTACGTTCGCCGCAAATTACTTACAAAAAAAAATACTTGGCAAATTAGCGACGAATTTTGCCACAAATATAGTTTGTGGCAAATTACCAACGAGTTTTACCACGAATAAGGTTTTCGCCATGAATAGATTTCGTCGCAATTTAGCGACAAAAATAAAAATACTGGCCAATTAGCGACGGATTTTGAATTCGTGGCAAATTAGTGATGAATTTTGCCACGAACTCAAATTAGTGATGAATTTTGCCACGGATAATTAGCGATGAATCTTGTCACGAATAGATTTTGTCGCAATTTAGCAACAAGAAAAACGTCACAAACTTTAGCGACGAATTTTGCAACGAATAATTAGCGATAAATTTTTCCATGAATGATCAGCAACGAATTTTGTCACGAATTCAAATTGGTGACGCATTTTGCCACGAGTTCAAATTAGCGATGAATTTTGCCACGATTGGTTAGCTACGAATTTTGCCTCAAATATATTTTATGGCAAATTAGTGACGATTAGGGACGAATATTGCCACGAATATATAGCGTCATCACTAAATTTTGCGACGCCGAATTGGCCAGAAAATTTTATTCATCGCAAAAACATTTAGGGATGAATTTTTTCATCACAAAATCGTTTAGCGACGAATTTCGCCAAATTTTTTGTGGCAAAATTTGTTGCTAAAACCTAAAAAAAATTTTGGTAGTGTTCCGTGCAATCGGTTTAGGACTTTTGAACAATTTCTTCTTCAAAGTAACCATTTCTCAAACCTTTCGATTGAACTTAAGATTTCATTTGAATTAGCGAACTGGCGGAATATAAAAAAAGATAAGAAAAAGAATTAACCAACCAATCAAGAGCAACTACAGTTGAACATTGAAATTAGGTGGTTAGAAAAAAGGTGCACAAGTATCCGTGCAAGTTCATTATAGATGAGATTATGAAATAAAAAATAATTATTAAGATAATCTCTTTTATCCCAAAAATCCAAAGGAATGAAACTTGTTCATTAACAAAATTTATGCAAGTTGATAATACTATGGTGTGAAAAGTAACTTTAAATACGGAATTTTGAAGCCCTTATCCTAGAACCACAATGAGTATTCTTAGTATTTTTTTTTTCAAGATAAATGTGATAAATCAAGAAAAAACTTGTCAATTTAGGATTAGGTTATTATGTGGATTTATTTTTCTTTTTTAAAAAAAAAAGTTGTTTCAGGCTTGACGCAACCTGAATCGGCCTGAAAAAATCAGGTCGGGCCGTCTTTTTCTGAAAAAAGTCTGGCCCGCCCAACCCGTTTGCCTTGTTGCTATGGGGAGGTTATGGGGTTTAGAGACCTCTTGCACAATCCAAAAAAAAAGAAAGAAAGAAATTACATATCAACAAAAAGTGGATGAAATGCTCATTAGAATCTCTCTCTATTCTAGTGGACTAAAAACCCTCTTTCTAGAGAAACGAAAATTTTGGCTGCGTGGCACGCACAAAAATTGTTCTTTTCCCCTTTTTGCTAGAAAAATACTTATTCTTATTCTCCCAAGAATATTTCCCCAATTGGAAGAATCGTCATAAATCATAAACATATCATGTCTATTGGCTTGTCACCATTCTCCTCATCCTAATTAGTTTTATTTCTCTCCTAAATTATTGATATAGTCTTCAACATTTTTGCACAACCTTTATTCATATGGAACTAAGCTATCATCAACAGTCAAATCCAATCAACAACTAAGTTTTGATTTATCCATTTCTATTCACCAAATTCAATCAATTTTTTTTTCAAGATACGGATGAACATTTTGCAATACACTTTAGAGTGCTATTCTTATATTGGATGTAATAATTAAAGTAACTTCAATAAACATATTTAATTTAAAATTAAAGAAAATTTTACAATTTAGAAAGATGTATATTTGATTTAGTGAATAAAAAAAAATAACACAAGTTAACCGAAAATTAGATTAACGAACACATAATTTGAGGATAATACACTTGATTAATAAAATTACCATTTGAAGTGTGAGTTTGCATATACAAATGGTTAAGACAAAACATATACTGAAATTAAGTTGAAAAAAGTCCAGTTTATTTCAAATTAAGATAGAATTTAAAATGAATAACAAATACATCGATTGGATAAAATTTCTTGCAATTTCAATTATGATATTATATCCATTCAGCAATACATTTTTACTCTAAGAATACCAATTCAATTAATCGAAGGATTGCAATGAAATTACAGTTCACTTAATTGAACGATGATTATAATAAAGAAGAAGGGAAAAGTACATGTTTGTATATGTGTAACAAGGTATGCAAATAATCAAGGCAATCTGGAATTGCAGAATGCAAGGAAAAGTAACGCCAAGTAAGAATCCACTTTGTATAACTTGACATCATAACAACAATTACCCAATTCAACATAACTGGCCAAGCAAGAATTCAGTGGCAAGCCTGCAAGATGCGCCCGAAGACTCCTACTGGTCTTGCCAGCCAAGCTATACATGTTTGCATATTTGGATTATGAACCTAAATGTACATAAGAAAAACCAAAATGTACATAATAAACTATGTAGCAGGCACCACACTGCAGTATCACGTGTATGAACACTTCTGGATGAGGATCTAGATAGGTTTCTGGCCCGGTTAGTATCGCGAGCCTTTGGAATATTTCTCGAATGGATTACCGTCATTGTTCCTCGGGACAACACATTCGGCAAAGCGCGCCATCTTTCTGACATAAGCATCTTGGATTCTCTTTAACGGCTTCTTGCTTGACATCGCGATCTTTGTTTGCCGTTTCAGGATCCTCTTGATCTTCGGAACCTTGGAACTTTGCCCATCCGGCTGAGGAATCTTCTCATTTTCCAGCCTCTGGTACTTCCTCCTCTTCTTCTTTTCATTCCCGCGAAGAGCACTGCTAAATGCCACCATCATGCGCACAGAGAGAGAGAGAGAGAGAGAGAGGTGGTAATATGAATGTTAAGTGGTGACTTCAGGCCATTTTAAAGCTAACTTGAAGTGAACTGAAGCATCAGGAAAAGAGGCCTTGATGAAGAATTATGAGGAATTAACACCGAAACTTGCAGAAAGGACAAGAACCACCAAATATTTTCTGCATTAATTGGCTATGTTGACATTGTACTTTGACAAAATCTCTTCAGGAGCAAAGTCTCTTGAATGGTTTGCATTAATCAATAGTTAATAGAGGGAAGAAGAGGACCGCATTCTGAAACCCATAATGATGGCTGATAGGTAGAGACTCGCCAACAGATATTTGACCAAAGCACGCCCAGCTATTAAGAAAATGTTTCGTGCCGAAACCTGCAATAGAGCTTTCTCTACAAGTAATTGCAGATGCCCCGTTGCTGTGGCTTGAATACTCAGTCCAATTCGAGTTTAAATACCAGCCTGTGTTATAGATAATCTCTTAACTGATGCATCGTACAATCGATCACTCGGCTTGAGTCAAGTTGACGTTAGGCTTGTCATATTGATGCAGTCACGGGGACAACTACGTATTTGTTGATTTAATGTCCTTTTCATGAATTTGTCGTTCTTTTTATGTTATAATCACTTCATAAAGTCGGTTTTGAAATTATAAATTATCAAAGGAGAAGCTTAAGCCAAACATTCTCTCAATTTGCATGTGCAATGAGTCTTAACATCTCCGTTCGATCTGAGCCAAAAGGGCGCAAAAGGGATTGACGAATCTACAATCTAGAAATTAGAATAAACGTGCACATATGTTGAAGGTGAAATGTGACATCATTCTATGTTATCCCAGGGCATGAAAAGAATCCTCACCCTCAGTTTTAAGAAGGATGTCTACAACAGAGGGTAAAGAATTCACTCGGACATCCATATACAAAGATATGAAGATAAATTATGTCGACGAAATTTATCTTACGTCAGTATGGTCAGTAACTTCTCCCAGCTTCCATGGTATTCAAAACAGGAGTAGTATCAAGCTTACGCGAGCTTGATTCCGTACTTTCCATGCCATTGTTTCTTCCCATATATGTAGCTTCAACTTCTGGTTGTTGGGAATGCACCTGATTTCTCTCTTCCATGATCTGAAAAAATGTGTGAGGCGCCCAACCTGCATGACCATTGTACGATCATCATCGATGAATGGTATACCGGACAATGAACTGAAACGTGTGAACTAGACTCTGCTGTGTCCTCCAACCAGTATAAATCCCAACAACTTTCTTATGACATACTGAAAATGAACAGATGATACGAACATGCAGCTGAAGTACGATATAACCTGTGAAGAACATAACTTAAAAGAAGGAAGTTGCTCCTTTTAGAGCTTTATTGTATGAACTAGCTGCAGAGCGAATGGACATACCATTCATATCATTTGGATAAGGGAAGAACTGCAAGTAACAAAATGCAGCAATGACTGACCCTGCACTTAAAAAAAATTAAAAAGGTCGTCAATGAAAGTTATTTATTTCATCTGCAATGACTAATTCGCATGACCTTTTCTTTTTTATCCTTCATGCCGCTTCTAGTACTAACCTATAAGAGCGCCAGCAAATACGTCCTGCCAATGGTGCCAATAGTCATCAACACGAGAAATGGCGACAAGGGCCGCAAGAAGCAAGGGCAAAAGTATGATGCAGAGTTTTGCAACGTGGCCCCGACGGTCAAATGCTCTGATTTTCCCTGCTAGATACCATGAAAGATAACAGAGACCTGCAAAGGACCCTGGATGTGGACAATTAATGAGCCTTCTGCACGGTCATCCCATATAAACAAAATAGTCGACCGCAAAAGCTGATTGTTCTCAGGTTACTGTCTAATTTCTCCATTTGGTTTGGGAATTCTTGAGAAATTTTTCCAATTGTAGTTTACATATTCTCAACATCCGCTGCATCATATTGACTGACATCTTTCACTTCTTTCTGATAGGTTATGAGCCTTACTAAGCCGCGTCAATTCCCGAGTCAAAATTGTAAACCAATCTGGCATTTCAGCCAAAAAACAAGAACAGGCGAAATATCAATATTGCTCCGTTTCTGTAGTTCCAGTATCACAATCGTTACCAGTTGGGCGAGAATTGCATAGAAGTCCGGCATCGAGTACAATTAAGATAACTAATAATGACCTAATGAAGAGGGCGTAGTTGAGAACGACATTAAAAATGTTGGCTGTTTCTCCTACCCAGGTGTTCCAGTTCAAAAGGTGTTTCGAGGAGAGTTCCAGAGGGCGGCAGACGCTTATCGATCAAAGAAAGCTACATAATGAGAATTGGATTGAACCTTTTTATCTTTTCGAGCAAGCATGATAAAAAACTAGTCAATTTACATGTACTTACAAGAGCTATGGCCACTGGGGAAGCTTTTGTAGCCTTCCTTTATCACGGCCTTATCTCCATGACAGATGACATCCTTTGTTATAGAATCGAAAACCTGGCGTGCAAATGACCGGTGGAAGTTAAGGAATTGAATAATGCAAGAAAGTTCTTTTGCTTACGCCTGTAAGAGCTTCTGTTTATTTGAAGAAATTTGATCTGTGTTTTATGTCCTATTGTGTCGCGGAAAGTGGAAGGGAGGCAGTGCTAAGCGAAAAGCAAATGAACTATGAGGATTGGAACTCACTGCTTTTCCATCAGGGAAACACCGCCAGAAGAAGTCTGGTCTTGGTCGTCCAACAGCATCTTTTATAGCATCGGTAATCACCGCAGTCAAGAGTATAGAAAAGAGAAGGCCTGCAACTCGCATAATGTTTACATCCGCTAAAGATTCTCTCGAGCAAATATTTCAGGACGAACATATTTCATAATCGATGGGAAGGATAGGGGAAGCACCCAAAATTGAGTGATGGAAATCATAAACGTCTTTGCGGACGAAGTAGTAAACAAGAAAGACGGCGAACGGAAGCACTATGGCGACAACCTGCCCAAGACAAAAGGTAAGGATTAGTCTTCTTTTCTTGAGTATTTCAAGAGTTAGCCAGAACACTCACTGGGACAGCCCAAAAGGGCACAGTATTGCGCTTCAGAGGATATTTCATGTCTGTCATCATGTCTTCCCCAACGAAACGGTGGAATGGTTCTATTATGTTTAAGATGGCTTCTATCACCACAAGAAGCACAAGAATGAGCCAGTCATGCTTATGCGTTCCTGCCACCTTGAATCCATGGGATTTAATAGTGTGAGTGCGAGATCCTAACTCAATGTCTGGCATTCTTGTGTGCCTGCACAACAGAACTGATTATTTTGGAAGCGAAGAGGGAAAAAACTAAACGCCATGAAAACTCATGAAAGCTCAGATAACAAAAGGATTGCACAGACGAAGCATGGGACTTTAAAAAAACACCTAGGTGCATAACGAGTGATCTTGAGAGCCACGAACCACACAGATAGATTGTTAAACAAAGAAGGTTGCTTTGTGACAATGCTTTCCCTAGTACTGGACCATTTTCCCAGTGGTCAAAAGCTTCTACTGCTCAAAAACAATTGTATGGCAAGATAAGAATAGACAAATAAGGTATACAAGATCCACAGGAGCAGAGAAAAGGTTATAATATTTCCATTTAGGGAATTGTAAAGAGAAAGGAAAGAGATCATATCTAAATGATCTCTTTCCTAAAGTCCTGCTTGGCCCATTTAACATAAATAATACATACCCCTCATAAATATTTTCTAAGGCGAAACCTACAAAAGTGTACTCTTTTCTAGTCATCACCACGTACCCTTAGGTGCGGTTCGAAGACCAAGTCAGAGAATTTTGGACTCTCTGTTAGAACATTTTTCAGTATACTATTATGATCTAAGTGGTCCTATTCTGCATCTAGTGCTAGGAAGTCCCAACCTGCTCTCGCTTGCCGCTATTAATGGCCTTTATGAATTTCTACTATCGGCTTCCATATACTTCTTTCATACTGAAGGAAAGAACACTAGAGACTGTAAAGTAGAGGAACGATTGACTGCTGAAGTTTAAAAAGAGAAGGCTAGGAGTAGGGGTGAGCATGAAGGACCGCCCAACCTGAGAACCACCCGGACCAGACCGGACTGGACTAAACTATCTCCAAACCTAACACAAAGTAACTAGTTGCACCCACCCAATATCTTCTCTATTCCTTGGACATTTCCTATCAACAATATCAAGGAAGTGAGTGTTCATGTTTGCACATAATGGTTCTAGTCTGCACATAAGCAGTCTATGGATATGGAACCGTGGCATGGAAGGAACTGTGGCAAGGAGTGTTTTCGGTCCCATTAGACCGCCCAGGAACCGGACCGGACCGACGGGTCGGTTCGGTCCGGTCCATGACTTTGGCGGTCCGGTCGACGGTCCTAGAGAACGGGAACCGGTCCTACCAGTCCGGTTCCGGACTTCCCGGGGAACCGATTACCCTAACTAGGAAGACTGGAGAACCCGACCACTCGACCAATCTCACCTTCCCCGGCCGAGGCCCTCCTTAATCGGTTCGACGACATCATCCGAAAGTCAAGCAGATCCATCCAATCAAATGGAGTAATAAAAAGAAACATATATTTTATACAGAAACCCAAAAAAAAATGAAAAAGACATAAATGAAAATGCTCAAATTTACTTATGGATTGGTAGACATTGCTGTTTAGCTAGAGAAGTCAAGAGAGAAAAGTTACCACTACAGCAGACAAAGCATTCACCCAGAAAGCAAATATCAAAAGAATGTCGAAACCTTTGCCTATCGCTCAATGACATAAAGTTGGTGAAGTAAGAGCCAAAGTGTAAGAGTGACGACCATGCCAAAACCATTGGTCTGATTCTGAAAACAACCTTGCCTCGTCGAGTAAAAAGCAAACCAAAGCATAGCACGTGCAGAAAACTAAACGCAGTGCGATAGAGAAGTCAAAAAACAAAACGTTGGTCAAGAAGCTGCGATTGAAATTTTTGCTTCATCACTTCATCTTCAAGAACATCACGGCACCCATGCAAGAGCATGTTTCCCAAAGCAGAAACGAAGGGTCGAACGGATCCAGAAGCGCCCGACGCGGACGGACGCGGACAGAGCGAGAGCGAGAGAGTCGAAGAGAAGCCGAACCTTGCGAAACCGATTCAATCCGCGAGAAGCCTCGAAGCAGAGGCCGAGACCGGGGAGGTGGCGGGGGGATCTCGACTGATGAATACGGCATCACTGGACAAATAATGCGACGTGCGGGGGTCGACTGATGGATACAGCATCACCGGATGAAGGCTGCACGGGATACGACTCATGAAGACCGAGTAGACTCGATCTGAGTGCAAACCCCACGAATGCATAAACAAACGAATAACATAAACGTCTTCAGAAACTTCAACATTGGAGACGGCAACAATGAGCAGATGGCGACCGACGTGTGGTAATGAGATTAAGAAAAGCAAAGTTTTGCTTGACGGGCAGAAGCAATCCCGAAGTCAAATGGACGGCACCCGTCAAAGCGATCCCCGCACGCAACGTGCATCGAGAGAGATCGTCACCTACCCTGATAATGGACCCGTCGAAATGGATCCAAGACACATCTTATAACCCAAATATGCGTAGTAGACCTGCAAAGATGGCACCTCGTTCCGCCGGCTCCGTCGACAACTCCCGGACAAATTCGAGCCGATCCGGCCAATCCGAAAAACGAGACGCTCGAGAAGAGCAGCCCGAGCTCGCCGATATCAAATTCAAGTCGGGTCTTGCACTAGTTCGGAACTCCGAGGCGGGCGATCGCAACGGAATTGGAGGAAGAAATTGCACATTGACTTTGGTTGGTGACCTACAGTTAGAATTTCAGTTGTAAACTGAGGCCGCTCCAGCTAGTTTTCAGATGAAGCTGATCTCACTTGAGATTTGGACTATTAATCTCATTTGTTTACTTATTTTTATCTATTTGACTTCAACTTCAATCGGACCGGTCTTATACTTGGGGCGAAATTGTTTCGCAGTTTTTTTGGCAACTAACTTTGGCCTCAAGAGGAAAGCAAAGCAGTCAGGATCATTTTGGTTTTGTCCATAACAAAAAATTATTAGTGTGATCTTTAGAGTGCATCATAAGCAAATCATTAATTTCTAATCCATAGATTAGATTGTTGTGCGGAAGAACACTCTAATTAGATGAGAAAGAAAACAAGAATAATAAAAAACATGGAGATTTATGTGGTTCGGCGAAAATCCACCTACGTCCACGGGAGAGAGAGACTATATCTTATTTTGGCGCATGTCATTCTCACGAGTACAAGGTATAATGCTGAAATAAATAGATCTTCAGATCCTCACTTTCCTAATCCTAATAGAAAAGGAATTTCACATTAAAGATATTATCAAATCTTCAGTGATTATCTCCTATATATTAGAGATACCATTATATATCCCAATTACATTCAATTTGGACTATTTCCCATGAGAATCTCTTATAGATAGGTCCAAATCTAGGAAATATATTTGGAAACAAATATCCTGCAATCTTCAAGCCTTCATAAATTTTCCGATTGACTTTTAACTCTAAATTTTTCATCTATTGAAATCTTGTGAAATTCAAGACAACATCAACATAAAGTGTAATCATATATTAAACCCTCGATGACCATTTTGGGTTTTGTCCTCGTTTGTTATTGGAAAAGGAAGATCTAACCCGTTGACTAATCTTGCATTCTCCAAACTCCTCTTCTACATACACTATGTGGCGTGGGCTTGGTCGAATGCTTCTTCTTCTTTTTTCCCGTCTTTTCAATTTGATATTTGGATTGCCGACATTGCCATTAATCAATCTTTTGATGCATTTTAGCTTTCATGGGAGAGAAGATGCCATGGCAGTTGTCAAGAGATTACAAGTCGGTGAATCTCGAACTCATTAATTATTCAACTGATGTCACGGACTACGTACGACACAAGATAGAGCTTTCGAAACTGTCTCTCATTAACAGAGTGACTGACGGTGGCATGAAATGAATATGCAAGGAGTTCATCACTTCATCTTCAACTACATCACAACACTCTTCCAGAATTGAATCTCGTCCGGAGCCGAAGCAAAATTAAAGAGTTGGATAGATCCGGAAGCGCGTTCACGCCGATGACGGCGAGGAAAAACCAAAGGGCCCGAGCCTTTCAAAAGCCGATCGATTTAACCCGCGAGAAGCCTCGAAGCGAAGCGGGAGACTTAAATGTCTCGTAATTTTTAACTATCATTTTCTCATTCTTTTCCAATTTTACGACTCGTACGATTCGATTATTATCCAATACCAAAGACTTAAATGTCTTGCGACAAGAGACATATGACTATTTGCCTATTTACAAGTAAAGTCACATACGATTTCTTTCGACTTTTCTTGAATTTTAAAACCTGCTTTTGAATTATGTGAAGGAAGTAGTTACTTGATTCAACTTGCACGTTGCAAGTGAACTCAAATTCACTCTGTTATTGTAGGAAATTTTAAAAGTGTTCAGAGAGAAGAACTTTATGACTTAGATGATCCAAATGAGTGGAGCTCGATCCATATATGTAAGAGTCTCTCTCTTTACAATCATAGATCTATAACTCCGACCTGACAATGGAGATTGATGGCAAGTCTTAGAATAATGTTGTATATTTCTCACATTACTCTTGGGAACATCCTATAATCTCATTGTGTACATCTTCTATATTACCCCTAAGAATATTCTAAGTGTTCAAGATGTCCCGGACCCTTAGTAGTTCCGGTGTCCGCCCGATCAGCTCGGCCATATTCTCGATCCATTGGGCCTTGAAACCTCTGGTCCGTGACAAAGGCTCTTGCTTCCCATTTCAACACCGATAGACTTTGATAAAAACAATTTAGAGATCATGCTTACCGTATGAAAACTTATTAAGATGATCATTAGAAGGAATGTTATGTATATAATACATTCAATCCATACATAGTGTAAATCACATATTAAAACCTCGATGCTCATTTTGGGGTTTGTCCCTCGACTCTTTCAGACAAGGTAACCCCTTTTCCATTCACTTGGTTTCCAATTATAGAGCCAAAGCTCTATCCAGTTCTGATCGTGAAGTTAATGAATGGTGTTCAAGAAGTTAGAGGTTGTAATCATGCCCTTTACAACGCAACTTATTCTGTAAAGTTCCACAACAAGTATTCAAGATAGACCGGTACGATCACATTCATACCGAAAAGGTTCGATCGGCAAGGCCGGTTTTGACTAGTTTGGCAAGCTTTTGGCCATCGGCAGTTAAAAAGGCGTGAACCGGACCAATGGCTTGACGAACCCCCGGGTTGAATCGGTACGACCCGATTTTCAAAACATGTTCCATATTGTAAAGTGTCTCCATCCAAGCCCGCCCATTTCATACTTCGGGCCGAACGGGCCTGACCGCGATTGGGCGGCCCCGTGGAGGTCCTTGGACAGCACATCGGAGGCAGCTCCATAGTTTCTACAAGAAGCGCTATAATAACCTCTTCACATACACGCAGGTCAACGGAGAAACTGGCCCCAAGAGCCGGCCTTTTTTCTTTAACTAATTCGAAACTCTTGCCGAACACATCTCCAAAACCGTCTCCACAAGCAACGCGGTTCGAAGTCGTCATGTGCGAGTTGACTTTCTCTTACCTTTATCATGTCGAATATAGCATGCGCGGGCGATGTTAATCATGACATTCACCAATCGAACGTTATTTTGAAGAGAATCCCCATCGAATTTCTTTACTAGAAGTATATGTAGATCTCGAAATGGGTTGTAGACCCATTTTCTAATCCATATTTAATAAGTCGGTCGGGTAGTTATCTGTACTAATTACGTTCATCATATATGTCATAATTAAGTTCACGATTTCAAGGCCTAAAATAATATAGTTGTTAACTAGACTTATAACGTACTTTAGTCCAACCCATTTTTAGAATTCTCTCTCGCCCTCACTTGATATCGTGTCCACTCATTCCATGCTCTCACCTTAATTTGGGGTATCGATTTTTCTAGACGGATTAAATATATAAGCGTTGTAGCTATATAAGTTAAGTGAAGCATTAAGTCATTGGATTGCATTGCGTCGAAATGGGTTTAAAACGGATTGATCAGTCAATTTTGGGTCGGTTCATTTTTCCATCCGATCCAAATCCGACTCGACGCGTCCCGACTCACATGTTTACGTATGTGTTATCGTGATTACTACGGTCATTGTTGTTTGATCAAGAAGAGGTGGGTGAATTTAATCCGTCGTCGGGGAATTTGGTGGGGTCCACCAAGCCAAAGGGCTCCCCTGGATTGGCTCTCTCGGGTTTCATTCTCGACCAACAGCTTCCTCGTATCTGATATAACCAAAAGCCATTTCCTTTTTCTCTCCTACTCTCTCTCTCTCTTAATCAGGGGCGTACACGTGGAAAGAGAGAGGGGGTTGCTTTGACCGTCCGCCACGTGAGATGGAAGCGTCGTGGCGTGGGGGTGGGGTGGTGGGTCGCGCACATGCCCCCACGGAAGCGCACGTGCGCACTCCGATTCACGTAGTCTCCTGTGAGTACATTGCACAGAATTGCATGGCATTGGCCAGCTCATCCCGGGCCCACTTCCCCATCCTCATTCGCCTCTCTCCTTCCGACGTTAGCAGCTAATTTACCTTTTATAATAATAATAATAATGTTAATAATAATAATAATCATTAATTATTATAATGATGATGATGAGAATTAAAGAAGGTAGCTTTGGTTTTCTAAACGGTTAATACGATAAAAATGACTTCAAGCTATGTCCATTACAACATATTACTTACAACTTACAAAGAATGTTTATATCGACGTAATGTCGATCTTGCTTGACCAAATGTTAGTATAAGGTCTTCGATTCATATGGGATCTTCTCTAGATAGGTTGGAATCTTCTTTAGATGGAAAAGCATCCCTAACTCAATCATGGAATATACTGTATTTGAAACTGCTTGGATGGTCTTTATAGATATCTTCTTTTATTGCTTGGCTTGAGGATTGCTTGATCTACACTATTTCCACATTCTTTCTCTTTTTTACTAAAACAGCTTCTTCTTTTTTATATGTTAACTGATTAAATTAGCCTCGATAACACAATTTTTAAGCCAAATTAGTGATCTATGTGTTATTACTTTCCTATCTCGATTTATTTGAAGATTTTCTTTTATCTTCTTTCCCGAACCTAGTTTGAAGAAAATAATTTGTTTCTTCAAATCCTTATTTTATTAAAGGAATTTTGGTTCTTTTGCTCATCACTGTCTTAATATAAAAATCGAGATTAAATTTATAGATATTAAATTCAAATATTGTTATTGAAGATAGTCTTATCGATCGACGCGTAAAAAAAAAGATTTGTTTTTTGATATAGTTAAAATGGAAGTGAAAATAGCTGCTGCTATAAGGGCAGATAAACAATTATTAATTAGTAAATTCCAGCTGATAATAAAGGTGGGGGCGCACCTTCGACCTGCATGGAGACTCCGTCCAGTCCAGTCCAAGAGCTTCTTCCTTGGAGTCAAAAAAGAAGACGATCAGCGTCGCACTCCTTCTATTTTACCCTCGCACCTCACCCGATCACTACCCATCAAACACCCCTCGCCACCACCACTACCACCACCGGCGGCGGCGGCGATGGATCCGCCCGCTCTCCCGTCGCTCCCCACCGCCACCGTCTCCACCTCCACCAGCATCCCCCTCTCCTACACCGACTCCCTCCTCGACTCCCCTTCCTCCCCCCGGGACGCCGCCGTCCCCGACGACCCGCTCCCGCCGAAGCTTCGCCTGATGTGCAGCTTCGGCGGCCACATCCTCCCCCGTCCCCACGACAAGTCCCTCTGCTACGTCGGCGGCGAGACCCGTATCGTGGTTGTGGACCGCCACTCCTCCCTCGTCGACTTCTCCGCCCGCCTCTCCCGCACCCTCCTTCACGGCCGGCCCTTCACCCTCAAGTACCAGCTCCCCTCTGAGGACCTCGACTCCCTCATCTCCGTCACCAACGACGAGGACCTCCTCAACATGATCGACGAGTACGACCGCGCCGCCTGCCCCTCCTCCTCCCCCCTTCGCCCCGCGCGCCTCCGTCTCTTCCTCTTCTTCACCAAGCCCGAGACCGCAGCCTCCATGGGCACCCTCCTTGACGACTCCAAGTCCGAGACCTGGTTCGTCGACGCCCTCAACAACGCCGGCATCCTCCCCCGCGGCCTCTCAGACTCCGCGACGGCCACCGGCTGCCTGGTCAACCTCGATCCCGACCCCGATCCTCCGAACGATCTCGAAGCCCAGATCGAAGATCACAACACCACCACCAACAACAACGACAACAGCAAGCAAGGGAAGGCCGCGCAGGACGTGCAGTTCGCAATGCCCGATTCGCCGGTAGTGGAGAACTACTCCGCCTCCTACGAATCATCGTTGCCCTCCCCCTCGATGTCGATTCTGGCTCCAATAAGGGTCCGGGTGGATCAGAGGGCCGTCGGGATCGAGGACCAGTACGCCCAGATGAGCATGGCCGCCGCAAGCCATCCGTATAGGCACGACCACGACGGGGCCTTCTCGGCTCCGCCTCCGCCGATCCCTAGCGGGATCATGATGGGCGCGACGGCAAGCGCGAGCACGGCGAATCAAGCCAGCGCCTGTGGTGAGGGCCTGAGCAACAGGACCGCGTCAGATGACGAGAGGTCGGATCAAGGAGCGCCGCCCGTGGCGTTCCGCAAACCGCCGCTGCCGATGCTTCAGCCCGTGCAGGTTCAGCTACCGCAGCAGAAGGCCTCGGCTGCTTACAGTTTGCCTTCTCCTGATTCAGTCGCCAGGTATGAGTTCTTGACTCTATCTCGTGTCTTGAGGTTTGGAGTCAGATTTCAATGGTCAATTTAGGACAATATAGAATCTAGATCTCTTGTTTTGATCAAGACAGACTGAGACAATGCATCAATCTGACATGAAACAATCTTTCTGTATGAATATCTGATGTGGTGCCGTTGTGATACGAGATAGCAATTCAAACTTCACTGCAAAGTTCATCGAACTTAGAACAATGTGATAAAAGTTTGGTCCTTATAGCCAGAAGAAAAGGGTCAAACATGTGTCAACTTCTATAAAGAGTCAAACTGGTCGAGTTGATCAGTCCTCGTTTTCACATTTGAGAACGTATGGAGACCCAGGAGTCTTACGACATGTTTCGGCAAATTTTGTGTGGTCGTGCAGTGATAGTAGCATTGCATCCGCAAGCTCTCTCTCGAGGCCCATCTGCTACGAAGACCAGTCTCAAGTCGGGTCCAAGGAACTGAGGAGCGGCACGGTTAGCCCGACACCGAAGACGGATCCTGCCGACCCTACACCACAAGCCCCGATCCCGCAGGCGGCCGACCCCGGCTACGCCCTACCTCCGCCTTCGGATCATCTGCCTCCATTGCCCCCACAGCCGCCGCAGCCGCAACAGCAGCAGTTTATGCACATGAGCACCCATTACATCCCCCACTCGGCCCCGAGCCAGAACCAGGTCCTGGTCTCGTCGTACTACCCGGTCTACTCGACGCAGTCGCAGCAGCAGCTTCACCACCCAGTGTACATGATGCCCGACGGGTCGGTGGTGGGCCAGGCCAGGCCCTTGCCATCTCCTAGCCCGGGTTTAGTCCAACCGGGGGGTGGCTACAAGGACTTGAACCCGCCGATTTATCACTCGAGGACCCCTGGCCAAGTGACACCGGAGATGGCGTCCAGCATGTACACCTCATATATGGCCTCCCCTCAGCAGCTGATCCAAGTCCCGGCCGGGCAATACCAGCAGCAACACTCAGGGATGATGGCGCAGATCAATCAGCAGGCCCAACCCGCCTCCGCCGCCACTCCCGCGGTGGCTAACAACTACGCGGCGTTCGACTACTCGTACTCCGCACAAGACCTGGCGTATTACTCTCAGCATCAGGCTTCCGCCTTGCCCCCTCAGTACCACAACTTGGTGAATGCCGGCATGATGGCGGACGCTCCAGAGCAGCCTTCCGGCGACGTCGCCAACCAACAAATCATGACATCGCAACGACATTGAATGTCGCCAAACATTGGAAAGACTTGTTTCCCATGTCGAACTGTGGCCATGCATTGTTGCCTGCCTCATGTCGAACAAATTTATATGAAAACGATTCGATTTTTCTTTACCTTCTGTCAATAAGGGATTAATAATTCGCGTTTCATTTCCACTTGCCTAAATTTCCATCCAAAGGAGTTGATCTGTCAATAAGGGATTAATAATTCGCGTTTCATTTCCACTTGCCTAAATTTCCATCCAAAGGAGTTGATATGTCCAAACCTCCACACGAATGACTTGATAAGCATTTTCTGTCGACAATTTCAAGCACCAAGTCCTTTCATCTTTCTCCCGTGATATTTATTCGCCGTTGATCTGCCACCCACGTTTAACTTCGAGCTAAATTTACCGTCCGATCAGGGTTGCATTTTCAAACAACACGACACAATGCTGCCGTGGCCATAGAACTGGGCTCATTGCTAACCCCTTTTCGTCTAGAGATAGGTGGGACAACGACTGATTCTCTTTCTTAAGGCACGCCTGTTTAGGCTCAGCCTAAGGGAAGAAGATCGCCTGACGCAAGTCAGGTGACTACTTCCCATCTACACCCTCCATAAATGTTGCTAGGAAAAATTTCCATCCACCCTATTTTCAATCACTTTCCAAGCACAACATTGGAGAGATGGGCAAGGACCAATCCATTAACCTATTTTCGAATTGATTATCTACGAATTTTGATACCACTCACCTTATTCGGGAGATCTTTATCCTCCTCCCTAGTGCTTTGATGGATAGCCCGTGGAATTCGGGATCAGACACATATAACTCTAATTAAATTTTCACTTTCGTGACATAAATGTTTACGGCATACCATTTCGAACATAGGATGCATATGTTTCATTGAAAAATTCACAATAAAAAAAATAATTGTTACTAAATTTTTTTCATTCAAATAATAATTTGGGAAATATCTTTCTTGTCAGATGGGACAAATTGTACTCCCTTAATCTAAGCCTGATATTGTCCATGAAATTTGTTTTCTGTAAATTAATTAGTTCTTTTGTCGCTCTTATATATAAAAAAAAATTATAATTTTTCGAAAATGACTTTTCTGGCTGAACCGGATCCCCTGACGTGACCCCCTTTCTGACATTGAATGAATGTTGTACGATTCAAATGGGATGGCAGAAAAGAGGCAATGTCACATTTGTTGTTATGACAGGAGATGGATTTTAATGAGAGAATTTCTGATGCTGGATCCGCCAACTCAGCCCAACACGAAAGGTGGGGCCCACGGAGCCGATGATTCAATCCTACGCGCGTACGTCCACCGACTGCTCCACATCACCACCGCTAATTACGAAGACCCGATCGAATCGAATCGAATCGAATCGTCCGCCCAACTCCTCCGCCAAAAACCAGCCCCACTCGGATAATGTCGTCAAGTTTCTTTTGATTAACTCGGCTTTAACCGAAAAAATGGCGGGTCTTCGTTCGGATCTCCACCCGGCGACCCGCTTCCCCGGCCCTTCTAGCGGAAGAGGCGTCGCCCGTCCGTCGACCCGGTTCGGCCCCGTTCCCGGGTCGTGGCTCCCGTCGGCGAGCCGTCCCGGGCCCCCGGCTCCCAGGCTACGGGCGTTGGTCGCCGGCGAGAAGCCGGCGATCTGCACGGCCGACGAGCTCCATCACGTCCCGGTGTCTGGCTCCGAATGGAAGCTCGCTCTCTGGCGCTACTTCCCGCCGCCAAATGTAGGATCGCCGTCGCCGTCGTCGTCGTTGTCGTCGTTGTTACGCGTTCTTCGTGCTTCTTGTCGTTGCTGTTGTTCTGTGTTTGCATGCGCGATTTTGAAGAACGTCGGGGTTTTCTTGCTTTATGGGGGGGATGACGTTTTCCTGTTCTTCTCGCAGGCGACTCGGAGGAATCACCCGCTTTTGCTGCTATCTGGAGTTGGAACCAATGCAATCGGATACGATCTCTCTCCCGAGGTTAACGTCACCTCTATTTTCTTCATTCTGAATGCATTTCGTCGCATACCCTGAGTTCAACGTGACCTTCGGCAACCTGTCTAGCTTAGGAAGCTGGTTTTGCTTTCTCTTTTATGTTCCCCTCGGTGAAATTCAAATTAGCAGGTGGTTTTATGCTCTTCTGGTGAGAATTCTCAATTCTCATCCAGTTCACTGAATTCTTTTTGGATGTCTCCTTATATTGGGCTCTTATGGAGGTTGTCATGGAAGGTCCTATTTATTAGTGATAATAGAAAGGAAGCTTTCACACGATGTATGGAAATTAATGGAAATTGTTTGATGCATGAATTGGACATGATGAAATGAATTTCCTACTAAAGGAGGTCATGCTTCATGCTTTGTCAAGTGGTTGGTGTATCCGGATTCATTCGTTTTTAGCCAATTTTATTTTGTTTCACAAAGGATGGTGTTAAACTTAAAATGTTTGGCTGTTTTGGATCCAATTGATGATTCCTTGCTCATGGTGTGTTAACCCATCTCCAGAGCAGATGAGTGTTGCATGAACAGTCACTAGAAGCTCTATAAGTAGAGAACGTGATTTGGACTTCAATCACTGAGTCACGTCGCCTTGCTTCGGCAGCCGACAGCACATTGGAGGGAGTTGATAAAAAGTGCTTATTATTGCCTTTCCCCTGAAAAAATATTTCGTTTCCTGCCAAAGCAGAATCAATTTTCCTGATATTGTAGCCTAGCCATTTCGATATATATATTTGTTTTTTGGTCGCAATGTGATGCTTTGTCAGTTTGACGAGCAACCATTAACTTATCGTTCCTGATGAAAACTTCTGCCATATTTTGCTAGAAATAAAATGTGGAGAAGTCTTTATGTGTTACATTAATTGTGCTATTGTCACATGCAAAACTCAATTGCAGCATGTCATAGTTCTCTGAAGGACATCAATGATTCTGATTTTTCCAGGCCTCATTCGCACGACATATGAGTAGCCAAGGATTTGATACATGGATACTAGAAGTTCGAGGTGCTGGGCTGAGTGCAAGACAAGTGGACTATGAAGAGGCTCAGCATTCCCTGAATGGGGTGTCTGGTTGGACTGAATCAGGTAACAAGTATACAACCCCTGTTCTGTCAGCGTCAGGATTGCCATCAACTAGTGCCACTGACTTATGTGCTGCCGAAGCCTCTCCATCCAGAGTGAACAGAACTTTTTTGGAGTTAATTCAGAATTTATCAGGTTTTATGAGTGGAGGTTAATTAGGAACTACTCTGAGGATTAGTAGTAATGCTTTATCCTTAATATCTGCATTCCCTGAATTTCAGTGTTGTTAGCGGGGCAAAGCTCTAACATCATTAGCCAACTGAGGGATTTGAGTCAAAAACTAGTAGATATCGTTGGAAAAGGTCAAAACGTGGTACCACCACCGTTGGTTGGCCTGCAAGAGCGCCTTTCCAGCACATTGGAAGATTTCCAAAAGCAACTGGATGTTATTGAGAACTACGATTGGGACTTCGACCACTACCTAGAGGAGGATGTGCCCACTGCGGTGAGGTGACATTTCTTCATTTTGCAAACCATATTTAACTACTTGGCATTTGATGTGAACATTCTTTGCAGGAGCTAGGCTGGAATTAAACTTCTATTTTAATCCGATTTGCAATGATAGATACATAAAATTGAACTTGTTGCTGTTATTGTAGATGGATTACATAAGGACTCACTCCAAATCAAAAGATAGCAAACTGCTTGCAATTGGTCATTCCATGGGAGGTATCTTGCTGTATGCGATGCTCTCAAGATATGGTAATCCAGCTTCTTGAACTCTTATGATTTCCACTTTACGTGAACTGATGCAATGAGATATGATAGATACAGATCAAGCTGCTCCTTCTGTTAGTTAATGAGAAGAATTGCAGTTTATTTGGTAGCTATATCCTTAACATTTTAAGATCTTATTTATACATATGTCGCCAGTATCCTCTCACCCATTAAATGTGCTTTCCCTTTAGGTTTTAAGGGGAAAGATCCTGGGTTGGTTTCAGTTGCTACTCTGGGCTCATCACTTGACTACACGTCCTCAAGATCATCATTGAAATGGCTCTTACCTCTGGCAAGTGATTTTTTTTTTCTTTTCTTTCAAAATTGTTCTGTTTTATTTAATCATTTTATATATGGCGGTCCCATCTTAAACTAATATTTATTTAATGTGTGCACAGGTAGAACCTGCACAGGCTCTGAAGGTCCCTGTCATTCCTCTTGGAGAATTGATTGCTGCAGCTCATCCATTTGCATCACGTCCTCCTTTCTCATGGTTGAATCTGCAAATTTCTGCTCAGCACATGATGCACCCAGAGTTGATGGAGAAGCTTGCTATGAATAATTTTGGTAAGTGCAACTGTCTTTTTCCTTTTTTACCAGTGTAAGTAACCAATTTTCATTTTGCAAGTAGGTATTTTTATTCGTCTGATGAACTTAAGCTGCAAGAAATAGACTGAATATGGAGAACTAAGTGACAAAGTTTGACGTTTTTGAGATTGATACAGGTTGTTCCACTAGGCTGAACATGTTGCATACTAAATATTCTGCTTAATAATAAATTTGCACAGACAAGGCATTTCCTCCAAGAAATATTGTCTTTTACATGCATGTTCAATAAGGACATCTCATGTATTATGGTATGAGGTGGCGATCGTGACCCTGAAACTCAAGCTCTCTTCATATGGTTGTCTTAGTAAGCTGGGATTTAACATCCTGCTTCTACATATAGATGGAAGGGTGATAATAGTGCTCCAGTTTCTCCTTAATCGATAACATTGGATGCAGTAGTCTTCTGTCCACAATTAGTTTGATAGTTGGGAACAGTTTGGTTTGGTACTACAGGAGGTATGAAACTCTATCATTTTGAATATCGTCTCCTACAGTAATCGCTTGTCCATACAATTTAATGTACTCAGCGGATGATTCTCTTCATCAAAACTGCCTCCCTGTATCAGGATAGACAGGTCTCCCATGAGCTGTCTGGGTGTTTGACCTGTATGCAGGAGGCACTGTCAACGAATCAGTTAGTTTCCAAGTATTTTGTTGCCTTCAGTGAGATGTCATTAGCAATAAGATCTACGTTGTGGATTAAATCTTGTCACCTTATGCAGGCACAGTTCCTGCTAGGCTTCTCTTACAGCTGACGACAGCATTTCAAGATGGTGGATTATGTGACCGGAGTGGGACTTTCTTTTACAAAGATCATATAGATAAATGCAATGTCCCAATCTTAGCCCTTGCTGGAGATCTAGATCTTATATGTCCACCCGACGCTGTATATGGTAATGCTAATAGAACAATACTTACTCAACTAGTCCGCACATCAACTCTCTGTATCATAATCTTTACTCTTTGGTAATGATGGTTTTATGCGGAGCAGAAACGGCAAAGCTTATACCAGAGCATCTGCTGACTTACAAAGTGTTTGGTGAACCCAACGGTCCACATTATGCTCACTATGACTTGGTGGGTGGCAGAATGGTATGTTAGGCTCACCATCTCTATTTTTTAACACCAACTGTTTCTATACTTCCGCCTCTGTATTTTATGCATTCTTCTATTGTGATATATGAGTGGTGGCACTCAATGTTCTTCTACTCATTGATGCAATTATGAAGTCAATTTGACTTGATTGAATGACGTCTTAAACTTATTTTCATGTAGGCACCTGCTCAAGTCTATCCATGCATAATCAAGTTCCTCAATCGTCACGACAAGATTTGACCTTTTCCTCTTATTTGATTCTTTGGTCCTCAAATCCCATAATCTAATGCAGAATCCACAAGGGAGGTGCACGCGATCTGGGTCATGTATATCGCTGTACAGTTTTGATTTGTAAAATCTTCTTGTACTACTAGAAGTCGTAGAAAACTCGTAACAGTGTATGGAAGAAGCATCTTTGTATCTGTGCAAGGACATGGAAGCGGTGTTGATGCCAAGGCATGAACCCATTGAGCTAATGGCGATACCCAGACATATCTGAGGTTGAGTGAGTCGTTTAAGATCCCAAAAACGCAGCTCGGACAACTCTCCGAAACTTTAATATGGCCATGTTGAAAAGTTCTCATCGATTAGAGGAACCGATTCGAAACTTAGGAGCAAGATTCAGTACAACCGATACCATTTCCTCCAAAAAACAACGCACGTAGCCGATGGTTTGCGTAACTTGGTCATAGCCGATGGTTTGCGTAACTTGGTCATAGCCGACTTATTAGATAACTCTTTACTTGCACGACACAACTCTTGACCTTGAAATACATGGATAGGAAGCTTGTTGGCGCAGACGACACCTATTTTCCAAGTGGGGTGTCAATCCACTCAGTACAAAGAACACCGCAATCACTGAAAGTGAGAGTAATCAGTGGGGTGAGCAAAAACCAAAGACATTATTCGATTGTCTTAACTTTGGTCGATCGGTTTTGGCGCTAGTCGCTGCAAATTCACACTCTTGTTACCGCTCCAAACTTCTTAATCATCGCCTGCACTACTGTCACTGTAATTTTCTTCTACGGATCCCATTCTTTGCCCCTTCCCAAAGAGACTAAGACAAGTCACCAGGCAAATCATTTTGGAGATAAATCTGAAGCATCTATTGGTGAGCCTCTATACAAATGAAAGGTATATGTCATCAGAGAGTATAGATTGGATAGGTCATCATCAGATTGAAACGTCTCAGCCAATTCCGAATCATATTTTTAGAATTGAAACCAAAAAAATTGCCAAAAGGAAAAGAAAAGAAAAATGTAATTTCAACGATGAGAATGGGTGAAGTGAGCTGCATCTGGATCGAAAAGAATGGATTCTCCTAATATAAGAAACAAAACCTATACACTTGGGGGCTGAGGAAGCAGTTGCCAACGCCAAGATCACGAGGATTCTAGGACCGAGCCACCACTTCAGACTTGCAAACTGGGCATGCGTTTTTCTGCCCAAGCCACTGCTTTATGCATTCCATATGATACCCATGCCCACAATTCAACTTCCCGAGCTCATCACCTTCTTCAAACTCTTCCTGCATCCAGAAATCAATAACAGCAGAGTGAATAAAAAAGAGCATGAGGGTAAATCGACCCAAGAATGCTAATAGATCTATTTTCTTTACATCATGAAAGTGATTAAAAGTTTTTCCATCTTACTTGGCAAATGCTGCACTTCCTATCTGCTTTCACAGCAAAATGACGTGCCAAATCATTCAGATTTGTGAGCTTGATTTTTCTGATGCAGTGGGCTATCTGATCTCCTTTGAGGCCAGTACTCACGTAGCCAATCCTGTCGCCAAGCTCAAGCAATTGCTGTGAGCAACACCCAGAAAGAAGGTTTTGATAAGTAATGCATTGAACATTCAGTTGAGATCAACATGAGCGTCAGATAAAGCTTGTCTTACAGACATATTTACCTCATAAGTCATATTATCAATGTCAAGTCTCCAGCCTCGGTAACGATCAAGTACGTCTACCCTTCCTCCCATTAGAAGACTTGTGTGAAGCATCATAATCTGCAACCACTCAGATGACCAAATCTACATTAATCAATCAACTCAACAACTACTTCAGCATAATGCAAAATCTTTAATGGGTAAAAGCTTTGAATGGTTCATAGAACTCCGAAGTCCTGGCACAGCTTTGCCTGTAATATTATCAACAGCATTACATTGTAGGTTGTTCATCCTAAGATTTCTGGCTTAAAATTTTCATGAACAGACCCAGGTAAACTCAAATGCTTCAAATGACAACCGATCAGCCAAAATCAGCAACGAGTTTTCATGCGATCCATCTCCAATTCCAGCCTTGAATTTTCACAAATTCCCTACCCACAAATATTGAGATCATACATATTTTCCCACTTAAGGTCCTGGTGTACAGCCATTCGGTCAAGCAGCAATTTCAGAATCTGCTTATTCTTGGGCAAAACATAGCATGCATGTGACATTCGAACAGTTCCCTTAAAAGCATCTTCACTCCAGGTTAAGTAGGCTGAGTTAAAAATAATTAGGAAAGAACAAACATAGACAAATAGATTTCTTCAATGAACATTTTCCAAGAGATGAATTGGAAACTAAAAACATATATCCTTGTTAACTGCACAGCATAAGTAGGTCTCAAAAATTTACTGACAAAAAGAAATTCTAAGTTCTCCGAACGAATATTATTTCAGAAACAACACAATTGATATTTCTGCTAGCTATTGGGTCATCTATATCTTCAGTCATGCTTCTCTCTCATCACAGAGGAAAATTTCAGTTGTTCTGTCTATTTAAGCCGGTCTACTAAGTAGTTGAGAACAATTGCGTGATATGCTTAGTGTTGTTTCAGTTTACGTGACCAACGGTTAACCAAAATTTTCAAGATATAAAACAACTTAACCAATGAGCAATGTGGGGTGTGAGGTTGACGTGGAAAGTGCCATAGATATGAAGTTAGCCTCTGTCCTTAAGCACACTTCACACAGGCTCCGGATTTAACAAAATTACACAAAAAGAACTAGAAACATGGCAACTTTTTTTCATTGATATATTCTATTTCCACACCCCTAATGCATAACTATCAATGACGGTCAACAAATCATCCAAGCCTCTGAAGAGGGAACAACCAAACATGAAGAAGAATAACCATCTACGATGTGAGAAGTTATTCTTCACTTTGTGGATGCAAAACATAGAGCTTTTGCTTATGCAAGAAATCTTGATACGATATTACTCTAGGCACAAAAGTCGTGCAATTTATGACATGAAACTAACTAGATATATCCTTTAATCTCTTACATCTTGATGCAGGTGAATCCTAGGATAGACACAGCCATCCTCCCACAGATTTTTTTTTTCCTTACCGGGGATGATAGGCTAAAAGGGGTGTCATTTCACGTGACAAATGAAAAACTTTCAGTTGATCTTCTTGCTCAAAAATTACTTAGAAGAGACATAGCATGATCAAGAGTGAGCGCATCTGAAACAAACCTCAGCAAGGCCTTCAGGTGAAGGATGTCGAATATGGCGGTAGCGGTGAGGTCCAGGCACATATGTTTCTGGCCCTGCGTAAGTGGTCCGAAAGGCCGGGTCGGAATCCAGAACAAACTCTTCCGGATTCACAGTCCGCCTTGAGACACAATGTCGCTGTAAGAACATCAATAAGTATATCTTAGAAACAATCCATTACTGACGCCAAAGGGGGCAAAAACCAAAAGTTTCCATCTCCTTGCGGAAGAAAAAAACTCACAGAGGACAGAAACGGCAGAACAGCAAGCTATCAAGAGAGAGTGAACGATGATTTAGATCACCTTCCACAAGACGTTTGATACAATCCCATGAAGCAAAGCGGGATCATCCAGAAAAAAACGTAAACTTTCACACAGCATACACGCAGAGACCCAGAGAGAGAGAGTGAGAGACTCTTCCTCTTCCCATCAATCAAACCATGGCGAAATAGATATAATAACAAACAGAACCGGGATTATCTCCAAACAAAAATAAACTGTGACTCTTGCGATCGTATTCGAATAACAA
This sequence comes from Melaleuca alternifolia, assembly GCA_019926035.1. Classification (NCBI taxonomy): domain Eukaryota; kingdom Viridiplantae; phylum Streptophyta; class Magnoliopsida; order Myrtales; family Myrtaceae; genus Melaleuca; species Melaleuca alternifolia. Next base: position 492,814 of record JAGKPW010003076.1, on the reverse strand, counting down.
GAAAAAGAATTCAAAAAACATCAGCTAATTTAACCTCGTAATAGATAAGATCAACGTCAATCTTTTCAAATCATCGGTCTAAATATGAGCTTAACCAAAAACAAAACAAAGTAGGATCAGTCCATTCAGCGGGCGGCTTTTATATGGACTAAGTGGTGCCTGTGCATTCACTTTGGGAAAGACTTATAAGGAACGACCTTTGGAACACAAAAGACAAAAGAAAAGGGCACATCGTATAATAAGAAGATTACTTGGCCATATCAATTTCACAAAATCAAATACATGAATCCGTATGCAAATGTTATAATCCGGAGAAAATAGCCAAAATTGACATCTTTTTAGACAGTATCATCAAATACCATAAAAAGGGAAGAAAATTCAATGAGCTCTGAATTCAGGATTACTTTTTTCTTCTTCCCTATCTAAAGAATGCCAAAAGATTATTAATTACTCGCTAATACCGAGAGAAGCAAATCTTATTCATCAAAGGAAAAGGGCAAAGCATCAATCTTTAGCTCTCTTTTCCGTTCAGAAATGAGTACAGTATTCATCGGTAGCATTAAATTCATATTAGAAAGCCTATCCTTAAGGAAAATCAAGAGATTGACAATAAAATGAAGAGAAAAATGCATGTTTTTTTTTACCTCTCTTGGACCAAAATTATCGCCATCAATCGTCCCTCTTGCAGACAAGTTTCTCCTACCGACCACCACACAATCAGCATCAGCAGCTGAGAAGCCAATTCCAGGACCGCACCAAGCATCCTCAGCCACCACACAAGAAGACCCAGAATTGCAACCCCCAAAGCTTGACCCACCACCGTCAACCACCACTGTTTGATTGCCGCCGCCGCCGCCGCCGCTACCGCTACCGCCACCACCACCACCTCTCTTCTGTTTCTTCTTCTTCACCTTCCTCTTCTCCCAATCCGCAGATGCTCTAATCACTTCTGGCACAGAGACCTGCTGTGATGCAGAGGCCGTGCAACCGAGTCCCCTGAATCTTGACGATGCGAAATGCTTTTTCTTGGTGGGGTTCATGGTCGTGGGCATGTGTTCATTGGGAGATTCCGAATGGAGGAATGAAGATATGGTGGGTTGAGGACGGTTTGAAGGGACGAAGAGTGATGCACTCCGATCTGTGGTTTCTTGAATGGGATTGCTGAGTTGGTTTCTGGGTCTTCTCGGTTTGGTGTGCTCAGAGCTCTCCCCCAAAACAGGCATGATTTCTGTGTGTCTGAGAGAGAGAGAGAGAGAGAGAGAGAGAGAGATGGAATATTTGGGGAGATTAAGCTTAGAAGAGATAAACGAGTGTTGCAGAGAGAGGGATTCTTTTAGTGGAGAGAGAGCAGTCTTTGAATTCTTGAACTCGATTTGAATTTTCCTTTTCTTTTCTCTCCAAGCTTTTGCAATTTCTCCGAGACGGATTTTGTTTCTCTTTTCTTTTTTCTGGCCACAAAGAGTTAATTTTGGTGATGTTGGGTTGTTGAGTGGGCTACGGCTTGTCTTGTTGTAGGAAATGCGGGAATTCTTTCGCCAGGAAACAAGAAAGACTGTAGCACTGCGCTGGAACCTGCAAGGGAGCTTTTTCGCTTTTTCTAAGCGCAACAGATGCTCCTCGTCAAGGGAGACTAAGGAGTCGCTTTTCTTTAATTACACAAGCACCTACCTTTTGGTTTTCGGAAATTTTTAAAAAATGAGCCCTTTTTCTTTCAAGCCGGTTGTCTTGCTTGAGGTGGAGGAAAAAAGTTGCAGAGAATTCGAAGACACGGCCTACAAAAAGTCAGGTTTGAGCATCAGTGTGGACAGCGTTTGAATGGGGCCCAATTCACCATCATCCAAGGTAGAAGGTCACAAGGTCAAAAAATGTGTAATCAGCTTGCATTCCTTGGCATGGTGGTGGGAGTGTTGTCTTGTTCCCATAGTTTCTCTGCTTTTGCTAAGCATTGGGATTGGGACTACAAATACCATAACTTGGCATCTTTCATTAGGTCCTCAAAACAGTAGTAATCATGTGAGCTTGCTTATATGTCTTCAGGCAGAAGCATCCAGTTCAGTGTGGCCCACCCATGACTCTCACAGTTCCCCATCCAAAGCTCTCTCTCTCTCTCTCGCGGCGCGCGCGCGTCTCAATGTGAGGTTATCAGCTCATTGCAATGCCCAAAAACTCCTCCTTTCTTATCTGTTTATTTACACCCATTGGCCTTGCTGACAGATCAAGTTAGATTGGCAAGTGAATGTATTGGGATGGAAGATAGCTTGAAGAGGAAGGATAGTTTTTGAAGATGAAACAAAACAGCTTTGGAAGTTTTCAGATTGGTTACATGTGAATTTCAGAGGTGCAAAAGACAGGAGCTATGAGTGCTTTCAAAACCCACGTAGGGTTAGTCATGATCCATGATTACCGCTAGAACCAATCAAATGGGCAGATCCCATTTCGGTCATCCGGCTAATTTTTTCATATGTGAGGTATCTTTCTAGGTTTGCATCTCTGTGTTTTCAAGTCTAATGATTTTTTTATGGGGTCTAGATTAATCGAACGAAATGCAAGATCATGATTTGAGTCTTATCACAATGTTCAATCGATGATTTTTGTAAGTAGAACATAAGCCAATGCTTGGAAAAAAAGTAGTAAAATTGAAAGAACAAAGTTGAGGATACCAAGATTCCTATGAAACCCAAATGCTTAGAAGGGAGAAAAGGAACGGAAATTGATCGTTCTCTCGAGTAAGTTAAGTCGTCCATTGGTATGACGACCAATACATGATGACCAATAAATTTCAAGTGTCGTGACCGAAATAAGGGATTCCCCATATCATTGTTTTTTTTTTCCTGTTATTTTGCATTACTCTAGCAAAAAACCATGTGAAATACATTCTCAATCGATTTCAAGAGGGACTCAAATGATTGTGGGGACTCGATTCACTGTGCGAGTGTGAAGACAAGGTCGAATCAAATTCAAGACGCACATGCGTTCCGCTCTTGTAAGGTGGCTTTTGATTTTTCAAGGACATGACCGGTTGATGCGAAGCCGAGGCTGGTCAATCCTCTTTCCCCCTTCTCAACCTTGGGAAAAGCCTTGGAATCGGGAATGAACCAGCGACACGTGAAGAAAGCTCCTCCGTCCTCATCTCCATCTGTTCCGTCAACGCTGGCGACAGGCTTTCAATTACTGGTATGCTTCTTGTGATGCTTTGACTGGCTTGGATGTTGCCACTGATTTTTCTTCCTTACCTAACACTTCCATTGTCGGTACTCCATAGTCAAATCTGGTGCCCTTTGAATCTTTTGGGTATTACATGAACGTTGGTATCCTACGGATCACATACGTGTCGAGACTGTACAATTTAGCATAGTGTCACCGTGGTTGATGGAATTTGGAAGATGATAATGAAGGGAGCATGAGTATTTGGACCCTGGCAAGTTGAATCCATACGCGCATACTGGGTTTTAGAACTCGGGGACATTATTATGTGCGAGTCCGTTTGCCGGAAGATGATCCGTGATCTAGGATCTCGGAGTTTTCATGGTAGATACGAATTGTGTGTGGGATAATGAAGACTGCTCAAAAGCACTAATTCAAAGGAAGTAACGTAATAAGAGGCGCAAAAATTTACACAACCATAAGGTTCTTTTTAGGGTTTTGAATTAGCCTGTGGAAACTTGAAAAGCTCGATTTTGATGCTCTCTCTTCCTTGCTAAAAATCATCAAGTTCTTGAAATGAGCGGACAGTATCATATGAAATTGTTGTGGTGAGGGATCGAGAAAAGGGACCTTTGCTTATTTCCTTTGTTCTTTTCCTATGAAGGCCCTTCCTAGATTTGGCCGAGATGGGGTTGGTTGGCAACCTGAATGTGGCCTATCGACCAAGTACTTCCTCAAAAGAAAATAGAGGAAGAGAACTCCGTTGCCATCTTGCAACATAGGTATGTCCATTTAACTTTTAAAAATAGAGTTAGCATCACGGATGATTCACTTACTTTCACTAGAAGATTGAGGTCGTCCCGCTACTTTTCATTCTCTATTCGAAAGTGTCTATCTATTTTTTGAAATGTTCAACCGTTAATTCTTCCATTATATTCCTGCTACTCTCGCTCAATTTTTACTTCTAAATTGATCGTCGAATTATAGAAGTGGACCGTCGGAGTACTCATGTCATATTGTGGTAAGCTCAAAATTTTTATACAGCACTACATAGGTGGCAAAATTATTGAGACAGAAAATCAGAAATTAAACAAAGTACTAACTCTAGATCACCCATGTCAAAAACTCTCTTGACCGTCGATCCCTGCTCTCTACCACCAGCATCTCGCTTGCAAGCCTTGGAACACCTCATCAAGACAGCGACTAGCCACCGACCTGATAGGATATGGTGGCCGTGGCCATGGACATTGCAAGGTCGAGCAACCATTGAATGCCCTGAGCTCTAGCAGCAGCCATGGTTGGGAATCTTGGATTGGATCAACTCAGAGAGGATTGTCAACACTTACACTTTCCTTCGCTATAACTAAACAATTCTTTTAGTCCATCAAAATACAATCTTCTAATTTGCAATATTAAAATTTTCACAAAAATTATAAGTGGCATGGTATCAAATTTACCCAAAAACGAAAAAAAAAACCAATGATGCCTGATTCTCGTACGGATGAATAATATATGTAACCCTTGATACATTGTATGTCCTTGCACGATAAAGAGTGATACGTTATCGTTGACTAGCAATTGAGTAACAATGCGTCAAATTGGGAGGAGGAACGACTCTACATATACAAAGGAAAATGAATATCAATTGCTAACTTTGAAAATTAATTAGTAATGTCAAGTGGTTGCAAGCTCCTAATATAAGCGGCATCTAATGGAGCAGGTAGAGTCTCACGAGTCACACCCCCACTAGAAAATTACATTCCACCTCCACTACGTATCCTTGTCAAAGAGATTAATTTTCTCGTCAATGGGTTATTATATGTGATCAGATACATAATTAATAGGAGCTATATTAATCTATACGATATGGTTCTTGAACCGTGTTGAAGTTAGATCTTATCTAATTCTTCATGTCATGTCTATCACGAGATTTCCCTCGACAAATCTAATAGCCTCAATCGCGACAATGGTAATTACTTGCCTCGCCTTTGTTGAATATTGCTGTGTTCTAATCCCAGATTGGAGGAAGAAATCAAATAGTCCTTTGGTTGGTGTAATTATCTTTTGAACTTTGAAGTCAGATTCTTATTCATTTACCAAAGCACAAAAAAAGAGATTTTAGCATCTAAAATCATGGTTGTTATTATATTTTACTAATTACAAATCATTATACTAATTTACAATCTCTATTTTTTTTTTTGCTTTTCCAATTATTCCTGCCATCAAAAGTACCTGGCAAGGGCATGATTTATCTGATAAGAAAGCAAGGCATTGCAGAGAGAGAGAGAGAGAGAGAGAGAGAGAGAGAGAGAAAGAGAGAGAGAGAGAGAGAGAGAGAGTAATTATTGGTAAGCGAGTAATTACCCAGGAAAGAAGCGAAGCTTATTGGGTGCTTTTCTCTTTTATAAAGCTGATTAGCAAATTAAAAAGAGGGTAAATATAATGCTTTTTGACTTTTTCTTTCTTTGCTTCTACTCTTCCTTTATGAATCCTCTCTCTCTCTCTGTCTCTCTCTAGCTTCTTCATCAACTAGGAATAGAAGAGCCAATTTATTGGTGGTGGACCTTAGTTTCATCTTATAATATAGCAAAAGAATTCGATTGATTAATCTGAAAAGTTGAAAAACTTTTGCCACTATGCCTAGCAAGGCGATGGAGTCACGGGGTCTAGGGTAGCTTGAAGCAAGCTCACAGTCAATAAACTTGTTTATTATTGATGTTGATATATTTAACAGGCATAGCGCCGAAAAAAGTTAATGATATGTAGAATATTTTCTTAAAAGATTACTTATAAAATTGGATCAACGCAATGCATTTTCATCATTAATAAAAAAAAATTGATGTATGTATGATTATTAATGATAAAAACAATTATTCGATTGATTTTTGGAGCAGTGAAAGCAATGACTTTTGAAAAGTATCCTTCAAATCAATGATTTTTACCGAGCAACCGCACCCTAAAGCACTTCTCTTTTTTCTCCAAATTGTCCATAGGCATGCTGTTCAACCTTCATAGTTCGTACCACACGCGGCTGTAAAGCTTGATAGATGATAGGAGATAAGGACGCGACTCATTGACTTCTCCTTTTTCTTTTGTCTGCTGAGATGAATGAAACTTGTGGATAGACATTGCTTTAGTCACTTTTCGTATGACATTGGTAACTTAGGTCACAGGAACGAGATGAGAAAGGTGTCGAAGATGGCGAGATGTAGAAATTTATATGAAACTTCACATATCATAACATATATTTATAAATCAATCAATCAATCAATATCGCGCCAAGCATCAAGCGGTAAGAAAAGGGCGGCGACATGGATTTGCCGGCCCTCCACGGCTCCTCGTTGTGGCTAATCATCCATCCATTTTTAAATGTACAGAGGAGATACTTAGCAATCCATGATTATGTTTTAGGTCACTGCACTGCCCCAAAAGCTTGGTTTTGTCCATATGGACAAAATCATGAACTGTTGCGTCTTTCAATGTGATTGAGCTTTTAGCTCGCTGCGCAACAGCTTATGCATGCTCATCAAGATCTACCCCATCTTTCTCATTCCTTTAATTTTCCTTTCTCCATAACCTATCTGCCTTTAATCAATAACCTTTCGGGCACCCAAGATTTTGCCAATTTTTGCATTATATGTTTATCATTATTAAATTTTGGGAAAAACGAAACGAAAAAGGGAAAAAAGAAGAGCAACCCCATTTCTTCAATGAACTCAAGCGGGGCTGAATTGATCAAGAAGTCTTAGGTTAGCTCATGGAAGTTTAATAGGTGAGCTCAACCCACAAGCAAGAATATACACACTTCAATTATTGATGGACACGGATGTAATATGGTCCTTAAACCCTAGAATACCCCATAAACTCTCCTCACACGTCGTTTCCATTTAGCAAGTTTGACTTGGCATTACTATCTTTTCTAATTGCTGACATGCGATGGGCAAGTCTACTGACTAGATACATGAAGAGCGTGCATCACCCACCCATTTTTAAGCCAATATGACCAGTCTTGGTGTTTCTTGATCGCTTATGACACTTCCTGGTTGCTGGCTCTAAATAAAGATGGTGTTATACAATGATTGTTAATTCATCTCCAAGAATCAAACTAGGCTTATCTTTTCGAAGGGCTTGGGGCGAAGTTCTTATTAGATTGTAGTGAGCATCAAGTAATATCTATATAGGTTCTACTTTTATCCGGAATGACTAGGGAGTGTGTCTAGTTTAGGTAAGATTGATATTGTGTTGTTGTAATCAGGTCACTTAATACACTACACTATGCCCTTTAGCTAGAAAAAAGTGTTTGATGCTAGGGTGAGATTATTGAAGGATACCAATATGGTAATGAAAATGTTTAGGAGGTGAAGTCCACGAATGCATATCTCGACGGAAAAAGAAAATTGAAGAAAAGAGAGAACAAAAGGACTAACCGACCACGAGAAATAATCGAGGTGTGTGCAAACTGACCCGGACACCTCAGTTACAAAAAAAAAGGACTAACCGAACGCCCTTTTTAGCCATTTAATTTTTTCGAGGTATCACACATTGCTTGTTTATAGAATTTAAATGCTCTTAATATATATGCCGTCTCCCTTCACCTACTTTGTAAAGTATGACTCGTCGACTTTGGCATTAAATAAATCGAAGCCCTAATATGAGAAGAAAATAATCAAAAGAGGCTCAGTGACAGTTCTGGCCCAAAGGGACGGCTCAGAACCAGATATTGGGCTGACATAATTTTTGCAAAGGATCGAAAATCCGCAAATTGGCCCAAAAAGCCCACCATTTGATCATCTAAGAACTGATGGTAATTCTCGCGGCTGCAAAACCCTAGCCTTAAACCCAGAATCTTGATTCTTGATCTAGCCTTGAACCCTGAACTGGAGAAGCCATGAGCCAAATTCTGCTCAGGAGCTTCTGTCTCTACTCTCAACTGAACCGACCCATCATTCCCTTTTTTGGTTCGGTCGTCAGTAGGGTCAGATTTTATTCCCACGACGAACAGAGCAAGCCCCAAGATCAGGAGAACGATGCTTCCCAGTCCGATGATGTTGGCAGAGAAGGTTAGGGATGAAGAAACATGCGGTCATTTTTATCTCTTGCTCTTTCTTGACTTCGGTGGACGAGTACTGGTTGGAGAAAATAGATTGCTTTGCACTTGTTGCAATCTTGCGAGTGAAAAATGTTCAGTTAACTCCTGAAAAGTATGGTCTGTTCAATGCTTTTGAGCTTGATCCAGTTGCACTTTCCATGAGATATGAATTTTAATGATTATTTTGTTCCCGATTTTTTTTATTACCTAGTATTTATTCTCGATATCCCTTTTGTTTTCTTAGTTTTGAGATTGCTAAGTATTGTTCTGGGACTTGCTTAGTCCTTCCAAGTCCATACATCTATGAGGTCATCAGCTGGTGATACCATTTGACATAGGAAAAGGACTTGAACTGTGTGTGCTCTATTTTGTTTGGATGGTTGTAAAATTGATGTGATTTTTTTTTTCGAGACAAGTTATAGGCGATTACTTTCTGATGTAGACTTTGACTTATATTTAAAGTGAATTCTCACTTCTTCCAGAACTGAAGACGAGGATCTTAAAATTTTACAATGATGGCGACATGGACGCAATCCCATCAATTCTTGAGGAAATTTTGAAGCGAAAATTGGCGGGAAAAAATGACGAGAGCTTACTCGACCAACTTCCTTCTAACATTAGACGTGAAGATCTTGAAAACGGTGAAGACAGTGATTGAGAGATTGGTAATCGGTTTGTTACAAGTCATATGAATAGATAAGGTTGATATATGCATAGTACTTAAGATCTGTTATCCCGCGCTTCTGGTGCAGGCGATTTATTGTTTTGTCTGGAGTGATGTAATTTTCTTGTGTGGATCTTTCCAGTTTCTGGCATCAGATGTAAATTTGTAAATGATAAAGATATTTGCTTCAAGTGGAATTCATTTTAAAAGTTTTTCCATGTTCTTACCTTCCGAGCTTTTTATATGGTTGACTTGGTACAAGATTTCACAAGGGTCTATTCTGATTTTCATAAAATTGAAAATAGGCAGACGGGAGAGTCCATTCTGATGTGGTTGTTGCCACAGTTAAACAGTCAGAATGAAGCAAAAATATCATCAACTATCGAATTACATCTATGGCGTTATTTCTATCCATAAATTTGGTCGATGATGTAGTCAGATACTCACTGAAGGTAAGGCTCTGTTAATGCTTTTTTTCATTTGGTTATTTCTCCTTTTATTTGCTTGTGTTGAAAGTTTTAAGGCTTCTGAAATGACATAATGGACTACCTTCTCTTGTCTCGCTATTCACTGGAGTAATTTTCATACGGACTGAAGGAATATATAGCATCTTCGGGGAATGATTGCACTGCCGTTAAGTTGAGAATAGAGCATCTAAAGGGTGCGTAGAAATTGCTTTACCTGGTACTGAGTTGATAAAGAAAGTTGAACTGGGTTCCAGAAAAAGCGAGAGGAAGCGAATAATCTGGACGGTGTATGATAAGGTGTCATCTAGCAAAAAGTATAAAAAGTGGCAGAGAAGGAAGAATCAGGTTCACCTTCTAGAAGAAAGAGCTTGAGTGCATTATCAGATAAGAAAATTCCTTAGGCAACGTCCATACTCTCTTGATATAGTGCTACCGGTTTTCGAGTCAATAGCATTTATTTCAATTTAATTCCTCATAGCGGAAATGAAAGGGAGGCCTTCTGCCTCCTGCTCTGATTTAACTCCAAAGGAGAAGACTTCTGGATGCTGCTACAATGTTACGGAATGCATGTGTTCCTGTTGCTTGTTGTGCATTGTGTGTCCGCTCGCCATTTTATTGTGTGCCGTCAAGGCACCGTGCAGGGTTGGATTGTATGCTTTGAAGAGAGTGAAGCAGCAGACATGTTGCGGGGCAAAGAAGAAAGTTCATGCACCTTATTCTACATTCTCAGATACTGATTCTGATAGCAAGCCATTTAAATTGCAGAGACGGTCTGATTGCTTGAAGATTGTGCAAGTTGTGTAGATTGTCTTGATAATGATCAGTTGTTTTGAAGTGGGATCACATGTCTTGCATTTAAATCATGTCTGTACCCAGTATTACTCTTCATGGCTGCACGCACGAGGCTATTGTTCCTTAGTTCAGTCAGGAGTCTGTGGACTAATGATCAACTATCTCTTGTTATTTGGGAGAAGGAAACACATTTTGGTTGGTGTACTGCTCTCGTTTGTAATCATCTTTCCCAGAGAAATTTTTTGTCCATCTGATTCCCATTTTTTAACTCGGGATTCCTCTTGCCTGGTCTCGAATCTATGTTCTACTGTCATGGATTTCAAAGAATCAGGTGTTATAATGTCTTGATATTGCTTTGAGGGGACTGTTCTTGGTTCTCTGGTTCATCAGTAAAAGCACAGGGGAGCAATTAAACCTTACCAATTAAAGCTTTGTGTTGCTCTTGTGTTGTGCATAAATAAGGCCACTTGAGACCGAGCAACTTCTGTAACCTGCATGATTTTTTGAAAAAAAATTCTACATAGTTCTCAGTCTACGTAAATTATGGTGAGCGTCCTGCAGCCGTCTTACATGATCAGTGGTTACGATTGTATTGCTCTATATAGACTCACTGTTTGATAAAGAAGAGCTCTGTGCTTCTTTTTTAGGCAACACGTATCCTTTGAATTGTCAAATCATGCTTACCGATTCTTTTGGCAAACAGTGACGGGAAGTCCCTCACGGAGGTTCTTGTCGCCCATTCTCTTCTACTAAAAATCAATTGTCTCATAGTGAGATATCATCAATATCATTAATCGATTTGAATCATTATCCTTAAGAAATTTAATTTTCACCTCCTGTGAAATATCCGATTAAGCTAATGACCCAAAAACACATTAATTCTAATGAGGACATCTTTTGGGTTGCAAATTGTGTGTTTGACTTTGATTTTGTGCTATAATTTTGCGTAACGTTGAACTAAAAGCATGCCAACCACACTAGTAGATTCTTTATGAGTAAAACATGCGGATAATTTGATCCACGAAAGAGAAATTATAGCCACAAAGACGTTGGTGGGACAACAACATCTGAATATCCATGGAGGAGATTTCTTGGGGCAACTTCAGCAAGCTTAGAGGTGCAAAAAGTACACAACAGAAGAAAATCATGAAGAAAAATTGATGCAACCAGTTAAACTTAAATCACATACACCCCTGCTTCTTTCTTTGGCCACGATAGCCATACTGAGAAAAGGGGTCGGTTTTCTTGGAGGTGAGAACCAAATGATGTAAATTCTTGCCCCATCTCAAATTCATGAGAAGTCAGTGAGACTTAGAAACCACCCGCAGCATCGTCAAGCGCCACAAGCGGCACCACATCCGGCGGCGCATCCGGCAGCATAGAAGCCGGAGTCGTCAGCAGAAGCTGCTCTGTCCTTGGAGGAGGAAGACGCTCCCTCTGTACAAGATGAGAGAATGGCTGAAATTAGAGAGAGAGCAAGCACAGCTGCCCACAACAGTAACAGGCATTCACTAACTCCATCACCACTGATAATCCCATTGTTCTGCTCCCTCCACATCATTTGATCTTTGTTCATGTGTGCGTGAGAGAGAGAGAGAGAGAGAGAGAGAGTTTCTCTTCTGGGGCTGCTTTGAGTTGTCGAGCATGCATGTACAAGCTCTTCTAGGCTGCTCACCTACTTATGTAGATGTTGGTTCTCTATACCTTTACAAGGACTGGGGTTTTGTCCACCGAGTTAGAATTTTGTTGGATGGGGACAATATTTTGAACGTACATGTACATGTAACTAAGAATAGTTGCTGCTAAAGTGAAACGACACTAAGACCGAGCTTTTTGCATGTTGCCCTCGCTTAAGAGTTGGCAGACAAAAAGTTATCACAAAGTTGACATGAAGGATAGTGGAGTCAGTCAATCAGGCACCACATTTATTTACTCTCTCAAATTATCCAAAAAATTTTAAATTTATTACATTTATTTCAATTTAGTTATAAACCTTTTAATTTTGTTAATTAAATCTATACAATCAATTTTGACCGAAAATTACTAGCATGAACATTACCAGTTTGAATGGCATGGCCGATACTGACATGAACATTATTTTAACAATATTTTAATAATTTTCTTGATTTTCTTACTTTCTCTTCTTTTTTTTTGGGTTTTATGGGTTGGGGCCTGTGACTCTCACTGGCATTGAGTGAGGGCATCACTTTCCTCGCCAGGTGTGGGAAGAGTCATGATACCCTCACTATGTTCAATGATGGTCACTAAGCCCTTACTTAGAGCTTGCAAGGGTTGTGATGCCCTCCCCCAATGCTGGTGCGAGAGTTGCCGGCCCTCACCTATGGCTAGTGATCCTCGCTTACCCTCAATATATAGATAACTAAAAAAAAAGTAAATAAAAGGAAACAACAAAGAAAAGGAAATATGAAAGCTATTAAATATTATTTAAAAATGTTCAAATCAGCATGGGCCATCACTAATCGCTCCACATAGGACGGCCAAAATAATGTCAATGATTTTTTGTTAAAATTGATTAGATAGACTCAATTAATAAAATGTGAAAAAATTCAGGACTTGGTGTATAAAATTAAAAAGATTTAAGACTAAACTAGTAAAAGTGCCATAGGTTTATGATTTTTTTCATGCTTTTTCCCGCCACAAGTGCTTGTGGGATGTGCTCATCTACATCTGCAATTACTATATTTTGTAGGGAGAGAATTGGTAGTGTGATGCTACTAAGGACACTCATACTTGTGCTCTCCAAAAATAATAATATGAGGAACAGGTAGCAAATCCTCGCTTGGATTCTGAGCATAAACATGTGTGATTAGGGCTAATTAACACGGCCATGAAAGTGCATCATAAGCCTGATTTTGCGACTCAATAGATTGGATCCCTCTTGAATTGGTTGTGTGTTGAGCCTAGGGCTGGGCACAATGGACCGCCCGACTTGATAACCGCCCAGACCTGACCCAACTAACCAAGTTGGTCTGGTTCTTCAGAGTTTTAGTTCAATCCACGGTTCCTAAAATGGAATCGATTCCCGGGCGGTTCAATTCCCAGTTCCCAAGAAGACGAGATCGAAACAAATCACATGGACAGAAATTAGAACCAACTTAGTTTCCCTTTCTCTGAGTTCTCTCTATCTTGATATCTATCTCTTTTCCACCCTCGGGCCTCACTCCTTAGTTAGTCGAGAGTCGAGACTCCACTGCTCTAAGTAAATCTAGGCCGGTACGCCATTCGTCTCTAAGTAAATCTAGGCTGGTACGCCATTCGTCTCTCTCTCTCTCTCTCTCTCTCTCTCTCCTCTCTCTCTCTCTCTCTCTCTCTCTCTCTCTCTCTCTCTCTCTCTCCAGTCTCATTGGACCGCCCAGGAACCGGATTGTCGGTCAGTTCGATCCTAGGATTAGTCGATTCAGTTCGCTATTCTAAAGATCAGGGACCGGTTCTTGGTTCCCAAGGGGAACCGGATCGTCTAAGGAACTGATCACCCCTAATTGAGCCTCTCTGTTTCACTTTGGCAACTCCTTTATCCTCAGTTGGTATTTTCATTAATAAGTTCTCATTGCCCTATGTCCTTGGTTCAGGTGATATGTTTGCATGTTACTTGTCAAGAAATGAAAAAATGCCGACTATAAAAGTGGCAACATTCTGTCGACAATGGGCATGTTTTTTTTATCATGAGTCATTATGACACCCTTTTGAAAAATACAAAAGTTGTCTAGCATTTGACTTGGGGAGGTTAGAACTAGCCCAATCCAATCCACTCCTCTTCTTAGTGCTTGAACTGAATGTCATTCTTAATTGCAATTATTTGGTTGTAGTGGATCCTTTTGAAGAGTGGATTACTCGACAAAAAGGGTTGATCGAATTGATAGTGGGATAGCGATTCCACTTGAAGAAACATGAGATCAACTTGCTTTGGCCCAAACAGAAGAAGAAAGACAAAGACCAAATAAAGGATGAGCGCTGAAGTTCAAGCCAAATTAGAAAAAGGACAGGTGCAATACGAGGAAAATAGAGCTTTGTGAAAGTACGATGAAATGATATTAATAAATTTTATTTTTCACAGATATTGCAATTAATTAGCAGATTCACTATTTATCGAACTAAATTAATTATGCTTTATAGTTGCCGTTTTGAATGAAGAAATGGATTTTCACACTTTTTGGTTTTTCAACATGATTTTCAATTTCTCAGGCATTGGAAACACGCTAATTAGCTAGTTTGAATAGTTTGAGCACTACACATAATCAATTCGCTGATTTGACAAATAAGTCACACAATTTTACTTATCATCTCGTCTGTTGATCTGTTAAATTAGCGATAATTCAACAATTTATTGTTCAAATTCAGGGTGTCTTGGTACCAAGTATATAACATACACTTTAATGGCATCATGAATTATATTTAGTATTGATAAATATCGAAGATAACAACAATTCCTACATAGCCCACGATATGCAATACCTTTACTAATTTTCCTTGGTATTTTATTTTGCCTTGAGTTGTTATGGCTAGCAATACAACCAGTGCATGAATAGGATATTTAAAACTTAAACAGTCTTTTGTGAAAGATAGCAAGATATACTTTGGCAATTGAAGAAACAATAAATCACCAAATTTAATTCTAAATATTATATATTAATTTACTTTTCAAGTTTATCAATTAGTCTTGAACCTAGTGGTGAACACAATGGACTGTTCAACCCGAGAATCACCCAAACTAGACTGGACCAGCCAGCTTGGTCAATCCGGTTCGGTCCAGTTCTTTGAAGTTTTGGTTTGTTCCATGGTTCCTAAAAATGGAACCGGTTCTAAGGCAGTCCGGTTCTCGGTTCCTAGTAGGGCAGGATCGGACCAGACCACTGGGACTGACCCTTTCTCAGAGTTGTTTAGTTGTTTAGGGCCGAGAGAGAGAAAAGAACATTGACATGTCCCATTCCATTTGAGTCCAATCTTGAAGGGCCTAGTGAATATTTCTCTTCAACGTCTCCCACTCAATGCCTCAAGCTCTCTGCTCTCATTCTCGTTTATGCAAAGCGAATAACTCAAAGAGTCAAAGTCGAGCTCTCGTAAGTTTCTCTTTCTCAACATAGTCAGAGAGTTGAGAGACGATAGAATGCTTTTGAACCTTTGCGTGTGATTTCTATTCCCTAAGTTAGGAGGATATCGCATTATGTGTGCAATGTCGGGACGCAATGCTTATTTTTCTTTGAATTTTTCCTGATCTCATTGGACCATCTAGGGACCGGTTGGCTCGGTCCTGTCTGGCCCTAGGATTAGTCGATCTGGTCCCTGGTCCTAAAAACTAGGGACTGGTTCCATTAGTTTGGTTCCCGTTTCTAGAGTGGAACTAAACCGCCTTAAATCATGCACACCCCTATTTGAACCTTTGTGTGAAAATCCAATTTAGTCATTTCAACGATTTATTGCCGGTAGTCATGCACATGGTGACAATAGGCAATGATAGGACATCACGTCGACAATTTCTAGTGGCAATATAATAATATGACTATATTGAAACTTCGTGCAAAAATTTAAGGCTACATTCAAAAAAAAAATTAAGACTAAATTGGCATATGTACAATAAATTTAAGACTGATTGGGTAATTTTCCATCGTAGAAACAGATTGAAAGTATCAAGTGTGTAGATGCTTATATCAAACAATTATAGGCAATAACTAACCCATATTAAATAGCACGAAATAATTTACAGAAGTTCGACTTTATCCGCAAGTGTCCACTCTCCATATTAATAGCCTTGCTAGTGGCTCGAGTCCAATAATAATCTTCAAGAGATATTATCAATAAAAACTGATTTTATTTCATTATAGATTACACTATCAGAACACAAGTGCTATTACCACACTTGTATAAATATCTCATCACTGATTACAAAGCAACAAGGACTCTGTGACAAGAGGATATCAGAAAGACAATAACACAGCTTGATTAAATTAAAAGAGGGTGATAATAACGGAGTAAGCTTTCTCAAATTCCCGCCAACCCCTTCTAGTTGATTTAGTCCTCTTTGTATAGACGTCCATCCTCCAATCCAAACGTTGGAGATGCTTCTGAAGAGTCAAGAGGTTTTAGGCCACCCACACGGTCTATTTCTACTAGCAAAAGCATGGTATTGTTACATCAACTGTCCGTTCTAACTTTTGATCAAAACCGTCGATATTGTTCTGAATCATATGTACTCTTCTTGCTAGTAATTCACAGCCTATCAACGACTACATTCTTTCGGTTCAATGGACATCCTCAAGACGAAAAGATGATCAACACCTTCTAGGAATTACTATGTGCACAATTTATTGCTCCTTATCGATTGATACTACCACGTGCTCAATTAACCTAACCTCAGATATATACAACAAGATTTGATTATAATTAACGTAAACAACAATCAACCTAACCTCAAATTTATACAACTAACATACTCCATGTGTACAGTCTCTTGACCCCGGAGACAAACGCCCCTAGCAATCTCAGGGGCCAATGATTTTTAGGGCCTAAGGGTCACCTGATCTCTCTCTCTCTCTCTCTCGGCCATAAGGGTCACCAAAACTACAAGGGACATCTAACAAGGGTCACCAAAATTACAAGGGTCAAATTCAAGTTCTTATGTGGGTCATACACAACTTTCTGATTGGAGAGGCTTTACATGTGGGATTTCGATTCATGCTCCACTCGAGATGCCATGCGTCATCACCGACGTCATCATTCTCCCCATCATTGTCGTCGTCATGTCTTGGACTGTAGTGTCAAAGAAAAATAAAAGTTTCGTCTTTCCTTTCTTCAAAAAAATATGGATCCATCCGGCCCGACATGCTAAATCTCATGCACAAGCCCACACCAAAGATAGATAGCCTCGTCGGCCCAACAAGATCAAATCTCGTCTTTTCTCTTAAATCCTGTCGGTTTGAAATAAGTTTAAAAACTCGAATGATTAATAGAGAGGATTTCGATCCCAATACATCTCAAAGCTCGACTTAACTATGTATTTTGCACCACTAATCAGTGAGGGTCATGATCATGAAGGCCTCAATTAATTATTTAATGAACCCTAGAAAGCGTCAAAGGGACACTTTGCCAAAATTAATTCTTTTACATCTCAATCGCACAATAGGAGCGGGCACCTCTTATGGGCAATTATTAGGTGAACAAGATAAAGTCGGCTTGTATCATGCATTAGACTTTAGTACTCAATACTCTTCTCAGCATCTTTTTTTCCAAGTATAAAAAAAGCAGGAGGCCAAGATATTCTGTAATTTGTTTCTGGCCACATGTGCTTTATACAAAATCATGTTTTGGACCCATTTTTTCTATTGTTTTTCCTTTCTAGGGAAAATGGGCTTTTGCCTAAATTCCAAATGAATCATGTTTCAGCTCTGATCAGCCAAAATAATGCAATGAAAGTTGACCCCAAAGGAAGGAGACAATGAGCACATGACACCATTGTAAGAACCCACGAAGCAAGCAGGGAGATTCCCCAAATTGATGTCACCTTCATTCATCAGTCATCACCCTCCTCAAACCAGACAAAAACAATCACCAGTGTCTTTTGTTTATGCTTAATCTCTCTCTCTCTCTCTCTCTCTCTCTCTCTCTCTCTCTGCGCTGGTCTGAACCATGCCAGTAACAGAAGCAGCCAGAGGAGCACCTTAACAATGGAGGCTCTTTACTCCCCCTTTTCATCCCCCGCCCTCAATAACGAATACCCATTTCCTCCAAACCCACCAAAACCACCGTCATGCTCGCGTCGAATCTCTCCTTCGCGCGCTCGATCTGCGATGGCCTCACCCCAACTCGAAACTCGCCGAAAGGCCGGTCCTTTTCCTTCCGAGCACGCGCCCACTGCAACCCCGTCGCGCCGCCGCGGCCGGCCCCGGTCGTGCTGGGCCTCGGCAGCCTGATGGAGACGTTCGCGGTGGATGTGCAGAGGGCGGAGAGCAGGGCGCTGGACGTGCCGCTGGTCGCGCCGTTCACGATCGCGTCGTCGAGGCTGGAGCGGGTGACCAACGTGGCGGTGAGGGTGGAGCTGAGGAACGGCTGCGCGGGATGGGGCGAGGCTCCGGTCCTGCCTTCCGTGACGGCGGAGGATCAGGAGACGGCGATGGAGAAGGCGAGGGAGGCCTGCGCGGCGTTGAAGAGGAGCCCCGCGATGAGGCTGGACCGGGCTTTGGCTGAGATTGCGGCGATTCTTCCTGGACATGAGTTCGCTTCTGTGAGTTCTTTCGATCGAGGTTTTAAGCTCAATTCGTTTTAGTTTGGTGATCTGCGTGATGCTCACTCTGTTAGAAAACGTAGACATAAATAGTGTGTGCAAGTCTCATATATGTGGGTCAAAAGAATACGTAAAGTTCATCCATAAATGAGTGAGACGGAGTGTGGCAGGAATCGAACTCGAGACATCTGCCCTTTCAACTCCATCCCTCCGCTCTCCCCTCCCCCCCCCCCCCCCCCCCCCCCCCCTCTTTTCTTCTCAGCGTTTGACTGTGCACTCAAGTTCACATTTTAATGTGATTTTCATTTACTTAATGTTGTTTGCGACCGGGTGCTTTTGCATTCACGACCCGTAGGTTTTCATCAATCCGAATTGATAATTACTTGGTTTCACGGATCTGACGGAGTCATGGAGGGGTCATACTAAAAATAGGTTAATTGACTTATGTGTCTCTTTCAAGAAAGAGAAAAAAAGCAACATCTATGGTTTTTGAATCTGATTATACTCTGTTTTGAATATCTAGGAATGTTTTGGGTGATTATCAATTGAGCTTTTTACAGTTTATTTAGCCTTAAAGTGGATCATAGGCATTATGTATGTTAATATAAGTTTGTTTCAAACCTGTAGTGACATGGTTCAGTGAAGTTGAAGCTCAAAGGCAGCTTGCTTTCGGAAGAATCTCGCACTGAGATAATTCAATGAAATAACATAGAATGAAATATTCTTGCCTTTGTGATCAATCGGGTCGGTTAAAATGTCAGAAGATATTTGTTGTTTTTCTGAAAATGTAATGGATTTGGTGGCTATGCAGTGTGTTCTTGTGAGACTAATCACTGCCACAAATTCCCGAAAATTTTCTTGACTATTATTACTATTATTATCATGACATCATATATCTTCAATTGAAGGTTCGAGCAGGAGTTGAGATGGCATTAATTGATGCAGCTGCCAACAGCATCGGAACACCATTGTGGAAATTATTCGGTGGATCTTCGAACACATTAACAACAGACATAACAGTTGAGTTTCTATCTTGATTATCAAGTGGAAAGATAGTTCCTAAAACTCATAATCTTGGCAATGCCCTTATGTCTTTGAATTGCATATAAAGAATGTCTTCAATTTGAGTTTCTTTGTGTGTTTGTATTTTTATTTTTATTTTTCTCTGGGTGAGAGTTTCAATCGGGTTTGCCGTCCATGTGTGCAGATTCCAATTGTGTCACCAGCTGAAGCTGCTGACTTGGCTCTTAAATATCGGAAACAGGGTTTCCAAACTTTGAAGCTCAAGGTGGGCAAGGATCTGAAAGCAGATATCGAAGTTCTTCAAGCAATACGGGCTGTGCACCCTACTTGTTCATTTATTCTGGATGCTAATGAAGGATACAAATCTTCAGAAGCTATTCTAGTTCTTGATAAACTCCACGGTAGAGAATGTTATGGACATGCAAAATCTATTTTTGTCATGCTTGCTTCAAAGTGTCTGCAGATTATGAACCTTATATTTCTTTCTCCTTCTTTCTCTCAACTGAAAATAAAAGAGTTTTTAAACCTTGTTTTTGCTTTATGTGAAAACCTAAATTTCCTGACATCTCATACACTTTTCTGTCTCACTCATTTACTGCCTTCTGGTTTTGTTAGCTCTTTTCTCCTTCATTCTTGACAGAGATGGGGGTTACTCCTATTCTCTTCGAGCAGCCAGTTCATAGAGATGATTGGGAAGGTCTTGGACATGTCAGTCAAATTGCTATACGGAAATATGGGATTTCTGTTGCAGCAGATGAGAGTTGCCGAAGTTTAGATGATGTCAAGACAATCGTCAAAGGAAATTTAGCAAATGTCATTAACATAAAGCTCGCAAAACTCGGAGTGGTTGGGGCCCTTGATATTATTGAGTTTGCAAGAGCACATGGGCTGGACCTAATGATTGGTGGTATGGTTGAGACTAGGCTAGCCATGGGCTTTGCTGGCCACCTTGCTGCTGGCTTTGGTTGTTTCAAGTTAGTATTGCCATTTCTGCTGTACTGTTGCTAATTAAATCTTGTTTGCCCGATATATAATTCCTTGATGCATTAAATGCTTTTTATCTTAGAAATGTTAGTTTCAGTTTGCATAATTTGCTAAGGCCATAGAGTAAACGACTGACATGTTTGACTATCTGTGCAGGTTCGTTGATCTTGATACTTCCTTACTGCTAGCAGAAGATCCAGTTTTTGGTGGTTACGAAGGTATTATTGAGTGAGCTATTGACTTTGGTTGTCTACTGTCCTACTTTTGAGTTGGAACAGTTTGATGAATACAAATAGCAAACTTCTGTTGCTCTGACACCATCTTCTTGTTTCTGTTTCTAGTGTCTGGCGCCAATTACAGATTCAGTAATGCCAGAGGCCATGGTGGCTTCCTTCATTGGGATAACATCGTGTGGTAAATCTTTTTGTTTGCCGTCATATAATGTAGTATCAAAATGTACACCTTCTTTTATCTACTTTTTCATTTGACTAAGAATTCTCTGATGTTTTACATGATGCCATTATCTTTTGAAACTCAGATTTGTAGAAAGTTGATTACTTCGGCAACTCCAGTGGTTGGATCAGTCATGGAGTGTATCTTTCCTTCTTTTCGTGGACTTTGGTTGCGTTCAGTCGTCTCATTCTATAAAGAAGTGGCCTGTGACGAAATGGAAGCACTTGGCTCATTTGCACAGGATTATTGGTGCACTGAATTTTTTGTTAATCTGACTAAACAATTGGCCAATAGATCAAGTGAGCCCACGTGTTGCTTGTCATTGTGTGCATAGTTCCGGACTGGTCTGCTTGTGAATGTCTAGCCCAAAACTAGAAGACCTACATTTAACTTTGATTACAACTCTCGCAGACAAAATTCTCTAGAGCTGTTGTGTCTCTGAATAGATCTTAATTGCTTTCTATGTCGATGTAACTTCTTGCTTATATGCCGAACTTTGGCTATCCATTCTATTCTTCAAAATGTGAGCTGGGTGCCTAAATGCTCTGCTTTGGATGATCTGTGTGCGCGCGCGCGCGCGTGTAGGTTAGAACTGGTGGCTTCAAGCACATGCTAGTTCACGCAAGAAAAGTAAAGGAAAGAAGTTTTGTCGGCAGTCTGATTGTGTGCCTGGGAAGCACAAACCTTGTATCTCAAGGAACATCAGTTACATTCAATTGGCCATTCTTCACTCTCGGTGAAAAGCGGCCGTGCTTTTCTAAGGCATGCTCACATAGTGATGGCAATCACTCAAAGCGTATTCATATCCTCGGGCTTCCATCATAAACAAAACCTGGTTATTCTCTTCTCAGAATAGATCGGTACCCCTTTAATTCACACGTTCAACTCTTTTACAAGATTGCATGTTATGCCGTGACTTGAATCTTATGCAAGTTCGTGTTTACTCGCCATGGATTCATATCGGTCCCGATCATCAAAGCGAATGAATCGTCTAGGTCTCTCACGGTGTTACTACTTCAGACTATGTAGAAGTATCAATTGGAAGATCACCAAGGTGCTGACTACACCAGCAAAACTGTGTGTGTGTGTGTGTGTGTGTGGAATCATGTGTTAACGTGAAGTAATCACGAGGACCCCATCATAATCATCATTACCATCATGGGGCACAATCCTTTGACCGGTCCAATGATGGCCCGAGCTCTCTGCCGAACCTGAAAATCAAGGCATGGAGATCAAAAAAAGGAGATGGAATCACGACGATCTTTGGTGCTTGCGCAGGTGTAATCCATTAAAGCGCCGTGAATAATTTCGCTTTAGCTTGGACCAAGTTGTTCCCCTAATGATGGGTTAACCTTTGTTTAATCCGACCCTGTTTTGCCTTATGCTAAGCTGTGAATCTCGTGTAGAACTGTTCCTCAGCATTCTAAGGAGTCGGATATATTTACATGTTCCGAGATTATTCGATCGGTGGTGGTGGCTCGCATGTGAAGTCTAAAGAGCCAGCTTTATGGTCCCTCGAGAAATGAGAGGATTATTCAATCTGTTCTAAACTTATTGCACAAATCTGTCGGTCTAGTTTCAAATTTCGTCGATTTTGCGAACTAAGTTCTGAAGTTTTTGCGCGAAATTTCCAATGTAAATATTCCAGTCAATATTTGCTGGAAAATAGTTGACGCCATGATACGGTAATTGTCGGTCGTCCTACATGACACATCGCCATGTCAATTGTTTCTCCCGAAAATTGATAGGAAGGGTTATACTAAAATTTCACACCAAAGTTTATAACTCAATTGGCAAAAGTGAAAAATTTAAGAACAAATTGACCTTCGTACGATAAATTCAGAATTGATTGGATTAATTTACCATCGAAAAAAATTTGACTGACTGAGCATAATTTAGACTTTCTTTATATTTTGATGTTTATTTGGTTCTTTTCTTATGTTTTTTTCCCTCTTTAAGACAGGCACCTCACATCGCAAGGTTAGAACCTTGTTGTGTAAATACAATTTATTTAACCACCGCTGCCGTCCTACATGACACACCACCATGTCAACAATTTTTTGCGGAAATTGATCAAAAGGGTTTCACTAGAATCTTAGGCAAAAGTTTGAGACTCGATTGTCAAAACTGAAAAATTCAAAACCCAATTGACATCCATACAATAGAGTTGGAATTGATCGCCTAATTTCCCTTTTGGGAAATTTGACTCATGGAACGTAAATTAGACCTTGTATAATTTTTTGGGGTGTTTGTTTGGCTCTTTTCTTATGTTTTTCTTTTCCCTCCCTAACATCACGCGCCTCATTCCGCATGGTTAGAACCTTGGTGCGTAAATGTAAAGTTGTATCAAACTCTCCAACATCGAAGGAAAAAGCAAAGCGATACATTAAAAGAATAAAAGGAAAGAAAGGAGCTCTTGCATGTAATCTAAGTGACATTTTTGCGATAATATGTTGACCAAATAGAAAGCGTGATCCTAAAAGTGGCTTTCGCCTTGTACAGCATGTAGGAAGCATGTCATCTCACAAATCACCGAAAATTGACCTAACCTTGCTTTATAGTAGACTATAATTGCTTATTGAAATGTTCTTAAATCGCCATTATCCGTTCACCTTTAAAACCATGCGGCTCATATGATCGACCGTGCAATATGTCCATCATCTCGACGCACACTAGCACTTGTTTAAGATCGAGATGAGTTTAATCAAGGACTTACTAGGACTTTGATCGAATCGCTAGCTATGAGCAAGTGCGTTCGAACCTATGCTTACGATGCTGAGATGACAGAATGAAGGAATGATTAGCAAATATGCATGTCTGTGGACCAACTAATGATGAGAACACGTTAGTATGATTGCTGTGAAATTACAACACTACATCAGCATCACCGAAAGCAAACAGTTGCTGGGAAAAGCTTCCTTCACATCTTTATCTGCATAGTAGCAATGATTCTGAGACTGTTCAAGGCCTTATTCAGCTCATCTTGGGGGAAGAAAAGGGCATCTCGAGCATGCTGATCCTCATTATGAGTAGGAATTATTAACCATCTGCATTTTGGTGGCCCAAATCGATTGATGACTGACCAGCAAAAGCCAGCGGCAGAACCCATTCCAGGGGGCGTAGTGAAAGAAAACCCTTCTTTATTTTTCACCTCGCCAATTTGCCTTCTATAAATTCACGCATCCACCAAGGCCAAACGCATCACGCAGACCCAAGCACACATACTAACCAACTCTAGTTCTTTCTCCTCACGTCCTCCTAGAGCAACCACAAACAGAGAAGCAATGAGGGCCCCGAGGGTCGCGCTCTGCGCTATTCTAGCGGTGCTGCTCCTGGCGGAAGCGCAGGTGAGCGTGGAGGCCGCTGTGGCGTGCAGGCCAATGGAGCTGAGCTCGTGCGTGAGTGCGATCACGTCCTCGACCCCTCCGACCACTCTGTGCTGCAGCAAGATCAAGGAGCAGAAGCCCTGCCTCTGCCAATACCTCAAAAACCCAAACCTCCAGAAGTTTGTCAATTCCCCAAATGCCAGGAAAGTGGCCAGCACTTGTGGCACTCCCTTTCCCAAGTGCTGAGACTTATCCAGTCATGCCTAGAGCTTTCATTATCAAGGCTTCCGTACTACTTCAGTAGCTAAGAATTTTACCTACGATCCGACGCACCATTTTCTCATAGTTTAAGTGGGTTTTAAGTCCTTTGTTGCCTGTGCTTGTGTTGCTATATATAATGTGAAGGGACTGGATGAGAGATGAAAATGGTAAGTGGGTCATGGCCACACTTACCACATGTACTCATTTCCAGGCTTATTCTCATGTACTATCTTGCTTGGGATGTCCTACTAGTACTAGGCATAGTGTGGCTCAAAGCACATTGTTTTCTGCTGTCATGCGTCTTCTCTGTTGTAAGCAAAATCGCAAGCAATGTTATTCGGTGTGTGACTAGTCCAATTTGGCGAGCAATATCTGTGAATGTTCATTCTCGTAATGCTACAAGCAGAAGATGTCATGCCTCATATTCTCATCGTTGAGCTCTAGCTTTGGCAATCGCCGACATTTATCAGTACCATCGCTACTTATAATCACTGTGATCAAAAACCTATTAGCAAACTAATCAGCAGCAATGATGTTCGGCTTGCCCAGAAGACTCAAATCTTCCTTATTATTTTAAGAGACTCGCCAATTTCTCATGAGAACAGGTACAAGTGTAGGATGAGACCTGTCATTCGCATGCCTCAAACAACCTCTTCAAGTTCTCATTTGAATCTACGAGAACTATCTCCTCAGGATGATGACTCCTGCGAGGGACATTCTTCCCGTTGGGAAGAGATATGCATGATGCAATCGACAAGGAGGATAACTGGGAGACGCTTACCTAGCCAATATTTAGATCCAATCGAACCCTGAGGATCTAAACCATCTATAAACTCAGCCATGTTTTTGCCCATGCAGATTCACTCTGGTAATTTAAGAAAAGAAACTCCTACTCCAAATCTTACGTTACGTAGGAGCACAATTTAAACGAGGTATAGCACACCTGCGGCAAACAGGGGACTCCACTACAACGATGTCCTTTTTCACTCCAATCGCGGGGCAGCTTTGTTTTAGGCAATTGAAGTCATGCAAACATAAAATCTACTCTCCAAGAGTCAATCCGTCACAAGCAACAACAAAAAGCAGTGAACTAACAAACATTGCACTACTGTACGGAAACAAGCCAGCAAATAACTAAAGGATATAAAAGTATCCTTATTTGCTTGCCTATCAATCAACCAAAAAGTATCATGGAACACAAAAATCATATTCTCCTAGCCCGTCTGGCAACCAAATGAAACTCCCCAAGTGAACTAAACCACATGGCTTTTCCTCTGTTATCGTGAGATTGTCATTATGCAGGTAACTAGCGAGTCTAGTAAGAGATGTCTGCCAGAAGGAGGAAAGGGGAGAATGACAGATTAGTCACTTTTAGCCCAATTTACACCCTTGTCACTCTTATGGGCTTCTCTCCATGCGGATCTTCCGGTCCCAATCAAGATCCTCACCTTCCATAGAAAGTTATCTGTTTTCATACTCGCACCGTTTTCTGATTCTCGCCTCCATTTTGGGAGTACCAGTTTTCTTTTCTTCTTTGTCATGAAAGCAACAGCTAACCCTTTCAACAAAAGTTCCTCCAAGAGAAAGATAGCTACTCCCCAAAAACCGAGTATGATTTTGTTCATCACATGCTTCAGTACGTGCATGCAGAGAAGAATTTTTTTTATTAAAATGATGAGACTGCCCATGTATCATCACCTGGCATACATGCCATGGGAAGCAAAGAACTGGAAGTCAGGGTGATTCAACCCTCGCAGTCTCAGCCAATTTTCTGCAGCCTGCGTGAGGGAATTCGCCATTAGACGCTCATTGACCCCGTTTGGTGTCCACATGGATCCTTTAAACTTGTAGGAAGCCATCCCGAAAACTGTTAAGCGTATCTTTGGGACACCATCTGTTGCATTGGGATAGACAACAACTGGAGTACGGGTACCTCCACTACCTGCAAATTGTTCAAACTTTGGTTCATATAATGCAAAGATATCTAAAAGTAACAGATAAAAGGTACAATTTATTTGCATCATCCAGAGATACAGCTCACTGAAACATTAGAGTATTAAGTAAATTCCCCCACTTTCAAAAGATTGATGGAAGATCTCATATGAGACCATGTGCATATCAGCATGGAAAAAGGAGAAAATATTAAAAATGTTGGAAGTGTTCATAAACAAATACAAACTCCAATAGTTACTGAAGGAGATAAGACCAATTACATTATACGTTTAGGTCATATGGGACGAGAAAAGTCAGGGACCCCCTACAGGAAGTAATACTTTTCTCCAGCAAGAATCTTTTTGGCTCAAAAGTTGCCTCGAATTTTGCTAAGAGTATAACAGTGCAAAAATTTACAGATGCTTAAAGTATCTATAGGCAATAGAATATGTACATCAGAATATGTTAGTAAGATTTGCACATTAGTCAAAAATAGGCAATATTGACTTTAGTAACATTGCAACCGTTTTGATATGCAATATATAGTACAGTCCAGACCATTTTAATACTATCTAATGGCTTCTAGACCGTCAAGGGGGCACCCAGGACTTCCCATGAGAGCACACAATGCTCTTCACAGTGAAGGATAGCAGCAAATTCGACATCTTCAGCAACCAAACCTAAAAGCACCTGAGATGTAATGCATGAAAGAATTGGATTTCCACAGTTCCCTCTCTCTTGTTTACTGAAGCATGACAATCCCCTCACTATGCCATCGGAGATTACCATCCATTAACATCAGAAGATTGCTCATGCAAGTTTTATCTTTTATCTTTAAGTAACTTGAAATTGCAAGGTAGTTCCCTGGCACTTCTTGCACTGCTACAATCTATGAGATGCAGGAGCCATAATGATGTCATTTCTGCACTTCTATCTCAGCATCACAATCTTCAACCCCATTCAATATATTAGCCCAAGTCACTTAGGATGTTACCTTTGATTTTAGTTTTTCTTGTTGATTTGAGGTACTAAATTATTGCGATACTACACTAACTAGTAACTATCTGAAAAAGGTATGCCATAGGAAGAGGACTCTTGATTTGGAGTGGAATAGAAGGGGAAAGAGCAGATCTTGATGACATATGCCGGTGGTTTTGAGACCAAGTTGGTAAAAGCCACTCTCCCTAGGTATTATAACTAGTCCTAGTCCTGCCATTCCTTTCTCCATCACATTTGAACAGGTATTTACATATGTGCGATTGCCCATTGATAAAAAGGTCATCATGTACAATTACCTTCAATAGGGGTCGAAAGCGAGTGATAAGTAAGAAAGCAAGCATCCAAATCTTTTAGCGTCGGACCAGTTGGTATCCGATATATCGGGTACCTATCATCATACCAGAAAATTAATAAAGACCTTGTGCATCATGACGCTGTCACGGGAAAAGTTTGAAATCTCACCATGCTACAGAGATCCAACTTGATGGCAGCAATTCATAGCTTCTGAACGTCTTCAGAGCTGGAAATCGATGTGCCAGATCCATCACCTAACAGAGAACAGGGACAAATAGATGAAGAGTCAGATTGGAGATCAGGCCAGGGCTTAACTTTGAAAATATTCAATAGAACTACTAACCTTGTCCGCCAATGGTTCACGACTATAAGGAGGATCTCGCTCCATATATTCAAACAGCAGGCAACCTCTAGAGTTGCCAGTGTCACTATCATCACTAGAAAAGCCTTCCATCCCTGAACTTTGCTCGTCGCTCATGGACAACCTACCGATTCTAGAAGAAACCACATTTGCTGGATGATCATAACACTGGAGGTTCCCTGAAAGCATGCCTTTCTCATTTTCATAATCACTGCTTCCATCACTACTACTTGAGTCCCTGTAGTAATCAGCATCACTGTCCTCACCAGCTGACCTACAATTTAGGAACTTTAACAATGTAAACATGCATGATACAAGATGAGGAGCAAAAAGGGTTAAAACTATGTAGCGGAGCAGTAATGAAGGTAACAGAACAAATGATGTGATACCGGAGCCAAATTTAAAACCATGGATTAAAAGCTCACTGTGTTAATTGATAATTCAAACAATGGATGGAAGCAATGCCAGCACTTGCCAGCCTGTACATACATTTGTATGCGGATCTGTACAAAGTGGTGCATACACATGCATGTATTTTTATCTAAACTTAGTAAATATTAGTTATGTAAGTTGATAACTAAGGTTACATATAACACTAAATCATTTGCCAACCTTATAAGCACTAGCGCCAGAACTTCATGAAGTTGAAACATCTGATAGTACAGGGGCAATAAAGAAATTCCTTTTTTGATGAAAAGTGCACCATATAATCCATAGCCACTATTAGATGCAAATAATTCTGCCTACTTTTACATCAGTTTATTTAGCATTAAAAGAGGAAAAGCAAATAAACATATAAATTCTTACATAAGTCAGTCCAAATCTAACTTCTATTGAGTAGCTTCTCACAAAAAACCATTCCAGAAACAGAAAAATCACATATTGTGCCACACAGTAATAAGCTAAAGAATGAAACAGAAATGGGGGAATCATAGAAATAGCCATAAGGTCACAGAATGGAAGATCTAAGCATTTGCAACCACTTAAAGATGTTACAAAATGGAGGGACTTGTCTACTTGGAATAATTGAATGTAACATTCAAAATCATTTGTTCATCCACAACCAGACATTGGACAAATAAGTTTCTATTCTGACATCCAGCTAAAGCTCCCACATAGTCAGATAAAGATACTTTAGGAGGCAGATGAGGGAAAATCATAACTTAACACTATCACATTGGCAGAGAGAGCAAGACAGCAACCTGCCTCCAATGAGATAGATGAACGAGACCCAAACACGTGGTGGAAATCACACAAGCGCAAATGAAAAAAATGAGCTGCCAACTCAACAGACAACACAGTAATAAAGGAAGAGAAACATTAACTTGATCTCAAACAACAGAAATATCACAGAGATGGTTGAGTTTGCTATAACACATTCAATCAAACTCGAAGCACATGAATACCTCAACTTAGCATTTGAATTTGTAGATGGACCATACAGTTGAATCCCCGATAAGTATGGCACGTAGTATTGAACAACAGAGTCTCTACCATCTAATAGCAAGGGCACTCCTGCGCCATACGCACTCCATTCCTTAAATGAATCCCAAAGATCACCCAAAGTGAAGTAACGCTGGTTCTCAACATCACAAGTACTCCACCCCCTCATTGTCATCTGCAGCGCGAGCATACAACAAGCACACCGATTAACTTTTTTTTAAATAGTCACAGAAATGAACTAAAAAAGTCATTTAATTGATTGGGCAAGATGGACTATAATCTCATCTCAGCTAGGCCAACTAGCTCAAGACAGCAATAAAGCTGCCCAAAACCATCATCCAATCGTTACATCAGATAGAAAGCAATTTTAAGATACGGAAATACTTTAATTTTTTCCTTAAAAATCTCTACGTTTTCTCAACAAGCTGAACAACGGTGAATAGACACGAATCTTCAAACCTTGGGGAAACCTCGAGCTTGGACTGAAGGAGTGGTTGACTGCAAGAATCTGTCGAGATTACTGCGAGAGCCCACCAAGCTCTTATCTACTGGATTCGCCGCGACCATAGAATCCCCATTCTCAGAAGCAAGAGGTTTTCTCTTCGAATCTGGGCTCTCACTCTCATCATTCTTACTTATCGCGGCCGATTGCTTCTGCATCTGATTCTGGTTCTTTCTCGCCTTCACAGGGACGTAAAACCGGTCCTCGCCACGAACTCTCCCGAATTGCAAGCCAGCTCCCAACATGTTTCCTCGCCCCAAAAAAGCTTTTACTCCAAGAAAATCAAAGCACAAGAAAATAAAAGGAAAATGAAGGCAACCTCCTCGCCTTTCTCGAGTCTTCAATCAAGAAAGGCTCGAAAACAGAACAAACCAACACGGCAATGGAAAAAAAAAAAACCCCCACGGATTCAGAAAACTATCTCTAGTGCAAAGTTTGGAAATTTCTGGACTCTATCTCAGTACACAAAAGCCCAGATTCCACCCATTACGAGTCGGGTGCGGTGCGTCCAATGGCGGTTTTCCAGTGCCCAGACAAGGCGAAAAGAAGGACACCCAGAACTCAATCTTTGCCAGAAACTCAACAGGGACCGGCGATCGTCAAGCTGATCAGATCCCCCAAGAACAGCAAACCCAAGAAACCGGAGACTGGAAACAGCTGAAGGGACAAGGGACTCGATTGGAAGCAAGACGGATCGACGCGAGCGAACAGAGCCGTGCGAGCGCGAGAGAGAGGAAGCAGAGGGAGACTGAGGCTTGAAGAGAGACAGAAGCGTGGAAGATTTTGGGAAGGTGGGGAGGAGTGAATTATAGGTGAAGAAGGAGGAGGAGGAGGCACAACAACACAAAAGGGCCCCCTCTCTGTCTTTTTTTTTTTTTTTGGGTTTCACTGTTCCGAATTTGATTTCATCTTTTTACCTTCTTTTTTTTTAATTTCTCTAGAAATTTTTGTTTAATTGGGTTCTTCTTATTTAAGGCTCAATTTTCAGGAAAGAAAAATTAGGATGGGAAAATTATTTTGAAGAAAAAAAAAGAAAGGGCAAGTATCACAACTAAAATCTCTAAATATATCTATTATGATAAAACTATCATAAATTTTTATTTTTTCGGTAATCGATTACTTCACCATGGACCTCCCTTATCCGGACGGCATCAAAGGATCGGGTCTCTATATCTCGGGAGAAATTAGCATAGGAACCCAACACCCTAACTCCTCACTTAAGACGTTAGCAATTGCGAGTTTCAAATATTTAACACCGGCGATGAAAAATAAACTCTTGATCAACATAACTACTCAATGTTAGGTTATCATAAACTTTTTTTACAAGCATTATCCAAAATCATAAATTTACACACTAACACATATATCATTCATATTTTGTCAAAAAAATTTGGATTTTAAAATGAGTCATGCTAATAAAAGTTTGGATTATTTAAAAATAAAGTTATATTTATATTGTAGTGGGTGTAATTTGGAGTTTTTGTAGTATTAATTTTTGAAAAGCTTTAACTATTAAGATAATCAATTCAATCATTTAATTTGGGAATGATGAGGTGATTAAAAGTGTGATGGGATAGGTGGATGGGTTAAATCAGAAAAAGTGGTGCAAAAAAATTGCTGCTTCGCGATTGGTGGGTTGGTTGTGGGTTCGGATCGAGGGATGTGTCAGCGGCACGTACGAGTCACGAGAGGCGTGGGGCCGACGCGCGACGCGAAAAACTTATGGTGCCCCATTTTTCCCCCAGCTTGTTTATTATTATTATTATTACTATTATTATTATTATTATTATTTTGTTTATTATTATTATCATTATTATTTAATTTTACTTTTATTGATTTTTGGAAGGAAGAGGAAAAGATCGCACGCACATAATGACGTCACCGGGATAAGAGAATAAAATATATCATGAAATAATAAAATGAAAAAAGTCAACGCTAACTTTGACCCGCAAGTTTTTCCGAATTTTTATTGAATTCTTTGTTTTCGGACGGCTAATTGAATTTGATCAATGAGTTTTCACCGTACGATCGTTCTTACTTGAGCATTTTCGTGAAATTAATTATTAGCTTTTTGTGTAACAAGTAAATAGTATTTAAAAATTTGAAATTTGTTGTAAAATTATTTAAGGAATATTGAGTTCTGAAATTATTTTGTAGCCCTTTATTTCCAATTTCAATTTGGTCAACTCTTTTTTCTAATACTTCTCCCTGCTATTCTTACTTATTCATCAATGCTGCATAACTCGCGGTGATATGTCTTCATGATGCGCTTCATATCTTTGAGTAGATCGAACTTATTAAATGGCAACCTAAATTGAACCAAACATATTGATGTTTTTGAATAATTCGATATTGATCGGACATCGAGCTAATTGGACAAGCCGAAGAATACATTAAAATTGTAAATGCGACCACATCTCTAGATTATTTCAAATGTATAAATACTAATTTAGGATCGATGATGTACCCGATATAAATCGATCTATCCTTATATGAACACATAGCTTTTTTGACTCATTTATGATGTGCCGAAACTCATTTAATAGAATATATATATATGCATGCCATTGATAGCTACCTCAAGACGCGTTTAGATCCGTATCAAAATGTGCAATTTCACATATTTTATGTACATGATTTTTAATTTTTTAAATGCGTCAAATATGTTTAGTCGTGATACATGACACGTTTAGTAAGCATATCATATTATGATTTCCAGACAGGGCAATACAAGAAATTATATCATCAGTTCAACACGATACGATCAGACACGAAAACACGGATTGCCAACTATGTCTTTTTTGTTTAGGAGTTCGGGAAAAGTCTTTCGCTTATTTCTTACTCATGCACTAATTCCGCGCTTCGTGCCAATTGACATTGTGATTGAGTATGAACCACTTAAGTCTCACGTTCGAATTGTGGAATTGGTGTTGTTAATATTCTATGTTTGCCTCGTTGCGTAGACACTCTGGACCTCAAAATAATGAACTCAAAACCACCTTGATTTGTTCATTACGTAAGAGGAGACCCATCTTGATCAGTTCAATACTCTTCACAAAGCAAGCAAATCATCCAAAATCATATGAAATTGCAAAGAAAAAATACGAGCAGCAGAAGTAGCGATGGATTTAGAAGAGATTGCACAAACACCAATTTCGTACGTTATGAGAATATCTATATTTGTAACACATCACATGCTTCAACAATTGATGAGCATCACCTTGTCGATACTTAATGCTTAAGGTATTTTCTCAAGGCCATGGAGGGCACACGTACTATAGATGCATGCATTAATTAGTGCAGTTAGTTAATAAATTCGCGTGTCGGGATGGGTATGTTTATTATTGTGATTAGAGGAAAAACGGGAAAATCGCACAATTGATCCTAAAATTTATTGTACCAATGTCAATACAATATTGAATTTTCCAATTTTGTTAACCGAATTTTGAACATTCGTGCGAAAAGTTCAATATTTCGATGAATTGGTGTTGGAAATTCGTCGATGTGACAATTCATTTATCGTTACACATTCACGTCAGCCGGCGCTCGCGACGCAGATTTTATAGGCTTTGGCTCATCTACCTATTGATGAGGTTAGATGTGGAAGGGGGACAAAACTCATGTCAATCGGGTCAAAATCAATTGATTTCTAGCGTGGACAAACGCAAAACCTCTCTTTGGGGGTTAAAGCTTCCGTGGAGTGACGGGTCGAGTCCTCATCAGCAACACGAGACTTTGAAAACAATTGATTCCTAAACCCATAAAGTTACTGCTTAATGATTCCTATAATCTTATCTGCCTGAGCAGTTTCCAATATGAAATTTCTAGGGTTAGGGAAGATAAGCCCCTCTTTTTTTAATTTAATTCTACTTCCTGATTTGGCCATATAGAGGCTGATTTTCTCGATCATTTACTGGTTTACAAAGATCTTTCAGGGGGTTATTTAATTAGGGTTTGCAGGACTTGGCCGGTGGTACGTGGCGGTCGGTTGGTCGGTCGGTCCACGGATGATGGGACTAAAGTTAAAAGACTATGTTTTTTTGCACAAAATCTTAGGCACATGTTCTTCAGCATTTATCCCAATTGAATCGGGAAATCCTCTTCTATAAATGCAGAGATTTTTGTTTCTATGTTCAGCTAATTTCTATAAGGCGAGTCTCATCTTCTTCTTGCATTTGTAGTAGATGCTCCGGGAGCATTATCGTCGATGCAATTGAACTATCGGACGCATAATAATAATAATCGTGCATTATGAACCTTATTCTCAGAATTTAACAATTACAAACTTCGTTTGTTTATCTAGGTTACGTTCATTTTGTGAAAAATGAATAATTTCAAAATTGATTTTTTTTTCTAAATTTCGCTTGTCCATATTGCTCATAAATATGTTTGCCATTCATAAAATATATTTAAACATAAATTATTGACAATATATGAAATTTTTTTAAGGGCTGATTATTTTAGGCAATACAAACTATAATTTTTTAAATATTTAAATATTTTTCAACTTATTCATTTTTCACAAAATAAACGAAACAAGTATCATTACTAAAAATTCTCAAAAAATATATATGTAAATGGAATAATTGTTGGTAGCGCAATGGAAGCTCGAGATCATTGCCTAAGTAGATTGTCGAGGGAAGAGTCTAACCCGATATCGATTGATATAAACAGTCGACCTATTTTTCATCAAAGGTTTAAAACAATAAATTATGGGGCCAATTACGATTACTAAATGCTCCACGCCACACGCATTCTTCGACATGAGACTTTTCAAGCACTAACTCTTCGCGTAGATCTCAACCATGAAAACTACATAACATTTGGAATCTTGTTCCATTCGCGTTGTCCTCTCATTGTTGCACTTTAATCAAAATCTCAATACTTTTGTAACCCTAGGAAAGAGTCTACATGGACATTGAACCCCGTGAGGACGTGTGTCCATTCGTCTTTTTTTTTTTTCCAACTCTTTTTAATTAAGGAAAAAGAAGTTCATTATATAAATCCAAGAAACACCAAACCCTATCCGACATCAACGGACAGTAATTAATCCACTAATTCATAATATCTTACATGACATTCGATCATTATACCGCGATATATTTAGCGAGTTTATCGACTTATCGAAATTGATGGAGGACGTGTCGGAATATCTTGTTAGGGACTAATGTGTAGGACCAGGACCCACCTCTAGCACATTAGTGAATTAGCTAGGGTTACTTCCTTGAGGCCGATGATGGAGGGTCAGTTTGACTTTTCCTTTTGGTCCAAATGGTCGGTTTGACTTGAATTATTTAGATCATGTAGGGAACCTAGCAGTGATAAATAGTCGTTGGCAAAAGTAAGATTAAATTTTTAATACCCTTAATATATTATTTATTTATTCATCAAAAGTCAGTGCAACTAAACTGACCGGAATCTACTGGGTAAATAGGTCAGTAGACCCACACTAATGAAAAATTGGAATTATGATAAACAGTAATGAAAAATTCGAATTATGATAATCATTCAATCCCCATTTTTTCTTTTATTCCTATATTGAAAGTAGGGGTGAGTAAGTTGGATCGCCCGAATCCGACCCAAATCAGCCTGGATCGGACCGGAAGTGTTGGTCCAGTACTTGATTCCCAAAAGTAGAACCTGTTTCTAAGAGGGCCGGACCAGACTGGATCGGACCGATAATTTTTTTTATATAAAAATAAAAAAGTAAAAACAACTCAATTTAAATTTCTAAATTTATAATCTTTATCTAAGTTTATCAAAATATTTATTTTAAAGTAAAGAAACTAAATTTTTTTTAGAATTTTCTCAATTTCTAATCGGTTCCATTAACATTTCTAAGGACTGGGTCTGGTCCGGTCCAAGACTAGGCGGTCTGGTTCCCGGTTTTAGGGAGGAATCGGATTGTCTTGGACCATGCATATCCTTAGTTGGAAGCAAGACTTTTGACCGTGATAATTGAAATTTTAAATTTTTTTATTGCAAAAGAAATTTGAAAATTCTTCCTTGGTGGGCAGAAAATCATCGGTGGCTTATCGAATTATCTATCCCGCCATGAAAAAAGAAAAAGAAAGTCAACAAATGACGTTGGAAGAGGACAAGGGCCGGTCTGAGCCATTCCACTTGGGGCTGCTAAACTAAAAGGAACTTAGGTTTGCTAATTTGATTATTCCAGGGTTAGGAATTTCCACTTGCAATGAGGAATGCAATTCTTAGGCCGGGACTGAATTCATTTCTCACATAAGAATTTAAACTATGTCGGGCTAGCCAACTTTAAATCGTAAACGCTCTCTCGATCGCCCGATCTCTTGAGTTTCTTGATCAAGTTAAAAGGGACATGACGTAGACCTAACTTAGCATAAAGCATCGAAGCACATCTCCTCCTTCATGTATTTCCAGTGGCTATCGAGACCACATAGATTGGCAAGCAAGTCTCACCATCAAATTTCCATCTTCACGACAATACGTCAGACATAACCTAAGCAAAGCCGACATGCCCACATTGAAGCATTGGTCTCTCTTCAATCTTATTATTCTCTTGTGCACCCAATTGGAGAGATACTTCCAAAAAAGCTTTAGAACTATTTATAAGGATGAAAGTCTTAAAATTTTTAATTTGATCAATATAGCTCTAAACTTTATAACGCTTTGTCAATATAGTCGTTTCAAGTAATTTTGGCATGAAAATGTTGATGTGGATGCTAGTCGTTCTACGTCACACGGCCAACCAATATGAATTTTTTTGATGAGTTTCTCCTCAATCAGTCAATATCAATAAAAAAACACTAAATAAAGCCCACTTTGGTTTCTAGGGTAAGAACCTCTAAAATCCTTCTTGAAAATGACTAGAATTTCATGGGCCAAACATGGATGGACGGCTAGTATTCGATGATCATGCTGCATGTCCCCCCATTACCACAACTGTGATTGGAACAACATTTGAGTGGTGGAGACACATGCATTAGGTGGTCCATTCATGGAGAAGAAAGAGAAGGGGCAGATGAGTGATGCAATGGACAAAGTTGATTTTGGTGATAGAAGATAGTGAGGAGCCCACAATTTCTTTGGCGCTCTCTCTCTCTCTCTCTCTCTTTCTCTACGATTCTTCAATTTGGTGGGACTTCTCATCCGAGTTTCGGAAACTAGAGGGAACATACATCAACCATCAACTTCAAATTAGCATCATCCACACAGCATATTCTCGACCATGTTCAAGAATAATTCCACCCCTCATATAGTTTTCAAGGGTGAAAACAAGTGCAACAGTGTAGCCATCAGCATCTGGTGGTGAGCCCCGTGATGGGCTTATAATTTTTGCAAATTTGTGAAGGGAGCTCAGGATTTGGGGCCCATTGAGCTTTCTTTCGAAATGATAATTGATCTTGGGGATTATACGTGCTAATCCGATGGTCTAAGGGTCGATGTCTTGGATAACCTGGTGCTTGTTGTATCTAATCTTGAGACGAACCGGTTTTGCTCTCTCGTGAATGATCCTTTTATGCTAATTAATTGCGGATCGTCCCATGAAAATTGGTTGAATTGGTCCAAATTGAGGAAAAATGAATTCGCCTGATGCCCGGTTGAACCGCCGGTTCGGTCTGATTATCAAAACAATGATTCGTTCTGTCGTTTTGAATTGAAGTCTCAACCCCCCTTAATTTGCTCATACTGGACACTCTAGGCCATCGATTGCCTCCTTTGTGGGCCGGAGTCGACAGGGCCCAATCACCTACCATTCTTGCTTCCTGAGGCCCATGTTTCGTCCCTCATGCAGGTGTTCCCTCAAAATATTTATAGCACAGTGCCATTATATAATAACGTGATTGACTTGATAATGTGTTTTCCAGCTCCACAGTAAATGATCCGAAAACATAATATCTTTACAAATAAAGCACGTCACTAAACCTAACTAATAAAATATGTAACCTAAAAGCTTGATAATTTCATGTATTTAAAAAATCATGAATAAGCTTTCGATTAATATTAGTATGTCTATTTATCGATAAATTCGTATCGTTTGTAGATATTCTTATTAAATCATTTATAATTTAAATAGTATTAATATCAACTTGGCACAACTCTTAATGAGGTTTTACTTTTACTATTATAGAGGTCGCAAGCTGAACTTATATTGAATAATTGTAATATTTATAACTACCGAAAAGATAAGAAATTTCATAAAAAGATAAATTTTTTTGATGATCTAGGTAATACATTGAAATGAAAATATATTATAAATTCTAGGTTATACATTGCGGATAATATTGAAGGATTGATTTGACTTTGTTATGGAAAATTGAGGGATTAGACTAAATAAAAGGAAAGTTTCGAACTAGATTACATATTTCTAAGTTATTAGCTTACACATTTTACTATGAACTAGAAATTAGATTTGAGCATTTCACTTGTCATGGCTTTTTTCCTTGTTCAATCAAACAAAAGGGCTACACTGAACCTAACGATGCGTAGCCGTGTTGGTTAAGAGTTTATCCCTCATTGTTGAAGTTAAGGGTTCGAAACCCACAGTTGCTAAAGTCTTAAGTGAGGAGCCATGGTATTGGGGTCATGTGCTAGTTAGTGTCGTCCGGGCATGGGGCTCGTGGTGGAGCCATATCATTTTTCTTATGTGTGCATATATGTATGCTTTTGGTACGATGAGAGTTATTCGGTATTGTTGTGATGCCAAAAGTTAAACTCAAGAAGCTCGGAAAAGTATTATACTTTAGTCACTATAGTACTTGATTGCATGTGAAATTTTTATTCGAATTTTTTTTAAAACCGTTAATTTCTTAATCTTATTGTAGCCATAGATAAAATAAGAGCCATTGGATCACACTTCAACGAGTTATGCACCAATTGAAGATTGAAAGTGTGAAAAAGGATATGGAAAAATTTTATCACTGCTAAGGCTGAGCATAATAGACCGACTAACCTAGGAACCACCCGGACCAAACCGGACAGGCCGGATTGGTCTGGTTCTTCGAGGTTTCTGTTTGGTCCATAGTTCCTAAAAATGAAACCGGTTCCCAGGCAGTTTAATTCCCAATTCTTGATAGGGCGAGATCGGACCAGACCACCCAGATCGATCACTTATGTAACGGCCCATTTTCTCTCTCCTCATTTTCCCTCTCTTTCCTCCTCTCTCTCCCCCTCCCTCTCCCTCTCTTTCTCTCTTTTCCCTCGTTTTCCACCGACTTGTCCTTGCCCCCCATTTTGTTGACTTTTCTCCTCTTTTCTCTCTCTCCCTCTCTCTCTCTCCCCACGTGAAGGGGCTCCACAACATAGTCCTCTCACGTTTAGTCTCTCTCTCTCTGGCCTGAAGGTGTCCCTTGCTCCTCCATTTTTCTCCGTCTTCTTCGTGTTGCTTGAGGGTTCCTTCTCCTAGTTTTGCTCCATTTTAATTTTTTTTTTCCAATCCCATTGAATTGCCCATGAACCAGATCGGACCGTTCGGTCCGATCCAATCCTAAGATTAGTCGGTCCGATCCACGGTTCTAAAAACAGGAAACCAATCTTATTGGTCTAGTTCCCGGTTCCGGGGCGGAACTGGATCGCCTTGGACTATGCACACCCTTAATCACTGTTATTTATTTATTTGATTCTATAGTCCTATAAAAATTTAATCATGAAATTTTACACTAAATTTAAGCCCCATGAAAGTTCTTGTCAAAAATTTAACAAAATTCTAACTTTTCTTTAAAAAAAATAAGTGCATTATGCTAGTCCAGACATATTTTCAAACTTCCCAATCAATTGCAAGCATCTATTTTGTAGCCAAACTTATATTGTCTTGAGTTCCAATTTAAAACTTTGCATGCATCGTTATTTAGGCAGTCCATTCTAAATTGCCTGACAATGATATTCTTCCTCATCAAGACAAGAACAAAGAAAATGCCGAACCACCACCTTCTTTGCGTCCTCTCTCCTTGTCTCTCGCTTCCTCTTCCTCCTCCTCCTCCTCCTTTTCCTTCCTTTTCTTCTTCTTTTGGCAGCTTCCATGGCGTCCACTCTACTTCGTGACCACATGTGACTCCATCTCATCCTCGTCCCCATGCAGCAACATCCCCATCGAATGTCCGTTCTGGACCGTCGGCGACCCTGCTGTACACCATGGCTACCTACGCCCCAATTGCTCGTCTGGCTCCGGTTATCGGACCTCCCCGAGAAGGACATTGACGACTTAGGACAAACTACAAAAGAAAAGAACAGTCCTATAATTCATGGGGTGGTTCTTTGGTTTGTTCCCTGGGAATTGGCTAGCGATCTTTTGAGCTTACGAATGAGCTAAAAAAACACGAAAATTTGTGAGGGTTACTTGTACAAACTGTGACGCGGGAATACTAGTCCAAGTCCTAAGTCAAAGTCTTGGTCTTCGCTGCACCAAAGTCTTTGTCTTCGTTCACCTAGGAAGGTCTCAGCAGTCTCTTGGCAAGACAGAGCTTCTCGTTAGCGAGTCAAGTCATTTCCAGAGCAACATTATTCCTACCCTCTGCATCCTCTTCCTTTATACTGTACCCTCCTTGTTTGCTCCAAACACCATCTCCCTTCGGATGGATTTTACCATGTCGTGTTCCTTTCTCTCCTTGCTCTTCATCATCTCCCTCCATATTCACTTCTTGGTGCCAGCTTCCGGCGTATTCCCGCCGTTCCAAGACTGCGCTCCTTTTGATTGCGGAGGTCAACAAATCAGTTATCCCTTCAGGCATATTGATCAACCAAGTCACTGTGGGTATCCAGGCTATGAGCTCGGCTGTGACAGAGATCGCCCGATCCTGTCCATGAAGTCCCTGGAATATCGGGTAATCCACATGGATATGAGCATGCAGATCCTAGAGGTGGTAAGGATGGATATATCGAAAGATATATGTCATCCAACCTTTATCGACACAACTTTTAATTTCAGTCTTTTCGACTACACTTCTAATAACCTCAATTCCACCTTACTATACGATTGCAACTTTCCACTCCCTCAACTTTATTGGTTTCCCTGTCCCCCGTCTGGAGGTGGCTACTTCGCTCCCCATGAGGACCTCTGTGAGGTATGCCATTCCAGGGTCCTCGTTCCGATTTTAAGTAGTGAAGCTCCAGGTTCCCCACCACCTTTGTCAGGGGGTGACGCTAGTGCTACTATTAGTGAGGTCCTGAACGAAGGCTTTGAGATCACTTGGATTGCCGACACGTCGCAGTGTGAAAGTTGCAATGAATCGGGGGGAAGATGCGGGTACGACTGGAAAAGGCAAGAATTCAATTGTTTATGCTCCGATGGAGCCTATTCATCAAAATGCAAAGGTACGCGAGTTCTGGGAAGCTTCCCTTCGGGTGTGAATGCTTGCTCTCTCCTGATATGTGGTGTTATTCAATTAGCTAAAGCTAGTTCGATTAGATGTATTCCCGGGCATCCCCTTCCCTTCGCTCGTTAATTGGTTAACGACCCCGCTCATGTCCCTAAAAAGCCTGACAATCTCATTTTGCTGGGCATGCCCTTACCACTATCTAACATAATGAAGTGCAGTCATCTTTTCCTCGCTATGATATTATCATGTTGTGTTGGGATTTTTGGATTACTAAAATGCTTGGAAAGGAAATAAATTCTGATGACGATTATACAAAAGACATGCTCAATGATCAATTATTACACCGATTGAAAAGTATATTACAAGGACGGCATACCTTGATTGTCATAGATTAAATGCCCCTTTGCAACCTTCGGAGAATCCTTATGAGACTCAATAGAGTGAGAGAAGAGATAGAGAAAAAAAAACGGCTCTACTCTTTTCGTTCTTTTGAAGAAGTTTTTCAATATTGCTCTTTAACAATTAATCCTAGAAGGGATATGGGCCGAGTTATGAGTTTAGTCCCATCTTATGGCCCATCTTGGGTTTTAGTCCATCTTGGGTGGCCCGGGGCATAGTCCATATTGAGCAGTGCATAATTTCCATC
This sequence comes from Melaleuca alternifolia, assembly GCA_019926035.1. NCBI lineage: Eukaryota > Viridiplantae > Streptophyta > Magnoliopsida > Myrtales > Myrtaceae > Melaleuca > Melaleuca alternifolia. The sequence continues at coordinate 450,904 of JAGKPW010003076.1, read as the reverse complement.
ATGATGCAATTCAGACTCCAAATCTTAAGATATTATAATCAGATATTATAATCCTGTTCTCAACGAAATTTCTTCACCTTAACTGTTGGATCATTGGTTCGGTATTGCAAACCCACAAGATCCAAAAAAACTAAGCGAAGATGCTCCAAGTTTACCGTAAGGTTTCACATCATGGACGAGAAACCAAATCGGAATTCGTTCAATAAGTCAATCAGCCTACGATTTAGGTTTGACCTCTTCTTTACTCTCAAAACACGAACTCTTGATCCTTCGAATGGACTAGACTTTCACAGTGAAAAACCTAACAAAAATTTCACTCTTCCAATTTCAGCTACATAGGAAGAAATTGCTTTGCCTGTTTCCTGGAGACATCTTCCTCGTCACTTCTATCCCCAGACACAGTTTCAAAGTTCGATAGCCATCTTTTAGATTTCCCTCCTTCACGGAATATCAAAGAGGAACTGATGTCGGTCAATGTCAACGGTCAGAATAGTTTTCCCATATCATACTGAGTAAGAATTAGCCACATCCATCGCTTTCACACTTTAGTCCCCGGAGAACTTGAATGAAAAAAAGAATTTCTCCATTCGCAGCATGCCTCTCTGAGCTCTAACCTTTATTCAACCTGATATTCTCCACCCATGAGAGCAGAGCTTACTCAAATGGGTGACGTAGCCACTCTCCTTCTCTCCTCCTCTCCTCCCCTTCACACTCCATCCTTGTCTGCGTCTTCATCGTCCTCTTTGTTTGACAAGTTCTTTAATGCGAGGGAGACGGCGATGTCCACTATCTGAATGTCACCGCTCTTTTAATTGCGGAACCATAAAAAATTTAACTAATCTTTTCTGGCGAGGTGGTTGACCCCAATTATGTGGACGTGGAGTATTCAAGGTCGAGTGCTTTGAGGACGAGTACCCTCTTCTTGAGTACCGAATGCAAAAGTATCGATTCCTCAAGATTGATCATCATCTTCATATGAAGAAGATCACGAGGACGGAATACTAGCATGATGGATTCCACTCTCCTTCATCAGACCCCTGTCGTTAAAGCCTCAGCATTTTCCAAGGATGTCATGGTTCATCAAAGAACATAAGCTACGAGTTCGAGTGCTTGTATGATGACTTCAGGAAGTTTGCTTTCTATATGGATGATGTCTTCTTGATTCCCGAGGCAGCGTTATTCTTATCCCTCTGCATCCTCTTCCTTTACATTGTACCCTCGTTTGCTCTACACCATCTCCCTTCGGATGGATCCTACCATGTTATATTCCTCTCTCCCCTTGCTCTTCCTCATCTCCCTCCATATTCACATCTTGGTGCCAGCTTCTGGTGAATTCCTTCCGTTCCGAGAGGGCGCTCCTTTCAATTGCAGAGATCAACAAATCAGCTATCCTTTCAGGCATGGTGAGCGATCAAGTTACTGTGGGTATATAGGCTATAAGCTCAGCTGTGACGAAGACAACCTGACCCCCCATCCATGAGTCCCTGGGATATCGGGTGGTCCACGTAAATAGGAATGCGCAGATCCTTGATGTAATGAGGACGGATTTATAAGGAAGATATATGTCTCCCAACATATATCAACACCACTTTAGACTTCAGTCTCTTCGACTACACTTCCAATGACCTCAATTCCACCTTATTCTACGATTGCAACTCATTTTCGACCCCTCAGCTTAATCGATTCCTGTGTCTTGAGATGGCTACTTTGCTCTGGATGTGGATCTTATAAAATCCATACACGAGCTATGCAACTTGAGTGTCCATGTCCCGATTTCAAGAAGTGAAGCTTTCGGGCTACCACCACCTTTGGAGGGCAACAATCATACTGCTACAATTATTCAGGCCCTGAAAAGTGGCTTTGAGTTCACCTGGATTGTCAACAAGTCTTGGTGCAAATATTTCACTACATCGGGGGGCAAGATGCGGGTATGGCTGGACAGGGCAAGAATTCAATAGTTTTCGCTCTGATGGAGCTTATAAAATGACCTGCAATGGACTGCCAGTAGCGGTAAGTCTCCTTTTGGTATGTCTGCTTACTCTCACCTCATATGTGGTGTTATTGAATTAGCTAAATTGTTCAACGAGAGGAATTGCTGGACATACCCTTCCCTTGGCTTGTCAGTTGGAAAACGACCCGCTCATGCTCCTAAAGCCTGACAATCTCATTTTGCTGGACATACCCTTCCCTCTAATGAACTGTAGTCATTCTCCCTATAACATCCATGATCATGTAACGATTAGACTCCAAGTCTTAAAACTTTAACATCCCATCCTCTGCAAATGCTCGAAAAGATTTGGCCGTTCGTGGAAGAGGAGTAAAGTGCTAATCTGACGCGAAAAACAAATTCAAGCCGTCAATGTGGCTCAGGGAGGCAACAGTAGAGGTGGAAAAAGCGGCGTGATTGGGAGTGAGCGAAGGGTCGACGAGCTTGCTAGATCCAAATCATGCATCAGAGGCACGAATCGTAATGTGAGCTAATCAACCGCCAACGGAAAATCGAAGGTGCCAATGATGCTTAGGGGGTGACGGCAAAGGCGGAGACAACGACATCGTCCTTGTCGGGGGCACAAAGGGGTCGTCAAAGGGAAGGAGGGTGCTATTTTGGTCAAAAGAGGGAGCAGGAGTGCACATTGAAGAGACACAATGAGAAAACAAAAACGGAGGAATCTGACAAGGTGGGGCCATACGTCACGGGTCCCGCGTTGAGTGAGCTGACTCACCGCTGACGTGAAGAATTAATCCCACCCAATATTGCGTCTGCTTAGGGGGATTTGTTCTTAATGATTAGGTGGATCATCAAAGTCAACGTTCCAAAAAACGCTGGTGGGTTCCCCGACCTATTTTTAATTTAGAGGTCCCTTTGACTAGGAAGTTGCTTGGTTCGTTCCTCGAAGGGTTTTTCCAGGGGCAAAGTTTCCGCGTGGGACACTGGCGCATCTACCTCGGGCGTTTGACCAATGCACGCACCTCGCTTTCGTATTCGCTTCAAAGTTGATGAACCAGCTCAAGGACAGCGATCGGAGTTCTAGGACCAATTCAAACCAACTCCCTCTGTTTCCGCCTCCTCGTTCCAGCCCTAGATGAATATCCAAGACTTCGTGTGTGGATCTTGGTGCTGCCGATTGGTCGTCATCGTCGTCTTCGCCAACTTAGTCTATCAGGCCATATCGGACGATGCGCGATATGAGGCCTGCGCGCCTCAGAACTGTGGATATGGCCCGAATATCAGCTACCCTTTCTGGATATCTGGCGAGCAGGAGTCATACTGTGGTTATCCGAATTTTGAGATCAACTGCAAAAGCAATTACCCTGTCCTGAATTTCTCAGAGGGCGAGTTCATCATCAAAGATATCTTCCATGCGAACCATTCTATCCTCCTGGTTAATGCCCTCGTGTACCTGGACTCCTGTGGTGCTCCGCCACATAATATCAGCCTCGAAAGGACGCCTTTCAATTTTTGTTCCACAAATGTCAATTTATTCTTCTACTATAATTGTTCCACGGATCCGGCTTTTCCTACATATCCGGTGAGCTGCGTTGGCAACTCCACCCAACATTCTTTTGCCTTTTTTCCCGAGGATGCATTGCAGGAAATGGATAACTATTCTGCTGTCGGTTCCTGTGATTCCCCAGTTAGTGTACCTGTTGATGTGAACGCAGATATTTATAGCTTGATGAGAATGAATTATACTGAGGTTATGAAGATGGGGTTCCTATTGAACTGGACTGCAATTAATTGCAGCAACTGCGAGGCAAGTGATGGACGGTGTGGACTCGAGAACAATAATTTCGTTTGCTATTGCCGAGATGGTCCTCATTCTCGAACCTGCAATGATGGTAAATGCATGAGGGGGCTTCAGTTTTTTTTTTTTCTTTCCTTGACTGAGTTCTCGTGTCCACCGTTTTGCTTGATCTGTCGAATCTACATGCTGCAGATAATGCCCTTGTACTTTCCAATTTCTTCATCTTAGCTTAGATTCCAGACTGTTTCACTGCTGAAAATGAAACTGGGTTCCAAGATAACTTATCGAAACCTCATACATTTTGACGTTCGTGAAGCTGGAGGAATTGAAATAAGGGAGTGGAAATGTCGACGTTTCTTTCTTTCTGCAATATTTTTGTGTTTATCAATTGAATGTTCATGCTTCAAGAAGCTTGAAAGTTCTTGCCTGATTATGAGATGCCCACTTCTTTAATCAGTGGAGATTCTTCTAATCAAGCCTGTAGATCTGCTTAGAAGCCAAAAGTTTTGAGACATGTCAAGAAACATACCGCCCATTCAATTAGCGGCGCAGAAATTTTTATATATCTCCCCGTCTAATACCACACTGTTGATCTTATTGCGGAGTGTTTGCTCCTTTATACCAGCTAGAAATTGTTTTTTTTTTTTTGGTTTTTTCCCTGTCTTCCTGTTCATCCCCTGTTAGCTCTAGAAATTAAGGTTTTCAGCTAATGTCTATGCTTCTTAGTCATTCAGCCACAAGATCCATTTGCATGTGTTTCCGATTTCTTCTGGTGACATGTTACTAATTGATCCGTGAAAAGTTCAAGAAGAGATTCGAGCAAATCAGTGAATCTGTAATCTTTTCGCTCGATCATGGTGTTTTTTTTTTCTTTAAACTAAATGAGCTGTTACCTCATGATGTGCCCCGATCCTTATATCTCTTGGACCCTTTGAAATGATCTGTTTGCAATTCGTTGACGCTGTTTTCACTTTTGATGACTACTGTCTCAGGAAGCAAGAAGATTGGTCTCAAAATTGGAATAGGTAATTATTTTAAGACTTTCTCTTCTACTTTTCTACACTCTCCTCTGCAATTTGTTCGGACTTTTTGAAAATATGCTTCTCTCATTGCTCGTTAAAATTTAACAATATGCTCTCTCTCCCACAAAAATCAGGTTTTGCTGGTAGTGCAGGAGGCGGAATATGTTTTAAGACCGTTAATTTCATAATCTTATTATAGCCATTTTCAGAAATGAGCCATTGAATCACACTCCAACGAGTTATGCACTTATTGAAGACTGAAAGTGTGAAAGAGGATATGAAATATGTCTATCACTGCTATTTATTTATTTGATTCTGTAGTTCTATAAAAATTTAATCATGAAAATTTACATTAAATTTAAGCCCCATGAATGTTGTTGTCGAAATTTTAATAAAATTTTATCTTTTTTTTTTTTAAATAAGTGCATTATGTTAGTCCAGACTTATTCTCAAAGTGCCCAATCAATTGCAAGCATGGAGGAACAATGAGTTCGAGAAGATTAACCAATTCTTCACATTTTGTCTGTCCTAACAGAGATTGCCCTTGACACCAGTCCGAAATGCTCATTGAAAGTTGTCTGTCTATGCCTCTTATATCACAATGTTGATCATATTGCAGAGTGTTCGCTACTTCTAAACCAGTATATTTTTTGGCTGTCTTCCTGTTTATTCCCTGATAGCTGTAGAATTCAGGACTTTAGCAAATGTCTGTAGTCGTTAGTCAATCAGGCACAGATCCATTTGCACGTATCTGAATTTCTCTGATAAGTTGTCACTAATTGATCTATGAAAACTTCAAGACAAAAATCAAGCCAAACTGGAGAATTTGTGATCTTTCCACTCAATTGTGGTGTTTTTTTCCTTCTCAAAACAAAATGATCTATTACCTCATGATGTGATCTTTATATCTCTCAGACACTTCGAAGTTACCAGTTTGCAATTCACTGATACGTTTTTCACTTTCGATCACTACTGTCTCAAGAAAACATAAGGTTGGGCTGAAAATTGGAATAGGCGATTGTTTCAAGACTTCCTCTTCCACTTCTCTACATTCTCTGCTGCATATTGTCATGACTTTTCAACAGTAAGCTTGCATTGTAGCTCAATGGGATTTACATTTCAAAAATATCCTAGAAGCCTTGAAGAAGTGAGGTTGCTATTCAACGATATTTTTCATTTTTCTTAGGATTTGCTGCATTAGGAGCTGGAATTGGGATCAGCCTTATTTTAATGCTTTCCTTCGGGAAGAAACCAGTGATCAGAATGATTATGGCTTTGATAAAGCTTAGAAGTGAACAGTTTGAAGGCGAAATGAAAATTGAGGGACTCGTTTCTTCCAGAAGATACACCTACAAAGACATCGAGAGGATGACTAACTCTTTCAAAGAAAAACTAGGGCAGGGAGGGTATGGCTGCGTGTATAAAGGCAAGCTTCCAGACGGTCAACTTGTGGCGGTGAAGCTTTTGAAGAAGCTGAAAGGCAATGCAGAAGAATTTTTCAATGAAGTTGCGAGCATAAGCAGGACTTCTCATGTCAATATTGTCAGCCTCCTGGGGTTCTGTTTTGAAGGAAGCAAAAGAGCTTTGGTTTATGAGTTCATGCCCAATGGATCACTCGAGAAGTTTATATTCGACAGGAGTAACACTTTGGAGGTAGCTCAACGATTGAGCTGGGGCACATTGTACCAGATTTCGCTTGGCATTGCTCACGGGCTAGAGTACTTACATAGAGGCTGCAACACAAGGATCTTGCACTTTGACATAAAACCTCACAACATTCTCCTCGACAAAAGCTATTGTCCCAAGATTTCCGACTTTGGTCTTGCCAAGATATGCCCAAGACAAGAGAGCATCGTGTCGATGCTAGGTGCCCGGGGCACTCCCGGATACATTGCTCCGGAGCTGATCATAAGGAATATTGGAGGGGTTTCTCACAAATCCGATGTCTATAGCTATGGTATGATGGTTCTAGAGATGGTTGGTGGGAGGAAAAACATTGAAGTCATTGTAGATCGTACCAGTGAAACATACTTTCCTCATTGGGTCCACCGGCACATGGAGCTTGGAGAAGAGCTTGGGCTGCACGGGATCACAAACGAAGAGGACAAAGGAATCGCAAAGAAGATGACTGTAATAAGCTTATGGTGCATTCAGATCGATCCGAGAGCACGACCATGTATGACCCAAGTTGTGGAGATGCTAAAAGGAAGCGTTGAGGCCTTGCAAATTCCTCCCAAACCAACCTTGTCATCTCCCTCAAGAGCGCTCTTGGCTTGTCCATGCGAAAGTTCATCTCTGCAAGAGAGTAATAACTCAAATCTGGGCCATTCAATATCAATTATATCAGATCGACATAGTTTGTAAAAGAGTATTTCTTGCTAAGAAAAAACAAGTGCTGACGTGACTGTTGAGTTGTCGACAAATTTGCGATCAAATGTCTAGGTTTAATTTCTATAGTACGATGCTCACAAAAAGGTAAAAAGTGCATTATTTCATACCATAAGTAGAGTTTGGTATTTATATTGATAAAACGTTAAGCAAATTTATGAATAATCTCCATATATCTGAGATCTCTCTCATGAACTCTTGAATCGAATAAGAAAAATCCAAAATGTTAAGTATAGTTGAGAGATACATCATTTCATTCAAGGATTTTATTAAAGATTATTCTAGAGGAATAGTTAAGCAACGAATGAACACTAACGCCTTGGTTTTCTTCGTACTAAGATTGAGGCCTTGCAAATTCCTCCCCACCATCCTTGTCATCACCCTCAAGATAGCTCGAGACTTGTGCATGTGCAACTTCATCTCTACAATAAAGCCATGTCTTGAGTTGAGGTTATCCAATATCAATTATATCGGACTGACATAGTTTGGGATAGAGTATTTAAAAGAAGAAAAGAAAAGCAACTGTCAAAGTATTAATGGCTATTGAGCTTGTCACAAATTTGCGATAATATGTCTAGTTCCTATAAGTCTGATACCAAAAAAGGAAAAATATGCTAAAAGTGCATGATTTCATATCATCAATAGAGTTTATCATTTATTTATATAGAATTGTATGACATGGTAAACAAATTTTATTGAACAACCCCCGTTCATGTGAACTTAGTTCACATGAATCCTTGAATTGGATAGGCTTAATTCATTTAACAAGTATAGTAGAGAGATTTGTCATTTTATTTAAAGATTTTATGATGGATTATTCTAAAGAGAACTAGTTAGACAAATGTTAATAGTTGTAAACTCACCGACTCTTTGATGATTTAGTGTGATCAGTGTGTTAGCAATTACTTGTTATTCATGCTTAATCAGGGATCTTAAGGTCAAGCCCGGTCGTCTCCTTTCTATTTTTATGTTAAATCGTACCCTTCATGATCGACCAGCCTAATTATATCCTTTCAATCCTGACGTCAAATCAAACCCTCTGCAGATGAAGCCAGGTCAAGCTGGTTGTCTCATTTCAGTTTCCATGTTAAATCAAATCGTGGTAGAAGACAAATTTAAGCCTGGTCGTCTCGTTTCGGTTCCGACATCAAATTGAACCCTTCGTGGTTAAATCCAGGTCAAGCCTGGTTGTCTCCTTTTAGTGGCGCAGGTCACGGGCATCGCCGTCGACTTAGTGGTCGCCACTACTTCCCAATGCTGTCGGCATGAAAGCCACTTCAGACAACAAAAGCGTAAAGAGTTGAAGAGAATTACATCGAGATGACTGGGTCTGATAGGCGTGAACAAGAAGCACTACATTAAACCATGGAAATAGAGACCTTTGCTAGTTACTGGGAAAAGTTTCGGAAAAGTTATAAATATATTACATTTATGTTAATTTAGTCCTAAATCTTTTGATTGTGTTAATTTAGTCCTAAATATTTTGACTTAGTGTCAATTTAGTCATTCTGGCTGATTTTAGCCGAATATTACTTATGTAGATGTTAGCCGGTTTATATGGTACGGTTAGTGTTGATATGGATAATTTTTAATAGTATCTTAATTTTTCTCAAAGTCCTTATTAATTTATATATATATATATATATTTTCATATCTTCTTCCTTTTGTTGATGACTAGCCACTGACCATGGCTAGGTGGCCTATCACAGACAAAAGGAAGATTAAAGGGAAAATCAAAATAATATCTAATTCTACTAAAAATAATCTACGTCGACGTTGGTGGTACCATGTAGGCCAATCGACATTTGTGTCAGCAATATCTAAGCATAATTAGTCGAAATGATTAAATTTTCATTAGATCAAAATATTTAGAATTAAATTGAAATAATAAAAATAATGATATATAACTATTCTTAATACTTTCTCCTACAACTATTGGAAGGACATTTTTCTAACAAAATGTCGGGATGCTACAAAATTTAGTGTCGGGATGAGACGTTAACATCCAAACCTTTTATTTGTTTAATAGGAGTAATTCTCAATGTTAAAGTCATAAACGTGAAGTTATGTGAATTTTAAATTGGGAGATATGATTGTTGAGTCATTAAGTCATATAATTTTGTGGAAATGATAGTTTAGGGCATGGTAGAGCCATAATGTCATGCCCTTGGCCCAAGCGCACGACAATCCCCAAAAATTCCTCACTGGTTGATAAGTCGTGATGTCCCAAGACTAGTTCCCAGCCCAAAATCACTATGGATAAATACACAGTAGAAGCAAACTAATTAATACCTTGACAAATTAAGGGTACAAAAAAAAAAACTTCTCATATCACAACTCAAACCAAGTTCAACATTTACACCCGTGAGAGTAACATAACTTGTATACATACCATCCAAAAGGTTGGGTTAGGTGGGGTCTAACTAGCTTCTCTATATAGGGTCAGGGGCTTGTTCCAAATGCAGAAGCTAGAAGAAAGGTACACTAAGGTTGCGTTTGGTCGTCTGGATTTCTAAACGGGATAGGATTTGATATGATAGGATAAGAAATTCATATTCCATCCACTGTTTGGTGAATTACTGATTTAAAGTCGGATATTCTCATATCCTATCCAATCTATTGTTTGGTGAATTACGGATTTAAAGTCGGATATCTTCATATCTTATCAAATCTGGCATTTGTGAACTACAAATTTGAATTCAAATATTTAAAAACAATAACATTATGCAAGTACAAATTTGCAGGTTTAATATTCACAAAATCATTCAAAACAATATATCTTTTTCAAATTAACAGATTCTTATCGAATTTTAGGATTACGTATTGTTCTTTTCCGTTCCTTTAAAATAATCTTTTGGCCACCCCCTTCAATATCAAACTTTTTTAGAATAACCTCAATTTTAATATATTTACTTTGAAACGTTAATTCTTTTTCTCTTTTACAAGTTTTTCATTTATTTTCTTTTTGTTACAGGTCTAATACCAAATCAAACAAGTGCCCAATTAAAAAAAAAGCATAAAGTCCAAAGTTCATACGTATTTTTTTTAGCTGCTACGAGAATGCAATTACAATTAATCATATTAACAAACGATCTTTGAACAATTCATGTTTATAAAGAAAATTACAGTTCGTTGCTTTCGTAAAATGTTGATGTGAATCGAAGAGCTATCAAGATGAAGGTTGCAATGTCAATACTTTGGATAATAGCTTATGCAATTGAGTGTATTACTTTTCAAGGGTTTTCTTATTTTTTTATGCTAAACTAAAAATGTTTGTTCAAAATAGAAAACCTAAAATCGGTTCAAGACTTATAGAATTAATACTATATGAGATAAACTGTGGTCAACCACTTAGACATTCTTTATTTTATTTATTTTATTATGTCAAATTTTTTAATTTTAATTTTTATATATTTAAAAAAAAATTTTTGATTTTTTTTTTATAATTTTTGATTTTAGTATTTTTTTATTTCGAAAAAATGGACTTCGGATCGTGTCAAGGAAACTTGGTCCAACTCTGAGGACCCAACAAAGGAGTTGGAGTTGTTTGTGGGTGAACAACAGAGAAAGAAAATAGTGAATGGTTTTATGTTTCGGATAGAAGAAATCCTATCAAACCTTATCCTACCCTCCCCCTCGGACTTTTTTTTTAATCCAGCTTATATCCCTTCTATATTCGATCTTATTCTATTCTAAACAACTACCAAATACGGGATAGGATAAAACATATCATATCTTGGTTTTTATTCGGTCGACCAAACGCAGCCTAAGGGTCTATGATGGTACCACTAGGAAGGTTATCCTTGCACATGTTGATGTTCTAACTTGCTCCCTCACCCAAGGACCTCCCTCAAAAGAGGAGTATTTAACCCAATACTGACGTGTCACCCAACATTAGAGGTCAAAGTCAAACTCTCAAAGGTTGCGTTTGGTCGTCCGGATTTCTAAATGGGATAGGACTGGATAGGATAGGATAAGAAATCCATGAATTTCTTCATATCTCATCCATTGTTTGGTGAACTACGGATTTAAAGTTGGATAACCTCATATCCTGTCCAACCTACTGTTTGGTGAACTACGGATTAAAAATCAAATATCTTTATATCTTATCAAATATGTTATTTGATGAATTTCGAACTTAAATTCATATATTTAAAAACAATAACATTAGGCAAGTACAAATTTGCAGATTTAATATTCGCAAAATCATCCAAAACAATATATATATTTTTTAAGTTAACATATTCTTATCGAATTTTATTATTACGCATTGTTTTTTTTTTCCGTTCCTTTGAAATAATCTTTTGGTTACCTCATTCAACACTAAATGTTTTTAGAATACATCAATTTCAATATATTTATTTTGAAACATGAATTCTTTTTCTCTTTTACGAGTTTTTCATTTGTTTCCATTTTGTTACAAGTCCAATACCAAATAAAACAAATGCTCAATTAGACCAAAATATAAAGTCCAAAGTTCATTCACTTTTTTTTTTCAGCTGCTACGAGAATGCAATGACAATTAATCTCGTTAACAAATGATTGTTGAACAATTCTCATTTACAAAGAAATTGACAGTTCGTCGCTTTCGTAAAATGTTGAAGTGAATTGGAGAGCTATCGAGAAAAAGGCTTCGACATCAATACTTTGGATAAAAGTTTATTCAATTGAGTTTAAAACTTTTCAAGGGTTTTCTCATTTTTTATACTAAACAAAAAATGTTCATTTAAAACGAAAAATTTAAAATTGGTTCAAGACTTATAGAATTAATACTATATGAAATAAATTGTGGTCAACCACCTAGAAATTATTTATTTTATTACTATTATTATTTTGGCCTTTTTTATTTTTATTTTTTTTAAAAAATGATTTTTTATTATTTTTTATTTAGTAATTTTTTAATTTGAAAAAATAGACTTCGGACCGGGTCGAGAAAACCTGGTTCGACTCTCTGACCTAGACCCAACAAAAGTGTTGGAGTCATCTTTGGGTGAACGACAGAGAAAGAAGCAAAAAAAGGTTTTATGTTTCGGATAAAATAAATCCTATCCCACCTATCCCACCCTCCCCCTCGGATTTTTTTATCCGGGTTATATCCCTTCTATATCCGACCCTATCATATCCTAGACAGCTACCAAACACGGGATGTTTTTATCCGGTCGACAAACGCAGCTAAAAGGTCTTTTCATGTCTTTGAAAAGTGCACCCGTAATCAAATACAAAGGTGCTAATCACCCACCCGCCATCTGCAGGCTTTTCCGGCTTAACGCAACCCTTGTACAGTACTTCCATGCTCAGGACTTGAAAAGTGGCTTAGAACAATAAATGAGATAAATCTCAATGAGTCTACGCCTTAAACCTTGATTAGGAAGACAATTGCCTTAGGATCCCTAATCAGTCGTCAAACTTCTTACAGTGCTTCACATAACTCACACGTTCCTACTGACTATACCGTACTAGACTATTGATCATGGTGCATGAGGTGAGTACCTATCCGGGTACAATACACTCTTTCTATACATGCGAGTACATAAGCCCTCATGCCAGACTAACGTACACTTCAATCATTGGCACTCAAGCCACAGTGTGACCACGTTAGGCTAACTACAATCTAGGCCCCTATTGCAAGGCATCTCATGCGTGCAATCTATAGGAGACCTCTACTTGCCAACCCATCAAGTTCTTTGGCCTTGAGTATCACCACTAGCCAACTCATCGCGTCGTTTGGCTCTTATGTGAGATCACTAGCCACCCTTCACGTTGCATGGCTACTAGCTCTTGCAACTAGCAAACCCATCATGTTGCTTGGCCCTAATCAACGTTACTAGCCAACCCATCATGTTGTTTGTCTAATAAGCGTGATTGACCTCATGGTACATGTACATGCACATAACTCGACTATCTTTACGAGCTACCGACTAATAGTCAATTGGTCCACGACTGAGACTTAGTCCCAGGCCACACGGCTTGTCACATCAACAACAAACATGTGCCAATCACAGTTTATACGTATGCGCCAGTCAAACATAAGACAATTCACAACCGAAAAATAGTTAATCAAGTCATAAAGTACAAAAGATACTGTCTAATTAGACATCCATATGTTGTTGACCGCTTGGCATGCCAATTAGGGATTCACACATTTTTCCTAATTCGAATTGTAAACCATCGTTCAATATTCTATCAGTGTGATCACCTTAATTGGCCACCCTTTGGCTGACAACCACCTAACCAGTCCAATTCGCCTTTTAGGTGCTCCTAATTTATCATTGACTACTAACCCGACTGTAATTACAATATAGGCATACAGGCAATACATCAATTTGTAATTTCTACTAAAGCGTCCTAATCAAGGATTAGGATATAAACTCACTTTCTGGTCCGTATGTCCAAGGTAAACGATGACGAAGAGTCACAACGAGCTTGTGACGTCACATAACTTGCGCAACGAGGGCACAAACGGCCCGAAATGGCTTGGCACAGCTCGGCACGGCTTGGCACGACTTGGCTAGGCGCGGCGCGACGACAACACTATTTTGGCAGAGCTCTGATGAGGTTCCAAGTGGCGATTTTTAGTGATAGCGAGGTGGCTGGTCAACTAGACTAAGTGGCGGAGGGGCTCGAAACAACGAAAACAACGGCTGGGACATATTGACAACGTGTGTCGACATAAGTGATTTTCACAAGATGGTTTTCAGCTTTCCCAAATGAGTGTTGCCATTTCTTTTTTCAGTTTGTAAACTCATAGTTTGAACCAGGAGTTATGAAAGGACATTTTTATTGCAAAAAGTCTAGATTGCACATTTACTATGATTTTTTATATTTGAAATGAAAATGTGTTTGTTAATTATAGTTTAAACTTATTACTAGTGAATGGTTTGCGAAACCTTGTCATGAAATAATCACGAAATTTTTTTACTTTGGACATTTCTTTTGAAAAGTTTCATGTTTGATGAATTAAATTGTGACATGAGATATATTTGGTTAGTGAAGATGAGTTTTTCGACTCCTAGAAAAACAAGACGCTGGATTTTTGAAATCTAAGTGGAGAAAAACAATAGTTCAGTTTTATGTTACTATTATCATAACCTATTGAGGGGTAACTATGCATATTATTATTATTTGACATCCTTTCAAACTGAACTATTAGCTAATATAGGTGGAGACCTAGTCATAAGGGAAACTTGATTGCTTTTGTTATGGGCATTAAACATTACCATATTTAGATATATAGTACTAGATGGATTGATAGAATAGAAAATCGAAATTTTATTTAATAAATATTAGCAATTGGAATGGACCATTAATGGTTCCCTTGTAATTATTGTTTGTCATGACCTGCTCAAACGATTCACCACTTGGAGATTTGTCAATGGATTATTAGGACTAAACCTAACTCGAGCCTTTCTAAGTCCATATCAATCCGTAACTTAGTGTTTATGTTCTTAACACATAAAAGATTTTAAATGAGGACTTGCCGCTAATCTTTTTATGGTGGACAAATTAGAATCCATGTTAAGTATATGGAGGAATACTTTACCTCTGCTAATCAAAGAGTTTGTGATTGGAGGCTTTGTTACATTATATTAATCTAATGTCATTCCGGTACCATTTTATTTTAAAAAAATATTTTGATGAACAATTTGGATTGATTTTGATTCTGACCACTCAAGATGTGAGGTGATCATGCTGTATGTAAATGTTATTTAACATTTAATAATGAAAAAGTTAAATAAATTGTGAAGATAGGGGAGATAAACTTACTTTGATAGTAATGTAAGCATTTGCAATGTTCTAAAACACATATTAGCAAACAATGATTATTTTGGATTTTTACTTTACTTAAGCTAAATGAATTATGCTAACAACGATGTGTGCATTATCTAAACTATCTTAATATGAAAGGAATTTGTTTAAATGGCCTAACTTTAATGACTTAAGACATGAACATGCAATTATATTAAATGTCATACAATTGCTAATTAAAGTGACATGCAATTTGTGCAATGTGAAAGTCTAAGTTATTTAATCTAACATGCAATTCTTAAGTAGCATGCAAGTTTATTCAAATTAACAAGCAAATTATTCTACGTGACATGTGATTATTGAATAAACAAATCTATTATGCAATACTAAATGTTTAGCTAAGCGTGATTAACATTATGCTATGCGAGTTTAAATTATTAAAGCTAACATGCAACTATAATTAAATTAAATAATAAATTACGTGGCCCACATTATTAATTAAATGACCTGCAACATAACATATAATAGAGGTTATTTAACCTATAATGCAACCTACACGACATGCATAAAATATTAGGCAAATCTAGACATTTATTTAAATGCTATGCAATTGATGACATAATGATATAAATGAAAATGCGACTAAACTATGTAACACATGCATAATGTATTTTCGGTATTTTTCATGGGAAATTCGGAATTAATAAAGAGCCTATTTTAAACATTCATTCTAGACTCAAATGAAAGTTTAATCAATCCTAAGATAATGTCCTTTTAGATATTTCTCATAAATTCAAATATTATTAAATATTCTATCTTAGGCATGCAATCTCAATCGATAAAGAAAGTTATCTATTTTAGAATGATAATTTTTATGATTTCTATTTGTGAAATTTGGAATAAAATTCTGCCACAATTCAAATATGCAGTTTCGCTAAATTTGGAACCTAATCTATCTTATCCTAGTGTCTTATCTAGAATTTATTTAAAAAATCTATATTATTCCTAACATGCAATCTATTTTAAGATAGTGACTAATCTTTGAGGAAAAATATGTTTTGAGATTCTTATCTTTTAGAAAATAAAATCAAACAAAGCAAACATGGCATCTTTATCCACAATCAATTCTAGAAAATTTCCATAATTAAAAATGCATCAATTATTATCCGTAAAATATCTCATGAAATTTTAAATTTGGATGATGAAAAATAAATGATTTGTTGAATAGGGTGGTGAAAGATGCAGAAGATTTCTACTGTGACATTACTAATCAGATATCGGGATTCTCAGATGGAGATTAGTGTGAAATCCTGAATTTCAACACCACTAAAGATAATATTTTGCAGAATAGATTCAAGCATAAATTGAATCAATGAAGATTTGAATGTAACTTGAGGTGAATGGGTGCAAATTCGTAGGTATGAGGGGCTGTTGTAGTTTGGCCTTCATCCTTGGCTTGTTTGAGAAGATTGGGAGGGAAAATTGTTATTGGACAAGAGTTGAAGACTTATGGGGCATGTAGTCAAGTGTTTTGGATAATTTGGGTTAGCTTTTCAAGGCCCATTGCTTCACCCTTCACAGTTGAGCGTTGGAGATATACCTCGATCTTCTTCAGCTTCTTTAAGATACTTTCACTCACATTCTTCAAGCTGAGATACAATGCTTTCAAACCAGCAACTCAAGAAGCGACTTACAAGGCTTTTTCAGCATCATGTGAGCCTCTTTTGAAGTTGAAGTAAACTCGAGTTTTAGTCGCCTTCGTGCAGTTGTTATCATGGACTTATTGGTTTGCTGACCAGGTGAGTCAACTTCAAAACCTTTATTAGGTTGTGATTACACTTAGATGGTTAGATGAGTGTTAATCAGTTTGAGGAGATGAGTGTTAGACTGGATTAGCACATGTGACATTGGTTTAGTTTAGAATGGAAAATTTCTTTGGAATATGTTTGCTACACTATTTTTGTTTGTTAATTTTGTGAGATGAGATGTGATGAGATTATGAAGTCGATTCCTTCATGAAAAATATTTTATACATCTTCAACTATGACATATATTTTATGGATTTATAAAGGAATTATGCTAACATCATTTTGAACAAAACAGAATCTTTGTTCTTGTTGGAACTTGTGACTTTTTGATATTTTATGGATTTGTATCAACTCTTGCAGTTCGAATTTCAAAAGAGTTCCTTCACAAATATTATTCGTTACATCTTTCAGTGTAACATAGTCGAATTTTAGACCAAATGGACAAGTTTTAGATTTTGAACCAAGCTGGTTTGGGAGAATGTGATTTCTGAAAATGGATGCTGTTTTTGTAAGAGTTTGAGTGATTTTCTTCTCCTAATCCAGAAGGATTTGGATGAAGTGTGTCTTCTTTATGTGTCCTTTATGACATATACATATTTGAGAATTTTACAAACTCGTTTGAATATGTTTTCGGATTCAGACGTGGAGACACACAAATGACTCGGTTTTGCTAGTTAGGGTGGTTTTACATTTAGCATGGTATGAGACTGGTGTAATAAGGCTGAATGATTGATCTCCTTAATGTTAGCTGGATGCTATGTGATTAAGCGCTGACTATTGATTGTGTTGTGCAAGCTGAATGTGCGGCAAGCAAGTACAGGACTAAGTGCCACGCGATAACGTATACCTTCGTGGGGGCACCCCTAGAACCTTGTACTATTGCTTTGTATGGGCAAGACCTAAGTGCCACACGATAACGTAAATCTTCGTGGGGGCCACATCTAGAAATCTTGTACCTTTGTATTCGGATCAAGGCCTAAGTGCCACATCATGATGTGATTTCTATGTGAGATATTGTTACAGCTATGGTTTTGTTTATTGAGTGTGGATTGAACTATTGATATGTTGTGCTTGATTGTGGGATGAAATTGTGTGACATGGTATGTGACGTGTCATAATGATTTGGCCTTATAATCGGGACCCATGTGAGTTTATGATGATTGATGTGAAGTGATCCAGTAGCTAAAGATGTGTGTTGTATGCTTATGTAGGTGAACTGTGGAGTTTGAACGTCTCCAGACATTACTGAGTCTCAAGTGTTATATCGTCTCAGATGTTATAGAGTCTCAATCAGACACCAGATTCTCTGACAATTTATATACCTCGGTTTGTTTGTTGTGAATATATTACCTTTGGGTGGATTTCTTGCTAATCGGGGCTTGGAGAGTTGACTCAATGAATTATTTTTCAAGTACCTAGATGGAGGTACAACACATGTGTTGTGGGGTTCTGTAGGCAATGGTTTTGAGCATGCATTTGTGGTGGACCCAGTGCTCATGGCTGTAGATACCGTAGTTATATAAATTCCTTTTGGTTTAGTCTCTTGTATTTGAACCCAGGATTGTTTTATGAGATGTGCTTTGTGTAATCTGACTGTCTTGCTTTTCTTATCCCAAGTTTGTTGTCGTCTAGGTATTGTCTATTACGCTTCCGCATGTGCATAGAAGATTGGGTCGGCGACGCCACCTAGGAACGTCGCATTTTGGTCGACCACCGTGGGATGTGCGCGCGCTCGAGGTTCGAGGCGTGACAATTAGTCTGGCGATATGATATATGTTAATCTAGAAGGCTACAATGGACAGTTTTTGCATATATTATTTTATGCAATCTTTCAGATTTCAATTTGAATACTACACTAATCAAATTAGGCAACAAATTAAATAATTTTTTACATTAAGTCTAGATACCGCATAACTCAAGTTGAGAGATAATATTAAATAAAATGAAATTATAATTAGACATTGATTTAAAATCTCATAGTTTGAGATTTTGCCAATCAAATTGTGCTTGAGAGATTATAATAGTTTTGGTATGATCATAACTATTATTCAACCTTTTCCACAAGGTTTGAAGGTCTCAAACTGATAAATATTGAGTTTGCAGGCTCTCATGCAAATAACGACGAATAGAAATCATTTCATTTGTTTTATCTTTTGCATTTGAGATTTCATCATTTGTAATTGTATTAGCGAGACCTTGCCTTTGGAAGTGTAAGACACGAAAACATATAACTATTTCTACTCACTTTCAAGATGCGAAATTTGGGCTTTTCAATAATAACCATAATTCAATACCAAATTAATTAGAAGGATCTTCAAATATCCACCGCCATTTCAAGAGCAAAAGGATACTTTTAGATTCAAAATTTGGCTTCGGGCTAAGAAAAATGAAGAATTGATAGAATAGATGATTAAAGAAAAAAAAAAGAGAACACTAACCTTGCAAAAGTTACTTACTCAGTTGGGAAATCTTCATGCTAATAATGTGTTATAAAATATTGCGTTGCAAGCATATAATAGAGATAATAGAGAGAGACGATATAGAGGAAACAGATGAACATTGAGATAGCAAAAATCCACTCTCAAAGAAAGTTTTATTTCATATTTTTTCCTTCTTTTTCAATGACCAAAATTGAGTCCCTATAGGGAAACAATGATAACCTTGTCATTGTTATCAATGTATTAAGTACATACATTGAATAGGAAGATGAATAAACGTTGAGTAGAGAGATGAACAGACCTGATAGATACTAATGTATCATAATTGGTCCATTTAATATAATGAATATTCACGTATTTCATAACAAAGCTGTACTTTTATCGTATCATGGATTTTGTTTTATTTGCAACTCTTTTGGGATTTGCATTGTTGGAAGCTATGTAAGTTTCTCTCCTTTTTACTAATAAAAATGAATGAAGTAATAAAATGCGAATAAAAGGGAAACTTTCTTGTACTATGAGATTCCTTAAAAGCACAAAATCTAATTACTTCGCAAAAGTATCAGACAATAGAGGGTGCGCACAATTGATAAGATTCAATTAAGTCGTAGAACGACTTCTGTTTTTGCCGCAATGCGAATGCCAGAAAGTCACGAATTACAATGAGATTCCTTAGACGGACTTCGAAGATCAAGATAAGGGGTGAGCATAAAAGAATTTCTATTGACTTGGATAAAAGTGGAGCATAAGAGTGGAGCAATAGTTCACTAGAATATTCAGTAATGGAAATCTTAGATGAAATGACATATTTCTCAACTACTCTCAATAATTGGATTAGGCCTATCAAATTCATAAGTTCATGTACATTGGGCTCACACAAAATGAGATTATTCGATAATATTTCTTCAAACTGGACTATCAAATGCCAAACTAATTCATATAGGATAAGGCCTATCAAATTTGTGACATCTTGAATTTTCAACCTTGTCTCGATAAAATGAAATGGGCTTTTTGCAGACGCGCCTATGGTACTTTTTCTCGGAGCTGATCACTCACGAGTTAACAACCTATTAGGTAAAACTATCAAGGGATATAACCGCGGTAAAATCCCTAAAAACTACCTAGTGAGTTAGATTGTACCATATGACCAAAAAAAAAAAGAGTTAGATTGTAACTAAATCGTGGTCGGTTGATTTTAACCATGAAATAGAACTCGGATTCGGAAATCTAACGTTCGAGCGTGTCACAATTTATTTTTAGGACCTCGTCTCATCTTTTCGGAGAATTCCATCGAGCCGGGAATTTTGCGGAGAAATTCAAATTGGACAAAAAGAATTTGTGGAAATTCGGATGGGTCTCTTTAATTAGATTTTTGGGTTATCAAATTGAATTATTTGGTGGATAATTGGTGGAGATTCGTAGGGGCTGATTAGGGGGTTTATTTGGCCTTCATTCTTGGCTTGTTTGAGAAGCTTTGGAGGGGAAAATTGCCATTGGTCATAGTATAAGACTTTTGGGGCTTACTCTCAAGTGCTTGGGATATTTTGGTGGATTTTAGAGGCTTCTTGCTTTCCTTCCAGCAGAAGCCACGCCTCTTTATCCTTCTTCTCCTTCTTCTTCCTCATTTTCTTCTCCTCCTTCTGCTGCTCACGCCCTCCCTACTTGCTGTGCAAGTTTCACCTCAACTGAGCCTCTTCCGAGCTTCTTTTGGTGTCGCCGTAGGCTCGGGTTTTGCTCGTCTTGGCGCCGCCGTCGCCGTGAACCGATTTATTCTCTAATCAGGCGAGTGAACTCTCTAATTCTTTCTTAGATTTTGATTACACTTAGTGGATTAGAATGGTGTTGATTAGCTTGATTATAATTGGTTTAGGTTGGATTGACACTAGTGAGGATGGTTTAGCTTAGTTTAGTGGATTTCTCTTGGATCTGTTCATTGGACCCTTGCTGTTTGCCAATTTTGTGGATCGACATTGGATAAGATTTTGAGGTCGATTCCTTCTTGAGAAATGTTTTATACATATTCAGCTATAACATATATTTTACTCAAGATTTTATGTGTTTAAAATAATATTATTCCAGCTTCGTTTTAAGCAAAACAGAACCCCTGTTTTTGCTGTAATTTGTGACCTGTTGGTGTTCAATGAATTTTTATCAACTCTTAGAGTCCGAATTGAAAAATAGTTCCTCCATGAAAGTTGTTTCTTACATCGTCTAGTATAACATATTATAATTTCAGCTCAAACGGACAAGTTTTGGATCTCGAAACAAGTTGGTTTTGAAAGACATGATTTCTGAGAACTGACGCAGTTTTTGTAGAAATTTGGGCGATTTACTTCTCTCTTTACAGAAGGATTTAGGTAAGGTGTCTTCATGAAAAATGTTTATTTAAGTGTCATTTATAACATATTAAAATTTGAGAAATTTCCGAAGTCGTTTGGTCTAGGTTTCATGGATTGAAGCTCGATTGGTTTCAGCCCTTCCCATGAAATCCCGAACCTTTGTTCCTCGCCGTCGATGGGCTATCTCTTCCTCCTCTGGCCATCTCAGTTGCTGTGGTTGGTGTCAAAAGACTCGTGTTGGAGTCAGCTTCAAGACCCAACCAATTTCGAGCTTCGATTTGATATGAGGAAGGAGAATCGAAGCCACCCCGACTCGCCCTCATCCCTCGACCCAGATAGACAACTTGGGTTTGTTCATGGGTGACTCGTGTAGTCAGAGCCGTTTCGTCACCCGCCTTCGTCATCCATGAGCTTGGCTCACCTCCCGGAGTCAAGAGGAGTCGCCGGAATCTTCGTTAGAGCTTCACCGGAGTCTCGCCGGACCGTTGCCGGAAAATCGTTGAAGCCGCCATTGGACTCCTCTAAGGTTGGGCCATCCAACCGTGCAACCGGATCGAAGATTGGAGGTTCGCATCAAGCCCGAGTGCGACCGAAACGTTGGAAACCGTGTCCCCGCCAAGTGTTGGAAACGCGAAATTTTGAAGTGAGTAGACCTCCTAAAACTTAATTAGGGATGTTTATTGTCTTAGTAGAATTATTAGGGCAAATTATATGAATTATGATGTGAGTGGATGAGATTGGTCTAATATGGCCGGGTGTCGGAAGCCAAGGAAGCATGATGCGATTGAGTGAGTACGAGACCAATTGGGTTCGAGATGGATCAAATGTAAGGCCATTGGACCCGATATATAAATTGGACGTCAAAGGAAGTTCAATTGGATACCGATGGGTTGACCATTAGTAGATGTTGTACTGTGGTGTGGAGATAAGATAGGAAGGCTAGTTAGGGTTTTAGGCCGGTCGTGTACAGCCTTGAATTATTGATTGCACAATTTATTTAATTATTGATCTATGGTGCAATTTATTTAATTATTAATTGATTGCATAATTTATTTAATTATTGATTGATTTGTACAATTTATTTAATTATGGTAGTAGGTCTTGGTTGGGCTTAGTGCTACGTGATGATTAGGGACCAGTAGATTCCTGGAGAGAGAGAGAGAGAGAGAGAGAGAGAGAGAGAGGGATTATGAGAGCGGATAAGTTTGATGGAAGAACGAGGGAAGACATGAGATGATTAGGCTTAGTGTCTAGTGGCTACTAAGGTCTAATAGACTCATGGATAGGATGAGCTCAAAAGAGAAATTATTTGGGTGAGCAAGTGCTATAAAGGGTGAGGAAGGATTAGATTCTAGGTGACTAAGAAGATGTGAGATGCGATTAGGGACCCTAGGGCGATTGACAAAACTAGTTAGGGGGTTGGTTCATTAAGATATTTATATCTCAACCTGTCGTGGCAACCATTTTTCAGGTACATGATTGGAGATTGATTTTGGAGGCGAGTTCTGTGGGAGTTGACAGTGCTAAGATTCGTGCTTCTGCTGGAGACTTGAAGGCCAGTGATCTGCCTGGGACGTCGCTATTCTATGGCCAAAGAGAAAAGGAAAATCGAGAACCGTCGCACGCTCGGAAAATCGAGGCGTGACAACATTTGCACGATATTATTCCTATCTAGATAAATGCCAAACTGGACATATAATATAAAAGGATGCAATTTCGCACCATATTTTAGAAATTCATTCAACCCAGACAATGATTACAAATTTGTGAAAATCTCAAATGGTCATTAATACGTAAACAGTTGCATTTTTATTGAAGTACTCTATTACATTCCGTGTTGGTGTCATAACATTGATATTGGATTACCCAAACTTGAGTCGTTACTCTCTCGGAGAGTCGAAGTTTCAGATGGAGAAGCCGCGGGGGATCTTGTGGGAGATGACAAGGTTGGTCAGGGAGGAATTTGCAAAGCCTCAACACTTCCTTTTAGCATCTCTACAACTTGTGTCATAGATGGTCGAGCTCTCGGATCGATCTGAATGCACCATAAGCCTACCACAATCATCTTTTCGCAGTCACTTCATCCTCCTCATTCATGATCCCCCGCAGCCCAAGCTCTTCTTGGAGCTCTAGGCGTCGGTGAACCCAATGAGGAAATATACTTCGCTAGTGCAATCTACTGTGACTTCGATGTTCTTCCTCCTGCCGACCATCTCCAGAATCATCATGCCGTAACTATAGACATCCGATTTGTGAGAAACTCCTCCAATGTTCCTTATGATCAGCTCCGGAGCAATGTATCCGGGGGTGCCTCGGGCTCCTAGCATTGACACGATGCTCTCTTCTCTTAGGCATGTTTTGGCAAGACCAAAGTCAGAAATCTTGGGACAGTAGTTTCTGTCAAGGAGAATGTTGTGAGGCTTTATGTCAAAGTACAAGATCATCGTGTTGCATCCTCTATGCAAGTACTCTAGCCCGTGAGCTATGCCAATGGAAATCTAATACAAGGTTTCCCAACTCAATTGTTGATCAGCCTCCAAAGTGTTACTTCTGTTAAATATGAACTTTTCGAGTGATCCATTGGGCATGAACTCATAAATCAAAGCTCTTTTGCTTCCTTCAAAACAGAATCCCAATAGCTTGACAACATTGACATGAGAAGTCCTGCTTATGCTTGCAACTTCATTGAAAAACTCTTTTGCATCTCCTTTCAGCTTTTTTAGAAGCTTCACTGCGACAAGTTGACCGTCGCCAAGCTTCCCTCTGTACACGGAACCATAGCCTCCCTGGCCTAACTTTTCTTTGAAAGAGTTGGTCATCCTCTTGATGTCTTTATAGGTGTATCTTCTTGAAGAGACGAGTCCCTTGATTTTCATTTCACCATCAAAGTATTCGCTCCTCTGCCTTACCAGAGCCATAATTCTTTTGATCAATGGTTTCTTCTTGAAGGAAATCAATAAGATAAGGGTGACCACAAATCCAGCTCATGCTGCACCCATTCCTAAAAAATAAAATAAAAAATGAAGCACATATTTGAACAGCAATCTAATTTAATCACCTTATCAAGGCTTCTAAGATAATATATAAAACATTGATTTCGTTGAGCGCTAATGGAAGCTTACTCTCATGTAGTCAGAACTAATTGCAGAGGAAAATATAGAGAAGTAGGAGAGAAAATCTTGAAATAATTACCTATTCCAACTTTGAGACCTATCCTTTTGATTCCTGAGACAGTAGTTATCAAAAGTGAAAAATATGTCAACAAATTGCAAACAGATGATTTCAAAGTGTCTAAAAGTTATGAAGATCAGGGCATATCATGAGGTTATAGCACATTCAGTTTCAAGGAAGAAAAAACACCACGATAGAGTAAAAAGATTTCAATTTTACCAGTTTGGCTTGATCCACCTTTTGAACTTTTTTCCATAGATCAATTAGTGACAAATTTCCAGAAAAATTGGAAACACATGCAAATGGATCTGTGGCTGATTGACAAATGAGGATAGACAGTCATTAGCAAAAATCCTGAATTCTAGAGCTATCAGGGGATGCACAGGAAGGCAGGAAAAAAAATTCTGGCTGGTATAGAAGTATTAAATATTCAGCAATATGATCAACAAAGTGACATCAGAGGCGTAGACAGATATAGACTTTTTCTGGCACTAATCGAATGGGCGGTATGTTCTAGACATGCCTCAACTCTTTTGGCTTCTAAACCGACTTAATAGGCTTGATTAGAAGGCGTTCCACAGATAAAACATGTGCGCACCTCATGTTCAGGCATGAATTTTCAAGCGTCTTGAATCGTGAACACCCAATTGATAACTGGCAAACTACTGCAGAAAGATATCAAAGTATAAGAGGTTCCGATAAGATATCTTGGGACCCAAGTGATCAGGGAGTTTTCTTTGAGCAGTAAGGCGAGTCCACATTTTAAGCTAAGGCAAAGAAAGTGGAAAAGCTCAGGGACAATATCATCTTGAACAAAAAGTTCATTGATTGAGTAAAGATTAAATTAAGTGCGCAGTTCACCTCTATCAATAATATATTTCAACTCCACGAGATCAGATTTTAGCACTTGTGGAGGCGCAGTTGCTCTTTTCATTTTGAAGTTCGGAATAAAAGCCCAAGAAGAAACCAGTAGTTTTAGCCCCACATTTGCAAAATTTTGTAGTCAAGTCGGAGCATCTTCACTCAATGTACTTAAACCATTTGATTTTGCAGGTCACAGTTATCGACTCAATGTGCTTGCAAGGTCCGCAGTCAGAGCAACGTAGCCATGTTTGACACAAATGATAGAATGTATAAAGGTCGAGGTATGGATGATGACTTGCAATGGTAGAACAAGGTGGAATTGAGGTCACTGGAAGTGCAGTTGACGAGATTCGAAGTCTAAAGTGAGGTGTTGGAAGACCTATATCTTGCACAAAATCTATGCTTGCGACCTCAAGGATCTGCATGCTCTTATCGGTTTTTGACACCAGAATTTTTT
This sequence comes from Melaleuca alternifolia, assembly GCA_019926035.1. NCBI lineage: Eukaryota > Viridiplantae > Streptophyta > Magnoliopsida > Myrtales > Myrtaceae > Melaleuca > Melaleuca alternifolia. The sequence goes on along the minus strand of JAGKPW010003076.1, from coordinate 424,925 downwards.
GCCTCGAAAGGTTGTTTACGAACATTTCATAAAATTAAGGAATCAAATTCACCGATAGCTTAGCTGGTTAGGGCGAACTTGGACTTCGTGAGGTCTTGGGTTCGAATCCCCACGGAAGCGCCTGTGATTTAAGTGGAGGGCTATGGTGGTAGGTTGTTGTGCTAGTCTTCTCCGAGGAATAGTTGAGGTGCGCCCAACTAGCCCGGACACCTCGGTTATTAAAAAAAAAAAAAGTCACCGATACCATAGGAATTCTACCCTTAGCAGAAAAATTGGACTCAAATTTTGCATTTAGGAGACTCATTGAATATAGTTTTGGGATTGCATTTCAATTAACGTGTCTCCAAGTCAGAATTGTGTTTGCTTGCACTATACGACATCTAGCACCTTATACTAAATGTCATCCGCATCTTATTATCTGAGTAAATGTTTACTACGTCATTAGCATGGTGGGATTGGGCATTGCAAGATTAATCACATCGAGAGATCCTATGAAGTTTAGGAAAGCAGCAATTAGGGGACTCGAGAGATACAGCAGGGCATCATATGCATCGGAAACCTTCATTGCTGAACCTTGTCAGTATTTTTGGGACAATTGTCGAAAAGTTCTAAACTTTTTGCAATTTGCCGATTCAGTCATAAACCTTTCTTCTTTTTGCTAATTTAGTTCTAAACCTTTTGAAATCTTGCCAATTTGAATCTTGACAATTCAATACTAAACCTAAATATTCAAGGTCGAATTGGCAAGATTTCAAAATGGTTAGGACTCAATGGGTAAGACGTCAAAAAGTTTAGGATTGAATTGGCAAAAGAAAAAGAAGTTTATGATTGAATCGGCAAAGTTGCAAAAGATTTAGGACTTTTCAACAATTGTGCCAAGATTTTTTTTCTGTCTTTTAACGTGATCCTTCCACCTAATTTCTCCATAAATGAGTCCAGCCCCACAGATTGGCCTGACGAATTGATTGAGGGAGAGTTTCTGGGTGAAATAAAGGGCGGGAGTTGGGAGTGTGAGATTCGTGTGACTTCCAGTTAAGAAGATGGATAATTCATTCCTCAGGGTTGAAGGATTCTTTGCTGCAATTCAGAGGTTTTCCCAACGTCGATTGAGCCTCGACGCGACCCTCAACGTCCGTTACATGCCGCCTTCGTCCGACTACATATCAAGGTGAATTATTCCGTCTTTGTTTCCTTCTCCCAAGTCGATTTACTTCATCTTAAGCCCATTTACAATATCTATGTGTTGTCAAAGCGTATAAAGTATATGAATCACATGAAATTCCTTTGAGTTGTTGTGTTGATCGACCCTCAATTTCTATTTCATATTCTATCACACCATTATTATTTTAACATTGATGCAATTGCTTACATATTTCATTTGGTGGACCATTGTGTTTTATCCTCCAACCCTTGTCCACATCGAGTCGGTTTTCAACATTTTATTTACTGGCAAAATTAAATCTCGACAATTTCACTTTCCGATTGTTTTATTTTGTTTTCTGCTCTTTTTTTCTTGACATGTAGATTCAGTTTTCATTGATAATGTCAATAACAAAGCACAAGAAAAAAAGTCATTTAAGTACATTTAGCCGTTTCTCCCCTTCTAAGATACCTTTTTAATTCGAGGGACATAAGTGCACAATTGATCACCATGCAAATCATGCAAAACAATTGATTAATGAGTTGACCAACCAAGCACATGCAACTATGAAGTGACAAGCATTGGTAAGGCAATCGTGGCGATTGGCGAACAGAATGCAGAAACCAGTTCCCAAGGAAGACAGAAAATGAACGGACACAAACCTCGTTCCTACCTTTGCAAATCGAGCCGTCCGTGTGAATTGACCCGTCGTGGCAGAAGCACATCACGTTCTCCGTCTGGTTGAACGCGCACCGCCCGCCGGAGTGCTCGCACGGGCCGCACGCCTTAGCCGCCTCCCAGTCAAGCACGAACCCCTCGCTCATCGCCCCGGCGAACTCCTCCGCCACGTTCGCCGCCGTCAGCTGCTGCCGCTTCACCGCCGCCGCCACCGTCTCCTGGCAGTCCAACTCATCGGCGAACGCCGCCACCTCCTCCGAGCTGTTGTTCACAAACACGTACGACCAATTATCGCTGGATCGCAAGCACTCGATGGCCACGGCGGGGATGGACGCCGCCGGAGGAGCTGTGCAGTTGAAGACAGTGGTGAGGTTGACGTTGGCGGAGTTGTAATCGAGCGGTAGCGAGCTGACGGTGAGGTTGTGGCGGGCCCTGGGGCATCTCTGGTTGGCGACGTCGATGTCTACGAGCGTCAGGGTTTTGTAGTCGTAGTTGATATCGGTGACTAAGTAGGTGTCGTTCGGTATAAAGAGGGTCGGGCGACCGGAGCCATACGGGCAACTGAGGCCGAGGCCTGGGTAGCCGCAGTACACGGGGGCGTTGGTGTCGTTCCAGAATGGATATTGGATGCGGACATTCCCGCATAGGACCGAGGATGAGACGGGGTCGCAAATGGTCGACAAAGCGGAGTGGACGCCATGGAAGCTCCCGAAGAAGAAAAAGAAGAAGAGGAGGAGGGAGAGAGAAGGAGAGAAAATGCAGAGAAGGTGGCGGCTGGGCATTTTCTTTCTTCTTCGTCTTGGTGAGGAAGATCATCGTCCGGCAATTTTGACTGGACCGCCTGTATAACGATGCCTTCAAAGTCTCTCTCTCTCTCTCTCTCTCTCTCTCTCTCTCTCTCTCTCTCTAAGAATAATGACATCTAGATTTGGAGTCTCAATACTTCCATGCATTTCCTGTGGTAATAATTCTCTTCATGTATAATATTCGATGTGTTTGGTGTCACACCCTGATTTTTGGACGCGCAACGGTTCTCGATTTTCCTCTTCTCTTCGGCCAAAGTATAGCGACGTCCCAGGCAGGTCGCTGGCCTTCAAGTTTCTAACGAAAGCCCGAATATTTGCCCTGTCAACTCTCACAAACTCGCGTCTAAAACTTCGATCTTCAATTATGTACCTGAAAAATGGTTACTACGACAGGTTGAGATATAAATATCTCAGTAAGTTAACTCCCTATCCAGCAATTAGGTTTACCTCGGCCCTAGGATCCCTAATTTGTTACTAACCACTTGCTAAACTCACACCAATCCCAAGAATTCCTAGTCCGTCGCTCAATTCCAGTCTAATCCCAAGTCTCGTCGATCTAGACTAATCACGTAGTCTAAATAAACAATCGATCGCAGTAATAAAATAATAATGAACTTTAAATAAATAAATGCTGTAAATAAATAAATAAATTGCTGTAAATAAGTAAATAAATTGCGTATCTAAAGGAACTAACTAAAGCCGTCTAAATTGGCTTATAGTTCAAATCGTTCCTCGAATTCTCAATCGTGCTTTTGCAGATCAATTACTTGGCTAAATAATTTTAATTTAACCACCTCACAATAATAATAATAAAATTAAACTAATAAAATAATAACTAATAAATAACTAATTTAATAACCACCCTAATTATAATAATCTTAATAAATGCTAATAATAATTTATTAATAATACTAATAATATTAAAAATATAAACAATAATAAAATAATAAACATAAATAACTAGCGCAGAAATATGCCTAAGAGCGATTTAGGAAATTTTCTCACCTTGGCTAATTTTCAACAATCACACGGCGACACGTGAATTATTTTCCTTTTTTCCTTTTTCTCTTTTTCTTTTCTTCTTTCTTCCTTCCTCTTTTTCTCGGGCCGAATTGCCTGCTGTCTTGGTCTAGGCTGCACGAAGCCCACGAAGCTCGGCCCACAACCCACGCGCACGAGGCCCACACGCGGGAGGAAGAGCAGCAGCCTTGCACGCGGATGGTTCGGCCGACCTCCTCTCGGTTTTTGCCTCAATTCTTCCTACAAAACACAAATCGAGACTCGAAACCTTAGGGGTTTTGTAGAGGACTCTTCTACGAGTCTAAGGACACCAAGAACGTAGGTTGAGGTGGTCGGAGGAGGAAGAAATCGAACTCCCAAGTTGAGGAACGGCTGTTCGATCGACGGGGAAGGAGGAAGCCGAGATTTGGCTTCAATTCGTCCATCCAAGACCAAATCGAACCAAATTTCTTTCTAAAATACACTCAAAAAACTCATACGAATCTATTGGAAGCATCAATTGAGAGTGGGTAGCCGTGGTTTGTCGGATTGAAGAGCTAGGGCTCGGTTTTGATAAAATTGGGGCAAACCGAGTTCAATCTCAAAATCAGCCAATACCCAACCAAATTAAGTGAAATCAAAGGCTAATACTGGGTTTAACTACGTCTACAAACCCAATGGAATCAACGAATCAAGCTAAAGATCGAAGAAAATGGACGAAATTGTTTGCAGCTTAAACAGCCTACCGGCAAAACAGGGGAGGGAGCTGCGAGTGACTGACTTAGGCGGCTCACCGGCGACGGCGTGGCTCGAGTTGACAGAGACGGTTGACAGCTGTATGAAGAGCACTTCACCACGATTCCAACAGCGCCAACCACGCCTCCAACGGAGATCCGAGGTGAGAGAAACGCGGCTTCAAAGATGGCTCCTCGGGCGGACGAAAAACAGGGGGTTGGCTTGTCCGGGTAGTTTAGCCGCCGGATGCGACCCAACGGCGAGCTCCCATTGGCCGGGGTCACTCCCGACTAGCTCCCCAGGGCTCTTGCAGCAGGCCTTGACCGAAAACCCGGGCGTGTCGCCGGCGTGGGGCCTGCACGGCGAGCTTCCCGATTGGCCGTGCTGCGCGTGTGTGCAGGGGAAAACAGAGGAGGCAGGGAGAGAGGGAGACGCGGGTGGGCTGCTGTCCAGCTAGGCCCGAGCGCTGGGCCGGAACGCAGCTCGGCTGGGCCGCACGTGGCCGGGCGTTGGCTGGCCGCGGCCTGGAGCTGGATGGGCCGTGAACCCCCCTCGCGCGGCTGTCACATTTGGCACGACGATTGGACCTCTTTTCTTACAGTAGGTTTTTTTTTTCGGTATTGTACTCAAGAATTCTAGAAAATGGAAGATACCATGACATTGTGGCACCCGGTTACACATGAAGCTTTATTCCTTAATCGAGTAATTGACTTACTGAAGACCAAAAGTGTACAAGAGAATATAGCAAAATTACACTATGGAAAATTTTTGTTACCACATAAACTCCTAATAAATACTGTGATTCAATACACTTGAGGCGCATGTTTACTAATTCCATAACTACATTGAAGGGAGTGGCGACTCCAATATGGGGCAAGAACTTCAAATGAAATGTGCAATATGATATTAACAATTATAATTTGCTAGCACTAAAGTTTTGTATATCGGAAGAAAAAAATGAAAAAAAAAATCTAAAATTAATTTGCACCGTTTAGCAAGATTTGTATAACGGCAGGTTTGTTCCTCAAGAACTTTCTGGGAAATTTTTCATGGTTTGTGGTAAATCATCAGAGCCAACAGCTCAAAACGTTGTAGGGTCCTCCAACCTAATCGTATTTAAATGTTACGTGGACTAGGAAGTTTCATGGTTTGTTCCTCAAGACATTTCAGCGCAAATTTTCCAGGTGGGACATTAATGCATTTACATTGGGTGTTCCAATAATGCACGCAAACATCAACTCTTGAATCGGATAAGGCCAGTTCATTTAACAAGCTCGAACACAACGAACTCCTCATGATCAAAGCCTAATCAAGCCTTAGATCGGAAAACAGACCAGTTAGCACCATGCATCGATGCAATTAATAACTATGGTTCTGTTATAATATAGGTTGTCGGTACTGTGATATATGGTAGCTAGTCTACTTGAATATTCAGATGATAAGGTGATGTTAGGTGAATCACGATTGGTTCGTTAATTTGATTTACTAAATAACGTCTCAGATCGTATAAGTCGCCTTTCGATTATCTAGTATACTTGGCGTTACTCTTCCTATGACATAGAATTTCCCGCTTCTTTCCCTTCCTTTACCTTGCGGGAAAGAAAGGGAAATGCCCGCTTCTTGTTTAAGTGCCGTATCGCCAGTCTCATGTGTAGAGACATCTTGAGGGTAACTCAACCTGGCTGGAAGAGGAATTTTTGGTTGTTGACTCGGTCAAGTCAGTCTAATCGCTGAACTTTTGAAGTGCGGTTTTCTAGTTTCTTTTGACTATTCTTTCTGGCTACCCTTTTGGTTTTGCAAGTGGAGGCCGACGAAGCAGGCACGAAATTAGCATAGATTCTCTCCCGTTTGTCTTTTTGTCAAGACATTTACCCCGAAACATGACAAGGAGATAAGTCCAACTTTAAACTATTGATTGTACTCTAAAATAATGTATGTTAAATAATGTGTGGTGTTTGAATTGGTAAACATAAGTTCACCAGACGATAACTAGAAAGGTTCGGCTGATGTCACACAAGAAGTTTTTCTAATACTTTGATCGGTGAACTTCCAGTTTGTGGAGTCCAGCAAGTGCGTCAGAGAGGGAGTTCAATTAGGAAAGTTGTTGACTGATCTTCTTTGGGGCGCAAGGGTTTTGACCATGAAAATTGTACACGACATGAAGTACACACCTTATGTAAATATTAGTGATTTCACCCGCAAGGGAGTGAATGGATGGTTATACGTTATCTTTGCAAATTAAAACAGAATTATAGTAAATAAGATAAGTTACTGAATCCGAAATGAAGTTGTCCTGAAGTCGATTATTCTTTGACGTGCAAGATATTGTCAAATGTAATAGTAGAGAGTTCGGGTGTCACGCCCCGAACTTCGAGCGCGCGCACATCCCACCATGGTCGAATGAAATGCAACGTTCCCAGGTGGCGCCGCCGACCCAATCTTCTATACACATGCGGAAGCGTAACTAACAATCCCGGGACAACAACAAACTTGGGATAGGAAAGTAAGACAGTCAATTCACACAAAACACATCTTATAAAACAATCCCGGGTTCATGTACAAATGACTAAACCCCAAAGAAAGGTTCGTCTACTCCGGGATCTACAGCTACTAGTTCCACGTCCTCCAAAAAGGCGTCCTTCCAAAAACTATCGTCTACGAGATCCCACGACGTATGTGTCGTACCTCCATCTATGTACCTGAAAAACAGTTCACCGAGTCAACTCTCCAAGCCCTTATTAGGAAGAAATCCACCCAAGGATAACTTATTCACACCAACAAATCAGGGTCTGGAAAACAGCAGACAGAACAACATCGGGTACCGTCAGAACATACATCGTCTGGTCGGTTAGAACATGCATCGTCTGGTATATCGTCTGGACACATAGACGATACATCGTCTAAACACACAGACGATACATCGTCTGGTCAGTCAGAACACATAGACGATACATCGTCTGGTACAGTGTCTCTATAGTTCATATACATAAACATGCAGCAAACATCTTTAATAACCAGTATGCTTCACATCAGCCATCATCAACTTATCAACAGCTCACTTCACGCTCAATCAACAAACTGATGACCGTGATCATGTCTCACACAAAATCATCTCATCATATCCGCACACAATGGTACAAGGATCTAGAGGTGGCCCCCATGTGGCACTTAGGCCTTTACCAATACATAGTGGTGTAAGGATCTAGAGGTGGCCCCCATGTGGCACTTAGGCCTTGATCCGGACCTTATAGTAGAAGGATCTAGAGGTGGCCCCCATGTGGCACTTAGGCCTTTACCAATACATAGTGGTGTAAGGATCTAGAGGTGGCCCTCATGTGGCACTTAGGCCTTTACAAAAACTCAATGGTAATAAGGATCTAGAGGTGGCCCCCACGAAAGTGTACGTTATCGTGTAGCAGTTAGGCCTTATCCATACAAAGCAATAGTACAAGGATCTAGAGGTGGCCCCCATGTGGCACTTAGGCCTTTACCAAAACTCAATGGTAATAAGGATCTAGAAGTGGCCCCCATGTGGCACTTAGGCCTTTACCAAAACTCAATGGTAATAAGGATTTAGAGGTGGCCCCCATGTGGCACTTAGGCCTTGACTTGCTCGCCACACATTTAGCTTGCACCACACCAGTCATCACACAATCACATACCATCAAACCAATATTAAGGAGGTCGATCATCCGGCCTTGCTGCACATGTCCCATACCGTGCCAACTCAGCTAAATGTAAAACCACCCTAACTGGCAAAACCAAGTCACTTGCATGTTTCCACGTCTAAATCCAGAAACATAACCAAATCAGTTCGTAAAATCTTCAAATTTGAATATGTCATAAAGGACACATAAGCCAACATTTTTCATGAAGACAACATGGCCCAAATCCTTCTGGATTGAGAGCAGTAAATTGCTCAAACTGTTATAAAAATATGTATCAGTTTTCAGAGGTCACCGTCTCCAAAATCAGTTTAGTTCGAAATCCAAAACTCATCCATTTGGCCTGAAATTCGACTATGTTGTAGTAAAAGATGTTATAAACAAATTTTGTGAAGGAACTCTTTTGAAATTCGAACTCCAAGAGTGGGAAAAAATCCATAGAATATCAAAAGATCTCAAGTTCCAGAGAAAACAGAGGTTCTGTTCTGCTCAAAACGAAGTTGAGATAAATTCCTTTTAACTCCATAAAATACTGAGTAAAATATATGTCATTGCTGAAGATGTTTAAAACACTTTTCATGAAGGAACTAACTTCATAATCTCATCACATCTCGTTCGACAAATTCAACAAACAACAATAGTTCAGTAAACATATACAAGAGAAATCCTCTGTTCTGAACTAAATCACCATTACTTGTGCTAATACCATCTAACACATATCTTATCAAGCTGATCAACTCAACTAAACCTCTAAGTGTAATCGCAACCTATGAAAGGTTTGGAAGTTGACTCACCAGATCAACAAACAATCAAGTCCACAACAAAGATGGCGCAAAGGCGAATCCAACTCACTCTTACTTCAACTTCGAAAGAGACTCAGAAGGTGCTGTAAAAGCCTTGGAAGTTGCTTTCTGAGGTGCTGGTTTGAGAGTAACGTAACTCAGCTTGAACAGTGGAGGTGTACAATGTGAAAATATCTAAGAGAGACTGAAGTAGAACCAGCTGTGTCTCTCACGTTCAGCTGTATACAGGGGAACAAACAGCCTTGAAAAGTCAACCTAAAATATCTAAACACTTGAGTACTTGCCCCAAAAGTCTTTTACTTCATCCAATAGCAATTTTCCCCACTCAAACTTCTCCAACAAGCCAAGTATGAAGGCTGTAATGCAGTAGCCCCACATACCTACGAATTTGCACCCATTCAACTCAAGTCACATTCAACTTCTCATTGATTCAACTTATACTCATTCTGAAAATTATTATCTTTGAGAGGTGTTGAAATTCAGGATGTCACATCGGGAATAGAGAAATCTGTACAAAAAGGTTATAATGGTTCGGCTTATAGAAAATCTGCGGCCACTCCCCTATGCTAATAGCTTGATACCTAGAATTCACTAGTGAAGAAATAAGAAGTTACAGTATTGATTAATCTCGCTAAAACTTGATAGGTCACACTATCTTCAACTACATAAGATTGAAGCTCTTTTAACTTTGGAATTTCATATTCATTCCTCTTATTTTTCTTTTCAGCACAAGAATTTCCTTTTATACTCCTTCACTATCAATTTATCTGTTGGACAGTTTTCAGAGCATCATTCTTTAATTACCCCATTGGATATGAATGCTTCAAGGAGATTGAGTAATCGTTGAGTATTGAGAATAAAATCTCCCATTGATTCAATCATCCATACAACTGAGGGGTTTCCATATCACTCTATCTAGAATCTTGTGGAACAAACTGTTCATTGCCGTTATCCAAATTCTAATGTTCATAAAATTATTCTGTGGATAATGTTTGCAATTGTGCAGATGTGATTTACGGATAATATTCGCTTCAAATTGCGGATGCAAGATGCCATCTTCTATGTAAATAGATTTTCTTTCCTAAAAGATGAACCCAAAGTGTTTTTCTTGAAAGATTAGGCTGTTATCTCTAACTAGATTGCACATTAGGATAATATAAATTTTTTAATTAAATTGTAGATAATGTACTCTAATAAAATAATTTCATCTTAAATTAAACTTCATGTTTTAATTAGGATAGAATTTAATTCCAAATTTTCATTAAAAATATCAAAAAGATATCATCTAAGTTTACTCATCCATCTACATTGCATGTTTAGGTTAAAGATAATTATTAAATCCTACTTTCATAAAAAAATCATAAGAGATGTCATCTTAGCATAGATTAGATTTTGTCGCAACCTTTTTGGAGGTGCATGTTCGGCTAATGGATTACTAAGTTTGACTTAACTCAAGCTCTCCCAAGTTTATATCAATTCTCGACTTAGGTTAAGGTTCTTATCATGCAAAATTCATTTCATTTGGAGCCGCCACTAATTTATTTTTTGGTGTATCAATTAGAAACTCAAGTAAAATATCGAGAGATATAATTTATTCATACAAACTAGAACTTATGGATATGAAGACTTGATTACACTAGATCACTCTAATTCCATTTCTATACCTTTTTTTATTTTAAAAAATGTTTAGCAAGTAGCTTATATTCATTTTAACTCTATCCATTAACATATTAGGTGTTCATGCAGGTACGCACATATTAATGTAAATACTAAATGAAATAAAGTAGCAAATAAATTACTAATATGATATAACAAAACAGGCCCAATGATTTTTTGTTGTGGTTTTTATTATAATCCTAATGTGCAAATTAAGTAGGTAGAAATGAAGCTTTAAATAATGTTTTTTTTTTGGAATTTTCACTTTTAATATGAAGACTACACTAATATGCAATACATATAATGAAAACTTAACCCTAAATGCGACTAACCTATTATGCCATATCATATGCAACTCTAAATTAAAATAATTCACATGGAGTGCGATTTAGCTAAATCAACCAAAGACATGTAATTATCTAAATGACATGCGAAGGATATGCTTTTATTTTTTTTTCATTTAATAAATAAATTAGAAATTAATTATGCCCAATTTAAACATGCTACTAACCTATAATAAGAACATCCTTTTTCATTAAAATTCAAAATTAAATGGTCAAATAATAATATGAGTTATAATCATATATGACATGTGTTAAGTGAACCTAGTTGTTATACCAGTTTAACCTATTATTCTTACATGATATGACCTAAAAATGCAATTTATAGACGACGCACAAGATCGATATGCAATTATGCATTTAATACTACGTGACGTGCAATTTCTAATTAAATGGATTTGGAAGAGGAGTAAAGTGCTAACCTGACGAGGAGAACAAATCAAAGTCGTTAATGGAGGCTCGAGGAGGCAACGGTAGAGGTGGAAGAAGTAGTGTGGTTGAGAGTGAGCGAACGGGTTAGCGAGCTTGCTAGATCTAGACCACTAATAGGAGGCACAAATGAGCGCCAACAAAAAATCGAAGTTTCCAATGATGCTCCAGGGGGGCGATGGCAAAGGCAGAGGCAACAACATCATCGGTGTCAAAGGTACAAATGGGTCGTGAAAGGGTGGTAGGAATGGAGCTGAGCAAGAGGAGGGAAGGAGCTGAGCAAAAAGAGCGAGCTCGGTATTTTGGTTCAAAATAGGGAGAGGGAGTGAACAGAGAAGAGATAAGTGAGAAAACAACGGAGAGTAACGGTGTTTTGGAGAGGGACGGAAGGGAGAGAAATTTGATTGGGTGAGGCCGACCGTCACATGTCGGGTGTTGGGTAGATTGGCTTATATATAATGTGAAAAACCAGTCCCATCCAATTTTTTCTCAGGGTAAAAAAACAGCGACCAATAATTAATTTGCGTTTGCTTAGGAGGATTTGTTCTTGATGATTAAGTGGATCATCGGAGTCAACGTTTCCAAAAAACGCTGGCGGGTCCCCCGACCGAATTGTGTGATTTAGAGGTCCCTTTGACTAGGAAGTTGCTTGGTTCGTTCCTCTTAAGGGTTTTTTTCCAGGGCAAAAGTCCCCGCGTGGGACATTGGCTTATCTGCCTCGGGGCGTTTGACCAGTGCGCGCACCTCGCTTTCGTGTTCGCTTCGTAGTTGATGAACCAGCACAAGGACAGCGACCGGAGTTCTAGGACCAATTCAAACGAACTCCCTCTGATTTTTTCCTTTCTGTCCTGCAAATGCTCTCGACACCCTTTCCTTCCTGCCTCTTTCTGCAATCATCCGCCTCCTCCTTTCAGCCCAAGATGAATCTCCAAGACTTCGTGTGTGGATCTCGGTGTCGCTGGTTGGTCCTCGTCGTCGCCGTCTTCACCAACTTAGTCTATCAGGCCGTATCGGACAGTGCGCAATACGAGGCATGCGCGCCTCAGAACTGCGGATATGGCCCGAACATCAGCTACCCTTTCTGGATATCTAGCGAGTAGGAGTCGTACTGTGGTTATCCGAATTTCGAGATCACCTGCGTAGACATATACCCTGTCCTGAATTTCTCGGACGGCGAGTTCATCATCAAGGATATCTTCTATGCGAACCATTCTATCCTCCTGGTTAATGCCCTCGTGTACCAGAACTCCTGTGGTGCTCCGCCGCATAATATCAGCCTTAAAAGGACGCCTTTCAATCTTTGTTCCACGAATGTCAATTTATTGTTTTACTATAATTGTTCCAAGGAACCGGCTTTTCCTACATATCCAGTGGACTGCATTGGCAACTCCACCCACCATTCTTTTGCCTTTTTTCCGGAGGATGCATTGAAGGAAATGGATAACTATTCTGCTGTCGGTTCCTGCTATTCCCCAGTCAGTGTACCTGTTGATGTGAACGCAGATATTTATAGCTTGACGAGCATGAATTATACTGAAGTTATGAAGATGGGGTTCCTTTTGAACTGGAATGCAATTAATTGCAGCAACTGCGAGGGAAGTGAGGGACGGTGTGGACTCGAGAACAATAATTTCGTTTGCTATTGCCAAGATGGTCCTCATTCTCGAACCTGCAATGATGGTAAATGCATGAGGGGGCTTCAGTTTTTTTTTTCTTCCCTTAATTGATTTCTCGTGTCCACCGTTTTGCTTGATCTGTCGAATCTACATGCTGCAGATAATGCCCTTGTACTTTCCAATTTCTTCATCTTAGCTTAGATTCCAGACTGTTTCACTGCTGAAAATGAAACTGGGTTCCAAGATAACTTATCGAAACCTCATACATTTTGACGTTCGTGAAGCTGGAGGAATTGAAATAAGAGAGTGGAAATGTGGACGTTTCTTTCTTTCTGCAATATTTTTGTGCTTATCAATTCGGTGTTCGCGCTTCAAGAAGCTTGAAAGTTCTTGCCTGATTATGAGATGCCCACTTCTTTAATCAGTGGAGATTCTTCTAATCAAGCCTGTAGATCTGCTTAGAAGCCAAAAGTTTTGAGACATGTCAAGAAACATACCGCCCATTCAATTAGCGGCGCAGAAATTTTTATATATCTCCCCGTCTAATACCACACTGTTGATCTTATTGCGGAGTGTTTGCTCCTTTATACCAGCTAGAAATTGTTTTTTTTTTTTTTGGTTTTTCCCCTGTCTTCCTGTTCATCCCCTGATAGCTCTAGAAATTAAGGTTTTCAGCTAATGTCTATGCTCGTTAGTCATTCAGCCACAAGATCCATTTGCATGTGTTTCCGATTTCTTCTGGTGACATGTTACTAATTGATCCGTGAAAAGGTCAAGAAGAGGTTCGAGCAAATCAGTGAATCTGTAATCTTTTTCACTCGATCATGGTGTTTTTTTTTCCTTTCTTTAAACTAAATGAGCTGTTACCTCATGATGTGCCCCGAACCTTATATCTCTTGGACCCTTTGAAATGATCTGTTTGCAATTCGTTGACGCTGTTTTCACTTTTGATGACTACTGTCTCAGGAAGCAAGAAGATTGGTCTCAAAATTGGAATAGGTAATTATTTTAAGACTTTCTCTTCTACTTCTCTACACTCTCCTCAGCAATTTGTTCGGACTTTTTGAAAATATGCTTCCCTCATTGCTCATTCAAATTCAACAATATGCTCTCTCTCCCACAAAAATCAGGTTTTGCTGGTAGTGCAGGAGGCGGAATATGTTTTAAGACCGTTAGTTTCTTAATCTTATTGTAGCCATAGATAAATGCGAGCCATTGAATCACACTCCAACGGGTTATGCACTAATTGAAGACTGAAAGTGTGAAAGAGAATGTGAAATATGTCTATCACTGCTATTTATTTATATGATTCCGTAGTTCTATAAAAATTTAATCATGAAAATTTACACTAAATTTAAGCCCTATGAATGTTTTTGTCGAAATGTTAATAAAATTCTAATTATTTCTTTTGAAAATAAGTACATTATGTTAGTCCAGACTCATTTTCAAAGTTCCCAATCAATTGCAAGCATGGAGGAACAATGAGTTCAAGAAGATTAACCAATTCTTCACATTTTGTCTGTCCTAACAGAGATTGCCCTTTACACCACTCCGAAATGCTCATTGAAAGTTGTCTGTCTATGCCTCTGATATCACAATGTTGATCATATTGCAGAGTGTTCGCTGTCTTCCTGTTTATTCCCCGATAGCTGTAGAATTCAGGACTTTAGCAAATGTCTGTACTCGTTAGTCAATCAGGCACAGATCTATTTTTGCATGTGTCTCAATTTCTCTGATAAGTTGTCACTTATTGATCTATGAAAACTTCAAGACAAAAATCAAGCCAAACTGGAGAATTTGTAATCTTTCCACTCAATCGTGGTGTTTTTTTCCTTCTTAAAACAGAATGATCTATTACCTCATGATGTGCCCTGATCTTTATATCTCTTAGACACTTCGAAGTTACCAGTTTGCAATTCACTGATACATTTTTCACTCTCGATCACTACTGTCTTAAGAAAACATAAGGTTGGGCTGAAAATTGGAATAGGCGATTGTTTCAAGACTTCCTCTTCCACTTCTCTACATTCTCTGCTGCATATCGTCATGACTTTTCAACAATAAGCTTGCATTGTAGCTCAATGGATTTTACATTTCCAAAATATCCTATAAGCCTTGAAGAAGTGAGGTTGCTGTTCAACGATATTTTTCATTTTTTTAAGGAATTGCTGCACAAGGAGCTGGAATTGGGATCAGCCTTATTTTAATGCTTTCCTTCGGGAAGAAACGAGTGATCAAAATGATTATAGCTTTGATAAAGCACAGGAGCGAACATTTTGATGGCGAAATGAAAATTGAGGGACTCGTCTCTTCCAGAAGATACACCTACAAAGACATCGAGAGGATGACTAACTCTTTCAAAGAAAAGCTAGGCCAAGTAGGGTATGGCTGCGTGTATAAAGGCAAGCTTCCAGCCGGTCAACTTGTGGCGGTGAAGCTTCTGAAGAAGCTGAAAGGCAATGCAGAAGAATTTTTCAATGAAGTTGCGAGCATAAGCAGGACTTCTCATGTCAATATTGTCAACCTCCTGGGGTTCTATTTTGAAGGAAGCAAAAGAGCTTTGGTTTATGAGTTCATGCCCAATGGGTCACTTGAGAAGTTTATATTCGACAGGAGTTACACTTTGGAGGTAGATCAACAATTGAGTTGGCACACATTGTACCAGATTTCGCTTGGCATTGCTCACGGGCTAGAGTACTTACATAGAGGCTGCAACACAAGGATCTTGTACTTTGACATAAAACCTCACAACATTCTCCTCGACAAAAACTATTGTCCCAAGATTTCCGACTTTGGTCTTGCCAAGATATGCCCAAGACAAGAGAGCATCGTGTCGATGTTAGGTGCCTGGGGCACTCCCAGATACATTGCTCCGGAGCTGATCATAAGGAATATTGGAGGGGTTCCTCACAAATCCGATGTCTATAGCTATGGTATGATGGTTCTAGAGATGGTCGGTAGGAGGAAAAACATTGAAGTCGCTGTGGATCATACCAGTGAAACATACTTTCCTCATTGGGTCCACCAGCGCATGGAGCTTGGAGAAGAGCTTGGGCTGCACGGGATCACAAACGAAGAGGACGAAGGAATCGCAAAGAAGATGATTGTAATAAGCTTATGGTGCATTCAGATCGATCCGAGAGCTCGACCATGTATGACCCAAGTTGTGGAGATGCTAAAAGGAAGCGTTGAGGCCTTGCAAATTCCTCCCAAACCAACCTTGTCATCTCCCTCAAGAGTGCTCTCTGCTTGTCCATGCGAAAGTTCATCTCTGCAAGAGAGTAATGACTCAAATCTGGGCCATTCAATATCAATTATATCAGATCGATACAATTTGTAGAAGAGTATTTCTTGCTAAGAAAAAACAAGTGCTGACGTGAGTATTGAATTGTCGACAAATTTGCGATCAAATGTCTAGGTTTAATTTTTGTAGTACGATGCTCACAAAAAGGTAAAAAGTGCATGATTTAATACCATAGGTAGAGTTTGGTATTTATCTAAATAGGGTTTAGATGGTGCAACATTGATAAAACTTTAAGCAAATTTATTGAATAACCTCCTCGTATTTGAGATCTTTCTCATGAACTCTTGAATGGAATAAGCCTAATCCCAAATGTTAATTATATTTGCGAGATACATCATTTCATTCAGAGATTTAATTAAAGATTATTCTAGAAGAATAGTTAAGCAACAAATGATACACCAATTGCATCGGTTTTCTTCGTACTAAATTTGAGGCCTTGTGAATTCCTCCCAAACCATCCTTGTCATCACCCTCAAGATAGCTCGAGACTTGAACATGAGAAAGTTCATCTCTGCAAGAAAGCCATATTTTGAGCTGGGTTTATCCGATATCAATTATATCGGACTAACATACTTTGGGATTGAGTATTTAAAAGAAGAAGAAAGAAGCAACTGTCAAATTATTAATGGCCATTGAGCTTGTCACAAGTTTGCCATAATATGTCTAGATCAAATTCCTATGATGGATTATTCTAAAGAGAACTTGTTAGACGACAAATGTTAATAGTTGTAAACTCACCGACTCTCTGATGATTTAGTGTGATCAATGTGTTAGCAATTACTTGTTATTTATGCTTAATCAGTGATCTTAAGGTCATGCCCGGTCGTCTCCTTTCTATTTTTATGTTAAATCGTACCCTTCATGATCGACCAGCCTAATTATACCCTTTCAATCCTGACGTCAAATCAAACCGTCTACCGATGAAGCCAGGTCAATCTGGTTGTCTCATTTCGGTTTCCATGTTAAATCAAATCGTGGTAGAAGACAAATTTAAGCCTGGTCGTCTCGTTTCGATTCCGACATCAAATTGAACCCTTCGTGGTTAAATCCAGGTCAAGCCTGGTCGTCTCCTTTTAGTGGCACAGGTCACGGGCATCGCTGTCGACTTAGTGGTCGCCACCACTTCCCAATGCTGTCGGCATGAAAGCCACTTCAAACAACAAAAGCGTAAAGAGTTGAAGAGAATTACATCGAGATGACTGGGTCTGATAGGCGTGAACAAGAAGTACTACATTAAACCATGCAAATAGAGACCTTTCTTAGTTACTGGAAAAAGTTTCAGAATAGTTATAAATATATTATATTTATGTTAATTTAGTTCTAAATCTTTTAGTTGTGTCAATTTAGTCTCAAATATTTTGACTTAGTGTCAATTTAGTCATTTTGGCTAATTTTGGCTGAATATTACTTATGTAGATTTTAGCCGGTTTATATGGTAAGGTTGGTGTTGATGTGGATAATTTTTACTAATATCTTAATTTTTCTCAAATTTCTTATTAATTTATATATATTTTTTCATATCTTCTTCCTTTTGTCAATGACTGGCCATTGACCATGGCTAGGTGGCCTATCATAGACAAAAGGAAGATTAAAGGGAAAACAAGAATAAAATCAAAATAATATCTTAATTTTACTAAAAATAATCTACGTCAACATTGGTGGTACCATGTAGGCCAATCGACATTTATGTTAGCAATATCTAATCACAATTAGTCAAAATGATTGAATTGTCATTAGATCAAGATATTTATAATTAAATTGAGATAATTAAAATGACGATTTAAGACTATTTTTAGCACTTTCTCCTACAACTATTGGAAGGACATTTTTATAATAAACTTTGCATATTTGGTGACGTTTTTGAAGATGTCCCGTCCATGCTACAAAATTTAGTGTCAAGGAGTTTAGGCGCCGTGCCTCCAAAATTGTCACAGGGATGAGATGTTAATATCCAAATCTTTTATTTGTTTAATCGGAGTAATACTCAATGTTAAAGTCATAATTGTGAAGTTATGTGAATTTTAAATTATGAGATATGATTGATAGGGCATAATGGAGCCATAATGTCATACTTTTGGCCTAAGCGCACGACAATCCCCGAAGATTCCTCATTGGTCAATATATCGTGATACCCAAGACTCGTTGCCGATCCAAAACCACTATGGATAAATACACAGTAGAAGCAAACTAAGTAATACCCTGACAAATTAGGGGTACAAAAAAAAAACTTCTCATATCATAACTCAAATCAAGTTTAACATTAACACCCTTGAGAGTAACATAACCCATATACATACCATCCAAAGGGATGAAATAGGAGGGGTCTAACTAGCTTCGCTATATAGGGTCAGGGCTAGTTCCAAACGCAGAAGCTAGAAGGGAGGTACATGAAAGGTCTATGATGATACCACTAGGAAGGTTATCCTTGCACATGTTGAGGTTCTAACTTGCTCCCTCACCCAAGGACCTCCCTCAAAAGAGGAGTACCTAACCCAATATCGATGTCTGATACAAAGGTGCTAATCACCCACTCGCCATCTGCAGGCTTTTCTGGCTTAACCCAGCCCTCGTACAGTGCTTCCATGCTTGGGACCTAAAAAGTGGGTTAGAGTAATAAATGAGATAAAATCTTAGTAAGTTTACTCCTTAAACCCATATTAAGAAGACAATCGCCTTAGGGTCCCTAATCAATCGCCCAACCTCTCATAGTGCTTCACATAACTCACATGTGCCTATTGATGATACCGTACTAGACTATCGATCACGGTGCATGAATTGAGTAACAATCTGGGTACAATACATTCTCTTTATACATGCAAGTATATAGACCCCTAGGCCAGACTAACATGCAATTCAATCATTGGCACTCGAGCCACAGTGTGAGCACGTTAGGCTAACTATAATCTAGGCCCCTATTGCAAGGCATCTCATGTGTGCAATCTATAGGAGACATCTACTTGCCAACCCATCACGTTCTTTGGCACTAAGTATCACCACCAGCCAACCCATCACGTCGTTTGGCTCTCATGTGAGATCACTAGCCACCCTTCATGTTGCGTTGCCACTAGCTCTCGCAACTAGCAAACCCATCACGTTGCTTGGCCCTAATCAATGTTACTAGCCAACCCATCATGTTATTTGTCTTATAAGCGTGACTAACCTCATGGTACATGTACACACACAGCTCGACTATCTTTACGAGCTACCACGTAACAGTCAATCGATCCACGACCGAGACCTAGTCCCAAGCCACACGACTTGTCACATCAATAGCAAACATGTGCCAATCACAGTTTATACGCATGCGCCAGTCAAAGATAAGACTGTCCACAACCGGAAACAGTTAATGAAGTCATAAAGTACATTAGATACTGTCTAATTCAGACATCCCTATTGTGACATCCTGAATTTCAACACCTCTCAAAGACAATAATTTTCAAAATGAGTATAAGCTGAATCAATGAGAAGTTGAATGTGACTTGAGTTGAATGGGTGCAAATTCGTAGGTATGTGGGGCTACTGCATTACAGCCTTCATACTTGGCTTGTTGGAGAAGTTTGAGTGGGGAAAATTGCTATTAGATGAAGTAAAAGACTTTTGGGGCAAGTACTCAAGTGTTTAGATATTTTAGGTTGACTTTTCAAGGCTGTTTGTTCCCCTGTATACAGCTGAACGTGAGAGACACAGCTGGTTCTACTTCAGTCTCTCTTAGATATTTTCACATTGTACACTTCCATTGTTCAAGCTGAGTTACGTTGCTCTCAAACCAGCACCTCAGAAAGCAACTTCCAAGGCTTTTACAACACCTTCTGAGTCTCTTTCGAAGTTGAAGTAAGAGTGAGTTGAATTCGCCTTTGCGCCATCTTTGTCGTGGACTTGATTGTTTGTTGATCAGGTGAGTCAACTTCCAAACCTTTCTTAGGTTGCGATTACACTTAGAGGTTTAGTTGAATGGATTAGCTTGATAAGATATGTGTTAGATGGTATTAGCACAAGTAATTGTGATTTAGTTCAGAACAGAGGATTTCTCTTGTGTATGTTTACTGAACTGTTGTTGTTTGCTGAATTTGTGGAACAAGATGTGATGAGATTATGAAGTTAGTTCCTTCATGAAAAGTGTTTTAAACATCTTCAACTATGACATATATTTTACTCAGGATTTTATGGAGTTAAAAGAAATTTATGTCAACTTCGTTTTGAACAGAACAGAACCTCTGTTTTCTCTAGAACTTGAGATCTTTTGATGTTCTATGGATTTTTACCCACTTTTGGAGTTCGAATTTCAAAAGAGTTCCTTCACAAAATTTGTTTATAACATCTTTTAATACAACATAGTCTAATTTCAGACCAAATGGATGAGTTTTGGATTTCGAACTAAACTGATTTTGAAGAAGGTGACCTCTGAAAACTGATACATATTTTTATAACAGTTTGAGCAATTTACTGCTCTCAAACCAGAAGGATTTGGGCCATGGTATCTTCATGAAAAATATTGGTTTATGTGTCCTTTATGACATATTCAAATTTGAGGATTTTACGAACTGATTTGATTATGTTTCTGGATTTAGACGTGGAAACACGCAAGTGACTTGGTTTTGCCAGTTAGGGTGGTTTTACATTTAGCTGAGTTGGCACAGTATGGGATGTGTGCAGCAAGGCCGGATGATCGACCTCCTTAATATTGGTTTGATGGTATGCGATTGTGTGATGACTGGTGTGGTGCAAGCTGAATGTGTGGCGAGCAAGTCAAGCCCTAAGTGCCACATGGGGGCCACCTCTAGATCCTTATTACCATTGAGTTTTGGTAAAGGCCTAAGTGCCACATGGGGGCCACCTCTAGATCCTTGTACTATTGCTTTATATGGATAAGGCCTAAGTGCCACACGATAATGTACACTTTCGTGGGGGCCACTTCTAGATCCTTATTACCATTGAGTTTTGGTAAAGGCCTAAGTGCCACATGGGGGCCACCTCTAGATCCTTACACCACTATGTATTGGTAAAGGCCTAAGTGCCACATGGGGGCCACCTCTAGATCCTTACACCACTAAGTATTGGTAAAGGCCTAAGTGCCACATGGGGGCCACCTCTAGATCCTTGCACTATTGCTTTGTATGGATAAGGCCTAAGTGCCACATGGGGGCCACCTCTAGATCCTTATTACACCACTATGTATTGGTAAAGGCCTAAGTGCCACATGGGGGCCACCTCTAGATCCTTCTACCATAAGGTCCGGGTCAAGGCCTAAGTGCCACATGGGGGCCACCTCTAGATCCTTACACCACTATGTATTGGTAAAGGCCTAAGTGCCACATGGGGGCCACCTCTAGATCCTTGTACCATTGTGTGCGGATATGATGAGATGATTTTGTGTGAGACATGATCACGGTCATCAGTTTGTTGATTGAGCATGAATTGAGCTGTTGATAATTTGATGATGGCTGATGTGAAGCATACTGGTTATTAAAGATGTTTGCTGCATGTTTATGTATATGAACTGTAGAGACATTGTACCAGACGATGTATCGTCTATGTGTTCTGACTGACCAGACGATGTATCGTCTGTGTGTTTAGACGATGTATCGTCTATGTGTCCAGACGATGTACCAGACGATGCATGTTCTAACCGACCAGACAATGTATGTTCTGACGGTACCCGATGTTGTTCTGTCTGCTGTTTTCCAGACCCTGATTTGTTGGTGTGAATAAGTTATCCTTGGGTGGATTTCTTCCTAATAAGGGCTTGGAGAGTTGACTCGGTGAACTGTTTTTCAGGTACATAGATAGAGGTGCGACACATACGTCGTGGGGTCTCGTAGACGATAGTTTTGGAAGAACGCCTTTTTGGAGGACGTGGAGCTAGTGGCTGTAGATCCCGGAGTAGACGAACCTTTCTTTGGGGTTTAGTCATTTGTACATGAACCCGGGATTGTTTTATAAGATGTATTTTGTGTGAATTGACTGTCTTACTTTCCTATCCCAAGTTTGTTGTTGTCCCGGGATTGTTAGTTACGCTTCCGCATGTGTATAGAAGATTGGGTCGGCGGCGCCACCTGGGAACGTCGCATTTCATTCGACCATGGTGGGATGTGCGCGCGCTCGAGGTTCGGGGCATGACACCTATGCTATTGACCACTTGGCATGCCAATTAGGGATTCGCCCGTTTTTTCCTAATTTGAACAGTAAACCATTGTTTAGTATTCTACCGGTGTGATCACCTTAATTGGTCACCTTTTGGCTAACAACTGCCTAACCAGTCCAATTTGCCTTTTCGGCGCTCCCAATTTATCATTGACTACTAAACCGATCTTAATTACAATATAGGCATACATGCAATACATTGATATGTCAATTTTTACTAAAGCGAGTAACAGTCCTAATCGAGAATTAGGACGTAAACTCACTTCCTAGTCTATGTGTCCAAGGCAAATGATGACAAAGACTCACGATGACCTTGTGACGTCACGTAACTCTGGCAATGAGAGCACAAACGGTCCGAAATGGCTTGGCATGGCTCGGCACAACTTGGCAAGGCACGGTGCAACAGCAACACTGTTTCGGTGGAGCTCCGATGAGGTTACAAATGGTGATTTTTTATGACGGCGAGTTGGCTGGTTGACTGGACCGAGTGGCGAAGGGGCTCAAAACAACACAAACAACGGCGGGGACGTATTGATAGCTTCAAGACGGTGCCTGGATGGCGTGAACAGCGTCGAGACGTGGCGATGGGTTCGGCCAGTGGCTAAAAGTGGCTCCGGACGGCTCCCCGTGCAACCACCATGGCCGGGACGATGCAAGCAAAAGCAGCAACGAGGCGAGGCGAGCTTTAATGGCGGTTGACGAAGACCCATGAAGCAGGAGCAACGGCAACTAGCCGGAGCAGCGACGGAGCAAAGGCGTTGTGCGACGTGCAACTCGACGAGCAGTGGCGACAAAGCAGCAAGCGGAGGCGACGACAGAAGTAGAAGGCAGGGCACGGTGATGTGCGAGTGGAAGCGTATGCAAAAGCAGAAACAGAAGCCGAGATGCAGGAGGCAGAAGCAGAAGATAAGGAAGAAAGTCAGGAAGAAGGAAGAGAACGTCAAGGGATGAGAGAGAGAGAGAGAGAGAGAGAGAGAGAGAGAGAGAAAGGGGGTTCGAAAAGTCAAAGGAGGAGGAGAGAGTAGAGAGAAGAAGCATGGGCCGCCGTCGAGAACTGGGGAAGAGAGAGGAGAGAGGGGGCGGCGAAAATTACCAAAATTCCCCTAGGGTGGATTTCAAATTTTCGTGGTCAAATTGCAAATACCTAGAAGTTGGGGACTTTTTGCAATTAATAAAAGTTTGGGGACCATCAACACAAATTTTATGATTTAGTTCGAGGGACTCTCGGGGCCAACGAGCCACTAATTTAAATCCGAAATTTTATATATTAAATCTTGAAATTGACCGAAAATGGGCTGTTACACGTAAGTTTTGATTAATATTGACTTTAGTTGATGGTTTGACCAAAATGGATTTTTAAAATTTTGCATATGATATACGCGTAATTTGTTCAAGTGTAGGAGTCGATTGATTGACAAAGAAGCATAATTTAATCAAGTTGTCCATTAAAGCATTGTATTACTTCAATTTTAAGAATACAAGTGTGTCGACTTAAGTAACTTTCATAAGATGGTTTTCAGCTTTCCCATATGAGTGTCACCAACTCTTTTTTGAGTTTGTAAACTCATATTTTGAAAGTGATATAAATTAGACATACTAGGAGTTATGAAAGGACATTTTTATTGCAAAAAGTCTAGATTGAATATTTACTACGATTTTATATATTTGAAATGAAAAGGTATCTGTTAATTATAGTTTAACCATATTACTAGTGAATGGTTTGCGAAACCTTGTTATGAAATAATTACGAAAAGTTTTGACTTTGGATATCTCTTTGGAAAAGTTTTATGTTTGATGAATTAAATTGCAACACAAGATATATTTGGTTAGTGAAGATGAGTTTTCTAACTCCCAGAAAAACAAGACGCTGGATTTTTGAAATGTATTATGAATTTGATTGTGGGTTATTGAAGAATGTTGTTACTGGATTATGCTCATGCCACTATTATTATAACCTATCGAGGGGTAATTATGCATATTATTATTATTTGACGTCCTTTCAAACTGAACTATTGGTTAATATAGGTGAAGACCTAGTCATCAGGGAAACTTGATTGCTTTTGTTATGGACATTAAACATGACCATAATTAGATATACAATACTAGATGGATTGATAGAATGGACAATCAACATTTTATTTAATAAATATTAGTAATTGGAATGGGCCATTAATGGTTCCCTTGCAATTATTGTTTGTCATTACCTACTCGAATGATGCACCACTTGAAGATTTGTCAATGGATTATTAGGACTGAACCTAATTCGAGCCTTTCTAAGTCCATATCAAGCCGTAACTTAGTGTTTATGCTCTTAGCACGTAAAATATTTTAAATGAGGGGACTTGCCGCTAATCTATTTGTGATGGACCAATTAGAATCCATGTTAAGTATATGAGTAATATTTTACCTCTACTAATCAAAGAGTTTGTGATTGGAGGCTTTATACATTATATTAATCTAATGTCATTTTGGTACCATTTTATTTCAGAAAAATATTTTGATAAACAGTTTGGATTGGTTAACATGTGAGGTGGTCATGTGGTGCGTAAATGTTACTTAACATTTAATAATGAAAGCGTTAAATAAATTGTGGAAATAGGGAAGATAAACTTACTTCGATAGTAACGTTAGCATTTGCAATGTTAGTAGAAAAACCACAGTGGCAATCCTAATATTGTTTCTTAAAACACATATTAGCAAACAATGATTATTTTGGGTTTTCACTTTACTTAAGCTAAATGAAATTATGCTAACAACGTCGTTTGCATTATCTAAACTATCTTAATATGAAAGGAATTTGTTTAAATGGCCTAACTTTAATGACTTAAGACATGAACATGCAATTATATTAAATGTCATGCAATTGCTAATTAAACTAACATGCAATTTGTGCAATGTGAAAGTCTAAGTTATTTAATCTAACATGCAATTCTTAAGTAGTATGCAAGTTTATTCAAATTAACAAGCAAATTATTCTACATGACATGTGATTGTTGAATAAACAAATCTATTATGCAATTCTAAATGTTTAGCTAAGTGTGATTAACATTATGTTATGCGAGTTTAAATTATTAAATCTAACATGCAACTATAATTAAATTAAATATTAAATTACGTGGCACACATTATTAATTAAATGACATGCAACATAACATATAATTGAGGCTATTTAACCTATAATGCAACCTACATACATGCATAAAATATTAGGCAAATCTAGACATTTATTTAAATGCTATGCATTTAATGACATAATGATATAAATGACAATGCGACCAAACTACGTAACACATGCACAATGTATTTTTGGTATTTTTCATGGGAAATTCGGAATTAGTAAAGAGCCTATTTTAAACATTCATTCTAGACTTGAATGAAAGTTTAATCAATCCTAAGATAATGTCTTTTTAGATATTTTTCGTAAGATTTGAATTTATTAAATATTATATTTTAGGTATGCAAGCTCAATCGATAAAGAAACTTATCTATTTCGGAATGATGATTTTTATGATTTTTATTTGTGAAATTTAATCTTTGAGGAAAGATACTTTTTGAGATTCTTATCTTTTAGAAAATAAAATCAAACAAAGCAAATATAGCATCTTTATCCACAATCAATACTAGACAATTTCCATAATTAAAAATGCAATCAATTATTATCCATAAAATATCTCGTGAAAATTTATATTTGGATGACAAAAAATCAATGATTTGTTGAATAGGGCAGTGAAAGGTGTGGAAAATTTCTACTGTGACATTACGAATCATATATTGGGATTCTTGTATGGAGATTAGTTTGGCGATTTGAGATATGTTGTCAAATTAGAAAATATTTGATAATTTGAAAGGCTACAATTGATATTTTTTTCCAGATAGTATTTTATGTAATCTTTCAAATTTCAATTTGAATACTACAATAATCAAATTAGGCAATAAATGAAATAAATTTTAAAATTAAGTCTAGATACCGCATAACTCAATTCGTGAGATAATATTAAATAAAGTGAAATTATAGTCAAACACTTTATAGTTTGAGATTTTGCCAATCATATTGTGCTTGAGAGATGATAATAATTTTGGTATGATCATACCTATCCTTCAACAAATTCCACAAGATTTGAGACTGAAAGCTCTCATGCAAATAACAACGAATAAAAATCAATACATTTGCTTTATCTTTTGCATTTGAGATTTCGTCATTTGTAATTGCATTAGCGATACCATGCCCTTGGAAATGTATTTTCATGTCAAGGCACAAGAACATATAATTATTTCCACTCACTTTCAAGATGCGAAATTTGGGCTTTTCAATAATAACCATAATTCAACACCAAATTAATTAGAAGGATCTCCAAATATCCACCGCCATTTTAGGAGCAAAATGATACTTTTATATTCGAAACTTAGTTTCAGGCCAAGAAAAATGAAGAATTGATAGAAGAGATGATTAAAGAAAAACAAAGAGAACACTTACTTTTCAAAAATTACTTACTTAGTTGGGAGATCTTCGTGCTAATAATGTGTTGTAAAATATTGCGTTGCAAGCATATAATAGAAAGAATAGTAAGAGACGAAATAGAGGAAACAAATAGAAAAGTCTCTCGAGAAAGCAGAAAGCCACTTTCAGAGAAAGTTTTATTTCATCTTTTTTCCTTCTTTTTCAATGACAAAAAAACCGAGTCCCTATTTATAGGGAAACAATGATAACCTCGTCATTATTATTAATGTATTGAATACATACATTGAATAGGAAGACGAATAGATGTTGAGTAAGGAGATGTAAAAGATGTGATAGATACTAATGCATCATAATTAGTTTGTTTAATATGATGAATATTCATGTATTTCATAACAAAGCTGTACTTTTTTTTCGTTTTATAGGTTTTGTTTTATTTTGCAACTCTTTTGGGATCTGCATTGCTTGGAAGCTATATAAGTTTCTCTCCTTTTTAATAATAAAAAATGATACAAAAAATTAAGTAATAAAATGCGGATAAAAGGGAAAATTTCTTGTACTATGAGATTCCTTAAACACACAAATTCTAATTAGGTCGCAAAAGTATCAGACAATACGGGATGCGCACAATCAATAAGATTCAATTAAGTGGTAGAACGACTTCTGTTTTCGCTGTAATGCAAATGCCAGAAAGCCACGAATTACAATGAGATTCCTTAGACGGACTTCGAAGATCAAGATAAGAGTGGAGCACAAAAGAATTTCTATTGACTTGGATAAGAGTGGAGCATAAGAGTGTAGCAATAGTTCTATAGAATAATCAGTAATGAAAATCTTACATGAAATGACATATTTCTCAACTACTCTCAATAATTGGATTAGGTCTATCAAATTCATAAGTTCATGTACATTGGGCTCACACAAAATGAGATTATTCGATAATATTTGTTCAAACTGGACTACCAAATGCCAAACTAATCCAGATAGGATTAGGACTATCAAATTTGCACGATATAAATCCTATCTGGATAAATGCCAAACTGGACTTATAATATAAAAGAATGCACTGGCGCACCATATTTTAGAAATTTATTCAACCCAGACATATGATTACAAAATTACTGAAAATCTCAAATGGTTATTAATAGGTAAACAGTTGCATATTTATTTAAGCACTCTATTATGTACCATGTCGGTGTCATAACATTGATATTGAATTACCCAAACTTGAGTTGTTACTCTCTCGGAGAGTCGAAGTTTCAGATGGAGAAGCCGTGGGCGATCTTGTGGGAGATGACAAGGTTGGTCTGGGAGGAATTTGCAAGGCCTCGACACTTCCTTTTAGCATCTCTACAACTCGTGTCATAGATGGTCGAGCTCTCGGATCGATCTGAATGCACCATAAGCCTACCACAATCATCTTTCTCGCAGTTGCTTCATCCTCCTCATTCATGATCCCCCGCAGCCCAAGCTGTTCTTGGAGCTCTAGGCGTCGGTGAACCCAATGAGGGAAATATACTTCGCTGGTGCGATCTACCGTGACTTCGATGTTCTTCCTCCTGCCGACCATCTCCAGAATCATCATGCCGTAACTATAGACATCCGATTTGTGAGAAACCCCTCCAATGTTCCTTATGATCAGCTCCGGAGCAATGTATCCCGCGGTGCCTCGGGCTCCTAGCATTGACACGATGCTCTCTTCTCTTGGGCATATTTTGGCAAGACCAAAGTCAGAAATCTTGGGACAGTAGTTTCTGTCAAGGAGAATGTTGTGAGGTTTTATGTCAAAGTGCAAGATCCTCGTGTTGCATCCTCTATGCAAGTACTCTAGCCCATGAGCTATGCCAAGCGAAATCTGATACAAGGTTTCCCAACTCAGTTGTTGATCAACCTCCAAGGTGTTGCTTCTGTTAAAAATGAACTTTTCGAGTGACCCATTGGGCATGAACTCATAAATCAAAGCTCTGTTGCTTCCTTCAAAACAGAACCCCAACAGCTTGACAACATTGACATGAGAAGTCCTGCTTATGCTTGCAACTTCATTGAAAAACTCTTCTGCATCCCCTTTCAGCTTCTTTAGAAGCTTCACCGCGACAAATTGACCATCTCCAAGCTTCCCTTTGTACACGGAGCCATAGCCTCCCTGGCCTAACTTTTCTTTGAAAGAATTGGTCATCCTCTTGATGTCTTTATAGTTGTATCTTCTTGAAGAGACGAGTCCTTCGATTTTCATTTCGCCATCAAAGTATTCGCTCCTCTGCCTTACCAAAGCCATAATTCTTCTGATCAGTGGTTTCTTCTTGAAGGAAATCAATAAGATAAGGGTGACCACAATTCCAGTTCCAGATGATGCAATCATTCCTGAAAAATATGGCAACAAATGAAGCATATATTTGAATAGCAATCTAACTTTATCACTTTATCAAGGCTTCTAAGATTATATACAAAACATCGATTCCATTGAGTGGTATTGCAAGCTTACTCTCATATAGTCGGAACTAATTGCAGAGGAAAATATAGAGAAGTGGGAGAGAAAATCTTGAAATAATTACCTATTCCAACTTTGAGACCTATCCTTTGGCTTCCTGAGACAGTAGTCATCAAAAGAGAAAAATATGTCAACAAATTGCAAACAGATGATTTCAAACTGTCTAGAGTTACGAAGATCAGGGCATATCATGAGGTTATAGCACATTCAGTTTCAAGGAAGAAAAAATACCACGATAGAGTGAAAAAGATTTCAATTTTACCAGTTTGGCTTGATCCGCCTCTTGAACTTTTTTCATAGATCAATTAGTGACAAATTTCCAGAGAAATTGGCAACACATGCAAATGGATCTGTGGCAGATTGACAAGAGGATAGGCATTAGCCAAAATCCTGAATTCTAGAGCTTTCAGGGGATGCACAGGAAGGCAGGAAAAAAAAATTCTGGCTGGTATAGAAGTAACAAATATTCAGCAATATGATCAACAATGTGGCATCAGAGGCGAAGACAGGTATAGACTTCTTCTGGCACTAATTGAATGGGCGGTATGTTCTAGACATGACTCGACTCTTTTGGCTTCTAAACCGACTTAATAGGCTTAATTGGAAGGTGTTCCACAGATAAAACAAGTGGGCAGCTCATGTTCAGGCAAGAATTTTCAAGCGTCTTGAATCGTGAATACCGAATTGATAACTGGCAAACTACTGCAGAAAGATGAAACATCAGAATATATTAGGTTCCGATAAGATATGTTGGGACCCAAGTGATCAGGGAGTTTTCTTTGAGCAGTAAGCGAGTCCACATTTTAAGCTAAGGCGAAGCAAGTGGAAAAGCTTAAAGACACTATCATCTTGAACAAAAACTTCATTGATTGTGTAAAAATTAAATTAAGTGCGCAGTTCACCTCTATCAATAATATACTTAAACTACACGAGATCAGATTTTAGCATCACTTGTGGAGACACAGTTGTTCTTTTCATTTGGTTGTGTTCGTAATCAAAGCCCAAGAAGAAACCAGTAGTTTTAATCCTACGTTTGCAAATTTACTGTCAAGTCGGAGCATCTTCACTTAATATACTTAAACCATTTGATTTTGCAGGTCGCAGGTACCGACCTAAAGATCTAACAGTTAAAAGCAGGTTGCAGAGCATGGGATGATAAAGTTTTAAGAAGTGTAAATCGTTACAGGATCATCGATTTCATAGTGAGGGTGACTGCTGTTCATTAGAGGGAAGGATATGGATGGCCAGCAACGAGATTGTCAGGCTTAAGGGGAATGATCGGGTCATTTTACGATGAACAATCAAAAGGAAGGGTATATCCATCAATCATTCTCAAATGGAAACCACACATGAGGCGAGCTCCTGATGCTGGCGATCAATCTTATATCGTTGAATAGCTCCATCAGGGCACAAGAAATTGAAGCCTTGCCTCGTCTTGACCTGTTGCAATTTTCATACAGCAACCTGTCAACAGTCTCGGGGATCTAAAAGCTTTTGTTAAAAACCTCTCCAATAGCACCACCACAGTTGCCGCCGGCCAACGGTGTTGGTAGAACTAGAGCTTCAATTCTCCAAATTGGGACAAGGACAATGGAACTGCATGGCTTGGCTAGTGTGCTTGCAAGGTCCGCAGTCAGAGCAACGTAGTCATCTTCGACGCGAACAATACAATGGATATGGTCAAGGTATGGATGACGACTTGCAACGATAGAACAAGGTGGAATTGAGGTAACTGGAAGTGCAGTTGAAGAGATTAGAAGTCTGAAATGGGGTCAACATATGTTGGAGCAAAAAATCTGTCCTTGCTACCTCAAGGATCTGCATGCTCCTATTGCTTGACACCTCAATTTTTTTTGCCTCGAAAGATTGTTTACTAACATTTCATAGAATTAAGGAATCAAATTCACCGATATCATAGGAATTCGACCCTTAGCAGAACATTTGGACTCAAATTTTGCATTTAGGAGATTCGTTGAATATAGTTTTGGGATTGCATTTTAATTAACGTTTCTCCGTGTTAGACTTGTGTTTGCTTGCATTATATGACATTTAGCACCTTATACTAAATGTCATCCACATCTTATTATCTGAGTTGATGTTTACTACGTTATTAGCATGGTGTGATTGGGCATATCGCAAGATTATTCACATCGAGAGATCCTATGAACATTAGGGAAGCAGCAATTGGGGGACTCGAGAGATACAGCAGGGTATCATACGCATTGGGAAACCTTCATTGCTGAACCCTGTCAATGAGTCCACCGCCACAGATTGGCCAGACAACTTGATTTAGGGAGAGGTTCTGGGTCAAATATAAGAGCGGGAGCGGGAGTTTGAGATTTGTGTGATTTCCACATAAGAAAAAGGATAGATCAGACCGCAGGGTTGAGGACTCGTTGCTGCAATTCAGAGGTTTTCCTAACATCGACCCTCAACTTTCGTTACATGCGGCCTTTGTCCGACTATATTTTAAGATGAGTTATTCCGTCTTTGTTTCCTTCTCCCTAGTCGAATTACTTAATGTTAAGCCCACTAACAATATCTCTGTGTTGTCAAACCATGTCAACTATAGGAATCCCATGAAATTCCATTGAATTGTTGTGTTGATCGACCTTCAATTTATATTTCCTATTCTATCACGTTATTGTTCTTTTAACATCGATGCAATTGCTTTCATATTTCATTTGGGGTAACATTGTGTTTTATCCTCCAACCCTTGATGCGTCAAAGTCCACATCGAGTCGGTTTTTGATGTTTTATTTACTGGCAAAAGTAAATCTGATAATTTCACTTTCCAATTGTTTTCTTTTGTTTTTTGCTTGTTTATCCTTGGCATGTAGATTCAGTTTTCTTTTTTAAATATCTAGATGATGTCAATAACAAAACACGCATAAAAAGGTTATTTAGGTACATTTAGACTTTAGTCGTTTCTCGCCTTCTAAGATATCTTTTTAATTCGAGGGACACCCGTGCATAATTGATCACCATGCAAATCATGCAACACAATTGATTAATGAGTTGACCAACCAAGTATATACCTTTCTAATTCCAAAATCTGCTAAACATCAGACTCTGCAGGAATCCCAGCACATACAACTGAGAAGTGACAAGCATTGATAAGGCAATCGTGGCTATTGGCTAACGAAATGCAGAAACCATTTCCCATGGAAGACAGAAAATGAACGGACTCGAACCTCGTTCCTACCTTTGCAAATCGAGCCGTCCGTGTGAATTGACCCGTCGTGGCAGAAGCACAGCACGTTCTGCGTCTGGTTGACCGCGCACCGCCCGCCGGAGTGCTCGCACGGGCCGCACACCTTAGCCGCCTCCCAGTCAAGCACGAACCCCTCGCTCATCGCCCTGGCGAACTCCTCCACCACGTTCGCCGCCGTCAGCTGCTTCCGCTTCACCGCCGCCGCCACCGTCTTCTCACAGTCCCACGCCTCGGCGAACGACGCCACATCCTCCGGGCTGTTGTCCACGAACACGTACGACAAATTATCACCGGATCCCAAGCACTCGATGGGCACGGCGGGGACGGGCCCCGCCGGAGGAGCTGTGCAGTCGAAGACAAAGGTGAGGTTGACGTTGACGGAGTTGTAATCGAGCGGGAGCGAGCCGACGGTGAAGTTGTGGCGGGCCCTGGGGCATATCTGGTTGGCGACGTCGATGTCAACGAGCGTCAGGGTGTTGCTTTCGTAGTCGATATAGGTGACAGAGTAAGCGTCGTTCGGCAGATGGAGGGTCGGGTGCTCGGAGCCATAAGGGCAACTGAGGCCGAGGCCTGGGTAGCCGCAGTGCACGGGGATGTCGACGTCGGTGTCGTTCCAGAATGGATATTGGATGAGGACATTCCCGCATAGGACCGAGGATGAGTCGGGGTCGCAAATGGTCGAGAAAGCGGAGCGGACGCCATGGAAGCTCTCGGAGAAGAAGAGGAGGAGGAGAGAAGGAGAGAGAGTGCAGAGAAGGTGGTGGCTCGGCATTTCTCTCTCTTCTTCGTCTCTGTGAGGAAGATCATCTTCTGGCAATTTAGAAGGGACGGCCTAAATACTAATGCTTTCAAAGTCTCTCTCTCTCTCTCTCTCTCTCTCTCTCTCTCTCTCTATAATTCTCTTCATGTATAATATTCGATGTGTTTGGCGCGACGATTGGACCTCTTTTCTTACAGTAGGTTTTTTTCGGTATTATTGTGCCGTAAAATATTGTACTCAAGAATTCTAGAAAATGGAAGATACCATGACATTGTGTCACTCGGTTACACATGAAGCTTTATGCCTTAATCAAGTAATTGGCTTACTAAAGCCCAAATTGTAAAAGAGAATATAGCAGAATTACACTATGGACAATTTTTGTTACCACATAAACTCCTAATAAATACTGTGATTCAATACACTCGAGGCGCATGTTTACTAATTCCATAACTACGTTGAAGGGAGTGGTGACTCTGATATGGGATAAGAATTTCAAATGAAATGTGCAATATGATATGAACAATTATATTTTGCTAACACTAAATTTTGTATATCGGAAGAAAAAAACAAAAAAAAAATCTAAAATTAATCTGCACCGTTTAGCAGGATTTGTATAACGGGAGGTTTTTTCCTCAAGAACTTTCTGGGAAATTTTTCATGGTTTGTAGTAAATCATCAGAGTCAACAGTTCAAAACGTTGTAGGGTCCTCCAACCTAATCGTTATTTAGAGGTCACGTTGACTAGGAAGTTTCATGGTTTGTTCCTCAAGACTTTTCAGGGCAAATTTCCGGGTGGGACATTGATGCATTTACGTTGGGTGTTCCAATAGTGCACGCAAACATGAACTCTTGACTTGAATAAGTCTAAACAAGTATAATGAGAGAGATTTGTCTTTTCAATTGAATTTATTATGGATTATTCTAAGAACGAGTTAGGCAACAAATGTTGCAATTATAAACGCACCGAGTTCCTTCTTGATAAAGTTTAATCAATGTACTAGCATTTCCTTGTTGTCTATGCTTAATAAGTGATCTTGAGGTCAAGCATGTTAGTCTCCTTATAGGGTTGCCATCCAATCGAACACTTTATGATTGAATCCAGGTCAAGTCTATTCGTCTCCTTTCCTTTCTGATGGTAGAACGAACTCTTCATGATCAAAGCCTAATCAAGCCTTAGATCGGAAAAACAGACCTGTTAGCACCATGCATCGATGCAATTAATAACTATGGTTCTGTTATAATATAGGTTGTCCGTACTCTGATATATGGTAGCTAGTCTACTTGAATATTCATATGATAAAGTGATGTTAGGTGAATCACGATTGGTTCGTTAATCTGATTTACTAAGTAATATCCCAGATCGTATAAGTCGCCTTTCGATTATCTAGTATACTTGGCGTTACTCTTCCGATGGCATATAGAATTTCCCACTTCTTTCCCTTCCTTTACCTTGCGGGAAAGAAAGGGAAATGCCCGCTTCTGGTTTAAGTCCCGCATCACCAGTCTCATATGTAGAGACATCTTGAGAGTAACTCTCAACCTGGCTGCTTGCGAAATGCGGTTTTCTGGTTTTCTTTTGACTCTTCTTTCCGGCTACCCTTTTGGTTTTGCAAGTGGAGGCCGACGAAGCAGGCACGAAATTAGCATAGATTCTCTCCCTTTTGTCTTTTCTTCAAGACATTTACCCCGAAACATGACAAGGAGATGGTGAATAAGTCCAACTTCAAACTATTGTCTAAAACAATGTATGTTAAATTATGTGTGGAGTTTGAATCGGTAAACAATACTTGACCAGACGATAACTAGAAAGGTTCGGCTGATGTCACACAATAAGTTTTTCTAATCACTTTGATCGGTCAACTTCCATTATTGGCGCTCACATGTACATTCTTTATTTAGTAAATATCAGTTTGTGGAGTCCAGTAAGTGTGTCAGAGAGGGAGTTCAATTAGGAAAGATGTCGACTGAGTTGGTTGTTTATTTATGAGCTATTATGACTTAGACGAGTTTGCTAGGTTTAGTTGTTAGTTGGAGGTTTATATTTTGATAACATGCCGTTGGTTTCTAATTGAAACTGCATTCTCTAAATGAAAAGACGGCCGTGTCAATTTCTTCACTCTTAATGAATTCGGGGTGTGACCATGTAAAATTACTCCGCGAAATTTTTTGTTAGCACACAATCTATTAATGTTCATGATACTAACCATGGGTGATTACTAATTCCATGAATGCATCGGATTATAAGTTAATGTTAAAAGGAGTGGGAATTCCGAAATGAATCGAGAATCCCAAATAAAATGTGCAATATAATATAAACAATTGATTTTTGTTGGCTCTAAAATTTTGTATATTGGAAGAAAAGAAAAGAAATCTAAATTAATCTACGATTTGGAAGTTTCTTGGTTTGTGGTCGATCATCAGTTTCCACAGTTCAACGCGTTGGTGAGTCCCCCAATTTAGTTCTGATTGAGAGTTCTCGTTGACAAGGAAGTATCCTGGTTCGTTCCTCAGGACTTTCTTGGGCAAATGATTAGCGCTCCAATACGGGGAGAGATTCCATTAGACCTGCCAGCGATTTCTGCTCCACCTTATCCTGTAGGCATCAAAATTTTGAAGCTGAAGTTCAGCTGACCTGTTCCAGGTTTCAAGGTGGAAACCGATAACCCCTACTAATTTTCACCAAACATGATATTTGCAGAGAGTGTTTTATGTCCAACCTTAAACCATTGATTAGACTTTAACTCAATATTATTATACCTCAAAATGCCAATGCACGATATTCCTTCTATTTAGAGATGAATCTCATTGGCCGGTCCTCTAGAAAACATTAAAGTAGTCGTTTTCACATGAAGTTTTATTGGTTAATATTTAAGATGATTAATCCCTTAATCTCGCTGTAGTACAAGCCATCAATCTCATTCCACCAGGTTATTGACTTATTGAAGACTAAAATTGTAAAAGAATGGTGTTTACTAATTCAATAACTGCATTGGGTTATAAAATACATTAAGGGGGGTGGGGGGTAACTTCGATACGGGACAAAAATCCCAATAAAATGTGCAATTCAATATAAACAATAAATTTTTGTTAGCACCAAAGTTTTGTATATTGGAAGAAAAGAAAAGGAAAAATCTATAATTACTTTGCACTGCTCAATAGGATTTGTATAAGGGGAAGTTTGTCGCTAAGTGTAATCTAGAGGCCCATTTGACTCGGAAGTTTCATGGGTTACTTCTCAGGAATTGATAGATCATCAATGTCAACATTTCTAACACGTTGGCAAGTCCTCCAACCCAGCTGTAATTTGGAGGCCTCGTTGACTAGGAAGTCTCGTAGTTTGTTCCTCAAGACTTTCCGGGGCAAATTTTCCGTGAGAGACTTTGATGCCGTAACATTGGGGTTCAAATAACGCACACATATGAGTCCGGTTCATTTAACAAGGATAGTTGAGAGATTTGTCATTGCATTCAAAGATTTTATTGCGGATCATTCTAAAGGACTAGTTAGGCAACAAATGATACAGTTGTAAAAGCACCGACTTCCTTCCTGATTAAGTTTAATCAATGTGTTAGCAATTCCATATCATAATGTAGGATGTCAGTAGCTAGCCTATGTGAATATTCATATGATGAGGTGATGTAAGGTATATTAAGATCAGTTCATTAATTTGATTTACTAAGTGATGCCCGAAACTATATAACTCATCTTTCAGTTACCTAGTATCATTTGCATAGATGCGAGTTTAATGTAAAATTTCTCATCATGGACAAGTAATTCAAATCGGAATGCATTAGCCGATAGGTCAATTGACGTGAAAGTTAGGTTTGACCTGTCTCATAACATGAACTCTTGACCCTTCATAGGAGGAAATTCGGAGGAAATTGCTTTTCGCTTGTGTCCTGGACACGTGTTCCTCGTCACTTCCACCCCCAGGCCCAGTTTCAACGTTCGATGTCCTTCCTTCACGAAATATCAGAAGACTGAAACTGATCTCGGTCAAAGTCAATGATCAGAATAGTTTTCTATATTATACCGAGGAAGAATTAACCACATCCATCTCTTTCGCACTTCAGTCCGGAGAAAGTGAATAAAAAAAGAATTTCTCCATCCCAGCATGCATCTCTGGATTCTAAATCCTCATTACCCATAATATTCTCAGCCCATGAGAGCATGAACTCACTCAAATGGGTGACGCAGCCACTCTCCTTCTCTCCTCCCCTTCCCACCCCATCCTCGTCTTCGTCTTCATCGTCCTCATCGTCCCTCAAGCTCTTCTATGCGAGAGAGACGACGATGTCCACTACACTGAATGTCGCCGCTCTTTCAATTGTGGGACCGTCGAAAATTTAACTTATCCGTTCTGGGGAGGCGGCCGACCCCAATTATGTGGTCTTGAAGGATTCAAGGTCGAATGCTCTGAGGACGAGTACCCGATTCTTGAATACCAAATGCAAAAGTATCGAGTCCTCGAGATTGATCAACATCTTCATACAATGAGGGTAGCGAGGACGGATATAGTGAATGGTATATGCCTGCATGAATTCAGGAATACTAGCATGATGGATTCGACTCTCTTTCGTCAGACCCCAGCCGTTAAGAGTCTAGTCATCTTCTACGGATGTTATAGCACGTCGAAGAACATAAGCAACGAGTTCGAGTGCTTCTACGATGACTTCAGGAAGTCTGCTTTCTATGTGGATGATGTCTTCTTGAACAGAGGGGTCCCTTTTTCCCCCACCGACTGCGCCACGAGCATCAAGGTTCCCGTTCTTCAGAGCGCGTTCGATGATCACGGAAGAGGCAATATCAGCTTGCAGGAAGCTCTGAATCGAGGGTTCGATGTTGAGTATAGTGACCAACCTGAGTGCTCGGCATGCGCTTTTTCTGGTGGGTTTTGCGGTAGCAACTCCTCTTCTTCATCACCTAGTTTCACGTGTTATTGCCGCGACAAACCCTATGCTCGTACCTGCAATGACCCTGGTACGTTCTTTCAGTAGCATTCCCGGGTGATCACTCTCAACTTCATTTGGCAGGTTCTTGTTTATATAGGCGCATCAGATTCTATTATCAACCATGTAGAATATGCAGGAAACCACAAAACCTTGAGCTGCTGCCAAGTTAGTTTCGATTAGCACTTCAAATATCATATGGCCAATGGACCCCAAGAATTTGTCCAGATAAAACTTGATTTGGTTGAATATGATTTGCTTGTTTCTTTTGTTGGAAATTCGATGGGGCTATACTTGTTTTGTCTTCCTAATCATCTAAGAATTTCATGTGACAAAAATGACATTTCCATGACTTGTCTTTTTGGGGCGCAAAGCAAGAGGAAATTTCTTGGCCATCGATTCTTCATGAGAGAGACCCGTTTTCGCTGACTGGTCACAAAGATTTATATAATTGGAAGTTGGATCCTAACTGTAAGTTATAGGTCCCTTTGACTAGGACTTTCATGGTTTGTTCCTCAGGATTTTGTGGGGCAAATTTTTCGCAAATTTTATGCACGTGAAGAACAAGCACACGACGGTAATAGGAGTTAGAACCAATTCAAACCAACTCAATTTGATTTTTCTCCAAATGCTTTCCACACTCTCTCCTACTTCTTTCTTCTCTACTCTGCAATCCTCTGCCTCC
The DNA here is from genome assembly GCA_019926035.1 of Melaleuca alternifolia. Taxonomy (NCBI): domain Eukaryota; kingdom Viridiplantae; phylum Streptophyta; class Magnoliopsida; order Myrtales; family Myrtaceae; genus Melaleuca; species Melaleuca alternifolia. Next base: position 386,059 of record JAGKPW010003076.1, on the reverse strand, counting down.
TTCCCGTCCAATTGGTCCTCCTCATCATCTTCACCGACTTAGTCTATCTGGTTTTATCAGATGAGCACAATTGCAGGCCTCGGAACTGCAGTTATGGGCCAAACGTCAGCTACCTTTTCAGGGTTTCTGGCGAACATGAGTCGCATTGTAGCTATCCGAATTTCGAGACTACATGTGAAGAGATATCCCCAGTTCCAACCTTCTCGGCTGGGAAGTTCATCATGAAGGATATCTTCTATGACAACAATTCGTCACTCCCGGTTAATGCCCCAGTGTAGCAGGAATCCTTTGATGCTCCACCATGTCATATCAGTCTCGAAAGGACGCCTTTCAATCTCAGTTCCACTAATTCGACCCAAAAAAAAAAAAAAAATCTCAGTTCCACTAATGCCGATTTGTTCTTCTACTATAATTGTGCCTCGCAGCCGTCGGGTTTTTACATATCTGGTGGACCGTGCTAGCAACTCCATCCCCATTCTTTTGGTTTTTTCCCCGAGGAAGCATTGCGGGAAGTGGATTATTCCTCTGCCGTCAGCTCCTGCTATTCTGCGGTCAGCAACCTGTTTACTTTAATGCTGATTTCACTAGCTTGAAGAAGGGGTTTCAGTTGAACTGGACAGTAATCACTGCAATTAATTGTTAGATCTTTAGGTCAGTATCTGCGATCCACAAGATCAAATGGCTTAAATACATTGAGTGAATATGCTCCGACTTCACCATAAAATTTTGCAAATGTGGGCTGAGACTATTGGTTTCTTTTCGGGCTTCCATCATGAACACAGCGAAATGAAGAGAAAAATTGCGTCTCTACAAGTGGTGCTAAAATCTGATCATTTGTGTAGTTGAGATAAATAATCGATGGAGATGAACTGAGCACTTCATTAAATCTTTACGCAATCAATGAAATTTGTATTCATTATGATAGTGGAGAGATGAATACTGAAAATATTTTTGACTGTTATTTAATTACTCGATCATTTCTAGACTGCGGACTCGCTTATTGCTGCAAACAAAACTCTCCAATCTCTTGGGTCCCAGGACATCTTATAGGAACCTCGTGTATATTGGTGTTTCTAGACATCTTATCGGAACCCCATATAGTTTGATGTTTCTATCTTTCTGCCATAGTTTGAAAGTTATCAATTTGGTGTTCACGATTCAAGAAGCTTGAAAATTCTAGCCTGAACAAGAGCTGCCCACTTGTTTTATCCGTGGAACAGCTTTTAATCAAGCCTATAGCTCCGTTAAGAAGCCAAAAGAGTTGAGACATGTCTACAACATACCGCCCAGTCAACTAGTGCCACATGAAGTTTATATCTGTCTTCGCCTCTGATACCACATTATTGACCATATTGCAGAGCATTTGCTACTTCTATACCAGCTAGAACTTTTTTTTTTCTGTCTTCCTGTGCATTCCCGGATAGCTTTAGAATTTAGGATTTTAGCCGATGCCTATCCTCGTTAGTCAATCAGCCACTGACCCATTTGCATGTGTTTCCAATTCATCTGGAAAGATGTCACCAATAGATCTACCAGAAATGTTCAGAGGAGGATCGAGCCGAACTGGTAAAATTGCAATTTCTTCACTCCATCTTGGTGTTTTTTCTTTCTTAAAACTGAATGTGCTATAACCTCGTAATGTGCCCTGATCTTTATATCTCGTAGACAATTTGATCGTCTGTTTGCAATGCGGTTGACACATTTTTCACTTTTGGGGACTACTGTTTCAGGAAAACGAATTGTTGGACCGAAAATCAGAATAGGTAATTATTTCGTGACACTCTTTTCCACTTCTATAATTAGTTCTGACTTTTTGACAGTAAGCTTGCATCATTGCTCGATGACATCAACATTTCCAATATAATCTTAGAAGCCTTGATAAAGTGTTGAAGTGAGATTGCTGTTGAAAAATATTCTTCGTTTTTTCAGGAATGGCTGCATTAGGAGCCGGAGTTGTGGTCACCCTTATCTTAATGCTTTCCTTTAAGAAGAGACCACTGATCAGAATAATTATGGCTTTGGTAAGGAAGAGAAGCAAACACTTTAATGGCGAAATGAAAATTGCGGGACTTGTCTCTTCGAGAAGATACACTTACAAAGACATCAAGAGGATGACCAACTCTTTCGAGGAAAAGTTAGGCCAGGGAGGGTACGGCTGCGTGTACAAAGGCAAGCTTCAGGACGGTCAACTCGTGGCGGTGAAGCTTCTTAAGAAGCTGACAAGAGATGCAGAAGAATTTTTCAATGAAGTTGCGAGCATAAGCAGGACTTCTCACGTCAATGTCGTTAGTCTCATAGGGTTCTGTTTTGAGAGAGGCAAAAGAGCTTTAATTTATGAGTTCATGTCCAATGGGTCGCTCGAAAAGTTCATATTCAACAGAAATAATACTTCTGAGGTAGATCATCGATTGAGTTGGGACACATTGCACCAGATTTCTATCGGCGTAGCTCACGGACTAGAGTACTTGCATAGAGGCTGCAACACGAGGATATTGCACTTTGACATAAAGCCTCACAACATTCTCCTCGATGAAAACTATTGTCCCAAGATTTCTGACTTTGGTCTTGCCAAAATATGCCCAAGAGAAGAGAGCATCGTGTCATTGCTTGGTGCCCGGGGCACCGCCGGATACGTTGCACCAGAGCTGATCATTAGGAACATTGGTGGGGTTTCTCATAAATCGGATGTCTATAGCTATGGCATGATGGTTCTGGAGATGGTTGGCAAGAGAAAAAACATCGAAGTCGCGGTAGATCGTACTAGCGAAACATACTTTCCTCATTGGGTCCACCAACGCCTGGAGCTCGGAGAAGAGCTTGGGCTGCACGGGATTACGAATGAGGAGGATGAAAGAATAGCGAAGAAGATGATTGTAACAGGCTTATGGTGCATTCAGATAGATCCGAGAGCTCGACCATCTATGACCCAAGTTGTGGAGATGCTAAACGGAACTGTTGAGGCCTTGCAAATTCCTCCCAAGCCATCCTTGTCATCACCGCCAAGATTGCTTGAGGCTCGTCCATCTGAAAGTTCATCTCTACAAGAGAGTAATGACTCAAGTAGTGGTTATTCGATATCAATTAAGTGAGATTGAGAATGGTTTGCTGCAGAGAATTGTAAACCTTTTAATGATTATTGAACTTCCACCTGTATGGTGCACGGGAAAAGAAATTAGATTGTGCATTGTTTTTCATCCTCATTAGACTTTTGTCGGGATAATTGTCCAATAAATTATGAACCTATTACATATTTGCCGATTCAGTTCTAAACCATTTTATTGGACCAATTTAGTCATCAACCTTTTGAAAATTTGTCATTTCAATCCTTCCAGCGACTTTGTCTCGGAAAATAGCTATATAAACGGTGCTGATCAAACATCTTTGTAAGTATTTTCAGAGACAAAATCGCCAGAATGACTGAAATGGTAAATTTTCAAAAGATTTAGGACTCAATTCATTAACTAAAAAGGTTTAAGACTGAATTGACAAAAATACAATAGGTTTATGCCTTTTTGAACAATTACTCCATATATACAGACGGAATGTAGATTGTGCAAACTTGATCGGATTCACATGAACTCTCGAGTCGGATTGGTCCTCCTATGATTAATTTCCAACGATTAACCATCGTCACAACAGACATTAGACAGGCACGATCAAGTTAAACGGTGAAACCGGAGTGAAGCCGACGTTGACTCTATTTTCTCATCACACACGGTTTCTAAATCGTCAAAAGAAGCTAAATCACTGTCCCTTCTACGAACCCTCTTTTTAAGACACGATATCATTTTAGGCCTCTATGTGAAATTTTCTTGTTCACCTATGGTAAGCCTATAATCAATGGCAAGGAAGAATCTACATGTCACGTAAAAATCTTAGTAACCACCTGAAAGTCCTTCTGTATTCATTCTCTAAGATCATGTTTCAACAAGTATTTTCTAGAGGACCCACCAATGAGATTAATCTCTCAGATTAATCAAATTGTCTTAGAGTCTAATAAATGGTTTAAAGTTGAACTTAAACATTGTCCGTCGTGGTTTGTGGAATATATCTAGACTAAGAGACAAAAGTCACAGAGTCTATGCTAAGTTCACACCTATCTTTAATTTTTTTTTCTGATTCGAATATTCAAAATGAAAGTGGAAGCCATGCGCCCTTCGTTTATTTTGATGCTACTCGAGCAATAAAGATATCTAAAAGTAATTTGGTAAGTATTTATATAAAAAGTGTAATAATGTCTTAAATGTTTTGAAATCTATTGTCCCAAGATTTCGCGGCTTGGGTATTGCCAAAATATGCCCAAGAGAAGAGAGCATGGTGTCGATGCTAGGTGCCTAGAGCACCCACAAATATATCACAAATAGAATGTTTATAGTTACAGCTTGATGGTTCTGGAGATGGTTGGCGGGAGGAAGAACATCGAAATCATGATAGATAGTGTTAACGAGACATACTTAACTTATTGGGTCCATCGACGCCTGGAGCTCCAAGAAGAGCTAGAGCTGCAAGGGATCACAAGTGAGGAGAACGAAGGAATCGCGAAGAAGATGATTATAATTAGCAAACCCGTGCATTTAAATCCATCCGAGAGCTCCACCATCTATCACCCAAATTGTGGAGATGCTAAAACAAGGTGTTGAGGACTCGCAAGTTCCTCCCAAACCTACATTCTCATCTCCCTCAAGATCAGTTATAAGAGACAGACGGTAGTTTGTAATTGAGAATAATAAAAAAAAAATCATCTGTAAACGCACTAATAATTATCGTGATCGAATGTCATATAATGACCCCGTTTTTTATATATCAAATTCTGGTTCTAATATTCGAAATTTCAGGCTTAGGTTACTGGTCCATTAGCTCCGGAAGTCCGCCAGACGAAACCGTGAAAATTTGTTTCGAGGCGGCCCCCGAACTTTTGATGATTGCAAAAACGTCCCTCGCTTTTTAGGAAATTACAGTTCGGTCCCTTGGTCAACCCTAACTTCTCGCGTTGACTGTGTGCCGCTCTTTCTCTCTCCTCCCTTTTCATTGCGGTTTTTGGCTTTTCGCTGCGGTTTGTTGCCGCCCACCGCCACAATTCGTTCCAATCTAAGCCACCCATCGCTGCCCAAGCTGCCCGCTTGCTACCACACATGACCATGAAGGGGGGCCACCGTCCGCGTGGCCCAATCGTGCCGTTGGCAGAGCCCAATCTGGCGAATCGAGCTCACGACGTCACCGAAAATTGAACGCATCCGGTGACCCCTAGACCGCGCGAACGCCTCTTTTGTGCTTCCTGGAGTCCTCTTAGCTTAGTTGAGCCATTGGCCGCCATCGCCATCACCTCGGAAGTCATCGAAAGCAGCCCGACACTCTATTCCCCTGTTTTCGATTGAAGCCTCTATGCGTGAGCTCCACTTGCTGTCCCAGACTTTCCAGCCAAGGCCACCGCCTGGAAAACCTCCCTGAGGTCTCCCTAGTCACCGCCCAGTCACTCGTCACCGTCGAAATTTCGCCGCAAGCTCCAATTTCTTCTGACAAGTCGAACCATAATCTGGTGTCCTGTTTTGCATCCGACGACCACCAACGCATCTCCAATGCCACTCCACCACCACCATCCGCCATCTATGCCATCCACTGACCTCCTAAGACCACCCACGACACCTACCAGCCACCGTCAAGCCTAGAAACACCGTCCTGACGCCTGGCCAGTGACTCCCGACGTTTCCCCTATTTCTGACCATTGTCCCTCACCGTCCTGATGCAGACCCCTTGAATGGCTTTGTTATTATAGACTTGTAGAGTAGGATGCCATAGAGTATGCCATCACTTTTGACTAATTCGAGTAAGGTGTAGGGAGGCTAGGTAGACGATTCATAATTGTATACGTATGAGTTTGACCTTTTTGTAGTTCAACATTTGTTAAACGTTGGTCACATTATGAAATAAGTAGTTTTCTAATGCCCCAGGCATCTCAGGGATTTAATTTGTTGCTTCTATTGTGCTTATTTAATCATTTTAAACGTTGGGTTGACGATGGGTCTTGGGACGTCGCAAATTATGGACCAATGTGGAAAATCTTCTGGGACTGTTGCGCATTCGGGTTGGGGACGTGACAATATGATGGGTGATAATTGTTATCTTTTGTTTGATTTTAATTTATATGATTGTATTCTTATCCAAAAAATCACAAAATGAATAAATAAGATTACGGTAGATTTTGTGTGATTATATTACATGCTAGATAGGATTGCACGTTTGAATTGATTCTAGAAAATCTTTTAAAAGTCAATTAGGACAAAGATTTAATATCTCCTTTATAGGCAGATTGCATGCTAGGACATGATTTATCTAGTTAAAAAATCCCATTTAATTTATAATCCGGCCTAGTTTAATTCCAAAGTCGATATAACACCAAGAAATATCAATAAAATATCAAGAAATAGATAATTCGTTTCCATTATTTTCCATCTTCCAATTTCGATGGAATAATAAAAAAATCATGTGCATGCCGTATAGTGTTAAAGTGGATCAATTACATGCCATCCCATGTCATCATCGTGCCTCATTATTCATGCCATGCCATTGCGCCATGTTGTCATATTTCACGTCATTATTTATGCCGTGGCATTGCTTACATGCCATATACACTAAAATTACGTAGTAATTTTAGAGTCATGTAGAGCAGTTGCATACTAAATATTGCCCACCATTTAGAGTCATGTAGTTAATTTGGATAGCATAAAGCTAATTTTCCTTTAAATAAATGAAAACCCAAAAAAAGTTGACTGAATTACATGGTAATTGGGAACCACATTTAGATTGATATATATATTTGATTACTTGATAGTGTTGTGGAGCGCTTGTCATTGAGGTATGTGAAACCCTTACTTATCCTTGTAATTTACTTATTGTTTTGATTATTCGATGTTTCATTAATGGTCGTGCACTCACATGACCACATCATGTATTAGTAGATAGGGTCAAAATGATTTCGGATAGTTTCCCAAACATTTTTGAAATAAAAGAAAAATGATACCGATACAGTATTAGAGTAACCTAGCGTAACTAAACCTCTACATCTATAACCTCCGGTCTATAGAAGTAAAGTATAACTCCTGATGTTTTATTTGAGTTTCTAACTGACTTACCAAAATATAGATTGGTAGCTACTTCAAAATGGACAATGGCTTACATGTTAAATAAGTTAAGCTTAAGTTGTGCATTAATATAGGTTTAGGAGAGCTTGAGCTAAGTTTAAATTTAGTAATCCATTCGGATAACTGTGCAACAATCGATACAATTTAGGGTTTTTTTGTGCTTTTTTTTTCTCTTTAGAAGGATGTCTTTTCTTCTTTCTTGCTATTATTGCTTTGATCGTATGTTCCTCATGAGGAATTGGCGCCTAGAGAAACGTCTTATCTTCAACGCTTGAGCCCGGAGCGATTTGTGGGCCTAAGCAATTTCCGTCATGAAAAAGATGGCAAGCTTTTGCTCTATTGCTTCCTATCTAAAGGTCTAAAGTGGGGGTCATCATCGTCGTCGTGAATCACGACAGATATGCCCGGTTCGGGTTGACCCCGGGGGTAGTCATGGGCCTTTAGTATTCACTGATGAGAACCAATTTGCTGTTTTGGGCTGATGATCTATCGACATCGTCAGTCAAATCATTTCCCAAAAAGATGGACTGGGCAGAGTCAAGAGCTTCCCATTAATGCGTTGGATCAATTCATTCCCATAGCAGCATCATCCTTATCCTTCTCCACCCTCTTCCTTTGCATCGTAGCCTCCTTATTTGCTCCAAACACCATCTCCCTTCGGATGGATCTTACCATGTCATGCTCCTCTCTCTCCTTGCTCTTCATCATCTCCCTCCATATCCACTTCCTGGTGCCAGCTTCGGGTGTATTCCCGCCGTTCCGAGACTGCGCTCCTTTTGATTGCGGATATCAACAAATCAGCTATCCTTTCAGGCATACTAAGCAACCACGTCACCGTGGGCATCCAGGCTACGAGCTCGGCTGTGACAGAGATTACCCAATCCTGTCCATGGAGTCCCTGGAATATCAGGTAATCCACATGGATATGAGCGAGCAGATCCTTAAGGTGGTAAGGATGGATATATCGGAAGATATATGTCGTTCAACATATCTCAACACAACTTTAAATTTAAGTCTTTTCGACTACACTTCTAATGACCTCAATTCCACCTTACTATACGATTGCAACCCGTCGCCAACCCCTCACCCTTATGGGTTTTACTGTCCCACGTCTGGATATGGCTACTTTGTTCCCCATGAGGAGCTCGACGAGCTATGCCATTCCAGGATCCTCGTTTCAAGAATTGAAGCTCTAGGTCCACCACCACCTTCGTCAGTGGGCGACGCTCGTGCTACTATTAGTGAGTTCCTGAACGAAGGCTTTGAGATCACCTGGATTGCCAACACGTCGCAGTGTGGAAATTGCATGAAATCGGGGGGGAGATGCGGGTACGACTGGACAAGGCGGCAATTCAATTGTTTCTGCTCCGATGGAGCCTATGCATCAAAATGCAAAGGTACGCGCGTTCTGGGAAGCTTCCCTTCGGTTATAAATGCCTACTCTCCCCTGATATGTGGTGTCATTCAAATTAGCTAAAGCTAGTTCGATGAGATGTATTCCCCGGCATCCCCTTCCCTTGGCTTGCTAACTGGTAAACAACCCGCTCGTGCTCCTAGAAAGCCTGACAATCTCGTTTTGCTGGGCCTGCCCGTACCTCTATCTAACATAATGAAGTGCGGTCATCTCATCCTCGCTGTGACATGATTTTGTCACAATGCAGATACCATGTCCTAAAACTCGACCACCCCATTCTGAACGACCTTCCTTTGCCGTGACTGTTGGATCATTAGTTCGGTATCTGCGAACCCACAAGGTCCAACAGTTCAAATCCAACGGGCGAAGCTGCTCCGAGTTTACTGTAAAATTTCACATCATGGACAAGTAATTCAAATCGGAATGCGTCAGCCGATAAGTCAATTGACGTGAAAGTTAGGTTTGACCTGTTCTTTACTTCTCATAACATGAACTCTTGGCCCTTCAAATGGGCTAGACCTTTTTCACAGTGGAAAAACCAAAACAAAAGTTTCGCTTTTCCAATTTCAACTTCATAGGAGGTAATTCGGAGGAAATTGCTTTGCGTGTTTCTTGGACACATGTTCCTCGTCACTCTTACCCCCATACCCAGTTTCCACATTCGATGGCCATCCTTTTGATTTCCTTCACAAAATATCAGAAGACTGAAACTGATCTCGGTCAAAGTCAATGGTCAGAATCGTTTCCTAATTATACCAGGAAGGATTAACTACATCCATCTCTTTCACACTTCAGTCCAGAGAAAGTGAATTAAAAAAAGAATTTCTCCATCCTCAGCATGCCTCTCTGAACTCTAGAACCTCATTACGCATAATATTCTCAGCCCATGAGAGCATGAACTCACTCAAATGGGTGACGCAGCCACTCTCCTTCTCTCCTCCCCTTCCCACCCCATCCTTGTCTTCATCTTCGTCTTCGTCGTCCTCATCGTTCCACAAGTTCTTCTATGCGAGGGAGATGACGATGTCCACTATAAAGAAAACTCACAGAAGAGTTTGAAAAAGTGAAGATCGAAAGAGAGAAGAGATGTACTTCATTTCATCTGAAAACCTTATCTCTCCACACTTTACATTGAGCTTTATATAGCTCCTGTTTTGATTACAATCACAGAAACAGAAAATATCTACTACCGAACTAAATGACAGCTCAGCTACAACTTAGCTGTATTCTACGGCTTGTATCTTGTATATTTGTACACTCAATCTTCACGGATAAAGATCCTTCTTCCTCTGTTTTGCTATTGACCTCCTCTGCTGTGACCAGTGGTGGTGTATCAGTAAGACTATTAGTCTTGACATTCCCCTGTAAAGTGGGTAAGGATGGAAAGCCTAAACCCAGGTTGAGACGAAGAGCTGAGTGAGTGGCTCGAGATAACGACTTGGTAAAGATGTCAGCAACTTGGCAATGACTAGGCACATGTTGGAGCCTAATAAGACCAAGAGAAGCTTTCTCATGAACAAAGTGATAATCAATCTCAATGTGTTTAGTTCTTGCATGCAAGACAGGATTAGATGTAAGAGAAATGGCAAAATGATTATCACGGAATAACAGTGTAGGAGAGGATAAATGAACACCAATGTCACGAAGAACAAAATAACCCAGGTTAATTCAGCTATTGTAGATGCCAGGGCTCGATATTCAACCTCAGTAGAGGAACGAGAGACTGTTGTTTGGCGTTTTGTAGACCAGGAAATGAGATTAGATCCAACATAAGTACAATACCTAGTTGTGGACCGTCGTGTAGTACCACAACCTGCCCAATCAGAGTCAGAAAAATCATATAAATGCAACGAACTGTTGGAATGAAAGAAAAGGCCTAAATGCAGAGTGGCCTTAATATACCGTAACACTATCTTCAGCTTGTGGAAGTCACCAAGTGTTGGATGTTGCATTTTCTAAGATAACATGTTGGTGGCATAAGTAATATCAGGTCTGGTGAGGGTGAGATATTGAAGACCACCAACCAGACTTCGATATTCCAGAGGATTAGATAGCAAAGTAGTATCATCTGAAGTAAGAACATGTTTCAGAGAAAGAGGAGTAGATATGGGCTTACAATCCTTCATATGCGCCTTATCCAGTAAGTCCAGAGCATACTTTGTTTGACAAAGAAAGAGTTTGTCAGACAAAAACTTTGCTTCGATGCCCAAGAAATAGTGTAAGGGACCAAGTTCCTTCATATGAAAAGCTGTGCTGAGCTCATTAATCAACTGAGAGATTAACTGGGAGGAACTTCCAGTAAGAATTATATCGTCAACATAGAGGAGAAGCAAGATAGTAGCATGGTCAGTGCGATATATGAACAAGGAAGGATCTGTAGTACTGCAAAAGAAGCCAAGCTCTAAGAGAAAATTACTAAATTTCTCAAACCATGCCCTTGGAGCCTTACGCAAGCCATAGAGAGACTTGTGAAGCTTGCATACACAATGAGGTTGTGCAATAGAGGCTGGAGGCTGTTCCATGTAGACTACTTCATTCAATGTGCCATGCAAAAAGGTGTTTTTAAAGTCCAGTTGTCGATAGACCAATGATGTACCATGGCGATAGATAAAACAATACGAATTGTAGCCTGACGAATCACATGACTAAATGTTTCAAAGAAATCCACTCCCTCCTCTTGATGATAGCCTTTGGCAACAAGATGGGCTTTGAGTTTATCCAAGCTACCATCAGAAGCTAGTTTGGTCTTGAAGACCCATTTACAGCCAATTACTTTCATTTGACTAGTTCTTGGAACTAAAGTCCAAGTCTGATTCTCATGTAAGGCATCTATCTCTTCTTTCATTGCCTTAGACCAGCCAGAATGTGCAAGTGCAGATTTGATTGATTTAGGTTCAACAGGAACATGATATGCAATCAAACATGAATATCGAGGATTTGGTTTAATGATCCCAGACTTAAGTCGAGTTTGCATGGGATGAGTGGATGAACTAGATGGCTGAGAGGACAAACTCTCTATGGACTGAGAAGGAACATGATCAAAAGATATATCAAGAAGCTCATAAGACAATGTACCTTGAGAAGACACAGAAGCAGGAGATGTATCAGCAGACTCACAAGGCAATGTACCTAGAGAGCTAACTAAGGAGGTGCTGTGATTAACAGCTAAGACATCATTCTGACGACTAGGAGAAGTAGCGAAATCAGACAAGAAGCTGGTATTGTGGGTAACAGTATGCTGATCCTTACTTGGTTTATCAGGGACCATAAGTGAACTGCAGCAATCCACTTCTTATACAAAGCTGTGAGAGGAGGAAAAACTCCACCAAGTTTATGAGCAAATGGAAATACAGCTTCATCAAAAACCACATGTCGACTAACATAAACTCTGCCATAAGTTGGAACAAGACAACGGTATCCCTTATGCTTCTCACTGTAGCCAAGGAAGATACAAGGCAAGGAGTGAGGATCAAACTTATGCTGCATATAAGGCCTTAAACAGGGATAGCAAGCACAGCCAAATACTCTCAGAAAGTCATAACGGGGTTTCTGCCCAAAGAGTTTACTATAAGGACTTTCTAGCTGAAGAGTAGGTGTAGGAAGCAGATTAAATGATATAAGTGGCTGTTAGGAAAGAATCAACCCAATGTATCATAGGTAATTTGGCATGATACAACATAGACAAACCAAGTTCAACAACATGTCTATGCTTCCTCTCAGAAATGTCATTTTGCTCAGGAGTGTGTGGACAGGACAAGTAATGTCGAATACCACATGTCTACAAATGTTTCTGAAATTTGAAACTAGTGAACTCACCTCGTCCATCACTTTGGAACACCTTGATCCTTGTATCAAATTGATTTTCCATACATTTTTTAAACATAATGAAGAGATATAGGTCTGAATTGAACTTCATTGGATATATCCAAGTATAGTGAGAAAAGTCATCAACAAAAATGACATAAAATCTGAACCCTTGAAATGATTGTACGGGGGAGGGACCCCATATATCACAATGTATCCTTTCTAGAGGAAACTAAGCTCTAGAATCTGAATGAGGAAAGGCTAACTTGGAGCTTTTTACAATTTCACAGCTCCTACATATTGAAGCTGTGGACTTGCTCCACTGTATATGTTTCTGGTTATGTAACACTTGCAGTGTTTGTGAACTTGTGTGTGCAAGTCTTGCATGCCATACGTCTTTAGACACTCTCTTATTCCTTTGAGTGAATAACGCCATTGTTCCTTGTTGACTGACCCTGTACAAACCTTGGACTTTCCTCCCAAGCAGCTGGAGTGAATTGGTCTGGTGGTCCTTGACATATACACCATTTTTGTCAAAAATAAAGGAACATGGATAATCATCGGTTAGCTTTGAAACTGACAAAAGATTTTTCTTTATACTAGGGACTACTAGCACATCATTAAGTGGCAGTGAGTTCAGCTCAGTATGTAGAAGTGTATTGCCAGTGTGAGTGATAGATAAACAAGTACCATCACCAATCATAACCCTATCTTGACCACTGTACATTGAAGGGTTATGAATAATACCAGGGGTGGCTGTTATACGAGCTGTGTCGCTAGTGTCAGGGTATCAAGCACTGCCCATAAGATCTTCAAGATGCATACCATGCATGGCAGTAAGTGCTGCTAGTACGTCTTCAGTAAGTGCTGATCGTACGTCTTCACTCTGAAAGGAATTATCAAACCAATACCAACACCTCAGTGCATCATGACTTGGGCATTTGCAGATTTGACAAACTATTCGGACATTGCTCACAGGCTTGTCTTGCAGTGAAGACTTATCTTCCTGAGTAGAATAAGTCTTGACACCTCTATAACTTTGTGAAGTATGCGCAAAAGGTCTAAACCCTTGCCCTGAACTCGTGCCTGGTGATCTAGTCACTGGACTTCTACCTTGTCCTCTGCCTTGATAAACCAAGCTACCACCCTTGCTAAAACCACATCCTCTGTTCACATTCATTCCACCTCTTCCTTCAAACACTTGTCTAGTCCCTTTCTGACTCATAAAGGCATATTTTGGATTATTAAAAACTCTACCATACGCTACCTTATGTTCCTCATCCATTGTCCTTTGACCAAAATACGCCAAGTTTGGACTAAACTGATTAGAAGAGTAGTTTTGTAATCTAGCCTCAAATCTTTCAAGCTGCGAGATTACTTCCTCATAGTCAGGCTGTGGTTTTAGATAGTAAATCGTTGTTCAAAAGTTTTCATATTCTGGACCTAAGCCTTCTAAGACACCAAAAACCTTGGTTATCTCGTCCATAGGCTTTCCAATAGCTTTCAATTGGTCACAAATCAACTTTAACTCTCTTAGATATTCAGACAACGCTCGATCACGTTTATGACAGGCTTGTAATTTCCCCCTAAGATCAAACTCTCGAGCTACAGACTTTTGACTGAAGCGATTGCATAAAACCTGCCATACCTCAAGTGAGGTCTTAAGACTGATGATCATACCTAGAATAGCTTCCGACACCGCACCACTGATCCATGACGAGATGAGCTTGTCAGTCTTCAGCCAGTCGGTGTAATCTACGTTCTGTACTTCAATGGTCCTTCCTTCAACTTCAACTTGAACTTCTTTCGGCAGTGCCAAGATGTCACCATTGATAAAGCCAATGAGCTCTTGGCTTCTTAAAAATCGATAGAATTGCGCTTGCCAGAGGAGGAAATTATCCTCTGCAAGTTTGATTGTGACGAAATTGCCAATATTGACAAGGATTGAAAAAGGGAACTTCTAAACCCTAGAATCCATTGTGTACAATGAAGGTTCTCAGAGAAGGGCTATGATACCGTAAAGAAAACTCACATAAGAGTTTGAAGAAGTGAAGATCGAAAGAGAGAAGAGATGTACTTCATTTCATCTGAAAACCTTACCTCTCCACACTTTACATTGAGCATAGCTCCTGTTTTGATTACAATCACAGAAATAGAAAATATCTACTACCGAACTAAATGACAGCTTAGCTACAGCTTAGCTGTATTCTACGGCTTGTTTCTTGTATATTTGTAGACTCAATCTTCACGGATAAAGATCCTTCTTCCTCTGTTTTGCTATTGACCTCCTCTGCTATGACCAGTGGTGGTGTATCAGTAAGACTATTAGTCTTGACACACTATACTGAATCTCGCCGCTCTTTTAATTGCCGGACCGTAAAAAGTTTAACTTATCCGTTCTGGCGAGACGGTCAACCCCAATTATTTGGACTTCAAGGATTCAAGGCCGAATGCTCTGAGGACGAGTACCCGATTCTTGAGTACCAAATGCAAAAGTATCGAGACCTCAAGATCGATCAACATCTTCATACGATGAGGATTGCGAGGACGGATCTCATGAACAGTATATGCCTGCATGAATTCAGGAATACTAGCACAATGGATTCCACTCTTTTTTGTCGGACCCCAGCCGTTAAGAGCCTCATCATCTTCTACGGATGTTATAGCACGTCGAAGAACATAAGCAACGAGTTCGAGTGCTTCTATGATGACTTCAGGAAGTCTGCTTTCTATATGGATGGTGTCTTCTTGAACAGAGGGATCCCTTTTTCCCCCACCGACTGCGCCACGAGCATCAAGGTTCCCGTTCTTCAGAGCGCGCTTGATGATCAAGGAAGAGGCAATATCAGCTTGCAGGAAGCTCTGAATCGAGGGTTTGATGTTCAGTATAGTGACCAACTTGAGTGCTTGGCGTGCGCTTCTTCTGGTGGGTTTTGCGGTAGCAACTCCTCTTCTTCATCACCTAGTTTCATGTGTTATTGCAGCGACAAACCCTATGCTCGTACCTGCAATGAACCCGGTAGGTTCTTTCAGTAGCATTCCCGGGTGATCACTCTCAACTTCATTTGGCAGGTTCTTGTTTACATAGGAGCATCAGATTCTATTATCAACCATGCAGAATATGCAGGAAACCACAAAACCTTGAGCTGCTGCCAAGTTAGTTTCGATTAGCACTTCAAAGATCGTATGGCCAATGGACCCTAAGAATTTGTCCAGATAAAACTTGACTTGATTGAATATGATTTGCTTGTTTCTTCTGTTGGAAATTCGATGGGGCTATACTTGTTTTGTCTTCCTAATCATCTAAGTATTTCATGTGACAAGAATGACTTTCCCATGACTTGCCTTTTTGGGGCGCAAAGCAAGAGGAAATTTCCTTGGCCTTCAATTCTTCATGAGACAGACCCGTTTTCACTGACTGGTCACAAAGATTTATATAATGGGAGGCTTGATCCTAACTGTAAGTTAAAGGTCCCTTTGACTCGGACTTTCATGGTTTATTCCTCAGGATTTTGTGGAGCAAATTTTTCACAAATTTTCTGCACGTGAAGAACAAGCACACGACGGTAATAGGAGTTAGAACCAATTCAAACCAACTCAATTTGATTTTTCTCCAAATGCTTTCCACGCTCTCTCCTACTTCTTTCTTCTCTTCTCTGCAATCCTCTGCCTCCTCTATCCGGTTTTATCAGATGATGCACAATACAAGGCCTGCAGGCCTCGGAACTGCAGATATGGGCCGAACGTCAGCTATCTTTTCAGGGTTTCTGGCGAACATGAGTCGTATTTTAGCTATCCAAATTTCGAGATTATATGTGAAGAGATATCCCCAGTCCCAACTTCCCCGGCTGGGAAGTTCATCATCAAGGATATCTTCTATGCTAACAATTCGTTCTTCCCGGTTAATGCCCCCGTGTAGCAGGAATCCTTTGATGCTCCACCATGCAATATCAGTCTCGAAAGGACGCCTTTCAATCTCAATTCCACTAATTCGACCCCCAAAAATAAAACAGTTCTCAGTTCCACTACTGCCGATTTGTTCTTCTACTGTAATTGTGCCTCACAGCCGTTGGGTTTTTACATATCTGGTGGACAGTGCTAGCAACTCCATCCCCATTCTTTTGCTTTTTTCCCCGAGGAAGCATTGCGGGAAGTGGATTATTATTCTGCCGTCAGCTCTTGCTATTCTGCAGTCAGCATACCTGTTTACTTTATTGCCCATTTCACTAGCTTGAAGAAGGGGTTCAGTTGAACTGGACTGTAATTACTGCAATTAATTGTTAGATCTTTAGGTCAGTATCTGCGATCCACAAGATCAAATGGCTTAAATACATTGAGTGAAGATGCTCCGACTTCACCATAAAATTTTGCAAATGTGGGCTGAGACTATTGGTTTCTTTTCGGTGTCTTCTATCATGAACACAGCGAAATGAAGAGAAAAACTACCGTCTCCACAAGTGGTGCTAAAATTTGATCATTTGTGTAGTTAAGATAAATAATTGATGAAGGTGAACTGAACACTTCATTAAATCTTTACGCAATCAATGAAATTTTTATTCATTATGATAGTGGAGAGATGAATACTGAAAATGTTTTTAACTGTTATTTAATTACTCTATCATCTATACTTGACTTAAACAATGTCCTTAAGCTTTTTCAGTTTCTTCGACTTAGCTTAGACTGCGGACTCGCTTATTGCTGCAAACAAAACTCGTGTATATTGGTGTTTCTAGACATCTTATCGGAACCCCATATAGTTTGATGTTTCTATCTTTCTGCCATAGTTTGAAAGTTATCAATTTGGTGTTCACGATTCAAGAAGCTTGAAAATTCTAGCCTGAACATGAGCTGCCCACTTGTTTTATCCGTGGAACAGCTTTTAATCAAGCCTATAGCTCCGTTAAGAAGCCAAAAGAGTTGAGACATGTCTACAACATACCGCCCAGTCATCTAGTGCCACATGAAGTTTATATCTGTCTTCGCCTCTGATACCACATTATTGACCATATTGCAGAGCATTTGCTACTTCTATACCAGCTAGAACTTTTTTTTTTCTGTCTTCCTGTGCATTCCCAGATAGCTTTAGAATTTAGGATTTTAGCCGATGTCTATCCTCGTTAGTTAATCAACCACTGACCCAGTTGCATGTGTTTCCAATTCATCTGGAAAGATGTCACCAATAGATCTACCAGAAATATTCCAGAGGAGGATCGAGCCGAACTGGTAAAATTGCAATTTCTTCACTCCATCTTGGTGTTTTTTCTTTCTTAAAACTGAATGTGCTATAACCTCGTAATGTGCCCTGATCTTTATATCTCTTAGACAATTTGAAATCGTCTGTTTGCAATGCGGTTGACACATTTTTCACTTTTGGTGACTGCTGTTTCAGGAAAACGAATAGTTGGACCAAAAATCAAAATAGGTAATTATTTCGCGACACTCTCTTCCACTTCTATAATTAGTTCTGACTTTTTGACAGTAAGCTTGCATCATTGCTCGATGGCATCAACATTTCCAATATAATCTTAGAAGCCTTGATAAAGTGATGAAGTGAGATTGCTGATGAAAAATATTCTTCGTTTTTTTAGGAATGGCTGCATTAGGAGCCGGCCTTGTGGTCACCCTTATCTTAATGCTTTCCTTTAAGAAGAGACCACTGATCAGAATAAGTATGGCTTTGGTAAGGAAGAGAAGAAAACACTTTGATGACGAAATGAAAATTGAGGCACTTGTCTCTTCGAGAAGATACACTTACAAAGACATCAAGAGGATGACCAACTCTTTCGAGGAAAAGTTAGGCCAGGGAGGGTACGGCTGCGTGTACAGAGGCAAGCTTCAGGACAGTCAACTCATGGCGGTGAAGCTTCTTAAGAAGCTGACAGGAGATGCAAAAGAATTTTTCAATGAAGTTGCGAGCATAAGCAGGACTTCTCACGTCAATGTCGTTAGTCTCAAGGGGTTCTGTTTTGAGGGAGGCAAAAGAGCTTTGGTTTATGAGTTCATGCCCAATAGGTCGCTCGAAAAGTTCATATTCAACAGGAATAATACTTCTGAGGTAGATCATCGATTGAGTTGGGACACATTACACCAGATTTCAATCGGCGTAGCTCACGGACTAGAGTACTTGCATAGAGGCTGCAACACGAGGATATTGCACTTTGACATAAAGCCTCAGAACATTCTCCTCAATGAAAACTATTGTCCCAAGATTTCTGACTTTGGTCTTGCCAAAATATGCCCAAGAGAAGAGAGCATTGTGTCATTGCTTGGTGCCCGGGGCACCGCTGGATATATTGCACCAGAGCTGATCATAAGGGACATTGGTGGGGTTTCTCATAAATCGGATGTCTATAGCTATGGCATGATGATTCTGGAGATGGTTGGCAGGAGGAAAAACATCGAAGTCGTGGTAGATCGTACTAGCGAAACATACTTTCCTCATTGGGTCCACCAACGCCTGGAGCTCGGAGAAGAGCTTGGGCTGCACGGGATTACGAATGAGGAGGATGAAAAAATAGCGAAGAAGATGATTGTAATAGGCTTATGGTGCATTCAGATAGATCCGAGAGATCGACCATCTATGACCCAAGTTGTGGAGATGCTAAAAGGAACTGTTGAGCCCTTGCAAATTCTTCCCAAGCCATCCTTGTCATCACCGTCAAGATTGCTTGAGGCTCGTCCATCTGAAAGTTCATCTCTACAAGAGAGTAATGACTCAAGTAGTGGTTATTCAATATCAATTAAGTGAGATCAAGAATGGTTTGTTGCAGAGTACTTTTTTTAATTCTAAAAAAAGTTACACCCGTATGGTGTAACTTTTAATGATTATTGAACTTCCACCTGTATGGTGCATGGGAAAAGAAATTATAGTGTGCACTGTTTTTCTTCCTCGTTGGACTTTAGTCGGGGTAATTGTTTAATAAATACTTAACCTATTACATTTTTATCAATTCAGTTCTAAACCATTTTATTTGACCAATTTAGTCATCAACCTTTTGAAAATTTGTCATTTCAGTCATTCCAGGGACTTTGTCTCGGAAAATACCTATATAGACAGTGTTGATCAAATATCTACGTAGGCATTTTTTGAGAAAAAGTCGCCAGAATGACTGAAATGGTAAATTTTCAAAAGGTTTAGGACTCAATTCGCTGACTAAAAAGGTTTAAGACTGAATTGACAAAAATACAATAGGTTTATGACTTTTTTAACACTTACTCCTTCATATATACAGACGGAACGAAGATTGTGCAAAATTGATCGGATTCACATGAACTCTTGAGTCGGATTGGTCCTCCTATGATTAATTTCCAACGATTAACCATTGTCACAACAGACATTAGATAGGCACGAAATCCTAGTGCGGCGATCAAGTTAAACGGTGAGACCGGAGTGAAGCTGATGTTGACTCTATTTTTTCATCACGCGCGGTTTCTAAATCGTCAAAAGAAGCTAAATCACTGTCCCTTCTACAAACCCTCTTTTAAGACACGATATCATTTTAGGCCTCTATGTGAAATTTTCCTGTTCACCTATGGTAAGCCTATAATCAATAGCAAGGAAGAATCTACATGTCACATAAAAATCTTAATAACCACATGAAAGTCCTTCTGTATTCATTCTCTAAGATTATGTTTCAACAAATACTTTCTAGAGGAACCACCAATGGGATTAATCTCCTAGATTAATCAAATTGTCTTAGAGTCTAATAAATGGTTTAAAGTTGGACTTATACATTGTCTGTCACGCCCCGAACCTCGAGCACGCGCACATCCCACCATGGTCGAATGAAATGCGACGTTCCCAGGTGGCGCCGCCGACCTAATCTTCTATACACATGCGGAAGCGTAACTAACAATCCCCGGACAACAACAAACTTGGGATAGGAAAGTAAGACAGTCAATTCACACAAAACACATCTTATAAAACAATCTCGGGTTCATGTACAAATGACTAAACCCCAAAGAAAGGTTCGTCTACTCCGGGATCTACAGCCACTAGCTCCACGTCCTCCAAAAAGGCGTTCTTCCAAAAACTATCGTCTACGAGACCCCACGACGTATGTGTCGTACCTCCATCTATGTACCTGAAAAACAGTTCACCGAGTCAACTCTCCAAGCCCTTATTAGGAAGAAATCCACCCAAGGATAACTTATTCACACCAACAAATCAGGGTCTGGAAAACAGCAGACAGAACAACATCGGGTACCGTCAGAACATACATCGTCTGGTCGGTTAGAACATGCATCGTCTGGTCTGTTAGAACATGCATCGTCTGGTACATTGTCTGGACACATAGACGATACATCGTCTAAACACACAGACGATACATCGTCTGGTCAGTCAGAACATGCATCGTCTGGTACATCGTCTGGACACATAGACGATACATCGTCTGGTACAGTGTCTCTACAGTTCATATACATAAACATGCAGCAAACATCTTTAATAACCAGTATGCTTCACATCAGCCATCATCAACTTATCAACAGCTCAATTCACGCTCAATCAACAAACTGATGACCGTGATCATGTCTCACACAAAATCATCTCATCATATCCGCACACAATGGTACAAGGATCTAGAGGTGGCCCCCATGTGGCACTTAGGCCTTTACCAATACATAGTGGTGTAAGGATCTAGAGGTGGCCCCCATGTGGCACTTAGGCCTTGACCCGGACCTTATGGTAGAAGAATCTAGAGGTGGCCCCCATGTGGCACTTAGGCCTTTACCAATACATAGTGGTGTAAGGATCTAGAGGTGGCCCCCATATGGCACTTAGGCCTTTACCAAAACTCAATGGTAATGAGGATCTAGAGGTGGCCCCCACGAAAGTGTACGTTATCGTGTGGCACTTAGGCCTTTACCAAAACTCAATGGTAATAAGGATCTAGAGGTGGCCCCCATGAAAGTGTACGTTATCGTGTGGCACTTAGACCTTATCCATACAAAGCAATAGTACAAGGATCTAGAGGTGGCCCCCATGTGGCACTTGGGCCTTTACCAATACTTAGTAGTGTAAGGATCTAGAGGTGGCCCCCATGTGGCACTTAGGCCTTGACTTGCTCACCACACATTCAGCTTGCACCACACCAGTCATCACACAATCACATACCATCAAACCAATATTAAGGAGGTCGATCATCCGACCTTGCTGCACACGTCCCATACCGTGCCAACTCAGCTAAATGTAAAACCACCCTAACTGGCAAAACCAAGTCACTTGCGTGTTTCCACGTCTAAATCCAGAAACATAATCAAATCAGTTCGTAAAATCTTCAAATTTGAATATGTCATAAAGGACACATAAACCAACATTTTTCATGAAGACTCCATGGCACAAATCCTTCTGGATTGAGAGCAGTAAATTGCTCAAACTGTTATAAAAATATGTATCAGTTTTCAGAGGTCACCTTCTCCAAAATCAGTTTAGTTCAAAATCCAAAACTCATCCATTTGGTATGAAATTTGACTATGTTGTAGTAAAAGATGTTATAAACAAATTTTGTGAAGGAACTCTTTTGAAATTCGAACTCCAATAGTGGGTAAAAATCCATAGAACTCAAAAGATCTCAAGTTCCAGAGAAAACAGAGGTTCTGTTCTGTTCAAAACGAAGTTGACATAAATCCCTTTTAACTCCATAAAATCCTGAGTAAAATATATGTCATAGCTGAAGATGTTTAAAACACTTTTCATGAAGGAACTAACTTCATAATCTCATCACATCTCGTTCCACAAATTCAGCAAACAACAACAGTTCAGTAAACATACACAAGAGAAATCCTCTGTTCTGAACTAAATCACCATTACTTGTGCTAATACCGTCTAACACATATCTTATCAAGCTGATCCACTCAACTAAACCTCTAAGTGTAATCGCAACCTAAGAAAGGTTTGGAAGTTGACTCACCTGATCAACAAACAATCAAGTCCACGACAAAGATGGCGCAAAGGCGAATCCAACTCACTCTTACTTCAACTTCGAAAGAGACTCAGAAGGTGCTATAAAAGCCTTGGAAGTTGCTTTCTGAGGTGCTGGTTTGAGAGCAACGTAACTCAGCTTGAACAATAGAGGTGTACAATGTGAAAATATCTAAGAGAGACTGAAGTAGAACCAGCTGTGTCTCTCACGTTCAGCTGTATACAGGGGAACAAACAGCCTTGAAAGTCAACCTAAAATATCTAAACACTTGAGTACTTGCCCCAAAAGTCTTTTACTTCATCCAATAGCAATTTTCCCCACTCAAACTTCTCCAACAAGCCAAGTATGAAGGCTGTAATGCAGTAGCCCCACATACCTACGAATTTGCACCCATTCAACTCAAGTCACATTCAACTTCTCATTGATTCAACTTATACTCATTCTGAAAATTATTGTCTTTGAGAGGTGTTGAAATTCAGGATGTCACATTGTCCGTCGTGGTTTGTGGAATATATCTAGACTAATAGACAAAAGTCACAAGAATCTATGCTAAGTTCACACCTATCTTTGATTTTTTTTTTCCGATTCAAGTATTCAAAATGAAAGTGGAAGCCATACGCCCTTCATTTATTTTGATGCTACTCGAGCAATAAAGATATCTAAAAGTAATTTGGTAAGAATTTATAAAAGAAGTGTAATAATGTCTTAAATGTTTTGAAATCTATTGTCCCAAGATTTCGCGACTTGGGTATTGCTAAAATATGCCCAAGAGAAGAGAGAATGGTGTCAATGTTAGGTGCCGAGAGCAGCCACAATATATCACAAATAGAATGTCTATGGTTACAGCTTGATGATTCTAGAGATGGTCGGGGAGTGGAAGAACATCAAATCATGATAGATAGTGTTAACCAGACGTACTTGCCTTATTGGGTCCATCAACGCCTAGAGCTCCAAGAAGAGCAAGGGATCACAAATGAGGAGGACGAAGGAATCGCGAAGAAGATGATTATAATAAGCCTACTCGTGCATTTAAATCCATCCGAGAGCTCCACCATCTATCACCCAAGTTGTGGAGATGCTAAAAAAAGGTGTTGAGGACTCGCAAGTTCCTCCCAAACCAACATTCTCATCTCCCTCAAGATCAATTATAAGAGACAGGCGGTAGTTTGTAATTGAGAATAAAGAAAATCATCTATAAACGCATTAATTATTATCGTGATCAAATGTCATATAATAGCTCTTTTTTTATATCAAATTCAGGTTCTAATATTCGACATTTTAGGCTTAGGTTAATGGTCCGTTAGCTCAGGGAGTCCCCTGGATGAAATCGTGAAAATTTGTTTCAGGACGGCCCCCGAACTTTTGATAATTGCAAAAAAGTCCCTCAAATTTTAGGAAATTACAATTCGATCCCTTGGTCAACCCTAACTTCTTGTGTTGACCTTGCGCCGCTCTTTCTCTGTCCTCCCTTTTCACTGCGGTTCTTGGTTTTTCCCTACGATTTGTTGCCGCCCGCCGCCGCAATTCGTTCCAATTCGAGCCACCCACCGCCGCCCAAGATGTTCGCTTGCTACCACTCATGTCCATGGAGGGGTTCCACCGTCCACGTGGCCCACTCGTGCCGTCGACGCTGCCCAATCTGGCCAATCGAGCTCACGACATCGCGGTGCTCTATTTTCGGTGCAGAGAAGTCGCGCCAAATATTGAACGGATCTGGTGACACCTAGACCGCGAACCCCTCCTCCATGCTTCTTGGAGTCCTCCCAGCTTAGTTGAGCCATTGGCTGCCATCGTCGTCGCCTCGGAAGCCGCCGGAAGCAACCTGACACTCTGTTCCCTGTTTTCGCTCGAAGCCTCTGTGCACGAGCTCCGCTTGCCGTTCGGGACTTTCCAACCACGGCCATTTCCTGGAGAACTTCCCTGAGGTCTCCCTGGTCAATGCCCAGTTACTCTCCGCTGTCGAAATTTCGCCGCAAGCTCCAATTTCTTCTGACAAGTCGAGCCCTGTTCTAGTGTCCTGTTATGCATCCCGCGACCACCAACGCGTCTCCAACGCCACTCCACCACCACCATTTGCCGTCTACACCATCCACTGACCTCCCACGACCGCCCACGACACCCACCAGCCACCGTCGAGCCTAGAAACACGCCCCCAACGCCTGGCCAGTGACTCTCGACGTTTCCCCTGTTCTGGCCATTGTCCCTCGCCGAAACCCAGCAACTGTGGTCGTCCATTTCGTGTCCCTCCGCCACCTTACCCAGGTGACTGGCCACTTCGTCACCGTCAGAATCAGCCTTGTCGGCGACCTACCAGAGCTCACCGGAAAAGTGCCTTCGTCACTGCAGCGTGGTGTCGTGCCATGCCATACTGGACTGTTCGTTCTTTCGTAGCGCAAGTTACTCGAAATCATAAGCTCACCGCAGGCCCTTGCCATTGATTGCTTGGGAAGCTTGGACTGGAAGTGAGTTTAGGTTATAATATTCAATTAAGGCAATTATTCACTTTAGTAACTAATGACAAGTTAATTGGATTGATTGGGTGCTTAATTGATATTAAGGGCCGTGGTTGGATCAAAGAGTAATTAGGGATAAATCGTGGCTAAATTAGATTGGTTAAGCTAATGTCAGCCAAAGGGCATTAAGGTGGCCGTGCCCCGTAGGATGCCAAACGATAGGTTACCGTTCGAAGTAGGGAACCAGGCAGATCTCTGATTGATGTGCCAAAGCGATTGGCAATATAGAGCGATTTGGGGGTTAAATTATCTCGATTATGTTTTGTATGATTTGATTAATCGTTATTATTGGACCGTGGACTGTCTTGATGATTGATTGGCATGTGTGGTTGAATTGTGAATGGTGCTTGGGGTGAGATTGTTGTAATCGATTGAATAGTCTGAGACAATATTGAGTAGTAAACCGGTGAGCAGTTAGATAGGGGTTCAAGGGAATGACTGTAATTTACTTATCGTTTTCATTGTTCGATGTTTCATTAATGGTCGTGCATCCACATGATCACATCATATATTAGTAGATAGGGTCACAATGATTTCGAATTGTTTCCCAAGCATTTTTTAAATAAAAGAAAAAGGATATAGGTAGGGTATTAGAGTAACCTAGTGTAACTAAGCCTCTAAATCTATAACCTCCGGTCTATAGAAGTAAAGTATAACTCACGATACTTTATTTGAGTTTCTAACTGACCTACCAAAATATAGATTAGTAGCTACTTCAAAATGGATAATGGCTTACATGTTAAATGAGTTGAGCTTAAGTTGTGAATTAATATAGGTTTAGGAGAGCTCAAGCTAAGTTTAAATTTAGTAACCCATTAGCTAACCCCTAAATTAGCTGTCATTTAGGAAGGTGGCGACATACAGAGTTGAATATTTCTTTTTCTTTGTTTCAGGAAAACATAAAATCAAAAGCTAAAAAACATTAGCCCGATACGTTATTTAACAAAAAAAAAATTGGTGTCGATTTAGGGAGCTCATATATCTAGTGCAATCAAGTCCACAATCCAAATCTCTACTTGCACATAATAGATTAGTATCGACACATAATAACATGAACTCTATTTATAAACTTGTAAAAAGCCCGTGCCAAGCATAACCGCCGACTTGCAAGAGGAGCCATTGACGCCCACTCCATTACTTGGTGAACCCCTCGAAAACTAAGACCCTCTGGAACGTGGCGACATGCATTATTTCATACTATTAGTAAAGTCTGCCGTTTACTTATATAGGATTTATATTGTGCAAATCTCATGAAAAGATTGTGCAGTCCAATTCACATGAAAAAGGAACCTGCGGAGTTAAAACTAAAAAGCAAACTCATTTGGTACGTGCTACGTTGGTTTCTAAGTGACATAAAGATATGATGAATGTAACTTTGCAACACTCGGTCGTGGCATTAATGCCGCAACTTGACAGCAGCATAAGCGGTGCGGAGTCTATCCTCTTTTTACACGATATGACTTGGTATGCATGCATCTAGATTTCGATCGGCATATACATGAGCATTAAGTTGAACACGGTGCAACTTATTCAACGATGCTAATTTCCAAAAGTTAAACCATCATCATAATAGACATTAGATAGGCACAGGTAGTCATGGAGTTTAACAACTTGAAGCAGTCAAGTCAAGCAGGGAGAGCAGAGCTTGAGTAAACACAACGTTGGCTCGAATACTTATGACTCCACGGTGACCAGAAACCACTTGTGAAGAGACCCAATTGATCCAATTTCTATGGGCCAAGAAGCAAAAGGAAACTCGGATGAAATCATTAAAGTTCCTTAGTTTCATCACACGCGGTTTCCAGATCGTCAGACGAAGCTAAATCTCAACAACCAGACTCTCAAGTTGGATTTTTAAATTCGTTCTTCTTTTTCTTCTTTGTTTTGGCTTCTTTCGTGTTTTACTTTTTCCCCCTCCACATTTATAAAGCACTATTCATGGCGTCATCATCTCTGCTAAATTCTATGGATCGCGGAACTTTTTTCTAAGAGTCGTGGAAAGGGATTTGTCCTGTTTATCAGAGTGGGAAAAACGGAAGTTTTCAACATGCTATGTCTTTAATATCCCCTTTGAGATGCATGTATCTCATTTAAGACCAAAGGAAGTAGTAAATCACTGCCCCCTTCTCTAGAAAAAGGAGAAGTACTTCGAATTGATGATTGGAAAGTGTCTGCTGGGCAGCAAATGAAGTTATAAGAGTGAACATTGTCTCGAATGAAGTCTCAATACGATAATTTAATTTTTAATAAGATTTTGATTTTATTGATTAACGAGCACACACGTTAATTTGCAGCACTCGTTCAAGAAAACAAACTCATTTCAACTATTATTCGAAAATTCTTTCCCTTTTCGACTATGGTAATTTTATAATTTATGTTGAGGAGAAGTGTACGTGTCACACGAAAATCTTAGTCACCCCACGAAAGTCCTCCTCCTTAATTATTCTCAAAATGCGTGTTGAATTAATATTTTCTAGAGGACCCAACAATGAAATTCCATCTCTAACTAGAAAGTCTTATTTTTTCCAATTGTCATTTCGAGGCGTCATCAAATTTGTCCTAGAGCCAAATCAATTGATTAAAGTTGGACTTGACGTTCTCTCTAGATGTCGCTTTTCGTGGAAATTTCTCAACGAAAAGACAAAGGTGAAGGAATCTATGCTAAGTTCACACCTACCTTTGTTTGTTTGGTTTTTTCCTAAATTTCAATATCCAAAACGAAGACTGGGGCCACGGGGCCTTCGTTTATTTTAATGCAACTGGACCAATAAACAATCTCTTGAGCTAGTTTTTGGTGCTTGCTCCGTCATGCAAAAACAGAACGGAGGCCAAAAAAAATAACGAAGCAAAGCAAAAAGAAGAAGAAGAAGATACTCCCAAAGCTGAGCATTCACGCCGGTTTGAACGAGTCTAAATGAAAATACTTACAACCATTCGCAATGATCTCAGATCAATAATCGCTTAATCTCGCTATAGGTACATATACGATACGAGCCATCCAATCACACTCAATCAAACTTGACATTGAAGACAAAAAATGGTAAGATGAAATATTGAATGTTGGATTTCAATTGTAAATTTTGTTGATTTCTTCGATAATTTCTTAATTTTTGTTTGTCTCACGTTAAATTTGAATCGCAACATGATTTAGTTTCCTGATTATCTTCCGACATACTAAAATGCCAATCTGACATTACTCTATTTGTTAAAGATTGTATTCCACAAAATTTAATCATGCGGAATTATAGAACATTGAGGCCCTTAAGCGTTTTACTGAAAGTGTAATCAAGTTCTGAATGTTTTGGAAAAAGTGCGTTGCACTCTAAATCTCACCCTTCTCTTTAAATAAAAGACATAAACAGCTTTGGTCCAAAGACGTGTCTTAACTTCTTTGTGGAAGTCCACAGTCACTTTCAAAGTTTCATTCCATTGCGAGCATCAGGAAGTCCAACATTGAACTTATTCTGAATCACTGTCGAGGGCTTTTGTATGGTTCTTCGTGCATCGAATTATTACTGTAATTTACTCTCAAAACATGCATTTATTTCATGAAAAATAAGTTACTTTGAAAAATATTTTTTTAAAATATCGTCCGTATTACTTACAAAGTCCTATAAACTGTTTAGATATAAATTGCTGTAGATAATAAAAAGATAATTATTGATCAGTTATTTCAAGCAATGTACACAGTTAATTTCGTGAAATAAAGATATCCTAATACTAATCAATTTCTTACCATGAAATAACTTACTAACGCAATGGATGGATCAAACAACACCCGAGTCAAGTTCTAGTGAACTGCTTATAATGATTTGTGTTTGAATGGTGATATGAAAAATGGACTAGTCATCGTGCTCCTAAGCACATGTAGACATTAACACATAAAAGTATCTATGATCACATATTTCTATGTCATTTCTATATCAGCGACTTACAACCATAGTAAGTAGTTGTTAGTGCATTAGAACTTCTTATACACATAGATTATTCGAACATGCAAAGTCATCTCCCCGAAAATCTTTGATTCAAGGTGCATTTGCTTGGAGCTATACCAATTGGTTATATGAATTTTGGTATATGTTTTGCAAAGTAATTTTGAAGTTAAAAGAAAAAAAAAAAGAGAGGCAAAATAGAGCACATGGCTCCTATTCATTATCTACACCCTACAAGCAAATCAATCATCCATAAGAATCGAACGATCAAAGAGGTCGGACACCCCAAGAGTCGCGTACACCCCAAGAGTCACGTCAAGCAAGGACACCCCAAGAGTCACGTCACCTCGTCAATTTAAACCACCATAAACTCAAACTTCGTCAAGATGGTGTGATTATCTCTTTTAGTTTTCTTGATTTTCTTTATGAGAAATAGGAATCGCCGCTCCTCCTATAATCGATGAACTGAATTTTCCCCTAAGAGTCTTGCCCATCAAAGAGAGAAGAACGAAAGTGTTGGACATGCTCATATGTCTATAATAACCACCAAAATTCATGTATCTCACTGCCCCACACACACGGTTTATTCCGATCGTCCATCACGTCTTGATACACAACAATATCATGCTTCAATTCATTGTTGTGTTTTCTCTAATTCATTAGTATGATGTGGAATTTAGCATCTTTTAGAGACATAATTCCTTGAGAGAAAGGATCATCCAATCGGTCGTAAATCTATTATATCAATTTAGTTATAAATTTTTTACTTTGCTAATTAAGTCTTATATCCTTGTGTGAAATTTCAATGTACTCATTTTGACTAATTTTCACCTGAAATCGCCGATATGACGATGCCCCATGATTGTAAGATGGCAAGGGATATCTAGATAATCACATCAGTAATCTCTAGAGAAAATCGATCGAAAGAACTATATTGAAATTGCACATGAAGATTTAAAACTAAATTAACAAAATCGAAAATATTCACGAAATTGGCATCCGTAAACGTGGTTATTAAAGAAACTACAAATCTCCAAACGAAGATAACCTCCATCAATAAATCTAGGATATTGCGTGATCTAAATCTTAAACAACAAACGAGCACAATGCAGAGCCACAAATTTGATTATGACAAGAAATACAATTGGGTTTCAGCAACACTGATGAGGTTAATTAGAAAGCAAATGCCGAATTTAGTAAGAGAAGGAAAAGCAAATTCATTCACCTTCGCGATTATGATAATTATAGTGATTCGACTCTCTCATATACGATATTTTATTTCTTTCCCATCATTCCTTAATTGAAATTTAATTAATAATAAACTGTACTATTGTACATAAAATATGTAATAACTACATATACATATATATATTATGGATTGGAGGACATAAAGAAGTTCGAACATATAAATGAAAATAGAAATAAATAAAAGAAAAATTTGTTGTTACTTTGTGTAAATTTATAATATAATTCAATTACTATATATTTAAGTATTATTATAATTGCATTATTATACATCAAAATTTGTTGTTACTTTGTGTAAATTTATAATATAATTCAATTACTATATATTTAAGTATTATTATAATTGCATTATTATACATCAAAATTTGTCGTTACTTTGTGTAAATTTATATTATAATTCAATTACTATGCATATTTAAGTATTATTATAATTGCATTATTATAAGAAGCTTATCATTCGAGAAAAGTCAATTTTTATAACATAATACAAGAAATCGTATCCAGATTTATCTCACATTTCTCATATGATAGTACCATCCAATATATATCTCTTTTATATTCGACATTATCCTCTCTTGGACAAGAATCGAATACGTGATAATTTGATCTTGAATTTGATCTTGTTAATCAAACACAGCCTTATAGTCTAATCCGTGCTTTAAGGTCGGACTTGGCCACTCTCTCCACATGTCATGTTTCGTGGAAGCCGTCTCAACGAAAGGACAAAAGGGCAAGAAGCTATGCTATTGCTCCAGTCCACACCTATCTATCTTTGATTTGTCTAAGCTTGAATATTCAAAGATGAACGTGGAGGCCACGGGCCCTCCGCTTATTTTAATGCAACTCGAGCAATAAAACATACCGAAAAGTAATATCGTGAGCTGTCTCTGGAATTTGCTTCGTTGGCCTCCACATGCAAAACCAAAAACAAATCCCAAGAATTAGAAAAGAAAAGGAAGAGAGAGAGATGAGGAAAGCAAGAAAAAGATACTTGCAAAAAACTTCAGCATCTACGCCGATTTTGAAAAAGTCCAAATGAAAATATCACGACCATTATAGTACTTGATAGCATACGAGATTTTATTAGCAATGATAGAAGATCAGTAATCTCTTAATCTCACCGTAGCTGCATGTATAATACAAGCTACCGAATCAAATTACGTCGAGTTATGATTTTATTGAAGACTATAAATATAAAGATAGCGTGACATGTTGAGATTGATTTGTAAGATCCGTCGATTTCCCCACTAATCTCTTCCTTGCTTTAGATTTGAATTGTAAGATCTAATTACTTATTCATTATATCTTAACATGGAAAACGCAGACCATGGCTACTTTATTGTTAAAGGCTGTACTTTTATAAAATTTAATCATGAAAAATTACAATAAGTTAAAATCGCCTAAATATTGTATAAATATTGTAATCAACTCTAAAAGTATTTTTGTTAAACAGGTGTATCAAGCTCTAAATCATGCCTTTCTTTCAAAGCATATGAGAATAAATAATACACCAACCAAAAAAGTAATGGTCCGTAAGCCAACCATGAAATTGCGTGCAAAGCACTTGTAAAGATCAGGCACATAAAATTCTAAACACTCGTGTAATTATATGTGTTTCTTACGATCTTAGTAAGCCGATAGTAGCGTATCAGAATAAACAAATTTTCCACGTAGGATTACTCGAGCGTTGCACCAAACAAAAAAAAGGGACATTTGTCAAAGTCAAATTTGGGTATTCTTTCTTGAGTCCCATTTTAAGACTTTGAAAGCATCAGTACCAGTATTTAGGCGGTCCCTTCTAAATTGCCAGAAGATTATCTTCTTCCTCACCGAGACGAAGAAGAAAGAGAAATGCCGAGCCACCACCTTCTCTGCACTCTCTCTCCTTCCCTCTCCCTCCTCCTCCTCCTCCTCCTCCTCTTCTTCTCCGAGAACTTCCATGGCGTCCGCTCCGCTTTCTCGACCATTTGCGACCCCGACTCATCCTCGGTCCTATGCGGGAATGTCCTCATCCACTATCCATTCTGGAACGACACCGACGTCGACATCCCCGTGCACTGCGGCTACCCAGGCCTCGGCCTCAGTTGCCCTTATGGCTCCGAGCACCCGACCCTCCATCTGCCGAACGACGCTTACTCTGTCACCTATATCGACTACGAAAGCAACACCCTGACGCTCGTTGACATCGACGTCGCCAACCAGATATGCCCCAGGGCCCGCCACAACTTCACCGTCGGCTCGCTCCCGCTCGATTACAACTCCGTCAACGTCAACCTCACCTTTGTCTTCGACTGCACAGCTCCTCCGGCGGGGCCCGTCCCCGCCGTGCCCATCGAGTGCTTGGGATCCGGTGATAATTGGTCGTACGTGTTCGTGGACAACAGCCCGGAGGAGTTGGCGGCGTTCGCCGAGCGGTGGGACTGCCAGGAGACGGTGGCGGCGGCGGTGAAGCGGAAGCAGGTGACGGCGGCGAACGTGGTGGAGGAGTTCGCCAGGGCGATGAGCGAGGGGTTCGTGCTTGACTGGGAGGCGGCTAAGGTGTGCGGCGCGTGCGAGCACTCCGGCGGGCGGTGCGCGGTCAACCAGACGCAGAACGTGCTGTGCTTCTGCGACGACGGGTCAATTCACACGGACGACTCGATTTGCAAAGGTAGGAACGAGGTTTGTGTCCGTTCATTTTCTGTCTTCCTTGGGAACTGGTTTACGCATTCTGTTCGCCAATCGCCACGATTGATTGCCCTTTCAATGCTTGTCATTTCTTGGTTGCGTGTGCTTTGATTTCTGCATATATTGATCTTCCAGTAGCTTTTTAGAATTAGGAAAGTATATACTCGGTCGGTCGATTTCTTAATCAACACTACCTGTTCAAAATTCGAATGGTAGTCAAACGAGGTGGATGCTTTAATGGTCTTCTCGAGGGCAAATCGGATTGGGATTCCACTTGCAAAATTTGACTAACCAGGACCGGCACACGCTAAATGCATTAGAACGGAACCGACTATGATATTTTGCTCAATCCAATCCAAAAATTTAAATCAATAGGTAGATGGGGACACACACACACACATATATATATATATATATAACTACCAAAAATTCTATATTATGCCATCTGTGAGATATTTACCTAAGTTTGTTGTGATATAAACAATTTTAAAATTGTACTTGTGTGATACATGTACTCTAAAAATTTTCTTTGATACTAAAAATTCTAAGTTTATATATTTATGACATATTTATCTTAAACTTGAATTCTTAAGACATACTTACCCCAATATTTTGCGGTAAATTCATAATAATATTACAAGTTCGAGATTTTGAGCGTCACAAAGAAAAAAATTAGTATAAATGTGTCACGGTACTTCAAATTTAAGATTAATGTGTCATGCGGATACAAGTTTGAAGTCTTATATATTATAAAAAAAGTTTAGCATAACTGTATATCATAAAAAAATTTGAAGTCTTATATATCATAAAATTTTTTTTAGCATAACTATATAACAGTCGATACAATTAAGGGGTTTCCTGTGCGTTTTTTTCTCTTTAGAAGGATGTATTTTCTTCTTTCTTGTTAGTATTGCTTTGATCGTATATTCCTCATGAGGAATTGGCGCCTAGAGAAACGTCTTATCTTCAATGCTTGAGCCCGGAGCGATTTGTGGGCCTAAGCAATTTCCGTCATGAAAAAGATGGCAAGCTTTTGCTTTATTGCTTCCTATCTAAAGGTCTAAAGTGGGAGTCATCATCGTCGTCGTGAATCACGATAGATATGCCCTGTTCGGGTTGACCCGGGGGGTAGTCATGGGCCTTTAGGATCCACTGATGCGAACCAATTTGCTGTTTTGGGCTGATGATCTATCGACATCATCAGTCAAATCAGTTCCCCAAAAGATGGGAGTGGGCAGAGTTAAGAGAAACTCGTCCGGATGAAGTCGAAGTTAGCCGCCTTCCGTCCCGAGGCTTCAATCCCTAATGGCCTGCGTCCAATCTTGGAACGCGGCTGCTGACAGTTTCTTGGGGTCCTTACGAAGTGTCATCGAGCGAACCGTCAAGGAGGTTGGGAAAGCTCGGTTGATTAGTAGGGGCTGCTGCGTCTAGGAATTGTAAAACGTGGAATACTAGTCCAGGTCCCGAGTCGTGTTTTCAACTAGCCAAGCAGCCCCGGGTTACAAGGCAGATTTCCACATGCCTTCTTCTCCTCTTGCTTTTTAGCTTTTGTCTCGAGCGCCAAAGTCTTGGTCTTCGGAAGACTAAGTCAAGAGCTTCCTATTAATGCGTTGTATCAATTCGTTCCCATAGCAGCGTTGTCCTTATCCCCCTCCATCCTCTTCCTTTGCATCGTACCCTCCTTGGATGCTCCAAACACCATCTCCCTTCGGATGGATCTTGCCATGTCATGCTCCTCTCTCTCCTTGCTCTTCATCATCTCCTTCCATATTCACTTTCTGGTGCCAGCTTCCGGCGTGTTCCCACCGTTGCAAGACTGCGCTCCTTTTGATTGCGGAGGTCAACAAATCAGTTATCCCTTCAGGCATGTTGGGCGACCAAATCACTGTGGGTATCCAGGCTATGAGCTCGACTGTGAGAGGCATTACCCGATCCTGTCCATGGAGTCCCTGGAATATCGGGTAATTCACATGAATATGAGCGCGCAGATCCTTGTGGTGGTAAGGATGGATATATCGGAAGATATATGTCATCCAACATTTGTCGACACAACTTTAAATTGCAGTCTTTTTAACTACACTTCTAGTTACCTCAATTCCACCTTACTATACGATTGCAACCCGTCGCCAATCCCTCACCCTTATTGGTTTTCCTGTCCCACGTCTGGATATGGCTACTTTGCTCCCCATGAGGAACTCGACGAGCTATGCCATTCCAGGATCCTCGTTTCAAGAATTGAAGGTCCACCACCACCTCCGTCAGTGGGCGACGCTCGTGCTACCATTAGTGAGGTCCTGAACGAAGGCTTTGAGATCACCTGGATTGCCAACACGTCGCAGTGTGGAAATTGCACTGAATCGGGGGGAAGATGCGGGTACGACTGGATAAGGCGACAATTCAATTGTTTCTGCTCCGATGGAGCCTATTCACCAACATGCAACGGAACGCGGGTTCCGGGAAGCTTCCCTTCGGGTATGAATGCTTACTCTCCCCTGATATGTGGTGTTATTCAAATTAGCTAAAGCTAGTTTGATGAGATGTATTCCTCGGCATCCCTTTCCCTTTGCTCGTTAACTGGTAAATAACTCGCTTGTGCCCCTAAAAAGCCTAACAATCTCGTTTTGCTGGGCATGCCCTTACCTCTATCTAACGTAGTGAAGTGCGGTCATCTCATCCTCGCTGTGACATGATCCTGTCACAATTCAGACGCCATGTCCTAAAACTCGACCACCCTATTCTCAACGACCTTCCTTTGCCGTAACTGTTGGATCATTAGTCGGTATTTGGGAACCCACAAGGTCCAACAGTTCAAATACAATGAGCGAAGCTGCTCCGAGTTTACTGTAAAATTTCACCTCTTGGACAAGTAATTCAAACCGGAATGCGTTAGCCGATAAGTCGATTGACGTGAAAGTTAGGTTTGACCTGTTCTTTACTTCTCGTAACATGAACTCTTGACCCTTCAAATGGGCTAGACTTTTTCATAGTGGAATACCCAAACAAAAGTTTTAACTTTTCCAATTTCAACTTCATAGGAAGAAATTATTGCTTTGTGTGTTTCCTGGACACATTTTCCTCGTCACTTCCACCCCCACACCCAGTTTCCACATTCGATAGGCATTCTTTTGATTTCCTTCCTTCACGAAATATCAGAAGACTGAAACTGATCTCGGTCAAAGTCAAAGGTCAGAATAGTTTCATATATTATACCGAGGAAGAATTGAACGCAACCATCTCTTTCACACTTCAGTCCGGAGAAAGTGAATAAAAAAAGAATTCCTCCATCCTCAGCATGCCTCTCTGGACTCTAAATCCTCATTACGCATAATATTCTCAGCCCATGAGAGCATGAACTTACTCAAATGGGTGACGCAGCCAGTCTCCTTCTCTCCTCCCCTTCCCACCCCATCCTCGTCTTCGTCTTCATCGTCCTCATCGTCCCACAAGCTCTTCTATGCGAGGGAGACGACGATGTCTACTATACTGAATGTCGCCACTCTTTCAATTGTGGGACCATTGAGAATTTACCTTATCCGTTCTGGGGAGGCGTTCGACCCCGATTATGTGGTCTTGAAGGATTCAAGGTCGAATGCTCTGAGGACGAGTACCCGATTCTTGAGTACCAAATGCAAAAGTATCGAGTCCTCGAGATTGATCAACATCTTCATACGATGAGGGTAGCGAGGACGGATCTAGTGAACGGTATATGCCTGCATGAGTTCAGGAATACTAGCATGATGGATTCGACTCTCTTTCGTCAGACCCCAGCCGTTAAGAGCCTCATCATCTTCTACGGATGTTATAGCACGTGGAAGAACATAAGCAACGAGTTCGAGTGCTTCTACGATGTCTTCAGGAAGTCTGCTTTCTATATGGATGATGTCTTCTTGAGCAGAGGGGTCCCTTTTTCCCCCACTGACTGTGCCACGAGCATCAAGGTTCCCGTTCTTCAGAGCGCGCTCGATGAGCACGGAAGAGGCAATATCAGCTTGCAGGAAGCTCTGAATCGAGGGTTCTATGTTCAGTATGACCAACCTGATTGCTCTGCGTGCGCTTCTTCTGGTGGGCTTTGCGGTAGCAACTCCTCTTCTTCACCATCTAATTTCACGTGCTATTGCCGCGACAAACCCTACTCGCGTACCTGCAATCACCCTGGTACGTTCTCTTGGTAGCATTCCCTAGTGATCATTCTCAACTTCATATGGTGAGTTCTTTTCTATACCGACACATGCGATTATATTGTCGACCATATAGAATACGAGCTTACGCTGAGTTTGTTTTAACCCTGAGAATCCGTCAATCGCGACTCAATCCAATTGAATACGATCCGCATGTTTCTTTTGATGGGATTTCTATGGTGCCGTTCATTGTTTTCTCTTCCTCCATCTAAGATCATCATGCGACGAAGACCGAGACTTTTATTTTCATTTTTTTCTATTTGGCGGCGCCAAGCAAGACGAAATTCCAACTTAGCTTCTGCTTGGCCAGCAAATTCTTCACGAGAGAGAGAGTCGTCTTCGCTGACTGGTCGCAAAAAACACAACCCGATGTTGAAACGTCAATGGTCAACGGAGAAGGAGCTCCTGAGAAGGCCCTTTTAGATTGGACTTCTTTTGAAGCCCCCAACTTATACCTATAGATTTAGGCCCATAAAAAAGAGGCCGAAAGGGTATCGGCCCGCCGATGTCGATTTGAGACCATAATTTAGGACTATATGGTCATTGAAGTCAAGTCTGTCAAAAAAAGCAGCGAACTATAATTAAGTTGCGTTTGCTTAGGAGGATTTGTTCTTGATGATTAGGTGGATCATCAGAGTCAAACGTTTCCAAAGAACGCTGGCGGGTCCCCCGACCGAATTGTGTGATTTAGAGGTCCCTTTGACTAGGAAGTTGCTTGGTTCGTTCCTCTTAAGGTTTTTTTTTCCAGGGCAAAAGTCCCCGCGTGGGACGCTGACGCATCTGCCTCGGGGCGTTTGACCAATGCGCGCACCTCGCTTTCGTGTTCGCTTCATAGTTGATGAACCAGCACAAGGACAGCGACCGGAGTTCTAGGACCAATTCAAACCAACTCCCTCTGATTTTTTTTTTCTTTTGCTAATGCTCTCCACACCCTTCCCTTCCTGCCTCTTTCTGCAATCATCCGCCTCCTCCTTCCAGCCCTAGATGAATCTCCATGACTTCATATGTGGATCTCGGTGTCGCCGGTTGGTCCTCGTCGTCGCCGTCTTCACGAACTTAGTCTATCAGGCCGTATCGGATGATGCACGATACGAGGCCTGCACGCCTCAAAACTGTGGATATGGCCCGAACATCAGCTATCCTTTCTGGATATCTGGCGAGCAGGAGTCATACTGTGGTTATCCGAATTTCGAGATCACCTGTGAAAGCAATTACCCTGTCCTGAATTTCTCAGAGGGCGAGTTCATGATCAAGGATATCTTCTATGCGAACCATTCTATCCTCCTGGTTAATGCCCTCGTGTACCAGGACTCCTGTAGTGCTCCGCCGCATAATATCAGCCTCAAAAGGACGCCTTTCAATCTTTGTTCCACAAATATCAATTTATTGTTCTACTATAATTGTTCCACGGAACCGGCTTTTCCTACATATCCGGTGAGCTGCGTTGGCAACTCCACCCACCATTCTTTTGCCTTTTTTCCCGAGGATGCCTTGCGGGAAATGGATAACTATTCTGCTGTCGGTTCCTGCGATTCCCCAGTTAGTGTACCTGTTGATGTTAACGCAGATATTTATAGCTTGATGAGAATGAATTATACTGAGGTTATGAAGATGGGGTTCCTTTTGAACTGGACTGCAATTAATTGCAGCAACTGCGAGGGAAGTGAGGGACGGTGTGGATTCGAGAACAATAATTTCGTTTGCTTTTGCCAAGATGGTCCTCATTCTCGAACCTGCAATGATGGTAAATGCATGAGGGCTTCAGTTTTGTTTTGTTTTTTTTTTTCCCCTTGACTGAGTTCTCGTGTCCACCGTTTTGCGTGATCTGTCGTTTCTACATGCTGCAGATAATGCCCCCTGTACTTTCCAATTTCTTCACCTTAGCTTAGATTCCAGACTCCCTCACTGCTGCAAATGAAATTGGGTTCCAAGATAACTTATCAAAACCTCATAATTTTGACGCTCGTGAAGCTGGAGGAATTGAAATAAGAGAGTGGAAATGTTGATGTTTCTTTCTTTCTGCAATAGTTTTGTAGTTATCAATTGGGTGTTCATGATTCAAGATGCTCGAAAGTTCTTGCCTGAACGTGAGATGCTCACTTCTTTTATCAGTGGAAACTCTTCTAATCAATCCTGTAGGTATGCTTAGAAGCCAAAAGTTTTGGGACATGTCAAGATACATACCGCCCATTCAATTAGCAGCGCAGAAATTTTTATATATCTCCCCATCTAATACCACTCTGTTGATCTGATTGCGGAGTGTTTGCTCCTTTAAACCAGCTAGAAATTGTTCTTGTTTTTTTTCCTGTCTTCCTGTTCATCCCCTGATAGCTTTAGAAATTGAGGACTTTAACTAATGTCTATTCAGCCTCAAGATGCATTTGCATGTGTTTCCAATTTCTTCTGGTGACATGTTACTAATTGATCTGTGAGAATTTCAATAAGAGGTTCGAGCCAAACCGGTGAATCTGTAATCTTTTTCACTCGATCATGGTGTTTTTTACTTTCTTGAAACTGAATGAGCTATTACCTCATGATGTACCCTGATCCTTATATCTCTTGAATGATTTGTTTGCAATCCGTTGACGCTGTTTTCACTTTTGATGACTAATGTCTCAGGAAGCAAGAGGATTGGTCTCAAAATTGGAATAGGTAATTATTTCATGACTTTCTCTTCCACTTCTCTACACTCTCCTCTGCAATTTATTCAGAGTTTTGATAATATGCTTCCCTCATTGCTCGTTGAAATCTAACAATATGCTCTCTCTCCCACAAAAATCAGCTTTTGCTGGTGTTGCAGGAGGCGGAATTGCGGTGATGATGATCGTTTGCTTCATCTATCGATATCGCCAAAGAAAAAAATATGGACGGTCATCATTTTTCCCGAGAAGCATCTCCTCAATGTACTCCTCTAGGACAGATTTTGAGAAGGGAAGCAGCTACTGTGGACTACCCGTCTTTGACTACGAGGAACTTAAAAAAGCTACCAACAATTTCGATCCAGCAGAGGAACTTGGTGATGGAGGCTTTGGCACTGTTTTTAAAGGTAAGAGCAACACTAGAATTGTCTATGATTAGTGAACCCATCATCAAAGCTTTTTCCATGACATGAACAATTTTTGCAGGCAAACTCCAAGATGGGCGTGTAGTTGCAGTCAAGAGATTGTATGAAAGCAACTACAAAAGAGTCGAGCAGTTCATGAATGAAGTCGAAATACTAGCTCGCCTACGCCACCCAAATCTAGTCTCACTGTATGGCTGCACATCCCGGCAGAGCCATAGACTCCTTCTCGTGTATGAATATGTGCCAAACGGCACAGTGGCTGATCATATTCATGGCGACCTAGCCAAATGCGGCTTGCCTCCGTGGTCCACCCGTTTGAACATAGCCATAGAAACCGCGAATGCACTGGTGTATCTCCACGCATCTGATGTTATCCACAGAGATGTGAAGACCAACAACATCCTGCTGGACGAGAATTTCAGTGTCAAGGTGGCGGATTTCGGTTTGTCGCGCCTCTTCCCACTTGACGTCACGCATGTTTCAACTGCTCCTCAAGGAACACCGGGTTATGTTGATCCAGAATACCACCAATGCTACCAGTTGACAGAGAAGAGCGACGTGTATAGCTTTGGAGTAGTCTTAATGGAGCTCATATCTTCCTTGCCAGCCGTTGATATCACTCGGCATCGCCACGAGATAAATCTATCCGCCCTTGCCATGAACAAGATCCAAAGCCACGCCTTGCCCGAGCTTGTCGATCGAACTCTTGGGTTCGATACAGACTATAGCACTAGAAAAATGATCACTGCGGTGGCAGAGTTGGGGTTCCGGTGCTTGCAACTAGGCCATGACATGAGGCCATCCATGGCGGAGGTATTGGAAACACTGAAGGACATACAAAACCGCGGTTCGGACAAGGAGAAGTCAGACAGAATGGATGATCCATCGGATGATGCTGTTCTGTTGAAGAACAATCCGTTAACACTCTCGCCGGATTCGGTCACAGTGAAATGGGCTAGCAACACGACGACACCCAATGCCAGTGGTTAGCTGCCACTCCAGGAGACAAGATGTTCCGAAGACAGCTGATATGTACAGTAGTGAGCTAATTGAATCCGAGTCAGGCAAAGGGTATAAGCACATTATGAAATTTTTCCTTTCTTTGTTATCATTTTCTTCCGTAATGGGCATCTTTGTCCTGAGATGTGGATATTCTGTGGATGAGAGAAAGTAGTTGGCAGAATTCCTTCTCTGTTTGCTCTGACATGAGCATGAGAACCTAGCCATTCTGCTTACGAAACGGCTCGACATCGACTTCTGTAGTGTGCCGAATGCCTCGTCTGCACCATCTATAACCGCGTCGCCCGTGAAGCTTTGGTTGGATCTATGCCGAACATGATTCGACGATCGTGAGCAATCTGATAGAATAGCCACGGATTCTGCTCTTCCTAGTTTTTAGTAGCAAGCGCAGTGCACCCGGCGACCGGCGCTAATCAGCGCAGTTTGATTGTCACGGCAGAACAAAGGATGCATCAGATGAGACATTACCGTGAGCTCTGACTGAAGTAAAACACCTTCTGATATCTCACTTTCAAAGCTGCTCGCTCGAAAAGAAAAAAAAAAATTCTCCTTTTAAAAAGCTACTTCGAAGAAGCAACTGAGAAAGCCCGAGAGATCGAGTTGACATTTATGATAAAGCCCGTTTGGACTTTTCTTGGCCCGATTATGGCCCATCAAACAAAACTTCTTGGCCCGTCAACTTTTGTTAGCACAAGAGTAGGCTAAATGGGCTCGCCCCACAATTTCAGCTCCCTACTCACCTTATTAGGACACTTCATCATCAATCTAGAGTCTCTAGGAGGGCAAATGATAACTGTTTCACTAATTGCTCATCCTCGTATCTCACCGCTGCTCAACACAAACGACTATAGAAGACCACTGTCCACTGTAGCCATCACTCACTTATCGGCCATTGATTGCCGACCATCACGAACTGTCCACCCCTAATGCTCATTGCCGCTCGTTGCCGCCACCCCTCCCAACTAGCGGTGAAAATAGAAATTAAGAAAGAGACGGAGCTTTGCTTGATAATGAACTGCAAGAAGGTAGCAAAATCCCCATAAAATTTCGAGCAAACAGAGAGACGAAACTTGAATGCACAAGATTAATACCTACCTAGCACAACCAGCTTGGCTTATAAAAGAAGAACTTGGCAACTAGAATGATAAAAATGCCTTGTTTCTGTATCATTAGGGGTGAGCAATGGTCCAAGTTCGACCCTAGACCGACCTTGGACGGACTCAACTCGATCGGTCCTGGTCGGGTTCATAAGATAATCAGGTTGGTCCATGATCCTGAAATCCCTAATCCCGTACTGTGCGGGTTGGTCTATGGTCTTGAGATTTTGGGTCTGTCCAACCCGGACCAACCCGACATATATTAAATTAGACAGCAATACTTCTTAATTCGCCAAGCCCAGGAGAATTGAGAAGCCCTCTCTTTCTCGCGAGCCCACAGAAGCTCAGGAGTGGCTTTCTATTCTCGTGAGCCCAAGGAAGCCCAAGAAGAAAGAGTAGCAGCTTCCTTCTTTCCTGCCAATAAGCCGCATTTTGTGGCAAGAAAGAAGCGGCCCAACAAGCTACGTTTCGTGCAAGCCCAAGTTGGGTTTATTTGGAGGATAGTCAAACTGTTGACTCATTTTATCCTCACGAAACGCAGCAGGAAAGACCTCTTCGACGTCTTCGTGGCTCGCCTCTTCATTGTTCGCCTCTCCGTCACCCCTGTTTTCCGCCCGCC
This sequence comes from Melaleuca alternifolia, assembly GCA_019926035.1. NCBI lineage: Eukaryota > Viridiplantae > Streptophyta > Magnoliopsida > Myrtales > Myrtaceae > Melaleuca > Melaleuca alternifolia. The sequence continues at coordinate 343,444 of JAGKPW010003076.1, read as the reverse complement.
TCGCCGCTCGCCTCGCTGTCGCTCCCCCCCACCCCACCCGCCTCGCTAGCCTCACCATCACCGTCGCTTGCCGCCTGCTTCGCTCACTGCTCCTTGCTCACCTCGCTCACTGTGAGGTCTCGGATTATTCCCTACATGCTCGAATGTGATTTCACTGTCAAGATGGCTCGAGCAACGTTTTTTCTCTTTCTTAATTTTCTTTTGATTTCTTCGCTTTACACGAAATGAAGGCTGCTAAGCACAATTGCTGACAAGTTTGTAATTTTTAAATCTGGAAGGTTGGTATGATTTTGCTTTTACAATCTCATTCTATTTGAAATTCTGAATATGACAGTTATCTGAATAAATAACTATTTTGCTGGAGGCATACACCAACTTGGAAATTTTGTAAGTATTATTTGGAAATTTAGCGGTCCCAGGTTGACCTTGGGACCGGACCTTGGGATCGGACCAGACAAATAGAGTCAGTCCGGTCCTCAATCCCAAGCTCAATAGGTTGATCCACGGTCCCAAAAATTGTGGACCGACACTATCTGGATTGGTCCTAGGGTTGAGTACTAGACCAACCCAACCTGGACCATGCTCATCTCTATATATCATACTATTGAAAACTGTAATTTTTACAGAAAGAGCAACAACATCAGAATATGTTTGAAGCAAAAAGACCAAAAGGAGGAAGGCACCAGCCAAGAAGAATTAAGACTCGATTCCCAACCACCAGACACAAAATCGGCCGACCCATTAACGAGATCTTCCCGTTCAAGAATCCTTATATTTTGGCTGCGACGCGACCACTCCTTAAGTTACTGCTTGATATTTGTGGCCCTAGTCATAATCCTAATCATAGTTCAATGGACTAATCGGATCTCCAAGAAGTTACATACCAAAGAGTAATAGTGAAAGATCGTAGGGCTCGAGAGCTTCCTTTTTTCATTCTGCTTCCCTTCCTCCTACTCCTGGAGTTCATTGCAGACATATTCAAAGAAGCAATTTCCATGAAGCAAACCACAAGCGAGCCCCAAAACAATGGATGAAAACGAAGCCGAACTAAGATTTGAGAGGCGCACGACATCCTAGTGGGCGCGCACACGTTTCTTTGAGAGAGAGAGAGAGAGAGAGAGAGAGAGAGAGAGAGAGAGATTTTAGGGCTGTAGCAATTTGGATTAGCCTACTACTACTGCCTTGTAATTAGAAGAGACGATCGACCAAAGAAACGAGGCGAACAAATAAGAGCTCAAAAAAGCAGGAGAGAGAGAGAGAGGTGCGTATTGCCTGTTGGATGCCCGAGAGGTAAATGGCGAGGGAACACCATTGGAACACCGCCTATTGAAAGCCTTCGTGGAGAGAGAGAGAGAGAGAGTTCATTGGAGAAGGGTGAGTAGTGGTTCAGGGTCAATTCTGCACCGGACCAACCCGGCCGGTCCTAGTCGGATGACGATTGGATCGATTCTTGATCATGAAATCTCTAACTCGGTACTGTGTGGGTTGATCCTTAGTTTTGGGATTATATATTATACATAATATATATATATATACAAATATTAAAAATGATATGATAATACTATGAAATGCGGAGCAAATAAGCTCTTTTCTCGCCAAGCCCAGGAGCAGGAAATTGAGAAGCCGAAAAGCAATTTCTTTTTCTCGCCGAGCCCGGGAATAATGAACTAAGAAGTCTTTCTCTTCCTTCTTTTTCTTACCGTCGGCCTCGCTCACCGCCCGCCTCATTACTCGTCGTCGTCCTCACTCAATTGCTTTATGATTATTTCATGATGTGTATAATGTATTTTGAACTTTTTTATGCTTTCATTAAATTTCATATGTTTTTTTTTGTGGTTTGTAACTTTTAACAAATTGAAATTTATATTATTATCTTATATTTATTTTTGACATTCATTAGTGTTCATAGTTTGGTTACTTAATATCATATTATCGATGGAGTTAAATTCAAAATAATATAAATAATTACAAAAAAATAATTTAGCGGTCCTGAATTAACCCTAAAACCTAGGGTCGGTTCGATCATTGGTCCATGCTTAACAAGGTCGGTCCTCAGTCATAAAAATTAAAGATCCACACTGTACGGATTGTCCAATCATTGGCTTAGGTGTTGGACTGGACCAACACGACACATGCTCATCCCTATTGGAGCTATTGGAGAGGATAGAAGACATTTATCTTCCTAGGGCAAATAAAAGCATTAAATGAAGAGAGAGAGAAATCATTAGGGTGCAAGAGAAAGAGAAGAGCAAGAGAGGAAATAGATTTTTATGCATAAGTGGCCGGCCAACATTTCCATAGGAATCCACGTGTCACATCTTGAGTGGTCTAGGACCACGCCGATGTGGAGGAGCCGGACCACACAATATTTTTCTCAGCACCCTAAGCTTCGTCTTCCATCTCCTCCACATAATGGCCGCAGCCATTCCAACGACCAAGCTTCAAAGCTTCAAGGAATCATTGGTCGGAGCATAATAAGAAGGAAGTGCTCTCCGCGATATGGATGCTTTTCAGTTCAAAGAAGCTTGTAAAACGAGCTTTGCGTGATTCAAGGTTTCTGGAAATGGGACAGCGAAGAAGCGACTCTGTTTTTGTCACAACTAACAGAGTACTCCATTTAATGACCAGGAAGAAAACCAACGACCGGCGCACCCACCACCACCGACGGTCAAGCCTAAGGTGAAACTGGACGGGTCTCCGCCCATTGAAGCAGATCCAGGAACCGTGGGGCTCTTCGAGAGCTCGTCTTTGCCGGCGAGATTGTCATCTCGGGCACACTGGCTATGCACTCCGGCCGTTCGCTCAAATTGCTGAACTGGGATATTTTACTGTGGACTACTCTGATAAAAGGCGCCGCTCAGACTCTAATGTGACTGAGGGGCGTTTAAGGCGAGAGGGATTTTTGAGAATCTGAGACGTGGGATTTTTGGCAATGCGTTATCTGTCTGTTCTTTGCGCTCCTGATGACTTTGATTTTTACCTATATCGTCCAACAATGGCCAGGGTCATACTGTGATGACGAAATGAAAGTAGGGGCGAAGCTGTTTATCAAACTTCAAGCAACTGCAGGACTTCAAGCAAGCTCAGGACATGTCTGCCTATAAACAGCAAGCAACTGCAGGACTTCAGGCAAGCTCAGAACATGTCCTGCCTTCACCGCTGCTGATATAGGCACCGAACGAGCCGCCGTCGCTGCGTTCATCGCGGTCCATCTCGGCCACCGTTCTTTGTAGCAAGTCCTCTTCGCCATCGTCGCCGAAGCGCAACCAGGTGGCGACTGTGTGATAATGTGAGTTCTCTCACCTCAATGCCTAAAGATTTCTTTGGAGGTAGTGAAACTCCGAGGGGTTTAATGGGCCTGGCCCCCCGCTCCTCTGAATGCATGCTGGATACGGTTAATTTTGAGCAAGCAAGGCTGGATGGGAGACCTTAGCGTGTCAAGTGTTCGATAGAATGCTTGCTAGAAATTGCGTGCTGTGATTAGCTGTTGATAGAAGTTTGAAGCAAGATGTCATAGAAATCCGCAAATTTTGCTCAGTTCAGATCAAAGTTGGACAAAACTTTGAACTAACAATACAAAGAGGACTCCAAGAGGATTAATTTGATTGGTCGCGCGCCCTGTTTAGAGGCCACTAGTTCGGTCTAAACCACCCGGTAAGCCAGGTCATGGTTAGGAAATTGACAATTTTGCAAATTAAGGGGCAGAGCTAGTAGAAGTCATGAACTAATGAAATAAAAAGAACTCGGTGAGATTTCAATTTATGGGTGGCTCATTCGAATTGAAGGTCGGGAAGGAGGTCTATGGATAATGAACAGCATGGGTAAAACTGGGTGATTAGGGGGACCCGAGTCAGGTTTTTTGTTGGGTGTTGAAGGAATTGTTTTGCCATGATATTGCATGTTGAATGTTGCTATGAAATCATCAGTTGTACCTGAATTTGAAAGTCCGTGTTGCTACTTGATGATCAATTTGATTGCTTATGAATGAATCGCCAAGATCTTGAGTAACAATACCGAGGGCTCTAGATGAACGAGGCACGAATAGCAGACCGAAGATGCATGGAGATATAGCAGTAGCGACGTAGATTCATCGGTTGCCTATCAGCTCAGGGTAAAAAGAGAACGTAAGCCAGATGCTCGAAATTCACAATCACTCTATTTTGGTGTCGAGTTATTCCAAACTAAGGCAAACTTAGTCCTATAACTTCAAGCGAAAGCAGTATCCTATGCCTAAAATTGACAAAACATAAAGGGAAGGGACGTCCCAGCATGCCCATGCTCCAGCTGCGGCTGCTTGCCTCGCATGGCGATTCCCACCTATTACATGATTAACTATATACACCAAGACTTCAAGGAGTTAATCGAACCCCAGTTCAGCTCCCATCCATGAAAGACCTTGGGGGTTTGAGGCTGTTGCCATCAGATGAGGATGATGCCTCTGGGATGCTGAAACTGATAGCATGCTCAAACGGGGTGGTCACGAATGCCGAGGCTGCCTGCCAGTTATTACTAGCCCCAATTTGGGCATGATCGTTTGGCAGGTACTCTTCATAAGCCTTATTCGCCAGGTAAAAGTGTGCAGGGTACTGGTCTTCCATCTCACCTGAATTGAATACGGTCATATTTTCGAATTGGGTACTAAAAAATATGACACGTATGTATGGATTACATAGACAAATTAGATGCTATGTGTTACCTAGCGTTAGTTGAGCAGCTTCAGGGTAGTAAGGGACCTCGATCTCTTCCAATGTGCTCCAATTCATGTAAGCTTGTCTGACCAAATTCTCGATATAAGGCTGCAAGTGCCACATCAAAGACTTATCAGATGAACAACGTGGCTCTTCAAAACTTGGGCTGGGGAATAAAGGTGGTCTGAGAGATTCAATGCCATACCCTGATCATGTTATTTGTGAGGTCCTTGTGGGTGTAGATTTGCTCATTCACCACAGCCTTCTCGACCTGACAGATTGGGTTCAAGGTGAGGATGAAGTTGGACCCTTGGAAGATGTAGTGCTTGTTGCCCTTCTCGCAGGTCCTTGCATGCTTTATGGTTGCATCCCAGATCTTCTCAGACATTCCAGGTCCCAATATCTGTTTTTATTTAGTAAAAGAAGTCATTAGTGTCCAATTAAAGAAGAAAGTTTTGAAAGGGGAAATTTTGAGACAAATCAAAAGAAGACAAAAGGAAGAGCACAAGTACCCCTCTTAGCCTATCTGGATCCACAACAGACAGCTTCAAGAAATCTTGGACAGTGCGGATCCCTTCGTCACCAAGCTTCTTGTGAAATGCTCCCTCTTTCCCAATCTTCTCTAGACGCCACACTTCGTCCCCTAATTGCGGTGGATAATGCTTCTTGTACACTTAAAAGAACAACATGAAAAGGATAAATTTAGATAAGGAAATGAATAGCGAAAAGAAAAGCGAGAAAGAAAATTGGGGTTTACTCCTTAATTTAGATAGTATTATGGGTCGACGAATAAAGCATCAGACTAATCCGACTAATCCCGTCGATTCATCTATCTTATAGTTTCCTCAACTAACTAATCTTGTTTGCCAGTGCAAGAGACCCAACCCTCCACCTACAATACAAAACTCACCTAATGAAGGATGTCATCTTCTAATTTTCCTTTCCATGTTTATCCTCGCTTCCATTAAATTGCTTTCAATAATTGACTTGACTTGATTTCTTTAATAAATGAAAAATCTTCTTTTTGTAGGGGAGGACGCGGGCGAGTGCAGTGAACCACGCGAATATGCAGTCACCAAAGTATCTTTTGACCTGTCAGACGATAAAGCTTGCTTCAACAACATTCTTTCTTGTCTTCACACTTCAATGGAGCTTAGCTTAGTTTAACAGTCTCGTGGCCCTTCGAAAGAGCTTGGTTCGATGGTCAAACAACGCGTCCCGCCGGGCCCTACGGCCGGCGAGACGACGAAGGCAAGATGATGGTTGAATCATAGAAAAGGGGAGGAACCAGAAAGATTTGTCCCCAAGTTTCATCGCTGACTTATTTTATCTTGGCATTTGGGATTTGATTAAACAATGGAAGGAATGAGTCTTTCAAAAAAGCGAAAGTGATTAGATAAACAGTGAATTATCCACGGTTGATGTCGCGACCTATCATGACCCGTGCACTTAATATCACTAGTAATCCAATCAACATGATTAGATAATTTCAATGGAAAGGAAAGAAAGAAAATCGGACTTCGATTCGAGAAGGTAATTAATTCACTGTTTTTCTAATCTATAAAATATTTTGGATGTTGATATTTGTTTCTAGAGAAGGTAATCTAATTGAATTTTTAATAATTCAAAATTACATATCCAGCACCTGATCAGAACCACCCAAACTACCAAGATTTTAAAAGCTGAGGTCCAAGGGCTGAGGGCTTGTCTAATTGCAGATACTCTACGCTTAGTTTATGCGCATAATCTCATCTACCACATAAACAATCGCACTACTGTATCAAGCGTATTTCTCAGGCAGTGAGAAACCATCATCATCTCAATGAACGAAAATACACTTGATTATGCTCTCTCTAGATCAAGCTTTTCACTAAATATCCTAATAAATCTGAGAAAAGGGAAAGAAGCTAAACGGACTTATAATGTTCGACCTGACTACCATCTCCATATTGAATAAAGGGATACAAAAGCAAACCCTGATTTCATCTACCCATTTGCGTGATGCACTTGGGGCACACATCGTTGGACTGGTAGCTTCATCTCTTCTTATTTATGGTGACATTAGATGGTAGTTGGACAAGGACATGGCAAAGAACCCATGGAGCCCGCATGATGCAAGACCAAGGTTCCCCTTGTTGTTGATGGGAGTTATATGATTATCTATCTATCTTAATTTGACTGTATAGAACAAGATGACAAATCTATGTTCAGTACGCCATCGGTGTCGGTACTTTTGACTGGAGACCAAGGTTTGAACTCTTTTGTTTGCTCATCTATGATTGAAGTGATGGGTATTGTGTAATAAATATCAACTTGACAAGTACCAACCTCAATTATATCTATGATCTATAAATTTGGAACAAGATTGAATATGAACTTGAGAAAGACCTAAATGAGAATCATGTTATGCTACATATAGCTCAATAATGATCAATGGACTTCAAGACCCAAGATGCTTATAAAGAAAGATTATGCAAGGAAAATTTTTATTATGATATGTTATGCATGTGAATTAGTGTTAATACGTGTTTGTGTATGAGGCTGCGGTGTGAGTATCGATAACGGCATTTCATGTATATAAAGAAAAGTTTATCATTTCATGTGGTAAGTGGCAAGTCTCTTTTTGGTCTGATTTCCCTACGAAATGAAAATGAATCATGTCGTGTGTATTAATAGGAGTGATTATGGGATATATATAACTAAGAATGGAGATTAGTGCAAATACTTGAAAAAGATCAAACAACTCACATTCTCCTCGGTGATCTTTGACGACGAATGCCTCGGTCATGGCCTCGCGTATCCTAATGCCTTGGTAGCTCCCCAGAGAAACCCTAGCACCAAGCCTGAACTTTCTGCTCCGAATCCAGCTGGAATTATCGGTCAGCTCGATTTCCCCAATAGCGGCCACCCCATTGTTCCTCATGGTCAAGCTCAGCTCTCCAGCGAGCAAAGGCCTCTTCCCTTGCCTCTCCCTAACGATGTTCCGTTCAAATTCCTCGCTCGTCCAATTAGTGCGGTCTCCCGGAGGAAAATCGCCGTCGAGGACCACGATCTCGACCTTGATCGGGCTAGGGAGAGCAGGGGGGACTGCCTGGTCACCTCTTGTGTCAGCAAGGATGATCTGGAGCTGAGAACCGTCCACATCCACGATCTTGCTTCCGGTGAAAATGGGCAGGGTGAGACTCTTGCTGAACCTCAACTCGAGGCCTGAGGGTTCGAGCGCTTGGATTCGGAGCGAGGGGACTCGCTGAAGCGAGCGTGTGCACCGCACAAGGCTGCGCTCCACCTCTTCATTCACCTGAGGAAGCAAATAGAGAACAATTAAACCTAAACAAAATTAAGGGTTTTGCCTGTTATCATAAAATGTTATGGCTAGGGCTTTTAGTGTATATGTTTCAAGCGGCAAAATATTTCCTCATAAGCTAATAGACCCAAAAGTATTTGTGACGCATGAGTTAATTCATTAGGGTTCAACCCATCTCCTCTTCTTCTCTATCTTATTTCTTTCTAAAATAAACATTAGATGAACAATGAAAAGAATAGATACGATGTCTTGATGATGGATGTACAACTGAAAGAGAGAAGGGTACTATCAAGAACATATCAACAAGTGATAACTGGAATAAGAACCTACCACCCTACGAAGCATCGGTTCCAAGCTCGAGCAAAAGTTCTTCAAGGAGTTCACCATCACCACTTCCCCTATTACACTGGGTCAAGAAATATAGAAATTTCATATGGTAAGGAATTTAAAGAAAACTTTCAGTTTGAAAAATTAAAAAAGGAAAAGAGATCGAGCACAATTTCAGAAAAGGAGGGGGAATAGCGAGAAAAGGAGGAAATCAAAACGTACGAAGCAAAAGAAGGCCGAGTTCGAATCCTTTTTTCGGACGGTGGGTCGGAGTCCGAACCGGATTCGCCAAAGAACCTCTTTGCAGCCATTGATGAAGTCCCACAAAAGCAATCAAGTTGTGGGAGAAGGGCGGGGGGAGAGTATTGAGAGTTCTGGTGAAGACAGAGGAGAGGAAAGGGAAGAGCAAGAAAGAGTTGGGAAGGGAGAGAAGGGTATTTAAGCGAAAGGAGATTGAAGAAAGAGTGGCGAAGAAGATGATGAGGTTTGATCCAAATATTCATTAAAAGAAGACGAAAATAAAGTATTTGGAGTTGCTTGAAGCTTCGACGAATGGTCGACGAAACAGCTGGGCAATTGGGGGGCTTCGTGGTGACCTATGCTTGCATGATGTAACGACTTTGACGTCAACTCCCCTAAAAGTCAACTCTCTCTCTCTCTCTCTCTCTCTCTCTCTCTCACTTTGTTGCGATAATTATGCCCACTTTAGTTAAAATTAAACTCAAGAGATCTGAACACAGAAGTAGCAAGCAAGTTGGACCGCACTAATTGGTTCAATCTTTCCTCCTCCTTCTTTTCCCTTCTTCTCCCTCTTTGTTATTTTACATTTCACATCTAGTCCATCTACCAGGAAAATGATACTACGAGTATCATAATTCTTTTTCTTTAAGTGCCACATTGATTAAAGATTGCTTACTTAGATGTCGCCCGCAAGTCCCGTTACCAAAAAATCTAACGTGATATTAATTTATTATATCCCGGTCAGCGTGACTTGCCAAAGTCCAATCGGTCAAAAAGAAAAAAGAAGCTACAATGACCCTTTATTATTTATCCCAAATTGACAAGCTGTGGCTAAATTAAGGCCAACACGCAAACCCTAACCCTCATCCTACAAAATTTCCGATAAAATGCTAGGTGATTACCTGCGGAAGAGTGAGCAAGAGCCCTGGAAGAAGCCTAGTCGAGATCATAGAAGTTCATTTTCGTGGAAGCAACGACCGGCTAGAACTCGACGTGGCCACTTGGTTTTCTCAACCAGAGAACTCCAGTGGAAGCCAAAGAAGGCGTCTTCCGAGAAGGGCAACTCCAGAAGACTGCGAAGAGAGACGGCGGCAGCGGTCGAGAGAGCCAAGGATAAGCGCCACATTGGAATTAGAGCAAGAGTGGTGAGAAGAAGGTGATATGCATGCACCGTCGTCACGAATCTCCAGCGAGGTCGGGCTGTCCAGGATTCAAAGCAATCTGGGAGTTACTCCTCCTCCTGTTCGTCATTGTCGTCGTTCTCTTCTTATGATTTTTCTTTCTCTTCCTGGTGATGGAATCGGAGAAAGTGATAAGAGTGTTTATTGGAAAGCTAAACTACTATGGATTGTGCTTTCTATAAGAAAAAGTCAATTCGGACTTAATCCTTAAAGAGAAAGGACGAGTAAAATGAATTGTTAGAATGCGTCACCAAAGGCATTCAAGCAAATAATTATTCAATAAATAAGACATTAAAGTGATTTAAAAAAAAGTTATGATATTCAAGTGAGTGTCGTATGAAAATTATGTCACTTGTAATATCTTTAATACTTATTATGCAAAGTCACGCAATAATTATGCACAATTTGCAAGGCAATCAGGATCACTCGTCACGAGCACGACTGAACTCCAGCCATGCCTCTCCCTCCATCGACGTCACCAACTCCACGCTAGCTAAGTGAAGACACCGTCATCTCCATCGCCCGTCCTCGAGCACCCACATAGTTATTGTCTCCCTTTTGCATCGCTTCTCCCACTACGTCGCGATGAGGTCCGGGGTCACGGTGCTAATTCGGATGCCGTTGAGCCCAAGCTTGGCCTCGCCTCCTCGGGCAACACTGAATCCGGTGTTGCCTGAGGGTAGGTTCGGTGATGATGGCTTAGTGGTCATGCCCCTCGAGCCCCTCTTTGTCCTCGACGAGGACGACGGTGGGGGGAGAGTGGCCTCACCACTGACGCCTGAGCCTCAAGCCGCAACCTCAGTCGTCGTGAGACAACCATTGAGAGCTAGATATAGAGGAGGGTAGAGGGAGAGAGAGAGAGAGAGAACACAGAGCCAGGGTGATGAACACGACGGAACTAGATGGCAGCGATAGGCGACGCAGGCGGCTACAATACAGGGCTTGATGGCACGGCATGTCCGCAAGTCTCGACGCTCAGGTGTACTGGTGTAAATTGATCTTAAGAGACAAGGTAATTTGAATTAAAGGGCAACTCCGCCTAACATTAGCTAAATTCGAAGTCTAAATTGGTCCATATTAGAGAGTCCGAACTATGGTGTTGTCCATATGCAACGGAGACAGATTGTAGACTCTCAAAATCATTACAGACTAGCGTTTACTTTCGCCGACTTTATAGTTTACCCCCTCGACAACTCCAAAAGATGAACTTCGTTGCGATTCTCAAAGTTCTCGAAGTTTGAAACCTAATGCATGCATGGGCAGAGAGTTTACTTTTCGACGACGATAATAACAAGACAAAGACTAAATTCAACATCGTCACTAAATGATAGTTCGATTGAAAGAACATGGGATTCAGGGTGTTTGCCATTGGGCTTAACTTAGTTTGACTTTCGAATAAGATCAAACCATGCATTCTTCCAAACGACTTTCAAACAAGAACTGAATTGATGCAAGCCAAACACAAAATTACATCTTCTCTCCAGTTTGATTATTTCGAGTGGTTCAATTATATGATTCAAAAATGTTCGAACGTTTTTTGGTTGTATTAGAGATATATGAAGTTAGCTTATTATTTATTTAAGATTAGAGTTGGTACTACTAAAAATCTCGAATTAGTATGGCCATGTCACATTTGTTTCGAATGACACTAAATCCAAACTGATGAACCAGTGAGAAATCTATAGAAATTTTAGTGCAAAATTGGGGATTTTAGCATTTTTCCCGAACATGAACTCTTAAGGAAGAATTACTAGATTTTTCTACCTCAATTCATTATTTTTTCTAGTTTTAGCTTCAACAAAACGATGTCATTTAGAAGATTCATTATATTGAATTTCAATGTCAGATCCATGTTAGTGTTAATCATATGAGTTTTTTGTCACGTATGTTCTCATGTTAGCACATTTCGAAACTTGAATGAGTTCTTTGGGAAGAATTAGCAGATTTTCCAATCTCAATTCTTTTTTTTAACAGCATATGTATGCAAATCATCCGAGTTATTTGTTTACTTGTGTTTTCACATCAACAGTTGGACGAGGATATTGGACGGAAGCTAACTTATGATAGATTCAAGATGGGTAATACCCGTTTGTGAAATTTTTGTTACACAAAATCAAATTAGGGTAAGTGCAATACCAATGAACTGATTTGAGTTTTATTAGCAATATTAATCCTAATGACATTTAGACCTTTTTTTCCATATAAAATATGTAAAGTGAGCATAACCTAGATTACCTAGCAACTCACCAAAATCGAAATTTATCTATATGCATGTGCATTATCGTCCTAATATGTGTAATCAATTTAATAGACGAGTTTTCAACTAATTTCAATTCGGTTCCATCTGATGTACAATCTCACGCACTTAACCTCGTCGCTAAATTGAAAACAAATTCCTTCTTTGGTTTTCCATTTTCTAGTTTTTTTTGCCTAATTGGGGAAAATTATGATTAATCGAATCTAGCAACTCACCAAAATTAAGATATCTATATGCATGTGCATTATCGTCCTAACATGTGCAATCAAGTTAATAGACGAGTTTTCAACTAAATTCAATTCGGTTTCATCCAACGTATAATCTCACGTACTTAACCTCGTCGCTAAATTGAAAATAAATTCTTTCTTTAGTTTTCCATTTTCCGGTTCTTTAATTGGGGAAAATTATGATTAATCGAATCAAACCTATCATGGTCAGATCGTGTGGCTCAAGGAAAGAGACAAATACGTTTTTTTTTTTATACGAAAAGGCAATTCGGGTATACATTTAATTTAACAATAAATGAACATACAAGATCTCGCCCCATCAACATTCGTGTAGATCGGAGTATATGTCGGAATTATAATTGAGAATTATTATTTATGATTGCTGGCTTTTGGGTGACGTGTCAAAAGGTCCATTTCCAAGAAATATCTCATTCCCTTTGCGGCTTTCACTTGTGGTGGCTGCGGACCATACGATAAGCATCGCAATATCACGACTTTGTCAACAAGTATTACCACGTATCCCTCTAGCATAATATCGAATACACATTCGTGGGTTCTGATCCTTTGATTTTTTTTTTTTTGGGTATTGCATTGGTGGAGACATTAATTTCACATAATTGGATTCAGAATTTGACTCTCAAGTATAATTATGTGATTTAAGTGGAGAACCCTGACAGTAAATTACTAAGCCAGTCTGTTCTGAGATTGACCCACAAATACGTAGGTCTAAATACATAAGTCCAAAGGATTGGCGGAAAGTGGAGATTTTCGATCATCAAAAAAGATAATTAGACCAACTATCACCTATATAAAAAAAAAAAGAGCTTGCTAACGGTCATGCGCAGCCCGACATATCAATCTCATTTGAGTGAAGCTAGAATAAGACATCTCGACTCGATTCATCGAGAACTTTGGCCGAGTCCATCAGGGCTGAACCAAGCCATGCCCCCCTCTTTCGAACAGGTCGTCTTCGACCAACTTGCTTCAAGTATCTTGAATCGACTTTTCTATCCGCACGCGAGAGACTTACGAATATCGAATTTCTTTAATTGGCGTACTCTGAAAAACGAAGGTTCAAACCCCTTGATCCTTTCAAAGCTCTCTTCCCCCATTCTCGGAAACTTGGTCGGAGCTTCGCAGCAACCGCCGGCTCGTTTCCCCCATGTTTCCTTTCCGCCCCGTTTTGGGATCCGAACCGTACCCGCGTCCGTGTCCGCCCGCATGCCACGCATGTTGGACCAGATCGAACGCTGGTCGCGGGTCCTGCCACGTGTACGAATATTATAATTTCGGTGGTCCTGAAATTTTTTGAAGACTTTTACTAAAAATAAAAAGGGAAGTCAATTTTTTACTGACAGAATCTCCAAATTCCCCGTAATTTCCCGTCATTTTCCTCGAACCCCACGAAGGGAATAAAAAACTTGAATTTACGAAACTACCCTCGGGGCAGATGTTATCCTGTGTCCACGTGTCGGATTCTCGTCCCCACGTTCTTTTAGCATCTGCACTTTACACGTGGCGCCCACTGTCTCCTACTTCTTCTTTATTTTATTTCTTTCATTTCATCTTATTTATCTCTTGTTATATGAGTTTTTGGCCTCGAAATTTAATAGAACTTTTACGACAGAGTTTGTTCGCGTAACAACACTAATCTCCCATCCAACCGTAAAATCTATGTTATGCCGATCCGCGACGGGCGGCAGCATTTGATTCAGCTTTGAAAATAAATTTCATGGAGATACTGAAAGTTAATATAACTTACTTTCGACATTCTTAAAATCAATTTTTCACTTTAAAACCCTTTAAAAGTGACTGTCAAATACCTTATATTTTACTCAAAAAGTTTTGGAGGCTTAAAACTTGTTAGGAATGTTGAGCCAAACAAATTGGAAAACGCAAAGCCGAAACTCAGTAAGTAAGGTCGATGAGGGGTTATTCAATCAACATGGATCTGAAGTTAATAGTCTGGTTTTTATTTTGTAATGTTTCAGAAAGAAACTAGCTTGGACTTCAAAGGTTGTGAGCGAGGAAACTGCAACTTGGGTTCCTGGAAATTTGGCAGAAATGACTTGAAGAAGGAGGAGGAGAAGGAGAAGGTGGCCGTGAATTCTATGTACTCTCTGTCCATGAGTCTTGACTGGATCGGACCGAGCAACTACACCAGTGGGATTCTCTCTTCTTCTTCTTTTTGCCACCTCAATCAATCAACATTGCTGTCTTGCTCTGGAAATATATTCTGAGTCACTTAGCAGATGGGAAACATCCCTGTTGACCATTACTTTTGACTTTGGAAAAGATCAATTGGATCTTTGTTGTGGTTGTTGGGGATATTTTATTCGGGGCGATGGTGATGGGTCTCCGAGCTTTAATTTAATAAGGAATGCCATTTATAAACTTTAATCCAATTCGCAGTATCGATACTAAATTTTTAGTTTATTCAATATGATATCTAAACTTTTGATAAAATATTTAATTTAGTTTCTGAATTTTATGAAAACATTCAATATCGTCCTTATTAAATTAACGAAATTTGATAATTTGATTTCTAGTCCAATACGTTTAACTGGTGGGCATAAAAATAACATACGTGGATTATACACATAATCATTTTAATTTTCTTCTAATTTGCTCAATTTGATATAATGATTGTCCATGCTATTCATGACATGGATTATTATATCATGATTTGAGTTAAATCTCTTATATAGATAATTTACATGTACATTATTATTTTATTCGTCGTTTGGAATTTAAATCAGCAAATCTCATTTACTTTAAATAATTAACAGATAATATTGAACATTTTTCATATAATTTAGGAATTATATTTAGCATATATCAAAGGTTTAGAAATCACATTGAACAAGTTAAAAGTCTAGGGCCGACATTACATATTGAGTCAAAATTTATGGATCATCTGTATAATTATTTCTTAAAACGGTATATAGTTCAGCCAAATAGGAAATTCACATGTACAAACATCACCATAAGTCTAAAGAATTATCCTAAATCTCATACAATGAAGATGCTCGAATAATTTTGTGAAAACCCTCCGGCCCAATCCTAACTTGAATTTCTCCCTCTTCCTCGTCTCTCCTCTCCCTCACTCTTGAAAGAAGGCAGGGAAGAAGAACAAAGTCATCTCATAAATGTCACACCCCGAACCCAAGTACGCAACAGTCCTCGATCATCATCTTCATCAGTTCTTATATTTTCGATAATCCCAGGTTGTTATCGATTAATCAATTATATTAACTAAGGATACAAAATTAATACGTAAGAAATGCAGCGGAATAAATTAAATAAAACCCCGACCAAATCCTGAGGTAATTCATTTATTACAATAACTCCAATAAACTGATCAAATCTCTAAAACGAATCCACAAATTATCAACATTATTTATTTGATTAACTAAAAGGATAAATGCAGAAAATGATTTCCTCACAAATTAAAAATCTTTTAATCAATAATTAAATCGACTATGATCATCTCGTTGCGCCTCCTGCTTCACCCGGTCCTCGAGGGGGAGCTGCAATATTAGGACCTGAACATATAATTTTAAGATGAGATAAACTCATCGAGTTTGCTTCCTACTTCTTAATTAGGTTGATATTCACTCTAGGGTTCCTACCCGTACAATTTAATTAATCCTCACTTCTCACAACCCATGATCTGTCACTAAATCCCTTTTGATAGATTGCTCTCCAAATAATTCGATATAAATGTCACAATATCAATTTCTAAGATAATCTAACATCAAATCAATTATAATGGGTACCAAGAATTAAATAAATAAATCACATTATGAAACAATCAATATCCAATTGCAATTAATAAATCAATCTCAACCAAACGATCAATCAAAAATATTTAACAAAAATCCACAACTAAGCCATAAATAAATTGAGATAGTTTTTTCAAAGTAACCAAAATTGACTGCCTGGACCTTCTAATTAGGGATTCACCTGGGTTCCTAAATCGAATCCAGAGTGTTCGATTCGATCACTACGGGTGACATCACCATAATTAGTAGCCAATTAACCAAACACGCAAATTCTGGAATTAATTCCAAAATATTGCAATTTACCTAACATTGCATAATTTAACCCTAACTAGGCACAATAAAATTAAAACTTGTAATTACCCGAATGTCAATCCAAATTCTCACTATCGATGATTTGATACCCTCGTAGCCAACATTTCTCACATCTTTCTCTAAGTTGTCAAATTTACACGTTTGCCCTCCAAATTTCCAAAATTACATTTTTACCCCTGAAAACCCTAAATAGGCTTTAATATGACAAAACAACTCATCATTCTCAAAATATTCCGAATTTCATATTTTTCTACCATCCACTAATTAATGATTTCTAAAACTAATTTAATTAGCAATCATCCTCTCTGCTAATTAAATTTATCATAAAATCCCTAACTTAGGCCTATTTGGACTAAAGTTAATCATTATCTCTAATTCCTAAAAACTTACAAATTTGCACCTCCTTAACAAATAATCCACATTTCTAAATATATTAAATCACTAATTAATCCTTCAATTATCTAATTTCACAACTCTACCCCTAAATGACTAAATTTACGAAATCGCCCCTATTTCCTTCATGTCATCCAAATAGGCCCCAAATTCTAAATTAACTATCAAACAAGACTAATCACATCAAATTACAACTACTAGGGCAATTATCAGCCCTAATTAGGAGTTAAGGAGCAAACTCACCTAATTCCGAGCTTCTAATTTGACGACGACGGCGGGTTATCCGGCGATAGTCCGACAAACTTATTCGCGGGCTGATTGGATTGTTGGAAAGTGAGCCAACCCCTCGGATTGGGCTGGATCAAGGCCCACCACGGCCTGGTTCGGCCCACAGAAGCTGTTGAGCCCAAATCTAGCCCACAAAAACTCGGCCCTCAGAAGCTTGGGCCTGCAAGTCAGCCCACAAAAGCAGTAAACAGCCTCTGTTTGCCTGGTCTGAGCAAGGAAGAAGGAATGGCGAGCTGAGGACTCCCCCCAGCGAGCTGCGGCGTGAGCTGAGGCGGCATGAGACACGGCGAGGCGGCAGGATGGCGTCGGCGGTGGCGTGGACGGCGTGATGGCGTGGCTCGACGATATTGGACTCTCGATTCCGTAGCAAACTCAACTCGCATGCAGCTGGAAGTTCGAAGGTAATCCGAGATTAATCAAGGTTACCCACGCGAAAATAGAGACATCGAGTTGTTGATTACAAACCAGGGAGCTCTCGGGAGGTTTCTTAAGCGACGGTTGTGGCTGGAGGAGCTTGGGTGGCCCACGGCGCTGGCAAGCAGAAGCTCCATCCAAAAATAGAGAGGCAGGTCCGTGGCCTTGGGTGTCGCCTGGCAAGATCAAGTCACAGCTCGTCCGTGTCACACACAGATCGGACTTTGTCACAGCAGCAAGGAAATTGCTTGGGTCACGACTTCGAGGGAAGATGTGACGGCTATGGTTTCGGCTTGTGCGTGTAGGTGAGATTATGAAGAAGACCCCCCCTCCCCACCGTGTTAATTCTTCTTGTAGATATGGAGAGGGAGGTGCGAGATTTGTGGCTGAATAGGTTGAGGAAGAGGTGATCGTGGGATGGCCGTTGGCGTCATCGTGATATCCTCTCGTTGACTTGCTTGGTGGCGGCTAGGGTTTGCAGAAAAAAAAAAGAGTCGCGTGAAGAAGACGATGAACAGGAGAAAGGAAGGTGGAGGCTAGGCTTGGGCCCACGCATGGAGGAGGGACTTCGGCTGACACATTCCCATGCGCAAAGTACAGAAAGGAGAATAGAATAAAAAATAGATGGGAAACAAAGCAGGAAAAAGGAAGGAAATTTATTTTTTATTTTTAAAATCAGACTGTTACACTAAACTTTAGAAAATTTTGATCCTTGTGGGAATGATTACTCCGAGATATATACAGTCTTTGTTGATATATAAGGAGGTACATGGATCGACATCGAGATTTTCCAAACACGATCACCCTGTTGATTTCCTAATCGTGCTTGTATAGTAACTTCATCAAATCAAGCAAAATCAGGCAAAAAGAGACTGCTCAAACTAATCTAACTCCATTCTGTCGTGACAAAAGGAGAGCATCGGGCGGCATCCACGGTGCAACGGCGGGGCATGAACGCGGGTCCGTGCCTTTCCCACTCTCCCATCCTTCTTCATTCTCTGACAAGATGTGCTCGTTGTCTTTTGTGGTGAACCGAGATGCCTATCCAAGTTCCGCTTCGCTCTCTTCTCCTACTTGACTGATTGATTTTTTTTTTGTTTTTCTTTGTTTCCAATTGAGTGATTTCCTTCCGTCGTTGGATGGATCTGTACAACAATCTACTGTACGTTATTGTTTTTGTTGTCTTTCTCCTTTGAATCGGATGACGAAATCAATACTCAAACATCATAGCTCATAAACGAGGATAATTGTCGAATAAATCATAAACCTTTTGCTACTTTACCGATTTAGTCCTAAATCTTTTTTTATGCCAAATAAGTCCTAAACATTTTGCAACTTTGCCAATTAAGTCCTTCCGACGGATTTTAACCGGAAAATGCCTATGTGGCAACGAAGTAGCGCGACCGGACCTCACCGGCGTTGACGTGGCAATCTTGCCCCCGAATTCATTCCCCCCCCCCCAAAACACTGTAGCTTTCTCCCAAGACACTGTAGCTTCGGTTGAAAATTTGCTGATTCCATGAGTTTCAGTGGTCGGAATGTGGTGATTTTTGGAGGAGAGCTTCCTCACTAGCCGAATTTCATCCCCATCAAACGATTTCTCTGGGTAATCTCTCTAGAAAAAGTTGTGGCTGTTTTTTTTGCTAGGTTTTTCTGCAGAAAATACCCAGAAGCTTCGGTTGAAAACTTGCTGATTCCATGAGCTTCGGTAGTCGGAATGGGGTGATTTTTGGAGGAAAGCTTCCTCACTAGCCGAGTTTCATTCCATCAAACTATTTCTCTAGGTAATATTTCTAGAAAAAGTTATGTCCATTTTTCTTTTAGGTTTTTCTACAGATTTTCTGGGGATTTCCTATAGAAAAATCCAGCAAAAAACTGCCATAACTTTTTCTAGAGAGATTACCCAGAGAAATAGTTTGGTGGGGATGAACCTCAGCTAGTGAGGAAGCTCTCCTCCAAAAATCACCTTATTTTGACCACCATAGCTCATGGAATCAGCAAATCTTCAATCGGGGCTTCTGGGGATTTTCAGCAAAAAATCCTAGCAAAACAAATGGCCATAACTTTTTCTAGAGAGATTAACCAGAGAAATCGTTTGGTAGGGATGAAATTCGGCTAGTGAGGAAGCTCTCTTTCAAAAATCACCCCATTCCGACCACCAAAACTCATGGAATTGGCAAATTTTCAACCGGAGCTACAGTGTTTTGGGGGAAAAATGAATTTGGGGGCAAGATTGCCACATCGTTGCCACGTCATCGCCGGCGAGGTCCGGTCGCCACGTAAGCATTTTTCAGCCAAATCCGCTGAAATGACTTAATCGGTAAAGTTGCAAAAGGTTTAGGACTTATTTGATATAAAAAAATGTTTATGATTGAATCGGCAAAATAGCAAAAGATTTAGGACTTATTTGGTAATTGTTCCCTCATAAACGAGACCAACATTTTTACTTCTCCAAGTTAAAGTTTCTCTTCAAATCAATTTGGGGCGACAAAAGGGGCAAATCAGATGCCGTCTATACATGCTTTTACTGACTCTAATTCTCCGTCTGACAAGCAACTCTGGCCAATATATATTAAAGTAATGTTGTGTCAGGATTTCTATTCACACAAATCACGACACTGAAGCGAATGATTATGGCATTCAAGCGAACTATTATGGCACTTTGATGATTTAGAAAAAGAAAAAAAGTTACGATAGTCAATCAAGTGTTATACGAAAATTATGGACACTTATAGTATCATTATTCTAGATAAATTTTATCTTGTTGGTAATTGATAATAGATAGAGAGAAAAGACAAAACTCGATAACAACTCTTACAAACATCCCTAACGGCAAAGATAGCTACTTGCTAGTTGCTAGCTCCCAAAACACAGACTATTGCAGATGTTGCAATGACATTGACAACAAAACTAACAACCCAAAATCTAAAAACGGAGGCAAAAAGCACAGAAAGGACATGCCTCAAGGTCTTCAACGAAATGCCGATACTTGATGATCTGCTAATAGTCTTGTAAACAAGTACAAAAGAAATGGCTGCCTAACTATTCCTCATTTGCTTGCCACCTATTTAACGAATTCACCTAAGGACCTCATGACATGTGGTGCAAATCTGAAGAGCCTGTCCAAAGCTCCGATTTGAATTCCTCCTCCAAAGCTTGATGCTCAATGGCCAAGTAATGCTCGTTCGCATAGTAGGAGCCCTTACAAAACTTCCTAAACATGGAGATGTAGTTCTTGTCTGAGACGACCTCGATGGATAGGTCCAGGTCTATCTCGAACCACCAGGACCCTTTTTGCCCATGGCTTCCAACTACAACCGCTTGCCTCACGAGGCGACACGCACTTTACGTGATCGACTTATGAGCACCAAACTTCAGTGCATCTACCAAACCCTAATTTTAGCTCCCGTCCATGAAAGACCTTGGAATTGCAAGACTGTTACCATCAGATGACGACGATCTCTCCGGGATGCTGCCGTACCTGATCGGATGCTCGAAAGCGTTGGTCACAAATGGTGAGGTCATCTGCCAGTCATTACTAGCCCCAAGCTGCGCCTGGTTGATTGGCAGGAACTCCCCAAAAGCTTTATTATCCGCCAGGTGATAATGCGTGGGGCACTGATCCACCATCTCACCTAAATCAAATAAATCATATTTCAAATTGGGTAATGAAAGAAAATCGCGATATCCATATGCATTAAATAGACAAATTAGATGTTGTGTGATACCTAGAGTCAGTGGAGCTGTTTCAGGGAAGACGAGGCCATCGATCTCTACCAATGTACTCCAATGTGAGTAAGCTTCTCTGACCAAGCTCTCAATATATGGCTGCAAACACCATTTAGAAAAAAAAATTACCATATTATAAAACTCATTTATTAAACAATACGGCTCTACAAAACTTGGGCCAGAGCATGAAGCGATCTGGAAAAATTCAATGTCATACCCTGATGATGTTATTTGTGAGGTCCTTGTGGGTGTAGATCTGCTCATTCACCACAGCCTTCTCGACTTGACAGATTGGGTTCAAGGTGAGGGTGAAGTTGGACCCTTGGAAGATGTAGTGCTTGTTGCCCTTCTCACAGGTCCTTGCATGCTTTATGGTTGCATCCCATACCTTCTCAGACATTCCAGTTCCCAATATCTGTTTTTTAAATTAGAAAAAAAAAGGAAGGAAAATACAATTAAACTCCAATTAAAGAAGAAAATTTTGGAAATTCTAAATAAGGAAGAGTAATTAAAAGAAGAAGAAGAAGAAGAAGAAGAAGAAGAGTTTAGTATAAGTACCCCTCTAAGCTTTTTTGGGTCCACAACAGACAGTTTCAAGAAATCTTGAACAGTCTTGATCCCTGCTTTACCAAGCTTCTTGTGAAATGCTCCCTCTTTCCCAATCTTCTCTAGACGCCACACTTCGTCTTCTAATTGTGGTGGGTAATGCTTCTTGTACACTTAGATAACAACAACAACAAAAAGACAATAATTTTAGATAACTAAATAAAAAGAACAAAAAAAGGGAAAAAGAAAATAGCAATGTACTCCTTACTAACTTAACTACTTAACTCAATTTACATATCGTTATTAGTTTATCGTTCCAATCCGATCGATTTGAGCAACCGAGTAATCCCGTTTTTGTCTACTTCGAACTTTCCCTAAGTAACTAATCTTGTCTGGAAGCAGAAGAGAATCAACCCTCGCCACATTATACAAAGATTCACCTAATTAGAAATGTTATCTCCCATCATTCTTGCCTATCCATTTTTCGTTTTCATTAAATTACATATTTATCGACTTGAGGGCGATCTAAACTTTTTTTCTTTAATTAGGGAGGATGCGCAACGAAACACGCAAGTATGCGCTACCAAAGCATCTTTTAACCGATTAATTAATGAAGAAGCTTGCTTGGGCAACACACTTCTTGTCTTCACTTAAAGAAACTAGCTTAGTTTAATGATCCAATTAACCCTTAAAAAAACCTTAATTCAATGGTCAAACAATGCGTCCCACTAGGCGCTCCGGCCGGCGAGACGACGAGGGCAGAAATGATTGTTCAATCATAGAAAAGGACGAAGTAGAAAGATGTGTTCCCAAGTTTCATAGCCGACTTAAAATCTTTTAATTTTTTAAAATTTTTATTAGATATTTCCCATGAAAAAATAAAAAGAAAAATCAAAGTTTGATTCAAGAAGGTAATTCACTGTCTTTCATTTTACAGCCAAAAGAAGATTGTAACATTCAGGAACTATAGAAAAAGTTTGAGGCAATTTCGAACGTTAATATGTGATTGTTTAATTTGAAGTTGATTATCCAGCGGCTAATCAGAACCATCCCCAGACTTTTAAGATTTAGGAAGCTGACGACCATATAATTAAATGGAATAACAAATTATTGTCTAATTTTAAGACATTCTACACTATGGTGTGCGTATAATCTCATCTATTACATAAACAATTACGCTACTCATCATGCCCATGAATGTAAATATGCTTCATCATGCTCTTGCTAGATCAAGCTTATAATTTGATATCTCTACGATCTAATCTACATTGTGATACGTCATAAGTTAAAAGAAAAGGGAAAGCAACTAAAGAAGCCCCTCCTGAACTAGCCCAATTCACTGCAGCTTTTTTTTTTTTTTGGGGGGGGGGGGTGTGGGGGAGACACGTATTGGTAGGTAGTCAGATCTGTGGATCATTTTTGTGAATCAAATAGATTAAGAAACCAGTTTAGAGTGTTAGAATTGACCACTATCTACATGTTGAATGGGGGATACAAGAGCAAACTCTAATTTTGTTTGCCCATTTGATTGATGAACTTGGGTCCCAGATCTTTGGACTGGTAGCTTCATCTCTTCTTATCTATGGCAACAGTTTAACAAGGACATGGCAAAGAATTGACGGAGCCCGCATGATGCAAGGCCAATATTCTCCTAGTTGCTGATGTGATCTGTAATATCATGATCTGTCTTAATCTAATCTGGTAGAACAAGATGACATACTTATGCTCAGGAAGCCATCGGTACGGGCACTTTTGACCGAAGACTGAGAACTGATCTCTTTTGTTTTACTAATCTTTGCTTGAAGTGCTATGCATTTTGTATCAAGTATCAATCTTGACAAGTGCAACCACAATGATATCTATAGTACATATATTTGGAACAGGAATGAATATGAACTTGAGAAAAACCTAATGAGAATCACGTTTCCTATGTACGGTTCAGCAATAATCAGTGGACTCTACGAACCAAACTGTTAATAAAGAAAGATCATGCAAGCCAAAAGCTTATTATAATAGCTTATGCATGTGAATTTGTGTGAAGACGTGTTTTTATTTGTGCGTGTGAATGTGAGTATTGCCATATCTACTCTTAACAAACTACAAGTTCGTGAACAAAGAATCGATCATTTCATGTGGGAAGTTGCAATTTTCTCTTAGTCTGGGTACCCTATGACATGAAAATAAATCATATTGTGTGTAGTGGTAGGTTTGTTACGTTATCATAAATCTATACATAAATAAAAATGGACAGTAGTGCAAGTACTTGAAAATTTTCAAACAACTCACATTCGCCTCGGTGATCTTTGACGACGAATGCCTCCGTCATGGCCTCGCGTATCCTAACGCCTTGGCAGCTCCCCGGAGAAACCCTAGCACCAATCCTGAACTTCCTGCTCCTGATCCAGCTCGAATTATCAGTCAGCTCGATTTCCCCAACGGCAGCCAACCCACTGTTCCTCATGGTCACGCTCAGCTCTCCAGCGAGCAAAGGTCTCTTGCCTTGCCTTTCCCTGACGATGCTCCGATTAAATTCCTCGCTCGTCCAATTAGTGCGGTCTCCCGGAGGAAAATCACCATCAAGGACCACGATCTCAACCTTGATCAGGCTAGGAAGAGTTGGGGGGAATGCTTGATTGCCTCTTGCGTCGACGAGGATGATCTGGAGCTGAGAACCATCCGCATCCACGATTTTGCTTCCGGTGAATATGGGCAGAGTGAGACTTTTGCCGAATTTTAACTCGAGGCTCCAGGGTTCTGGTGCTTGGATTCGGAGCGAAGGGACTCGCGTAAGTGTGCGTGTACGCCGTGCAAGGCTGCGCTCCACCTCTTCATTCACCTGAGGAAGTAAAATAGAGAAACATTTAGACCTAAACGAATATTAGGGTTTTGCTCGTGATCATAAAATGCTATATGCTCTAGGGTTTTCAGTGTATATGCTTCAAGTGGCAAAGTTATGAGTCCATAGACTCGCAGTGCAAGTTATGTTATTGTGACGCATAAGATGATTCATTAGGGTTCATTTAATTTTATATGAAAATTATAGTGTTCAACCCTTTTTTTTTCCCCTCTCCTCTCCAATTTCTTTTCAAAATGAACAAAGATCAACGATGGAAATTAAAGATATGTCATCTTGATGATGGATGATGGATG
The DNA here is from genome assembly GCA_019926035.1 of Melaleuca alternifolia. Taxonomy (NCBI): domain Eukaryota; kingdom Viridiplantae; phylum Streptophyta; class Magnoliopsida; order Myrtales; family Myrtaceae; genus Melaleuca; species Melaleuca alternifolia. Next base: position 318,603 of record JAGKPW010003076.1, on the reverse strand, counting down.
TAGATTGGGAAGAGAGAAGGTTACTTTCAAGAACATATTAACAAGTGGCAATGAAAATAAGAACCTACCACTCTACGAAGCATCGGCTCCAAGCCCGAGCAGATATTCTTCAAGGAGTTCACCTTCACCACTTCTCCTATTACACTGGGTCAAGAAGTAAAGAAATTCCATATGGTGAGGAATTGAAAATATGATTCGTATGAAAAAGAAAAGAGCAAAATCAAAGGGAAAATGAAGAAATTTCAGAAATGAGGAAGAAAAGCAAAGGGAAAACGAGGAAATCAAAACATACGAGGCGAAAGAAGGTCGAGTTCGGATCCGTTTTTCCGCTGGCGGATCTGAGTCCGAACCGGATTCACCAAAGAACCTTTTTGCAGCCATTGATGAAGTCCCGAAAAAGATATCAGAGAGAGAGAGAGAGAGAGAGAGAGAGAGAGAGAGATTTTAGATGAGGGGAGAGAAGTGAGACAGGTAATAGCAAGGAAAAGTTGGGAAGGGAGAGAAGGGTATTTATGTGAAGGAGATGGAAGAAAGAGAAGGTGAAGAAAAGACGAAAATAAAGTATATGGAGTCGTGTGAAGCTTCGACGAATGGTGGAAGAAACAGCTGGGCAATTGGGAGCTTGTAGCGACCTATGCTTGCAAGATGAAACAAACGACTTTGACATTGACTCCCCCTCAAAAGTCATCTCTCTCTCTCTCTCTCTCTCTCTCTCTCTCTCTCTCTCTCTCTCTCATACTTTGTTGCAAAAACCATATACAGTTTGTATCGCACCATTAATTATCTGAAGTTTGGATGCTCCAAGATTAGACAAATTATTAATATGAGCAGGACATATTAGTAATAAGTAAATATGGCGATACAGATCGATTGAAATATTTTCTTGTTTTATTTTCTCTTTTATGGCTCTTTCTTATTTTGCATTTTTCCTCTGGTCCATCTTCACTCATTGTACATGATCATAAGGCAATGATGACCAATAGCCATGACAGCGAATCCACGAGAAAATTGTCCAAAAAGTCTAAATCTATCGTATTTTTGCTATTTCAATCCTGAAGGGACAATTACCGATTCAGTCCTAAACATTTTGCTACTTTGCCAATTCAGTCCTGAACTTTTTTTTATGCCAAATAAGTCTTAAACCTTTTGCAACTGTACCAATTAAGTCCTTCCGGTGGATTTTGGCCTGAAAATGCCTATGTGGCGACGACGTGGCGTGCTCACCGGCCTCTTTTTTTTTTCTAAGAAAAACAAGGAAAAAAAGAAAGAAAAAAATTTGTTGGGGTCCGGTCGTCGCCACGTCATCACTGGCGAGGTCCAGCGCGCCACGTCGTCACCACGTAGGCATTTTCTGGATAAAATTCCCCAGAATGATTTAATCGACAAAGTTGCAAAAGGTTTAGGACTTATTTGGCATAAAATAAAGGTTTAGGACTGAATCGGCAAAATAACAAAAGGTTTATGACTAAATCGGCAATTATCCCTAATCCTGAACCTTTTTAATTGGTCAATTCAGTTCTCAACCTTTTGAAACTTTGCCAATTCAATCCTTCCGACAACTTAGTCCCAAAAAATGCCTACCTAGATGTCCAGTCAACACCGTCTTAAACATTTTTCAAGACAAAATTGCCGAAATGGCTGAATTGACAAATTTTCAAAAAGTTTAGTACTGAATTGGCCAAATAAAAAAGTTTAAAACTGAATTGGAAAAAATGTAATAGGTTTATGACTATTTGAACAATTGTCCCGCGAATCCACCATGCCTTCTCCCTACCCGCCCTTGCCATGGAACAACACCGCCATTCCATCGCCCATTCCCAAGCACCTACAGAGCCGCTATCTCGTCTTATGCTACATCGTGATCGGGGTTGGGCTCACAATGCCCTGTCCGATGCCACCGAGTATAAGCTTGGCCTGACTAGCCTCAAGCGACACTAAGCCTGGTGTTGCCTAGGGCTAGGTGGTGATGGATTATTGGTCACGACCCTTGAGCTCTCCTCAGTATTGGAGAGAGAGAGAGAGAGGGGAGGGGGGGGGGGCCTTGCCGGCGGGGCTCAAGAGTCGGGCCACATTGGGCTGGTTCACAAGCTCAGTTGTTGCATGAACACAACTATCAAACTAGGAAATGAGGAGAGAGAGAGAGAGAGAGAGAGAGAGAGAGAGCACAAAGCTAGGGTGGCAAAACATGATCGAGCTCGATTATAGCGACAGGAAGCAAGGGCGGAGGTAGCGGCGGCAACAAGACGGCGCATGATGGTGTGACATGGTGGCAAGCCTCCTAGGATAGGTTCTTCGTTGGCGGACGTGGAGGTGGAGGAGGAGGAGAGAGAGAGAGATGGGGAGGATTGTGTCGTAATGTTTGGTGTTACTTTTCCTCAAAGAGACCAAGGATATTTTGAATTAAGGGGTAACTCTATCTAACTTTAGAGAATCCGAAGTTTATATTAGCCCAATCTTTGCCACGTCTAGGCAAAGCATAGGTTTCTCAGATCATCGTAGTATAACGCATTACATCTTCCAAATATAAGAAATAAAAAAAACATACATGCTGATGCTCTTCTATGCAAACTATACAGAGTTGATGATAAGCTAGACGATGGTTTAGTGTAATAGAACTACTCTCCTTAACTAATAGCACTTGAGTTTTTGTTCAATTTACTGAGCACACGATTGCTTTCCTGCTCTTAAATTTATTATTCAATATCGACATATGAAATAATGTGCGTGTGAATAATTGCTAAATTGGCCAATGCGCAAATCATGAATTTTCACATTATAAATTAAAATTTTGAAGTTCACAAAGAGACGTCGTGAAGGAATAGATCGACAACAATGCTTCTTTGCCTAAATTCATAGGCAGCTATCATCTTATATATTAGAGATATGGGTCGCGAATTAGGGGATAAGTGGAGCTGAGAATCATTCTTTGTTTCATGTTTTTAGTGAGTGCATACTGCATAGATAGCATGCCTTTGTCTAATTAGATTGATTTTTCAAGCAAGAGTTTACTTACAACAATGGATTTCAACAAAATAGTAAGGGGATACAAAAATCAACGACTATTTCATAAATTTCAGAGTGGACACCCAAAATTGAAATTTCGCTTTTGTGTTGAAATAGATGCATCGATTGTCACGTCATTGTTATTCTCAAAATATTCGAGGGCAGGAAAGCTAATTCGTGGATGGGGCGATGACATTATTAGCAGACAACGAGAAAAAAACAAGATAAGAAGACAAAATGTGACATCGTGACAAAATTGATTGTTCGATTGAAAGAACATATAAGACAGGGCGCTTGCTAGTTTGACTTTCGAATAAGATCAAAGTATGCATTGAATTGATGCAAGCCAAAACACAAAGCTACGTGTTCTTTCCCAGTTAATAATTCCAAGTAGTTCCGATGATCAGATTTGAAAATGTTATATTGTTTGTTCCTGTAATTTGAATGAGGAAGATAGTTGAACTTAACTAATCCTTTATTTAAGATTAGGATTATTATCTACCAAAAAGCCCAAATCGATATATTGATATATTCATGTTACATTGAACCCAAATCAATTTTGATGTCACGAAAAATCCAAACCGGTATATATGCAACAAATCTAACAAAATCTCATGGCAAAATTAGAGAAAATTAGGGATTTTAGCAAATTTTTTAAACTTTAGAGAGCTGTTTGGGAAAAATTAGCATATTTTGGTAAATTCCCCAATCTAGGTTCATTTTCTTCAGATTTGGATTCTCTAAAAAGACTTGTTTAAGAGATCCATCTATGCTCAATTTCCACGTTGGATCTTTGCCACATTGATCATACGAGTTGTTTGTCACATGTATTTTCACTTCAGCAATTTGACAAGTTATGGGAGAAAAATTAATGGAGGGTGGATTTGTCATCGGTGTACTGCTTTAGAACTTTTTGTGATAAGAAATCTTATTTGGAGTATATACAGTACGTGTGGTACTAGCTTTATATATTTTTATGATATTAGCTCTTATAATTACTCAGTCGTTTTCGTTATCATGTAACATGAGCATGCTCTAGATTGTCTTGCAACTCATGAAAGCAACAAATTTTACCATGCATGTGCCTTGTCGCCTAATTATGTATGAACTATTTAATATATGTTTTCAGCTAATCTCAATTTGGTTTCTTTTAACGTAAATCTCGCGTGCTTAACCACATCAATAAGCCGAAAATGTTAATAAAAAGTACTTTGTTCTCTTTAGATTCTTTCATTTTTCGATTCTTGTTACTTAATTGTGGCTCATCTCCTGTGGCAATGGAAATTAGGGTTGGCAACAGTGTCAAATCGAATCTATCATGATCACACTATGCCTCGAGGGAAGAGAATATTAACTTCAAACGAAAAAAAAAAAAAAAAGAGACTGCAAATTGTGATTGCTCAGTTATGTGATGTGTCAAAATGTTAATTTCCAAGAAATTCCTCATTCCATTAGCGGCTTTGCTTGTGGCGGGCAAGGACTGTACGAAGAAACCATACCTGACCATGACTTGTCGACAAGTATGACTAATTGGCAACCAAAGTCATTCAATTAAAGAAGAGGAAGATAATAAATTGCAGATGTATATAGATAGCTCGACACGATTGACCAAAATTAACGCAGTGAGTTTCGTTATAAATGATGGGTACGGGAAGAAATGAGAAGATAGGTCTTCTCGATGATCACGCCCCACATGTTTTCACAAGTCGGAGGTGACTAAACAAATCCAACAGCGCAACATCTCAATCACTGTTTAGAAAAATCTTAAACTTATTGTAATCGTGTTAATTCAGTCCTACAACTTTTGTTTTAGCCAATTGGATCATAACTCTTTTGTATGTCAATTCATTCCATCTTTGTCTTACATAATATAAACAACGTTAAAACATTTGACGATTTTCAGGTAACATTAGTCAGATGGATTGTATTAGTATAAATAAAATAAAAAAGTTCATAATTTACGTTTCTCTCTTTTTTTCTTCTATAATTTCCCATTTGCTTGGAGTTTTTATTTCTTCGACTCCTTCGATGCTTGTCGAATCATCCATGGATTTCCAAAGCGGCGCTATCGTTCGCGGAAACTCGACCGGGAGCTTCGTGGCAGCAAGGGAGGTTCGCCACGTCGCCCTGTTTCGGGATCCGAGCCAGACCCGCGGCCCGGTGTCGGCCCGCATGCCACGCATCTTGGACCAGACCGAACGCGGTCCCGTGTCGCGGCTCCTGCTCCGTTTACAAAGACTATAAATTTCCGGAGGACGACTCTTACTCAAAAGGCAGTCAATTTTACCGACAGAATCTCCAAATTCCCCGTCGTTTCCCGTCATTTTCCTCGAACCCCGCAATCTTAAAATTTTCCGGGAAAATTCCCCAGCGGCAGATCGGATGGCTTCTCTGGTCTCAGCGTTCCGTCGGATTTGTCGCCGGCGCGAAGGTTGTTGGCGACTTTTCCGCGAAAGTGCCACCATGGCATCTGCACTTTACACGTGGCATTTCATACCCCCCTTTTTACTTCGTTCTATTTTATTCGCCCTTTTTTTTTATCTTTTTCTTTGCAGATGAGACGTTGACCTTGAATAATCTAGATGTGGGCAAATTGGAATGCCTGAACCGAGAACCGTCTTGACTGGCCAGGAATCGGACTGGACCGGAAGTGTTGGTCTGATCTCCGGTTTCCAAAAGTAAAATCGGTATTCTGATTCCTAGTAGGACCGGAACCGGACCAGACCAATAATGTTTTTATATTTGTAGTTAAAATAAAGATATATAAAAGTAAAAAGATCTCAATTTAAATTTCTAATATTTTAATATATACCTAACTTTACCAAAATAATATTTTTTAAAAAGTAAAAAAACTCAATTTTTAAAGAATTTTCTCGATTTCCAACTAGTCCCATTAGATTTCCTAGAAATCGGGTCGAACAGATGGGTCCAGGACTCGGCGGTCCAGTCTCTAATCCTAGAGATCAGAAACCGGTCCCATCGATCCTGCTCCCAGTCTTGAGAAGGAATCGGACCGCCTTGAACCATGCACACTCCTAAGATTTTCTACATCACATATCATTTTCATCGGACGTAGCTATAGGAGATCAGAGTTACGACCGTGTGGTTATATTGACCACCCATCGGCGTAACAATTTCGCATCACATCAGTCCACATCGTGCGGGACCGATCGGTGATGTGAATGCGACCACGGTCGATTGAGGACTACTAAGTTGGTAATCGGGTCATGATGCGCAGTGAATAGTCGACCGCGCTAGATTGCCAGGTTTGTCGTTCCAAAGTTTGAAGGAAGAGAAAAGGTTTGGATTCGGAAGGTCGTGAGTTGAGGAAACTGCAACTTGGCTTCTTGGAACTTTGGCAGAAGATGGGAGGCCTTGAATTCTCTTGTTCCTCTCTCTCTCTCTCTCTCTCAGAGTCTGAATCGATCAGACCGAGGTCACTGTAGGCCGGGGAAGCTGCTGTCTTCGTCGCCCTTTGCCCTAGAAAAGGATCGTGGGACAACTGGGAGATAAGGAAAGAGCCCTGTTGACTATTTAGGTTCAGACTTTTGAAAAGTTTGATGATGGAGTCCATCTCTTTCTTTCGTTGGGAATCATTTTCTTCTTGATGGACATCACGGGAAAGTCACGGGAACATGGTAGGGTCCAAGATGGTAGAAGATGAATTGAGAAAAGTTGTCCAAAAAGTCGTGAACCTATTGCATTTTTATCAATTCAGTCATAAACCTTTTTAGAATTTTGTCAATTCAGTCATTCCGGCGATTTTGTCTCGAAAAATGCCTATGTGAATGTTCAATCAGCACTGTCTATCTTACGTAGCCAAACATCTACTTAGGCATTTTTTGAAACAAAGTTGTCGGATTGACTAAATTGGAAAAAAAAATGTAATAGGTTTAGGAGTTTTTGGACAATTGAAACTTCATAGGTCTCTTCGTTGTTGAAGCATCCTCCGGTTACCTCTTCGCCCGGTCTCTTGTTCCTTTTTTTTTTTTGTAATTTTTACTTCCAAGTTGCTTCGCAAAAGATATACCAAAACTCAATCATCCAATTGCTATTTGCTTCCAATAAATACATATTGATTCAAATATTTTTGAGAAAAATGGCTTTGCATTTCTCGAAAACTGAACCTAACTCAACCTTAATATACTCGACATTGCAATGGCTAAATGAAAGATGCGCATTCTACGCACTTTGCCAAATTTATACTGAGCTTGTCAACTTACCTTTAATATTTCATGAAAACAACAAACACTCCGTCCAAACCCTGACCTCAATCTCTCTCCCTCTTTGCCCAGCACCATGAAATGTCATTACCTCAACACGAGTAGAGGTAAGCATTATAAATTGCTCGGCCAGGAATAGCTCGGTTCAGGGTGATTCCCGGATGGAATAATCCGATTCCCGATTCCATTTTTATGGAACTGGGAATTTTCGGTCCGGTTCCCGGTTTCAGGGGTGGAACCACCCACCGGACTGGAGAGAAATTATTTTTATTTATTAAAAAAATAAAATATAAAAAAATCATATATCATATTTGGGGCTTTTTTTTGCACAGCGTCCTCTGCGTCCTCCTTGTTCTCGCTATGCTTAGTCTCATCCTCCAAGATTGTCTCAATCTCACTTGCCTCCAAGATCGTTCTCTCTCTCGCTCTGTCTTCCCATGGAAGGAAGCCATTGTTGCCCTCTTGTCATCCTTCCCCAACCTGCGCCTTCCGTTTTGAGGAGTATGTATGCTCCTTGTAGAGTCGATAACTACCCAACTGGGAACCGGACCAAGTGGGAACCGGACCGGAACGCCCAGTCCAGTTTGGTTCGATTCCCGGTTTCAAATAATAGGGAACCGGTTCCAGTGGTCCGGTTCCCGATTTTTCGGGGAATCGGGAACCGATCACCCCTAAGCACGAGTGAATCCATGAAGGTAACAATCTCTATGGTCGTGGATGAGAGAGAGAGAGAGAGAGAGAGAGAGAGAGAGAGAGAGAGAGAGGCTTATAAAGCAGCCATCTACTGACATTTTTTCGTTATAGACTAATATCTTCTTCAAACTTAAAAGGATGGAGGTGGGCAAAGGTGGCGCCATTGGCGCAAATCAAGAGAGGGCTTGCGCCAACAATATGCACAGTATATCGATCAGTGATGGCGAAGCAAATCAATCAACATTTGCAATCTTCCAAAAACAACCATAATGTCCATCTCCAATATCTCGCACGCGCAACGACCTGACTGAGGTGCAATAGCTTCGTCGCCTAACCAATGCTACTCATGCACAAAATACTTCTGTATCTTGTCAGTAATGGGTAAAGAGAGAGCAGAGACAAAACTAAGGAAACTATTAATACAAGTATCTCAAATATCAAAGGAAGCTACTTGCTACCTCCCCAAACACACGCAATTTGAGACATTCCAATGATATTGACGACAAGGACAAGAACCCAACATTTGAAATGGAGGGAAAAGGAACACAAAGGACATGGCCGTCGAGGTCTTCATCGTCGGGCGCACGCTTAACACTCTATTCATAACCTCATAGATAAGTACAAAGAGGAAATTGTGTCCATTCCTCCACTTTATCTTGCCACCTACAGCACTCGATCTGGGTTCAATGCAAGCATTCGTCCAATGATTTCTAAATTCACCCTAAGAAAAAGGAAACCCTAAAAAGAATTTGAAACAAGACAGAAGATATCATCAAAATAGTCGATGAATGATGAATAAATCCGCGGTCTTCCCTAGTTTTTCAGAACCCCATGACCTTTGGAGCATATCTCAGCAGCCTGTCCAAGGCATTGGGCAGGAACTTCCTGGCAAACAAGAAGCAGACGCTCGTGCTCTTCCCATTGTACTCGCACTTCTTGCTTCCGCCTCTCAGCCTCTTCAACAGCCCCATGGTCACATCCCACCGGCCGAACCTAGCCGGGTGCGGCCCGCCCCGTGACCAGTCGACCCACGTCAAGCTCCGGTTCGAGTTCCTCCTCCAAAACTTGATGCTCACGAACGTGGGCAGGTAATGCTCGTCCGAGTAGCAAGAGCCCTTGCAGAATCTCCTGAACATGGAGATGTACTTCATGTCCGACACCACCTCGGTCGCCAAGCCCCGATTCATCTCGAACCACTGCGAGCCCTTCCGCCACTGCCCGATCCTGATCGTGGGCCGCATCCGCGAGTTGTACCTGCCGCGGCCCACGGGCCCAGGCTGGTCATAGGCCTCAACGAAGGACTTGGCCGATCCGACGAGGTAGGAGTAGACGGTGGTGAAGTTGAAGAGGGGGATGCACGACTCTGACAGGAGGACGAACCGCTGGTTCGAGATGTCGAGCAACGCGTTGGCGAGGAGGCGCCTCTCGGCCTCTACCATGTTGAACATCCCCCACTGGACCTCCTGCACGAAGCAAAGAAATCAAAATGTTACATATCTGATCGACTCGACTCGGCTAAATCATTCGATATATTGATGATCATCCTCAATCTTAATCTATCCTATCATTACACAAAGTAAACACAAAGATCCACTTATAAATAGAAGATCGGGGGAAAATGAATTGGAAAAGGAAAGAAAAGAAGAAATTGGACTTTGCAGAATGAAAAGTGAGAAGGCCGAGTAAGTGAGACATGGACTCGTATCTAACCATCAAAGTCAGCGAAAGTTTAGTCCCAAGTCCAGGCTCAGCTAAATTGCATCTAATTAAGCCCCAACAGTAGGAACATGCATGAAAATGTTCCACAATATCAATTGGACAGTTTTTGCCTTTTTTCTCTTTTTATTTTTTATTTTTCTCCTTTTAATTTTAATTGAACATATTTTTATAACTAGAGAGGCACCGATATTTTTCTTTCACTTTCAATTTTAATGAAAAGGAAGTTTTTTCGGGTACGGTAGACAATTTATCATAACTAAAGTTAGAATTGAAAGGCTCAATGGTAGTAGCTCTTGAAGCTTCGGCGTCTAAACTCCGCTTTTACGCTTTTTTTCACTTTTCATACAAGAGACGGAGAGAAGAAAGGAATGCCGAAAAGGGAGTGAGGCATTGGAATTCCTCTCTTTTTGAGTTACTAAAGGAGTAGAATCCAAGCAAGTCTCGAATATGGCAAATTCCATGCGATCTCCCACGGCCGCTTGAATAGCTCCGACAGGGCGGGCTACGGCGGGTCTTGGGCACGGAACTCCATATTACGAGTTCGATCCCCTCTGCTCGCGGAGTGCTATCATATCCTGGTAGGCCGTCTGCCGGGCGAACCCCGCGACTCAACCGGGTCATGAGCTAGCCGGAAGTTTGAGGATCCCGGACTTATCCCTTCCTTAGAAAGCCGATTATTATAAGTTCTCTTCATGTGAAGGCGGCGGGTCCGGGAACTGTTTAAAGCAGGCGAAAGAACTTGCTTCTTTCGTGAAATTTCCATCACCAAAACTAGATAACCGCGGACGTCTGTTAGGATTTTACATAGGCCGTAGCTTAGAAGGGATAGCTCGAAAGAACGTAGCCTTAGCTGAAGTTTAAACCTAGATTAGTTTTTCGATTAAAGCCGTCACTTAATATGGCATTTAGACAGCCTAGCGTGACACATATTTAGGGTAGCTTTACTTCTGCTCGCCTTGGTCGTTTCATCGATCTTGTAGGTCGGTTTGAGTTATGTCTAACGAAATTCATGAAGCAAAATGCGAAATATGCATAACCTAGACGAAGATTATCGCCCGTTCGTCCCAAGATTATATGTGTGTCACAGTGATCGAAATTGTTTCAAGAAACCCTATCGCTGTTCATCATATAACTGCTCGTCCCGTGCGTGATCGACATCTTATACGTATAGTGGGACCGATGGTGCTCATGTGACACAAAATGAAAGACTGGAATTTTAAAGAAGGCTGCTCGTCACTGACCTTGCTAGGAATTCTCCTGCCGTAAAAGACTGACCCCTCGCTTTCGCCGCCGCCTGCCATCGCATTGAACGCTGGATGAGAGTGGACGTAGATGGAGAACAGACCGTCGTGCCCTCGGAAGAACCTCTCCCACAGCGGAGCCAGCGGTAAAGGGCCTCTTGTCAAGAACAAGAAGGCGACTTTGGGGACGCGCTTGAAAGGGTATTGCCGTATTTTGGGAGCCATGGAGGCCCTCCAGAGGAGCTCCCCATCGTCCATGCCGTGCGTGGCGGTCAGCGGGTCCAAGAAGTCACTTGACATGGTGCGACACCATTGCGTCGGGGTTTGGTTAAAGAGAGAAGGCGGCAGCAGCGAGGCGGGGTTTTGGAGGGAGGGTTGATTGTTGTTGGTGAGTTGGAAGGATAGGTTGAAGGAGGAGAAGTTTTTGAGAGAGGTAGAGAGGATGAGCCCGAGGGCCAAGCCGGAGGCAAAGAGGAGGAAGTAGCAGACGAGGCGTTGGAAGTGCATTCGCGCGGTGGCGGTGAGGATGAGCTTCGATGGTGGTTGTGGTTGCTGTTCATTCTTCTTCATGGTTTGCTTGAGATTGAGAAAGAGAGAGAGAGAGAGAGAGAGAGAGACATATATAGTTTGCTTTAGTGAGAGAGATGCCACTTTTAGATATTGAAGAAGATGGACCGCCCTGTCCTTGTACCGTGTTAGGGATTTCTATTTACTTACCCAAACTTTTTTTTCATGAAATTTAGGGTTCAAATTGGGAACAAAATCTATTATTTATGATTTCATAGCGATTGCATCAATCCCATAAATGGGAGGGCTTTTCCCTTTCCCAACCGCACATTTAAATATTGAGGAAGCCGAAGGTGGATGTGATGAATGAATGAATATAAATGGTATACACAATTAAATACTTCTTTGGTAGTTTACTACTCGGTTTGTCATGTGAAAATTCTTGCATTTCCACCTGAAATGAGAAGTATTCCATACATAGAGTGATTTTCGCACAGTCATTGAAAACTATGCGGAAGAACCTATGATTATGGAAATGATCTGTCGACTCGAATGTGAAGCGATCAAATTATGCGTACTTACAATTAACAACGGTCCAATTCTGACAATGTTCATATAAATGGTGTAGGTTTTCACCATATGTATTTCTAAGGCTTATTTTGTGTTGAACCAAACTAGACAGGATTCATTTGAGATGTGGAACATAAAAGTATGAAGGTCTTAAGCCCGACCGACAAGACTTATGTCTTTACGCAGAGACGAAATTAAAGGGGTCTAAAAGAATGAGAGAAATAGACTGATTGAGAGAGAATAATTGAAGCTGACATTTTCTATTTCTCAACTTTGCCAGCGAAAAATGTCTCAAATATTAGCACATCCTTGCTATTTATTGGGCTAGAACTAGCAAAACAACCCGTCACTTCTCGATTGAATAGGATTTTATTTGAAGCTGAATGGTGTTCTTGTGATATGATATTTAACTTGGGAGGAGAAGATGATAAAGTGATCGACAGGAAACAAAATAAAAAAAAAAAAGATCGAAGAATAGTTAGAATATGGATTAAGAACCAAGTAATGTAAAAGTGTGAATATCGCAATTGTATAACCATCTTTGAAAGAGAAGTAATTAGATTGTGATGAATAAAGAGTAACTAATTCTATGGATACTCGTTATTCAATCTACTATAATTAAATTCGATAAAGAGAGATCAGAACATAAAATAACATTCGTCCATCTAAAATCTTTAGAGAAAATTTATGGACAAGTGGAAAATAATTTTCATTAAAAGGGCTTGATCCAATCTGGCCCGCTTGGCCCATCAATCTCTCACGTATGCCAGGCTCTCCGGTCTCAAGATCATCATCTCAAGTTCCGAAACCAAGCATTCTCCCTCTTGTCTTGGAAATATCTATACATGTAGTCTTGTATACTATTATTACTACGGCCAAGCCAAAAGAAATATAATCTTGTAGTAACATAGGAATTGAACTCGAGACCATCGAGTAAAACGAAAGGGTATAGCATCGCGATCTTGTCCCGAGAGATTATCGAGATGATGAAAGCTAAGATTATCAGTTGCTTAAATGATAACTAGGGATACTCTGGGGGCTTTGAGGAAGCCAAGCATGCTTGTGCTCCTAAAGAGGGTCATGGAAACATGGATTTGGCAGAGGGTGAGTCATGTGTTAAAAGGTAGATAATAGAGGGTTGGGAAGGTAAGTCCAAATTAAGGTAAGGAATCATCGCATGACTAAGGTTAGGCCCATGAGCTTGGCCATCGGATTCGGCCTCAAAGGTCCAATCCATCAAAAAAGAATAGCAGGGCCTGGGCCAGCCCATTGGGCCTATGGGCCTGACCTGGTCCAGACCCTTACCTGGGCAAGGTCGGCGCAGCCCGGTGGCCAGCCCTATCTAGGACCCAGTCTCCTCCACGTCTTCTCATCATCTATTGCTTTGGCACTGGAAAAAATCTTACCAAGTAATAACATCAAGAGCATCCGATGCTCTTGCAATAGAATACACAGATTAATAAGCCTAAAGGAAATAAACCCTCGAGAGAGATTGATGAATTCGGTTGAAGAATAATTTAACCCGGATCATATGTGCTAGAATGAACCAAAATAAGAACCGGGAACATCTTTTCTTTCTATGGACAAACCGATACATCTTTCAAGGAATGCTTTCATCCAAGGATTTTTGCAAGACCCTTCTTCAATTTGTTGAGGCAATCCGTGAATCCTGTTATTTTTTATGCTTCAGATCTCTTTTCATGTTTGTATGCATTTTCTCTGTTCACAATACAAGGCGTCCACACCTTTCGATTACATTTATTCTCAAGAATGCAATGCAAAACCGTCACCACGCACCGTATCAAATGAAGCTGCATCTACACGACGACGGGCGTGACTCTCAAAATGGCTCCATGCAAGTGATGCCACTATTTGAACTCGGAATTAGACTTGTCTAAACTCTATCTATGCGTTGAGGAGAACCGGGTGATAACTCATCAAGAACAAACCCAATCCAAGATAATAAAAAATCCCCCAAAATTAAACCGACCGAAATTGACTTAACCGAAGAAACAACTTCCTAGAATGCAACCTCACAATATGTAAATATTATGCCAACATGATAAGGAGACACATGCAACAATAATACCAAGATTTTACATGAAAAAACCCAATGAATGAGAAACCACTGACCACGTGAAAACTTCCACTAATTACCAAAAATAGCATGATTCACAAAGTGTTGTTTTCTAGCCACATACTAGAGACTTAATATCAATAATCTAATCGTATTTCATCACCGATGAAGTGGATTAACATAAATGGAGCAAGAAAATCCTAGTCACAATTGGAAAATTCAGAAATGATTCTCGATTAAGAAACCAATAAGCTCGTAGCCCTTGGTCTCACAAATAACATACTAAGTTTCAGCCAAAATTTACAACATTTGGCTTTCGAATCAAGACCGCAAAGTTGCGCCTCTCTCTCTCTCTCTCTCTCTCTCTCTCTCTCTCTCATGAACGATGCACTCTGTCGCAGCTAAAGAATTATAATTTTATGAGGATTCACTATCTTCATGATTTCCATGCACATCTCCCTCGTGATTTATGCTCAAAGAACACCATATCTCAGCTTTTAGTAACTTTCCTTGCAATCGGATTCCATAACTTGTACCCAAACTCTTCGTGCCCATAACCCGAGAAGATATGCCACTTAGATTTATCATCGATCTTGAATATTTGCATAAAGGCCAGATAACCGAACACGTTCAGATAATTATATAAAACATCTTTTCCACTCTAAACTCTTTTCGGAACATTCACCCTACGAGGAACTAATGGAGAAAGATTTATCAAGTCAATTGATGTTCTCATTGCTTCACCCTATATAAATTTAGGCAACTTCACATGAAAAAGCATACATCGAATCCGATCATTAATTGTCCGATTCATTCTTTCAACCGCTTCATTTAGTTATGTTGTTTTCGAAATAATCTTCTCAAGCTTGATACTATAATCTCTGTAATGATGCTCAAGCAGGCATCTATATTCACCACAATTGTTAATTTCAATATCACTTTGTTAGGTCATCTTTAGTCTCTCTCAATCAAAAATTAGTTCG
This sequence comes from Melaleuca alternifolia, assembly GCA_019926035.1. Classification (NCBI taxonomy): domain Eukaryota; kingdom Viridiplantae; phylum Streptophyta; class Magnoliopsida; order Myrtales; family Myrtaceae; genus Melaleuca; species Melaleuca alternifolia. Next base: position 303,587 of record JAGKPW010003076.1, on the reverse strand, counting down.
CTGGCTAAAGTTTTTCCTAACACTTGTAAACCGACCACCTATCACTTCAACAACCAATTTGAAATAACCTCCAACAATCTCCCCCTTATAGATCGTGCTTGAGTTAGAGCATCGACAACCCTCTCCGAATAACTATTGGAATTAGACTTGTTGATAACATTGACTCTAATAACATTGTTGGGTGGTCTTAGGCCTCTCTTACCTCGGAAACTAGCTTACATAGTGAAGCGTTCCCTTATGCTTATAAACCAAGCACTTGTCCATTCCACAACCAATGTAGAATAACCCCAATAGTCTCCCCCTTTCTCATAGAGCTTAGGTCGAAACATCAATAGTTCTCTCCAAATGAGCCTCTCTCTTCTTAAAAATTTGCTCATGTGAACTTTTTCTTCACACTTATAAACTGATCACCTACTCTTTCCACTATTAATGTGGGATGAACCCAATGCTATGTTACCCTTGAAGACACATCCAGGTCAAAGATGGAAGAGTAGGATTCCATCTTGTGACCCATGTATCAAACCACTTTAGAACATGGGACTAACCAATCAATGCTCCCCAGTAATTAAAAAAAGAACCACAACAACAACCTACCCCATCGAGATAAAGGCCATGGTGGGTCAATTGAGTGAGTGAGAAAAATGACAACGAACCAGAAGCAAGATTGGTTGCTTCGTGGGGATCTCCTCAAAGGGGTTTCGGTCCCAGGAAGTGGTGTTATATCACCTTCGTGTCCCACTTTCATCCTTTATCACCTCTTAAAAAGCATATAAAGATATTTTACCACGACCAAACATGGACTGACTCCCTACGCATTTCGTCCGGATTAACATCGCCGCCACGTTCATAAACATCCCAGTTGAAGAGATATGGAGAGAATCGCTTGTCTTGTCCTATAAATATGTACGGATAAGGTGGTATTGCATGCTTAGTCACATGCAATTACGTAAAAGAGCGCTTCTTTCCCTTCAAAGAATCAGACAAGATCGAGTCTCTGGCTTGCTTTTACTCTTTGTTGACCGAAATGACACAGCCCCGGTTGTCGTTGCTTCCTGTATGTCCACTTAGCGACAGGATAATCGTTGCGTCGTTAATGATATTTTATGTGTTGTCTTATGGGTCCTCTCGCTCCTCCCACTAACCAAAGCGTGCCGATTAAGCTCGAATCCGGAATGAGCTTTACGTCCCGTTCGGTTCTCCACTTCGACCTCGTCTCGTGGAACCCGATGATAGTTTTTGTCTGGCCAAGCTTTTACTGATCGAGTTTCCTACAGTCTGACCAACCCCAAGGATTGTACTGCAAGGAATGGATCAGATTCATCCGGGCGGCGTACGTGTAAGCAAGGATTGTAAGTTTATGCGCTCGACGTTGACATCGTGCAGATGCTCGATCCACCTGGGTTTCGCTTACGACGTCCTGAAAATGAAAGTTGTGTAAGGGGAGAGATCTTACTCGACTCGGGGGTTCATTCATCTGACCCTTGACTAATTAACCTACGACTTGCTTGTATGGTCTTTATCACAATTTGGTCACACAGAGAGAGAGAGAGAGAGAGAGAGAGATCTGCCTCATTGGGAGATTGTTCAATGGTCTTGTTTGAAGCTTAAGTTGCCAACCTCGTGGCTGGACTTGTAGATACGTTCCTCATTTTCAACTGATGATACCTTGACAGTTCGTCAGAAGTTGCATAGTTTCGATTCGAAAGTCATCTCGTAACAAGAACTCGAACGTGCATCTTTAGTCCTCTCCGAGAAGTTCGACAATAGAGGTTTCACCTCCATCTTTCTCGAGAGATCGATACTGATCGAATTTCACCCAAAGCAGCATCGACAACTTCGCCAAACGTACACGATCATGGAGATTCAAAAACCCTCGTGGCAACCTCATAAAAGAGACGTGGATGCTAAGCGCAATGATTCACAACGCGTCCTTCGTACCGCACCATCTTCATAGCTCCGATGTTAAACTTCGATTAGTAGGACAATTAGGTCATTCCATAAACTGTTTAGATATGCGCTAAGGAAAGTAGAAAAGATAATCATGGTTATTTAAAGATTGGATAACTAAGCTATAAAAAAGAAGAAGAAGAAGATATGCTGCTTTGCGCATCCTCAATGATTAAGTTAAGCAAGATTATATAACATTTTCTTGCCCTAGTGCATGTGTTGGGCTTATGTATGGCACACTTCCGATTGCATAAAGTGGATGATGTTGGGATTTATATTGGACCATTATGGAGCACTAAGCTTTTTTGTTTTTTCTTTTCTCGTGTGGTCTTATCTCCTTTTTACTTGGAGGGAGATGCTTTATCCTAATAATTTACAATATATATGTATATGAATTATATCTTTCACCAACCCAATTATCTAAAACATGTAAGGATGCCATTCGTTGGGCTGAGCACAATGAACCACCCATTTCAAGAACCGCCTGAATCGAATCGAACCAATCTAGTTGGTCCGGTTCTTCGGAGTTTTGATCCAATCTATGATTCTTAAAAATAGAACCAATTCCCAAGCAATTTGGTTCCCGATTCCTAGGAGGACAAGACCGAATCGGATCACTTGAACCGAAATTAGAACTGGCTCAATTTTTCATTCTCTGAGTTCTCTACATCTTAGTATCTCTCCCGTTTCATCTCTCGAGCCTCACTCCTTAGTCAGTGACTCTCTCTCTCTCTCTCTCTCTCTCTCTCTCTCTCTCTCTCTCTCTCTCTCTCTCTCTCTCTCTCTCTCTCTCATACTACAGCAGTGTTAAAGAGCACACGTCGACTGGGATTCGCTCATGACATGACTCGAACTTACTGATTTCGCGAACGAGAGAGACGTGTGACTAGATTGCTCGCCCAACCAATCTCGAGTATTAAAAGAAAGAGAAAAAGCTTACGAGATTTTTGATCACTGGAGTGAGTTTTCTATTTCGACAACACATCAACCGATCTTTCGCGAGGGAGGATCCGAGGTGTTTTTCACATTTAAATCACCTTTTCGTACGTTTTATTTACTTAATTTGCCCTTTTATGGCCTAAAATAGTCCCTTCTTCCTGGGCAATCCGAGGTCTTTTCGTGAAGAGATGGACAGAGGGCCGTCGTCCACCTTCGAAAGGACCGTGGGGAGGACAGATTTTGCTTTGTCCGAACGTTAAACAAAAGCTGATCCCACAAAACTTCTTATCGTCCGAGGTCGCCGAATTGACTATTACCTTCAAATCAATGTCGATAAGATTTTTCCATCCGTCACCAAGACCGTCATCGTGTCGCCTGCCGGAAATCTTCCATATCATCAACAAACTCCCAGCACGAACTGTTAGGTCGACCAACGAAAATCGACTCGTCTCATCGTTTCGCGCACCGGATCAAATCAAAATTCGAATAGTGAGACGGAAGATCCGTACGAGGAGCGGCGCGTCTTCGTTTCCTGGCCGGACAAAAGAGAAAAAGTCAGGCACCCTTTCGCCACGCCAAGGTAGTAGACACGAAATTAATTAGCAAGCGGACATTAGGGTTTGATTTTTACCTCGCAAGAGATGAAGTCTTGCTTGATTAGGGGGCGAAATTTGAGTCATAGAAGGAAAGATTGGGTGAGGTGTGTGGGGTTGGGTGGGGCCGGGCCCAGCCCGAGAGAGGCGGTTTCTGGATCCGACGGTGCGGACGGGGAGGGCTCGTGAAGGGCGCGGGCGAGGCGGGTGGCGGGCGTACACGTGGCACGCTCCCCACGAGCACCTCCCGTGCTCCTCTCCACACCAACCAAACTGCGCCACGTAATCACCCTGTTCTCTCTGTCTATCCCAATCTCTCTCCATCTGGCCATCAACTTTTTTTTTTTTTTGGGTGAGAAGGCTTTGGGAGTATCGATCGCCAAATTGATTTTTGAACGTCTCGTGCGGCCACATCCCACATTGCCAACCCTTTGGGAGTACCTCCCATGCCCATCATCACTTGGAGAAGATTCCCGAATTCTTAATTCATTTACCATAATCATCTAAATTTTTTTATACGTGTTCAACTTAATTTCCGAACTATATTTAATTCAAATTCAAAAGTGGCATTTGAAGTTGGAGAGGCTTCTTGATTGTTAACAGTCCTAGTGGGGCTGCTACGATGATGAGGCTTGCCAGTGCTCATGTTGTGTCAGCATTGAGGGTACATTACAAAATCGAGTAGCCCAAACACGACACCATTAGGTAATCATGTCGACCCTATTTGACATAAACGCAATTATGACATGACACGACATATGTAAAACTAAATAACAGATTGACGAGTCTTGAAGATTGCATAGCCCGTTATGACACAAAATCAACACACGAAATGTCCTCATTTTTTCCCTAGAATTTATTCTCAAATCCATCAACCCAGCGTCATTAAATCAAATCGAAAAAAAAATTCATTAGCCAATGAAATATCACTAATTTAAAATATTAATAGTGAAATAGCAAGGGGAAAAAAAGGTCTTCACCTAATCTTATTTAAAATGCATCACGTACAAGTCGTGTCAACACATACCCACTAGCCTAAAACAGAGAACCAAAAGTGAAATTAAATCCCGCCCAACTTAGACATATTTCTGTCCCCAAGCCAGCGAAAATCTCCCTTCACAATATTTTCGGGTGTAAAGGGAAGTGTTTCTTCCCCTCTCCTCTCACATTATTTTACATCTATAATATTTTCGTCGTCGTGAATCTCTCTTGTTGATGATCATATGCAAAGAACTAATTTTGTGTATTCGTGAATTACGGTCAGCAAATAGTACGAGAGACGACGGTATATAATCGCTCAATCACACTAACTCATTAGTGTTTCCTAATCCCGAATTAAACCCAAAAACAACAAGAATCAACCCTAAGAAAGAGTATTTATCACACTGACAAAACTCTCTTGGATGACGGCTCTCAATGCTCTCCATGTTTCTCGCAGGTTTTCGCACACATCAAGCATCATCACTATGCAAAAGAGCCCAAACTCGACTACCAATTATTTTTATGCATTAAAGAAGAAGAAGAAGAAGAAGAAGACAGATGAGCCTTTTTCTTCACCCGCGATCCTACCGGCCATGGAGTCCGTTTCAAGCTTCCCTACCATGACCCGAGTTTCCTTGCAGATTAATCACGAACCGGATGTCAAATCGATCAGGATTGCTCTCGCGCCATTACTAATAAGACTAGGGCTGAGCATGTTGGACCGATCAACTCAAGAACTGCCCGGACCGGCCAGATTCAATCTCGTTTCGCTTTTACCTTCCGCCCGACAATCGCCTAAATTATATATGTTTGGTCGGTGGACCTGGTGACTGTCGTGGCTATGCCACGCCTCTGATCAATGCGGTACGGATCCATCCAAACATCTGCACGAAAAAAGCAAACCAGCATCAAATGCTTCCCTCTCTTCTTCTTTTCTCTCTTTTTCTTCTTTGCATAGACCCATTTCTAGCGACGAGGAGAAAAAAACACAAATATATATATTTGGTGGAAAAACTGCTCGATTGGGTCTGAAATCTATTATACGGATGTCGATTTAGTCACGAGCTTTTTCCAATTTTGGCCAATCCAATCCTGATCAACCTCGATGGAGGCCTTCTGGCTAATTTTCCTTGGAAACTGCCGGGTCCATCTTACGTTGCGCACCACCATTTCAACGATTTTCGGGAAAATTGGGGGAACGACTATTTTGCTATAACACACCCATGGGTAACTCAACTAGTTATGGTGAACTTGGACCTCGTTGAAGTCTTGGTTCGATTCTCCAAGAAAGCGCATGTGATTTAAGTAGGGGGCCATAGCAGTGGTTGTTGTGCTAGTTTCTCCCGAGGAATAGTCGAGATACGCGCAAACTGGCCTGAACACCTCGATTACCAAAAAAAAAAAACTATTTTGGGATACCGAGAGAATGTTTAGAACTAAATCGATAAAGTTCCTAAATTTAAGACCGAATCATCATCCGTACAGTAAAGTTAGAACTGATCAAATGGTTTTTCTTTTGCCGTATATTTATACTGTCTGAGTTTCCCAATTGGATTTTATAATACTGCATGCATTTAATAACTGGGACACGAACTTATATAATCCACGATTCTTACGCATCGGATGCTCGGCAACATGCTCGAAGCATGACCCCCTCATGCAATAACTGCATGCAGAGCTTCGTACATGCACGCTTGATACCCACGGGTTTCTTCCCGATGAGTTTACCTTACTTTTTTTCTTCCTTCTCGTCTAAATCACCCTTTCGTTTCTCTACTTATTACCTCCAATATATTTTGTTGCGCCTTAGTTAAATTCGACATGAGAATTCATTCTCATCCAGGCGAGTGTCATCTTGGAACATTCAATCAGAATTAGGGGTGTGAATCGATCTCAATCCAACTCAAAAATCGGAGTTGATCGGATCGAATCAACCGATTTCAGGTGATTTCTCATTCCACATAAGGAACTAAACCAAATCGGCAAACCAAATTACTTAATTTCTTTAATTTCTTAACCAAATCGGCAAACCTACTAAGATTTCTTTAATTTTAAATTTTAAATTTTATTTTTAAGCAAACCATAATTACTTAATTATTTTTTCCTTTTAATTTTGGAAAATTCTCACATGGAAGGAATAGAAGAAATCAAAAGAAAAAGAGAGAGAGAAGAAATGACTTTTGGAGATCGACCCTAGAACCAAATTGATTGACCCAATCTGGTGCGGTTTTCACTTCCAAAAACTAGGAACCGATCCCTCTCGTTCCAATTCCAGAATGGGAATCGACCCACTCTGAAACCAATCACCCATAATAAGAGTTTCATGTTGTCTTTGAAAAAAGTTGAAGCTGTCCATGGTGGTCTCAAAAGTCAGCAAAGCCTCGTTACCTTCATCTTTATTTAGTCTAAAGCTAGTTCACACATCTCTCTCAGCCTCCTTAAAGTATTCGTATATACAATGATTATGTTCAACTAATAACTTACTATCAAAAGTCGAAATGAACATGAAATCCTGATCATCTCATGATAAAAGGGGTGTCGAAAAGATCCGAATTGTGAAATCTTGAAACTTGGATCCTTTCGACCTGAAATTGTGTCGAAACATATTAGCTCATCCAGAAAGCTTCGGCTTAACGAATGATCGAGAATTTCTAAAGTATTAGTTTCGTCAATGCACTGAAATACTTTATCTCGAAAATCAAGATTCCTTCCGTACTAGGACCACCCGCTGAGCAATGGCTCTTCTCAACTTCCCTCGTTTTGAATTTGCACGAGTAATTTCTAGTGAAAAAACGCGCATGCGCGCACCATGTATTTTTACTTCCCAATTTCCCAGGTCGCGTCTCCTCAACGGTTCTCATCATCTGGCCCCTCATTGGACCATAGAATTAGAGCATTGATGTTGTAATTGACCGATTGACATGGACATTTCCAACCTTTTTTTTATGTAATAGTTGCATCAAATATTACACAAACATCTGTATATATGAGCTGAATAATCTGTGAAAAATATGAGGGCCTTCGTGTTATTTGAGATTACGTTTGGTGGTCCGGATTTAAATTCGAAGAGCTTAATGATCATATCCGGTATTTGGCGACATCCTCAAGCCTGAATGTATCTAGATAAAATGTCGGACAAGAAATCCGAAACGGGGGCCGAGATGAATATGGACACGAAGGCATGTATTTGAGTAGATGCTAGCTAGCTCCTTTCACGTGATGAATTTACTTCTCTCACGGTGCAATTAAAACACAATCTCACAGAAGTCAAAAGAACCATCACCTTTTCCTTCGACTTTTGACTTCTAGGGTTACAATACACGGTCTAAAAAAAAAAAACAGGGGAAAAGGGAAGACATCGATGGTGATGATGAGAAGAGGAGAAATCACAATGGGAAAACAATCCGGTTGCAAAATCCCTTTCCGCCCTAATTAGTAACTTTTAAGGTGTCGGGAAAAAGGAAATCGAAATTCCGTTACGTGAGTGAAAAGCTAGACATAACTAATCGCATCACGAGATATCGTTGTAATCCCGATGCCTTCATGAGGGATTTTTCTATCCGACCCAGATCTTATCGTTTCTTTTAATGATATTGGTTCAGCCCAACCGCCACATTATTTAACATTTTAACATTTCAGATTTTTCAGCAATTGACATGTAAAATTCACGCAAAGAACTATGAGATGTAAAAAAATAACTAATTTAAATTTATGAAATAAAAAAAATAACTTAGACAATTTAATGTGGGTATAATTCTCTAGAGAAAAAGCTTAACTTCAGGTAAAATCCCAATTATATCCCAAACTTCTCTTGTAAAAAACCCCAATTTTCACTCTAATCTCATATTTGCTCTTGCATCTGAAAATAGCCTTTCATTTCACCAAAATTATCGATATGGGGGCTAGTTAAAAATTCATTATAAGAGTCCCGTGTCTTCATCAACACTTTCACATTCGTATAGAACATCGATATTTTCTTTATATCGGTGATCTTGAAGAAATCAAGTTCGATTTTTTGAGTGCGTAAGTGTATTTGTGACTAGAGCGGAAGTTTGAGTTTAATTTGAGACGGAATTGGGATTAGACTTCAAAGTTTTTTTTTTTTTTTTGGGGGGGGGGGGGGCAGAGAGAGATTAGCCCATTTGATAGATCTATTCAAATTCCAAGTACAGTATAATCCTTAAAAAGCTTCCACGTCATAATATTTGTCGGCGAGAACGCGACCGGAACCGGCCTGCTCACGCGCCGTCCACGTGACTTCCCGTGACGGTCCGTTGCTCACATTAACATCCGACGTGGCCGAGGTCGCCACGTGGCACCAGGTCAACTATAAAAACCCCCCCTTCCTTCCTCTCCCTTCTCCTCTCCTCTGGCCCTGAGGGAAAACTCCAAAACAAAGACAAGATTTACAGGCGGAAGAAAATAAATAAATAAAGGAAAGGGGGAAGAGAGAGAGAAAGAGAGGAGGAAGAACGAAGAAGGAAACGAGATAAGAGATTGTAGAGAGAGAAAAACCTTTGCAGAGGCTTCGAGGGAGAGAGCGAGCGACGGCGAAATGTCGACGCCGTTGGCGGCGAACGGCGGTGGAGGGGGCGTAGCGGTGCTCTCGAGCTCGGTCGAGAGCGGCGGGGGCGTCGATTCGTCCCCGGCCGGGGCCGCAGCCGCGGCAAAGTGTTGCCTGGACAAGCGCGAGCTCAAGTCGCCGATCCTGATTTTCCTGTATTTTCACAAGGCGATCCTCAGCGAGCTCGAGGCGCTCCACAAGTTCGCCGTGGCTTACGCGACGGGGCAGCGCACCGACATCGAGCCCCTTCTCGTGCGCTACCGTTTCCTCCGATCGATGTATAAATATCACTCCAGTGCCGAGGACGAGGTACCGATTTTGCGTTTTCTTTTTTACCCTCTGACGTTGAAATATACATGCGCGGGTACAGTTTTTGTGATTTTGTATGATTTAGTGATAGCTAATCTGAAGTGAGGATCCGTGATTGGCGGTTTTGGTTTGGCATGATTTGGGGAGGTGGTGATGGAGATTAGTCTGTTGAATAATTGAATTTGTGGAGAGCATTTTTTTCCTCTCTTTGAGCGCTTGAAATTTTGCCTGAGGACTAGGAGACAACTGGTAGCTTTAGCTCCTAAATTTGCACTATTAGGAAACAACAGCTTAATTTCTCTTACTTAATTTGTAGTAATTTAATTGTAAGTTGTCACTTCCTACAACTCTGAGGATCTTTAGATGTTGTGATTGGTGTGATGTATTCTGGGATACACGTAAGGCACACCTGCTAGTTGTACACGCATAGAACAGAGGGAGCAGAGAAGGATTTACAAAACTGAGGTTCCCTTCAACATTCTTTGTAGCTCCTTTTTCTTCAGATCCAAGAAACGGTATCATGGCTCCCTGTTCTCATTTCTCATTTAAGCATTTGCTCCATACTACCATGGTCCTATCAACAAAAGCAATTCTGTCAAATTCTTTTCAAGTGAGGCATCAGCACTATCACTCAGTAGCTTTAGAAGTCCAATTGCCCTCGCGAGAAATTACTCACTCGGTGATGGTATCTGAATCTCAAGAAATTACTCACTCACTGGTGGTGTCTGAAAACCATAGTATTTGAACTGGCATTTGTCAAGGACCCTGTCTTACATGGAGGAGTTGACTAGCCCTTTAACATGTTTTTCTAATGCATTGCAAGGAGTTGGTAATTTGGTAAAGGATGGCAGTGGCACACTTAAAGATAGAACTCCTTTTCTCATCATAACTAATTTGAACAATTGTGTTGATTCTATGCTATTGCATGATATATGCGTTATCACGCCACTACCAAGACACCCATCATTCCTATGCCGGAATAATTATCTGCAATTCAATTTGGTTTCATAAATATGAAGACGCTCATGCTGTCACATGTTCACTTATGAGAGCATGGGCCTTGTCTCATTACGTAGCCATCCTCTGACTGAGTACCTAGAATTGAGAGGGTTACATAGGAGCCAGGGATTTGATTTGGAGAAGCAACTTCTGTTTAGCCATCATCATTTAGGAGACAGTATTGCTTAATGTTGTCAGTAGAATGAGAGAGCTTTTCTACCACATGAGCCAGTCTCCGTTCTGCCCAATATGAAGTTTTGACCAATTTATCACTTGAGCTGCAGGTGATCTTTCCAGCACTTGACAGACGTGTAAAAAATGTGGCCCAAACATATTCCTTGGAGCATGAGAGTGAAAGCAATCTTTTTGATCATCTATTTCACTTGCTAAACAATGTTGCACGGATGGATGAAAATTTTCCTAGGGAGCTGGCATCTTGTACAGGAGCCCTCCAGACATCAATTAGCCAGCATATGGCCAAAGAAGAGGAGCAGGTATTCTCTTTGCATTCTTCTATCTAATGTTATAGATGACAGATCATCGTTTTGTTAGAAGAAAGCATGTAAATTTATGACTTGGCAGCTGGGAAATAAGGGATGTAAGTGGACTGCTTAGAATGTAGAGTGTGCATCCATTTGCAGTTTGTGCTCTGTATGACCTGTTTTAGCATTTTTCACTTCCTGATTCTTTCCCCTAAGCATTTGCACTTAATTACTGTCTCTTCTGATCCCGTGGTGTTATCATATTTGGAGAAGAACCAACAACAAATTCTACCTCAATGCATGATCATGAGTTTGAGTGCCATTCCAGTGAAGGCAACTTTCTTAAGGCAACCCTAGTGGCCTCATGCCCTGCTAATAAGGCGCAAGCATCGACTACATTTTATTCTCTGTACCTGCCTGATTTGATCCAGTTTCTCAGCTCAGAATCTCTAGAATTATCATTAGATTGGTTCAGTTCCCAGTTCCTGGCATAGATACACCCATTCAACCAGAGAACTGGACCAACCAAGCTGGTTACATGATTGAACAAACTTTACCTTGTAGAAAGGAGAAAGAAAATTATCCAGTTCACGCCACCAAAGAAGTGAAATCACAACTCAAAATTTAGGGCCTTGTGCACAGTACCACTGAAGTGATAGGAGTTCATTTGTTGACTACCGGTTGCTTGCAGGAAAAAGCTTAAAACCATAAGTCCCTCAACCTATGGCCCCCTCTATTCTTTTCTCGAGTGCATTTTAATCTCTTGTTTACAGCAATATATCCCCCCCCAAGGGTCCCTCCCTCCCTCCTGAGGCTGTCATTATATTTAATTTATTGATGCTGTTAGTACTACCAGTGCACATCAGATTGGATCTCTCTGACCCTAGGTAGACCAAGGAATTTGCTGTTTCAAGGCCTATTCCAGGTCTGCTGGATGGTTCTTGCTTTTGATTATTGAAAACAGGGATCTGTAGGGTTAGTTTCAGGTTCCAACCTTGTACTAGTCCATGCTGAATTGATCTTCTCAGCCAATAAGTACTTGGTCGCTATGGAAGGGGAGTTAGTGGTGACTTGATGGGATTACTTGCTTGTAATCAGAGTCCTGAACACCTAAGATTGTGCAAAAAATAATCTCCTCCATTTAGCAGGATTATTTACTATTTATTTTACTTATCCAAACCCATCCAAATCCCAAGGAAGATTTTGTGCAGTATGGATTTTGTTGATTTTGTTTATTTAATGATTGTTGATTTGGTGAGGAACCACTGCTGGGCCTCAAGCTTAGAAGGGCACAACTGCCCCTGCGAGTGGGGGTTCTTTGGAATATTCAATGTATTTTCATGCTGCTGTTTGATGTATCACCAGATACAGCTTCACTGCCGATATTGTTCAATCACCAGGATTATTCCATTGAAGAGTCTTCTTTAATTGGGTTGCCTCTGCTTTTGTCAGGTCTTTCCCTTGCTTACTGAGAAGTTTTCATTTAAAGAGCAGGCATCCTTGGTTTGGCAGTTTTTATGCAGTATTCCAGTGAATATGATGATGGAATTCCTTCCATGGCTATCTTTCTCTATTTCACATGAGGAATATCAAGATCTCTGTAAATTCATTAGCAAGATAGTCCCAGAAGAAGAACTTCTTCAACAGGTAATGTTTCAGATTGCGGTTAAGTTGACAAGGTCAATTGAATGTCCTTTTTTAGACCAGAGGCACCTTATCACAGTGTGTATTTGTTGAAGGTTATTTTCACTTGGATGAAAGGGAGTAATGCTGCCGGTACGGTTGAAAGATATGCAGATGGACCTCAGGCAAAACATGTTGGAGAGTACAATATCAGCATGTCGAACACTTTGAAGTGTGCATGTGACTCATCAAAGACAGGGAAAAGGAAACACTCTGAGTCAAGTGTTGCCTTTTCCAACTCAACTTCCTCGCATCCAATAGATGAGATATTACTATGGCATGGTGCTGTTAAGAGAGAATTACACGAAATTGCTGATGAGGCAAGAAAGATTCAAGTATGTGGTGACTTCATGGATTTATCATCCTTTAACGAGAGGCTCCAGTTTATTGCTGAAGTTTGTATTTTCCACAGGTAGGCGATTCTAGTGTTTCATAGTATAGCAACTGTTATTTGCTATTCCATTTCATTCGGAGAAAAGCTCACTGATGATTCTCAAGCTCCACTAGGCATTAGAAGAATAACCCTGGTAGTCGACTGATCTATTTGAAAGAAATCTTCAACTGGCTCATCTATTGCAAAAATCAGCTCATCAAAGGGCCAAACTCTAATCTCATGTCCTTTTTTAATTATTGTGACAGAGATATCTTATGTTGTATAATCTACGGATTATATTTCTTTTCAATTTCTATTCTTGTCTAATCCCTGCATTTCTTATGATAAAAAGGTTTTTCTCGTGTTTGCAGTGTTGCTGAAGATAAGGTCATTTTTCCTGCTGTTGATGGGGAGTTGTCTTTCATCCAGGAGCATGCTGAAGAAGAAAGTCAACTTAATGAGTTCCGGTGCTTAATAGAAAGTATTCAAAGTACTGGAGCGACCTCTACTTCGAGTGCTGATTTTTATGAGAAGTTATGCTCGCACGCTGATCAGATAATCGAAACCATACAGAGGCACTTCCATAGTGAAGAAGTTCAAGTGAGCTTTGTTGATACTTTTATTTTTTCATCTCAAGTCTCTAGTTTGAAGTCATGTGGTAACTTCTATATAATACAGATGACATTGAGGCAAGAAAAATATGGTTGTAGACCCAACAACCTGCGAAAAATAGGCATGTTGTTGGTATAAGAAGTATATGGCTACATCTTCTAATATCAAACAGGTGGATAGGATTTAAAAGATTTTTGTGTCCGAGTGAATCGCCTATTTTGGTATAGCGATACTTTTACTATCAGAAGATAAAATGAGATCAAATGGCTTTTCAGAGTTTAAATGACCTGATGCATGAGTGAAGTCTGTTCCCCCGATAATCTTTTTCTCCATAGAATTTGCTAAGCTACTTTCATGTGCAGGTTCTTCCACTGGCTAGAAGACTCTTTAGCTTTGAAAAACAACGGGAGCTTTTGTACCAGAGCTTGTGCATGATGCCTCTGAAGTTGATAGAACGTGTTTTGCCGTGGCTAGTAGGTTCTTTAAGTAAAGAGGAAGCTATGAATTTCATCAGAAACATGCAGTTGGCAGGTACCAAATCATGGACTCTGAAGTTATAGTTTTGTGTTGTGATATTTCTGCATGAAGTTACCTAATCTTTTGAGGTTATTCTCACTTCTAATCTGTTTGTGTACCAGCTCCAGCATCAGATGCTGCTCTGGTTACGCTATTCACAGGGTGGGCTTGCAAGGGCCGTGGTCTGGGTGTGTGCTTATCTCCTCGTGCAACTGGCTGCTGCCCTTTTAAAAGGTCTTCGGACATTGAAGAAGATTATATTCAACCATCTTGTGTGTGCACTTCTGCATCGTCAGCACATTCATTACCCACTCAAGCCTACGATGCAAAAAGACCTGTCAAGCGAAATGCAACCGTATCATGCGAAGACGGCAATGCCCTTGATAATTCAGAAAGTTTGAATGCCCCCTGTAGTGATAGGTCTTGTCATGTCCCAGGCTTAGGAGTAAACTATAGCAATCTGGGATTGAGCTCTTTATCCACAGCTAAGTCTCTGCGTTCTCTGTCTTTTAACTCCTCTGCTCCCTCCCTTAATTCCAGTCTTTTTATCTGGGAAACGGACGGTCAATCCTCTGAGGATGGACATATTCATATTCAACGACCCATTGATACGATTTTCAAATTTCATAAAGCAATACGGAAAGATTTGGAATTTTTAGATGTGGAATCTGGAAAGCTCAGTGATTGTGATGAGACATTCCTCAGGCAGTTCAGTGGCAGATTTCGCCTTTTGTGGGGATTGTATCGAGCTCACAGTAATGCTGAGGATGACATTGTCTTCCCTGCCCTGGAATCCAAAGAGGCTCTTCATAATGTTAGTCACTCATATACACTTGACCACAAGCAGGAAGAAAAATTATTTGAAGATATCTCTTGTGTCCTTGCTGAGCTTTCACACCTCCATGAAACATTGCACAGAACTTCTCTATTGGAGCAGCTTAATGGAAATGAGGATGAAATTGCTGGTAGTGATTCTACACTAAAGTACAAAGAACTTGCAACAAAGCTTCAAGGAATGTGCAAGTCTATTAAGGTTACTCTAGACCAGCATATATTCAGGGAAGAACTTGAGTTGTGGCCATTGTTCGGTAAACACTTCTCAGTGCAGGAACAAGACAAAATAGTGGGTCGCATTATTGGAACTACTGGAGCTGAAGTGTTGCAATCCATGTTACCATGGGTAACGGCTGCACTTTCACTGGATGAGCAGAATAAAATGATGGACACATGGAAACAGGCAACAAAAAACACGATGTTTAATGAGTGGCTAAATGAGTGCTTGAAAGGAACTGGAGTATCATCTTTACATGTTCAATCATCAGAGACCGGCACATCACACAAAGGTCTGTTTCTTTTAGGGTAGTTGTAAATAGCAGTAAGATTTTCATTGTCGGATTCAAGTCTGTGTTGGTTCGATCAACCCTCCAACATTCTTATGCAGTTTTCCCTTTAAAAAGGTGTGAGTTTTGTCTGTAGGCCTAGAGCTTCTAGAGACACTTGACCAAAGTGATCAGATGTTCAAGCCTGGGTGGAAGGATATCTTTCGCATGAACCAAAATGAGCTCGAGGCTGAGATTAGAAAGGTTTACCGGGATTCATCTCTTGATCCTCGAAGAAAAGCATATCTTGTCCAAAATCTTATGACTAGGTAGGTCTCCAGCTGGAGAGTCTAGCAACTGCATCAAATAGATCATGTGTTATTAAGTTCATAAACTATCTGTACCCCTATTCCTGCATTGTTCTAACAAGTGATGAGTAATTGACCAATTAATCGCTTGCTATAGTCGGTGGATAGCAGCTCAGCAGAAGTTGCCTCAAGAAGTGACAGGAGAAACTTCAAATGGCAATGATATAGCGGGGCGTTCACAATCATACCGAGATTCAGAGAAAGAAGTGTTTGGATGTGAACATTACAAAAGAAATTGCAAACTTCGAGCTGCATGTTGTGGCAAATTGTTTGCTTGTAGGTTTTGCCATGACAAAGTGAGTGATCACTCGATGGATAGGTAAGTAGTGCGGGCATCACTTCTCATCATAATTTAGAGCTTCTGTGTTTGCATACGCATTAATTTGCTGCTTGACCAATGCAGGAAAGCAACCAAAGAAATGATGTGTATGCTTTGCTTGGAGATTCAGCCAGTTGGTCCAAATTGCACTACCCCTTCTTGCAATGGATTTTTAATGGCAAAGTACTATTGCCCCATATGCAAATTTTTTGATGATGAAAGGTATACTGGATACACTGAATCAATTAGCCTACCATAGGAAACTATTGATCACACTTCCACTGCAAGCACTCATAGTCGATGGTTTATAGAGCTTGCTTGGTCAATTTTGATTGAACACATCTTTGATGGCCGCTTCATGAGCCACTAGTTTAGCATCTCGAGTTGTCTACGACTTACCTATCAAAATGATCAATCATACTTGCTTTCTTCGGTTCATTTGCTAAGATCATTGTCCTGTTTGTGTGACTTCAGGGACGTGTATCATTGCCCATATTGCAACTTATGTCGTGTAGGGAAGGGTCTTGGAATAGACTATTTCCACTGCATGACATGCAACTGTTGTCTGGGGATGAAGTTGGCAAACCATAAGTGCTTGGAGAAAGGTCTGGAAACAAACTGCCCTATTTGCTGTGATTTCTTATTCACATCTAGTGCGACAGTTAGAGCTCTACCATGTGGCCATTATATGCATTCAGCTTGCTTTCAGGTCTTTCTCTCTTCTCGATGCATTCTTGCTCTCCTTGGATCTATCTATTATTGTCGCCTAATCAGAAATTGAATAACACTTTCGTCAAATTTGTCAGGCATACACTTGCAGTCATTATACCTGTCCAATATGCAGCAAGTCATTGGGAGATATGGCGGTAAGAGAACTTTTTTAATACCTTTCTTCAGAGTGTGGCCCCTATACGTATGCTGAATCCTGTATTTTTTTGTTTTTTGTTTTTTGGTTCTTTTTATACAACATTAATTGATTAAAAGATGAAGCATTCCAGGCTGAACTTCTTTAAGATGTCAAGACTACATGGATAAATAGATAAGTAACATGCACCATAGCACGAGAATGTGCGACTCACGAAGGAGCCTGCTCATGGTATAAGTTGAAAACTGGAGAACGGGAAAACCAAATCATGATGCATAGTATAATATATAAAGAACGTGGTTGCATGGGGCCATTCATCAATGGATGTTCTTTGCTGTTTAAACTGGTTTGATTCCTGCGGTTGTCATGAAATCTCTCGCTCTTGCTCTCTCAAGAAGTTAAATGCTGCCACGAACTTTTTCCACACCAAGTGGATCACTGTCATTTTTCTTTGCATTTATGCAGGTTTACTTTGGCATGCTTGATGCCCTGCTGGCTACTGAGGAGCTTCCAGAGGAATACAGAGATCGATGTCAGGTTCGAATTCCTCTTAACAGATGATCGTGTGCGATATGTAGATTTGATGTTCCACGTGTTTCTTTAGAGGAGGGCAAATATTTGTTCTGATATTTCCGCATGTTGCCAATTCTCTCTCTCTTTATTTGAAGTCCATTCTGTCGGAGCCTCATGCTAGAGCACGGGCTGATGCTTCTCTCCCTCTTCCCCCCATCACACAAAACTAAAAATATCAGCTCTCATGTGGCTTTTCAGGATATTTTGTGTAATGACTGCGATCGGAAGGGATCGGCCCGTTTTCACTGGCTGTATCACAAGTGTGCAAATTGCGGTTCATACAACACAAGGGTGATCAAGAGCGAGCCGTTCGACCCCAGCTGCTCGGGCTTCCGTCAATGATGCGCTTCTCTTCGATAGTTGCCGAGATTTACGTAAGCTTCTCTGTATATAGGTGTACAGAAAATTCTTTTATAGCAAAAATCATATCTCCTATAGGGACCAAGGAATTTTGGTGGCCTCTGTTTTTCGGGTTTTTTTCGCTTTTTTCCTATGAGAAGAGAGATCGTCTACTCAGCGAAGGAACTCACTATAGCAGCGGCAACAATGTACAGAGACTTTTTGCGGTGTTTCCGATATCCTATGTTTTTGCTTCGCGAATCCGTGAGTTCAAGTCCTTTTCGAGATCACATCTTTCTTCTGCTTTCGCTCGGCGTTTCGCCATCACGAGCCTAACGTTTTCAAGACCTTCGGCCGGCAACGACGGAGCTGCCCTTCTACGAGTCTAGATGTGTTTCTATAAATCGTGTCGCCCGGCCTAATGTGTCGTGCCCTATGCATCGATTCACCTTTACTGCACAATCCTGATTCCATTTCGATGTGTCTCGAAGACTACGACGACGGGACTGTCACGACAACGAAGACAATCCTTCGGTTACTCAACGAGCGATTAACGTATGCGCTAGAGACAATTTCTGCAGGCTCATTTCTTCGTTCTTGTCGAGAGACTTAAGGTTGTAGAATGGGGAGCACCTGCGATATTCTCGATGACGGTGTCCGTCACGAGGCCGAGACATGTCCACTCAAATCGACCAATTTGGTCGAATTCCCTTTTAATATCTCCACTTTGGTTCCTCGTACTCCGTCACATCTCCCCTCTTCTATAATTCAAATTACCTGGCGACCCAAAAGCGAAGGTGCATCTCAGCATTGAGATCCTCAAAAATTGAGAAAACTTCGAGCAGATTCTCAAGTGACCTGGTCAAAAGTTGCAAATCCCTATTCAACTGAGAAAAGAGTAGTGGACAATCCGGAAAAGATGGGCGGGCGCCCTGTTTTGATGTCTGCCATGGCGATCGTTCACACATCTACTCATGCTTCCATCGACAAAACTACATGTCATTAACAAATTTTTCGCATCGTGATTGATTTTGCCACTCGCGTGGTCCGTCGGATTCGAGTCTAACGCTAGTTTCTCCTCGGCCGAACATGGTTGCGACCGAGCTTTCTGTAACGAGGATGAGACTAATCGACTTATGATGAACATTATTCAGACCAGGAAACAACAATTCGATCATTCTGCGTTCTTCTATTCCTTGACTGTGAAACAGCCCAAGCAAAAGATATTCGCGGCCGCCTTGGAAATGCAGGCGGGTGGCAAGTTCAGCACCGGACTCACTCGAACCGTGCTTCCGTAAGACGCTCCGATCCCGTGATTCTTCTTCGACGGAGTCTTTTGGAGCCACGGATAGGAATGAGTCGCCGACGACGAAGTACGCGAAGGTTTGGGAATGTGACTAGCTCGTCTTCTATGTGAAGATGGTCTCCTCGGAGCCGGCACCGAACCGGTTGACTTGCTTCTTGAGAGGAGTTGCGATGGGAAAACTGAGCTCTTGTCGGCGAAACAATCGCCAGAGTTGAGACTAGCGCTTCTCCTGAATCCCCAGAAAGACCAAGACTGAAGCTTCTCTTGATCTGAATCTGATCTTGATGGTGGACATGAGGTCTGCTCTGCTCTCTCTGTCTTCTTGTCGTCATTATTGCATGTTGTGGGACTAGGAAGAGGAGTGAGGAAAGGGAGAGGCGCTGCTGCTTCGGACTCGCTTTTAGAGGCCCTCTTCGCTGCGAGACTTGACGTCGACGACGAATGAGAGGACGAGGGATGCAGAGTCTGACTAGCTTGTCTTCTATGTGAAGGCGATCTTCTTGATGCTGGCACCGAACCTGTTGACTTGCTTCTTGACAGGAGTCGTGATGAGAAAACCGAACTCTTCTTGGTGCAACAATTACCAGAGGCGAGACTAGTGCTTCTCCTGAATCCCCAGAAAGACCAAGACTGAAGCTTTTCTTGATCCGATCCCGATCTTGATGGTATCATCGCAATCTCCTCCATTCTCTCCATCTTCTTGTCGCCGTCATCCCACGCTGGGCGACTGGGGATAGAAATGAGGAAAGGGAGAGGGCCTGCTTCTTCAGCTTCACTTTTGGAGGCCCTTTTGGCTGCGAGACCTTCACTTTGTATCTGAAATGGAAGGATCATGCCGTTGGCAAAAAGCTCGTCCGCTGAAGAAGACGTGTGTTCAAGCCTGCCAGCGCCAAACTCGAATTCGCAGTTCGAGTTCGAATGCAAGGACTCTGCATTTTGCGTTTCTATGGCTACCTTGTCCTTTCGTGGGAGATCAAGGAAGCTGAACGCGCGAGTCGGGCATGTCTCCGAGCACATTGCTCTCGTTCCAGGCAGAAAATCCAGGGGAAGGAATCAAGAATTGGTTTTTCTGATGGCTACAGCATGACGTTGTCTCTAAAGCTTCAAGGACTTATAGATGTACCGCCTCAGTTCAAGAATGAAGGGGGCCAGCAGGGATAAGGGATGAAGAAGAATTCAAATTCGATGGCCAGGGTTGGAGGATTGACGAAAGATTGGCTTTTGGTCTTTGTGGGGCATCTTCCGAGCAGATTGGATGCAGAGGGACTTATTGCGAATGAGAAAAGAGAAGTCTTTTGGAGCTGAGAAGATTGGGATTGCTAAGCATTTGAACTTGGATTATGGAGTGGTGGATTGAAGTTGGCCATCGTCGGATAAAATAAGGGCGCAAGTTCATGAGACGGCCATTCAAAGAAGAATGTGTAGGCTTGAAGGCGGGGAACAAGTCCGTGTGCCCATGGCTTTTTATTATGGGGGGCGAGAGAGAGAGAGAGAGAGAGAGAGAGAGAGAGACTTTGTGGTCATATTAGGCAAAGGAATATGCACGCCAACACCCTTTCAATTTCAAATACTAGAGAAAGATATCTGAAGAAAGAATTTCAAAGAAGAGGACGAGCAATGTTCTCCGAATCAAGAGGGACCCGCGCCATTCTCACTTGCGCCGGTTGCCGGGGATGAAGCTCATGAAATTGTTTACAGATCCGACTGATCAAGATTAACAAATTAATACCGCGATTGCTTCATCCACGAAGCATGAACTTTAGACATCCGATGATGGCTATACACACGAGTGGGAACTAGTCAGTAAAATGCTCCACACGACACTTATTATGCGTAACTCTTCTTAACGTGCACTCTCATTTACTAAAAATATAACTATCTATACCGAGTACTATTTCCTTGAAGATTATCCGACTCTCAGTCTCTCACCAACAACCATAATTGAGTTGGAAAATCAAGAGATTGGCACCGCTTTGAGAAATCGACATGTGAATCACACATCATCTTTACGAAATATTTCAACCCAAACAATCAATGCTGACCAGCAAGAAGTCGACAGCTGCTTAGAACTTGGAGGCTAATTGACCCACTTTTCAACCGATCTCCAAGAATCAATTGCAATAGCGGTCTCTCGAGAGGCTCTCCCGCAATTATTTTCGGGGGCTTGGTGGGTCAAGCGGGGAATCATCCTGCCTTGGTCAAGAAAGGAGGAATCAGCAATAATATAACTCTCTCAGACCCCCCAACCCCACCCCCACAGAAGAATCTCTTCGTCAAAAACGACAGTCCGTTTGACCTGGCTCGTATATTAAAAAAAAAAACCTGTCCTACATCGACTTTGCGTGTTGCTTTTCCAATTAGAAGGATAGGGATGTCTTTGCATCATCGTCATGGATTAACGTCGCGATTAGGAAAGGATTAGAGACCGAATCTTAACCGATTCGACCAATCAAAGACCGAGTTGACCAGGCCTTACTTGCCCTTAAGCACGCAAGTTTATAGGACTTGTTAAGTAAGTTGTTCTTTAAGGACCGAACCAGTTCCCATGTTCAGCAAAAGAAGAAACGAAGGAAGTTTTAAGGTTTCTTCTTCTTCTTTTCATCTTAGAACACTTTCCTTTTTTTGATAAGCGCATGTTGGTAACACATGCAAAACACTCCAATCGTTGGTTATGTGAAGGAATAATTAGACGAAGTTTCACGAAATTGCACCGATGCAATTTGCGTGTGCGCTGAAGCAAACTCTCAGCTGATTTTGTCAGCCCCTCCGTCACTAATCAGGAATGATTTTGACGTTTCGACTATGTTGTGTTAATGATGGATCGGAGTCAAACCCATAACAATTTTAAGTCGCCGGTCTTCACATCTCAATTTAAATCTCTCGTAAATTTAAAGTGGCCCGTTCTTTTTTCCCTAAAATTTCTGAATTCATAATAGTATATCAAATTGGTACTTACCTGAGAAAATGGATCAAAATTATACTTAAAAAAAAAGGTCAAAACGAGTTAAATGAGACTATATGGGTGACCCCCATTTATGATCTATCCAACTAGAACCAAGTCGCCTATGCACCACCACTATCTATAAACATACTCGATCTCAATTCACTTCACGTCTGATTTTGTAATTTCACCCTAGATTGGCTTCTCCTCCCAAGTTAGGCGGGCTTTAAGAAGGGAATTGCCAACCAATCTAGTCAGACCTATGGCCAGCTCCAGCGCAAATCTCCATGGAAGCAATAGCTGGAGCCAGTATTCTCAGTACTGAGACAGACAAAAATTTCTTCAATGAATGACAATCAGTAGCTTTCCAGATGGCTTCACATCAAATTCTCACAGAGTACAGGCCAACTGGACAGTTCAGCTCTTCCTGTCTTATGTACAATCATGGGCATTTCAATAATCATGGGCTTAATCAGAATTTTTCCCAAACCAAAATGTCTTGTCTTTCGTATATGCTATCGACAATTGCACAGTAGACAATTACCAGTTCCGATGCTAGAATTCGGGTCATCGTAGATCAATGATGTCGAATTTAAGATTTGGATTCATGTAAACGTCCGTACATGCCTTGTAAATTGGCCCGCCATCTGAAGGCTGGTTATGAGGGTGAAACCCGCGCTGCTGGCACTGTCTTATGACTGACATGCCACCAGGCGTTGTCAACCGAAAAATCCCGTGGGTTCTGCACGGAGTTAAGAGGCAGCTAAGTATGCATATCATCAAGCAGATAAGGCAATAGATGGAAAAATTGGCTAACCTCGAACCATCTCTTGGAGCCATTACTATTGCAACAGCTTCTGGCAACATGATCTGAACCAGGGGGAAACTAATGAGTGAACCAATAAGCAGATACAAGGCATAATGATAATCCACATTTAATTTGCTGCGCGAGCTCAATAGCCTACTTTAGTGGATGAAAGGGAAAAAGAAATAGGTAGTGTCTAAGATGAGTAATTTTTAGAGGCCACATCTTGGAATGGGCAGAAGAATAGGAAGGAATCATGTATGATAGTATGCATGCATTTTTGGAAGTGGGAATAAAATCTTCTCTTACTTGGAGTGTCACTGGTGATTTTATTACAATTGAACCATCAAGTCCGTGTCAACATAAACTCTCTATATGCTATGAGAAATTTTCTTCCTAGGTAAGGGACTACAGGAAAAGGTCAAC
Organism: Melaleuca alternifolia; assembly: GCA_019926035.1. Lineage (NCBI taxonomy): Eukaryota > Viridiplantae > Streptophyta > Magnoliopsida > Myrtales > Myrtaceae > Melaleuca > Melaleuca alternifolia. The sequence goes on along the minus strand of JAGKPW010003076.1, from coordinate 280,328 downwards.
TCAAAAGTCAAGAGTTCAAAGATTGAGTACATTAAATGAACTAAAAATCAATATATGCTATGCTGACAACCTTATTCCAAGTGCAAGAGAAGCACACCTATTCCTTTTCCACATGTACTGCCACCTAGCCAAATAACAAAGTGACAAAGACAAGAAGAGATACACACCTGATATGAGTAATGGGTATGAAGATCGATCGATGACATGAAACAGGACTGTGTAGGATGCGTCTGAAATTAAACATTGAAGAACAATCAATCTCTCAGTAAAATAGGTATAAAGTAGGAGCTTCCAATATAATTTAGCGAAACATATGAAAGGCACATGCAGCTGACAATGAATTATGACCAAAGTTTAATCACTAACTGCAAGAGAAGACAAGATACAAATGACAGAAGGAAGTCCTCTCTCTCAAAGGAAAATGTCATGTGATCTCATTATTTGCAAGGAGAGATCTCAACTATGCTGAACCACTGAGCAATGCAATCAGTTTTATCCGTTTACTGCTGCATCCAGGAGAATAACATGCAAACAAAAGCAAAGATTCCTCATCCTTCTCGTGGCAGGGAGACCCGACAAAGAAAATTAAGTCATCAAATTATATTGCTTTTTGTGAATTACACTCTGGATGTTTGATTAAATTGAGAGAAGGTACTCAGCTTCTAATAGATAGGTTCTCACATACGCAACGGTTTCAGTTAACTGATGTCCACAACAAAACTACTACCAAGAATGTGCCAAATCATCTCTTTTAAAGCATTGGAACAATGAATCAGTCTTTTGTAGCTCGTCTCAGAATCGCACTAGTGGGCAAGCTAACAACTCTTTGTAAGAAAACTTCAGCCATCAAAAGTTACAGGTCATCCAAAAAATGTTGTTTGATCACATTACATAAACCCCCTTGGATTTTGGCCAGATGCACTTGCACCCCATCCTTCATTTTGAAAATGTAAAAACATAAAATTTCTCCCAACCAAAAAGTCACACTATATGAACTATGAAGTTTGTTCGGCTTTCTTGGCTTTGAACACATCAACAGAACATAAGCACCATATATAGCAAAAAAATGTAGGCACATTATATGCACCATCATCCACTCTACCAGACATCTTGACCTAATATAGCTCCAAAAATAAGTAGAGCTTTTAACATCTCTGAAGGGGGGAATTTTCTAAAATAGAGTCCTTGCAATATAACCGAGAAGCAGGAACTTTGATTAGTGTGTTCATAACATTACTTTCAGTACAAGAGAACCAGATGAATTTACTTCGTTTCCTCTACAAATCTGTCAAGACAATTCTGAAGCCTGATCACCTTAAAACTTATTTTAAGATAGAATATGATCCTTCAGCACAATACTGAATCCACCTTAATCATAAAGACACAGGGCAAGAACAGTTCACAAGCATGCCGCAGGATACTCACATGAATCCATCCTAGTGGAAAAAGGGATTGCTTATCTTGCACTTCAAATATCTCTTCTTCATTTGTGGTCTGGCACTGGTTTTTAAACAAATGTCAGCAGGTAAAGAACAACATATGATCAACGAAAGAATGGAGACACTTAAAATCCTAAATGTGCAAGGCTGACATACAGAATCAGATGTTGATTCCTGCTTTGGAATGATTAGGGCAGTGACAGAGAATTTTCTATTTTTCTGTAATAAAGACATGGAGAAAACATTAGCCTCATAAATAGCAAGGAACACGTTCAGATTCTGCAGTGTTGATACTCACAAGTGAACCTGCAAGGATGCCACATGTTTCCAAACTGCGGTCAGTATTGACCTTAGCCAGTTTCATAAAGGTATTCATCAATGCCGTTGACTGTCAAAAGAAACAGCAGCAAAATCAATGAGCATGCACAAATTCTCAGTCTGAGCTCTCTAGTTATTTACTAACTATTACGGAATTATCATCTGCAAGGCTACTCTATCTCTGATTTTTTTGCCGCAATATTCATTTAAAGTCTCATTAACAAGGGTCTGACACTTGTTAAAGCATGCCAAGTAAAAAAAGTCTCGAGTTCCAAAGCATGAATTACTCGTAACTTAATAAAGTCAGTGACTGAAATTCAACATTTACTCATTTGCTTACTTAACAAGTGCCTCCGAGGCACTGTTTAACACCAAAAGCCTACAAAAATAGGCCTACATTGGATAGTCAAAGAGTTTCAGTTATGTTAATGGCACTTTCCCAAGAAAAAAGGAGGTACGGTCAAGTAACCATGAGCAGAGGACTTCAAGACTCACAATGTGCAATTCCAGGGGAGGCTCTGAGCAAATATAATTATCAGATGTCGGCTTATCCAAGCCACACTTTAGATCATTATGTTCGTGAGACACTCCTGGAATTAAATCCTGCACTTCTGCCAGAGCAGGAGGAGGAGATGGTTGTCGAATGATGTCTGCATGAACAGTTGTTTCTGTAGTTTCAAAGGAGATCATCAGAGGTTCTTCCTCAGTTTGAGGCACCTTTTTGTCATTGTCTACAATGAGATTTGAATCCAAACTGGATGTTTCCTTTTCCAAATCAGTGGAATCCTTCTTGATTGCATGTTTGTCTTCTACAGATGGTAGTAGCCTGCTTCTCACAATTTAGTCAAGGATGCAAGTGAAACCAAGATGAGAGGAAAGCACATACATGCTACAATAATCACAGAGCTTAAGAGACCTCAAAACCTTTCCACAATGCATAGGTATTAATGACTAGCAGAATAGACATTGAATTCGCCACAGTACATAGAAGACCAACCTGGGTATGTCAACTGGAGTCAAGTCTATGTTGCTGGGATATTGAACCTAGTCACAGGAAAAGTCAGCATCCATCAGGACTGAAGAATGAAGAAAACGTTTAAGACCATAGTTCCATACCCCTTTATCACTCCTAGGTGGCTGCCAATGCCCATTAAGTCCATTAGGCCCTAAAATAGAATGCCTAGAAAGAGTCTCCTCCTTCGGGCGCACCATGCTAAGTGATCTACAAAAATCAAGAGAAAAATAATTAAGCTGAAGAAGTCTCTTACTTGCCAACCTAGACAAACATCTAGATTTTTTCATTCATCCTAATCAGCACATAAGAATCTCTCGAGAATAACATATCAATTTCTTAAATGCTCAACTGGACTACATCTCAAGAATCTATAATTAGTTTAGCTTATCTTCACAAACTTCACTTATGCATGTTTCATGTCTCAGCAACCCTTCAATACACGCATTGCAATGGAAGCATAATTTTACCTAGCCAATATATGGCAGAGTTTATTTAGGAAAATTGTAAGTGTGGCCATCAAAATGACAGCATAAAAATACAGGGGGATACTAAGGGACATCAGCAGCCAACCATAAGTTCTCAAATGCCATGGTAAGAGGTGCCTAGAGTGTGTAGGTAAAATTTTGACTGACCAATTCTACAGGACTGATACACATTCTTTCATTGCATTAGTGATTTGATTAGCAGAGAACAGAAAGCAAGTGGCCTGGAGATCTAACCAAGAAACCAATGCGGGCACCATCACATAGGAACTACCAAATCTAGACCATCAAAAGTATGCGTTGCTTGCACTAAAACAACAGCGCTTACAAGGAGTCCAGTAAAACTCCATCTGATACAAATTTTAACTTAACAAGGTTATCAATGAATCAAAATTACTATATCTTCCAAGATGTGTAGATGTTACCGAGAAACAACCGCTTACAATTTGAGGAATTGCTCATTCACTGGAATGGATTGCAGAGGCGGCTGCATCGTTGTACTTCGATAATTTGATAGTAGAGATGCTGGTCTTGATACCTTTGATAATGCATAGCATTAAAATCAGTGCTCTTTAAATCACAAAGATGGCAATGCACAAGTCACACAACTAAGGTGAAGACAGAGTTAGGATAAGTTTGTGGAAAAACAGGCTGCGATACCACTTTCATGTCATAATTTGTAGAAGTCTGCTTTCTGACAGGTGTCCATTCCAGAGAATTACTTTGATTACGATAACCCCAGTTATTCATCTGGTTTGCCTGTTTCCTGTGAGAATCATCGATTTTCTGCTGCACTTTGGGCTTCAATTCCTCCAGCTCAGTCAACGCATTTAGGAATTGCTACAAGAGAAACCATAAACGTTGTTCACACGTGATCCAGAACAACATAGTATTTCCCATTTCTACATGAAGTGACTCAGGAAGCTAGGAACATACCTTTTTCAGTAAAGCCTTCTTGTTTTGTGAAGATGATCTATAATCTCGATGGCAAGGAATCGTCTCCGAAACCAAACTGAGGCAAAAGAATAGAATTATGTTTAAAGCTATAATACAGTTTCTAGCAAATATGAGCAAAATTGCTTCTCCAGTCTGTTCACAACTGAATCACTATCTATTCACTGGTCAGTAACACAGAAAGAAACATGAGTGGTAAATTATTGTACCTGGAAAATCTGAGAAGCATAATATACAGATCTATGATATTATTCTCCTGTCTGAATATATGAGCCTGCACGCAATTGACACCGGAAATAAGCCAGCAGTTTAGAACAAAAATCAATCTAAAAATTTTGGGGTGTAGGATTCAGGAGCTGTAGATTGAGGCACAGAAGTGGTGGTTCAGTTGCGTCACAACATTTGGTTCATGATATGCAAGAACAGCAGTAGCATGCATCAATCAAACAATATGGAGCCGATACTCATTCAAACTCTTAAGTGTTCAGGCTCAGCCAATCAAAATCACAGAAGACGTTTTAGACATTCAGCAATTTACCGTGACCAACAACATCAACCAAGACATTCTCCATTTTCTGTAAGCTGCCTATGCACCATATCGGTAGAATCAAGTTCTGAGTAAAAATGAGTGAATCCATACATAGCAATTTGTCGGATATACATCAATGAAACCAGATTGTGTGATCGTGTAATGGAGACAGATTACCCAATTAAGCATGTTACCAATATCAAGAAATGAATGGCAAAGTCTTGAAAGCCTAGAATCGACTTCACACACTCGTTCCTGTCCTCATACATTGCCTTTGTACCAAGACCAATCATTATGTCTACCATTGGCAACAAGTATCCAGAAAAACTGACTTATACAGCAGACGCATCAGAAGCTTCAAATAGATGCGCATAACGAACCCCAACAGGGTTGCTTAGTCGTGAAGTAAAACACAATTCGATATCCTCCAATCTTCAAATTCTGCCTAGTGAACTTGCAAAAAGCCATGAGGAATGAAATGCTCCAGAATTTACAACTAACTAACTGTCGAGCTTCCATATCTCTACATTCGATTTACGCAAAAACCAGCTAAGGACTTAAAGCTCCCGAGAGGATTAAAAAAAAACAGTAATCACGCTCAGCACATCGAGAAGAACCATCAATCGAGCCGAAAAAAGTTCGACGGACCTGCTTGAGGACGTTATCGGCAATCCTGTAGTAGTAGCGGAGAGCGATACGATTGTCGACATCGAGCCTCTGCGCGCTCGCGGCGATGTTGATCCTTCCTAAATCAGATGAAGATGAAGAAGAAGAAGAGGAAGAAGACCTCATTCTTCCAATCGAATCAATCTCTCCCTGGCTCAATCTTCCCTCCCCAACCCTCCGCTTCCGTTTTCCTTCTCAGACAAGCACGCGTCTACTGGAGCAACTCGAATTTAGAGGTTTCCGCCCCGATGCGGCCGACGGCGGCGAGCTCGGAGGGCGTACGTCAATGGCTGCTCGGGCTATCGGAGTGGGCGAGAGAGAGAGAGAGGGGCCGCGATTCAACCGTGACGGTGATTTCTGGTTTGTCGCGAGGGTGGATTCGGAAAGGGGAACAAAACAAATGCTTTTAAAGGGCAACATTTGATATTATTTTTAATCCTATTCTTAAATAACGTGAAATTTTATCAAATTTATCTCTAAAGCTCCGTACTTTCACGAAAAATATAATTTTTCTAGAAAAAAATTTCTGGTAAATTAGGTGTTCGTTTGAAACTTAAGAAAAATATATAAAAAATTTTAATTTTTTTCCTTTTTTTAGTTATGCATTGACATGTTGTCTATTACAAGTCTCGTCAGACTCTCACAAGCTTCCGATTTGTCACCATGAACTTGCTAATCCAAGGCAAGTCTCGAAATCGTTATTAGAGGTCGCAACCTATCAGTCTCAGGCGAGATCGATGCACGCTGTTAGAGGTCGCGATATAAGAAAACATAAAATGTTTTCCACTAAACTCAAAAAAGTAAAAAAAGAAAAAAACATTTCCCCCATTTTTGAATGTGTTTTTTCCATTAGTGGAAAAAATTTTCCTTGACTAATTTGTTTTCCGTGAAACGAACGCTAGAAAATTCAAAAATTTATTCTTTTTAAAGTTATTTTTTTAAAGTTATTTTTTGTGAAATAAACTGAACCTAAATTTAAATTAATAAAATTGATCATATCGAGCATTTTCATATACTTTAAATTTTAAATTAAATATATACCAAAAACCTAAATAACAGTTGAATAAATTAAAATATATATATATACAATATTGAATATCGAGATAAAGTTCATGAAGCATATATTGCAATACCCGCGTGGTCAAAATTAAGTGGATATTCGTGTCATTATCAAATTTGGAAATCCAGCAGCGATGCCATTAGGAGCAGCCGGTTGTTTGGTTGTTGTGGAAGTCGAGAGAATGTGGTCATAATGTCGCTTCCCTCTGGACAGAAAAGTCAACTCTAGTTCGCATCTCGATTGGTTGACCGCGGCCCGTTATGCTGGCTCGGGACGTCCCTGCACCCGATGTGGAATAGTATTATCCCGATTATGGAATAGGATATCGGGAGAGGCCCAGATCGATTTTAACGGGTTGGGCCGGATTGCTAAGAGTCGAGCCTCGTTGAACGACTGGCCCATAGATAAAAAGGGGCCCAAATGAGCCGGTTCGCCTTTATTGTATCTTGGACATATATGGACCGCACCAACCTGGGCCCTGAAGATGGTGGGGAAATTCTACTTTTTGATCCATAGAATTATACATTTTCTTAATCTATTCATTAAACTGCTATTTATCGGACTAAGTCCTCAAATTTGCATAAATTTCTTAAATAAGTCCCCGACTTCAGAATTTCTTTCTTCCTTTCTCTGCTTTGATTTGAAACATTCGCATTCCTCTTAACTCAATAGGGATAGAGTGCTCAAGGAATGACTATCCATAAAGATGCGGTTCATAATGATGACGATATGCGAATCGTGTCGAGTGATGCGATGTGTTATAATGCTATAAGATAGCCGTCGGAGCACAGAGTACAACGCGTCAAAGGTACAATATGCATCATGTACTATTCGAATCGAAACTCATAAATTCGAAACGTTTACAAGAATTAAAATCCACTTTTAGTTTGTTAAAAAACGGGCATATATTTGCACCAAAAATTAATCGTGTTGTCGATAACGATAGGCATGCAATCAGGACATAAGTCGCTATCGAACAGGCAAGCCATTATGGACTACCCCGTATGCAACGTTATCAACCATTTTCAGTTTTAAATACACGACGTATGGTCGGCGATCGTTGATAAGGATATCGATGAAAAGGGTCGATAGATTACCAATTAAAACGCCGGGAAAGGGCGACGTGCCTCGAGGGGTCATGATGCATTAATGAAAGTTTGAATTTGAAACCACTAGCAAACGAGAATGCAATGAAGAACGCGGTTTTTCAAGAGAGCAAACACTTTAGAGACGAGACCATGGCATGACGAGAGCGTGGACCTAAGATTTCTCGGAGATGTGAAGGCATGGCTCTAACTACAAGAAAATTGCTCCCGGACCATTATAAGTGTGAACACTATAGAACCAACGTTCATTTATTAAAGGCTTTTGCGCGTAGAAACAAATGAATATGCACTATTCTTTTAATTTCTACAATCCCATCATCAATTAAATCTCGAGATATTTCTTAGCTGTAATTTTCAAATTCACGTCGTCAATTAAATTCTAACGTGTGCATCTGTTGTATATTTCAAGTGCCTCAAATCATTGATTGAATTCTGACGTCAAAGCTTTGTGTTCTCAAATTTAGTTGTCTATTAAGTTCCAAGGTTTGCTAGTGCATGTTTGGTTCCGTCGGTAGTAACTACTCTGTCAAGCTCTGTTATTGATTAAATTTCGACACAATTTGCACACATTTAATTCCGTTTGAAGTGAAGTTATCAATTCTCTTAGGTTTCATTCATTTCACGGAAAATATAGTATTTTTGGAAAATAATTTCCTGAAAAATCATTTTCTTAAAAAACTGATAATATTTTCGGGTGTTCATTTTTTTTTGTTATACATTACATGTCGTCAGCCACAAGTCTCGCCAGACTCCCATGAGCTTTTGGGTTGCCACCAGAGGCCATGAACTTGTCAATCAAAGGCCAGTCTCGAGCTCGCCTTTAGAGGTTACAAGCTCTCTATCAAAGGCCGTTGACTCACCGACCTCGGGTGAAGTCGAAATACGCTGCTAAAAACCGTGATATCTAAAGGTAAATAAAGAAGACGTATGATATTTTCCCCTTTAAAAAAAGCGGAAAATATTTTCCCCTACTTTTAACTGTATATTTTCCTTGATTATTTTGTTTTTCGTGAAATGAACGCCGAAAAATTCGAAATATTTTTTTGAAGTTATTTTTCGTAAAACGAATAAAGTCTTAATTTCCCGCGATATTTTTCATTCAAGATCATCGCAGAACTTATCTTCTATAATGGGAATCCGAAAAATGTTTTCCATATCCCGTCGCGGAATCGAATTCCAATGCTAACGACTCTCCACTAGTTTCCACCCTCAATCCCACGAATTTCAAATGGTAGGTTCAGACCAAGTCAAAACCATGGTCATAGACAGACACTGCTTGCTTTATGTCGAATCCTCATGTCTACATTCGATGCAACCCTTATAGGAGAAGTCAACATAAGATTAAAATTGAAATGTTTGCTTGACTTTGACTTGGCTAAGAGTCTCTCTATCATTGAGGACCAGAGTTTGAATTGGTTGATTTGGACTACAGGTCACGGATCTATTAGGGGAAACAAACAGCTCGACTTTGCGTATGAGTGGAGACAACATCATCATCATCAACATCTTTTCTTGTTCGTCCGCATTGCGGTTGACCCGACCCGAAAAAGCATATTTGGCGAGGTCGTGATCGAACGCGTTCGGAGTTCGTCAATCTTATAGAACAAAGCCGGCGATTAAGACAGGCCGTATTAATTATTCACGACACGAAGATGATTTGAATATGTGTTCATTGCCAATTTGTATTAAAAGAGTGGGATGATTCGGCGTCGATTCGATAGAAATTGAGGTTCTAATTCATTTTCGTGAAAGATTATAACTGTAACGTTTGTTTCGTGAAAAATAAAGTGGGATGCCGTCAAGTCCAACAAAAGTTGACTTAGACGAGGAGTATCGGCCCGTTGGGGGTACGAACTATTCCTAACTACCTCACGAGATTGCCGATTTCGAACGAGTCACGGAGGAGGCGTGATCGGCGGGCGCCCGACCCGCATCCGGATCGTTGTTCATTGCATCTCTCGTATTTGACTCGAACCGCTATCTGTCTCTTTTCTCAATCGGTCAAATCAGTCTCCCTGGCAACGATGTGAAACGGTGAATAATACATTAGAAAATCAAGACGGCCTAACAAATTTTGATTTGACCTGGCGATGTTTACGCGAGGGACGGCACCGCATGATTTAAACTTACAAGCTTATTAAAAAAAAAATTGGGGCAGACGCTATTAGTATTTATTATTTAATAAATCTAAAATCTATTGTACGAATAAGAATTCAATCGTGGACATTTGAATTTCACTGATGCGGTCATGAACCTTTTGGATGAAAATCTAATTTAATCGTTTCAGCTATTTGTCACCTAAAATTGCTAAGACGGCTTCCAATCATCATCAGTCGTACTACGTGACACGCTTATATGAACAATTAGTGGATCATCATGTCAACAATCGCCGGCGACGAGTAACTGAAAGGCCTGCATTGAAAATTTCACATAAATATTAAGGGCTACATAGATAAAAATTGACGAATTGAGGATCAAATTAGCACTTGTACAATAAATTTATGATTGAATCGATAATTCTTCGAGAGATTCATTCACGGGCTGTACGATTAAATATTTTTTTTTATCATTGAGCAATTATCCTCGAGTATCATAATTCCTTTTTAATGAATACGCGTTGTTGAGCGTTTCCAATTTACTATAAAAACCATCCGACGATTGAAGTCTTTGTTTTCTTTTGACTCAATGAACCATATTACACTATAATTCTGATTCTATAAAAGAGAATAAAAAGACCGCAATCACTAATTACGACGTGAAAGTGATCGAGATTATGTTTATCACCATTTAATGAAAGAGAATCAAAGATCAAAATGGAATTTCAAATTCGTCGCAACGCATTTATTATTGACCCGAAAGAGTCAATCGTTTCGTATCGCGGCACTTCATAGTTTGTAAATTTCCCGCAAGAACATCTCCTACACTCGTAGTTTTCTTTTACCTGCCTTCTTTCGTTTCTTTCTTACTCAATGCCGAAGTAATTTCACCTTCGACCCAAATCCAGTCGAAGTGGAATTAGCTGGTAAAATCGCCCATCTTTTAGATAGTGGACCAAAATACCCTTCAATTGACAGTTCAACCTTCCAATTTTTCTCCCTTTATCTCCTCAGTCGCACACTTTCCTTAGTTGATGCTTCTATCACAACTCGAAGTAACTTTTTCTCTTTTTGGCTCGACCAAGATGAGCAACCAGGTTTACAAGACAAGCTAATTCCTAAAACAATTATCAAACTCTCTCTCTCTCTCTTTTTTTTTTTATAACCAAGGTGTCCGTACCAGCTTGCACGTACCTCGACTATTCCTCAAAGGAGACTAGCACAGCAACCCATCGCCATGACCCCCCACTTAAATCACAGGCGCTTTCATGGGAAATCGAACTCAAGACATCAACGAAATCTAAATTCGTCCTCACTAGCCGGGTTACTCATGGGTGAGTATTATCAAACTCTCTTAGTACCTCAAACTTTCAACTAGACTCTTTCTCGTCCCTAACCTTATGCCGAGCCATCGTTACGCACCATCACTATCCCTGACTTTCACATTGTCACCATCGCAAGAGTCGCGGTTTGGATCCGAGAGAGAAGAGCAATGGCCTTGCCGTGGTGGTAGAGGCGAGGGGAAGAGCAATAGTCATGATGTGACTCGAGCCTAACGCATGCAATCGTCATGGTAGCGTGAAGTCGTGGCGAGCACTAGTCCATTTGAATCTTCGAGGCATTGAGGGAGCCTACAAATTGTGTACGAAAAATTCTCTCATGCACACCCTTTTGCTCGTCCCGATCGCGCGAAAAGGACTTTAAATTGAATCACCAATGTCAACCTAATTAAGGTGGGAGAGTGCGGTCCTACCACGACGACACAAAGGACGAACAATTAGAAAGTTGAATTTCTAATTGAATGGTAATTTGGTCCATTGCTTACGAAAGGGTGATTTTAATACTAAACAAATCTGAAGTAACGTCTCCCCGAGGGAATGAAGATTTTCTAGTACGACAATTTGAGAATTCAAACATGATAACAATAGGACATCGACGTGGACAAATTGGGAAGACGACGAAAACACAAGGACGAATAGCTAGGTCGAGGTGAAAAGGCAACCGAGTGAGCATGTACTTTATTCATCATGAAGGTCTACGAATCGAATTAGTGACCTTGAATTTGATTAACCTATGTTACGTGGCAGACTTAATTTAAGAAAAATAACAATTTCAATTAATAGGTTGTGTAAGTAAGAAATGATCAAAGTGATATTTTAGAATTATATATGTAGCTTTCGTTATATCTAATTTCGTCTAATTTCGAAGTTTATGATTGATTATTTTATTATCGCATGATTATTTGAAATCGCACCAACCTAATTTCTTTGATAATCATCTTCATTTTCTTACACGCGTACAGACGTGCATGGCTTTTTTTGCTAGTGTACCCATTAAGCAAATGTTTCAGTTTCTTTAAACACTAATTGAAGACATTTGTATCCAATGGTGGGTAGCTGTGTTGGTCAATAAATTATCCCTCATCGTCAAGATTAAGGATTTAAAACCCGCAATTGCTAGCGTCTTAAGTAGGGATCCATGGTGTTAAGGTTTTTTGCAAGTCTCTCTCTAGGTATAGAGACTCGGCCCTTTAATATCGTCCGAGCATGAAGAGCCCGTCATGGAATTCTCGATTATCAAAAAAAAAAAATGAAGACATTTGTTGAACAAAGAAAGCAATCAAACCCCTAAATCAAAATAATTACAAAGATTTGCTCGTGATAACTAGTTAAAAATGTTACGTGAGATCGGGATTGGCAAGAAAATTATAAACTGAATCTACAACGTATGACGAAAAGAGGATCGATTTTTAATACTCATGAGATTGCTTAAATCACGAGTTTCATGACTATCGATCATACGGTCCTCAAATATTGAATACGATAGCTAGACGATGGTTACAGGAAAAAGGAATCGAGAACATTATTTATTTTGAATATCACATAAAATGGTAGAAAAAAATAATACAAAAATAAATTTCATGAAAAATAATTCGAGTAAGCATCAAGGACCAGGGAGTCTTTGCTCTTGTTTCACATTTAGCAGACTAACGAAGAGAAAATTTCCCCATGCGGGCCCGGCGTTTCGTTCAACTTTAGTCATTGCTTACGTCATATGCAAATAAATGCCGTACAATTTCGTTTAGTGATAGAAAAGCAACACCTTATTGTGATTAATCAAATAGGTTATTGTGATTAATCAACGTTTTTAGCTGTAAATTTCCCGAATTAATGTGATTTATATAAAGTCATCATAAGACCGGTTACACTTATAGGTAATAAATTTAACTCTATGGGTCGTCATTTTATTGTAATGATCGTAACTCTCTCATATACATATTGATAATTACCTTTGAAAACAGTAGTTTAGTTATAGAATTCAAAAGAGAAGAATGTTGATACTTTATATAATTAATCACTTGTATAGTAAAGCACCTCTTCAGTTTCCTTTTACTCCGATTCATCCTCGTGCGTTAACTAGGTAATGGGACAGAAAGAATGCCCATGGATTGCACATGATTTAGTCAAAGAATGCAAGCTACTATTGGCTCAAATACCCAATGGCAGTGTCAACATTTTATGGCCATGAAGCAAATAGGGTCGCAGACAGTATAGCTCGGGCTTGTTAGCAAGGAGCTCAAAGTGAATTGGGTTGAAACCCCACCATGTTTTTTGTTAATTGAATTATGTAATGATATTATGTATTCCGGTAAAACCGATTTGGACATATGAACAAAATCAGGCGCTTTATGACAAAAAAAGAGTACCTATACATTGTAATTTTTTCCTCTATATTTGTAGTTTTTCATATATGACATTGTAAAAAGTAAGTTAGTAACGATCTTTAAAATATATTAATTTATCTCGAAATCTCATAAGATCGAATATGCTAACTTTATAACTTTTTCATAAAAAATCGGTGCACGATATGAATATTTCTTAAATCCTCTTGTAATAAAGAAAAATCTTATCCAACGGTGGATACCTGTGTCGGTTCAGAGTTCTTCCTCATCGCTGAGGTAGAGAGTTCAATTGTTAGCGTTTTAAGTGGATGACCATAGTGTTAAGGTCCTGTGCTAACCTCTTTTGAGATATAGAGGCCCGGGCCTTTAGTGTTGTTCGGGTACGAGGGCCCGTAGTGAAGTCATCGGTTAAAAAAAAATCCCTTTTTTATTCTTAATGGGCGCAATAAATTGCAAGTTTATTTAGTTAGGTCGAAATTAATAACGAATTTACCGGGGGGAGTGTTTTTTTCCTGGAAGGCAATGAGTCGTCAAGTCAACTGTCAAAGTCAACCACCAACTCTCTCTGTCTAATCTCCACGCGTCGTCATGCAGCCCATTTATGCGAAGCTCGAAGCGCGAGATTTCGACTGCGAACACGAGGGCTCTCCCGCCGTGCTCTACCGCCGTGGACGATTCCCTCGGAACTCAACTCCCACCGCGCGCCGTCGCCACCACCTTCGGCCCCGATCAGCGGGGCCCGATCCGCCCGATGTCATGTCTTGCGCGAGCGATGGCGATCTTCTTCTCCGGCCTCCACGCGTGCCTCAAGGGGCTCAAGCCGGCGCGCTGCGGCGGCGGCGCCGGGAGGGCCGAGCAGGAGGAGGAAGGCGATGACGAGTCCTCCAGCCTCTTCTTTGACCTCCGGACGCTCCAGGTCGCGACTAACTTCTTCTCCGAGTTGAACAAGCTCGGTCACGGCGGCTTCGGTCCTGTTTACAAGGTAACGTTGCAGTTGTTCTCCACCTCGGGTCGTGGATAATCTGCCTTGATTTAGGGATTTTTTCGTCGCAATGTTTCTTGCTTTGGATTTGTCCTGTATTCCTTCGCAGTATCGTTTCGGTTTCTCGCTTGGTTAAAAAATGGCGATCTCGGACAATCGCGTGCTTTTTTTTTTTTTTAGGGGAAACGGGATTGACCCGCTTCAAGCTGTCCCACCTGCTTTTAGGCTTATGGTGGGCCTGGAAATGTGGATTGTGAGATTTTTTTCAACCTCTTAGGGCTTCAATATGGAATTGAGTGTTCTGCATCGTGATGGTGTCTTCCTTTTCAGAATGTTACTACCTAAGCTTTCGTGGCAAAGAAAGAAAGCAAACGTACTGAAGTAAATTGAGTGTGAGATTTTGGGAGACGACGATTCCGGTGATGGGGTTTCACCGGTGTGTGAGCTTTGGATTCATATTCAGTGGGCTGTCTATTTATATGCTTGGACACCCGCAAAAAGTCTTGAATGTTCTTTTTGTCTTTGACATTCTGCGTGGAGAAGCTAGACCCTTTTGCTGTTCAATTAAACGAAGCTTTCCTAGAAAGGTGTTTCCATTGTCCAATATGAACGCACGTTGATGATTCTCGTGCCTTTTCTTTTCCAGGGGTTGATACCCAATGGGCAAGAAATAGCTGTAAAGAAGCTGTCTCTCACTTCAAGACAGGGAATGAGAGAATTCACGAACGAGGTGAAACTATTATTGAAGATCCAACACAGGAACCTCGTCATGTTGATGGGCTGCTGTGTGGAAGGACAGGAAAAGATGCTGGTTTATGAGTATCTTTCAAACAAGAGCCTTGACTGTTTCCTTTTTGGTAATTCTTTCAGATACAAACTCCTAATCCACTGACCTATGATTCATAGATCTCTTGCCACTGCAAGATCTGACCAGGTAGTAAAGCTCACTCAAAATTGTCTTCTCCAGGTAAAGAAAAGTCTGCGTCATTGGATTGGATAACTCGGTTCCGAATAATTACTGGGGTGGCCAGAGGTCTACTGTACCTGCATGAAGAAGCCCCTGAAAGGATAATCCATAGAGACATTAAGGCTAGTAACATATTGCTTGATGATCAGTTAAATCCCAAAATTTCAGATTTTGGTTTGGCGAGGCTTTTTCCTGGTGAAGATACGCATCTGAATACATTTAGGATATCCGGGACTCAGTAAGTAGTCACATTCTTCTCCTTTTGTATTTTATTGGTTAATTACGGCTTATTCATGGGGTCAGGAAAACACCCATACTCTTTCGCTTCTGCGAGTCCGGACTCATGATGTAATTAAAACCGACGATCCTTTTGTTTTGGAATGCAGTGGTTACATGGCTCCTGAATATGCAATGCGTGGATATTTGTCTGTGAAAACTGATGTTTTCAGCTACGGAGTTCTGGTGTTAGAGATTGTAAGTGGAAGAAAGAATCACGACAGCCAACTCGGTGGAGAAAAAGCAGACCTCCTGAGTTATGTAAGTTGCTTGATTGTGTAAAGTACAATTACTCATTGTTGTACCAGAGAATTGATACCTGGTGACACTTCTCAGATTGCCTAGGCCTTGCTAGATTAAATTATTGATTTTCTTTTAGTTTGGGTTGGTTCCTGACGAGCTGCAGTGATTTATATTGTCCATGTTATAGTAGAATGAAGGTGGCAAGATATTTTTATTACTTCGAATATATTACATACTGCTTCTTTATTTTGTCATTCCGTTGTGGAAATGCAAGTTAATATTGTTTTGTCAAACTAAGTGCCGGATCCATCTGATGTGTTCACTTCTATTCAATTCTCAAGAAGGTCTCTGTCTCTCTCTCCAGGATGTTTTAGGAAATGGAAGATGCTTCAGGAGATAAATCCACATAATTCTGGTATAAGCATCGACAAATAGAGTGAATTATCTGTTGTGATTGAATAACGATGTGCTTTATATGCATGTGATTCAAAGTAAATGCCAGATTAAAAGGATGGCCCTCAAGAGCAGTATGAGGTGAAAACCTGGAGAAGTTTGGAAAACTGAACTTTTTAGAACTTATCAAAGGATTTGTGTTATAAGATAGGCATTGTTCTAATGAGTTGCCTAAGCTTAATATCCAAATGCATATTGTTCTTTTTCTCCAATGCATATGTAAATTAAGGACTGCATTGCTATGTATGAAGTTTTTTTTAACATCGGAAGCAATTGCTTTGGCAGACATGGAAGCTCTTTCAGGAAGGGAAGTCATTGGATCTAGTGGACTCGAGCCTTGCGAAATACAACCCTGACGAGGCGGCAATGAGTATTCAGCTAGGGTTGCTATGCTGTCAAGCAAGTTATGCGGACAGGCCAGATATGAACTCGGTGCACCTCATGCTTTCTAGTGATTCATTCACATTGCCCAGACCAGGAAAACCCGGACTTCAAGGGCGAATGGGACGGTGGACGACCACCACGACTTCCGCATTCACCAACACTAATGCCAGCAGTACCCAAACTGGAGCTACTAAAATTTCTGCTGGTAGCAGCTTTATCGAGGAGTATTCTAGAAATTCAATCTCCATTTCCTCCTTGGATGAAGGCAGATGACCTTAAAGCACGTAAGATTCCTTTATTATGTAGAGCAAGTATAGTAATTTTTTAGAAATTCTTTTGTCTATATATCTGTAGAAAAAGAAGATAAAATCATGGGTTGGTCTAGGATTCATAGTTTATTCATGTAATTTTTTCGGAATGGACCAGGACCTTTCCTCGTGATGGTCTTGAAGAGGTAGTCTAGAATGAATCCTGTTTCTACTACTAGTTTCACTTCTAACTGATTGTCAGCATACGATTACTTCTGCCAACATGGAGAAAACTAAGAACCTCTCTTCCTTGTGGATTCTCTTGAATTGTCACACCCTACTCAATTGATCTTCATCTTTTATATTTCGACGGAAACTGATATTTGACAAGGGTCGTTTTCTCATTGAATTGAAGTTATCGACTTATAAAATCTCCACGAAATGCTTTATTTTCGACCCCCCTCAACTTATTTTCATCTCCCCTCTTACTTAATTCCCTTAGATTTTTGTATCTCCGTTTGGAAATTGCTTCTCCGGGGGACTCTGGAGAATTTGCCGAATTTGCCTCGGATAAAGACAAATACTATTTGCCGAAATTTTTGGAGAATTTTGGGAAGATGAAATTATGTTTTTAAAGGCCTTTAATCGGGTCGGATGATGTTTTGAATTTTGAGCATTTTATGATGTAAAATATATATTTTTTCTTCCAACTTGACTCTCACTTAACTTTCATAATTATGAAAATGTCCTTACCTCATGTAATGTCTCTGGCTAGGGTTCAGGTTGTCGGCGAGGTCAAATCTAGATGCCGACTAGTTTCGCTTGAGGTTACGTGGACCCTCATGACCCGTTGCACTGTGCCCGGGCTCGCAAGACCCTCCTTAGGGTTTGCCAAGGGTAGCCTAAGGCCGTGCAACCTTAGATAACGGTTATTGAAACTGGCCAAGAGTTTTGAGTTTTTTTTTAAAGGTAAGGATTTATATTATTTTGTCAAGTGAAATATACAATAAGGATATAACTCGGCACCACAAATTAGAAAATTCCTTAACGACTTATAATTTTTCCAAACAAATTCCATCTAAAGTTGCTTTGGTCAATGGGCTTTTATTGATTACAATTTAACAAACAAGATTTTTACATTTTAGAAAAAATCCCTTTAATTTAAGGTTCTGTTTGTTTCACGGAAAATAACTTTCAGGAAATATTTTTCGAATTTTCTGGCGTTTGTTTCACAGAAAATAAAATAGTCAAGAATTTTTTTTCACCAATAGAAAAAAAACGTTCAAAAGTGGGGAAAATATTTTATGTTTTTTTGAAAGGGGAAATCATTTTTTTTGTGTGTTTTTTGTTAAATTTGCGGCCTCTAACAGTGTGCGTGCCTCGATCTCACTCGAGGTTGGCTCGTTGGCTTTTGATAAACGAACACTGGAAAATATTATTATTTTTCAAAAAAATGATTTCTTGAAAAATATTTTTAGAAATGCCATGAAATGAACGGAGTCTAAATTAAAGTTCTTTGCATTTTCTCCTATGACTCTCTCTAAGACCATCCAATTTCGCTTGTGTAATTTCCTACTTTCTTGTTAGAATTTGTAATATAAAAACATTCTCTCGCAAACCGTCACATAACTCTACACATAAGTTATGTAATACAAGATAGAACACAGTGGCGTTGATGATATTTTTTCTTTTCATGTGACACTGGGTATCCAAATTTGACTCGATTAATCTTGGAAATGCAAGTAAGCCGTCCCATCCATGTACATAAGTGAGGCTTTAGCCATAGAAGTGCGATCCCAATTCGCAACATTATTTTGAACGAGAGACATGAGTCGTGGGATGGTTGGATCTTCAATTCACAAATTGCCAGGTCAAATCAAGGTCAATAAGCAACAAGCACAATCCACGTTTGGAACCAATTGGTTCCAAGGAAATGGACTAACGGTACAAGTTAGGGTAATTGTCTAAAAAGTCATAAACCTTTTGAAACTTTACAGATTCAGCTTCAAACTTTTTATTTGCCAATTCGGTCCAAAATCATTTGGAATTTTGCCATTTTAGTTTTTTCCAACGACTTTGTGCCGAAAGATACTTACGTGGATATCTAATATCTTACGTGGCCTGACATTCACGAAGGCATTTTCCTACCTAAGGCCGTCGAAAGAACTGAAATGATAATGTTTCAAAATGTTTAGAATTGCACTAGCAAATAAAAAAGATCTAGAATTAAACTGGTAAGGTTTCAAAAAATTTAAGAATTTTTGAATAATTGTTCCGAACAAGTAATAATCATTCTTTAAAGTTAATGGAACTGGCTTTGGACCCTCGTAATTATGAATGATCAACTCCTCGCCCATGGCGCCATAATTGCAGGACTGTCGCGGCATCGTCAGATCGACAAAAGTCCAACCCATTTTTACTGGGGGTCGTTCCTTTTTCTGCTCCGTCTCTTCTTTCATTTCTCTCTTCTCCAGTCGATAGAAGCGAACATGAACAGGACGCGTCTTGGCAGAGAGAGACGCGAAACATCCAGCAGCAATCAAGAGAAGCAAAACCCACTTTTCTAATCTTATACTCGATCGACACGGCCGACTGGTTGATCCCCGAATCAAGCGTGGTTCCTCCAAAGTCCCTTGCCTTTCTTGGATTTAGCAATCTCCACTTTTCTTGCAAGTATTGACTTCCCTCGTCATCACCTTCCACTTTTTTGTCCTTTTCCAATCCTTTATAATCTGGGTTTTCTTGATTATTAAATTCATTGGGGAGAAGAGGAGGGGGTCCTGTAACTGTCCAATGGGGATCCTTTCTCTACTTACCTGTTCAAACTTTTTCAAATCTCACTGAGAGGGGAGAAAGAGAGAGAGAGAGAGAGTGATCCCTGACTCTCATGAATGAGCCTATATCATCCAGTGATTGTCTTTCTTTTCCTTGTTCTTCTTTTGGGGAATCCCCGCAAGAAAGATTGAAGGGTGAATAAAGTTGGTGAGCAGAAAGATCCAGTTGGTACTCTCGAAGTTCGGGTGGTAGGAAAGATGAGACCCAATTGGGAGCTCAAGAACTGTTGCAATCACGAGCAAGTTGTGTTCTTGATCGCCGTCTCTGTTTGCACCGTCGTCATACTTGCGGTATGGTCTCTCTCTCTCTCTCTCTCTCTCTCTCTCTCTCTCGGTCTCGACAGTATCTATTGTTAGATCGAGGATCTTGCGGCTGGCCTCTGAAGAATATGTGAACTTTTGTGAGGCTTTACTGTAATCATGTCCAAGACATTTGAGTGTTGCTTTTCTCTGAAATGCCCATTTGGGAATTCGAGAACCCATGTTAATTTGCATCCATATTGGAGTCTTACTTCGTTCTGTTTTTCAGTTTAGAAACATCTGAACTTGGCAGATTTGGCTCTTTCTCTCTAATCCCGTTAGCACTTGTGCTGCAGATCCAGAAGTTCATTGTAAAAGGGCTATTGGGTACGTGAGATTTTGTAGTGAGAACTCGAACTGAAACCATAAATCCGTCGAAATCATGACATTGCAAAAAAATAACTCCCGGGAAGGGCACTAAGGGCCCATTTTCCCCAGTACCTATCAACTGAAGTTGAACTTCAGTACTTTCAACTGCAATTTTGACGTGCACTCGTTCATAGACCTAATTTTATTCATCCACAAGTGAAGAGATTCCAGGAACTGTTGATCATATTGCCTGCCGCTCTTTTGTGCTTTTCAATTGTAAGTTTTGTCTTCACGTTGTACTCTGACGGATTCTTCCTTCTGTAGCTATGGAGAACGGTATTGCTGAAGCCATTCAAGCTCGTAACAGTATTTCTTCATGAGGCAAGCCATGCCATTGCTTGTAAACTAACATGCGGCCATGTAAGAATCTTTCTTTATTAAGTAGGAGGCCATACATTTGTGTAGAGCTAGATTGTGCATTGCTTTCACTAATTGCATTTCTTTGCTATTGGCGAAGGAAAACATACACTCATTGCTGTAAATACACTCTCAGGTGGAAGGCATTCAGGTTCATGCTGACGAAGGTGGAAGTACTCAAACCCGTGGCGGAATATACTGGTTCATCCTGCCTGCTGGATGTAACAATTCTAACCTCAGCATTTTCCTTTGTCATCTTGACTTGCACTCATTGCCTTAACAAAAAAACCATCTGATCTAGATTGTAGAGGATTGATTGTATACATTGTTAGTTTGGTAGTGCAAGAAATCTATGATTCCTTCTCTAATTGTCATGGCCTTTCAGATCTTGGCTCATCATTCTGGGGAATGCTCTTTGTCCTTGCTTCTACAAATCTTCTTACAGCTAGGATTGCAGCAGGTTGTTTGCTCGTCGCTCTTGTTATTGTGCTATTTGTGGCTAAAAATGTGAGTCTTTGTTCTCCTATCCTAGCCTTTGGGTCGAGGGATCTTCCAATATAGTGTGATTCTTCTTTAGTTTTTAGTTTCATGCTTATCAGGTCAATCGATTACAAAAGATGGGAATTAACATGCCTGCACTCATGCTAATCGATCTGTGTTGTTAAATGAAATCGGAGAAAAGGGTTTTTCACAAGTTGCAAAGTTTCTATTCTTCACATGAACAAGGATTGTTTCTTTGCAGTTGAACTGTACTATTTGACCTGTACCTTCCCATGGTGTTTATTCCGTGTCTTACTTTTTTTGCACTGTTCTTGACTGATCGCTCATCTTTGATTTATATAATTTCCTCTTGTTTATGCAGTGGACACTTCGAGGACTTTGTATAGGTATGTAATTGTATGACTCAGATGAACTCTGGATTTCCGGGATAAAATTTTCACCAGAATATGATGGTTCTCCTGAATTATGAATGTGGAGTTATCAGGATTTATTGTGTTCCTTGGTGTGGTTTGGCTTCTCCAAGAAACAACAAAAGTTCGAATTCTTCGCTACGTCATTCTGTTCATTGGTAAAAGAAGCACATGAATTTCTTGTTCTTCCTGTATAGTGATTTTGCAGTTGTGTGGAATTCCTTCTGTCTAACGTAATGACTGGAGTTTTGTCCATTTTTAAAACCTGCAGGTGTAATGAACAGCTTGTTTTCTGTTTATGGTATTTTCTGAAACTGAAGCATATTTATCGATTTGACTAGACCGTTGTTCTGATGCCCTTTATGTTCTGGTATCACAGATATATATGATGACTTGATATCTCGTAGAGTCCACACCAGTGATGCAGAAAAATTTGCAGAAGTATGTCCTTGTTGCAATGGTGCTGGATGGGGTGCGATCTGGTGAGCTCACTTCTAGAAAGAAAAGTGGTGCTCGATGACAATATCTTCTCCTTTTTGGATTTCCCCTTGTAACAGTTGCCTGATCTGTCTCGTAAATGTCTCTTCTCATTTCACTTACTAATCACAATGAATTCTTCTCACAGGGGTTTGATATCTTTGCTGTTTCTATCTGGTTCCATGTACCTTGGTCTTGTTATCTTGTCCTGAGGTAAAGTCTACTTTATCCGATCTTCAGTCCTGCAGAATCCTTCAGCTTGTTCTGATTAGTGCTAGTTCTGCTACCTGCAATCGATGAATGATCCTCGACGGTAGTTGTCTGAAAAATGATACTGCGATGGACCTTTATTAAAAGTTCACAATACTTGTGCAAGGCAATTTAAACCTAAAAAATTTTCCTGTTCATCAACTCCTTTGAAGAAACCACCATCTATGTTTTCTGCACTCTTTTTGAATGGATGTGCAATTTTAGCCTCTGAGATCATTAACCTCAAGACTTGGTTTCCAGTGGTGGAAGAATTATCCTAAGGCCTTAATGAGGTTATGTTTTCTTGTCCCTAAATAGGAGCAGAAGAGTCAATATCTGAAGCCACTTCAATCAATTTTTTTTTTTTTCAGAGTTATTCCTCAACCACTAACTTATATTAATCTCTCGAATCTTTTTTTCACTCAGTTCTCCTTACTTTGACCAGTATATCATCGTACTTCATATGATTTCAACACGATATGCACATACCAGATATGCTTCTGTTAAAAAGTTCACCTTACCACTGTGGCCTGACTCTTTTTCAATCCTGAGCATTTTGGACTACTCTTTTGCCGCAATTACTTAGTAGCATTCAAGTTGCTTTTGCTAAAACATTTTGACTCGTTCTCTCCAGGTTCTGCATTCTGGTCCAGATTCTGAAGTTGCTATGATCATCACTTCCCGTTTCAATACTTTGACTCCAAATGCCGATTTCTACATTAGATTGAATTAGAGAATAGATACATGATTCCAGGCTTCTGCGGCAGGCATCCTCTCATATGCGGTCCTTGGTTATAGGGTCTACAGGATGATTCAGGGCCGAATGTTGATCAATCAGGGAATTTTTACTACTAGAGCTGGGCGAATATGCCAAAGCGATGACGACATATCCAAGTGCCTGTTGATATCTTGCAGCCCTTACTGCTTTCTAAGCCAAACTATTTTAGCAACATTCCAAATTTTAATCCATGGAACATTAGCGTACAACTTGACAGGGAATTGAAGATCCTGAGTACTAATTCAAATGCAGTTCCAGAGCTGCAATCCATTCTGCCGCTCCCTGAGTTATTCCTCCACCCGCAAAACCCAAAACCTGACTAAAACTTGAATGAGGAGTGATGAGACTAGCAGTCTATTTGCTTTTTGAAGACAACTTTCCATTCTTGCAGTGATTTTCCACGACTGTAAACCTCCTCGCCACTGATGATATTTGGTGCTACACTCTCACATGACTTTGGGAGCTCTTCATCTTCTCCTCAGACGATGACCATTACAAAGAAGAAAATATTGGTGGTTTGCAACTGCCGCATCATGAGCTGACGCGGTAGTCATTTTACACTCACGGTCAGTTAAAAAAAAAAATTGACCCAGTCAACAAAACCTTGCAAGTGCGGTCTGACGTGAAATTAAATAGAAAAACAAATCGAAAATTGCCGAGAGTTCCTTTGTGAAGGTGAGTTTCTTTGCTTCACTAGAGTCGCCATGCGACGTCGCCATCGATGGAGTTGCCGACACTGCATCCTTCTTGTCCAAGCAGAGCCACCCTTTCCGGCGTCCCTAGCTGTCAGCTCGTCCATCGTCTCTTGTCCAGATTTGGATCTGTCTATTGAGTTGTGCCTTCATTCGTAGCTTCTTTATGGTCGAGAGTAGGAGTGTCGGCAGACATACCTGACCCGACGCGATCCAAAGATTCCCTTAATTGTTTTGATGCTAATACTTCCGGATCGAGTCAGATTTCAGGTCGACCCCCCCAAAAAAAAAATTGTTCATCTTAGTCTCTATGTGAAAAAAACACACACAAAGAGGACCCAAGAATGTTCAAGTTATATCCTTATAATGTTTCGAGGAGGACCAGATCAACTGCATATCTGTAATATTTCAGATTAGGTATCATTAGATCCAACCCAACCCATTAATCCCCCTAGTTAAGAGCAACAAGATCCATCGACTACTGCCCATCCACAGATTCTGTACCTTTGTCAATGCTCCTCCATGGCTGTGAGCGACAGCGACACAGCGATCAACTGAGCCAAGCCTCCGTCGTCACTCGTCCAGTACTGAATCTATATCTTGTGTTGGGCTCTCATTGTTGCTCCTCCATGAATCACGAGCCACAAATCCAACTGCCATTATTCATCAATAGATCCTAAACGACGGAGGAGGTCGCCGGCCCGCCGGTGGCAACAGCAGAGCAGACCCGTCCGTCGAGCACTGAGATGAGGGGGAAGAGAGAAATGGGCAGACATTTAACTTTTTGTTGATTCCATGTTAGCTGCTGAATTGGCACTTGAAAAATGGCTATCGCATCTGTTGATGATGTAACAGTTACGAACAACCGACTATCTCCCCCCTTCTAAAGGAAAATAATGTAACTTCCAATATTTTCCACAACTAATGTCGCTTTGTCAGAAGCATACAGCTCATCTATTTTATGCACATAGAAGAGAGTTCTCATGCAAACCGCAAAGGAACAAGAACGGATGACCTACACATGTAAAGCTACTATTAGACTGGCTAGGTAGCTTGAATCATGGCATAAATCTCGTGATCCACATAGTAGCTTTGGTAAACTCTACTTCCATATGTCAAAGACGGGATTCCGCGCAGCAATTATAAAGAAACCCACAAAAAAATAGTTAAAAGAAACATTTTCAAGCACTGCATGGTAATAGTCAACTGACATTGGCCTCCGCTAGAACTTGAGAAGAAAGAATCAGATCAGAAGTTAAGGATCATGCCTGATTCATAGGATAAAGACAAAAGTTTATAATGAGATAAATAGTAAAAACCCCCCAACAAAGGTTCACTCATCATAAGCCAACTTCTCTCGACACCAAAATTTGAAAATGTAACTAGAAGAGAAACATCTGATGGTCTTCGCTAGCAGATCTACGCCTCCGTAATTGGATATTCAAATACAACTTCTTTGCCAGCAAGTTTCCTATAGACAGCTGAAAAGGTCTCCAGCTTGTACTCTGTGCTGTTCCGCTCTTTCGGGTCCAAGAAAACCTAAAAACGGAGAACAAAGAACATTTACTCAGTATCAAGCCACATCACTTAAATACAAAGAGTCAAACAAAGCGAGCAACCACTCTAGCAAGTAGTGAACTTGATTCATCAAAGCGCCACATCCCATATAATTAAGAAAAGGGTCATAAGGTACTCAGAATTGAGGATGCTCATTAAAGATCTAATGCGTATTCCCCTACCTTCATAACTTTGGACCCGTCAAGTCGATACCTAACGCGCTTTCCAACAATCTCAGCAGGCAATACAATGTCCTCAAGCATTGCATCATGCACAGCCGTGAGTGTACGGCTGCGAGGACGTTGAGCTGCAGAACCTTTCTTTGGTGGTCTTGATATCCTGCGGGTAGCAATCACGATCACATCCTACAAAACCAACAGCATGTCACATACAGGAAGACTAAAAGAAAAAGTGAGATTGAGCTATAACATTTTTCAACTAGAAATGGACACAATATCGACGGGTAGTAAAAATAGATGGCATGTCAAATAAAATAAAAAGGAAACACAACTTGGAGAAAGGGAAGAAAGCAAAGTAAAAGGAGGTGACTTTGGAACTTCATTGCTATTGAATGACAAAAAAAACTATAACATGTCAGCTATGATGATGAAAAGAGCATGAGTACTAATAGAATGAGGAAAAGATTGCAGAAGTCTTCACATTACCTTCCCACTAAGTTTCTTCTCGAGCTCTCTCACAAGCCTAACATGAATCTTGCGGAAAGCTTTTCTCAATCTATATGGAACATGAACAACAACAGCCTTTTTGCTCCCAGAAACATCAATTTCACTGCCAAGGACAAAACAACTGTATCAATAAGAAAGCCTCAGATGCAAAAGAAAGATTGACTACCTTTCCTTTCTATCAAGTAAAACAAAAGCATTTCTTTCTCAATAATAATCATGAAGCTGGAAATGCACTCTTACGCTGCTGAGTTTATGTAAAGGTCCTTCAAGTCACTTTTCAGCTCCTGGTTGGAATTTTCCAAGTCAAAGAAGGACTGCGATAATTTTGAAAGAAGACATCAGCCAAGAAAATACACATTTACTACAGAAAAATAGTTCAGCCAAGAAAAAAGTTTGAAAAGCAAATTTGAACTCGAAAGCAAGCAAACCTGGGCAACAGACTCCTCAAACTCAGTGGGTTCAGCATCCTTGTCCTTGTGGATCTTCCTCCTCGATGTGTACATCTTGTCAAACCTGCTCATTACAACAACTGATCAGCTCAATGCTGACCAATAAACAAAGCTGTGCTACGAAACATCAAGCAGGTGCAAAGGGCCTTTCTCACGCAATGTCATCACTTCCTTAAAAATCAACAACCCCTGATTCGACATGCAGGGGACATCAGGCATGCTCTCGACATCGTCACAGTTCATTCAGAATCCGGGTTCTTCTACTTCATTATTTTTTTTTTGTTATTGCAAAAGATAAAACCATCCCAACGCGCATAAGTAGGACATCTCCGCTGTATTTCGTACACGATCCCCACAATAAGGAACAATTCGGTCGATTGTTCTTGGTCAAAGACGAATTCCAACAGCTTCCAACTTCGCCCTTATCCAAAATAGAAATAAAAAAAAAGGAACGCAGGCCTGCACTCTCAATAGAACCACGCAAAGTCTCACCTTTCTGAACATCCCACTAAAAAGAACGCATTTTTCTACATCTCCAGCAAGAAAACATCAAATCTCCTAAAACCCATCACAAAGCCAGATCCGCTCGACCTCTCCGAAGGACAAAGAGCAATATCACCCACGAGGGACCCGATGATGAACTACAACGCATCTCTACACTTTCGCAGCAAGTGCCCCGAGATCAAACAAGAGATGAAAGATGCTGTTCCGAAGAGAATACCTGAAGCTGGAGGAGAGCCTGGCTGCACAGTCGAGTGAAAACCCTACGGCTCAGCTCGGCGATAGGCGTCTGGTTTGTCTAGGGTTTGGGGATGAAGAGACGGGGTTGTTTATATCTCGAAAACCAACGGCTGGGATGAGAGTCGAGCCCCCTCGAAAAGATATCTGGGCCGTTGGTATGCGGCAAACCAAAATATTCCGTCGTCCATATCTGGGCCGGTCAAACGGGCCGACCTTTTTCAGCCCAAATTCGGGTTGAGTAAAATGCCGAGGCCCGTAAATTTCAGCGGGCCGAATGTCACTAACCGGATGGGCTTTTCGGGCCTAACCATAAATCATGCGATCGTATCTGCGTTTCACCATATGCATCTGCGCTTCAAATCAAAGTCAGTCCAGCTTCTATCTTTCCAATGGTCCCTTCTAAGATTCTCACCAGGAGAACTGTTGAAGGGGCAGTTCAGGTCAAAAATAGTCCGATCTAAATTGACTCGCTTAGGAACGGATCTCGCTCGCCGAGTTCTAAAGAAGAAAAGCGCGAGCTCACCGAGTTCTTTGAGACCGAATCTCGCTCGTGGCGGTGCGATCCTGGCACCTTTCTCCCTTGCCATACTAGCGATTCCCTTTTCATGCGAAACACATGGTGGTCGTGCCAATATCGTGAGCCTCGGAGGGACGTGATTGCGAGTGCCGAGTTACTCCCAGAGAAATAACCACTCAGGCGATGATGGGAACGAATTTTGTATTCTCTGATGTGATCTCGGCATCGAATTGTCCACATCAAGAATGGATGTAAATGTATGCATTCGATGATTACCTGTTTGCCCCACTTAGAATGGAGATCGGAGAACCAGGAGCTGCTCTTCTGGACAGAAGCTTCCTCTCTTGAGATCTGACTTCAGGTGATTGAGCCCACCTCGATCTGCCAGTCCTCTTCAACCTTTGACCCACCCAATGATCAAAACACAGAACCACGTTTCAGTGAATGCTAAGCTGAAGACAAGAAGATGAAATCCAGCGAATTAGTGCATCCTAAGCGCTTATACTTCTCGATTCATATACTGATGACTACGCGGTTATCCATCGATCTTACCTGAACGCTGAGCTAGGTGGTTCCACCGGACTCCGCGGCTATGGCACGACGTGGTGAAGCGGGAGGTTGTCTTCTTCGAGTCGTCAGCTGATTTGGACAGCAACATCGTCCTGCTTAGGCACTCTTGCTTTTGTTTCCTGCATTCATACGAGCAGCGTGCGTACATCATGGATACTTACAAACGATATGCTTTGAAACATATTATATATGACATTATTATAAGAAAATTCTCGCACTATACCATGTATGTTGTCATTTCAATCCTAGTAAGTGGAGATCACGTAGGAAAGACTCATAAGCAGTATACACTTGATGAGATCACTGTCGCGGTAACCTTAAGAATGGTGTCAACTAGCACTTACTGAAATACTGACTAAAAATACATGTTTTCAGGTCGAAAAAAAAATCGGGTATTATCCCCAAGTCGCAACCGGATCATCTCGTACCGCGAATATGCATGCCTACTCCTGAGCATGTGCAATATGAAAAGGACCGAAGGAATGAGTTTGTGCAATCGAAGGGTGTTAAGGGAGGCTCATGAGTTGCTTTTATATTCTCTCTTTGGATGTAAGTTAGCAAACCTCTAAGCTCCACATGGACTGAAAACAATAGTGTGCAAGCAGAAATCAACTAAGAAATTCCCTTGCAACCGAGCCATGACAGTATGACCGAGGTGCTGATGCTGATGCTTATTGTGATTGACAATGGCCAGGGGTGATTGATGCCAAAACCCTAGCCACTATCAATATCTTTGTTCAACTCATAAGCCACTAGCTTAATTTCGATCCGGACGGTCCGCATTCTAGCGGATTAGCCGGAGTCATCGACTCGGTTTGATGCGTGAAAGTTCACTCAGAGTACAGCGTCTTCCAAATTCTCCATGAAAAAGAAAGGAAAACGTCGTCCGCGAAGGATATCAAACACTTCTTCAAGCTCTTTTTACTTGGACCATATCTTATCTGTAAGCATGATGTTCCTAGCCTGACCAATTTCTCTATCTTGGCTTTTATCTTCGTCATCCGTTCACGGAACATTAGTCTCTCAAATGTGTCATTTGGTGGACATACAACAAAGCTATGCAGGTCGCCGGAATAACATAATAATAATAATATGTATACTACTAATCATGGGAACTTTTGTCATGGCCTGATAAAAAAAGGTTAGTGTATAGAAAAAATTAAGTGCATTAATACAAAGAGTCCATAAACTTTAATCCAACATGCAATGTCGTTCCTGAATTTATAATATGTTCAGTGTGACGCTTAAATTATTAAAACAAATAGTCAGCGTGGTCGTCCCGTTTGTGTCATTTTGACATAATTTAGAAACCAAATTGGAAATTTAGGAAAATTTGATGAACTACGTTGAATAAATTATAAATTTGTAAATAGCAGGATTCTACATTGAATAAAAAAAATTCAAATATCAATTGCCTTGTCTTTTCAATAATCTATTTGCCCTTTGAACCCAGATGGTCCGTGGTTAATCAAAGCCTGCAAACTTTCTTTGCTTTGTCCAGCCCGGCCCTTGACCTATACAGCAAAGGAAGCCCAAGTTCATTAGGCCTCTCTCAGATCCAGATTCCTTGTGGGCTGATTTTGCTTGTTCTCGAGGCCCAAGCTCCCTCCCTTTTTGTCAAAGAAAATCGTTTTAGATAATCACGCCCCCTTAATTTACGAAAAATCAATAATTTTAAAATAAATATTTTTTCAGAAAATAATAATTTGTATCGTTCATAAATACAAATCAACAAAAGAAAAATTCCGCAATTAACAACAACGTGCAGACATATATATAAGGTGCGTTTGTTTTAGCTTTCCTAGAAGGCTCTAGACCCTTGGGGGTATATATGATGTGTTTGATTGATAGTCATTTTAAAAAGGGTTTTTCAGTGAAAAACTAATCTTAGGAAAGTTGAAGACGAGTTCTATTAGCTCTTGTTATTCCTCAAAACCCAACCAAACACAGCCATAATCATTGAAAACTTGCACGTCGACTAATTTTTCGAATCGATCCAAAAGTTCATTCTTATAAAATGCTTTTCAAATCGTTTTTATTGTCATTATCATTATCATCATTATTACATCTGTTTTGAAAACAAAGGCACCAATACCGTCTGATCCAGCCTTCTGTGCTGGTGCTGGGAAGCTGAGGGATTTATAAAGACACAGGAACTGGAAAGAAAGAATATTTGCTGTCGGATAAAGATTCCGGAACTCCCCAACCTTACGTTCAAAAGCAGTTCCCAAAGTCTTTTAAAAATCCATATGTTGTTAAGTACTCTGATCATGTTGGTCGGAAGATCCATGGCCATGAATCCCAACACGATCTCTAGAAATAATTCGACTTTAGATCTTCGTCCACTTCGTAATCTTATTGGGGGCAGCAAATGGCTCGTTCGTGCACCTAATCTTTAGGTTCGCATTAATTTGTTTTGCATGATTTTTCAATCTCGAAATGGATCGTCACCTAACTCCTTTTTTTCTATCTTTAGACTTTGCTTTCTCAATCGGTCAAATGAGCCACCAGCTAGTGTACTCCACAACAACCGACTAGAAAAGAACCAGAGAAGGAGGAGACTCGCCAGAAATGAGAGTTCGTCCTTTTAGGGGATAAATGAATAAGAAAATCAATACCATTAAAAATCCGAAACCGGTACCCTTTTTCTCATTTGTTCCGATATAATTTTCGTCTCGCGAAAAATTTCAACTTGATATCTGATGATATATGTACGACATATTAATTTTCATCTTACCGGAAATCCTAGACTCATACACATGACTCAAATCGACCCTTTGTCCGTAGTTCGTCCAATTTCAATCAAAATGTATATGTACAATGACAGATTTGGTGTGAAAATCCATGTGTTGACCAGTATAAATCTTGACGGGGTATCATATGGAATATTAACGGAGTATATATTTGGGTTAGAGATATCGGTACGAGATTTTTTGGAAAGCGAAAATTAGTTTGAGTTAAACGCGTTATGAGCTGTCAGTTTGAGTTTTTTTAATAGTATTAAGGAAATAGATAAAGAAGTGAGAATCAAATTGGGAGACCGTCAATTTGGCAGCAAAAATTGAATGCAACCTTTTTTAGGTCAAGAAGTACAAACTCTCCCGTATAATTGTTGTTTCCTTGTATGGGCAGAAAAGGCTGGCATACAACTTATTGTTGGACTATCCATCCCTTCACCACCGTAAAACCTTCATGCGTCAAAGTCAAACTCCTCCAAAATCAATAAATATCTCATTATGGGAAATGGAGATTTTGGCCTTTTCAATTGTCTAGCCAAAAATAACTTGTACTGCCATGAGCATGGGCAATTTGGCATCAATTAGGGTTTTGATGGTGGCGGAAATTTGTGGTGATTGGCAGAGGAGTAGAGAGATGGGAGTCAAATGTAGTTGAGATTTCCAAAGAAAAGAAGAGTGTCGACAAGATTAGACTATTGGACAATGGAAATCGACCGTGAGATCTACGGAAATGTGAAAGGCAGTATCCTTATTAGATCGAGACACGGTCGAATTGGTCATCCACGTTTACCGGACATGCTCATCTTAATTTTGAATTCAAGTAAAATTTCAGGATGAAGAGCTCCATTGAGATCGATGCATTCATTGCCACGCATTGAAACCCGTGTCACCTTCATTAATCGTGGGTCAGCTTTCTTATGTTAGACGAAATCGTTCACATATCCATAGATTGAATACAATGCAGACGTTTGCCATTCACACAATGATCGAGTTATTATTTGTCTAATTCAATTCTCAACCCTAAGGGTTTCCCAAGACTAAATCTCGGTCAAAATAACTTAGGGGGAAGTTGAATATTGACAGAAGAATAAATGTAACAATAGCATACTCAAATATACATGTGTGACCGCCTATAGAAATGTTTAACATATGTTATTATGTCATTTCCAAGATAAAAGGACTGATGTAGTAACAAACATATCTTAAGATCAGTAGTGAAGACGAGGAATAAGTACCTTTAGACACTGATAATAGAATAAATTAACATTTGTATCTAGACATACTTTAGAACCTTAGCCACATGTCCATATGCCACACATGTGACTATAATAGAAGAATGATGGGAGCAAAATGATACGGAGAACCTAATAATGACAATCAGTACTTATTGTATGAGGTCATTATAAGATACTATGTAATGCCCGATCTATGTCTCACTTAGTAATTCGATTTTCGAAAGATTTGTCTAACTCATATTTTCGATGTTGGTTCTTCGAAACAATCACATGGGGAATGTGTGGCAAATTTGGAAACTTTGATAATCGACTGAGCGATCGATTTGGATTCAACAAAATTCGTGTAGAGGGATATAGCCTAAATAAGAATATCATATATGAGAGGCGGAATAAAGATGGATACAAAATTTTATATCCATGATATAGTATCTATATTTCTCATGTCTTAAATTAATACAATTAAATAACACTCAATATAAATAATATGTGAATTCCTATATAATAAATAAGATGCAATTCGTTTTTTTATTATTCCTATATTTATTTTTATGTTCTATATTTATAATATGTGTCTATTACATATCTAAGATATATTTTAATTTTTTATAAAATAATTTTTTATTAAAGAACAATGGGAGAGAATAAAGAATAATAATAATAAGTAAAATAAGTAGAAGAATCCATATTTTAAATGAACAAATTCAAATTTTAAAAGGATCATCTTATTTCTTAATGAACAAGGGTAATGAGATTTCTAGAAAAAAATTATACCATTTTCCTCTCCTTCTCCTCCATTTCTTTGGTTCATAGGCTTCATGATTTTTCAGTAGTTTGTTGGTTCATGTCAAAGCTCTACGGAAATGGTAAGAGAGTCGAGACTTCTTGTCTAGCTCACGTCAAAAGTCAATAAAAGCAGCAAGAGAGTTAAAATTTATTCTCATCAGTAGCTTTGTGGTTCATATTGAAGTTTCATGATAGTGGCAAAGAAGTCGAATTAATTTCCTCTTCGCAATTACAAAGGTGAATGATCATGTTTTCCCTTTCTTACTAGGTTTGGCATTCATTGGCTGATATACCTTGTTGATGTTACTAGTGTGTGCTAAAATCTATTGTCGTGGTCGAACCCGTGGCTCTTACATACTGCAATGAGCTCCTTTACTATTTAAGATTTAGGTCATGCAACAATTATCGATGATTAATAGTGGATATATCTGTTAATGCATTTATGATTTTTTTAGTAGTGAACCATGCAATATTTTTACCATATATATGTGCATTTTCAAGTTCATTTATACCTATATGGTGTTGATACCAAACAATGGATATGATAGGATATAAAAATATTCAGCTTTACTACTCTAATTCACCATGGTGAAATTAGGAGATAGCAAAATTATTGAATTATACCTCTTATAGCCTATCCAGATTAAAATTCCAAATGACTAAGGTAGCATTGCTAGATACAAGCGGATAAGACGGTTTACGAGCATTCATGAGATTAATCGAGTCGAATGATTTGGGTATATTGTATCACATAAAATGAAACTTAGATTTTTTTTTTAAATATTAGAAAGAAAAAGGAACTCAATAAATATTTTTTTTGCCTAAAAAACTATCTAATATAACATATGAGAAAACATTGTAGCTAAGCTGTTCTTTTCATATCATTGAGTTGGCCCCAACAATTTATGATGGGGTAGAGCTTATGGATATACATCTCCTTAACAAGTAAGTATGGGGCCAGCAAGGGAACACAACAATGGAAAATGGGTGCCACGTGGGCTTCTGGGATCCAAAGCTTCCCCAATCTTTTCTTAGGGCACATTACATCCTCTTGATTAGATAAAAATTCACTGTTTACTAATTTGTTGTGTATTATGATAAAAAAGATGATTTATTTTCACAATGCTGAATGTAATTTGATTTTTGAATTAAATAATAGCGAAATGTATCTAAATTGGGTTACGAAGTTTGTCCAATTCAATTGCATAATCAAGAAGCATCGTCTGCACTAAACTTCACATGATTCGTGTATATAAATAACTATATATTTTGGGTAATCAAGTATGGTGTCAGAGATAATTGTGCATCATCGAATTTTTTTTTGGACAAGGCACGTAGGTCGATTGTATCATGTACGATGCAAGTGACGAATATCTAGTTGAATCAAACCGACACATACCACAACTATGAAATGGATGTTCATAGATCCGTCTAGATTTATGAGTATGATAATTAGAAATACTATGATTTAGTGAAGTATTTATTTTTTACAACATGTCCTCGTAAATGAGTATCTTTCCATCTAATTTCAATTAATGTAATTTACCCTTTATTCTAAGTGAAACATCACGTATTCCCAACCAAGCATCTGTGTTCAAATTCACATCTCTCATCAATTAATGTGATTAATCATATGACAAAATGAAAATATACCTTTTAAAAATTAGGAACTTCTCTTTTAACTTATACCATACAATATACCGAAAATAAGGATGTATTTGACGGAAAAGATTTTGGTATTTCTTGACTACTTTTCCATTATACTTCAAGGACTTCATTTTTTAAATAAACTTATCAAAGCAATTTGTCCTTAACTAACTAACATCACCATATAAATACGTAAGCGTTTGGAAAGCATCTCCAAAAGCTCCATAGCCACGTTCTCCGTAACAACGAGTTTGGCTAATATAAGAAAGAACGCGCAAACTCACCAAGCTAAGCTCCATCCATGGCCGAATTCGCAAGAGACTTGCAATGCTTTCAACCCTTCTCTTCTTTGCTCGCCATCGACGCAATCGAACCCACCAACCGCTTCGCCGAACCAAACCCGAGTGCCGTCGGCTCTCGTCCCTCGTCCAACTTTCGTAGCTCTGCAATTCTTTCCAGTGATAATCCATTGTTTTCCCACCAGCTGGTCCCTGATTTCCCCGGAAACTGGGCCGACATTTTCCCGGGAATTTTCCATCCTATTGAGCATAATCTTGTGCCCCTCAGTGCCGGAGAGGATTCGCATGAAGAAAAAAAGCGGAAGCTGTCGGAATTACCTCCTGAAAGCAGCCCAGGAGTTGTTTCATCACCACTTCAACAGTCAGATAGAGAGGTTAAGAGAAAAAAACTATGTCTGCGTATATCACATCAGTTCACTTATGCAGCAACTAATACATGACTAACTTTTTTGGTGTTCCCAGAGTTTAGGAAAGGCAAAGAGAAGGAAACGTAGTGAGAAAGAAGAAGAGAAGCCTAAGGAAGTGGTTCATGTTAGAGCTAGAAGAGGCCAAGCCACTGATAGCCACAGTTTAGCAGAAAGGGTAAGTAATTTTCTCTCTTTCTTTGGCAGAAAGCATCGGTTAAGCTCCTCGTGAATTACTAGTGTTGACTCTTCCTAGCCATATTACTCAGGTGAGAAGGGGGAAAATCAAAGAGAGACTGAGGTATCTGCAGGATCTTGTTCCTGGGTGCTATCAGGTAAGAAATGTTCTTCCTTTGTTGCCTGAACTTTATTGTTATGCTCTGATCTGATCAGATTGAATTTCAAAATTGCAGACCATGGGAATGTCAGTGATGTTGGATGAGATCATTAACTATGTCAAGTCATTGCAGAGTCAAGTTGAGGTGAGTGGGAATACAAAAAGATCAAAAATCTCATTTTGGTCCTTCATCTACACAAATAAACAAGTGATTTTAACATTTTTTATTTGTCCCCTTCAGTTTCTTTCCATGAAACTTGAAGCAGCAAGCTCATATTATGACTTCAATTCAGAGGCAGACGCAATAGAAACACTGCAGGTTCGTGAGATTTGTCTCTGAAATCAATTTCTTGAATTAACTCCTCTAATGTTCTTTCTAATCCCGAATTCTCCCTAAAATTACCTAATTTTGGATGACGTGCATTGCAGAGGGAACAGGCGTATGGGAATGGAGAGTTGGAGAGTCTGATGAGAATAGGACATGCCAACTTCCATCCAAGTTCACACCCTTGATTTCTCACCTCTTTTGATGTTTACCCAAGAGAAGCATGAAGATGCTCCATCATTATTCCTGTGGAATTTTCCTTTCTAGAGCAAGTCAATTCATGCCTAATCGTCTCTTTGGGAAAAGAGAAATTTAATACTTGTAATATCCCTCACAAGAAAAACAAGGGTTTACGATATTTCTTCCTTTCCGATTCAGATAATCCAAAAGCGATTGAAACTAAGTTCTTCCCGAATCATTATTGAGTGCTTGGGGTTTTTGGAGACCCCATATGACCTTTGATTGCGATTGGCTCCCTTATTACTTGTATATCGTGTTTCAAGACAAGGATTCAGTCCCATCATTTGTGAAACGTGTGCAACATGGAGCATTTAATACAATGATGATTCATTATTCTAAGTCCTAATTCCACGTCTCGTTAACATAAAAAGACTCTGTCGAACCCTTCATTTGTTCGTTCTCGGATTTCCGACGCTAGCTAATATGCACTGAATTCTTGCTCCAATCTCTTGGGACATTTTATTATTATTGGGTTTGAAGCATGTTCCCTAGCTAGAAAACATTGACTATATATCAAAAGCGTTACTAAAGGGGACATTGATTAAAGATTGAATTTGAAAACGAAGCATTGCATGAGACTTTCATGATCATTGTGTGATTGCGAGATGACCCCCCAAAAATATATATATATACTCCTGAGCGCGACATCGTTGATTAGGCTAATAATGCGCACTTGGCTTCAGATTGTCTCCCCACATTAGTCCACGAGCTTAATTCCTTCAGCTGCTCTCTCTCTCTCTCTCTCTCGAACATGGCGTTAATGACCTCGTCCTACTTCTAATTCCAAAGTTCAAAATCATCCATTCCATTTTTGTTATGCACCTGTCACTCTTCTTCCATTCCGGTGATGGATTTTGTTGACGCGGACTTGATGGTGTTAAAGAAATATAGACTTGAAAGTATACATGTATTTTTCCTTTTGCCGACATGAACTCTCTCTCTCTCTCTCTCTCTCTCTCTCTCTTCGCTTTTTTTATTTGTTCTGGCAACCACCATGGCCACAGAGGTCAAGCTCAAAGCTTTAGCTGCCCTTTAGCTGCCGTCGCCACAAAGCTTGAGCTCGCGGCCATGGCAAGTCTCTCCTGTTCTCTCTCTAAGGTATTGGGTTGTAAGGGAAAAGTACTATACTCTATACTAAGTCCTAATCTTATTGTATTTCTACCAATTTAATTATAAATCTTTCGATAAAATCAATTTACTTTTAAACCTTTTGCATTTGTGTCAATATCGGTAGCTGGGAAAATATTGACATATATGCCAGTTATCCTACATAGCACAACCAATGCTTATGTGAACTTTTTTTTATTATCATTTTTAATTTTTATAAATTTACATTAATTGTTTCTTTTCTTTTCTTTCTAGACAAGTTGTAAACATATTGCATTAATACCAATATAGTCTTAAACCTTTTAAGTAAATCAATTTAATTTTAAACAGTTTGCACTAGTATCAATTGAATCCATCTGATTAATTGTGACTAAAATTTGTTGACATGGATGTAAGCTATCCTACATGGCACGACTGATACTAATGTGAACTTTTTTTTAATAATTTTTAAAATATTTTTAAAATATATATTAATTTTTTATTTCCTTTTCCTCTTTTTCTTTTTCTTTTTATTTTATTAATGATCAACAGAGGATCCCCAACCACAGGCAAATGCCAATAAGTAGCAAGGGTTCACGACTCTTGCCTAGTGTTGCCCTTTCGAGCTAGGAGTAAGGGTCGCGATCCTTGCCAATTGCTAGCAAGAGCTCACAGGCCCTCACCTAGTTATCAGCTAAGAAGCACCAACACTCTCCGGAACTCTTTGTGTCGTGTCTGACACTCCGACACTCTCCAGGACCCTACATTTGGATAAATGACTTTTTATTATATTTGATGATGAAATGTTGACTTTTTTTCTTATTGCTAAATATTAAATTTAATAGTAAAATGTGGATTAATTTTTTTTCCTTCAAGTTTTATGGATTGTTACAATGAAATGTAGTTGAATTTGTCAAATTAAAACAATGAATGTTATTAACAAATGTAAGATTAATATTTTTAGTATATATTAAATCTAGGCCTTATTATTATTATTATTATTTAGTTATTTATCCATTTATATATAAAAATATTTATTTAATATATAACATGTCGAAATTCTCTACTTTTTGAGAAATGGCGTATCGGCATGTCGTGTCGTATCCGTGTTGCTGCTACATTGGTTATCAGTGGCTAGCAGCCCCCTGCTTGCCCTTAATATTATTAAAAAAGAAAAGAAAGAAGAGAGAACGGAAGAAAAATAAAAGAAAAATCTATTGAAAATTTATTTAAAAAAGGCCTTACGATGGCAATCATGCCACGTATAATAGCCAGAGTCTACGTAAGATATTTTCGGGGTAAATTGGCCGGATTGACTGAATTAGTATCAATATGATGATGTTTCAAAACTAAATTAATATAATTGAAACGTTCAAGGCTAAATTAGTACCGGCTTATAATCCATGGCTCTTCGATCTAATGATCTTTCTATCCTTGTTGCTCTGTATCTCCTCGTTCCACATCAAGACCACGACCATGGCCGCTCCAGTTCCAAGTTCATGACCAGAGTCACTTGAGCATTGAACTTCCTGTTAGTGGTTTGCCCTAGGAACCAATTAATAATGATACTCTAAATTAGTTATGGTTTAGGTTGTGTCGGAAGTATCGACGTTCACTATACTTAGGTAATCGTAATGTCTTCCCAGAGACCGTTTATGATTTGTGGGCCAAAAGAGTTTGAGCACACTGTTAATTATAGTGAACCTATAAGGTCGCACAAAATATAGCGAATTATTTTTAAATTACTTTGTGGATCGTGATCCAAAAATTTAAGTGGGCCCCACACATTCGCTTGATATTATATATACTCCTTTTTGTGGTAGAAATTCAAGAAATTTTTCGTGAGAGTCACACATAGAGGAGAAAAACGTACAGAGACATTCTGTATTGGATCCGCGAGACAGTCTTAAGGATTATAGGCGATCAAGCAGAGAGAACTCCAAAATCTGCACGCTAGTACATGGATTCTGGAGATTACACTCGCGTGTGTGGATACCGGTAGAGGCGCAATACTTGGAGCGCTAATCTAGACACGATCGATCGTCAATCTGTCTCCAAAGAAGAACAAGGTACATCCCAAAAGCCAACTTTGATTTCAATATTCACATGGATCCTGTCTGGGATTTTGTTTATAATATACTTCCACTGCATCTTGAGAAACCATGAAACCCAACACTTCCACCCATGCCCCTTAGGTCCAGAGACTCATGACCATCGAGAGACACGATCTTGAATCTAAAGAAATAAAACCCTTTATACTTTTTATTCCTAATACAACGTGAGAACACACTCGTGTCAATAGTAAGGTACATGACCTGCCTCCTAATTAGCAAAAAGCATCATATCTTCTTCTTCTTTTTAAAATGTTCTTTTTTGGTGGTAGCATATTATATGTCTCACTATATATCAAAGTCCACAAAGCATTAAAAGTGGAGCGGACCCCTAAGAGCAAAAGAGCTTTTGTAGCTAGGTCATTCCACGTCGACCAAAAACCTAAAGCACACTATATCCACAAAATGGAGGAGATGTCCTCCCAGATGTGGCCAGCTCAAAGGAGTTGAATGATTGGATCTGAGAAGCTACACAAAGCAAGATCTCAGGGTCTCGTTTTGGTTCCTTTTGCCTAAATAATTCGAGAAGAGAAAGCAAGATGCAGTGCACATTGCATGGGGGTCGTCCTGAGATTGAGAGGGGGACAGCTTGGATGGGGGCCAGTGCGTGCTTGCAGGCGCAAACAAGCTTCTCTCCCGAATGGAAAAAGATCACGAGTGCTCTCTGAGAATTTGGCTCGATACATCGGTACATGAATACTGACTTACGACACTATTCTATAATGAGGACACGTTTGTTTCGCCGAAAATGAATGGTTGGACAACATTTCCCCCCAAAATCGATCGCTTATATCGCCCACAAAAATTAATGAACGAGAAAGTTTTTCATAGTCCACGAAAATTTCCAGATATCGATTGTTGTAGATGATAGAAAAATTATTCATTGACGAATTATTCTAAGTGATATATGCAATTATTTTTAAGAAATTGTTTTTCTATCTCATATGTTCCTGTTAAATAGACGAAACCTAAGTAACGTGGCGAAGTTTTCCTCAGCGTCGAATGCGATCCACTTACATAAATATCCACTTACGATTGGTCTTGTTACTTAGTATATCTATGTCGCATATCATGCTTTTTCCACCTAATATTGCTTATTAACTTTAAAGCTACTTTTTGCTTCCTTTCACGATCAATCATCGCTTTCTTGACCACCTTTTTGACCCGTTTGCTTGGGTCTCTCTCTTTCCTTGTTGGAGAGTGCATGAACGAATGTGGTAGGAGAGGAATTCGAGGGTCCCAAGAGCAATTGAATAGAAAGTGTCATATTCCCAATCTGGACTCGGGGTTCAAGTCGAGAAGATGATGACTACCTGCCAAGATGGGCAAATTCCAAGGATCTAAATCATGAGTTGCCCATCCTCCTTCATGAAGTTATCTCCAATGGAGTTGTTAGTGCTTGTCAAGAGGCATGGAATAGTTTTGAGGTCAATCCCTCCGGGAAAAATGGCCAAAAAAAGCTCCACAAATATATATATATATATATATATATATATATATTCATTTATGGTTCGTGCTTTCCACCTTTCGCATACAAGTTGGATTGAGAACGACATGGGGGACTACACTCGCGGAATGAATTGTGACAGGACATGGCTCCAGTACCATGTTTGAAAATCCTGACCAAAAGTTTAGTCGATAGATGGAGGGAGATCACATATAAAAAAAGAATCTATGGAACTCTGCAAACAAGTGATGTATGCTATTTCAACAATAGAGATAAAGACGTGTATATGAAGATCGATAGTGCAAGTTCGATGCAATCACACCATATGCCACTCTTCGAAGTTGCGATGGATCCAAAATTCACTACTGAGATCGTGATTAGTGATAGCCTTGACAAGAAAATGGTTCTACAGACAAAATTAAGGCCCAACTCCATCTTAAATATTATTATTTTAATTGTCAAAGATTAAGTTCGAGCATTTAATTCAATAGCCAAACGTTCTCTTATTGATTCATAATTATTATTACTACGTCGATTTTTCAAATGGGCTCTCTCTATTTCGCCATTTCCATTGCGAGGCTTATAGGGATTAGGCCCTCGTACTTAATTTCTAAATTGATCAAGCCCAAGAAGAAGTAGATCACAAGCCTAAATCCACTGTGAAGTCCATGATCTTCAACATTAGTAGCCATGCTTCTTCCCAATTGGCGTGTTGGAGAGGCTTGATCGGGACAGATTAGTCATGAATAGACCTCATCAATGGCGGAATCTCGATGGACATAGTCTTGGCATGTTCGACCCGACCGATAGGCCCGGCGTAGGCTCGACTTCATGTCGAGCCTAATGAGCTTCTCCCAAATCCATTTGGACATCAATATGTGTTAAGAATTATTTTCTTCCTTAGACATAGGTTTGAGACTGTATGGACTAGGTTGAACCTGGAGCCATTTGCTTGGATTCATTTGCGTCAAGAAAACATTAGGTATCTTGACTGAACATCGGGAGTTTGGCCCAACATGGGTGGATTGGGGATAGAGTTTGATAGACTCGATCGGGATTTGACTGGGCAACCGTTGGTAGTGTAGTATTACTTATAATAGTTATGTAAGAAATTCAACGGAAAATTGTCCAAAAGATATTAAAGCTATCTTACGATAGTTTTACGACATCCAATTCGGTCGTAAAATTTTTAATTTTGTCAATTTAGTCCTATTCCTTTTGACAACTTGTCAAATTATTTCTAAATCTTTGATGAATTACCAATCTAACCTTAAACATTTTAACAATTTGTTAATTTAATCATTCTAGCTAATTTTGACCGAAAATCATTGATGTGGCGGTCTAGTCTATACCTACCGTCCTACATGGTCGACTAATGTTGATGTGTTACATTTTTAACTTTTTTCATTTTTCGTTCCTTCTTCCCTTGACTGGTTGCTAAGACTTGGTGATGGGTGGTGAGGCTCGTCCTCACTAGGGATAGGGTGATGTCGAACCATACTAGCCCGTGTCTCTAATTGTTTTTTGGCCTTTGTCGAGGCCAGATAGCTAGCTAGAGGAAAAAGGAAAGAAGAAAAGAAACAAAAAAAAACTCAAACAAATTACAAAAATGTAAAAAATTAACTATGTCTATGCCAACTGTTCTACACTGGCCATCCCACATAAGATTGTCAATTGGCTAGATAGTCACATGAGCAATTTCAGCTAAAAATTTAACCAGAATGACTAAATTGACAAATTGTTATAATGTTTAATTCTAAATTTATAAATTATCAATAAAATTTAGAACTAAATTGACATAATTAAAATGTTTAGAACTAAACTGGTAAGTTATCAAAAATTTAAGGAACAAATTACCAAATTAACAAAAAATTAAAACTAAATTGATCACTGCACAATAGATTTAATTTTTTTTGGACAATCTCATATTTCAACTAGCCATTTTTCATTTCACTCGACATTTTAGCAATACCAATTTATAATCTGGCACTTTTGTCTTCTCTCTCATCTTACTACTTCATATGATCTCCACATACTTTCAAGATTGTCTAAGTCAACTTTCATATTTTAATTTGTCTCGGTCAACTCTTTATATAGTTCACGTCTCCTCCCATGTTAAGTTTTTGACAACATCGACAAAACCGTCGGTGCACGTCTTTTCACATTGGCTAAAATTGAAAAGCAAACTAATTTTCTCCTTTCTCGTTGGATTTAAAGCAATAAAAACAAATTAACAAGGCGAATGCATAAGGTCGATGTGACAGAGTGTGCACATAAAAATCACCCCGGAGAGATAAATTAAGTGCAAGTTAGTCCTTACGTGATCTGACCGATATAAAAAAAAAGGAAAAAGTTTTAGTTGTATTTCTTTTTTCAAATAACGATATGAAGTTGACATTGTTTCAAATAATGACATGAAGTGTTCTCATTATTTCACATAAGGATGCAAAGTAGATTGTGTTTCAAGTAAGGATTTGAAGTGATTAATTAGTCTCGAAAAATGGCCCGACTACACTTGCTGATGAGGGTATTTTCGTCTTTTGATTTTTTAGGTCCTTATTTAAAACAACGATAACAACTTCAAATCCTTATTTGAGATAAATATGATACTTTAGACCCTTAATTAAAATAATATTCACTTCAGGTTCTTATTTAATAAAACGATAGCACTTCGAGTTCATATTTGAAATTTTCCAAAAAAAAAAAAAATTCTTCTTT
Organism: Melaleuca alternifolia; assembly: GCA_019926035.1. Classification (NCBI taxonomy): domain Eukaryota; kingdom Viridiplantae; phylum Streptophyta; class Magnoliopsida; order Myrtales; family Myrtaceae; genus Melaleuca; species Melaleuca alternifolia. The sequence continues at coordinate 236,571 of JAGKPW010003076.1, read as the reverse complement.
TAGCCAGCAAGGGGAAAAATGTATTGCAATCATTTAAAAGACTTAATGAAAATTTGAATTTTCTCATGTTATGCTACTTGTTATCAATTTTAGTTGTATAGTACAATGAAAATAAAACGTTGGGCTAAATTCGGGTTGGAAATTAAAATTATATAGGCTGGAAAATTGTGACATACTTTCGAAGAAAAATTACACAAAATTCTCTTAAACTATTGGGGTAATACAAGCTGCTCTTTGAACTTTCAACCGTTCCACAAGAACCTAATAAACTTTTATGGCACAATGTGCGATGTAATCCATACACTTTTAATTTGTTCAATGCTGTCTCTAAACTATTGAAAAATGTTCAATTTAGTCATTTCGTTTGTTCAGACAACAAATTAGACGTTATTTCATGACTAGCATTATTATATACTAAGCAAGATTTTAAAAATTAAGAATGACGAATCAATATATCCACATTTTTATCCATCTCCTTTAGAAAAAGGGAAAAGAAGAAGAAGTTAAAGCACTAACATGTCCATATTCGTTGATGTGAATAATTATATTTTTATTTGATATTACAATTTTACGTAGATTATCCGCGTGTAATTTTGTTTGTTTAATATTTAATAGACTGAACCATATTAAATAAATTAAAAGTTTAAAGATAACATCATATATTGCTTCAAAATCTAGAGATCATTTAGGTCATTTTCTCTTTATTTTTTATTTTTGCACCTGTCGACCTTTTAACTATATTTCCATTTGCAAAATCATATTCGAGCACTTGTAAATGGAAAAAATATATATATAAAAGGGAGGGAAAATGTTCATAACAAAGTGCAAAATATAGGATATTTCGGATTAATGTTGGTTTTGAAAATGAATTTTGAGAAAATATTAAAAGTTAATAGAACTTGCTTTCAATTTTCGACATTCTAAATGTTAATTTTTTATTTCAAATTTTTTTGAGAATATTTGTCAAATACTTTATCAAAACCTCTTAAGAAAGCTAAACCAAACGGAGGGGTTCACCGAAAATCTGGGTAATTGTGCAATTTTCTTCTTCTTTGTTTGTTATTTATTTTGTTGGTGCTCAATGAGGTGAAATGCAATTTTCCGAGTTTGTAAAGCTAAAAAGTTCATAATCGCCATAATTCCACCCTGCTTTTGTGTCGGGCATCGTTGTTGTTTTTGCCGTGAGGGGGCGCGACGGCAGACGTGGCATTCCTTCTCTTCCGTCAGAGGCAAGAAATCCGATTCTTGAAACAACCCAGAGAACGAGCCTTTCGATTCGCCCACTCGAAGAAGCAAATTATGTTTTAGTCGGTCTTTTCTATTGAAACCCTTTGTGTCTTCTTCGGTCGTGATCGGGAAACGGCTGTGGGATTGAAGAGAATGATGGTTTCGTAGTGATGGAAAATGGTGGTTTCGCAGATAAGGGGATGATGATTCGGGTCAGATCGTTTTGAGGATATCTTGTCTTGGCGAATTCCCTTTTGCATGGTCGGGCAAGAATGGCGATGCCGGGGATTTTTCATGGGAGGAATTTGGATGGTCATTTTTGTTTCTTCTTAGTGAGCTTCTGGTAAATGGGTTCCACCTGTGTTTGCTGTTCAAGTGATTTTCTGAAAAGGGTTTGGCTTCCATTGGCACGATATCTCATTTGTCCTAGATTGCGTGCTGCTGGAAACTCAGAATATGGCTGGGCCGAGCGAAACGAGAAATTGGCTAGACGGTCTGGTGAGGGATGGATCACTTGGACGGTGGATGGGAATGCGGTCTCCCTTTGATGATGGATTCGGTGACACGGGAACGTCTGCAGCTGCTGGGAGGAACTGGATGGTGGAGCTCTCTCCGATTGCAAACTTAGTTGTTAGAAGATGCTCAAAGTAAGCTCTAAGAGTTTTTAGTAGGCCTTGAGATAATGTTGTAGAAAATTATGGCATGATTTGTTCTCTGTTTTGCGTGCTCTGAATTTTTAGAAGATGTCATAACAGTATCTGGGTAAGTATTTTAACAGCACCGCATGCTAGTGAGTGCAATTTGAGACGAATATATGCAGATATTTTTTTCGGTTTTTTTGTGGCTAGTAGACTGTATTCTTGCTTTCAATATCTGTAGACATGACTTCTATAATTTCGTAATGCTCATGTAGACCATATCTTGTATGTGCATTGATAGATTATTGGATAAATAGACATTGTAATTGTGCCAACAATGGAATTAAAATGATGCAGAGTACTTGGCATTTCTATGAGTGAACTTCAACGAAGCTTCGATGAAGAGGCTTGTGATTATGTGAAGCATCCCCAACGCTATGCACGGAACTTTGTGGAGTTTTGCTGTTTCATGACACTTTCTCTTTCTGCACGAGCAACTGGTCATCTAGCTGACAAGAAATTCCGTCGACTGACTTATGACATGATGGTTGCCTGGGAGAGTCCTGCAGCTTCCAATCTGCCTATCCTTAACATGGTTGTTGCTGCAATAACTGTATTATAGTATCATCTTCATTTGACACTCAATTAACCCTTCTTTATGTGCATTCTTATGTAACTTTTGATTCTCATTGCCAATAGGTAGATGAAAATGTTTCGGTTGGAGCAGAGGGTTTCGCTCGTGTAGCTCCTGCCATTCCTATTATCGCCAATGTGATTATTTGCAAAAATCTTTTTGAGGTGCTTAGCACTTCAACCGGTGGAAGGCTCCAATTTCCCATATATGACAAGTTCCTTTCTGCATTAGAAAGGTATCTCTTCTCCATTTAATGTTTGATCTCCTTCTTCTCTTCACATTTCTGTCATCCTTGATGGTTGTCATTGACAATCGGCTAAAAATTCCTGTTGAAATGCCTATGACTATGAGAACCTTAATTGCTGCTTCTTGTTTCATGTTATATATTGTAGTTTCAGGTGCGTGTGATCCAGGAATGTGTCCCTAAGTATACTGATTTAAGTATCAAGACGACATAAGTTTTCAACTTAGAGGGTAGATAACTAAAGAAAAGAGTGTAAGGGTAAGTTTTTAACTGATTTTTGTCTGTCCAAGAGGCAATTTTCTGCAGGTAAGGTTTGAACTCCTCTGTTTTAGCTTGTGTAAGCTTCTAGGTAATGCTTTATTACTCTTAATGAGTCAATGCTCAGAAGCAAATGTGTATCAGTTGTATGTTCTGTTACACCACACTATATAGTTTTCTGTAGGCATGCTATTAGCTACTAATCACTCATTAGGTTTGACACTTGGATTTATCAATTCGTAGAGCTATGAGGAGATTGAAGAGCCAGACAAATTCATCCCGCCTTTCTGCTGTCAGATCCTTGAGAGGAGAGAAGGTCCTTGAAGTTGATGGAAAAATCACCAGTGAGCCAGTTCTTGAACATTTAGGAAGATCCATATGGCCTGGTTAGTACCTCTGCATGTTGTAATTAGTTGTCTAACCTATCTTACAGTGAGTAAATAAGCATAAGTGAAGATGATTACATATATTGGTGATATCTGGTCGAACTGGCTTGTGCATATCGAGGGGTGTAGGATGACACAACATAAATGCCACATCCTTTGGAACATGGAACCTTTGTAGTGTAGAAGATTGCACATCTCTCCGTCTGCATTGGATGTTCACTCACTTATTGTTATTGGTTGTGTAGGTCGGCTTACTCTGACAGATCATGCACTTTACTTTGAAGCTTTCCAAGTAGTGTCCTATGATAAAGCAAAGAGATATAACTTGTCAGATGAGCTAGAACAAGTAGTTAGACCTGAGGTGACTGGTCCACTGGGTACTCGATTATTTGACAAGGCAATCTTGTACAATTCAGTATCCTTGTAAGGCATGACGCTATGCTTGTCTCAGCTGATTCTTTCTTTCTTTCTTTTTTTTTTCTTTTTTATAGTATTTTATTGTCTTTCTTTGTTGGCTTCGAATTTCTCCGTATTATTAGGAGTTTGGATGTTCACCTTCTCAAGTTCTTGCAGATTAGAACCAGTCATTATCGAGTTTCCTGAGCTTAAAGGTCATAAACGCCGGGATTACTGGCTGGCAATTGTCGGAGAGATTCTATATGCGCACAGGTTCATAAACAAATTCCAGATAACTGGTATTGAAAGGGATGAGGCGATTTCCATGGCCATTCTTGGAATCTTGCGTGTACAGGCCATTCAAAATATGAATATTTCTGGTCCTCTTTGCTATGAGGCTCTTTTGATGTTCAGTCTTTGCAATCAACTTCCGGGGGGAGACTTAATAATGGAAGCACTAGCAAAGGTTTTATGCTTAAGGGAGTCGTTTCAAAAAAGTAATTTTAAGTTCAACAGAAGGATGTACTCAATGCCATCTGTCTCCATGATTTCCAACTTGGGCTTTTCATCTAGTAACAGTTCAGGTCATCTCAGTGACGAAGGCCTTCCTGTTGGCGAGATTTCTGTGGGGCAGTTGAGTTTGCTGGAAACAGCAGTGAAGGAATCTAGGGACAACTACAAGGAAGTGGTAGTGGCACGAGAATCATGTGATGGATCTAGAGTCAATGGTATTGATACAAATTTAGCTGTGATGAAGGTATCGCTAGGTGGTTTTAAGTTTGTTTTCATTCTTAGGCTTCTTCTTATGATGCTGCAGTACTTACTTATCTTTCCCGTCTCCCCCTATTCAGCATCTTTAAAACTGTGGACGATGTGGTAATTTGTCAATTCTTTTACATTTGTAGGAATTAATGTTCCCCATTACGGCAGTTGGAAGTTGGCTTCTGTCTCTGGCATACTGGGATGATCCTTTGAAGTCTTTGATATTCTGTCTGAGTTTCACTTTCATCATCTGCAGGTAAAATGGTTGTACAAGAATGATCTTCCCTTGTTGATATTCCCTTTTCTGAGTGTTTGAGAAAAGCCTTCTGGTTTTTGAGACATGCAATCTTGTAACTCTTGTTTGTTGCACTACGTTTACTTTCTTCTACATCAGTCAAGCCTAAATGGGAAGCAGGAAGTTAAGTCTGTCCTCTTTTTGTTTCTCTTCTCACCAAACGAACTCCAAGAATTAAAATTTATCGAGGGCAGATTAGGTTCTTATTATACAAGTCGTTCAGTTGTGCTTTTGAACAGGTCATGACAAAGCATGTATAGATATTTGTTGGTTTGAGTTTGAAGTTGTTTGAAATTCACTGCAGGGGGTGGCTTGGTTACGTCACTGCGCTGGTGCTTATTGGTATTATGGCTTTTGTTATGCTCTCACGGCTTCAAAACCAAGGGAGACCCGCTCGTGAGATTAAGGTAATGGCACCTCCAGCAAAGAAGGCAATGGAGCAGCTTTTGGCTGTTCACAATGGAATCTCTCTAGCCGAAGGGCTTATCCAGGATGGGAACATAATCCTCCTCAAGCTACGTGCATTATTGTTGTCTTCCCTTCCTCAGGTAGCTTTTTCTTCCCTCACCGTTCTTACCATTCTCATCCCCCCTGCTCATTCTGTTGATAGTCAATTGACTCTCTGCAGTTTGGATTATCCTAGAACCCATATAAATTTATCGATGTTCCTGTTCTCCAGGCTAGCAAGAAACTTGTCCTTGCTCTTGTTGTCTCGGCTTTGATAATCGCCTTTTTGCCTGGAAAGTACACGGCGCTACTCGTTTCCTTGGAAATTTTCACCAGATATTCCCCTTTCAGGAGAAAAGGCACGGAAAGATTGATGAGGAGATTGCGGGATTGGTGGTTGAGTATCCCGGCGGCTCCAGTCATCGTGGAAAGAGAGGGAGTAGAGAAGAAGAAAACGTGAAGTTTTTTTTATTTACGTGCATGCACAGTTTCGTACATATACATGCTCATGTCCAATCTTTGTATATATCCTCAAGAATTGAACTGGACCAAAAGCCACAGATAAATATTGGGGCTGCAATAGTGAAAAGGAAAAATGATGATGATTCATAACTTATTCGAGAGAGATGAGCACCGGTTCCCGTCCAACGGGGGAATTAGACCGGACCAACTTGTACTGGATGGTTACTGATATCTTGTGCAGCTTTGGACCGACGGAACCGGCTGGTATACTGATCAGCCAGCCCTAAATTACACCTCTCTCTCTCTCTCTCTATCTCTCTCTCCGACCTAACTCACTCTCCGGCGGCGTTCTCTCCCTCCTCACTTACTCTTGAGGTGCACTCTCTCCGTCTCATCGTCCGACTCGGCATCCTCCGTCTGTCTCTCTTTCCCTCCCTCCCATGGTGACGCCCGCTAGGGCTTTTATCTGTGGTCTTCTCCGTGCGCTTGCTGTTTTAGATTCTTTCTTCACTGCGTGTTGTTCTCTCTCGAGTGGGGTGCTCTGAAGTAGCTGCCATTTCCTCTGGAGTTCCGTCTGTTGAAGTGAGTAAGAGACGAGTCTGCCTAGGTATAGTCTGATTTTTTTTTCCTTTGTTTGATCGTTTCTTTAGGTTTGTGTCTCGGAGTTGATATTTGGAACGACCATCAGTTCTTGTCGCGTTTCTTGCTTTGATTAAGCTAGCATGATTGCCAAGTCGAACTTTTTCATCTGTCTAGATCACAAGGAAAGATGATGAAGGCGTGTGTTGTCCTTAGGAGCTGTGAGGGCACGAGGGGCAATGTCTACTTCGCTCAAGAAGGAGGTGGTGCCGTGATCAAGAAGCTCGGTGGATTAAACACTTAGTTGGAATCGGCTTGGACCGACCGGTCTAGTTTTGGGGTTAACAGGGTCAGTTCCCAATTCCACAAACCGGGAACAGGATGAGAGATTATTCATTCTAAAATCGATTATGATAATTATGATATCTTTTATTTACTTGGGTTATAGCAATGGAAAACTGAAAAAGTTATTTCACTATTCCGGCAAGGAGCATTATGCCCCTTTCGCTGTCTCATGTGATTCGACTACTATTACATGCAGTAAATCGAATGTCCAAAGGGCAATTGAGTACATGTACTGCATTCATATGAGAATTTCTCCCATTCACAACACTTGTGATCCTTAAATATCTTAAATGCAATCTCATCCCATCGGTTTTAATTCTTCAAATTGATCCTAAGATCAACTCGACATGTATCACTAGATCACAACCACCGCTACACTCGACCCGAGATTGGCTTCAATCAATCAATGAAGAACACTAGAAGTAATCACGTCATATAGCCAAACATTTTTCTAGAAAAGACAGTTGAATCTTAGTTCTGCTCCGATACTATGAGAAAATTTATAATGAGAGCCGAAAGAGGGAAAGAAAAACCTCAATAGCAGTTCTATGTACAAAAATGGAGTGAAGAAGGGGGGAAATGAACATAATATAGTAATCATCATCCTTTCTGAATTTTTTGCCAACGATTTATTTTCTGTGAGAAGCGTCGTCTGTATTATTCAGCAAAAGGAATTTGAAATTTCTTTGTTATTATTTGATACTCAAAGAAAAATTTATAATGTTCTTTTTTTCAGAACTCGCGAAAATTGTTCGTCCTTTCAAAACTGGAAATGGCGTACGACAGGTTGTAGTTCGTCCTCACGTTGTTCCCCGGGAAACCCAGCGCCGCCGTCGCCTCGCTGAAATCGTAGAAGCTAGGCTGGTTCGAGCACAGGAAGTCGGCGGCGCTGCTCGGCGCGAAGAGCAAGTTGCTCAGGTACGAGCTGCCGCCGTTCGCGGCCTCGAGGCCGGGCGCCCCCGCCGCCACCGCGGCGAAGCAGGAGTTCACCTGGCCGCCGTCCCCGGCGCAGCTGCTGCAGTTCTCCTCCGTGATCACCGACGAGCACTCGTTGTCCTCGCCGCTGCCGGCAGCGGCGGCGGCCTTCGAGCTCTTAGCCTCGGCGTCGTCTCCCTCGCCGCTGTTGGCCGCGGCGGCTCCTCCGGCGGGCGGGGGCCGGGGAGGCTTCGTCTCGTCGCCGGGCGAGGAGCGGGAGAGACCGGTGAGCTTCTGGACGAGCGCCATGAAGTCGTGCGGCTGCGTGTGGATGATCTTCGGCGAGTGCGTGTAGATGATCACCGGGTGGCGCTGCTGCTGCTGCTGCTGCTGATGCTGCGACGTCTTCGCCGCCGCCGCCGCCGCCGCCGTCGTGGAGGAGGAGGAGGAGGACGGCGACGGTTTCCTGATGGAGCGCGAGTCCCTGTTCGTCTTCAACGGAGGCGGGAACGGAGGGGCGTGGCCGTGGTGATCGTCGAAATGAGCGGGGCTCATAGTCTCCGGCGATCCGAAACGGAGATTCCGAGGAAGCGATGATGAAGATGAAGAAGCTCCTTTCTATCTGCAGCTCTTTGAACAGCCAAGAAAAAAATATTTTCTATTTTTGCTTGTGTTTTTTCTTTTTTTCGGGTTGCAGAGAGAAGTATGATCCGATGGTTGATCTGTGGCGGAGGATCGACACGGAGGCGTCCGCTCGTCTTATATAGTTATGGCTCGAGAGATCGCCTGGGCGCGGGCCCACCGGTAGGGACTGCCACGTGTCGAGAGGGTTCCCGCATAGCGCACGTGGGGTCGGGTCGGTGGGGAGTTTGTTTCTGTGTGTGGAGAGGGAAGCGACAGGTGGGAAGGGGAACGTTGGGGCGATGACGTGTCGGCGACGGTTGAGATTTTCGCGGGGAGGCCGTTGGGGATCGGGTTGCCCGCGTGGCGGCGCAGGCGGGCGTTTCGGCCCCGGCGGGTGGAGGGCGGTTTTGGCGGGAAAATATGGCTGTGGTGCTCGAGGCGCAAAGGTCTTTTTTATTTTATTTTAAAATCTCTCCTGCTCGTTCCATCTTTTGGCTAATTTTTTTTTTTGTTGCTGTTGAGATTGCCGTGACGAAGTTGTGCAAGAATAGAAAAAAAAACGCAATCAGATATGTGTTCACATAAAATAGAATTAATCCACTGCGAATTATATTACGACATGAAATAGAAATATATATTTGTTAGTAATTAGAAAATCACAATGTCCCAACATAAACGTCATATTTCTACATATGATTAGTGATTTCTAAAATGCCAATGCTGATTATTCTTGCATTTAGTTTGGCAGTGGTAAGTTCTCTAGTAAAGGAAGTCGATATCTTCGACATAGGTGAGCTTGTTTTCTCTTTAAAACAAAATGGCACATAAAGTCGGCACATCTTAAGTTACCGTATAAGTAGTGCATCGATTAGTCATATGTAAGAAGGTTCTCTGCTCTGTTGCTCCTGATCTCGCTTGCCCACACGGTATAAGTAAAACACTAGCAAACTTGAGAGGAGGATCGCCGCGGCTGCCCCCACCTCTCATTCTAGAAGTTCCTTGCCGATTCTCGATGTAATTAACTTCATCCTTCATCTCCACCTCAAAATATATAAAAAAAAAGCGTTTGCATTCACCACTATGTGATATGTGAACTTAATGAGATTCATGATGATTTTTCGACAAGCTACATGTCGTATTATATAACAAGGTCCTTTGGATTATGAGGATGATATCCAAAATCATTCTTCATGACGTTTGAAATGACATTTGATTTTTCACAGGAGCGCATGCTATGCACGCCAAACAAACATTAAGTGGCCTTGTGGATTGTTTTAGGAAGACTCAATTCTTGAGAAGTATTCGACTTTCTGTTTAGTCTCAAATTTGGATTCTAATTTCTTCTTCTTTTTTTGTGTTAAAAAGATTCACTAGTTTTTACTCAAATATGAAATCTGACTTATGTTAACTCTTCATTCAAAGTCATCATCATTAATCATCTAATGCGGCATTTCCATGCCAAGAGCTTGGGCATTTCTAGCCCTAAATGAGGTCCATGGCTCTTTGGAGCTCTTAATCAAGATATGATTGACCCAGCTGGCCAAGCTTGGGCTCGATGATAGTGAGGACGGACAGCGGCCACATGAGAAGTGAATAGAGGCGAGGACAGGGTGTTGGCGGTGGAGATTGGTCGAGGGGTATAGTGGAAAGCAGAGGTTGCGGTGGTCATTGGAGGCAGATGTCCACTGACTATGGTGTTGGTTCTCGCCACAAGGTTGACGATGCCGTCTTGTCTGTGAGATTTGAGGATCACTATACTTGCGTGGCGAGCTACAAAATGATGATGAATAGTAATCATTGGTTAGCAAGCAACATTGATGACGTAAAAATGCCATGTTGAACGATTAATGACAGCTTTGCACTGAAGGGTTTATAAGACTCAGATCTCGACTCGAATATAAATTTATATCTTTCTGAGACAGATAAAGTTTGACTGCATTTAAAATTACAAATATTTGCCAAATTAGTCATAAATTTATTGTGCAAATGTCAATTCAATTCTTAACTTTTCACTTTGACCAACATAGTCATGAACTTTTACGCGAAATTTCAAAGCAGCCCTTTTGATCAACATAGTCATTGATATGCGTACCATAAGTATAGGGCTGATTTGGTAATCCTGTCCATGCAATGCCAATGGGCCAATAACCGATTAGGTCCATGCTTGCAATGGCCCAACCCGGTCCACTTTGTTTCTCAGGCGTCAGGCCCGATCCATGTCAACGCCTCCCAAAAAAATAAAAAGAAAATTTATCCCCAGAAAATGAAATATCTTCTGCATCATCATCTTCTTCGCCCTCCTTTCTCTTCTCCGTGATATCCGAACCATGGCAGACACTCTCTTACACACCTCGCTTCACTGAGCTCCGACCCAGAGAAAAAACAAAAGATGGCCTTCACGACCGCCAAAATTACCGAACTGCCACTTCGCAACGCCCTCCCTCGCACTTCCTCCAGCTCCGGCAAGAGCTCTCTCCACCTCCTCTTCGCCGCTCCGAAGCCGTCTCGGCCTCGCGCCCTCGAACGGCGCTGCTTTTGCCAGTCCCTCCGCACGACCAATCCTCGTGACGCCAGCTCCCCTCGCAGAAGGAGCAGGGACAAGCCGCACTCCGCTCCGTGGCTCAACAAGTGGCCGCCGCCTCCGCGCCGCGAGATCGACGAGGAATCCCCCCGTAAGGTCGCTGACTCTGATTCTCGCGGCGAGGTTGAGCCTAGGTACTCTGGTAATGACAGAGGCCAGAATGCGATCGAGAGGATTGTGCTCAGGTTGAGGAATTTAGGATTGGGGTCGGACGATGAAGAGGAAGGGGACGGAGAGGAGGGAGAGGGCGGACTCGTCGCCGCGCCGCCGACCGGAGAGGAGAGGCTAGGTGACTTGTTGCGTAGAGAGTGGATTAGGCCGGATAGTTTCCTTGAGGAGGATGGGGGCGGGGAGGACGATGCGGGGTTGTTGCCCTGGGAGAAAGAAGGCAAGGGAGAGGTCGAAGAGAAGGTCGCCACGGGGTACAGGAAGAGGTTGGTAAAAGCGCCGACGTTAGCGGAACTTACGATTGAGGACGAGGAGCTCAGGCGGTTGAGGAGGATGGGAATGCAGATTAGGGAGAGGATTAGCGTCGCGAAAGCGGGAATCACGCAGGCGGTTTTGGAGAAGATTCATGATAAGTGGAGGAAGGAGGAGCTTGTGAGGCTTAAATTTCATGAGGTGCTGGCACAAGATATGAAGACAGCACATGAGGTCGTCGAGGTTGGTTCTAAGAAAACTTATTGTAGATAAATTTGCCACAATTTTGTTGGTAATATCGATGAATGGAATGCAGCTCATGTTAATGACGCATTGATGCATAGTGGTTCTTGCTTTTTTGAACTTTGTGCTTGCTTGACAGTTATGTTTCTTGTTTGCTTAAAGTGTCGATGAATATGACATAAGATATCTAAAGTGAAAAGAAAAGCAATGAATATGACTCGAGAGTATGTAAGCAACTGCTTGTAGTTTTTCTCAGCGTCGGACTGGGGGAATGGTCATATGGAGGTCTGGCAGTGTTATGGTGGTGTACCGTGGGAAGAACTATGAAGGCCCTGCTTCAAGATCTCAAACTATTGGGAGGGAAGGTGATGCTCTTTTTGTCCCTGATGTTTCTTTGGCCAACAGACCAGTTGCAGAAAGTGGCAATGATGTGAAGCCAGAAGGCAAGAAGAGTGAAGTGTCAGCAAGGACCCCAGTGCTAAAGGAGAGCTTGACAGAAGAGGAAGCTGAATATAACAGCTTGTTAGATGGCTTAGGCCCTCGTTTCGAAGAGTGGTGGGGCACTGGAATGCTTCCGGTTGATGCCGATCTACTTCCTCAAAAGATTACTGGTTATAAAACACCTTTTAGGCTTCTTCCCACCGGAATGCGTTCGCGACTGACCAATGCTGAGATGACCAGCTTACGGAAGCTGGCAAAGTCACTTCCTTGTCATTTTGCCCTAGGTAATATGCACCATGCTTAATTACGGTTTCTTCCTCACGCAAATAAGTTTTTGACGTCTTTTGTTTCCTTAAATCTCATGAAGGGAGAAACAGGAACCATCAGGGTCTGGCAGCTGCTATAATTAAGCTTTGGGAGAAGAGCTTAGTAGCAAAGATTGCTGTTAAAAGAGGAATTCAGAATACGAATAACAAACTCATGTCTGAAGAGCTGAAGGTCTGTTTTTGGCCAACCCTAATCCAAAACACCAGTATCCTGGTGATAATATTTTTATAACCCTTCAGTAGTCAGTTCCTTATGTCTCTTTGGTACTTCTTTACAAAATTTATGTTCTCTAATTACGAAAACTATAATTACTACTTAAAGTGATGATATATTGCAGAACTTGTCTATCTTGTCTAAGGGAATAATTCTAAGAGGATCTCCTGCATCTTTTGGTTGTTCGCTTACCCAGAATAAGGCACAATTAAAGAGTAAAACAGAAGTAGTTATTTGAGCACATTACTGTACTGATTCACATTTCAATTTGTTCCACAGAATTTGACTGGAGGCGTCTTACTACTGCGAAATAAGTATTTCATTGTCATCTATCGTGGAAAGGATTTTCTTCCTCCTACTGTAGCTACTGCTTTGTCAGAAAGACAGGAATTGGCAAAACAGATACAAGATGCTGAAGAAAAACTTCGGACTGGAACAGTTGATGCTGCTCCATCTAAGGAAGATGGCCATGCACTAGCAGGTACTTTAGCTGAGTTCTACGAGGCTCAAGCTCGATGGGGAAGAGATATATCTACCGAGGAACGTGAAAAGATGATCAAAGAAGCTTCCAAGTCCAAGAATGTTAGACTTGTCAAAAGAATTGAGCATAAGCTAGCTCTTGTGAGTGCTTTTTTCAGTATAACATACTTTTTCTATTTACTTTGTTTGCTGTATACGATGGAATCGCGTCTACTAGGTGGTATATTGAGATATTTTGCTTGATGAGATAAACTGGAAGCAGATGCAAAATTGTCCAAATAATAGTGTTAACATAGCTGAAGTGAGTAGTGAATAATGGTTTAGTAAATAACCTCCAACTTCCAACACAGCAGAACTTTACCATTGTCTAGATTTAGAAAGCATTTGGACAGGAATATAAAATTTTTATCAGAAAAATCCTTTGTTATGTCAGAAGAATATGGGATTATCTTATCATATTGAGCAGTGTTCTTGAGCAGTGTTCTTGTCCTTAAATTCTTATTTCATACTGCTGGTTGAAACTTCATGTGGAGCTCTTACAGATCGTTCCTTTCTTTGGGTGCATGCAGCTTGTTATTTGGGCTGATTCTTAGATCACTTACTCAGTCTGGATGATAAGAAGATACATTTGTTTATCCTTAAGTGATCCATGTTATTTGTGTAGTATTTATATGCAATACAAGCATTCCTTTTCTATTCTTTTGGTTGTTCCTATGATTGGCCTCTCAGATCATCCTATCATAAATTTTTTTACTAAATAATGGTTCTCTGTCTTGTGATGAAGGCACAAGCAAAGAAACTAAGGGCTGAGAAACTCTTATCTAAGATAGAAGCATCTATGGTTCCCGTTAGTCCTGATGATGACCAGGAAACTATTACCGACGAGGAACGTACTATGTTTCGTGGAGTTGGTTTAAGAATGAAGCCTTACCTGCCTCTTGGTACTTATATATGTGTTTTTTTATTGAAGTTATAATTTTAGTCTTAAGTTGAAGGCATTAATTTATCCAGTGTCTACCAGGTATTCGTGGTGTTTTTGATGGTGTCATTGAGAATATGCATTTGCATTGGAAGCATAGAGAATTGGTGAAGCTTATAACAAAACAAAAAACTCTTGCTTTTGTGGAAGACACGGCAAGGTTATTGGAGTTTGAGAGTGGTGGAATATTAGTAGCAATAGAAAGTGTGCCGAAAGGCTATGCTCTTATATATTATCGTGGAAAGAATTACCGGCGGCCCATCAGCCTGAGGCCAAGGAATCTTCTCACAAAGGCAAAAGCATTAAAACGTTCTGTTGCCATGCAACGGCATGAGGTCAAGTCAACTCACATGTCCATATCTGCCATCTATATGTGCAAAATTGACTTGAATGTTTTTGGATGTTCCCACTTGCTTACTGTATCTTAACTTGTCATGTGCAGGCTCTGAGTCAACACATATCTGAGCTGGAGGGCACAATTGAGCAGATGAAGAAGGACATAGTAAGGGTGCCTCTTATTCTGGAGAGCTTTCGTCAATCTTTGCATGAGCAGGCTGCTCATGGTATTCACTTCATGTTTTCTGCAGGGAGACTCTTGTGAGATAGAGAGTGAAGATCCCTGGAGTTCCAAAGGAAATGGCCAGTTTGATGTCGTATCAGAATTGACACAGGTATGTTGCTTTGCACTGCACGCTTTCTTTTGGCTGTACACAATTTTTACGGGTTGAAATTTATGGTTCGCGTTCCGGATGTGATCCAGAAATCTTTGATTCTCTTATTTGGGGGATGTTAGAGTAATTAAATATTAATCCACGCCTTCATCTAATAGTGGTCCCACAAAATCTCATATGGTATCAAAGCATTAAGGTCTTGAGTTCAAATCTTTCAGGGCCTTTATTTGCCTCCCCAATTATATATTTCCATGCTTAGTATTAGGCGAAAAAGCCAGACTAAGCGTGAGAGGGAGTGTTAGAGTAATTAAATATTAATTCATGACTTTATCTAACGGCTTAAGTTTTTAGAACAATTGGCAGTGGTTCAACAAAATCTCACGGGGGAAAATTTGGATCTGTATGCAGTGGAGAGTCAGTGCCCTTAATAGTTTTAATTTTGACTTGATTTTTTGTTCCAGAGTGAAGATGATGGTCCAATGTCTGGTCCTGATGATTTCGAAGGTAGTGATTGGGAAGATGATGAAGAATCTGACCTTACTTTAGATATGTGATGATCATTGGAAAAGAACTTCATATTTGTCCTGAAGGGGACTCGAGAGGCATCTTGGGCATTGCCTCTGTACCTTCGGTGAGTTCAATTCAATGCATACATACAGTGATGCAGGCACGCTCAATGCTACCTCTGAATTGCCCTTGTTTTCTTGAATAAGTTCGAAACTTTTATGTCTGACCTCGTTATTCGGAATGAAGTTATGCATCTGACTTGCTCTCTATTTCTCTCTGCAGGCTGAACCATCTTTGTAAGTGGATGCCCTCCCTCATTTCTCTCATGCACATGGTGGTGGAAGTACTTGCCTTTGCAATGATTGGCATTCCTGGGGTTGTCATGCCAACTTAATCGACTGGGATGACGGTGCCCTACCTGGAAGAGCTTTAGAGGTGTTGATCACAAGGCATGTGTTTTACCTTATGAACGGGTCAATTCCATGCAAAGCTCATCGTGGCTATTGCTGGTTGCTGCCTTTTTAGTCTATCCGAGACCGAAATTTTCTGATAATCTCCCCTCATTCCTTGGTAAGGTGAACAGTGCGAGTTAGCTCAGTGAGAGATGCATAATTTTTTTAATTCTATTGAAAGAGAGACTCTACATCAGTGTAAATTTCACAAATGAATTGGAATTAACCGATTTTATCACGTCGGTATTGCTCTTTGATATATACCCTATGTCATTGCTTCTCTTAATCTTCAATGGTCGATCTCGTAGTGCTCAGTTACTATGGTTAAGGGAGAGAGGAAACAGCAGCTGGTGGAATCTTGGACTAGCACCTGCAAAGTTCATGATTGCCCTGCAGACTTAAGTATTCTCCGTAAATCAAGCTGAAGTTAATCTGAAGTTAATAGGCATACTCGTCCTAGATTAATTGATTCCTCAATAGATAAGATCATAACCTTTTGGAGCTATGCTCATCAAGCCAAGAAATGATATAATTAAGCTCCCTCGAGATGGTCTTATCCGGTTTTCACTCCAGCGAAGAATGCTATGTCTTGTAGCGACGGATCTCTTTACCTGAACCATGAGCCTAGTCGAACAAGCCCTTGCTCGCCGATGGCTCCGTCACTACATCAGCCTCTCCGTGCAAGATCAGCAATGGCAGAGATACTGCAGTCCACCATGAATGAATGAAAGGGCATCAAATCCATTGGCAGATCGATTCCTAAAGCTAAATTTAGATAGCAAAGGTTCTCTGATGATCGTTGCAGTGCATATACTGTGGCCTTTGATTCGATATCCACAACAATCTGATCAAAATTAAAGCGTCCGTTGGATCTAGGATGGAACCAATGGCAACTGTGGATTTCTATTGAACTTAACCATCTGACCCATCACGTACTGGAGAGGAAGAGTGAAACTTATGACAGAATACGGGTAAAGCCAAAGTATGTGGATTGAGATACTGTGCTTCTGTTTGCAAAACATGTGTGGATGCAGCGGAGAGGACAAAGGAGAAGATGTCCTTTGCCAGGGGATAATCCTCATACCTTCTCCAGCTGTTGTTCCTATCTGTTGTGTTAGCAGGAGAAGTTCCCATGCGGTCCCAAGTCGAGGTTTATCCTCGTATGCAGCGACATTATATGGTGCCATGGTGCCTGAATACAGAGAAGAACTGCCATTGTTCAGCACCCAAATCATAGTCACTGAATTAAGTACCGAGCCTGCTTGGGGCAGAACACCGCAATCAAATGAAACAAACCATGAGCTAGCGATGTTCATGTGACCTTTTCTAATGAAATAAACAAATTGCCGACTGCCTAGACAAAGTATCTGCTAATATAAAGCAACCGAGCAACAGTTATTCACCGATTTTTCCTTCTTTGCGTATCTAAATCCCATCTCTGCTATATCCCTTTGGCGGAATCTTGGCAACACCAACCAGTATCTGCTTCCTCTGAAGGGTGTTCAGCAATTATAAACGAGATGTGATGAAGGTGGCACCCCGATGACTCTCATATCAAGAAGCATATTTTACATAGAGTTGCTAAAAGAAGGGGCTTCGTCCCCCGCAGCGGGTTGTTCTCAAATGCGCCGTGAGAGCAACTGCTTCTCCCCATTGACTGGCCAAGCGAGAAACGCGGTAGACTCTGGTTGTTTTCGGAAAATGGAGTGATTAGTTATGACTTTGAGGATGTCCACCTTACCTGTCCGTGGCTACTTTCCTCTTTTGACTTCTAGGAAGTCTGTCTTGAAGTATGCCTTTAGTTTAGAGCCTGACAATGTAGGGAGACAATAGCAAACTTGGCCAGAACTTAGAAGTTCAGCTGGTCAGAGTCAGAGTCGCAGCATTTATGGCTCCGTGATGAAAGCCACTGCGACGCTCCTCGTTTTTCCTTAGCCAATCGTCATGCTTCCAGCTAGTTCTCAACAATCTAAAAGCCATCTCTCACGCGACATAGCTGAACACCTAACCAACGAGCTCTAATCCATCCACCCTATATCATTTTCAGCAGAAGAAAACTCACGCAAGCATTGCCGATGCAGCATCGAACCCACACGGCGCTTTGCCTTTCCGAGCAACTCGCTCATGATCGGCAGGCTAAACGAAACAGAGGTCACCGACGGACTTCCCCTGAGGCTCCGCGAGCTCGCTGCCTCGCGTCAGCTTAGTCAATGTTCGCGTCAGCTTCGTCAATGTAAATAACTTAGTTGTTTACAGATGATGTGACATAAAGAGCCGGTCGCAATGTGGAGACTATACATGAAAAATTCGTGTTTTTCGATGGAAATTCCGTACGAGTCACGTCATCATCTCGGGTTCGCTTGACTCGAGCCGACGGATCGAGACCGGAGAACATCGTGTCGTTGGTCGGTTGCGAGCCAAAGACTTTCGTCTCGGGTTGGTTGTCAGAGACATTCTCAAGTGCATCTCATGTACGTGGGGCCAAATGCATCCCGAGCATTAAAATTCACGGGGCTCGACGATATCAAAGGGTTCTGATGCATTGGATTCGCAGGAACGCGAACCACGCGATCCGTCACTAAAGACATTGATTGCTCCGAGAAAGATCGCCGCGCCGCATTGACGAGCCGCGACGGGTGGATGGGCATTTGCATGATTAGGTGCGGTAGTTAGCCGTTACCGGCAGCTTGCAATTTGAACCGGTCTGGTGGTTGAGAGAAGCTTCCCCACATCATCTAACTGTACTTCTATCCTTTCTTCTTTATTATAAACTTTTGAATTGAAATATCCAAGTGCCCGACGTTGCTCGTTCCATTCCTGCCCCGTCCACATGCGACGAGTAAGGCTTCAGAAGCTACTTTGAGCCAGCGATGCTACGATATGGATTCGGAATTCGCTACGTCCATATCAAGTCATTTTCTCATGAAGGCTCTGTTCGTTTCATGGAAAATAACTTCCAAGAAAATATTTTCCGAATTTTCCGGCGTTCGTTTCGCGGAAAATAAATTAGTTAAGGAAAATCTTTTCCACCGATGGAAGAGACACCTTCAAAAGTGGAGAAAATATTTTCCGTTTTTTTTAAATAGGAAAACATTTTCCGTGTTCTTCGTTTACCTTTAAATATCGCGGCTTCTAACTGTGTGCCTCTACCTCGTTCGATGCTGGCGAGCCGACAGCCTTTGAGAAACGAATACCTGAAAATATTATCATTTTCTACAAATGTTATATTTTCCGTGAAACGAACGGAGCCTAAGGTTCTGTTTGTTTCACGCAAAATACGCGTTTTGGAAAATATTTGCTAAAAAGTGCTTGGTCATATTGCTCGGAATAATCAACCAATAAATTTTTTATTATACTTAATTATTTTTAATAATATAAATGAACTAATAATTATTTTTCGTGAAGTAAACGAACCCTAAGTCGGATAATCGGCTGAAGGTTGTTAGATGATGCTGAGGACGATAACTTCATGGTTAAAACTGTCGTGCGTGTTGAAAAAGATGGATCCTCAATGGAAGAAGAGGATTTTTTTTTCTTTTTTTTTTCTTTTTTTGCTCTCTTTGTTTTGTTAGTATTTTTCATGGTAGCGTTGACATCGACATAATGTTATCTATGTCGCCCTCGAGTGATGGTCAGGTCACGTTGACTGATTTTGGTCGGACGTATCCCCAGAGGGACTTGATTAGATCATCTGTGAATGTAGATTGAACTGATCAACAAAATTTAAAAGTGCAAGGATTTGAGCAGAAAATGTGTGAGAAAGCAACGCCAAACGTAGAAATTTTGGAAAAAAAAATCATCAAAAAAATCATAAAATTATTGAAATTATATCAATTCAATCATGTATATTTTAACATTTTACTGAATGAGTCCATCATTGGCCATTGGGCTAAATCCAGCAAGCCCTCATTAGTCCTTCACTAGCCACTAGGCTTGAGCCAGCAAGCCCTCGCTAGGCCCTCTCACTGACCGCTGGTGAGGATCACAACTTGGCCAGCCGCAAGCGAGGGCACGAAGGCCCTCACCAGATTTGGGCGATAGCCACCTCGCTTGTGGCCAATGAAGCTGCAATACTCTCGCCTAGATTTGGTGATGGCCTTCGCGCCCTCCGGATACGGATCACCTGACCTGCTGAAAAAGCAGGTCAGGTGACCTCCCTTTTCCTCCCACTGTCTGATCTCAGATTGGACGGTGGGGGGCAAAAGAGAAATTAAAAAAAAAAGAGAAAAAAGAGAAAAAATCCCCCATCCCCTCATTTAATGTGGGCTGTCCGATTGGAAATTAGACAGCCCCAAAAAACCGGTCAGCTAACCTGCTTTTTCAGTAGGTCAGCTGATCCATTTCCGTGCCCTCCTCCATAGCCAGTACGGCTGCAATGCCCTTGTCTAGGCCATTACGGCCTGTCTATTGCTAGCAAGGGCCAACCTAAATGAAAAAAAAAAGGAAAAAGATTAATAAAAATTCAAAAATTATTAAATATGTCCATGTTATTGCCAATCATGCCACGTAGAATAACCAACATTCACGTAATTAATTTCTAGTCAAGATTAATCTAATGGATTAAATTGGTATAATGTGAAAATTTTTAGTACTGAATTGACACAAATAAAATAAATTTATGAATTTTTTTTAGAAATCATCTAGAAAATTTTCCTTTTACTTTCATCATGCCCACGCTACATGATTATGTGGTTAAGTGTTTCAAAAAATTAAAGATCTACTTGTTTCATGAAAAATTAATGATTTGGAAGTTTCTTTTTGAAATGATCACTTGTACTTGAAATAATTAGCGAATAAAATTTTTCATTATTGATAAACAAATTATGTCTACGTATTTTTGTGAGCGATGAAAATATTTTAATTTCATTCATTTTTGTAGGCAATGTAAGCGATAACTTTTAGAAAAATATTTTTCAAATCATTCCGCGAAACAAATGCACCCTAAATGAACACAATTTTCTTTATGCATAAGCCACATGTTAAGTTTATGCAAAATCCAGTACAAATGATTTCATGTAACTTTGTATAGTAATGTAAAAAATTGGCAATTGCCAAGCTATAAAAAAGTTATTAATTTCATAAATATGTTGTAAGTTAATAACAAGTTACGTATGAAAAAAAAGCTATTGATTAAATTAATCAATAGTTTTTATTGACACTTATAATAATTATGGAAAGTTACTTGCATGGTAAATAAATATTTTATTTTGCACGAAATAACAATAGGGTTACGCTCTCTGGCAATATTAGAACAAAGTTCATTAGCCACGCATATAATAGAAATGGAGATGCAATATATTTATATTGCAAATTGCCAAATAGAATATGACAAGCCAAATCTCCTCCGTATCTGCTTTATCTGATAATTTAGGATTGCGGAGTAATTTACAGTTTATTACTGAACATATATGCATATTTTATAGTGTGAGACAGAGATTACATATTAAAAATGAAGTGCAGGGAGATTTGAAGACTACGTAATATGAGCTATCCATACATATTAAAGATGGTCTAAGCTTGTCTAGCTATTACACAGTTGAGACCATTCGACAGGATTGCAATGTCTTGAAAAGTTAGCTGCTTTCGCAGGTTTCATATGCCTTCACTTAGTGGAGTCCAACTGAATGGTTGCTCCTGCTGTTGATGATCCGGCAAGGACGATTCCAAGTCCTTCGAGCTCGAAGATGCATTGAAGCTCGTCGAAGATGTTAAATCGCTCATTCCGAGCAGATTAGGATGATGATGATGAGAAGCGCCTTGTGCTTGTTGCTGTGGCTGAAGATGATTAGAGTAGTCATAGGTGCCTAACAACGTTGCAGCTTGATCTCTTGGCTGGGTGCTGTAGTTGCCATTGTTCCTCACCTGAAGCGCCTTGAGAAGGAGCGCATTCACAGCTAAATTCGAGCTCAGCAAGGTCGAGGGCCATGGGAGAGATGGTAGGCCGGTAATCGATTCTCTCGCCGACGAAGGCCAGTTGGTCATCATGTTCATTTGGGGATTGCTTTGCATGTTATAGGGAGTGCTATCACTATGATTACTGTAGTTTTGAGCTAAATTAATGTTGACGAACCCGCTCGATGTGTTATTAGTCATGCCGGTTAAACTATTTGATAACTCGATATCTCCGTACTGGTCATGAAGTGCCGAGTTTGTGTCGCCAGGAGAGTCTGGAGATTGCTCGGAGGACAGCGCCGGCTGTGGCTTCTTCACGGCCGTCTTCTGGAACACCCTACATACCACCCATTCTTCCTGTTTACACAGAAGTTGTTTAGGGTTACCATTGTGATCAAGAATTAATTTTCTGAAACTATTTCAGACCACCATAAAGTTTGAACGTGATAGTTTATATTTCATAGACTTTCAGGTTAACTGATCTTGCATGAAAAATTTTACTCAATGTATGCCTATGGATTCACATTCATTACACTTCATTATTATGTTAGTGTGCGAGACTCTGAGTTCTTCATATGTTTTTATTTCAAGTACTTCACACAAACTTTTAATAGATTTAGAAAGGTTAAATTAATAATGCAAAGAAATACCTCTCTCGTATTGAAAAACTTTAATTAAAATCGTGAAGGGCTATAATGTAAAAGTAAGATTCTAAAGAGGATTCTACAACTTAGGATGAGATACATTAGGTATTTGGTCACCATTCACTTGTCATTATGGTTTGCATGAGTTCCTCCTTTCAAATTTTACTAATTTCTAGGTAATTGAATAAGTTTAGAGTCATATTGAGAGCTTTGAAAAGGAAGTTTCGAGATTCTACGGTCGTAAATATATGAAAGAGAGGAAAATATACCTTGGTGGATTTAAAAGAATGCTTATTCTCTAGCCTATACTCGTGCATGACCCAGTTGCTCTTCTCACCCCTCGGTGCTCTTCCCTTGTAAAAGACTAGGGTTTTCTTCATCCCGACCAAGATGACTCCCCGGAATATCTCCTTGTCCTTCCCCGTGGTCTTCCAATACCCCGCTTCCGTCGCTCGGTTCGTCCGGAGTCCGGTGGGGTATTTCCGATCCCTCAAGCTGAAGAAATACCATTCTTTCTCCCCCATTGATGCCTTGCCTGAAATCCACAATCACTTCTTGTAATTATGTCGCTTCATGGAATAGGATTCTAAATTCTTACATAAGGAACCGGCTAAGACGAGTTCTTACACGATGAAATCTCATCAAGTGTAATCTCGCCCTGCAGTTGCAAATACTACGATAAGTCATTTATAAGGAAGCCATCAATAGCCTTGACAAGCTGGCCGAAAACTTTAACTCTAATTTTGACCAATTCTTTCTTGTCGTCATCTTTAAGACTATAACCGTGCTTATAAAAATGTAAACTAATTTCCATTTAAAGCATGCTACTCTTCTGAAATATATATTTGTTCCATCATCAAGGTGTATTAGTATGTGCCTTTTCTATCTTTGGCGGTCTTAACGAGGGTTTCTTAAGCACTTGTTGACAAGGCATGTCTTCATTTTGCTTTGTTGTCCTAATCTCCCTCGGTATATCTTACATCACGCTTTAACCTAAAGCAAATATGAAGCCCCCAAAAACAAATTTAGAATTGACTACAATCCTAATGCCTGCCAGAAAAAGAAACTGCATTGCTTCAAGCTGAGAACGTCTTGAAAGAGAGTTTAATGTTAGCAGATGTGGAAGAGAGACAACCATCAATTAAGGACCGAAATTGTAGATGATGGCAGTATCTACTCTCAAATCGTAAGATAAGGACATGTTCTGTCATGGATATCATTGTAGAATGAAGTTGTTTATCGAGAAATTCGTTTAGACTTCCTCACGTATTGCAAATGAGGCAATCATCACTATTATAGCCCCTCCTACGAAAGAATCAAAACCCTAAAACTATCAGTCCATCAAAAACTGTGGAATTTAGTGGGTCCCAAACCAAATATGTTTCGACCAAAAAAAATATTGAAAAAAGGAAAAACTTACCTACTTGTGTATCAAGGAAAAACAAAGTAGTAAAATTTCCAAAGTCTTGATGATTTCTTATATTAACTCGACTTTTCTTCAATTAATGAAGCTCCAACTTTCTATAAAAAAGAAAAAAAAGAAAAGGAAAAAGAAAGGACGAAGAACAAAGTAACGAAAAGGAGCATAGGTAACCTAAATATAGCGTAATTAAGATCAAGATCGTTGGCTCATGATTGAAAACGTAGAAACAAGAGACGTCTTTTTATCTTCTTAAGGAAATTATTAAGCATGGAATGAGACTGAAAAGTGACCAAATCAAGAAGGAGAGAGAGCGTGCAATGATAGTTCATATATCTCTACCTGGAAGATCCCAAGGTTCACACTTGTTGAGATCAACGTCGGCAATGGCTTTCGACGTGAAGCCGATGTCAGAGACCTTGCGCGTGAGATAACAGGTGATGAGCTCTTCATCAGTCGGGTGGAATCTGAATCCAGGAGGAAGGCTTTCCTCCATTTTCGGTTGATTCGGATTCCCACAGATGATGTGCCCAACACTTTAGTTTCTCTCTTCCTCGAAGCCCAAAAACGAGCAATCCAGGACTCAAGTACGGCTACCACCTATAAATAACAAAGCCTCATCCTCACGCTAGATCTTCTCAGGAACAGATGGGATGCATATAAAACCGTGATCCTTCTTCAGGAAGAAGCTTTCAGAGGGACTCCGCCATATCTTTGCATTAGTCTTATTCTATTGTGCTAATTACAGCTAACATGTTGACAATGATGGTCCATGCAGGTGACGAAATTACTCGATCCCTGGATTTCACGATAATGCCCACGTTGGATTTGACTAAGGGCACCCTCTGTATGGAATAGAGCTCAAGAGGAAGGAAGAAGGGCTCTTTAGATAATGCACAAGAGAGGTCGTGAGCCACAGAACACGTGTAGGATGTATCAATGACAAAATTCAAACAAGTAGAGTTGAATTTTGGTGGTCATGATACTTTACGGTCAGCTTCTCTTTCTTATTTTCTTGCTGGTGAACGAGGGATAATCATTTGTGCACGGGGTTGAGTCTCAGTTACACCAATGATCTGGGCCTTAACGTTGATGACATGATGTGATATTGCTAGATCGATAGTTGTTGTTTTTTAGGACGTGATCTTAGATGTCCAACCACCTTCAACCATTTCTACCTACCCATTCCCGAGAAGACCTCGAGCTTGTCCAATGGGAACATGTCTTTCCTACTATTCCCCGCATTATATTATATACACTTGTTCTTTGCCTTCGTCATAACCAACCTCTCTCTCTCTCTCTCTCTCTCTCTCTCTCTCTCTCTCTCTCTCATAATTTATAAGTATACTCTAATATCATTTGCAAATGATGTGGGAGTATATATACGCGATCGACTCATAGTTTAAGCGGGATGAATTCAAGTATTCATTTCTTTTAATCATCCGCAATATTGTGCGTTGTACTATATCAGTTAAGCAAATCATTTCTTTTTATTATCAGCTATACTGTGTGTTGTACTATCAGTTCTGTTCATGAGTATTTTTTTCAGTGATGCTGTCACTTTAATATGTGCACTTGTGCTTGCAGAGAATGTACATTAATTTAAGAAGAAGGTGATCGTCTTGCTGTGTTTTCTGAAACCATGCGAGGGTCTAGGCTGCTGTAGACGAGACTAAAACAAGACCCAATAATGCATCAACACGCACACTTACCTTGATCTTCTCCAAAAGATGGAGAAAGGTATCTGGGTATATACCAACACAAGGTGTAGCAACACGTAAACAAACCTCAATGTCCTCCAAAAGATGGAGAAAGGTATATATATATATATATATATATATATATATATATATATATATATCAAGGAAAACATGGATTCCAACTTAAATCTCGTGAAAATGGGCATTATAATTTTTGAATTTTCCAAGTGGAATCGCGTCGATAACAAGAAAAGAGCCGAGCGTCAATTTATTAAATCATGGAGATAATCTCATTTCATAAAGAGCTGTATATTTTTCTTTTTAATGAATTGTCACGTCATACAAGTTAAGGCTAGGCAATATGTGAGATATACATATATTGATTGTGATCCATGAACCAAATGCAAACATACCCATTAATTTCTTGAAGTTTGGTCTAGACAAGCATTTATCGGTACATATAGACAAATCTTAACTCGACACTGCCATGACATATGATTGGGAATTATAGGAGATGAACAGCTAGGATCGATTATCATTCAGCCCGCTCACTAGATTACGTAGCCACTAGCAGATGGCAGAGTCTCCATATATTAGATGTGGAATGCTCCAAGATGTTTCTATTTTGTCCCGGCTTGTCAAAGACTTGACCAGAATAAAATAAGTAAGAGAAAGAGAGTGGGGTTGGGTACGGGGCAAATGAAGTTCTGAATGAGTGGTTAATGTGGTTACCAAACCAGAAGACTGCGTCTAGAACCAAAGCTTATTTTTTGGATCTCCTTTTTTCTGTCCGGGCGATGTGTTCACGAGTACATCACTCCTTTTCATCTTCAAAACCCTCCTCAAAGTTTCAAGCCTAACGGGGATTTTATATGCACTGAGCCTCACGTTTACCGGTTCCAACCAAGGCCTTCTAGAAATGTATCCTCTCTCTCTCTCTCTCTCTCCCATACGCACGTACCAGGTCCATCAAATAGATATCATTACGGTCATTAAATGATATTCGGATATGAGATACCAAGTACTTCCTTAAGTTGCGACGACACAATCAATATTGATTTCAATGGATCAATGATGCTCAAAAGCTAGTCATAAAAGATGATGATAATCTTTGATTTACGGCATGGAAGGAGAGGGTTTTGCCTCTACCAACAAGAGAGATACTCTTCCGCGTTCGGACATATATCCAAAAGGATTTACTCAGGCGTTCATGAATAATGCTAGGTGATATTCATATTCCATACTATATTCATGCTAGCTAGTTTGTAAGTTTGTGTAAAGTTCTAATTGCACTGGGATGAGTTACCTACTCATTAGATTAACTTTTGATTAAACTGTTTAGGTTGATTGAAGGGAAAAGTACCAAAAATTTCATAAACTTATTGAATTGATGTCAATTGGGTTATAAACATTTCATTTGTGTCAGAGTAGTCCTAAACCTTTTCACATTTTTTTCTCAATTGAGTTAATCCTTGTTAGCCACAATAGGGGCTTGTGGGAAAACCAAAAAAAAAAATCTATAAATTATTCAAATTATTATTTAGAGCATGTGGGTGTCGATAGTGCCACGTAGGATAACTAGTGTCCACCTCTATTGACAAAATGTGAAGAGATTTAGAACTAAATTGACACAACTATAATGTTAGGATTAAATTTCTAAGATATCTTGTAAGTTAAAAGACTTAATTTCTCTTCTTTCCCTTCCAATACCACCCTTCATATCAAATTATATCCTCTACTCAAGCACCCTATCACTCGTCGATCACTTAAATCCCCCACTACAATAATCAACATCCTTTATGATGCTACTCTCAATCTTAGGCCGGGCCAGAAGTGTCTCCATCTTGCAATACATTTCGACCTGATGGGCTCAACTTAGGTTAAACTATTTATTATCTTAATAACCCCCATCTTTCATGGATCCAAGACCGCAACCACCAACGCATTCCAAATATCATGCGTGTCATATTGTCTCACGGCGGAGCACCCCTTCCCTTTACGCAGCTTACAACACAGAATAATCCTAGGATTTGTCGAATCTATGGTATTAATCTTGCCCCACGTTGTCTGGTATTACATTGTGTGGTAGGAAAAAAACATGAGTTATGTCCAATGTCACTGTACTTATTCCTTTCTTTCGCGCGACTACTCATTATTTCTTGTTATCCTCTCATTTCCAAAGGTTAATGACTCTTCGATGTCTGTACGAGACTTTAAAATTAAGCTACACGTTTGAGGGTGTCAGTGGAAAACGGCAGCCGCATCAAGTACTTACATAAGAAATCCGGAGTTGCTTGAAACGCAATGAGTTAAGCTTCTGCCCCAGCTCACATATGAATTTCCATCTGGAGAAACTATGATGGATTGACCCAGTTCTTCCAGCTTCACCACATGAACCAATACATACATCGTTCTGTGTAGTGTACTACGTCACTTTTGGCTAGTAAAGAAATCAAAATATGCTTGTAAATTAATAACATATATTGCAAATGAACACTTCCAGTGTTTTCTATCATTCTTTTTCCTTTTGATGGAGAGGACTTTCCATATGATACATGCATGAAAGACAGTGACAAGCCGACATCGACAACTTGATTAACCTTTTTAGATCATATGATCTTATCCATACACATCATCAAATAACCTTAGCCTCTTTTTTCCTGTCAATTGCGCCATCTAACGCCTAATTGGAGCGTTTTTGTTTTTTTATCTGAGCCGTATGATGTATTTCCGAAAAGATATAAACGGGGTGCTGCTTTTTTAACGTAACATTTGATTAGGTGTCTCTAAGTTCGGCATGAGGAAGAGAAAAAGCCGCGTCCACACTAATCGATTCGAAAGCAGCCGTCGAGAAACCTTAATTAACAAGTTAATGAAGAGGGAGAAGAGAAGGGCTAAGTTGAAAGAGAAATCAAAATCAGATCGTTTGAGCAACGATAAATCCAACTTTCCCGAAAGGCCTCTTTATGCATTTTGGAGGCAAAGAATACTCCGAAGCCTCTCGACCAAGCCGCCTGCAGAACAGGCCCAATACATTCTCTTAACTCTTTCTAGATTCTTTATTACATTCAATTCTTAAATCTCTTTGTCGGAATATTTTAATATTTAGTGGTAATTCTTTTGCAAAAGTTGAAGCAACACCTCGGATGCGTGTAGCTAGGTTTTGGTCTCTTCTTTTTACCTTTTGTTCTTACATACATTTCTCAAAAGGAGGAAAGGGAAAAAAAATAAGGGTTTCTGTCGCTTTTATTTGTTATTATAAATGAAGTGTTTACGACGCTTTAATGCAAAGAGCATTACGTTGAATCTTTTTCGTAGTTCATCAAAGTTGACGAGTCGTATCTCACCACACCAATCAAAACATCAAGGCGTCTCTTTCGCTTCCATTTTGCAGCAAAACATGTATTTGTTTGTGTTCTCTTTTCTTACGGTTTTTTTCCTTTGGTCCAATCTAAACATACACCAGAAACCATGCAGAATTACTAAGCGGTTCTCTATAACAATTCCATGATTCGTCTGAAAGGCCAATTCTCTAGAAATAAGAAAAACTAGTGGCTCAGATATTGTAATTTAAAAAAAAAACTAGCAACAATTTTGGATGCAAGGATAGATTTGGGACTGCAGTGAAAGTTTGTGATTTTTTTTTTCAAATGAAGAAAAGTTCAGATCAGAATTGAGATCAGATTGAAGGATTTTTAGGGAATTAAGCCTTATCCAAAACTTCCAAATGTCAATAAAACATTAGGACGTGATATAAGTAGTACTTATACTTTACGATGAATAAAAAATTCTCTCTTTCTATATACATAGAAAAACATGAGGTCATGAACTACCCACTAATGTTACGGATCAAATAAGTTGCAAGTCAAAATCCATATAAGTACTTTAAAAACAGAACTATTTGGGAGTAATGGACCGTTCCGGTGACGAAATCTCCTTTGCCATACAATTCAAATCAATACCACATGACATGGGAAAAGAAAGAGGGGTAAATTAGGCACACAAAAAAGAATTTCATGGACCATGAGCAAAGCAAACCAAGCCAAGGTCAGTGCTTTTCCCTTTCTTTATTTCTCATCTAGGAGTGCTTTGTGTCTTTTTATGCCGAGGGAGACTCACACTCATTGGAGAGATTAAGAGATCATCAAGAAAGAAAATGCCATGTTCCAAAGAAGAAGCTCTTCAGAGTCTCTTCTATAACATCTCCAGCTTCGTCCAACTCCTCTTCCTCTTCTACCTCATCTCTTCAACTCTGGTCTCCAAGCTTTTCCACTTCTTTGCAAACATATCCTGGTTTCAAAGGTACCGCATGAAAATCTACCTCGATATCGGTTTTTCTTGATTGAGTCAAAACTTAATGGTGTTTGCTACTTCTCTGTGCTTAATTCTATGTTTTGCAGGAATCAAGCTGAACATGAGGATTGCTTCTCCGAGGAGGATGTTGAAGAAGAAGAAGAAGAAGAAGAAGAAGAAGAAGAAGAAGAAGAGATTCAAGAACACTATGAGCAGAGCAGGTATTACCAAGTGGACACCAGGGAAAATGACTTGGTGGCTGACATCATTCATGGTGGAGAGGCTCTGCTATTCTACCATAATAGTGTCGATAGCCCAAAAAGACATCAGACTCTTCCCTTGGAAGAAGGAGGAGGAGGTGGCGGTGGGGGAGAAGAAGAGATCGATCACGAGGAGCAATTAGTTCATGAAGAGTCTGATGATAACAACACCTCCAATGAGCTGGTCTCTGCTCATGACTCATCCCTTGGCCATCATGATAGGGAAAGTGAAGTGGCAGAGGATGGTGTTGAAGAGGAGGTCGATTCTCTTCAGGATTCTGGTCCAACCGTTAACGTTGGACTGACGTCACGAACAAAGGCACACAAGCATGACATGGCCCATGATGTTGGAGAACATGAAGGTATAATGTTAGAATCATATCCCTTGTATCTCTATATTTGTTCAAGATGATATAGTGCTAGTTGGGATTATTTAACTTTTCCGATGTTGTGCACAAGATTACTTTAACCAGGAACATTGTAAGAAGGAAGAGAAGACTGGTCATTACTCAGGAAATAAAGGCAGCCTGAGTGCTTTCGTGCAACCCCAGTTCGAACTGGATAACAAGAGGTCTCAAGTCATTATCAAGAAGGACGAGGATGAGGAGATCTTTGGCGACTCATGCACCATCGGCTCTACTTCGAAGAGCTCCTCTGAATGGAGGAGCTCCATAAACTGCAGAGATTCGGGGACCGAAGACCCGTTCTCTTCCTCATCACGGCGAAGTTGTCCGAAATGGGAATCTTACACCGTCTTTCAGAAATACGACGAAGAGATGATGTTCCTAGACAGAATCACTGCGCAAAAGCTGCATGAAACTGGTAATCTCAAATTATTTTGGTACTTAACAATCTACCTTGTACAATAAGATGATCACCTCTTAAAAGAGCTGTCATATTAATTTTTTTCAGAGTCATTGAGATCAATGAAAGTGCGTCATAGATCAATATCAGGGAGGATTGTCCATAAAATCGCAACCATAAACAAGAAGCCGCCAGATGTCCGTCAGAACCCATATCGAGAACTGGAGGCGGCGTATGTGGCTCAGATTTGCTTGACATGGGAAGCTCTAAATTGGAACTACAAGAATTTCCAGAGCAAGCGGGCCTCTCGCTGTGACTTCGATCATGGATGTCCTGCTCATATCGCGCAACAATTTCAGCAATTCCAAGTTCTCTTGCAACGGTACATAGAGAATGAGCCTTACGAGCAGGGCCGCCGACCTGAAGTCTATGCTCGGATGAGGCTTTTGGCACCAAAACTACTTCAGGTGCCAGAATACCTAGGTAATGGTTCAAAACGGAAGAAAAAAAGAATATGCTACTTCATTATTTTCATTTTTGTACATGCAAGTCCTCGCATGTTCAGTGAAGCATGAAACGCCATCATATTGGTGTTGCTATGTCTTCGAAAAATATTAAAAGCATCTCTTTTTGTTCGTTCTTGGCTTATCTTATGAAAGATTCTGAAGATGGTCAAATTAAGGAGGAGCATTTTCGGTCGAGGATTTCGTCCGCAGCGTTCCTCATGATAATGGAAGACTGTATTCAAACGTTCATGAATTTTCTCAAGGCCGACAAGGCAAGACCCTGCCAGGTATTAGCAGCCTTCTTCAAGAGGCACAAAGGAAGCTCTGTTGATCCTGCACTTCTTACCCTCATGAAGAAGGTCAATAACAAAGTAAGTCTCCTGTCTAGGTCTGTCATTGGTGATTTGGCATTAACACATATTAATAATGTTATCTTGTCTCTTTTCTATTCATATATAATTCATAATCAGGGGTCATATATTCAACTTTAATGTCCTTTTGCTTCTTGACGTTATCTATTGAATTGAGCAGAAAAAGATGAAGCTCAAAGATCTTCGGCGGACGCGGAAATGCATAAGGAAGAGGAAGCTCAGCGTGGATGAGGAGATGGAGATACTGATGGGCCTGATAGACCTGAAAGTGGTGTCTAGGGTTTTGAGGATGAGTGACTTGGGTGAGGAGCAGCTTCATTGGTGTGAAGAGAAGATGAGCAAAGTTAGGGTTTGGCAAGGGAAGCTGCAAAGAGATTCTTTACCACTTTTCTTCCCATCACACTGACCCCACGGTATTTTTTCTAACCCATAATGCTTTGATGACTGGGTGATGAAGATGCATGAGTGTGCATGAAAATGAATATCCCTAGACACCCTTTTGTAAATACTTGCAAAGGAAGGAAAAAAGAAAAAGAAAAAATGTAGATCAGAATTGGTGTGGGACCTGCAAATCAAAGTGATTACACGTGGGTGACAAGGACTAGTGGATCCATGAAATCTATGAAGGCAAATGTGATTAAAGCTGGTTTGATGATGGGATCTTATGCATATTGAAAGTGAAGGACCAAAGGCAAAGCAAGGAACACGAAAGATAGAGACAAGAGTGGCTTTAGCTTTTCAAATTAGGCTGTTATCGACATGGGACTTTATCTTTGGAGGATGAATTAAAAAGCAAAGAGATGTACAAGCAAAGCTGCAAGATTTGGAGTAGGAATTGAATAAAATTTTGGGGGTCATCACATGGGAAGCTTCAAAAAGTAGATGAATCAAGTTGTGTGGACTGCAAGAAGACCCCACTTGATTTGGGGAAATGGAAAATAAAGGGCAAAAAATCAAACAATAAAGATGGCTATAGATAGGATTACATTTCATGATTCATGGAAAAGGTGCAAAAAGAAAAAAATAAAAATAAAAAGTCTTGGGGTTGGGTCATCATGAGATGTCTCACCAGGTTGGATTCGTTGACCGATATGAATGAGATTCAATTACTAAGTGCTAGAGCAGTCTTACTTTATGTCATAGATGGTAGCTATGTAATTTGACTATATCTTTGTATACTTGAAAAGTTAGTAGATGTCTCACCAATTCCCAAAGATTTTAATATTCTCTTTGCCGGTGATGGACCCATCATTAAAATTTATTTCACTATGAGCCTTCCAATCAATAGGATTCTTGATTGGGCAACATAATGCGTCTCGCAGCATCAAGACTACACAAATGACGGCGACACAATAAACTAGACCATTGGCCTGTGCTTTCGGCAGGAGCAGATTGATGCGTGTTTTTTTCACCATTTCAAGTCATATCTAATCAGCATATCAATTTCACCTTTTCACTCTCAGATATTCATATACTAAAGTAAAAGAAATACTAGCAAAAAATGAACCAAATTTACGTCAAAATCTACATCAACATAAATGATCATGATGGTGCTGATTTACAATTGGTATCTGGTAGCCGTATCGACTAGCGAGCAACAAAATTGGTTTGTACAATCTCTTGG
This sequence comes from Melaleuca alternifolia, assembly GCA_019926035.1. Classification (NCBI taxonomy): domain Eukaryota; kingdom Viridiplantae; phylum Streptophyta; class Magnoliopsida; order Myrtales; family Myrtaceae; genus Melaleuca; species Melaleuca alternifolia. The sequence goes on along the minus strand of JAGKPW010003076.1, from coordinate 203,531 downwards.
ATAACCAAAATGATTTAAAAAAGAAGAAAACGTTAGACCTATTTACACGATGTCATCCATCTGAAATAGAACTGGAATGAGCAGCAGAGGAAATATGAATGTATTAATGGAAAAACTGTGGCCGAGTCAAGTGATTAAGGCTATATTCACAAACTGTGACAGCATGGCTGGAGAATAATGCGTTCGAAGTTTTACTGCCACCGTCGGGGCGGCTTGAGTAAAGTGGAGGACCCGGTTGGAGTGGTCGCGGTTTTCCTCGCACCTAATACAAGAGCAGGACCCATTCAGTTAAATGTTCAGCTTCAAAGAGGGCACGACATGTCTAAGAAATAAGAGTCTTACTTGTCGAAGCCTTCAATGATTCCCGAGAGGCTGACTTTCTTAAGGGCGGAGGAACTTTAAGTCCGGACTTTGGCCTGATAAAGAGAGAGCAAGTTAGTGGAATGACATTTCTATTCGAACTGAATCTGGAATGCTCCTACAAGGAACTACAGGAATCAAACTTTCTCATGATGAGTTAAGATAATTCGAGATTCCATTTTTTGGGTTCGTGTTAGAGAGAGCAAGGGAGGGAGAGAGAGAGAGAGAGAGTTACTTCTCTAAGTTATCTGGCCGTTCAGTCGCGTCAGACGACAAACTATTTTCAGCAGAGTAATCAGAAACATCACTTGTTCTCTCCTCATAGTCTTGGTCCCCATACCTATAATCCCCAGGGACAGGCGAATCGGATTCGTAGTGTTTATCGGTGTGCACCGAAGCATTCTCAGGATCATTAAGTCCTACGCTTTTGGAGGGAATTTGTCTTGGAGAGGAGGGATCGTATGGCAAGACCATGCCGCGCTTATCTACTGTGGGATACACTTTTTTGAGATCCTTAAGCAACTGCAACCGCTCAATCTCCTCGTCTTTTTTGGCAATAGTGTCTCTTAGAGATGCCACCTTCATACGAAGCACATAATTAAGTACAAGATTGCAAAATTTACATTCTTTGCACATTATTCTGTAGGTAGATAAAATTTTTGGCAGACCTGGAACAGTGTGTTCATAAATTATCGCTATGGAATTGCAATGCAAGACAGAAATTACCTGCTGCATCAGCTCCCGAACATCCCTGCCTTCTTTATTACTCCTTGCTGCCCCGAGCTCAACCCCGGAGGCCCTCTCGGCGAATTTCAAGGTACTCATACTTTCTGAATATGATACCGCTTCTGGATTGAGCTGCACAAACATCAGAGTTTTTGCTTGACCACCTGCATCGAGAATTGAAAATCACACGTTCAAGGTTTTTGTCAATTTGCCACTCTTAAAGTACCTGGACTATTCTTCAATCTTATAGAGAAGATAAGTAGCTTCAAGGCACTAATAAGAGGATTACCCAAAGAACTCTGTAGAACTTGAGTGAGCTTGCTATTACGGTAAGGCACATGAGGACTCTTCTGTGAAAGAGCAAAAATGACGTCTCCGAGGGCGGAGAGTGACTTGTTTATATGCTGTGCCTCTTTCAGCCTGTCACCAGTTACTTCTGAGCGGTCGACTCTTTCGCTTCCTGCAAGATCTACCAAGTGAAGATTACCGTGCGATGTACTTCCAGTCTTCACATCCGTCCCACGAACATGCACAGTCACGATACTGTCACCACAAAATTTCAGAGAAAATTTACAACTTCGAATCGCACAAGTGCATTAGTATTTAGAACATCAAGGAGCAAACAGAACATCGGATCAAGAACCTATGCGAGCGGCTACTCCTTTCATTCAATGCGGTGGCACCAACGGCTCTGTTCTTAAGCCCTACATCCATTAGCTCCATAACATCTGAGCTTGCTCTGACAGGATGCATGCTAGCATCTGGAACAGCAAGACCGCTTGCTTGAGAGATTGACGAAATCCCTAGTGTAAGCATGTTAACGAAAACCAAGTAGCAGAGCTGGAATCAATTCTTCCTATTTAAGTTTGGAACTTCCGCGATGAAAACAAATGAATCTTATCTTTTTGATATTAACTTAAAATAATTATAATGCTCCAAAAGGATATTTCTTCTGAGAGCCGCTACTGGATAGGAGATCGCGCACTTGTTCATTGTAGATCTCAACCATCTGAACCAAGATTTCATACACTATGGCATTTCTTCTGCTCTCAGAGATATGGAAAAGATCATTGAGAGCTCGATAGTTAACACCCCAGCTCTCCATAGTTGCTGCACTTGGCCCGCTCTGGCATGGCCATTGCATAACAATGAATAAGTTCGTAAGGATAACCAAGCATCTATCAAGCTAATTGCAAATGTAGAGAAAACTCGTACCATCGTGTAGGTCTTTCCTGAACCAGTTTGGCCATAAGCAAATATGCAAACATTATATCCATCAAGAACAGAACGAATGAAGGGTTGGATGTCAGAATATACCATCTCTGCCAAATCAAGCAAGAAGCAAGACATTCTTAAATGGAGTATCACAGGATCAGAAACTTAGATAAAATCCGCTAAAGACAAACAAAAATCTCCAAGTCATACATGGCTAATTTTGACGCATTAATAGCCAGAGATTATTCAAAAAGCACGTTATTAGAGAAATATAGAGAGAAACCTTGAGAAGCAGCCGGACCATACACCTTATTGAACTTGAACATGCGATGGCCATCTTTGCCTTGTTTGGAGGGATTAGCGACAACCACCTGTCCATCATCATCAGTATGTTCGACGATTGACTGTTTTCCACTCTGTCCAGGAAGTAGGGGCCTAATCCTACAATACACTCTGATATTACCTGTGCAACACACAAGCTAGAAAAAATCAAAAGCTGCAACCCTCACGTATGCCACATGTATTGGAAGTGCGAGTCGAAATTCAAACACCTTTTAAATCCTGAACCTCATTAAATAACCTCCTATTTTCTGCAAGAACTTGGTGATAGTTCTCTGCTGCATCAGCTAACGCTTCAACCTGTAGTTCTGCGGAACAAAAGCAAGCAGACTTTTGAGATTTTTCCATAAATTTTAAAAAATTGCATTAACAGAAGAAAAATTCTGCTAAACCAACCAGCACTGTTGAATTCCTCTGAATAGCTTCTTTGGGTGGCCAGAAGTTCATGCTTGATGGTCTCAAAAGAGAGCCTTAGTTCCTGGAAGCTTTAGTCATTTAGAGGCAAGTTTGTATCCACAACAGCATGAAATCAATTCCAGAGACAGACAAGATGCAGCTTACACGTAGAGCCCCAAATTGAAAATCCATAAAGCTATGGAAACTGTGCTCTTTCTTGTTCCACCTCTGCTTTTTGGATTCCGAATATGCCTCAAGTTGTGTCACCTTATTTCTTGAGCCTGCCAAGTCCTGCTCGAGTTTTCTTATCCTCTCTTCGAGCATCATTTTAGCTGCATTAGCTTCTGTTTCAATTTGCAAATGAAGGAGCTGGAATGTCTTCTTTGCCGCTTCCAGCTCCTGAACCTTATTTCTGTATCCTACCAAGTCCTGCTCGAGTTTTCTTGTCCTCTCTTCAAGTGCCGTTTTTGCTGCCTCAGCTTCTGTTTCTATTTGCAAGTGGCGGAGCTCATATGTCTTCTTTGCCACTTCCAACTCTTGCTTCAATGCCGAAATTTCTATGTTATTCCTTTCCTTCTCTTTATTCAATCTAGCTAAGTCCTCATGTTCAAGCTTCTTCTTCTCTTTGTTCTTCTCTTCCATCTTGATCTTCTCAGTCTGCATGATGAGAGCACCACTGGATCATATCACAAGTGTCCTCAAGGTACTCTCAAGAATCCATAATTCTGACAGACATAATAGAAACTGGCATTTCACCTGGAATCTCCGAAGCCGATCCGCAGAAATCTGTGCATAATCAAAAGTACACCATGAATTCTGTATCTGACAAATTTATAAACCCGAATATGACCTTCTGTTTGCACCAAGTTGATCATTTCACTGACCTCTGTCTCCTCACAAGGTCCAGTTGCCAGGGCTTCGAGTACCTTAATCCTATATTGATACTTCTCCTCACGAGCCTTGAAGAGATTATTTTGCTGAATGCACGGTGCATTTATTAACCAATCATCTAACAGAACCAGTAGAATGCCACGAATAGTTAGATGCATCTTACAGTTCTTAAGTGTTCTGCCTGAGTTGATATACGCCGCTCTATCTCCTGCACAACTTTTCTCAAGAGGCATGCGACACGCTGAGTAAGAAAAGCACTAAAAATAATAAGTAACGGCTCATTGTAACTATAAAACCAAGTGTATGAACATATCCACTTTGATTGTGAATTGTTCAGCATACATGAGGTATTTCGCCATTTTTCCTTTCTATGCTTTCATCAAGAATTCCGTTAACTACACTTAGAAGTGATTGCGTGGGGGCATTCTGCAGAAGGATCGATGGAAAATTACGTTAATAATTTCCAGAGCAATTAAAGATAATCTCGTGAAATACCTTCAAAGATCAAAAGACAAAAGCTTACATCCAAACTATTTGACTTCATCATCTCTGAGATCTTTGCTGCCGGAAGGTCCACATATCGACCTTGCTTCATTTGAAAAACCTCATGGAACTTAAGCCCTACATGATGCATTGATGTAGCTGATGACTCTGTAATGAAAGGAAAACAATATAACCCATGCTTCAGCAGTGTGCAAATAAAAGATAGAACTTCCTGTGGGACAGTGCGTGCGCACGAGAGAGAGAGAGAGAGACCTGACATTACAGGACTTCGCAAAGTACGTTGGAATTTTGACTCTGTCATAACTTTGTGCCTCTCTTGTCATAACAAGTAAGAAGATTATTTTAGCTAGGCGAATATCAACCATTTTGAAGATACAGTTTAAGCTGAACAAATATTGTGGAAAGTACCTGCATTACCATTTGGCATGAGCTGGGCTTTAATCGACAAAAGGGACTCTATTACGGGCTTCATAGATCCCTTCATTATTAGAACATTCAAAATGAGAACATTACAGTGGACAAAGATAACTGAAGAAGTTTGTGGAAGCATAATATAAAAGGGTATCCAAAGATTTGACTAGTAGGCATTTGGCAGAGATTTTCTTCAAATGGCACATATCAATCTTTTTGTACCCCCATAAACTACATGCATAACGCGGTCATTAGAATCTATATTAAAAGAATCAGTCCCCTCTTTTATGAATCGAGAAGCTAGATATTTCTCCTTTTCTATTTTGCCCTTTGTAGACTATGCAATTCAAAAGATAGAAAGTCAGATGGTACTTGTACATGCATAATATATGAAAATGCATAACAAAAGTTGATACCTTCTCTAGGTCTGCAATCTCAAATGCAGGAATCCCCATCTCATTCATTGCTGCTAGGAACCTTTTGATCCGGTCTCTATGAGGGGCTGAAGAGTGATCGAAATAACCTCCCTATAAATCTAAGTATGTTTAAAAAAGAAAACTTCATCCTCCAACTGTAATATCTTAAAAAAGAAAAAACAAAAGACATCTCATTTACCTCATTAACGTAATTTGGTCTCAACCTTTTCAAGATCTGATACAGGGCAGACCCGTCAATCAAGCTTGATCTCAACTCCTCATCCGATGCTTGTAGAGGTAAGGCTAAATCGGGACACATGCTGCTCAACCATTCAACGAGGAGCACTTTTTGTTTTGCTGGAGGGGGATAGCATTACAAGCAAGTAAGAAAAAGAGATGACAGAAGACATGAATAGGGAAATTCTATTTTATTACCTTCAGCCTCACCGTTATTATTTTCGGCGGGAACATTGTCATTGCTCAGAGTCTGATAGGATCCATCGTGTTTCCCATTCTCTTTCATAGACTTTGCTGCTAAAGGTTCCATTACTAAATCATCAAATTTAGTGTCTGACGGCTAATTCCTGTCGCCAATGTAGAAAAGAAGTTTAATTTAGCAGAGAAATCGAGGTAACCAAAAGGCAATTCTTGATGCCAAAAATAAGTGAAAGGTTGATGTCAATGATTGTCTAATATGATCAAATGCAATGAAAGGTCCTCTGGAACATGCAATTTGCTAGAGTGTGGTTCTTGAGGGTAAAAAAGAAGGTAGAGCAGATTAGGTGAGAATTGCATTATCTACTCCAGGACCTCACAAAAGCATTCCCAAAGAAGCTTAATTTCCATCTGAAAGATCAAAGCACACTCTAGTTACCATTTAAGACGGGAAGCTCTAAGATCACCAACCAAAAAGTACTAGCTCCCGCTCTCACCCTTTCACCTCTCACCGCATCCTTATGTACATTCCATCCATCATCCTTCCCTACCTTTGTTACGATTTACAAGGCAGAATGATGGCTTGAGTGAAGTTGAAAAAAGGAACAGAACCACAATTTTTTGGTAAGTGATTCCGACAAATCATCCATGTTTGTGTCATATGGTGAACAACAAACAGATCAGCAAGCCATTGCATCGTAGCTAAGGCAGGCAACACTTCTAGACTTGTTGCGTCATGAAGCAAGCAAAAAAGTGAAAATGGCTCTACTATCTGTCTTAAGAAATTATGGTTAAGTAGCTCCAAGAACAGGAAGGCACCACGAAACAGCATGACAAAGGTAACTTGACAAAGAAGCAACCACAAACTAGGTGAACTGCAGTCATTATCGTGAGTCCCATGACCTCTTAACTAAGAAACAGTAGCAACAGGACTGCTGTTTTTTTTTTTGCTATTCCATATGATGTCGGTATGCTGGAAATCATGTACACATTCATGAAATAAAAATCTTAACAAGAATATGCTTCTTGCATAGACTTCAGGCTCTCTATGTGAATATCCAATCTATATAACTGTCAGCTCTACTCATATTTTTTCTCCATCCACAAAAGGAAAACTCATAAAACGAAACCATTTTTCCTTATTTGGTTCCTCATTACCTATTTTGTACCTTAGGAGGCCCGATTAGATGCGACCGAAGGATGCCATCCATAAATTCTGGAAACCTATCATATGTCGAAACATAGGAAAGAAACCTGACCTGCACGAGACAGATGATTGAATCTCCCCAATGGATGCTCAAACCCCCCAGCGAAAATATTCCACCATATTGAATTTGCTCTATGAAGCCCGATTTTGAAAGACTTCAAATCTGGCCGTTGAAGAAACTGCAAGAACAATTACAAAAACATGTTTTTCGCAATTGTGTCAGCAGTGAAACAGGAAAGAACATAAAACATTGAAAGGTTTTGTCATTGTCATCGCGAACCGAAAAAACTTAAAGAAAGGACCTAAAAGTAGAGAAGATTGACATCGATGGTGAAATTGGCAATGCGGCTTCATGGAGTAGACTATACTTGCCATCCGAATTGATCGAAATCTAATCTAGTCTCTATGATCCCCTGACGGGAGGCAATCAGAACCATGATGATCAACACGTACAAAAGCACGACAATGCAGATTGCTAAACGGGGAAGAAGAAGGGAAAGGAGGTGACCTTGACATTGTGAACTCGACCGTGAGAAAGAAGACCAAGAATGTGAACAGCACGACGTGGAGAAGGAAGCAAAAACCTGAGGGAGGAGAGAACAGAGGGACGCTAAGCTTGGTAGCACGTCGATCAAGTTGCATGAGAACCAAGAAGACAGATTTGGAAATTCTCGCTTTTCTTGAGATTAACTTCGTTTTAATACAATTTCGATTGAGGCGGTGGTGTTCGATTGGTGGTCTCCCGTGCACTCTGCGTCATCGTTCAAAGCCTCTTGCGGAGGAAGGCGAGAGAGCCCGGAGAGGGTAAACCTTCCGCCCTTGAAAGTCGGAGTCTTTCCACGCTCTCCCTCTCCCTCTCTCCATCGAGGTTGTGGGTGTTCGCCACGTGTCCGGACCAAAACAATGGCGACGGCCCGCCTTCCATGCGACCGTCGAAGGTTGCTGAAAGGTCGAACGTGCTCGTCATGATGCCATGGCAATGGACCGACGCGCGGAGAACGAGGCGTTGTTGAAGACATGTGAAATCGGAATTAGTGCGATAATCCACGGTTCACTTTATTAAAAGATTGGGATTATTATATCATACGGTAACCTCAGAATTAAATTTATATAAGGTCCACTGACGGTTTATAAAACGAAAAATTCGCACGTGAGCTAAATGCATATGTTAGAGAAAATTATCCAAAAAGTGCTAAACTTATTGTACATATGTCAATCCAATCTTACATTTTCTAGCAATTTATCAATGTAGTGTTATAATTTTCAGTTATGTCAATTTTACTATTTATCAGTGCAGGCATTCTTTCCATATATCCAGATAATAGGTTTGAAACTAAATTAACGAATCATCAAAAAGTTTAAGACAAGATTGACACAAAAAAATGATATAGGATTAAATTGACACATTGTCAAAAGATTTATGATTAAATTAACATAATTTACAATGTTTGAGGATAAATTAGGTGTCGTATAAAGGGTTTATGAGTTTTTTGGATAATTGTCTCATTTATATTGTGCAAAGTTTATCTATCAATATTGCTCGGCCTTATAAAAATTCTACCAATTTGATATAATACGTTGGTGCTCTTCTTGACTTCATAGGTTTGAAGTTTGTGATTAATTGCTCAATTGAATGTGATCCAAGGCAAACGTTAGTAGGAGTCACACTAAACATTCCCATAATTATTTTTTTTTAATCTGGGTAAGCTCTCTTATTTTCATGGAGAGTTGCATTTCTAATGTAATCGAGGAAGATGAAGATCGAATGACGAGGTAAGGACTCCCTCTTTTTGATCTTTTTTTTTTTACCTTCTCTAGATTTAAGTCTGAGAAAATTTTGAGAATCGACTTCAGACTTCTAAAAATCTCTATTTTATCAACAACAAAAAAGAAGATGAAGAAGCAAACTTTAAGGTCGTATCACTAAGTAAACAAATATAAAAAATGTCAATCCAAGGGTTTCCATAGTTTGGAGTTCTTTTTCCAGAAATTTTCCCCTACGCACTCTAGAATGTTATGGTATGTTTGCTCATGATTCGGATTATAAAGATTAAAACTAATTTGAGGTGACTGATATTATATGGAAATGAATGAAAAAAGTTATATTGACGAATTACTCTTGAAATCTGTAGCCTCTCTTTCATGTCACCAGCCTCGTGGAGCTTGTGCTTAATCGTGGGCTCTCTCTCTCTCTCTCTCTCTCTCTCTCTCTCTCTCTCTCTCTCTCTCTCTCTCTCTCTCTCTATTGCAGATTAGTTCTATAATTCAGACGTTCAGTAGGAGGTAGGAGTTCGTCTTACTTTCGTGAAACAGAGATTCGTGGGTCTAGAAATTTAGTTACGCTAAATTCATCTAATGTCAGTAGTTGATAATTTTATCTTTTGCATGTGATTTTTTTTAAAAAATAATTTTCGTCTTTTGTCAAAAAGTTCGAAACCCGCATTGAAAAAAGCAAAAAAGAAACCAACAATGAAAATTAAAGTCATTAGGACCGACTTCGCAAGGTAAACCAACCATAATTAAAGTCACTTTGAACCTGGACGATAACAATGAAGCAAGCGGCTGCCAAAGCACAAACAATCAGTAATCACTCATCAATCGGAGGATATCTTTGTCACGATTTCTTTATTTTGATTTTTTTGGACTTTTTTCATCTAAATAGAGACAAATATTGGAAAAAAGATCAAATTATGTTCATTGCGACACAAATACCCAAAACATTTTCTCATGTCATTGAAAATCACATAATTTGCCCAATATGACATGAACTCTAAAATTTCGTGTTACAAAAAAAAATCAAATTTGCACATATGCAACATGTATGCTCTCCATCATAGTTCCTTCTAAAGCATATTTATCACACTGATGCAAATTTGAGATTTTTTATCACAAAAAGAATTTGGAGTATTTGTGTCACAAAGAGAAATTTTAGGATTGTTAGTCATAACAAAGAATTTGAGATATTTGTAACACAGTGGGCATAATTGAGGATTTGTCGTGGTATTAACCCTAAGAGTAAAGAGCATAGAAATCTAAGTTCCCTTCTACATGGGTATTTAAACGGCGAATAACCAAGCCGGGCAATTATAACAAATCAAATAAAATACGAGAAAACTAATTAACCCAATCTGTATCGGGCAAAATTATACAACACCCCCCCCCCCCTTAATCAATAATAAAGCAAAGGGAATCGGTTCGGATTAAACCATATTCGAGACGAGTCGATCCGTTTTTTCCCGGTTCGGGTTATGGACGCAATCGGGTATTTCAGATTTTCTTCTTGAACTAATCGAAAAGGTTAGGATCAAGAATTCCAGATTTCCTACCCTGAGGACACGACGAACGCCGGATCCCTCCCTTTGCTTTGCAAAATCTCCAAAACTTCTCTTCACCCCACTGATTTGCTTGCTTTCTATCGATAATTCCCCCCTTCAGGTTGCACCTTTCCCTTTTGAGAATATGTGAATATCTGTTCGAATTGCATCTTTAAAAGATAGAAAGTATTCTTTTCCTCACTCTTTTTGTTTTCAAATTTTCAGTCTCTATTGGTCGAGTTCACACTTCCCATCTAGTACCAGTGAAATATTCTCGTCTTGTGTTTGTTCCTTTCCTAATTTAAGCCCATATGCACGTCGCATGTCGCCGATTTTCACAAAGAGCCCTGGGCTCGTGTGGATTCGGTCTTAAAATTTAAAATGAATTTGAAGACCCTTTCCTCTTAGTTCAAGCTCATTTCCAACTTTGGGGCAATTTGAATGCTATTCACGACCGAACCTATGTTTCATTTGATGAGAACATGCCATTCCTAAACAGAAAAAAAGGGTATTGTTCCTAGTATCCAGATGAGATCCTTGGGCAAAAATCTAAATGTCGGCACTTTAAAATTCCTTTTGGTTATTTTATCTATCATATGATATCAATATAATATTCCTGTGAGAAAGCATAGTGTACATCGATGATCAAGTGAACTTCATGATTGATCCTACTATATTACGTGGATAAAAGGAATCAATTGCCCTACTTGAGATGGAAAGGAAGGAAACAAGATCTTCCGCTATTTGCATAGTGTGGCTCCCAAGCTTTTACACTGGATCGGTCATACTGATCGAAAACAAGAAACCCTAGGCTTTACGGTAACTTTGCTGGCGAGGTGACTCAGGTGAATCAATGTATACCCCGTCAAGAAAGGCCAAGCAGGCTGTTCAGGCCCAGTTGCATCGAACCATTGTTACAAGGATTCACCATCTCAGAAACCCAATGGGAGATCTTTCGAATTAGTCCTGCTTCTTCAGTTCGTCACTTCAGTCACCGAAACGTCAGTGTGCGATGGGCGTCGCTTGAGTTACGCGCCTCTTAGCCATCTCCACACCGGTTGAGTTAGTGCTCCAGAGCAGTTCATCGTTTTCACTTCCATGGGTCGTTGACGGTGAGAAGCGCGCTCGCCGCTGCTTTCGCCCAGCTATAGGTACTGCGACAAAGAACAAAGACTCAGCTGGCCTGGCGCAACAGACCAACCATGATAATGTCATCAGAAAAGGGTATGAGTAAAAGGGAAGAGATCGTGTTGTAGTCTCATAGCAGAGGCTGAAATCACTTTCACTTAGGCGGGACTGAGATGTTAAAGATCAAGTGTCAATTACATCACCGCGTGCATGGTGATGGACCATGTCATTGGGGCGGCGAATCTCGTTCCCTGGCGTCGAAATGCTTCCTCTTCTCTTCGGACCTGTTTCTGGACTAATAAATTCAGTGAAAAAAGAGAAATTAGTCAAATAAGCAATATATAGGAAATGAACGTCGATATGCATGCGCAAGCCAAGAACGTGATGATATATGCTTAAGCCAAAGTGAGCGATGCTATGGGAGCTCCCTTCAGTCCAATCAATGAGCATAGCACGGCGGAAGGAGTTGCTCCCACGTCATGCACCTAGCTAGTCTCAACCTTTGATTGATTGATTACCCGGCCTGGTCGATCCCTCTAACTAGCGTCAAAACGATTGAGCATAGCCCAATGCATGAGATGGCAGCTCGATCCGCAGCTCGGCCCTCTGTATTGGACTGAAGGGAGCTCCCCATGTATGGCCTTCCATACAACCAAGAAACTGATCAAATTCCTGGAGAGGCGGATGAGATGATGCCAGAGAGGCGTGCTGCTTTGCCTTCCTCTGCTGCTTCCTTTAAATACTAGCTCGTCGCCACGTTACGACGGGGCTGAGCCGACATGACACAACAGGTCAAAGAAAAGCATCGCAGCAGGGAGAGATACCACGATTCATTCATGGGAATCTTCCAAATGGGTTCATAAGATAATCAGACGAGCTCTTGGTGGTTCTTGTCCTCATTCCTATGGAGGGTACCTTTGTTCAGAGCGACGCAATTAATGGCACCTCGGGCACTGTTGATGCACGCCCCGTGATTGCTTTTGCTCGCACAGCTACTCAAGACACAGTGTGGTCTGTCAACTTTTCTGATGTCTATTTTTCCTTTATCAGTTTATGTTTGAAAAGACATCGTCTTAATGCTTCTTCTCGTGGTGGGCAAGTGACTTGCAATCAAGAACGCTTGTCAAGCTGTTTCACATGTCAATGGAGCTTACCAAGTGTTTAGATTTTAGCATTAGCGGGCTTTGCCGATTAGTTCCTGAGTTCATTGCTCGGGAGTTTCGACATTCGTGCATGGTCGGATTTTAATAGTGTTAACATGTTATATATGATTATAGTTATTATCACAAGATGTTGGCTGGGTCCACCTCATTGTGGGGCCCAGCTAGTATATTAAAAAAAAGTAAAAACAGAAAAAAAAAAAAAAAAGGGTTGCTGCAGTGTGTGCGTGTGAAGAAACCCTACGTGCAGAAGCAAAACGGCGGCCGCGCACAAGAAAGAGGAGACAAGAGGGACACAATTTGGGGGTTCCGATTCGAAGGCCAAATGTTGACGGAATTGGCTCAAATTTCAGTATGTTGTTCGTGAGATCGAGCTCTACAAGTTGATGGTCTTGTTCGTTGAGAATCTCCTCTGAAGTTTCTGATTGTGGTTTGGGTTTTTTTTTTGCTTAATTGATGTTAATTCACCTTTGTGGTGAGGAAATATTATTGCTTTGATGATGTTGAGCCTCTAGTGTGTGACTAGAGAAGAACACTTTGTGTATTCGACTATTCTTGGTGATTAGTGGAACATTTTGGGGTCGTCCGTGGTTTTTCCCTCATTGGGTTTTCCACGTAAAATCTTGGTGTTGTCTATTGGCTTTATTGCTTTATTACTTGGCATTATATTTACATATTACAAGGTTGTATTTGCTGGTTATTATTGGATTTAGTTTGGGGAAGATTTTGATCCTGGATTTGGCATAGTTCCTGGTGAATTGTTAACCAGTTCTCCCCAACACAAGACTCTCGTACTCATCCTAAAATTTTCGATTAAAACCATCATTATCCAAATCATCTACAATATCAAACTTCATTGCATCCATAATTTATAATTCTCTGCACAAATGGTTCGGACTGTTGACATTCAAATGACGGCAAACACAAAATCACTAAGCCAACCTTCTTCACCAATATAATTCATGTGATCAAGTTGAATGGCCTGAATGAGCTTAATACATTACTATCATCTGAAGATCAAAGCATAGGGTTTTGCTTCTAATTCACGGGACGCTCCTGTCCATCAAATCTTCGAGAGAGATTCAGCCGTACAGATATTCCCATTATCAAAACGTTCGTCCAAGGTTTTCGGTCAAGAGGACAGCCACGAGGAGCCGACAAGATTCCACGAGAATTCCGAACCCTAGTCGTCCTATGGTCTTCCAAAACACGGTACGAACGAACGGACGGTCGGGATCCCAGGCCCGAAGGCTCGTTCTTTTGGGTTTGTCCCCATCTCTCCCGCGATCTTCTCTGCGACCCACGAAATATCTCGAATGGCCCTTATGGAAACTTGGGGAGACCTCCGTCGTCGCTTTGGAAGTTTGCAGAAATCCATGTCTTCCCGCCCTTCCGCTGCAGATGTTCGTATCGACTCTTTTTAAGGTCACGTGGCTCGGCTCAGGTGACGACGGCTGGGTACGATCGTGTTGTAATCTTGACGTCGATGTCGATTCTCATCTTCGACGAGACGTTGCATGGACTGCAATCTGAGAGCACCCTGCTATGGACAAAATGTACTTTCAGTCCTTCAAAAATAGAAGATGATAATATGAAGATGACCAGAAGTTAATTAGACCTGTCAAAATAGGTAATAAACTGATTTTTCAGTTCATATTTGATGAATTAAGTTACCATACGAATTAATTATGTTCAATAAATAAATCATAAATGAATTTAGAATAGTAAAATCCAGAATAATAAGGATATTAAATGGGTTTACACCTTATTTAGACTCGATTTGCCTTTATGACTTTCTCTCTTTCCTATTTTGATAAGTTTTCTTAAATCGGATTAAATGCTAGAGCTTTGGATCAAATCGAATATGAATTTGGTATTAATTGAGTTGAGTGTGGAACATTGAATTTGTATCGTATGGAAATAGTTCTGAACGGATTAAATATATTAATTTAGATTGAGTTATTTTTTACCCAACATTGTCTAATTGCAAGTAATGGCCCTGAGTGAGCTTTAAACAAAGTAGAGATAGAATAATTTTGAGGTGGTTTCCTCCAATAGCATTATTATATCATCGTTTTGAATTCATGCCACGAGTACAAAAGGCAAAAAATTGGAAGGAAAAAGATTCTCGATTGTGTAATTTTTTTAAATGTGGGTTAAATTAATTGATATCGTGATTTATTACTTTACCGGGTTAATTTAACAATGTTGGATATAAAAAACCTTAATCAGTCGAGTTGGGCTTAGCTGATATGAGCGAAGTTGATCCTAACTTGTAATGAGGAAGCCTAACTATAAGCCTATAAAAAACGCTCAAATATCTTCTCTAACTTATATCACCTCTAATAAGGAATGCAAGATGAAAAAGAGCATCTGAAGGATTAAGCTATTGATACAAAGAGCAATAGAGAATAATGGCTTGAGTTCTGAATCATTGTTGTTCTGCAAAAAAAAACAAAATTAAGGCAGTAAATCAACTTTTATCCATTTATGTAATCTAGATAGAAGTTATGGCAATATTGGGATGATGTTGTCGCCGCTAACATGCTGTTTGTTTTTCGAGAAATGAGATGAATGGAGTTGATTGCCATCATTGAGTCTCTCTCAGAGTGGCGGGCCGACCTCTCGACGGATGTAAATGCCAATTTGCTCCCTTTTCTTGTCCTTTCTTCTTCTTTTTCACCTAGAAGGTCCAATTATCTTACATGATGCAAAACAAGAAGAGGCCCCTCCCATGTTTGGCTCCGAGTTGTTATCCGGAGCCGAAGAAAGGTGTATTGACATTTTGGTATGAGATTGGGCTGTGTAACATTTAGGGTGTGATCACTTTTTTGTCATCCGGAGAAGTAACCCAAGATATTCGAATAGCCACCACCATAGTGGTTAGCTGCCACCACCTTTCGAAGATGGAACATAAGAGGACATATGGATTGATTTGTTGGAGTTGATAAATACTTCGGGGCCTTTGTTTTTCATACCGGATACGCCCACATGAGTTCAAAAAAATCAAAGTATGAAGCAACTATTAGTAATCCCTATGCATAGAATGACGGGGGCAACACCCCCCATAATAAAAATCGATTTTAGATTTATGTTTTCATTTTTATAATGGGATAAAAAAGGTAATTGATGGGCTTAGGGTATTGGGCCCATTTAGAGTGCTATATATTCTGATTTATAAAAGATTATTGTAACTTTTTGAGCCGTCGCAAAATATAGTAAAATGACATAACTTAATTTGGGTGAACATAGGTAAACTTTTGCCTCATCTTCTTTTTTTATGTGATTTCTTGATTCGGTTTATGATACATCATTCCTTATATGATTCATAGTATATTGAATTATTTGCTCTTTTTAATAGTCTTTATCCTTCCCCCCGTCATTTTGATAACTCTCGTTGCAAAACAGGGACATCAAAGTGTTAAGGTGAATTTAATAGCCCTCATGATTGGAAGGGTCCCTTT
The DNA here is from genome assembly GCA_019926035.1 of Melaleuca alternifolia. Taxonomy (NCBI): domain Eukaryota; kingdom Viridiplantae; phylum Streptophyta; class Magnoliopsida; order Myrtales; family Myrtaceae; genus Melaleuca; species Melaleuca alternifolia. The sequence goes on along the minus strand of JAGKPW010003076.1, from coordinate 187,565 downwards.
ACGTAACTGACATGCACGGCACAATTTAACTTGATAAAAGCTAGGAAACGACGAAGAATAATGACCGACATCTCTATATAAAAAGGAATGAGATGACCTCGAAGGCAAAACGTTTCCGAATATGAAAGGATAAAGATAGCCTGCACATCAAGTAGATTGAGCAATAATTCATAAGTCCAAGAAAAAAGCTATTGGTCATTTATTTAAACTCAAGATAGAGAGCGAAGCCAATCATTTATCAATAAGATAACAAGAGAAAATCACTAACTTGTCCTCTCAATGAAAAGACTAAAGCCTTGATCGACGTGCTTCCACGCATGTTCACAACACATGATATGACGAGCATGAAAGAGATGCACAGTCCTCGATAGATGGATCTTGTCAATGTTCATCAACGACATGGAAGTAAGTTGCATTGGATGCCAATTTCGATAACAACCCATTTAGTTTATCATATTTCCTCGTCCTACAACCATGGAAATGGATTAATCAACTTGCTAGCAAAGATGTTGCAGACACATAGCAAGAAAGTGATGATAGAAACAAATGAGAAGTTTGTGTGTCTTATAGCTCATTTGAGAGATGAAAGTGATTTCTCAATCAACGAACCTTTTTTTATATTAATCTTGAGAAATCCATGTCAAAGAGAAGTAAGAGATCGAGGTTTACATGGTTTTACCTCTCTCAAGTAATACGTCAATCAGCAAAATCTTTGGATAGACTCGATATCATGGACAGAAAGGAGGTACTTTGTGCATTGGCCCATGCAATAATAGGTCGAGAAATAAGATAATTGTAGGTGAGAGTTTTCAAGAGCCGAACTTGAAGTTTGGTTGCTATGCTTGTATCATGCAGGCAATGTAATTGATCGGTTGCATCACGTTAGCCGTGGGGCAGGAATGTAAGATACTCTCTTCCCCTTAAGACAGTCTTCCATGAGTACTGGCCAGTATTAACATGTTAAAAGGAAGAAGTGAACCTTTGAACTTGGCCATGGTCAATAATAGAGTTAGACCATGAATTGGTCGTTAGATGTTACCAATATTGTATCAAGCTGCAGGTCAGTTAGGAGCAACATCGGCATGATCGGTCACATCACGTTAGCCGTGTGGCTCGAATGTAAGATAATCTCTTCCCCTTAAGACAGTCTTCCATGAGTACTGGCCAGTATTAACATGTTAAAGGAAGAAGCGAACCTTTGAACTTGGCCATGGTCAACAATAGAGTCAGACCATGAATTGGTCGTTAGATGTTACCAATATTGTATCAAGCTGCTGGTCGGTTAGGAGCAACATCGGCGTCCAAGTTCTTGCTCTGAACACGAGTCTCCATTGATTTTCTTCTTCTGGGCTCAGGCCCAAGTTGTATGTGGAACACAAAACGTTGGCAGCGCGGAGCCTTTGGGACCGTGGGAAGGGTCAGACCTTTTCAGGCATTTGATGAGCTCCATCGATCCACCGCGTCGTCGACAGTGAACCAGCGACCCCACTCGTCGCGCCTCGACTGGGATCTTGGATCCTGTCGCAATTACGCCCGGTCCCCGCGTCGTGGGCGCTAATCCTATGTCAAATGCCTGGGACACCAGCTCTTTTTTTCTTTCCGGATGCTCACGGCATCCACTCCAAGGCATCATTTTGTCAAAGCATTAGGAAAAGCTTGCCTCGCGTATCGTCTCGTCGATCAGCTTAACTGAGACAATGAGTTACCGCCTACGAGTTGTAACGTGTTGATTTCCTTATCAAAAAATCTGATCCAGTTGCTTTCGAGTGATGAGTTCATCTTGTAATTCAGAGATTATCTATCTAAATGATGGGTTTCATCTATTATTGGATGAGTCGTCTACATTAGACTCCCCCGTTCTTCTATTTTGCAATCTTTCAACAAATTCATTTGTGAATAATAAAAAGATGAAAGGGAGTTGGCAATTAAGGCCACAAGCTAGGATAAGCCTCGTATGCGTTAGGTGTTGCTTCCTTCTAATTTTCTTTTACATCATCGTTCCCGAAGGAATTGGCAAGTACTAATACGTGCAATGACTAGTGTTTTGACCATGAATCATGATGCCCACATATCAAAATTGTCTCGTCCATTGAAAATTGTCTTTAGGGATGACAAGAAAGTATAAGGTTATGCCTCTGGCCGGACAGTTGTTAGGCATCTCCGCAGCGTTTGTTCGCCAATATGTGCATCTAGCGCTACGCACACGATCTCATCATGTAAACCCAAAACCTATTCCATCTTTCTCTCTCCCTTCTCCTTTGTCCCTTCCGGAATCGTGGGCACCACTAGACCATCATCGGCGATCGTTGCCACCACGCCACAGCCACCACAGTCGAGCTCCTCTGCCCTTTGCTCCCTAGCCGGCCGACCTTCACTGTCTCTCGTTTCTTATGAATGATGGACCCGTGTCCGGACAGCTGCCCAGCAGCGGCATAATCCTTTCCAAAGACAAACCATCGCAATAGCATGAAAGGATGACCAGCTCAATCGTGATAGGGGGATCCGATTTTCCATCGATTGATAACGACTGAACCCGGTCTTGTGGTCGAAAACAAATACTTAGGGAATCATAGAGAATCCAACTTCGTTTTAGCCATTTCTGTGGCAAGACTCCCATCAAGTTAATGATCATTGATCAAGAGCCTTTCGTTTCTTTTCCCCTTTGTCCACGTATAAAGGTATAATTCTCTTTGGCAATAACAAAATCATAATATATCTAGAAAACGTCGGCACATATGCCAGAGACAGATTATCCTCTGCAAGTTGGTCAGCAATATTGTTAAGGTTTCTATCAACCTTAACAACTCAGACCCAGCTTGTGACAAAACTAAATGTTGACAGACGAACCGTGTTATATCTTGGCCGTCGCTGCATAGGAACCCTAGCTTTTGATGCTACCTGGCGCGTGCATCCATTTTTCTGTTAAAGAACTCAGGGTGTGGACTTTACCCACTTCTGACTAAATGATGCATGGGAATCGACAATGACCACAGAACCAGGGGATGAAATTTAACAAGAGCACTATGCATAGCCGATCATGCAGTATTCTAGGCCACTGATTTTCGTACGCCAGACTGGGTTTACATCACGGAGATGGGCAAAGACAGGTCATGTATGCGTCGAGACTGACGAATTCAAAAGGAACTACTTCCTTGTAACCCGACTCTAATTGGTTCTATCGGAATAGAAATCCAACTCCAAACCCCGGACTTCTTAAGGTGCAAGATCTCAATCATTTTAGTACTTGCCTTGGCCCGTGGAGTCCATTATAGATAGATCTTCGATGCGACGCTAATAACTTGCTTTTTCTCCCGGAAAATTGAATTTCTCAGACTTTTCTGCCATGCTGTGTCAACACCAAGAAACCCTAGTGACACATCAAGTAACAGACTTGGAGGGTTTGGGTCTCTCCTCTTGTTAATCAGATTGAAAATTTTCAGCCTCAGCATGGGATGACAATGGCCGGTTCGAGATTGTGGTGATGAGTGGGTATCGGATTTCGGACCTCGGCCAGCCAAAAGAGGAAACAAAGACATCGAATCACAGAATTCTCTTCCTCCTTCGTACGTGATGCCCATGCGCGTGGCCCAGATTCATCTGCAAGCCAACGAAATTAACGACCTCCTAAAGCTGAAATCTCTCGCCTCTGAACATGACGCCACGATCGACGACCCTTCATGTACAACCTTGCATCCGATGGACCTAAATGCATCTCGCAGAAAGAGAGTGAGACAGAGACAGGGACACAGAGAGACAGAGAGAGAGAGAGAGAGGAAAGCAACCTTTTGGACCTACGAACAAGAGTAATAAAGATGTAACAGGAATAATTTATACATAAAGGCAAAACAACAAAAGGGTCGTGGTTTGCTAAGGGGGATGGGGAGAACGTGAAGTGGGGTCGTCAGTTTTGCATGGGAACAAGAAATCGGAAGAAGATCCAAGACGCTGGGTCCACGAGGAATCCTCCTCGGAGACGTCCAGCCAATAGGAAGGCGGCCCTTAGGATGATCTTCGAATCTCCAGCCAATCACCACTGAGATAAGACGAACGAGTGGGCCCCCAAGAGTGCCCACAAAGACGCAAAAATTACAGAGACGGACACAGTGCAAGAAACCGCCAAAAGTGCATGGGCAAGGTGCGCTAATAGTACCAGAGCGACCCATGGCAACGAGCAAAGGCGCCCTCTCTGTTCTGTAGGGTCTCTCCGCGAGCGCCATGAGCCATGATTCCAGACCATAATCGATCTTCCATACACAAAAAGAAAATTCAAATCAATGAATAAAGAGACGCAATAATTGCACCGTTGGGGCCTGCACATAAATAGTTGAAACCGACTCGACATTCTCTCTGCCAATTCTTCTGCATTCCCGCACCCTCACTCCTCCTCCAGCGCACTGACTGTCTAGTTCTTCAGTTTCTTGAATTCCTTCGCGCTCACCACGATTCCGATTCTTTCTCCCTCCGTGTAGATATATATTGTAAAGATATCTTGCGCCGTCACGATTGGCTTCGTGGCAATCTGTCATGATTAGCGAGAGGAAAGCCGCCAACGCCTTTGGGGCGAAGACGGCTCGCGCCTGCGACAGCTGCTTGCGGCGGCGAGCCCGATGGTATTGTGCTGCGGACGACGCCTTCCTCTGCCAGGGCTGTGACTCCTCCGTGCACTCTGCTAACCAGCTGGCGCGGCGGCATGAGAGGGTCCGCCTTGGGACGGCCTCGTCGTCGTCCTCCAGGATCGGCGGCGCCCAGTTGCCGTCATCAACCCCAACCCAATCTGTCGACAATTCAGCAGCACCGGCGTGGCACGGGGGTTTCACCCGCAAGGCCCGGACGCCACGGATCAGCAAGAAGATCCTGCTCCGTTCGCAGGCGAGGAATAATCATTGTGAGGACGACAAAGTCTTGAAACTGAACCTCGCTCTTGATGACAACATCATCGATCATAACCTAGTTCCTGAGATTGGCAACGATTTTGGAGAATCTCCAAACGAGAATAACAATGAAGAAGATGAAGAACAATTCCTTTATCGGGTGCCGGTTTTCGACCCTTTTGCGTCTGAGATGGTCAGGGACGAGATAGAGGATTTGGTACACATGGGCAACGATGTTCTGCGAGATGGGTCGTTCGACTTACCCTCAGATGTGGACCTTGCAGACTTTGCGGCTGATGTGGAGAACTTGTTGAGCAACGATCACGAAGAAGGGACCGAGGAAGATTGTGCGCGCGGTGTGAAAGACCTGGGAGTGTTGTTGGAGTGCAAAGAGGAAGGCCATCATGAAGAAGACGGTGTGATTGGGGTTTGCTTTGAAAAGGGAGATCAAGGAGTGGTGAAGGTGGAGGGATTGATGGGAGAAGGTGCCCTGGACTGCCACGAGGAGATAGGGTTCAACACAACGGACGGTGGCGATGATGTGGATTGGGACTTTGATTGCTATAATGAGAATTACGGACAGTCACCAGAGTTTGACGAAGAGAAGAAGATGAGGATGTCAATGAGCAGTGATGTTGAAGAAAAGGCAGCGATGAAGAAGAAGAGGAAGATGTTGAGGCTGAATTACGAGGGCGTGATGGCCGCTTGGGCCAGTCAAGGCTTGCCGTGGACGACCGGAGATCAGCCCGATTTCGACCCCGACGAGGGATGGCCTAACTCCATTATGGTAATTACTCTCTCTATGTATATGCAATATCTTCCCAGAATTGAAAGATGCTGATCTCGTAGCCTATAACAAGGGAGTCATATATGGGAACAGATGTTCAGAAATTAGGTTTGAACAGCCAACTGCATGTCATTAGTAATAGCTATTGTAGTTGGAGTGAATGAAAGGAAATACGGTAACCTAAAACTCGAGAGTTAAAAATGTCTCGAAGTTCGACCTTCTTGTTGTTGGATTTTGCCTGAAAGTCAGTAAATTTTCCTGCTAGATCTCTTTGGCGTGATGGTTTCATGGACTAATTAGTGATCCCTTGGATCGTCAGGACTTGCTAATGTTGTCTTAATATAATTTGCTTACATAAGATCATACCCTACACATTTGAGTATCATGGCGTCCGTACTCCGTCTTCATTGACATTCTAGATCATCATCAGATTTTCTTAAGACTTTCCTGATTTTTTTGGAAATGGCTTAACTAAGAGATTTATCCACTCTGTGTTGCTTGCTTTTGGATTTAGGGTACTTCGAGCCACTCCTCGAATTATCATCAGCCGTTCGCGGATGCAATGGTACTTAGGGCACACATCGCAGGCAATGATGGAGGGAGAGAAGCAAGAGTATCGAGGTATAGAGAGAAGAGAAGGACCCGGATGTTCTCCAAGAAAATAAGGTACCAAGTGAGAAAGCTCAACGCCGAGAAGAGACCTCGGATGAAAGGCCGCTTTGTCAAGCGGATGTCCTTCATCTAATTGGGAATGAATGAACACCATACGTTGTAGGGAATTCCTTCGAATTCCTGCACGTAGACGGCACAATGGGCAAGATTAGAAGTGAAACTATGTCACCTAGGAAACGTAAGCTGCCAAGTTCAATTTTCTGCTAGGTTTAGGCAAAAAAAATTGGCGAGCAGCGTTCTTTAGGCTTTGTATTGTGGCCTATGCTGTCACATTAACGGAATAAAAGTGCCAAGGTTTGCATGGTTTAGCAGCCTATCGCTCTGCTTGTCGCTTAAGTTGAGCTCAAACACATGCACAAATTATAAGGGTCGCTGCAAAAAGGAAAACCTTGGTGAGTTTGTTGATTTGTACACGCGGGAAGACCACTTTGTATGCATTCTGATCATTTTAGTCTGACTACTCAAATCACTTGATTTCCCTTATGTGAAGTATGAAGGCAATCCTGTACGTACTCAATGTGGCTTTCTGCAGCAAACTGGAGAGTATTCTGGCCTTCTTCAATCAGGTTCTCAAACCAATCAGGGAACTACCAAAGACCAAACGATCTCCCTGGCTGTGCACTTTAATGAGAGCGATGCAGCTAGACTAAGCTTGTAGTGCGATCCCCCGGTGAGTAAGGTCTGTCAGTATTTGTGGAAGCTAGGTGGTTGATGTGTGTGGGGAGATTAATTGGGAGGAAAGATGAGGCTCGGCACTTTAAGGCAGAGAGTAAACATAACTACAATACAGCAAAGGGAAAATGGGAGCAAGGTCGGAAACTTATTGGATAATTTATTACTAGAGGAGAAGTTTTTTATGAGATAAACTCCATATCATTGTATTTCTCTACCCATGTCAACATCTCCTCCTAAAGTATCCAACAATACATTTCTATCAACTAAATAAACTATATCCTTTTCCTGTAAACTTTGGCCATATTCCTCAAAGTATCATATCCTTATCCATTCCTCTGCATCAACTAGACCATACCCACACTTTTGCACGCAACAGAACACAAAAACTATATTGGATATCAAAACCATGCTTCCGCTTGCATTTCCTAATTTTCTACAAGGTTCTGGTATTATGGTCGGGGCCTTTCCTTGCTTGGCTTCAAAGAATCAGTCAACCAGTAGCGAAGAGCTCCCACCCGAAAGGGAAATTCCGTGGCGAGGCGCAACTTTCTATTTTGCAGGTATCACCAGGCGGCTTAAGGATCCTTCCTTGAATGAACTCATCTTGGGCTACTTTAAGAACAAGTAAGGCTAAGTTATAACATTACAATAGAGGTTTTTGACAGCTCCTACCAGACTAATTAGTATACCGGTCATGAGTTTTTTCCTAAACAGTATCTCAAACTAGGAGTAAATTAGCATCTGAATCTTAGTATCTTTAGTATCATTCTAGATTAAGTAGATATGCATTGGTAATGAGAGTAGCTTTTTCGAATTACTACATTTTGGAGAGTTTGAGACGGTATAAACACTTATGTTTAATTTCTTCTGTGTATTTGCTTTCGGTTCTCTGAAGTCGATGCTAAAGTTGTCTCTACTCGAATCCCTGCCCTCTTCCCTCCCTTGAATCTCAAGATTTTCGTGTTAAGTTCGACTTTGGACTAGATGGCTCGAGGGGTCCCGCGACAAGGGGGAACGGGACAGTAGTATTAGCAAAATCAGGATTAGTCTCAGAAACGGAAAAGGATCCACCCAAAAGAACAAAAGGAATGTCCACTCTTTCTTGGAGTGATGCTTGCCCTTGATTAATCCACGAGGATTCGACACTCGCAAGAGCAAGATATGCCAAACTCGAACTGTAGTATGGTGAGGATCCTTAACTTGATTAACAAGACTCTACAAACAAGTTGAATCACCAGATGATCTGCAGAGCAGGTGTACTCATGTCGTTGCTCGTTTAGTTTCTCTTGTTCTTTCGTTGAATTGAAGAGAAACATACAAAGGCGTGAAAATCTGTCTATCTAGTTTTTAAACTCCCATCGATGTTAAGTTTCTCTCTTGCTGGAATTGCACTCACAGCAAAAGACCAATCGATTTCACCGGAATCAAATTGAAGATGAAATACTTTTTAAATATATATGGAGTGATGTATGAATCGACAAAGGTGTAATAATTATGGGTGATCGACAAAAGTGAACAAAACTGACATGTCTCTTAGTTCATGTCATTTCAATTTTCTGTAGCAATCTACTTGTCTTCAATGGATATGACCGGTTCACGTCCTTTTAGTCACGACTCTTCAATTCAAGTCCTTTCAAACTCTATAATTTGAAATTAACTATTCTTGAATAAATAATAAATACGAGAAATACACAACATTTTCATGCTTTGAAAATTGTTTCAATCTCCAAAGGTGTCAGTTGAAGGAAAAGTTTCTTTGAGTTCTGTTTGTATAGCACTAATACAAATAGGTTCAAGGTATTGTATCTCGTAAGACTTAGTTCGAAAATCTGGAAAGCACTATTAGGAAGAACTAATCACCTTGAGAAGAGTTAGTAATCCGGCTCCTATTTTTGTTACAATTTTATAGCAATTTTGCACATGTAAATCTGTCATCTTGACTTTTCAAGAAAATCCATTTAATACATTTACTTATTAACTCATTACTAAGTTTGTTATGGTTTTCTCAAGGTTATTATTTCAATTTAATCTTACTGGTTGCAACGAACATCATTGTATCAGGTTTATAATGATCTTGAAGCAAACAATCCTCACTATTTGTTGGGATTATGAGAAATGTCCATGACATTTTTAGCAATGTTCATAGACGAACTTTGCCATTGCAAAGGTTCAGACTTCGAGGCTTGGTTTTGTGGCAATAGATGGAGTAGTGGGCCTTCAAGCTAAGACCATCTATGAGGGTCCAAGTACAAATCGCATGGCTTCCATTCATTGGACTAGTTTTCAAAATAGTACAGGCCTAACAGTATATGGTTCCGTCTCTAGTGGGATGATTCAATGGACTTTGCCTAATTTGATAATACCAACTCCAGTTACACCAAATGAGAAATCGAAGAAATTAAGCGGTAGTAGCAAAATATGTTCTTCTATTTAATTACATTATATATGGTCAAGAACTTATTGGAGGTGTACTCCGTAATTAGTCTAGACGAGTGAGACACAACACTTGTGGGGTTGGAGGCTTGGAAGCAAGGGAACTTCTTATGTTGAAACTATATCATAAACTATTTAGTAAATTCCTTATACAATTTTACTGTAAAATTGGAATTGCCCAAACTGTTATGAGAGACCTTAGAAAATCAATACAAGACTAAGGATGTGGGCACTGAGAAATTCCTAATTGCCAAATTCTTAGATATCTATAATTCTTTGATTAGTCGATTTCAAAAATTGCATATAATTTCAAACTACATATTTACTTAGGGAATGTTACTTATTGAATCATTTCATGTCACGATCAATATAAGAAACTACCTGCAAGCTATTCAAATTTAGAAATTATTTGAAGTACAATTGGAAAGAGATTCTTGCCTTTTTTAGGCCTTTAAGGAACTACCTTATTTTTAATGTCTTTGAGGGCAATGTCGGGCTAAGGAGGACTTTTAATGTGAAGGTGTCGGCATTGTGTAGTAGGTTTTGACTTGGATCTTCAACCACTCAATGAGCCGCATACTCTCAACATCTATATTTTATGCATTTATCCTAGCAGCTACCCCACTAATTTGAAAAATTGTCTATTGCTCTAAGGCTTCTTAGTGAGAGGATCATATTGTATAGATAAACATATGTTCTTTGTCTTGTGAGAAGGCTTAGGAAAAGAAAAGGCTCTATGTGGCTCTGTGCATCAAACATTGCCAAGAGAGAAAACATAGTCCATAATACTCTAGCAAGGAATCATCCTGTAAATCTATTGTGCTACGAGAGATCTAGAAGAATCTAATTTATGGTCCCAAACTTGTCAAGAAATGTTTCAAAATAATATTAAAGATTGACAAGTTTGTATTTTTCAAAAGAGGGATGCATATGGGGAAATTATATTTCTATAATGACCTGTTCGAAATTAATATAATTTTCACTGATGTAAACTCGAAATTTTTTTACAATGTCATGTCTTGTTATCTACGGCATAGTAGATTAGAAACTGTAAACTATGTATAATAAAGAGAATAACAAAAAATGGCTAATTCTAAGGTTTGAGTTTGATGCCCGTTACAAGTGTGAACTTGTGTTAATGCTAAGTTTGCTAAAAAAACTGTTCAAGAAAAGAGAAATTAAACCTCTACAACCGATCCATAATAATTCATGTGATTTAAAATAGCAAAAACATATAGGTGGAAAGAAGCATTTCATCACTTTTATAGATGACTGTATTTGATTTTGTTTTTGTTTATTTGCTATATGGTATAGATGAAGTTATGAGCATATTTGTCAAGTATAAAAAAGAGTTTAAGAACCACCTTAATAGATAAGTCAAAGTTCTTAGGTATGATAGAATAGGAAAATATGGTTCCACCAATTTATAAGAGTTATGTGCTAGTTTTTGGATAATTCTTCAAATAATTACATCTTATGTTCCGCAGCAAAATGGAGTTGCTGAATGAAAAAATGGAATTCTAAAGGAGATGACTAATGCCATACTCATAAATTAATATTTTCCTTAGAACTTGTGAGGGAGGGAATTTTAACAACAAACTATATTCTTGATAAAGTACTCATATGAAGTGCCCATAAGAAGACAGGCAAGACTTCATAAGAGTTATCAAATATAGTGTTACTATCCTTTAATTTATAAAGATTTTTAGTTCACAAAACATCCATACCAATATTATTCTAGAATCAAGAGATACTAATTTTTTTAAAGATAGTGATGCAAACTGGATTTGAATGTTGATAAATCAGAATCGACTAACGAATCTATGTTCACACTAGAAGGTGCCGCAATATTGTGAAAATTCTAAAAAACAAACCATACTAGTGCACTCTATATTAGAATATAAGTTTATTGCTTTGGATAAAACTACTGAAGATCCACATTAGTTTCAATACTTGTTGGAGGATGTTCCATTATGGCTAAACACTATACATACATTGTATATTCATTGTGACAATCAAGGAACAATTGCAAGGGCACAAAACATATACATATAAATCAATAAGTCTAGATATATTAATCGTAAACACAATATTATAAGGTAGCTACTCTCAAATGAAATAATTTAATTACACTTTGTGAAAAAAAGAAAAATATTGGGGATTTGTTAATAATAGATTTGTCAAGAAAACATGTAAACTATATATAAGGAATGAGATTAAAAGTTTTAACTCAATAATGAGATTTCCATGTTGAAACCTAACATCCCAAGGACTAGGTTCAACAAATAACGTAAATTTTGGGGATTTGGATGGTCTAACTTAGTGGTGCGGTGACTTGATGCAGGAGGAACGTTCAATTTCAGATCGGACAGCCTCTCATTTTTTGGGGGGAGGGATTTTTTTTAATGATTTTTTGTGGGTCCCACATGAGAAACAAGTCAGGCAGTCTGTTTCCAAATTTGGAAGCTCTAGTATAAGAATTGTTTCACATTCTTGCTATACAGTAGTGCTTCCTATAGCGTTTTAAAGGTACGATATATGTTCAATGATTTCTATAACTTGGGATACCTTTGATAAAGTTGCACATATATGCATGGAGTTAGCCTACTATATGAAAATCTTTAAAAGCTAGATTTTCTAAAGCACATATAAATCCCGAGAAATTTATAACCGAAGAATGAACACAACCGAAAATCATTCTTGAATGGAAGATACTGTGTGTGAAGTTTATTTATCTCTACGCTAACACAAACAACTAGTAATTCTAGATTTAGTCCATTAACTGGTTAATTACAGCCTTTCACTCAATAAAGTCTTAAGCAAAAACTACCTATCTTTATGCAATAGAATTTAAGAAGCACACTTAGATTTTTTCAAGTCAAAAATATTTTATTGATCCATTATTATGAGAGATTGTTGTAGCTATGGGGTAATAGCTCAATAAAAGTGAGTAAAATTGACATGTTTCTTTAGTTAATGTCCTTTTAATTTTCTGTTGCAGATTATTTATCTTTAATAGACATGTCCTTTCATTCAAGAGTCTCGATTTATATATTTTAAGTTTTTTTTAAGCAGTTTCTTTGTCTTTAATAGATCTGTCCATTCATTTCCTTTCATTCGTGACTTTTCAATTCATGTCCTTTCAAGCTCTATCAATTAAAATCAAATATTCTTCATCAAAAAATAGAATACACAACATTTCTATGCTTAGAAGATTAGTTTCAATCTCTAAGTGTGCCATTTCATGGAAAAGTTCGATTGAATCTTGTTTGCATTGTACTAATACAAATGGGGTTGAAGATTTGTATCTTGAGAGGTATAATTTTTAAATTTACAAAGTATTGTTAACTAGAACTAATTGTTTTAAATAGATTCGGTAACAAGTACCTCACTTTCAATTTGATAATATTACAATCTTATAGTAATTCTTCAAATTTATATTTGGTTTGTAATTTTATCATCTTAACTTGTTAAGGAAATTTATTCAATGTATTTATTCATTGACTTGGTCATTATTAAATTTGTCATTTCTTTCTAAAATATTTTATTTTAGTTTAATTTTACTTGTTATAACAAACATTATTAACTTACGTTTAGCAATATGTTATAGAAGGTCTTTTGTCAATTTTGAACAGAAAATAAATGATAAATTTAAATATACAAAGATATTAGGCAATTAGGGAAAAATAAAGATAAAGATAGTCTTGCAAAAAACGTTAAGTTCAGTTATAAAAAGTACAGTTGGTTACTGAAAACCTATAGTCGTTGTTACATCGAGCTTAGTCCTTCAGAAAGACGATAGCGATTCCCTTCCAGTGTTAGTTATAGCGCTATACGGCTTCATACGAAGAACCATCAGTTGGAGCACCCAAAAAGCTTGGGAAATGCCTTTACTTCCCTTTATGCTTGTCTATTTTTCCTTTCGAGGTACAAAAATTGTACAATACATAAGAGGTTGGTCATTGAATTTAAAGAGATAACTTTCTTAGTGTATCTTCAAAACAAATGACCTCGTGATGACAAGAAAATACAACAACACTTATCCACAAGAAATGACAAATTCTTCAAATAACAGCACTAAATATAACCACCCAAGAATTACCTATTATCTAGTAATGCTTATAAAACAAAAGTTACATATCTGGAAATATTGTTACTTGGTAGTTACACATGAAGTTTCTCATTGATAAATGATGTTTGATGTTGATAACTTCATTGGCAAATTGTCAATGCTCTTCAAGTTCTTGACTATTCTTGTTAAATTGTATCTCGACTTTAAATTAGATAAGTTGCACAAAAGATGAAACAAAATTAAAGGAAGTTATCTGCTTGTGTACTCGTGCAAAAGAAGGAGGCCCACAGTTTCCTTTTACATATTATATTGTATAATATTATGTGCATCAGATTTGAAGAAAAGAAATCATGGATTTCTTTCTCCAAAAGGGATGTGGGGCCATGTTTAAATAAAACAAAAGGAAAGTACCCTTTCGCTGTTGAAGTAGCCGCACAAAATAGAAGCCACACGGAGAGAGAAAAAAAGTCCAAGCCACGTAAAAGAAAATGCGGAAAGAGGGGCTGTCTTTCTCTAGAGGAAAAATTTCGTGCATAGCCGCTTAAAGAAGGATGATTCATGAAGACGATAAAAGGGTGAACATATTGTAATGTTCCCTTGTCGCACGAGGAGCTTTAAGAGATTTGTGCTTCGAGAGTTTATTTGTTTTATTCGATTGAGTTGTTTATTATAAAAACTTGAGATTGGGTATAATCTAGGTGCAGAAAACACGAGCATATTGAACGATTGTAATTCGATTCTCCGATTATAGTTGATTGTTTTTGCTAGCTCTCCCCGTGGATGTAAATACCGACATTCGAACCGAACCACGTAAATTTCTAGTGTCCTTATTATTTCTCGTTTACTTCTATGGCGATAATGTTGACGTAAAGTGCAAGATCCCAGTTAGTTTTCGCATTAGTTTATCAGAGCTTGGGTTAGATATTCTGGATTGTGATTTGGAGCTTTGTTGGCTTGTCTAATTATTATAACGGAAATTATGTTTTTGCAATTATGTCTAGGGTGAAAGCTGAAATTAAGAAGTTTAACGGGATGAACAAATTTGGGTTGTGGAGTGTCAAGATGGAGGTGTTATTGACAACTCTGGATTTGGCAGAAGCATTGGAGGGCAAGGATAATTTGCCCGATATAATGAAAGATTCTGATAAGGATGTGTTGATAAGGAAAGCTATGAGTCAAATCATGTTGAATTTATCGGATGAAGTCTTAACAGAGGTAGTCGGGAGAAGGATGCCGCAGCGTTGTAGATAAAACTTCATGCGTTCTATATAACGAAATGTTTGAATAATCGCTTGTACATGTTAAAGATGATATTCCGGTTCAGATATACCAAAGGTATGTCAATTAGAACTCATCTATATGATTTAATAAACTCGTGATAGATTTGAAGAGTGTCGATAAAACAATTGATGATGAAGAGTAGGGCATGTTGTTGCTATTTTTTTACCAAAGTCATAGGAGCACTTTTCTGATTTACTGTTGCAAAGGCGTACTATGATTACCTCAGAAGAGGTAAAGTCCACCTTGTTTTCTAAAGAATTGTAGAGAAAGTTGCAAGATAACAGTCGAGCGTAGGATGTAGCGCAGGGACTAGTGATTTAGGGTAGAAAGCAACATCGGGGGTTCAGTAGTGACAGAGGTAAAAGCAGGTTTAAATCACGCCATAAAAAGTCCAAGGGACGCGTGAAGTTGTTTAAGTGTCTCAAGTAAGGGCACATTGGGAGAGATTATTCAAAGCCGATAGGAAGAATGTCACAAGCAGTGTGGCAAACATTGCCGATGGGAGCAATAGTGATGCAGAAACTATTTTATGTGTGACTACAGATTCGTCAGGAGACGAATGGGTGCTAGATTTTGGGTATTTTTATCATATGACGCCTCATAAGAATTGGTATACTACTTACCAGATTGCAGATTGTGGTATAGTTCTGCTGGGGAATAACGCAACCTGCAAAGTTGTGGGGATATGGACAGTTCGTGGTTAGATGTATGATGGTGTAGTTCGTACATTGACAGAAGTCATGCATGTACCAGAGCTCAAGAAAAACCTCATTTCTTTGGGGACACTCGATGATATCAGGTGTAAATACACCGCTGAAGGTGGAGTGTTGAAGATCTCTCAAGGTAGTGATGAAAGGGAAAAAGGTGAATTCTCTCTATCATCTACTAGAACAGACTGTGACAGGAGTTGCCGCAATTTCATCAAGTGAGCCAAACTCTAACTTGACTCGGATATGGCATATGCATGTCAGGCATATGAGTGAGGTATGTATGACGATGCTAAGTGATAAAGGATTGCTAAAATATCAGAAGACAAGTAAGTTAAACTTATGTGAGCACTGTATCTTTGGGAAGCAGCGCGGAATTAAGTTTACTATAGGTCTTCATTTGACAAAGCAACCAGTTGAATATATTCATTCAGACATCTAGGGCTCGTCTTCAATTCCTTCGAAAGGATATGCCCGTTATATGTTGACTTTTATCAATGACTATTCCAGGAAAGTATGAGTATACTTTCTAAAGTATAAATCTGATGTGTTTGATCGGTTTAAGAAGTTTATCGCATTGATTGAGAAGCAGTTAGATAAACAGATCAAATACCAGAAACCGATTACGGCATGGAGTTCTGTGGTAAAGTTTTTACTGAGTTCTGCAAGAGAAAAGGTATTGTAAGACATTGCACAGTACCTGAGACACTACAACAGAATGGTGTGGTAGAACGGAAGAACATAATTGTACTTGAGCGGGCTCGAAGCATGCTTTTGCATGTTGGAATTGGTGAGGAATTTTGGGCCGAAGTAGTGAACTTGGCTTGTTATTTGATAAATAGATCTTCATCATCTATTATAGAGTAGAAGACTCAAGAGGAAGTTTGGTCGGGGATACTTGTTATATTCGGATGTCTTGCATATGCTCATGCGAGTGATGGTAAACTTGAGCCAAGGTCAAAGAAATGCATATGGGGTGAAAGGCTACCGGTTGTGGTACACTGATCCCAGATCACCTGGATTTATAATCAGCAAAGATGTGATATTCAACAAGACTACAATGCTTCAAAGGATGAGTTTTGAAACACTATCAGCACAGCAGACATATCATGGTGTCAGTAGTAAGGTGGAGTTTCAGGTGAAGATTCCAGAGACCTCAAATGTGACAAAAGTTGAGATTGCAGATGAGGCCACAGTTCCTGAAGTTAGTGATACTGAACATCCAACAGAGCCGCAACATAGTATAGTCGTGGGAAGACATCGAAGGCTAATTAAACCACTAATACGATATGGATATACATATGTTGTTTATGCTTTGACTGTAGGTGACGAGGTTGAGACAGATGAGCTTTCGTCTTACTCTGAGGTGATGGCTAGTCCTGAGTCGTCATGGTAGTTGGGGGCTACGAGTGAAGAGATGGAATCACTTCATCGAAATCAGACATGGGAACTAGTTAAAGTACCCAAGAGCCAGAAGATTGTCAGAAACAAATGGGTTTACAAATGAAAAGAAGGCATTCTCGGAGTCGAGGCAGCGAGGTGTAAGGCAAGATTTTGTGGTGAAAGGATATACACAGCGTGAGGGCATTAACTACAATGAGGTGTTCACTCATGTGGTAAGACATACTTCTATTCGTGTTTTACTTGCCTTAGTTGCTTCGCCAGGATCTCGAGTTAGAGCAGCTAGATTTGAAAATTGTGTTTTTTCACGATGAGTTAGAGGAGCAGATTTACATGAGGCAACTAGAGGGATTTGCTATCCGAGTAAGGAAGATCGTGTTTGCCTGTTGAAAACAAAAATTTATGGGCTAAGTAGTCTCTTAGGCAGTAGTATAAAAAATCATATGGATAGATGTATTTACTTTAGGAGACTAGATGATGGGTTTTGTTTATATATTTACTTTTATATGTTGATAGCAATTAGGAGTATGTCTGATATTGATGTGCTGAAGAGGCAGTTGAATGCTGAGTTTGAGATGAAAGAATTAAGTGCAGTGAAGAAAATTTTGGGTTTAGCGATTTTGCATAACAGGAATATAGGATTATTACGTCTATCTCAAAAGAAGTATATTGAGAAGATTGTAGCACGTTTTAATACGCAGTCAGCAAAGTCTAAGAGTACGCAATTAGCGAAGCACTTTAAACTTTCAAATAAATTATCACTGCAGAGTGAGGAGGGGGAAGAGCATATGTCTCGTGTTCCTTATTCTAGTGTCGTGTGTAGTATTATGTATGTTATGGTGTGCACTAGGCTTGATATTTCACAAGCTGTGAGAGCGGTTAGTTGCTACATGAAGCGTCCTGATAAAGCTCATTGAGAAGCTGTGAAATTGATCCTCAGCTACTTGAAGGGAACGTCAAACGTTGGTATGGTGTACCACAGGAATAGTAATGGCAGTGAGATCACAGGTTATTATGATCATGTCGGTGACTTAGATGAGTACGGGTCTTTAGCAGGGTACTTGTTTACGTTAGTTGAAAGGCGTCCTTATAGGATGACGTTGCCTTGTCGTTGACTGAGGCAGAGTACATGACATTGACATTTGTAGTGAAAAAGGCAATATGATTACGGAGTTTGCTTTTGGACTTTGGGTTAGATCAGAAAAGTGTTGATATACACTGCGATAACCAAAGTGCGATATTTTTAATGAATAATCCAGTTTATCACGAGCGGACAAAGCATATCAATATCAGGAACCACTTCATCCAAGATGTCTTAGCTAAGGGTAATGTTATTATAAAAAAGATTGCTACAGTAGATAACCTGATGGACATGATAACTAAGCATGTTCTTTTTGCGAAGCTCAAGCTCTACTTGAGCACTATTGACGTCTGTGGAGAGTGAGCGTCCATCGTGACGTTAGGAGAGTAGCATGGATGATGAGCGCTATAACTTGGCTTCAAATATTGAGCCAAGGTAGAGAATCGTTAAATTATGTCTCGAGTTTAAATTATGTAAGCTGTACAAAAAAGGAAACAAAATTAAAAGGAGTTACCTGCTTGTGTGCTCGTGCAAAAAAAGGAGGCCCAAAGTTTCCTTTTACATATTATATTGTATAATATTATGTGCATCAAATTTGAAGAAAAGAAATTGTGGATTTCTTTCTCCAAAAGGGATGTGGGGCCATGGTTAAATAAAACAAAAGGAAAGAAAGGGTTTTACCCTTTTGTTGTTGAAGCAGCCGCACAAAATAGAAGCCACACTGAGAGAGAGAGAGAGAGTCCAAGCCACATAAAAGAAAACGCGGAAAGAGGGGTTATTTTTCTCTAGAGGAAAAAGTTGTGCATAGTCGCTCGAAGAAAGACAATCCATGAAGACGATAAAAGGGTGAACATACTGTAACGTTCCCTTGTCTCACAAGGAGTTTTAAGAGATGTGTCGTGAGTTTATTTGTTTTATCCGATTGAGTTGTTTAGAACAAACACTTGGGATTGGGTATAATCTAGGTACGGAAAACATAAGCGTATTGAGCGATTGTAATTCAATTTTCCAATTATAGTGGATTGATCTTGTTGGCTCTCCCCGTGGATGTAGGTACTGACATTCGAACCGAACCACACAAATTTCCGATGTTTTTATTATTCCTCGTTTACTTCTCTAGTGATTTCATATTGACATAAAGTGCAAGATCCTAGTTAATTTTCACATTAATTTACAGCACTTTTTATCAATGACTTCTGTTATTCATCAAACTTTGCTATAATTGACTAAGTCAGTCACTTGTTGATCATGATAAGAAAAATTATCCTTTTCTTTAGTCAACAGATTCATCATACATATCTTTAGATTCTCTCACGGGATCTTCTATCTTGAATACTCATATCTAAAATTATCTAAAATTATCTAAAATTAACAAGTTGACATATGTTGTCTGACAAAATGACTTGTGCTAATATTAAGAGACTACCAACGAGAATAGTATTACTCTTTTATCACATATCAACTACTATAGAAGAAAACCACCGTGATGGTTAATCAAGTGATCCGGGATTTGATTTGAAAGCCTAAGGTCACAAATTCGATTCTTCAATCATTATCGATCTTAAGAAATTGTAGTTAATTCCTTAAAGACGGGCCTAAGGGGCAGATGAGCTCACAGGAGGGGCCGTGATATGCAGACAAAATCTGCGACCTCAAACTGAACATTCTTCCTTGAATGATCAATGATTTGCCTAAATTCGACACCTATCAGTTTAAATTTTTTCCGTGGATTGGGAACAAAAGTAGCTCCTTCAAATTGCTGCAATTTAAAAAAGTTGATACTATATTGACACCTAAGAGAACGATTCGAGAAGGAGAAATACAAACTACAGGGGGATTAAAAATTTAAAAGAAAAAGGTGATCCCAATTCGTTAGTAGACAAGATAGGTCGCACATGAGATCCGTATAATCTAATGGTGCATGTAAATAGGGTTACATACGTTGAAATCACCAAGTATCGGCTTAAATTCAAAAGCCATAATAATGTATTGACCATGGCTCCCATCGCAATTTAATGGTCTTGCCTGCAAGAAACTCAACTAGACTAGAAATGAGAATCTTGTGGACCTTGACAGGTGATTGAACAGAGGAAAGTCCTATGTCATGATTTCGTGACATCCTATTTGGTTTTTTTGTTGGTACGGCGGGTCAAGTTGTGTCCGGCCAACTCGCTCTCTCGACCACTCCACCTTAGCGATTTTAAAGGTGCACTTCACGTATTATTGTTGATCTAGATTGAAAACAACACAGTCTTCATATCGATCAATCTTGGTTTGAGCTTGACCGAACTTGATTATGAGAGACAATTGCAAAAATGAAATCTGTGTATAAAGGGCAATCTTTGAATTTTGCAATTCTAATTTAGCTTCAATTCTCTTAACATTTGGGTTTCCTTTTCCCAATTAGGTCTCTATTCAAGTTCTTCATTCCATAATCAACAAGAACCCACGCAATTATGGTTGAGATCACCTTCCATTTCATGAAAAAACAAAATAGCGCAATCTTCTAGACAGCTAAATATCGCCTTTGGCAAGATCACGATATATCTATTTGAAAGATTTATGGGTGAATCAATCAAATCGAACTTAGTGGTTGGAACCATTACTTCCTCATTTTCAAGGGTAAGAAGTATATCCTATATAAATACGATTCAAGAATTTTAACATCCCTTCTGTAAAGACTTTTATTATTTTCATTTGAACTTTTATGAAGACTAGAGAGCTCAATCGGTCATATCAATTTATAGAACCTGCGAGTTAATCAAATTATTGATTGGCGATTAAGTTAAGATAGAATATCTTATTTATCAGCAATCATATGCTGTTGTAGTCTTGAATATTAAGTTCATTATGTTTGTCAATGCCCCTCTATCCAAAATTAACTAAAAACCATAAACAGTGACAGTCATTACTTTGTCCCACTCAGAACCATAACTGTGATTGGGTCACTGAGCATTTCATGGAAAAGATGAGGATAGAATGTCTAAGTCGTGATAGTATTATCCTTAAAGATTATTTCGCCCTTCGGACTATAAAACCCAGTGCAACGAGTTTCAGCTGCTATCCTCTCTAGATATAATAGACTTTCTTTTTTACTCTGCATTGAATAGTATAGAGAACAGAAACAACAAATTTGTACATAAAACCCAATAGAGAAAAAAAAAAGAGAGGAAGGAGAGAAAAGAACTTTAATGTTTTGGTATAAATTATTTGGATTATGTTTGGTACGTAATTGAAAGAGACTATCTTTTTCCTTTACAATTCTTTCATCCATTGAAAACCATTAATAATTTATGGCTATCAAAACCATTAGAAAAATCTTTATAAAATAATGGCTACCCTGTTTGTCATAATTTCTATCAAAGTCGTTACAAAATCGTCGAAATATGTAATAATCTCTCACACATTTGTAAAGGTTTTGAAAAGAAACGAAAGATAAATGCTAGGTTAGACTTAATTGTATATAACGTATCGGAAGTGATGCCTTTTGGATTATGAACAAGACCTAAAAAGAATAAAATGTAATTCACAAAATCATTGATGAAATTTGAAGCTTCAATGAAACAAAAATTCCTTATATACAATGCTCAAGCTGACGGCAGCGCTTCCTGAGTTGCTACATCACCGAATCACATTGAGGCTCGCATTTAATGCACGCTAGAAAATTATCTTTAAGGCTCCGTTCGTTTCACAGAAAATATAGGATTTCTGAAAATTATTTTCAGGAAATCATTTTCCAGGAAAATATTTTTCGGGATAATATTTTTTTGGTATTCGTTTGTAGGGGTGAGCACAATGGACCGCCCAACCCGAGAACCGCCCGGACCGGACCGGACCGGCCGGGTTGGTCCGGTTCTTGGAAGTCTTGATCCGGTCCACGGTTCCAAAAAATGGAACTGGTTCCCGGTTCCTAGTGTGGCCGGACCGGACCGGACCACTTGGACCGATCCCGGACCAAACTATTAGACCGACCCTTTCTCTTTTAGGGCCAAGAGAGAGAAAACCAATTGTTTCCATCATCTTTCTCTTCCATAGGCAG
Source organism: Melaleuca alternifolia (assembly GCA_019926035.1). NCBI lineage: Eukaryota > Viridiplantae > Streptophyta > Magnoliopsida > Myrtales > Myrtaceae > Melaleuca > Melaleuca alternifolia. The sequence goes on along the minus strand of JAGKPW010003076.1, from coordinate 165,546 downwards.
CAAACAACCACAGTGATGCACCAAGAAGTCATTCTCTTTGTTAAATCATAGGGAGAGATTTACCCATAAAAAATTATGATATTTCACCACAAACTAGTTAAGACATAGTTAAACAACTTTCAAGAAGGAATAGTCCTCAAATTCATTGTGTAAGAGTGTTAAAAACAGGCATCCATTTTACTGGAAAAATAGGGCCGGTTACAAAGAAAACTCGGACAAAAATGCATGTCAAAATGGTATCAATTGTCATCGTTGAATCTGAAATTTTGACATGTTGTATCCATAAACATGAGCTACATTTCTTATGAATACCATCAATCAAAATTCACAACAAAACAAGCTCAAAATGACACTTCTTTGAACGGGGGCAAACCCAATTTCTGAAAAACAGTTTGAACACTAGTCTGGAATTCAAACAAGCCAATGATCAAAACACTTCAGAAAATTCTCGAATTAATATATGTTGTATACATGCAAGAGACAAACAACTTTCATCAAGACAACAACCCCAAATTCTAAACACATAGCTTTAGAGAAAATCGTAAAGCAAAAAATAGGTTCCTTCGCCATCTCCCTCTTCTTTTTTATCCTCTTTTGGTTGGTTTCGTGACTAACCGTAGCCGGCAACCGGCCCAATGAGAAATTCTCTAGACTTCTCTTTGAATTTGTCCCGGTCCCATTGGACCGCCCAAAAACCGGACCGGACCGACGGGTCCGGTCCGGTTCCCGGTTCCGGGGGGGAACCGGACCGCCCGGGGAACCGATCACCCCTATTCGTTTGTCAAAAGTCACCGCCTTGCCAGCCTCGAACAATATTGAAATACACTATTAGAGGCCGCAATATGAAACGAACACCGGAAAATTTGGAAAATATTTTTCAGGAAGTTATTTTTCGTAAAACGAACGGAGCGTAAGATTGTTGGAAACTATGAAAACACAATCAACCGTTTAAGGCGTCGTGCAAACAAAGTTCTCAAGGATAATGTCACCTCTTAACATGTGAAACTTGATGCAAGGGCTCTAATATTTATCCTCTCATGGTATGAATACAACAAATTTTTCTCTTTACTCCGCATCGAATAATAGAGGGAAAAGGAACCACAGATTTGTATGTAAAGCTTAACAGAGAAAGTAAAGAAAATTGAAGGAGACAAGAATTTTCTTGTTTTGGCATATACTCTTAGATTATGTTCAGATTTTTTCCCTTCATCTGTTCTTGCGTCAAATCAAAAAACCGTTGCAACACCGTTACAAATTGATGACAATCATAACCGTGGCGGAAACCGTCACGGTTTGATGACGGCGGTCCAAAACTAATACAAAATAATAGTTTTCATGGCCGTCAAAGCCGTTTAAAAACCGTGGAAATATCCAACGGCATCTCGCCCATTTGCACGTACGGACCAAATCGCTGTCTTTCCTTTTTTAAAATCATTCATGATATAGACATTGATAATTTCTATCCAGAAGAATCGACATCGATGACGGCTCATGTAGATATTTCGAGTTTCAACGAGCTTTCGACGTCTAATTAAGTTGGCTTCTTATTATAATAAGATTGGCTATTGTGGGTAATGGATCGGCGGCTCAATGATCTTGTTCCCCCTTTAAGCATACCTCGAGCTGGCCATTCTCGGATTAACCATGCATTAAATATTAGCTTTGAGATAAGTGACATGGATTACATGGAAATAGCAAAAGTAGAATGGGACAAAAAAAAGCAAAAGGAGGACCCACCAACCAAACCACAAAATTCCAGATGTGGACTAAAACCTTTTTCTTTAAAAGACCATTTAATTCTTCTTCTTTTCTAGATAAGGGAGCAATAAATTCCCTTTTCATCACGACAAATTAGAAACAAGTGTCTACCATTGGTAAGGACCAAAAACAAAACAAAACAAAAAGACAGCATAGGCATATGCCCAAGTGGAACAGATCAAAGATTAAAATCGAGCAATCTAATTCAAACAGAGATTAGTTCAATACCCACATAAGAAGTTTGGTAACCAGCTTGAATGGTTCAGTTCTTCATGCCGAGCATTGAATTAGCTTTCAATGGGCGGACTCCGATCTCTTAATTAAGAACCTTTGCAAACAAAAACAGCATATCTATTTAAGCAGGTCGTTGTGGCGTCCTGATTAGGAACTTTTTAAAAAATGATGTATAGGATGGAGCCATTGATTAGGAAACGAATTTAAGACATTTCAACTTCATAAATCAGGAATAGACTCTGAAAAGGACAGTTCCATGTCCCCGATCCGAAACATATCAGCGGTGATCAGAGTGGTCGGAAGTGTAATGTCACTGGCGTGGACAAACCGGTGGACAGCTGGTCCTCTGTTTTTTGTGCGTGCTGACTTTGAATGACGTCTGCAGAAAGGTCAAAAAAAGACGGTGAATTTTTTTGTTCATTTTCAACCGACAGGACGAAAAAGAGAGCGCTTGCTCTAAATTCATCTTTTGGTCCACATCGTTTTGCTGCCTCGGGGGAAGTGGTAAAAACAGAGTCTTGGGCGAGCCCGAGACCCAAATTCCAGGGGAGGAGATGGCCAGGGAGAAGCAGAGCATCGGGAGCACTTGGAGATTGAACCGTTTTTTCCTTTTCAAATCGCGGGTGACGGCAACTGGGGAAGCTTCGAGGATTCTTTTCGAGTAAGAAGTGAATTCTTTCTTTCTTTGTTTTTTCCCATTTTGGCACACGACCATTTTCGTCGATTTCGATTTACATGGGATCCGTTCCCCTGATCTCTGTTTTGTGAAATTTGAATCCGGAGCGTCAGGAGTCGAGTCTGTGTTTCTGGGTTTTTGATCATTTTCCGGTCTGTTTTCGCCTCCCAAGGTGCTAGATTTTGCTAGTCAAAGGACGAAGAACTCTAGCCAAGACCAGAACCGTGGGATTTATGTCGTCTGGCTTTGATTTGGTCACTGTAGCTCTGACGCAGCTCTGTTCCTCTGCTCTGCCTATCCGGTCAGTCGCGCACACACCCCACTTGTGGCCCCTCTAGTGCATGCAGCATCGGTCGCTTGATCGGAGCGCGAGACCGTGTGATCCCACCTCGTTCCATGCGATTGAACTCGAAACGGTTGGTGGGCTCTCTGCTTATTCGTCTTCATCGATTGAATTGTGGCGTTTGATCTTCTGATTTTCACTCGGGTTTTAGATGGGTTTTAGGTTTTCTCGGAATAGGATTTGGTTTTCACATAATGACCACTGAATGAAGTTGAATGATTCCTTCAGTTCCTTTCTTTCATGCTGGTTCAATTTTGCGTTCGCCTTCTAATCTGTACTGAGGTTTGTGATGGGTTTTAGGTTTTTCCATGATTCTTATTTCTACTATATAATTTGCGCAGGGCTTGCCTTAGATCAGAGTGCTCTGGGGCTTATTTTCGAACGGGCAAAACTCTGACTTTGATTCTAAGAACTTTAGTGTCACTGGGTTTTGAGGTTTCTGGAAATTAGGATAGTCCAAGGAACTCGAGATTTTATTATATATCTCTTTTTTCTCTTTTGAGTTTTTCTCGTATCCCTTTTTCTGGGGTGAAATTGGTTCATAGCCCATTAGATCTTTCGGGCAAGTGAAGATGCCTGGTATTGAAAGGAGACTGTGGCACCCAATCACGAGTTGCAAGAAAGTTAAGAGCAAGCGACCGGGTGATGAGAAAAATTCGGAACATGTGAGGAGAATCCGTGTAATGTACAGGGATCCTGATGCGACTGATTCTTCGAGCAGCGATGACGAGGGCATGTGCATCGTTGATGGGGGCGTGTTGAGGCAGAACAAGCAGGTCGTCAAGGAGATAGTCATTCCTGTCAATGCGCATAGATCATCTGGCGAAGGATGCTCCCTCGCAAATACTGGTGGCCAGAAGTATATTAGCATCAGCAAGAAGTTTGGCTGCTCTGTTTCTGCACGTCCAGAAAAGAAAAACGTGCTGCCTCCTTCGGAATATAAAGGGGTGAGGCGGAGGCCATCGGGAAAATATGCAGCCGAGATTCGAGACCCTATCAAGAAAGTCCGCCTGTGGCTTGGGACTTTCAATACAGCAGAAGAGGCTGCGCTAGCTTACCAAAGAAAGAAGCTTGAATTTGACGCCCTCTCTCTGCCGGGGAAGAAGAACGTCGGTTGCCAAGACTTGACTGATCCTTCTTTCTGGGTTCCATCCCCTTCATCCGTCCTCGATGCTCCTAGTTCTTCTTCATTCAGTAATCGCCACGAAGAATTAGCCATAAAACAACGTGGCAATGACAAGGTGCAGCTACTCAAAGATGAGGGATCGGAGCTGCTGGTAGATGATGATTTGTTCGACCAGGAATCATGGTTATCGTGGTTTCTAGAACCGGAGGATCTTGAGGAGTTCAATTGGCGCCCATCAATGCCGAACTCCTCAGAGTTCGATTGGCGCAGCTTTCTGGTCCAGGATGAATCTGACGATGGACCTCATGATGGAATTGCAGGAACCGACGAGAACCCTCGCGAGAGCGAGGTTGGCGGGGACAAGACACCGTGATTTTGCAAACATTGACATCATCAATCTAGACAAGGAGGAGCTTGCTTGGATTGATGGTGCACTGAATTCGCCGTCCTAGTATGTCGTTGCATATCAGAAGTTCTGCTTGCCTTTGTGGTGTTTTTGTAGAGCCTATACCAAATGAGGTCTCGGGTTGGGGCGAGCTGCCGCCGATCAGTGAATTGCAGATTCTACAAGACTTGCAGGTGAAAATTTTGACAGTCTTAACTATAGATATCATGTTCTTTTGAAATGCATATGGATCTGGGAGAAAGAAATTTTTCTGAAGTTACTGGTTTGCCTTTGCTGTCTGCTGCTTTGCTCGACATTCAATTGCTAGTGCAATTACTTCTTGCGACGACGATTTCACGCAAGATAATCTCTAGATCAAGCTTACGTTCCGTCATGCGCATGGTTGTGAGTTGGAATCTTAAATTTGTCGATCATGAAGTTATGTTGGGCCTAACTTTAGCGGGGCTTCGTAATCTACTATGCCGTCACAAGCCCACAATTAGTTTTAGGCCCATTAGGCTTGGACAGAATGGTTAGCCCATGATTAGTTCTTTGTCCCATTAAACCCCTATTACCTTTGAAAACACGTATTATCTTATGAAGTCCGTTTGAGTTGACCTGTACTTTTGTGCTACGTTTGTTCCGTGAAAAAATGATCGATTCATAAAATATTTTCCTAAAAATGATCGTTTGTGTCTGCTGAAATAAGTAGTCAATAAAAAGCGTTTGCATTATCAACAGTAATTAATGTCTAGATATTTCCGTGTACGTTGAAAATGTTTTTGTTCATTCATTTCTATAAGTAATTCAAGTAATCCTATTTTGGAATGTATTTTTCTAAAGATTAACTTTTTCGTAAAACAAACGCACATTGTAAATGATAGCTTACAAAAATGAATAAGCGATAGATGTTTTCATCGTCCATGAAAATATTTATACCTAAATTATCATCGACAATATAAGTAATTTCTCACTGCTTAATTATTTCAAGTTATTTAGACGATCGCTTTTAGGAAAATATTTTTAAAATTTTTTATCTTCCATAAAAACAAAAGGGCCAAAACTTCTTAATTTTTCGTTTGATTTAACCTTGATTTCTATTTTTCACTTGTTATAGACTTCACGCTTCCGCACCTGGACTCATAGGGTTTGCATGATATAGACCTATTTATATTTCAGAATAAATTTTTTCTATTCTATAATCCTTTTAGTAGGAAATTTTTTTTTTTGTTATTCTGAAATAGATTTATATTTCAGAAGAAATAGAAAATTTGTGGTTTCTCTTCTAGAACGAGAAGTCAATAAATTGTATCTCTCTCCCCTAGCTCCTCCAAAGTCCACCATCGGTGATTGCTGCCACCGCGGACCAGCCAGTCACCATTACCGTCCAATAGGAAAATTATATTTTAAGAAATGGAAATTCTTTTTCCTTACCAAATGAATTTATATTTTCGAAATATAAATTATTTTTTTTGGTAAAGACCGAAATATAAATCGTTTTGTCTTTATCAAAAGTATTTTTTTCCTCAGAAATCATATTCTAGCTAGAAATTGAATCATGCAGGCTATTCTAAAAGAGACTCTCGAAAACTTTTGAAAGTATTCAAATAAAAAAAATGACATGTACAACCACATACAATATTTTTTAATAGTCTTTTGTAATTTAAAATTGCTTTTATTATTATTAATCTTAGAAAGAGAGTCATAAGGTAGACCAGGGCCATCGCGGCACGGGCATTGATTCCTCGTACTTAACCCGACACATCCCCAACGTTGGACGACGGACGAATGTGAACGTCCTGCCCGATTTTTTTTTCTTCTAATCTATCATTTTATTTTATTTTTTTGTTTCTCCATTATTGGAAAAGGGAAAATGTCAAGCATTGGGCTTTCACAAGGGGCCACGAAAGTCAAACTTGCTTTGTCATGGTGGGCCCACGTGGCCCTTGAAAATGGACAAAGTGGGTGCAGGCTTGGGCCCATATGAATGGCCCACCACGGCTCCAATCAAGGGCTACGCGTTGCCTTGTGCCTTCTTCTTCTTCTTTCTTTTTTTCTTCTTCCTTTTTTACCGATTGTCAAAAAGTGTTTCTTTTTCTTTTCCATTGTCAATAAAGGACGAGAAAGGGCTGACATGCCCAATTTCCTCCGGGGTTGGCCAGAAAGTCTCCACATTGGTTAACAAAGCACGTATCTCGAACCCTGAATTCACTTTTCCTAACCTCGTGCTCTTCAAGGATAGCTACTTTGCATCGCCATCTTTAAGGTTCGCAATCGGTAGGCCCACTCGGGCCATCATTGTGGCCTCACAAAGATGTCGGCAATCGAGAAATCTCTGTACACACTCAGGCAATGTTGCTAGATTGCAGAACAGGTTTTATGTTCCAAAATGTTAAAGAACATATTTCAATAGATATGTTCCTAGTGGAATCTGAACCCTGAAACCTAAAACCTAAAATAGTTTTATGCTCTTCTCAGTCTCTGTTGTCGCACGATATTACAATATTCTCGGCTGTCTGATGATGAGTGGTAATATGAAATCATTAGTTAGAGTTTTCATTGTTGGTAATATCCATAACTATAATTTTTATTTATTAATATTTCACGTTTTTGTTTATCAAAATATGAATTGTGGTCTTTACCAAAAAAAAAATATGAATTGTGGTCGGTAGATCGTAAAAGCGAATGATAGTCTTTAGAGACGATGGTTGACTATAATTGTTCGATTAAAAAAATAAATGGAATGCGTTAGACACTAGAATAAAAATCTTAGAACACGTGATAGGATAAATATCAGGTTAGCGAGTTCCTAAGATTGAAGAACTGATTGGTTTCAGGTTCTAAATGCAACCTGTAAAGAATGTGAAATCACTCGCATCGAAAAACGTCGTCACAGGCCGTTTGAAATATCCTGACTGTGATGTGATTTGAATTGGGAGACGTCATAAAAGAAGGGCAACTTTCTTTACCGCTGAACGGATGGGTTGATCGGGATTTGGAATAGAATTCCATGATGGGAGATCCGATGTTGTCCGGTGCATGGATCAAGCGCCGCTTGTTTGATCCGGCGCCATTCGTTTCCTAGCAAGAATCTCACGCAACTTGATGCCACTCTTTATCTGCTGACAGAGACATTGACATAAGAAAAAGGGGACAGTAAAACGATGTTATTGTCGTCGAATCTTAAAGATTACGTCATAACGAATTCATAGTACATACTTTATAATTAAAAAACAAATGGGTATTACTTGTAGAGGGTCACTTAAAATAGCATAAAATTTTTCAAAACGGGTAATATCCGCGTTTCATTTTGCCCTAAATTGATTTTCAGACTATAAAGAGTCTCAGAAATGATTCGCCCATGCGCTATCTACCTCAAATCTAATTTTCCCGTCAATATGCCCGTGACTGATCTACCAAGAACTTAGGGCAAAGTCGGTAGATTTCAGCAGATTTCCCCAATCTCCCTTCATTTTCATTCAGACTTGGCTATTCCAAGAACGTCAGTTTAGGTTGCCCTGTTTACGTCGAACTTCCACATCACATCCACACCGCTCGTCGACCCACCCGAGTTTTTCCTCCACGTAATGCTTTCGAGTCAGCAATCAAATCAAGAAATCAAGCAGGAAGCTAACGGAAGGGTAGATCTATCGGCGAGTATTTCGATCCGGGATTCTTAGCAATTTTAATCAGGACATGGTAAAATATGTCCGGAGTAAATCGATTTGGTAAATCGGTCTGAACCAGAAAACGCATCGAATAAAGCCAATCCCACTTTTCGAATTTTCAAAGTCCAATCGGACCATAATACCATAAAGTACAAAATAATAATAAGGAAAAATACCACAAAAAAACCCCAAATTATATCATCTACGACGCATTATATCAGCGATGCATTTATCCTAAATTTTTTTTTTGTAACATCAAAAACCCCGAAACTAATCTCATTGTGACACATTTACTCTAAACTTGTATATTTGTGACATATTTGCCTAACTTTTTTTCTTCCTCTTTTCTTTGCTTGTATTTGGCTTGTAAGTTGAGGTTGGTGAGGATCGCCGGAGCTCCCCAGCCACAAGGCGAGGGTCGCAAAACCCTCGCCGACCAAATTAGATGCCAAAACTAAAGAAAAGAAGAAGAAATTTTTTTAATGATAAATGTGTCATAATAATATAAGTTCGAGGTTTAAGATGAATGTATCACAAAAAAATAAGTTCGACTTTTTTCGTGTCATGAAAAAAATATTTAAAGTTTTTTGTGGTATTTTTCTCAAGAATAATGATAATGATAATAATAATAATAAAGACAACTGCAGGTGACCGCACTGGGTAAATGCGATGAGATAGGTGGGGGGGCGGAGGCACGCGGTGTCTTTCTCGGAACCACCGCGGCTCGTCTTTTCCAGGTGGGGCGGCGGTGGAATTTTGAGGAGTTCGAAACGATTTAGAGGAGGAATCGAGTCGGTTTCACGGCACAAACCCATGTGGATTGGCTCTTTAATATTTGGTGCTGCGTGACGCGTGGCTTGTTTTATTTTTTTTTAATTTTTTGGTCAATACCAACAAAAGAATCTTAAAATTATACCGGCCGCGGTGGCGGAGACCGCATCATTTCTATCGAGTCACCGGAAAATGATAAATTATGTCCACTATGATAACATTAACTCCGAGGTTACATATATTTTTAGTGGATAAGTCGTCCTTTGTCACGCTGTATATGAATCGGGTGGTTTCTATCATAGGAAGAATTTTTTTTTTGAGATATTGATGTCATGGTGAGTATAATTTGAAACTATGTTGTGATGTTTTTTTACAATTTTTTGAAGGGCCAATAGCATCACAAAAACAAAATCTCAATCTATGCTTATCTGACATCAATACACCAAACAATGATACATATGCCTCGATTAAAAAAAAATAGATTTATGCACCGGTAACATATACGCTTTTAATTTCAGTTCTATTCGAGATATATTTATGGCAATTGTATAAGTCCGTGGTTTCTTACAACACAAAAAAAATCTTATAATTTATCCATGTACGGCTACGATGGTAGAGATGTTCATTTCTCACAATTGGGTTCAGAGTTCGACTCTCGAGCATTGTTTCATGATTTTAGTGGGGGGCTATGGATCATAGATACATAGGTCCGAAATACTGTCAGAAAGGACTAACGGAAAGTGGAGATCATCAGCCATATAAAAGAAAGAGATTCAATTTGTGTCATAATAGCCGAGTCTAGAATTTTCAGCGATATAAAAGAAAAATTCGAGGTATTTGTATCACGAAATATATAATTTAACGCTTTCTTACGGTATTAATTTTTTTACTAATAAAAATTGGATATTTTTCTTCCTTTTAATTTGTCGTACTCTTTATTCTTGTCCCCGATAAAAAGAGAGCCTCTCTCTCTCTCCTCCTTTTTGGTTTTTCTCTTTTGTCGTCTTTTACTTACTTTTTCGTGAATTGATCATGTTGACCCACCCACCACCGAGCCTATCGCGTGGGTCTTCGTTCGATTCTTAAATTCAAAGGGAAACCGCTGATGTCGCCTCAGTCACCGCCGCGCAACGGCGGCCCCCCACGCGCGCTTGAGTCCACCGTTCCTCCCCCTATTTTAGCACTCGAGAATGAGCTTTTAAGAAAAAAAATGAAAAAGAAAAGACAAATTTGTTTAGCTTAGGGAGGTTGAGATCGTAATTTGAACCTGCCCTTCGACCTGGAGTTCGAGTGCTATTTGGAACATTTCAAGAATAGAATCCCGGACATACCGGATCGACATAGGGACGTGCAGTGTTAAAATTGCTCGGATCTCGATTCTCATTGTGCAAAAGGTGATTCAAGCATCGCCAACGTTGAAAGAATGTAAATTTATAAGCAAACGGTGTGGCAAATTGGCGTGTTCATGGGTGTTTATGCATGCATATAGATTTTGCATATATCTTCTTGAAATATCGGGAAATAAAACCAATCCATTCATTTTTGCCGTTTGCACCGAATACGATTTTTTATGCTAATAGAATATGGAAATGCAAGAGCTTTTATGCGTGAGAAAGGAGAAAATAACAAGTAAAAAATAAAATAAAATAATAATTAGAGATATGTCTCGATATTTTCATGAATGACAAATTCATTTATTTATTTTTGTGAGCGATACAACATAAATAAATCCATCATAAAAGAACAAAAGGGTTAATGAAACACGAAAAAGGAGAAAAATAATGGATTCGAATCTCCTTACTTTAAGTGAAGGGTTGGATCCCTGATATCCATCCCCAACCATCCGAGTGAGATCGAACGGTAGTGATTTTATAAAAAATATTCAATAATTTTTTTTTTCAGCCGTCCGATCTGAATTAAACGGCCGTGTGAGAAATTAAATACCCCTGTCATTATGGCAGGGGATCTGTTTCCACGAAAAATATGTAAAAAAAATAAACGAAAAGAACGAGGAGGGGGAATTAATTGCTTTCGGGTTGAATCGGTCTTAGTCAAACGGTCGACGCGCGTGGCCCAGGCTCCTCGCGTGGCCTGCTCCATCCCCCTCACCGTCAATCACCACCGAACAGATGTCGCCATGCCGATGCCGTCACTTTGCCCAATAATCGTGACGTCATCCCCCAAGGGATTCCCCATCCAACGGCCGAGATTGACTGTCGCCCGCAAGAAAGAAAAAGACTTTCGACAGGCGAAGCTGCATCCGCCCATGGTCGCCCTTCTCAGAAACTCCCCATTCTCCCTCTCTCTCTCTCTCATTATGATACGACCATCCTTTCTGCAGTAAACCATGCGAACGGTTGATTTTTCTCCATTAAAGTAAGACTCCGAAGACCGATAGTTTTTATATGTAGCGGCAGAGCACCTCGCTGTCTCTTTCGTAATCATCACACTCGTCGCAGTTCCGAATCTGCTCGGGGGAGAGAGAAGTGATGGAGGCGGAGGATAAGATCAGGAAGACCAGGGAGGCGGACGATCCGAATAGGAGCAAGAAGAGGAAGCTGGCGGTGCCGGCGGAGGGATCCCCGCCTAGCGAGGAGGAGGTGGAGGAGTTCTTCGCGATCGTGCGACGGATGCACGCGGCGGTGAAGTACTTCGAGAGGGCCGCCGGCGGGGGGGACGAGAGGGGCAAGTCGTGGAGGTCGGCGCTGGAGAGCGGGGCTGGGATCGCTGCGGCCGAGGGGGACGCCGAGGAGGCGGGGGCGAGGAAGGGGAAGGCCGACGCGGCGCCCGCGAGGGCGAGCGGGGCCTTCGACTTGAACGCCGCGCCGGAAGAGAGCCCCGGCGACGATTAGAGGCGGCGGATGTCCCGCGCGTCCTTCTCCTCCGTCGTGTTAGTGGTCCCCTCCCTCTTTTGTTTATGTTCTTTTTATTTTTTTTAACTTCCTAAATTACTTAATTTTCCCTTAATTTTTTTCTTTTTTTAGCAGCGTGGAATTATCGGTAATTCCGCCGTTGTTAAATAGTTTAGTTTACTGCTTAAAATCGTAGGGAAGACAGCAGCTTTGTATTTCTGTAATTAGAAACATAAACAAACTGATGAACTTTGGTTTTGGCTATATATCTTATAAATGTTAATTTTATCTTTCTATTTGCTCATGACATGCTTTGAAAAATTACAATCAAATTGAAAAATCTATCAATAAAGTGCCGATTGAATGCTTAAATTTTTAAAGATTGCAATCGAATCTTAAAATATTTTCACGAGTGTGTAGTCAGATATTAAGTTTTTTAAAAAAACACAACGAATTGAATGATTTAATTGGAACTCGGTCATGCTTTATAAAAATTTTAATATTCGATTGTATTTTCTAATAAGTTTTAGATTTTTTTTTCTTTTTAAAATTTTAAGGTATAGTTGTTCTTTCTCAAATAAGTTTTGGGTTTTCAATTCGCTTATTTTTTTAATATTTTACCATAGATCTACTTTCGGACAATTGCTCTACTGTGGTTTGGCTGGAGCTGCCTCAGAACCAGCAGCGGTCAGAAATTTCCGGTCCGTATCGGATGCAAGAAAATCGAATCGCGGTGGGCCCCACGTCGGGGGGCATTTTCGTCCTCGCGTAGCGTGGGATTATTCCCGTGGTCGCTATCGCCAGTAGCTTAGGGCTACCAAGGGTAGACTTACGGAAGGTCGAACCTTCCGACGTGGCGCCATCGCGTGACGTCCTTATTGCACCCGTCATCATCCCATCCGTTCCTTCTGCGGGGAGGAATTCTGGGTGCATGTCGTGCAAGAAAAGAAATTGCACTTGTATTATTATAATAATGAAGATGATGATAATTATTTTTTTTGGCGTTTTCATTAATTGGGCGAACGGGAGATTTCGCCATGTGGCGGCGCCCGGACAATTTCGAGGGATGTCTGATATTTTGAATTTTGATTGAAAACGAGAGCTTTTTCTGAAGCTTTTTCCGTGTATGAAATTTAGCTTACTTAACGGTTGATAACTATATTGGTTGAGAACTTCTCTCACATCGTTGAGGTCGAAGGTTCGAAACACATAATTACTAATTTTCAAGTTGAGGGTCATGATGTTTGAGTCCTGTGCTAGTCTCTCCCGTAGTATAGAAACCTAGCCCTTTGGTGCCGTGACTTTTGATGGATTCTTCGATCATAAAAAAAAAAAAATTCGAGCAATAATTGTAAAATGTGCAGATATAGGATTCCTTTTTCTTTCATGGGAAACCCACATATTTTGAAAACTTTGTTAATAAAAACAACAGCTTATATCACCGACAAAAACAAATAATTATCACCCCACGAAAATATTTAAGAATAAGTTACTCTTGACAATGAAATTACTTTTGTTGGCCAATCATTCATAACAATATTATTAGTTATTTTTATGAAAATATTTGTCAAATAGTTAATTTCAGCGAAACAAACAAAATTTTAGACTCTGTTCGTTTCACGGAAAATAACTTTCAGAATTTTTTTTTTCTGGCGTTCGTTTCAATGAAAATAAAATAGCCAAAGCGAAAATTTTCCACTAATAGAAAAAAAAACACCTTCAAAAGTGAGGAAAAATGTTTTCCGCTTTTTGGGAAGGGGAAAACATTTTTCGCATTCTTCGTTTACTTTTAAATATTGCGGCTTCTAACAGTGTGCCTCAATCTCACTTAATGCAGGCAAGCCGATGGCTTTTGACAAACAATCATCGGAATTTTTTTTTTTTCAGGAAAATATTTTTCAAAAATGCTATATAATAGAGCTTTAGAAGAAAAGTCATAATCAAAGTCAATTATTAATCCAACAAAAAAAAAGGAGGCTCAAATATCAATGATGCTATAGGTAAAAATTTCAAGGGACTTAGACAAAAGTTGGATCTACGGATGGGTATTCATGTGATTTCTAGAGAGATCAATTTCCCATAGAAATGTGCGCAAATCGTATTCGATTTGCGGTACCATGAGAATCTCGAAAAGTTTCATATAATATTTACAAAATTTCCAATAATTTTATCCGGCGGCTATTTAAATTTAATTGTAGCCATCCTACTATTGTACAAACATGACGAGGTAATCAATTATAAACCATTTAGACACAGCATAGATCTAGAAGTTCTTCAATCTTAGCCATCACTTCATTTTCTATATGGGCATCTATTGACAAAGTCTTGTAACAACAATAAACGTTTGAACCTACTCATGGGTAGCCCAGCTGGTTAGGGCGAACTCGGGCTTCGTTGAGATCTTGGATTCGATTCTCCAGGGAAGCGTCTGTGATTTAAGTGGAGGGCCATGGCGGTAGGTTGCTGTGCTAGTCTTTCCCGAGAAACAGTCGAAGTGCGCGCAAGCTGACCCGGACATCTCGGTCATAATAAATCAAAACAATAAACGTTCGAAAAATTGATGATGTGGTGCTTATATAACAGGCCACAATCGATACCAAATGAGAATTTACACACGTTCAATTATAGACCGATTTTTCTCATAGCGTCTTCACACATGCTCCCTAAACGCCACAGAAATTGGAATTGTTTGCTGCCACGATCGAAATCTTAAGATGTTCAAATTCAATAGAAAGAAGTTATTGGATATCCATCTTATGTCGTTGTTGGCCAATACTATACTTTGTTTCGGATCTTCCAATTATTCCCGCGGCAGATGCGGATCCAATCTCCTTTTAACCTGATAAAATAGACCCGTCCTCTTCGTTAAACCCAAAAAGAAGAGGAGGTAAAATCAATGGAGATTTCGTTTTGGAATTCATCGCTTGACGAAGCGGACTTTTAGCATCGGCGCACCAACGTGTAGGACAAAGTCAAGTTAGTCAGATTTTTTTTTTTTGCAATTTTAAAGTTTAGTGTTGAGCAAAGGGCACTTTCTATGCACGTTGTCTAGCGAGTTAAACAGATCACTCACTACAGGCAGCTCAACTAGAAGACGTGTGACTTGGTCTTGAGTTTGCAGAGTCAACTTAAATTAGTAAGCTCGTTAGCTCAAATTAAAGAAAAAAATTGGGTAGGTTAGACCTTCTTTCAGATAAACTTTGGATGATCTGACCCCTCTTTTCTTTTCTTTTTCTCTTTGGGTGGAAGGTTGGTGAACCTTTAATTTGATTGACTTTGAATTGATCCTCAAATCCAGCTCAATATAGTATTTTGACCTAGACCTTGACTCACGAATTCGATGTCCTCTATCTCTCTTGGAAATAGTTTCAAAGCCATTTTTTTTAGAATTAGGATCGGGTTTTTTTAATCCGAATAAAAGAAGGCAAGGAAATAAGGCTTCACGGACCGGCGTTTGAATTGTGAAATGAGTCAATGGGAAATCTATATTTAAATTCAAGGATATTGATTATTTCTTCATAAAATAGTAGGAAAATCTTCTATTTTTAAATATGATTAGATATCAATGCTTGGATCATGGGCTTTACATTTGGTCATCAGAACTTCAATGCTTACGCTTGGGACCTTGGCAGCGAACTCGAATCTGGAGGCTGAAGCGAGAACCCCAATGCCCAGCACACTTGGGTCCATCGAGACCGGGTCTGAGAACTTAATTCCCCTGCCTAAGTCCTTGAGCTTCAAATTGGGTCCTCGGCATTTGGATTTGGGTTCACAAAGGCCAGACTTGAGACCTTGGAGGCTGTGCACAATTCCCTTGTGTTAGTGTTTGCACATGAGACAGTTGAGGCTGGGATTGATTCCTAATGCCCATCCTTGAGTTCTGAGCACTTGAGCTCATGTCCATCAAGGTCGAGCCCAAGTTCCTAGCACCCAAGCTTGCGGCCATCAAGGCTAGATCGGGGTCCTTTGCACTTGGGAATAGTCCTTGACACCCATTCTCGATTCAACGCACCCTAGATCAAGTCCATTAGGGCCTAGCCTTGGTCCTTAACACTCGTGCTTGAGTCCATCAAGATTGAACCGACCTCGGTTTGCATGCCCATTTCCCTGGTGCCTACACCTGAGTTCATTAAGGGTTGAGCTCGAGATCGTGGTTCCTTAGCCCAACCCTAATGTGTCATGAGCATGGGGTTCTCACATCCGGCTTCTGCGGACTCGAAAACTATGCCTATGCTCGTGCATAGGATATAGGTGCTTGTATTCAAGAACCCGTCACTCGAGTTGAGGTCCATTGAGGCTAGCCTCGAGACTCAGGACCCAAGACCCTTGCTCGGTTTCTTAGCTGCCATTCACTAGTCACCAATGTCCAAGTATTGTATGTGTAATTAAAGAAATCTAATGGTTTTTTCCTTTCCAAAAGGTGGAGAATAATTTCCTGTTCATTTTCAAATTTCAGCCAAATACCAAAAAGTATTATCATTTTCCTTGAAAATGACTTTTTAAAAGACATTTTCTAGGAATGTCAAATTTTATGAAAAACAAATAGAGCCTATGTATAGGACCCAAGCAAATGGTCCCATCTCAATGGGCATGTGGACTTCAAATTGGGCGTTCGGCCCCATACTCTCGGACAAAGACCGTCAACCAATAACCATATGGTGACCGGCTAATTAAAGCACGCCGAAACAATCATGGCCTCGTTAATAAATGTTAATAATGCATCTTATGTCTATGTTTTATGGAGAGAGATAGGGAATACAAAAGCAACAACGTGAATTAAGCAAAGGATAATCCCTAGTGAGCATGCCCGATATCAAACTTTATGAAGTTGAAATCCCCAATGAAACACTCGGTGCCAACTGCCAACTGCCAACATGATCATACCCCAAGTTGCTGCAAGAAATGTGGCTTGGCCTTCTTGATCCAACGTTGTGCCGCTGCTCAGCGAGGGCCGGATCCGATGATGCTTTGGCTCCGGCGCCACCTCCGCCACCGGTGAAGCCAGGGTTCTCAAATTGCATCAGCCACTTGGGGCCAATCATAGCTACTCAGCTTTTGGTCCAAGGCCTAAACAGCTAGCTGGTGGCCACTCTTCGCCTCGCCCACAGGAGCAGTTTGATTCTACTCCACATCAGTCTTCATCAAATCACGTGAGCGATGAGCCCCACGAGGGCACATCTAGGAATCAGCCGTCGCTGTCGCAGAGCACAGATTTTTCTTGCTAGTGGGTAGACCTAAAAGCTCGTGACTCTTCAGATTCGTCGAGCGACAAGAGCTCTGCACTCGTCGTAATTTCATTTGTTTCTTCTGCGGGAGAATTGCTCGGCGGACGATAATGAGGAAGGAGCCTTCGGGGATTCCAATGCAACAAGGAACAAGAAATTGAAGCCAGGATCACAACCTACAGTTCTTGTAAAGTTCTTAGGAGGATGGGATATTACATCTTTTCAGAGCGCTTGAAGATCTATAGATGTTCCATAATTTAGGTTTAGAGTGAAATTGAGGGAATTTTCAAAATTTCTCCGAGTGTGTAGTAATATTGTTTTTGAGCGGTAATCATAAAAAGTGTGAATAGAGAAATTATCACTTGGAAGAAAAGGCATGGTCAAAGTTAAATCTTAATCTGGCTAAAGCAAGGTCAAAAATTAAAAGTAGGACCATTAAGGTAAAAGTCTTAAGCGACCCGACAAAAGTTGGGTCTTTTCACTTGAGTGCTTCGAAAGATGAATGTCTTGTAAAAGAATGTCGTAATCATAAAAATATTTAATATTTTTTATAACATTGAAGACATTTTCGTTTGATTTTAAATAACACTCGAGATATTCTTATTATCTTTGTCCAATGACTATTAATCTTTGGAGGAATGGAATATTGAGAGGTTTCAGAGGCAGCCATTTTATACAGCACAATCATGGCAAGGGAATCGACTGAAAACTACATAGACGTAGCTTAAAGAAAAGTCTTTGGTCTTAATCATCACTACGCTTCTATATGGACACATATATATGAAGTACTATCAAGGATCGATGCACGAAAGTGAGTTCACAAAATAATGTGACCGACCTTGGTGGTATTTAGATGACGGGCAATTTCAATGCACCTTGTCTTTCTGGTCAAAAAGAAGATCAAGGGAATTGAGTGATTGAAGATGTTTAGTTTCAAGTGTGGAATTTGACTTTCACATTTTGCAGAGACGTAAAATAAAAGTCTAGAATGGACAACTTGTTGGGTTTCTTGGTTTCTTAAATGCATTGGAAAAATGAAACCTAAATAAGATCCATGTGTATATTAAAATCGAAATGAGTTTTCTAGACATACCTTTTGCTGCATGCAGACAAATTCGCGTTTGGTTGTATCTGGATCAGCGCCCCAAGTGTTGCGCCTCTACCCATATCCACACACACGAACTGAATCCAAGTGCTAGTTTGCAAATTATGGAGTTCCTTCTGCTTGATCGCCTGTAATCCTCGAGACTGTCTCACGGATCAATGAGTACATACGCCTCTGTATGTTTTCTCCTTGATATATGACTTTCACGAAAAACCTCTAGGGTTTCTTCCACAAAAGGAGTATATATATTATCAAGAAAAAAGGGTGGGACCCACTTAAGTCTTTGGGTCATTATCCACCGAATAAAATAAATTAGTTCGATATATTGTGTGCGACCCTATAGGTTCACTATACATTAGCAGCGTACTCAAAATCTTTTAGCCCACAAATCATAAGCGGTTTCTAGTAAGACATTATGACCACCTAAGTATAGTGAATGTCGATATTGCCGACACAACCTAAACCATAATTATTGTTAAAGTGCCATTATTAATTGGTTTTTAGGGCAGACCACTAACACAACTTACCTTGGTATAGTGGTCCTTGGTCTCAGAAACTGGAATGGGCAACTTTGTATATTCAATGTCACTATTTTCATAAGAGTTTATATAGGTTCTCGTTTGAAGTGTCTTTGTTATATTATTTGGGAGGCGATGAACAATGCCTTATTTTGTAACCAGGCTATTTTTGTTCCGGCTATAAAGATGAAGCTGGAGAAGATGGTGAAATATAAGGCTAGAACTTTTCATCGTGTGTTGGACTCTCCCAGAAATAGGAGGCTTCAACGTAGTTGGGGTTTAGATCCCGATATATGAATACATTAGACAGAGGCTGGTACTTTGTATCTTTGTAGGCCAATTTGGCACTATTTTATGCTTTTCATTCGGAGACCTTGGTACCCTTTCACTCATATCCATCTTTATAATGTTGTGAGTGCAATCTTTTGTGGTGCTAAGGTACCTCATCTTGTATACTGTTGGTAAAAGTCTATAAAATTCTTCCATTACCAAAAAAGAAAAAAGTCTAAGAGAGAGGGAAGATTTGAAGTAGGACAAACAGATTCAAAAAATGAAAATGAAAACTGAAATTACATTTTTGCCCTTGTTTCTTGAGCTAATTGCTTTGATTAAGCTTGTGACTTGGTCTTGAATCTCCATAAGTCAAGTCAAAATATAAAGTTCGTCGGTTTAATTGACTTTGATCGGAGGTTTATGGAAAGGTTGGTCAACCTTTCATTGACTTTGAATTGACTGTCAAAGTCAAACCTAACTCAATAAGGTATTTTGGCCCTAGACCTTGTCTCTGGAATCTCAATGCCGTCCATTTTCTCCGGAAAAGGTTTTGGAGATAGAATTCTTAATTTTATGAAGATATATCGATCTTTTAAGACTATTTTTGGAATTAGGGTAGAGTTTTAAGAATCCAACCAAATCAAAGAAGGCCAGAAAATGAGTTGCGGGCTCAAACAAGTGGGCCAGTCCAACTGGGCCCGAGGACTTCAAATAGGGCCTTCGGCCCAATATTCCCATAAGAAAGACGGCGGGCCAATGATCGTTTAGTGTTCAGTGATTGACTAAGCCACAATTAAACAATGGTGACTGAGGTCCTCAATCAGTCGATACATGTTGAAAATGCACATTTGCCTCCATTTTATCGAGAGAAATCGGGATTACAACAGCGAAACGCGGATAATCTCGTACAAGAGAGGAACAATAACCAGTAATAGCACTCCATCAATCGGTCTGCATAGACTAATTCTCGGTGAACACGTCGAATACTGAACTTTATTAAACTTAGGTCCTCAATAGAACACTTGTGCTAACAGCAACGGGATGACAGCCGCCGCAAGAAACATGGGTTGGCCTTCTCGATCCATTGTTGTGCTGCTGCTCAGTCCAGGGCCAGATCTGATGATGCTCGGTCTCGGCGCCACCTCCACGACCGGCGAAGCTGGGATTTATCCAGCGCGAAAGGGACATTGGAAGATAGAGAAAATTGCATGAGAATTAGAATTCAATGAGTATAGAAAGGAAGCAGAAAAGAGGGGGAAAAAGATCGAACAAGTTTGTGGCTGTTCATCTGTTAGTGGCATAGTGGCATACCAGCAACCATGGACTTGTTGGTCCTCCTCGCTCCTACGGAGACCTGTGGACCTGGTGTGCCAGCAGCTGCAGGCATTCCTAGGCCTCCCCAAAAAGACCAAACCATATGACAACATTGAACATATGAATCGGACAAAGTATATTGGTGCCACTACCGACAAATTCTCGAGTGTTTACGTCGACCCCATGAAATAAAAGAAAGTGCGTTCGTGAGGGAGAGATCCCTCGTCGACCTTTGAAAATTTTAGGGGGTTTAATTGATCGCATGGAAAAGGCTCGTGTGAAGCCGCAATCTTTTGTGAAAATGTTTGGTTTTGAAGGGTTGAATCCCATTTTTTTCAGTGTTCCTTTAATTTGTTTCATTGTACCTGAACAAGAAGAGACGTCGGCTTGGAGGTTGCAGAGCTGGGGAAGTTCAAGGACCAATGTGCCATTAATAGGCATAGGAACGAGGGACGTGTCATTGAGCACGAGGCAGAGGCAATGTGGTTGCTGGTTGTAGATCTGGCTGAGGCTGTCGCAGCATGGCTTGGATGGCGACTGGGCCGTGCCCTGCACGAATGGAGCGCAGGGGGCCAGCGACAGGAGCCGAGACCGGCACGAGGCTACGGCGGGGCTTGAGGAGGTGGGATCTTGCGAGAGGGTGTGGGGGATCCCGACAAGAAGAAGGGGCAAGAAGGAGATGTAAAGGAGGAGGAGGTTGAAGGGGACAATGGGCGGAAGAGAGCGTAGGGAAGCCATTGTTTGTGTTCTCAATTCTTTGTACTGTGTAGGCGAATAGTGTTGCAACAGAGGATGCTTAATAGATCAAGTGCATGGCATGAGCGTGAGTGTATCTTCATGCATGTTTGATGTTATTCCCCAGTGCGCACACACCTTTCTTGCTCCATTTATAGGCTGTGCAGTCACGTTATGGACGTGAACTTTTAGTTCATCATCTTTTGGCCAGTCATTCATATGGAAGACTTGTACCTCGGATGAGTTAAGTTTGACTAGCTTGAGCTGATATGTTCCTGCAATCCTGTCATAATCCGTATCGAGATTGCTAAGCTTCAAGTCGCTCACTCAAAATTTTATGAATTCGACAAAGGCCTCTAAATACATAAAGGGAAAGAACCATTTCATAATGAATAGACTGAAAACTTGTTCCTTTGATGAAGGTTAATTTGGTATCGCTGAAAATTCGTGCAAGGTCTTCAAGGTATCCATGCACCTTTCAAATTGATGATTCTTCTCGCATGGGATTGCGATAATATGAGTCTTTTACATAAAATTGCATGAATTGGGTATAGGCCTTTATGGAATAGGACGGAAAATCAAAAAAAGAGAGAAATTTATGCCCCGATGAAAATCAACAAGACAAGGAAAGGTTAATCTCGTGCCGGTTTCACCACTGAAATGATCTAATAAAGCAAGTTCTGCCGTACTATTCTCGGGTCAGTTTTCCACTTGAAGCTGAGACGAATCAAAGAGATGCCTGCTGTCTCTGCGTTCAGTTTTCCACGGGCACCTCTGGGTTACAAGAAAGGGGGATATGCTCTGTTCCACCGCTACGCATTTAACAATGCAAAGGAGTCAAGAATAATGAGCGAGCGAGCGAGGCTAGCCTGAGCACGTTTGCCTTTGCCTGATCTCTCTCGCTCTTTGACACGAGAGATCAGAATCAGATTCCTCTAGAATCCAAAGCAAAGATTATCAATTTCTGCGATCTTTCCTCTTCTCTATAACCCCTTTTAAAGTCACCATCTTGGCCATGCTAATTTGGTCCCGGGCACTCAATCTTTCTTCTCTGTCTGGTTTCATGACTGGAAAGGTAGATATTTTTCCCCTTCTCTTTTTCTGGGTTATTTCGCTCCAGTGTTTTGATCAAGCGTTCAAAGAGCTACCTATGTTCAACTTTCACATGCTAAAAGGAAACTTTTCTGCTAGTTCTGTTGCATGGTCCTTAGGATCAACATCGACTGCAACGGCTGTTTCCGAAAAGTTCAAAGAGCCCTTCTCCAAATCCGAGGTAATCCGTTCTTTCGAGCTTCTTGAGAGGAACCATACAAGATCAGAAATGCTTACTTGTTCCAAATGGGAATCTTGATCGCAGAACTGGAGACCCACTTGATAGAGGAGAAGCAGTGCAAAGTCATCGTGTGCGGCAAATTCGTCCCGCAGGACGTGGCCATCACGTTGAGAAAAAAGACGAACCGCCGAGTCGAGATACTGGACATTCAAGAGCTCTGCCCCAACGAGGAAAACGGAGAAGAGGGTGGCGAAGATGCGCAGATCTCTGTTCCTAGATGGGGTCCTCCACCGAAGCAAAACCAGATTTTAAGCTTGAAATGATTATGACTCGAGAGCGCAAAGTCGCTGTGTCTCTGTCCTTGACACTTCTAGTGTAGAGCTTGTATCAGACGCGTTCCCCAGATTTATACGTCGAATCATTGATTCGAGAACCAATCTACACGATTCATGACATGATGTTCTTCTCAGAAAGATCGTAAACGATCGAAATCATCGCGCACTTACGCAGAGGAGCGAAGAATTGCAGAACCAAAGCGGCCAAGTTCCGTGTTCCTTGTTTGCTGAATCCGGGCTTTTTACCGGCCACAGAACTTGGAATTTGGTTCAGAACCCAAAACGACGACCAGTTTTCCTTTTTCGCCTGTTACGCTCTTCGGACAAAAACGACGGGAAGTCATCGAAATGCGCAAATCTAGTCCATCTCTTTGGGCCATGTTTGGGCCCAAAGTCCATAGACTAATACAAATGGCATCCGGTAATATTTCTATTTTTGAGAAGATGTAATTGTATTTTCAAATGGGTTTGGTCCAAATGTACTTTGTAACGTTACATTTATTCAAATGTAAATAGACTCTTTTTCCTTCCAATTTTGTCCTTGCTCAATATTCAAAGTTTCGAAACTGTCCTTGGGACATGAACGAGTTGTCGGCCGGCCATCGCTCGCTTGATGTGGCCAGACCCCAAGCAGTGTTGCCTACGGCCGCGCGATCTAAACTGAGGGCAGTGGCGGCTGAATTCGATCAGCAAATAATTTGAGTTTTCTCTTTGAAAAAATTAGCAGAATTTTACCAAATTCCTTTTCAATGTGTTTTCGAAATACATTTTGGGAAACACTGCTCGTCATTTCACAAACCTTTAGCCTAATCTGCATTTCCCGAAGCCGAACCAATCTCTCTGTCTCTCTCTCTCTGTCTCTTCCTCGCGCTTGAAGTCGAAGGAGGACCCATGAACACCGCGAGATCTCACTCGGTTCACGAGTCGACACGTTCATCGGGGCCACCGCTGACTGAGAGTACGGAGCAACCTCCGTCGTTGCTTCGCATATGCTCCAGTTAATGACAAAAGACAAGCCAACAAAAACGGAAGCAGATCGCCTGCTGTGCGTACGGCGCACAGCAGCGTGCTGTCTGCTTCTTCCTAGCCGTCCGATCAAGATCGGACGGCTGAGACTGTACAGTACCCTGCTGTGCTCCTTGAGCACAAACATCCCCCACCAGATCTTCCCTCTAATAATTAAACCACAAGAATTCTCCCCCCCTCCGCCGGGGATTGCATCTCTCGCAATTCTCTTTCGATTAGCGTTCATTTGGCCTATCCTTGACTACCCTTTTCTCTTCTCCTCTCTGGGTTCCTTTTACAGTGAATGAAGTGCAGTCTTCGTCAGTTCCCTACTGGTCTCTGCATATAATCGGGTTCTCTGTTAGATAGCCATGGCTGCGAAAATGGGGTCGCTAAGAGAGCGGCTGCTCTCGAACAAGGGCTACTCGGAACTGGGTTTGTCCCCCATCGGTCCGATCGGCGACCGGAACGTCTCCCGCTGCTCGTGCCGCTGCGTTCGCGAGACGGTCGCGAGGTGGCGGAGGAACTTGGAGCGGGTCGCTTTCAAGGCGTATATCATGGGCAAGTCCGATCCGAGGAAGGTTGTGTTCTCGGTGAAGATGGGCCTGGCTTTGATGCTCGTCTCGCTGCTGATATTCTGGAAAGAGCCCTTCGACTTCAAGGAAATGAGTCGCTACTCTGTTTGGGCGCTTCTCACGGTCATCGTCGTGTTCGAGTTCAGTATAGGTAACTTTTACACCTTCTTCATTCTTGATGGCCGTTGTTTTTCCATGCGCTTGATACTTCTGTTTACTGGATATAGTACGATAATACTCACTCCGGATTGATAAAATGGATCTAATACATTGTTCGTCAGGCCTTTCCGTAGTGCCTTTTCATCCCGTTGGTCTGTTGAGTTTGGCATCGTTTTTATGATAGGGCCGTGCGCTCTTTGTATGTGCTGAAGGTTATTACCTGTTGTATTTGAGTCCCCATCGCGAAAGATGAATGGTGACGGACTGAGATTCATATTCCTATTCCTAGTCTACAATCGGAAAAAGCATCCAGGCTGACCATAGATTTATAGTAATAGGGTCCATTGAGCAAAGGCAATATAAGAGTGAAGAGTTATGCACGTGCTTTATATCTGAGTTTGTCCTTTTTTTGGCCAAAATCTCCTATCATTGTCGACTAGGATCTTGTTATAGGGTGTGCCTTCAGAGGTTAATATCAGCTTTTTCTAACTACTTCGTTGGACGTGGGCCCACATATGGGCTTGAACATGAGCCAAAAGATTGCTTCTTTCCATTAATCTGTGAGCTGCTTCACTGTACAACCTACTTAGATGTGGTGCGTTTAGATGATACAATTTGTTCATCTACAAAGGCTAATAGGAAGATTGTTGATTGTGTTACTACAACGAAATGTCTATTTAAGTGCTTTTGAATTATGTTGGAACTTCTTTTCAATCATAAAGCCGATTGTCTTCATTTCCTTGTTTTGGTGCTGTCTTTGTCAGGTGCCACTCTTAGCAAGGGATTTAATCGAGGCATAGGGACATTATCAGCAGGAGGGCTTGCTCTAGGCATGGCAGAGTTGTCTCAGATGGCTGGAGATTGGGAGGAATTTGTTATTATTATCAGTATATTCCTTATAGGTCAGTCTGTCTGTTCCATAACATAAAATGCACTATATTTCTGAGAAGTTCTCTTTTGTTCTTGTTCTGTCATTACAGCCAGACTTTTAACATCTGTTTAAATTGCTCTTATTAATAGGATCTATTGCAACATATGCAAAACTGTACCCGACAATGAAGCCTTACGAATACGGTTTTAGAGTTTTCTTGCTGACATATTCTCTCGTAATGGTGTCCGGATATAGGACAAGGGAATTTATCCATACAGCTGTTTCACGCTTCTTCCTCATCGCACTAGGCGCTGGTGTTGGCCTCGCAATTAATGTTTGCATTTTTCCCATCTGGGCTGGCGAGGACTTGCATAAGTTAGTGGTAAAGAACTTCATGGGGGTCGCAACTTCTTTGGAAGGTTCACCATAGGTTTATAATTCTGTTTTCTGAAGATTTCAAATACTTCTCTGGTTAATCATTTTGTCTGTTCTCTTTCACTCCCCATCCTTTTGTTCACTTAATCTAATTTTGCTTCTCATTAGGTTGTGTTGATGGGTACCTCAATTGTATTGCATATGAAAGGGTTCCCTCGAAAATTCTTACTTATCAGGCGTCCGATGATCCACTTTATAATGGTTACAGAGCAGCTGTTGAATCCACTAGCAAAGAAGATGCTCTGGTAATTTTCTGCTGATCTGCTTTATTTAAAATATTACTGGCCTTGTTTTCTTATTCATCCCAATTTCTTTCTGTTATGTGAGAAGTTGGGCTTTGCAATCTGGGAGCCACCTCATGGTCCATACAGAGCATTTAGGTATCCCTGGAAGAACTATGTTAGAGTAAGCGGTGCATTGAGGCATTGTGCATTCACGGTCATGGCATTGCACGGATGTATACTTGCTGAAATCCAGGTACGGCGTTTTGTGTTGTTAAGTTCATCTTGATGGCTATTCCTGCCTAATGTACCACCAGAAACTCGTATATTGTTCTTTAGATACTCTGTTTTCTGCATGTCCTTAAAAAATAAGAATATATCAGTTCTTTCATGTGATATCAAGTCTACCTATAGTAAGAGAAATCACTCATTTATTTTTCCATATTTTTCCAGCAGAGACTTTGCACTTCAACTACTAAATTCTGCAGGAAGTTAGTTTAGATCCCCTAATCTTTTAGCACCAGCCATCCTTTGTGGGTGAATCATGTCATGTTTCACTTTTTTATTTTACTTGAATGGTATCTTTTGTTTTATCGTTTTGCTTATAGAAGAATGAAGGACGCTATACCTTTGTCTCTTAAGTACCACTGAAGTCTTATAAAGGTACTTCTGAAGTTATGGCTGCTGCTGGTATTGATGTGTAGATGCATAGAGGTTCTTGTCTAATCAATGACACTGCATACGGCCTTTTGTCATCATGAACTGTGTGTTTCTTTGTCTCATCTGCCTGTGTGGTTGGGCGGCATCTGTATGCAAGGCTTATTTGAGCACACCCATGTGCATCCACCACATGCGTGCATGTTTAGATCTTCTGATGTTAGGCCTTTTGGTTCTAATTTGTGTGCAGAAATTTCCAACTTCTGATGAATGAATGATATTGAAATGGACTGCCAGGGGTTCAAAGAAATGGCAACCAGTTGACTTACTTTTAAAAGGGAGGCTGTATCTGATTCAGTTTTCTCTCTTATTGATAAGTAAACTTTCATAAATATGAGATCCTGCTAAAGTATCGAGCCCTTTTATCAGAGGTGGCAGACTATCTTCATGCTGATGTATCATTGTCAAATTGGTGCCTAAGCTGGATAGTTTAATAAATTAATTGTTACAATCGTTAAAAAATTGGAGTAAATTCTACCAACTTCTTTGTCTGTCAAAAGCTAAGCAGCTTTGCATTGTCTTGGTCGTCAGGATGTCTATTTTCAATTTACATGTGGATCCTTTTTGCAGGCTCCTGCTGAACGAAGACAGGTCTTTCGCAATGAAATGCAGCGGGTAGGTACTGCATGTGCTAAGGTACTACGCGAACTTGGGAATAAGGTGAAGAAGCTGGAAAAATTAGGGCCTATGGACATACTCTTCGAAGTGCATGAGGCTGCAGAAGAGTTGCAGAACAGAGTTGACCGGAAGTCATACCTTTTTGTCAATTCAGAGAGCTGGGAAATCGGAAACCGAGCAAAAGACTCGGCGGAGCCTCAAGATCTTCTTAACTTTGAGGAGGATGAGAATAAGGTTTTACAGTCTAAGTCACTTAGTGAAGCTGTACTAGATCTCGGGCCATTTTCTGCAGTAGGAAGTCTGGACTCCGGGAATTCAAACACGGGGTTGAAACCCCCAGTTCCTGTATTTATTCCCTCGAATGGTGTGATGACGAAACAGATATCATGGCCTGCGGCTGCGGGAATCTCGCTGACAACTGATCCTGTCATTGAAGAATCAAAAACATATGAAAGCGCAAGTGCTTTGTCTCTAGCAACTTTCACGTCACTCCTGATTGAGTTTGTTGCAAGGTTACAAAATCTTGTTGACGCTTTTGAGGAATTAAGTGAAAAGGCAAATTTCAGGGAGCCAGTTGAGCCATCAGCAATAGCAGAGCCTGTGGGGATATTTGGCAGATTGCGGAGAATCATCAAGTGTTGATAGTTGGATGTTGCACATGGCAGGGAAGGATGAACCTCTGGACAGCTTCCACGGCTACAATCGAAGATGCAGATCTTGTGACTGTAAGATCAAGTACGGGAATTGATATACATTTGCGGTTCCCCGAAAAGGTAATTTTCGTGCTTGACTAGTTTGTCATCGATCTTAGAGGTTGACATTGAACTGTTGAGTGCTTGTGTCTAATGGCGGTTCATCTGAGTTAACGAAGCCAGAGCTCTTGTGAGAAAGTGAGTTGCAACAGGGCTAGAAAATGATCCCTGCTGGACACAAATTTAATATGAAATCGCAAGAAATGAAAACCGAATCAGGAACTTATCATAATGGCCTATGACCATCAAGATGTTAAAATGTGCTGAACTTTTCGTTTTGGTGTAATTTGGTTGCTTTTTTCATTTCTCACGGCCTCCAACCAAACTGGACGAGTAGCAGTGTAATTCTTGCATCCTTGTATTTTGGTCTACTGCTTCTCACAGACTATGCTTATAACCCGATCCACGTTGGTGCAGGATACATCATAATAGAACTTAGGAATCGTGGGTAGGCTTATTGGAGCTAAAGCAAAATACAGAGAAGAGGACATAAGCTAGGCAACATTCCTGTATAAGTAGAATTACTGACAAGTAAAACGGGGTTATTTGTTAGGGATCTAAACAAGCAGGCGATAGCTCTCGGAACTGATAAGCCAAATCTTTCGCTCATGTCCATATCACTCGGTACCATGCCCTCAGGCAATTCCCACTTGAAGCAATGCGCTAATTGAGCCAAAACAAGCTTCACTTGTATCAGACCTAACTGAATTGCGGGACATCCCCTACGTCCCGAACCAGAAGGAAGCAGCTCAAAATGATGGCCTTTCACGTCAATACGATTGTTGGCGGATCTCTCGGGTAGAAATACTTACAGCGTTTTCTGACCACACACTAGGATCTCTCCGATTGCCCATATGTTCGCGATGATTTGCGATTTCTTCAGTATGAAGCATTCGTTTATGATGGCATCCTTCATGGATTCTCGGGGAACTGGTAGTGGACAACTGGATGGAGTCTCATGCTTTCTTTCACCGCCATGTCCAAGTAATTTAGCTTGGGTACGTCCGACTCCTCAACCATTCTAGTCAACCCAACAATGGTTTTTAGCTCTTCTTGAAGGCGTGCCATTGCCTGCGGATTCCTCATGAGTTCAGAAAACGACCAGTCGATGGAGGTCGATGATGTCTCAAAGGAACCTGAGATCATGTCCAGTATGATGGCTTTTATATTCGTTCGATCTATTAAGTATCTATCTTCAGAAGGGTCTATGTGTTGGTTCATCATCGAAAGCGATATGGCGATGAAATCCTGCTGATGTTTGCCCTCATAATCAGCGGCGTCTTGCGCATTGTCATGGATAATCTTCTCTAAGAGTTTGTCGACTGACCTCCTAACTGCCTTGAACCGCCGAGTCGATCCCTAAGAAGAACAAACTTCATCAGTACCTCTGCTCAAGCTTGCCACGAAAGATAGACCAGAAAGGCAGATGGATCACTAATGTGGGAAGATAGACTACGCATTTTTCGAATCTATAACGTATTGATTCCGTCATCATGTTGAATTTCCCTCTTAATGTACGCCCGATTCTTGTCTGTGCACACTGCTGTTGTCCATATACAGAAGGCGATGTTCCCTTTTGTCGATTATGTTCATCAAACGCAGGTGCAGACACGTGAACCACGAGCAAAATTATTGTGTTTGCACTTATCATAAGATACAGTGCGACTAGCCAAAAGAGACATGATCATAATGTACAATGACAAAGACATGGAAGATCAATGGTTTGATGACACAGGAAGATGCATGAACTGGTGCTAGTATGGCTTTAACACAGTAATGTAGAGAGAAATAGGTGGAATGCGATGCTTCGACATGATGTGCCCTCTTCAATAATTCAAAGACGAACTTTCTTAACTAAAGCCGGAGCTGAGAAACTTGCACGTAACCTGAAGATCAAGGGGTCTGAGAAAAGGCACTAATCAGCCAAGTTGAAAGTTCCAGCCACTCTCGTTGCCTCCTGAATGATCCCCTTCAGGTCGTGCTTGCCGTCCGTACTCCTCCCCAGGATCATCCTGCACGCCAAGTCCTCCATCGCATGCGCCACGCGCACGCTCAAGTTGTGACAACGGT
The DNA here is from genome assembly GCA_019926035.1 of Melaleuca alternifolia. Taxonomy (NCBI): domain Eukaryota; kingdom Viridiplantae; phylum Streptophyta; class Magnoliopsida; order Myrtales; family Myrtaceae; genus Melaleuca; species Melaleuca alternifolia. Next base: position 135,532 of record JAGKPW010003076.1, on the reverse strand, counting down.
CGTGCAATCTCTCGCAATGATGTTGTGACAATAAGAGATGCCCTGGAATTTTCTGCTGAAATCAATAAGAAAAACGTTAATAATGTTTCAGACTACATTCAGTGTCATCTTCTCCTATATCTATCTGGGAAGAGCTGAGATAAAGCTTACTTATTATCACTCTTGGTCACTTCTCTTTGAACGGATGCGTGTATAATCTTCTCTATGTAATTTTATGCCAGTTTTTAAGCCTCCCCTGTTTCTCCATTTGGAATAAAATACAGGGATCAGGCATTGCCATGCAATTGATGCATGCTGCTTCATATATTTATAGCATTTAAAAGCTTGAATGGTAATGTTCTAATCATTTTCTATTAGATTTTGGGAAGGATACTTTGACTACCTGATGGACCGATCATCAACCAGGTAAGGGTGATTATGCTGCACGTCCTATTTGTCATGCGTGAAGCTTTATTTGTATGACCTTTGTTTAATATATGGTAGTTACCCTATGGGGTAGCCTGGACAGTTGTTCTTCTCTGCAATGAACTAACTCTAATTTTGTTATATAGAAGCATCCATAAAAGATCCTCGAGACAGGTTTTAAGAAAATATGACCTCCAGCTTGAACACTATGAAGTATATTAGGACGCCACGAGTACGTTTAAAAAATATAGCTGGTGTATGGATACGTGGTTTAGATATGAGAAAAGAGTCCCTTGGACTCTTTCTTGAGCCAACTTTTGAATGCTTGGAAGTTTGACGTTTTTACTCTTTCTTCCAAACTAATGGAAGGATATACATCCCCCCACAAGAACCTGTCTTTTTTAACAGGACCAATTTGACTACGGAAATAACTACCTCAGTTTCTTTTGCTGGAATTATTACTATCTCAATATATTATAAGGATGGCGATAATGCAGTCTAATATGTGGGGCATCGTTAAGTTGGCATGAGAAATCTAATCAAATGGATGCTTATTAATGGTTGATGTTTTGTATTAGTTTTGTCAACTATGCAGCTCAAGTGTCCAGTCAGCTAATAGTGGTGGCATCACACATGGTAAAATCCTACCCTAATGTTTAAAGCTTTTGCCATTTTAAGCTCAATCAACTTCGTCTTGTTCTTTTCTTTTGCCATTGTCAAGGCTGGGCTGGGACTTTGTTTTGAAGAGACACGTGAAATAAAGAGGGATGTTTTGTTTTGCTCACGTACAATTAATTTATTAACCCATAATTTAGCACAAGATGAAGCTTGCATTAAAAATATATGAATAAAACGAATCAGGAAAGTCTAAGCACAAATGCGACCTGTGCTTTGGAGCCTCATTGAGCTCCGAACGTTGTTGAAACTAGTGGACTTGATTTTTGAGTTCATCCATCATGATGTTTTATTGATATCTCACAATAGTTGAGATTTCCCAAGAGGCATTTGTACAATGAAGAGCCACCAAAACTTTGATACTTAAATTGAAACTGTCCGACTTCCAAGGTTATTACTTCCCTGCTATTGTGGAAAATTCATAATGTGTCTCTTGAAATCTTCTTTTGCTTTGAACAGGTGGCTCTGGCACATGCTTCTCGATGTAGAGAGCATTGAGTGTTGGGATTTCATGGTTTCTCAAAAAGTAGCAGAAGTATATTATAAACAAAACCTCAGACAGGATCTATGTGTATATTGAAAACGGATTATGGATTTCAAACGTACATTGTTTTTCTTCTAAGACAGATTGAGGGTTGGTCATGTCTACATTAGCGCCCCAAGCGTTGCGCCTCTACCGATATCCACACACATGAACTGTAATCTCTATAATCTAGGTGCTAGCGTGTAGATTTTGGAATTCCTTCTACTTGATCGCATATAATTCTCAAGACTCTCTCGTAGATGTACAAATCCAGAACACCTCTGCATATTATCTCATCTATGTGTGACTATCACGAAAATCTCTAATGTTTCTACTGCAAAAGGAGTATATGTATCAAGCGAATGAGTGGGATCCACTTAAGTCTTTGGGTCAAGATTGACAAAGTAATTGAAAATCAGTTCGCTATATTATTTGCAACAATGTAGGTTCACTGGATTTTAGTAGCGTGCTCAAACTCTTTTTGCCCACTAATCATAAGCGGTCTCTAGTAAGACATTATCACTACTTAAGTATAGTGAATGTCGATACTTCCGATACAACCTAAATCATGACTAATTTAGAGTATCACTATTAATTGATTTCTAGGGCATATCACTAACATCGACATCTGCCGGAATGCTTATGCTTCTACTCCCTTCTCATTGCCTACATCAATTCTCTTACTGATTGAACTAGAGTAAGTCTCAAGACGGAGAAATCGAAAAGGATAGCTGGATAACCTTTTAGTGAGGAACACATAAAGGCTCTACTAAAACGCCTTGAAAACTTGTCGATATGGGCCACAGCTAGAGGTGGCGAAATGGGTCATAGACCCATATTTAATAATATTGGTCATAAATTGGTTAACTTAAAAAGTTAGTTGGGTAAAAAATGAGTCACTTAACAACCTCATGGGTCTTAAATAGGTTCTAAAAGGGTCATAAATGGGTTACCTAATTAATTTTAAATATTATTAATAAGTCATTTTTAGACTATGAAAATTCTGATATTCTAGTTATTCTCTTTTTAAAAAATAAAATTTTAATTTTTTTTATATTTTTTAACAATACGGGTCAGGTCAGGTATGGGTCGGGTCATGGTCGAGTTGGGTATAGGTCATTATATTTACACTACATGAATATGGGTCAAAACGAGTTAAATGGATCAAATATGGTCCGACCCATATTTGACATGACACAAACCCAACCCGACCCACCCGTTTGACGCCCCTAGCTATAGCTCTACTCAACTTTGACACCACATTTGGCAACTAAGGGCGGTTACCCTTTCTCACGTAGAAGCGATTAGATTTGAACATTTTGAGTTCTACAGGGAAATATTGAAACATAGAAATGAGCTCAAGCTTATTTCGTTTGTCGTTTCGAATAGAATAACATAATTTCCTTTGCTTACTTATTGATGGTGAACAGAACTCCCGTCAACCCACATCATTCCATGCGTAGGGATTACTTGTCATTAGTTTACACTTTGATTTCCCTAAACTCATGTGGGCAATGCCGAATATGAGAAACAAAAATCTCAGAAGTAATCACCAACTCCAACAATTATCGACTTAATTAAGTGCGAATATACACATGGTGGCCACCAAATTACAATCAAGGGGGAGTCAACAGTAGTTTTTAGACTGAATAAATGTGACTAGCTTGATTTCGCTTTTCAATGTTCGAAAGTTCTGTCTCTTGCTTTAATTTTTTAGGGTTCGTGAACATCCATCTCTCTTTGATCAATTAACTAAGTATCAATATCATCGAGGGGCGCTTCATTAGTCTTGTACTCCTAAAATGCTATTTCCATCAATATCACCATTTACACTGCAAACAAAGATTCATATATAGAGGAACCATTTCCTTGGAGAAATAAAGAAAATAAGGAATGAGTTTTGAAAAGATTAAGCTATTAATTCCACAAAGGGAGCAATCCTCAATATATAACACCTAGTCGGACCTTAATATAGCTTGTTAACATTCCATCAAATTCCATATTACTCAGACCACATGGATGCATGTTTCGAATCGATGTTCTCCCATCGGAAGTGGCACATGGAGGTTGGGGCCATGCACCGTCGTTTCCATCAAGTAGTAATGACAATTTTATTAATTATACACAATCATACAGCCATTTACTACTAGTTTCGTTTAATGATAAGTTTAATGTGCGTCATTTCAATGTAGCCCATATATTTTAACTACTCAACCTTCATTTTATTCAGTGAATCTAATATAGGGTGTCAGGAGTCAATAAATGGGTGAAAATAACACAAAACTTACCATAGAGAAACTTAATAAGCATTATACAAAATATGGCAAGCTGTTGCCAATGTTGACAAGCAAAGAAATAATATAGCTTGTTTAATGAACCAGTCCGTTACAATGGCATAACATACTGTAGAAAAAGAAATGTCCAACTACAATTATTAGCAACATTGTTTTTTTGATAGGACAACCTTTAAATCAAACGAACTCCAAAGATGGCACAAGAATTCTGGACATGAACACATTTAACACAACACAACTCATCAAGCCATCATTGTTTGATTCATCAGGGGCATCATAGCAACCTGCGGTTGCTGCTGCATCTGTTGTTTTTGAACGTTACCCCAATATCCTGTCCAAAAGTGAAACAATCGAATGAATCACACGATTCCCAACTGAAAATAACAAAAAACTTATCAGGTTAATCCTTACTCTCCACCTACTAATCATATAAAGGAATGTATGTAGCGAAAATTATATAACTTGTCTCAAAATACAACATAGTCCTAAAATTTTCAAAAAGTAAAATATAATCTTTAAACATGTCCAATTGGTGCAATTTGCCAAGCAACCGTTTCATTTATGAATAATCACTTTAACTATAAAAACGACCAGTTATACGAGCCATGCGTATTGGCACAAAGAATTACTGCACTATTGAGCCAAGCACGAACCGAGAAAGCCCAGATAATGAACACATGAGATATGTCTTAATCAAATATTTTTTAAGTTTGAATCTTTATCCAACTGGTTTGTTCTCATATACCTTATTGATAAAGAATCCTTTGCATCACCATTATCTTATATAAATCCACTCTAGCGACGAGCTATCAATTTACCAATGGAGGGGTCCCAGCGTCGGCGATTAAGTTCTCTGTACTCTTGGCAAATAGCACAGGGCTCGAACAGGAAGTGGACGATCCAATCCGGTGCTGGTGACTCTTCTAGCCGAAACTTGCTCCTGAGCTCCGATCGGTATGTGCATGAGTAGATCCATGGCATCCAAGTGAATATGCCGATCAACGCGTACATCAGTCCACCTGTCTCACAAGTTGTGATCATCATAACACACAAAAAATATATATTAGGCAAATGATTTTGATCCAGAAATGATGAGTTATTTCTTTCAGTTCTTTTTTCACTCACTAGTCGAGCCGTTGTCGATGATCTCTGCGACTTGGCCGAACGTCAACCATGGGAAGAAGAACGTTGTAACAGCTGAAACATAAGAGGCATAATACACATTAGATATTTGATTTTGATAATATGTATTGTCATTGCCGTGTAAAACTCAATTAGTCATTGGCTAAAAAGAAGAATCTAAAGAGTAAGGGAAGCCATATGCGATATCATTAACATCAGTATTAAACTAATTAGTCTTACTTATCAACCTACCTGTATCACTCTTTGATTGATTAAAATGATTCGACTTTGGATAATTGGTGTCATCATGACACGCATACATAAGTAGGATAACCATGCACGTCCGAAAAAATAGCCCGATTTGGATATCAGACACTACGAGAAACAGTTTTGTTGTATCTTTGGTAAAATTCATATGGTAGTCTTACCGTTCATGGGATCGTCCATACAATCAAACAGCCCTGTCCTCCTTTCTTCGGTAGCGGCATACTGCACTTCGCCTGCTGGTCGTGTGAAGGGCACAGGCTGAGCAGCAGGCTGTTGTTGATAAGCTGGCGGAGGAGGATACGGCTTCGGCAATGGCAAGTTTGGAGGGTAAGCCTGGGGTGCGCTCTGATGAGAATATTGTGGTTGCTGTTGAGGAGGGTATTCTTGTGGTGCCGCTGCCATTGGAGGGTAAGCCCCATTTTTCGCATAGCTGGGTTCATTTGAGGGATTTGAGGCGGGAACTGCGCCACAGACTGAGGGGGTGGTGCCGTGGAATAAGGCGGGTTGAACTGTGGTGGCAGCGACTGTTCGTCCTGCGCGCTGCAAAACTGCTGTTGCTGCTGAGGCGATTGGAACTGCTGCTGTTGCTGTGGATTTGGGTAGTTGTTGTCGACTGACTGGAGGGGCTGATACGACTGGTCGCTTTGTGGGTTCGGATCATAGTAAGCTGGGTCATTGCTGTTGGCATCGTATGATGCCTGGACATTATACTGAATCTGGACATTGTAATCTGCTTGGTCTTCCTGGAAATTAGAAGAGTCGGCTTCTGGGTTTCCCATTGGAGCAAACTCAAGGTCGAGAGGGAGAGAGACTAGTGCAGAATATACCAATGCATGTGGGTGGGGAGAGAGCTCTTACATAACGAGAGTTGGTCGGTGCTGAAATTGAGAATCATTCCCACTTCCTTTATAAGATTTACGAGTTGTAGTGGGCAAGCTTTGATGAGAGAGAGAGAGAGAGACGAGTTGACGTTGACGTTTGGGAGAGAAGAATAACGCTGCTTCGCTTGGGGAGGTAGCGAAGTCAAGAGTCTTCGCGCAATCACGGACAAATTTAATCGTACTGATCATTCGACCGTATAGTTTGATCGAAATGATAACGCATGGCATCAATCCCAATGTGACACTCCCTTAGCCATCGATCAAAAACTGGAATAGATTTACAGCTTTGAATCCAATGGGAGAACATGGATCCGGAACATGCATCCACTTACGGTGAGTAATTTGGAATTTTGATTAGCTAGGGTAAGGTCTGGCTATGTTCTCCCTTTATGGAATTATTATTTTAATCTTTTCAAAATTTATTACCTATTATCTTTGTTTCTTCCAAGAAAATGGTTCCTTTATATATGAATCTATGTGCGCAATGAATTTCATGATGATATTGATGCCAATAGCATTTAGAGATATGAGAGGGTACGAATATCGAATGATAATATTGATACTTTATCAATTGATGAAGGGAGATGGATGTTCACAAACTCTAAAAAAAAATGAATTAGAAATAGGAGAGAGAAACTATTGTGTAACAGTTAAATTTTCTTTTTAACTTTCTCTCTCCTCTGTCCTCTCTCCTATTCTCTCCTCCCTGCCGACACACACACTCTCTCTCTTCTCCTTTCTTTTTCCCCTAATAGCCGCTGCCCCCTCTCCTTTTGACTTTGACTCCCTCTTCTTCCATTTTCTTTTCCCACATTTCTCTCTCATCCCCTTTTATTTTCTCTTTCCTTTTTTTCTCTCTTCTCCTTTCTTTTCCAAGACTTGAACGCGTAACAATCATAGAAGATAATCCTCACCAATCGATAAATTAGCAAGAGTCTTTACCGACCAATAAATATAATGGAAATAATGAATAAATCATCCTTGACAACCTTGTATAAGTAAACTAATCGATTAGCACAATACCAAAGTCTACAAACTGTAATTTTGTTAAATAGAAGCTTGCTTTGAAGATCCTCGAGACAGGTGTTAAGAATATATGACCTCCAGCTTGAACACTATGAAGTATATTAGGACGCCACCAGTACATTTAAAAATATAGCTGGTGTATGGAGACATAGTTTAGATATGAGGAAAGAGTCCCCTGGACTCTTTCTTGAGCCAACTTTTGAATGCTTAGAAGTTTGACGTTTTTACTCTTTCTTCCAAACTAATGGAAGGATATACATCCCCCCACAAGAACCTGTCTTTTTTAACAGGACCAATTTGACTACGTCAGTTTCTTTTGCTGGAATTATTACTATCTCAATATATTATAAGGATGGCGATAATGCAGTCTAATATGTGCGGCATCGTTAAGTTGGCAGGAGAAATCTATTCAAATGGATTCTTATTAATGGTTGATGTTTTGTATTAGTTCTGTCAACTATGCAGCTCAAGTGTCCAGTCAGCTAATAGTGGTGGCATCACACATGGTAACCTCCTACCCTAATGTTTAAAGCTGTTGCAATTTTTAGCTCAATCTACTTCGTCTTGTTCTTTTCCATCTATTTATAGAGCCTTCTCTTTTGCCATTGTCAAGGCTGGGCTGGGACTTTGTTTTGAAGAGACATGTGAAATAAAGAGGGATGTTTTATTTTGCTCACGTACATTATTCCATTAACCCATGTAATTTAGCACAAGATGTAAGCTTGCATTAGAAATATATGAATAAAACGAATCAGGAAAGTCTAAGCACAAATGATACCTGTGCTTTAGAGCCTCATTGAGCTCCGAACGTTGTTGAAACTAGTGGACTTGATTTCTGAGTTCATCCATCATGATGTTTTATTGATATCTCACAATAGTTGAGATTTCCCAAGAGGCATTTGTACAATGAAGAGCCACCAAAACTTTGATACTTAAATTGAAACTATCGTCCGACTTCCAAGGTTATTACTTCCCTGCTATTGTGGAAAATTCGTAATGTGTCTCTTGAGATCTTCTTTTGCTTTGAACAGGTGGCTCTGGCATGTGCTTCTCGATGTAAAGAGCAATGACTGTTGGGATTTCATGATTTCTCAAAACGTAGCGGGAGTATATTATAAACGAAACCTCAGACAGGATCCGTGTGTATATTGAAAATGAATTATGGATTTCAATCATACATTGTTCTTCTTATGAGATAGATTGACGATCGGTTGTGTCTGGATTAGCACCCCAAGCGTTACGCCTCTACTGGTATCCACACACATGAACTGTAATCTCTACAATCCAGGTGCTAGCGTGCAGATTTTGGAGTTCATTCTACTTGATCGCATCTAATTCTCGAGACTCTCTCGCAGATATACAAATCCAGAACACCTATGTATATTATCACATCTATGTGTGACTCTCACGAAAACCTCTAATGTTTCAACCGTAAAAGAAGTATATGTATCAAGCGAATGGGTGGGACCCACTTAAGTCTTTGGGTCACGATCGACAAAGTAATTTAAAATCAGTTCACTATATTGTTTGCAACAATATAGGTTCACTGGACATTAGTAGCGTGCTCAAACTCTTTTGGCCCACTAATCATAAGCGGTCTCTAGCAAGACATTATCACTACCTAAGTATAGTGAATGTCGATACTTCCGACACAACATAAACCACGACTAATTTAGAGTATCACTATTAATTGATTTCTAGGGCAGATCACTAACATCGACATCTGCCGGAATGCTTATTCTTCTACTCTCTTCTCATTGCTTACATGAATTCTCTTACTAATTGAACTAGAGTAAGTCTCAAGACGGAAAAATCGAAAAGGAAAGCTAGATAACCTTTTATTGAGGAACACATGAAGGCTCTACTAAAAAGCCTTGAAAACTTGTCGAGATGGGCCATAGCTCTACTCAACTTTGACACCCCATTTGGCAACTGAGGGCGGTTACCCTTTCTCACGTAGAAGCGATTAGATTTGAACATTTTGAGTTCTATAGGGAAATATTGAAACATATGAATGAGCTCAAGCTTACTTCATTTCTCATTTCGAATAGAAATAACATAATTTCCTTTGCTTACTTATTGATGGTGAACAGAATCCCCGTCAATCCCCATCATTCCATGCGTAGGGATTACTTGTCTTGGTTTACACTTTGATTTCCCTAAACTCATGTGGGCAATGCCTAATATGAGAAACAAAAATCTCAGAAGTAATCACCAACTCCAACAATTATCAATGTAATTAAGTGCGAATATACACATACTGGCCACCAAATTACAATCAAGGGGCGTCAACAGTAGTTTTTAGACAGAAGAAATGTGACTAGCTTGATTTCGCTTTTCAATGTTCGAAAGTTCTGTCTCTTGCTTTGATTTTCTAGGGTTCGTGAACATCCATCTCTCTTTGATCAATTAACTAAGTATCAATATCATCGTGGAGCATTTCATTAGTCTTGTACTCCTAAAATGTCATTTTCATCAATATCATCACCATTTACACTGCAAACAAAGATTCATATATAGAGGAACCATTTCCTTGGAGAAATAAAGAAAATAAGGAATGAGTTTTGAAAAGATTAAGCTATTAATTCCACAAAGGGAGCAATCCTCAATATATAACACCTAGTCGGACCTTAATATAGCTTGTTAACATTCCATCAAATTCCATATTACTCAGACCACATGGATGCATGTTTCGAATCGATGTTCTCCCATCGGAAGTGGCACATGGAGGTTGGGGCCATGCACCGTCGTTTCAATCAAGTAGTAATGACAGTTTTATTAATTATACACAATCATGCAGCCATCTACTAGTTTCGTTTAATGATAAGTTTAATGTGCGTCATTTCAATGTAGACCATGTATTTTAACTACTCAACCTTCATTTTATTCGGTGAATCTAATAGAGGGTGTTAGGAGTCAATAAATAGGTGAAAATAACAAGAAACTTACCATAGAGAAACTTAATAAGCATTATACAAAATATGGCTAGCTGTTGCCAATGTTGACAAGCAAAGAAATAATTATAGCTTGTTTAATGAACCATTCCGTTACAATGGCATAACATACTTTAGAAAAAGAAATGATCCAACTACAATTATTAGCAACATTGTTTTTTTGATAGGACAACCTTCAAATCAAACGTAACTCCAAAGATGACACAAGGATTTTGGACATGAACACATTTAACACAACAAAACTCATCAAGCCATCATTGTTTGATTCATCGGGGGCATCATAGCAACCTGCGGCTGCTGCTGCATTTGTTGTTGTTTTTGAAGGTTACCCAACCATCCTGTCCAAAAGTGAAACAATCGAATGAATCATACAATTCCCAACTGAAAATACCTAAAAAAATTATCGGGTTAATCTTGACTCTTCGCCTACTAATCATATAAAGGAATGTATGTAGCGGAAATTATATAACTTGTCTCAAAATACAACTTAGTCCTAAAATTTTCAAAAAGTATGATATAATCTTTAAACATGTCCAATTGGTGCAATTTGCCAAGCAACCGTTTCATTTATGAATAATCACTTTAACTATAAAAACGACCAGTTATACGAGCCATGCGTATTGGCACAAAGAATCACTGCACTATCGAGCCAAACACGAACTGGAAAAGCTCAGATAATGAACTCAAGAGATATGTCTTAATCCAGTATTTTATAAGTTTGAATCTTTATCCAACTGGTTTGTTCTCGTATACCTTATTGATAAAGAATCATTTGCATCACCATTATATTATATAAATCCACTCTAGCGACGAGCAATCAATTTACCAATTGAGGGGTCCCAGCCTCGGAGGTTAAGTTCTCTGTACTTTTGGCAAAGAGCACAGGGCTCGCACAGGAAGTGGACGATCCAATCCGGTGCTGGTGACTCTTCCAGCCTAAACTTGCTCCTGAGCTCCGATCGATATGTGCATGAGTAGATCCATGGCATCCAGGTGAATATGCTGATCAGTGCGTACATCAGTCCACCCGTCTCACAAGCTGCGATCATCATAACACACAAAAAACATATATTAGGCAAATGATTTTGATCCAGAAATGCTGAGTTATTTCTTTCAGTTCTTTTTTCACTCACTAGTCGAGCCGTTGTCGATGATCTCTGCGACCTGGCCGAACGTCAACCATGGGAAGAACAACGTTGTAACAACTGAAACATGAGAGGCATAATACATATTAGATATTTGCTTTTGATAATATGTATTGTCATTGCCGCGTAAAACTCAATTAGTTATTGGCTAAAAGATGAATCTAAAGAGTAAGGGAAGCCATATACGATATCATTAACATCAGTATTAAACTAATTAGTCTTACTTATCAACCTACCTGTATCACTCTTTGATTGATTAAAATGATTCGACTTTGGATAATTGGTGTCATCGTGACACGCATGCATAAGTAGGATAACCATGCACGTCCGAAAAAATAGCCCGATTTGGATATCAGACACTACGAGAAACAGTTCTGTTATATCTTTGGTAAAATTCATATGGTAGTCTTACCGTTCATGGGATCGTCCATACAATCAAACAGCCCTGTCCTCCATTCTTCGGTAGCGGCATACTGCACTTCGCCTGCTGGTCGTGTGAAGGGCACAGGCTGAGCAGCAGGCTGTTGTTGATAAGCTGGTGGAGGAGGATACGGCTTCGGCAATGGCAAGTTTGGAGGGTAAGCCTGGGGTGCGCTCTGATGAGGTTTGTGGTTGCTGTTGAGGAGGGTATTCTTGTGGTGCTGCCAACATTGGAGGGAAGGATGGCTGCTGCTGTGGCGGATAAGCCCCATTTCTCGCATAGGCATAGGCTGGGTTCATTTGAGGGATTTGAGGTGGGAACTGCGCCACAGATTGAGGGGGTGGTGCTGTGGAATAAGGCCGGTTGAACTGTGATGGCGGCGACGGTGTGTTCTGCGCGCTGCGAAACTGCTGTTGCTGCGGAGGCGGTTGGAACTGTTGCTGTTGCTGAATCTGGACATTGTAATCTGCTTGGTCTTTCCGGAAATTAGAAGAGTCGGCTTCTGGGTTTCCCATTGGAGCAAACTCAAGGTCGAGAGAGAGATCAAGAGAGAGACAGAGAGAGACTAGTGCAGAATATACCAATGCATAAGGGTTGGGAGAGAGCTCTTACATAACGAGAGTTGGTCGTGCTGAGATTGAGAATCATTCCCACTTCCTTTATAAGATATACGAGTTGTAGTGGGCAAGCTTTGATGATAGAGAGAGAGAGAGAGAGACGAGTTGACGTTGACGTTGACGTTTGGGAGAGAAGAATAACGCTGCTTTGCTTGGGGAGGTAGCGAAGTCAAGAGTCTTCACGCAATCACTGACAAATTTGATCGTACTGATCATTCCACCGTTTAGTTTGATTGAAATGATAACACATGGCAACCAACCCAATGTGCCACTCCCTTAGCCGTCGATCAAAAATTGGAATAGATTTACAGCTTTAAATCTAATGGGAGAATATCGATCCAGAACATGCATCCACGTAGGGTGAGCAATGTAGATAAAGATACTTATTACGTATTGATGATATTGATGGCAATAGCTTGTAGTGGTACGAGAGGAAATAAATATTACTGGATAATATTAATACTTTGTCAATTGATTAGAAAGAGAAATGGATGTTCACAAACCCTAGAAAACTGAATTAGGAGAGAGAAACTTTTGTGTAACAGCCCATTTTTTTTTTACTTTCTCTCTCCTCTGTCCTCTGTCCTATTCCCTCCTCCCTGCGGACACACACACTCTCTCTCTCTTCCCCTTTCTTTTTCCCCTAATTGCCGCTGCCCCTTCTCTTTTTGACTTTAGCTCCCTCTCCTTCCAATTTCTTTTCCCCGCCTGACATTTCTCTCTCTCTCTCCTCCCCTTTTATTTTCTCTTTCCTTTCTTCCCCCTCTTCTCCTTTCTTTTCAAAGAATTGAACGCGTAACAATCATCATATTCGTCACCGACTGATAAATTCGCAATGTTCTCAAAAGTCGTCACCGATCAATAAATACAATGGAAATAGTGAATAAATTATCCCTGACAACCTTGTATAAATAAACTAGTCGATTAGGACAATTCCAGAATTTACAAAAAGGGATTTACAAAAAGATTTAACCCATTAAAATGTACAATAAAAATTATGGATCGGGAGACAAGTAACTCCTACCGATACTATACTAGTCTATGCCACTCTAAAGATCTACCACACTACCATTAGGCAGATCGCCCATCTCGAGATTGATATTCCACAACTCGTGACAACCTAGAGATCCTTGTGGTGGTTCATGTGGAAGACTAGGGAGCCCCCAATCTCATGGGTGTACTTCACCCAATATTGATGGAGCACCCAACGCTAGAGGGGTTCGTCCCATTCCCAACGGTCTTCTTGTGCTTCTCCACGACATATCTGGAACTACTCTCAATCCTATCGATTATCCATCCGCTATCCTTGGGTTTCTCGGGTATCACACCCCCCTCCAGCTCCTCTTTTGAGTCCACTTCCAAGTCCATTACGATATGATCCTCCATCATATCCATGTTGAGAGCTTCCGGCCCAAACTTTATGCGCAATTAGCGACACTGCAATTGTAAGAGAAATCGTTCATTTCTTTGTCCAAACTTTATTCTCTTGCACTGTAGGAGAAATCACTCATTTCTTTGTTCATATTTTTCCAGCAGAGACTTTGCACTTCAACTAATAATCTCTGTAGGAATTTAGTTGGAAGCCCCTATTCTTTTAGCACCAGCCGTCCTTTGTGGGTGAAGCGTATCATGTTTCACCTTCTATTTTACTTGAATGGCATCTTTTGTTTTATCCTTTCGCTTATAGAAGAATGAAGGACGCTATACCTTTGTCACTTAAGTAACACTGAAGTCTTATAAAGGTACTTCTGAAGTTGTGGCTTCCATCGGTATAGATGTGTAGATGCATAGAGTTTCTTGTCTAATCAACGACACTGCATTTGGCCTTTTGTTGTTATGAACTGTGTGTTTTTTTGTCTCATCTGCCTGTGTGGTTGGGCGGCATCTGCATGCAAGGCTTATTTGAGCACACCTATGTGCATCCACCACATGTGTACGTGTTTAGATCTTCCGATGTTAGGCCTTTTGGTTCTAATTTTGTGTGCCATAATTGTGAACTTCTGATGAATGATACTGAAATGCACTGCTAGGGATTCAAAGAAATGGCATAAACTGCGGGTTTGATTGAGCACCATTGTTGATTAACATGCTATGAGAAGAAAGTGATGCTCATATCCACCTATGCTGGACAAGAGGCACTGAGGTTCTAGATGCAACCAGTTGACTTACTTTTAAAAGATATTGTCTGGGAGGCTATATCTGATTCTGTTTTCTCTCTTATTGATGAGTAAACTTTGATGAATATGAGATCCTGTTAAAGTATTGAGCCTCTTTATCAGAGGGGGCAGACTATCGTCATGCTGATGTATCATTGTCAGATCGGTGCCTAGAATGGATAGTTTAATAAATGAATTGTTACAATCGTTAAAAAATGGGACTAGATTCTACCAACTTTTTTGTCTGTGAAAAGCTAAGCAGCTTTGCTTTGCCTTGATCGTCAGGATGTATATTTTCTATTTAGATGTGAATTCTTTTTGCAGGCTCAAGCTGAGCGAAGACAGGTCTTTCACAATGAAATGCAGCGGGTAGGTACTGCATGTGCTAAGGTACTACGCGAACATGGGAATAAGGTAAAGAAGCTAGAGAAATTAGGGCCTTTCGACATACTCTTCGAGGTGCATGAGGCTGTAGAAGAGTTGCAGAGCAAAGTTGACAGGAAGTCATACCTTTTTGTCAACCCAGAGAGCTGGGAAATCGGAAACCCAGCAAAAGACTCGGCGGAGCCTCAAGATCTTTTGAACTTTGAGGAGGATGAGAGTAAGGTTTTACTGTAACAGCCTTCACGTATTTGGATCGTCAATAATTTCGATTAAATCTCTTATGCGAATTTTGAACCAAAATGGAAATTTATTAAAATTTGAGAAAATTTGGCTTAAAAGGGGTGATTATTGGTTTTAATAAGCATTTGTGAATTTTTGGAAAAAATTCGGGGTTTTATTATATTTTTGGATGTATTTTAAATGATTTTTAAATAAAATTGAGTTTAAATTGAAAAATAGGGAAAATGGATATTTGGTGGATCGGACTTGGGATCATGGCCCAAGCCGCGCCAGGCCACACACAGACCACAGCCAGCCCGCGTACGGGCCACGTCCAGCCCGCGCGGGCCCAGCTCCGGATCGTGGCCTAGCCACGTTCCTCTCTCCCTCTCTCCTCTGCAACACTCTGTTCTTCCCTGTAGCCACCAACCGGAGAGCTGGCCGAGCGGGTCCCAAGCCGGCGAGGTACCCGGGGTCTGCTGTAGCAGCCCTGGGGAACCGCCGGATGTGACCCCGACCGCGACCCCGGCCATTGAGGACACGCCACGACTCGAGTCCGGCGAGAAAATGCAGCCACGCACATCTTTCCCCTGTTTTTCCACCCGTCCGCCTAGCCGACTTTGAAGTCGCGTTTCTCTCACTTGTGGTCTCCATTGGAGGCATGGTTGATTCCATTGGAATTGCGGAGAAGCCCTCTTCAAGCATCCACCAACCTTCGTCGACGACTCGCCTTCCTCCGCCATCGGCAGCTCCCGAAACTCCCCCTCCTCGCGGCTCGCCTCCTCTGTTTTGCGGTGGGTTCTTCAAGCTGCAACTTGTGTTCTACTTCATTTTCTTCAATATTCAGCTGGATTCGTTAATTCCAATGGGTTCATAAATATAGTAAAACCCCTGTTTTGCCTTTGATTCCACTCGATTTGGTCCGATTTTGATTAATTTGTGCTTGATCTCATTTTGCCCCAAATTCGTGAGCCGAAACCCTAGTTTCTTCAATCCGTTGTTTGGGACTTACCCATCCTAAATTGATGCTTCCAATGGGTTGGTATAGTGTTTATAAGGGTATATTAAGAACTGGTTGGAATCGATTTGGACAAAAATGGTGGAATCGAAGCTAGTTAGGCCACCCCTTTTCCGGTTTGTTCTCACCGCCGCTCCTCTCTCTTTTGAAACCCCAATTCTTCCACCTCCGACCACCTCAACATACGTTCTTGGTGTCGTTGGACTCATAAGAGAGTCCTCTACAAAACCCCTAAGATTCCAAGCTTCGGTTTTTGTCAAGTATGAAGAAATCCAGCGAAGATCGAGCGAAGGTCGTTCGGTTCATGTCTGACCCATTTGCATGATCCGGGTCTGCAGGGTGGAGGCCGTGTGCGTGGGCCAGCTTCGTGGGCAACGTCAGCCAACTGGTTGGGCTTCGTCCGGCCCAGTCCAAAGAGAATCCAACATGTTTGGTCCGCAAGGAAGAAAGCTGAAATAAAGGAATAAAAAGAAAGAAAGAAAAGAAGAAAAAGGAAAAGGGAAATAAAAGAATTAATCCGCAAATCGCTGTGTGATTTTTGGAAATTGGCCAAGGTGAGGGAATTTCCTAAATCTCTCTTAGGCATGTCTGTGCACTAGTTAATTATGTTGTTTATTTTATAGTTATTAATGCAATAATTATTATTAGTATTGTTAATAATTTAATAGCCGGTTGATTAATATCGACATAATTAATGTGGTTGTTAATTTAGTTATTTGTTAATATTTATTATTGGTTAGTTTTATGAGTGTCGTCGGTTGGTTAAATTAGGATGATTTGGCCAATTATTATTTTACTAAGGGAGAATTGTGATCCCGATTAACATGTTGGTTAAGAGGACAGGTTTAGCCAGATTTAATTAGTCTCTTTAGGCATGCAAGTTATTTATTTATTCATTCGTTGAAAAGTTACATATTTATTTATTCGTGGAAATTTAATTGTTTAATTAAGGCATTGATTTATTTAATGCTTAGTGTTATTTGATTACTGTAATTGATTGTTCAATTAGACTATTTGCTTAGTCTAGATCGTCGGGACTTGGGATTAGACTGGAATTAAGCGACGGACTAGGAATTCTTGGGATTGGTGTGAGTTTAGCAAGTTGTTTAGTGACAAATTAGGGACCCTAGAGCCGGGTAAACCTAATTGCGGGATAGGGAGTTAACTTGCTGAGATATTTATATCTCAACCCGTCGTGGTAACCATTTTTCAGGTACATGATTGGAGATCAAAGTTTAAGAGGCGAGTTTTGTGGGAGTTGACAGGGCGAAGATTCACGCTTCCGTTGGAAACTTGAAGGCCAGCGACCTACCTGGGACGTCGCTATTTTTTGGCTGAAGAGAAGAAGAAAATCGAGAACCGTCGCGCGCTCGAAAATCGGGGCGTGACATTTACAGTCTAAGTCACTTAGTGAAGCTGTACCAGATCTCGGGCCATTTTCTGCAGTAGGAAGTCTGGACTCCGCGAATTCAAACACGGGGTTGAAACCCCCAGTTCCTGTATTTATTCCCTTGAACGGTGTGATGACGAAAATATATCATGGCCTGCGGCTGCGGGAATCTCGCTGACACTGATACTGTCATTGAAGAATCAAATACATATGAAAGCGCAAGTGCTTTGTCACTAGCAACTTTCACATCACTCCTGATTAAGTTTGTTGCCAGGTTATAAAATCTTGTCGACGCTTTTGAGGAATTAAGTGAAAAGGCAAATTTCAGGGAGCTAGTTGAGCCGTCAGCAATAGCAGAGCCCGTAGGGATATTTGGCAGATTGCGGAGAATCATCAAGTGTTAATAATTGGATGTTGCCCACGGCGAGGAAGGATGAACCTCTGGACAGCTTCCACAACTACAATCGAAGATGCAGATCTTGTGACTGTAAGATCAAGTACGGGAATTGATATACATTTGCGGCGCCCCGAAAAGGTAATTTTCGTGCTTGACTAGTTTGTCATCGATCTTAGAGATTGCCACTGAACTGTTGAGTATTGGTGTCTGATTGCGGTTCATCTTAGTTAACGAGGCCAGAGCTCTTGTGAGAAAGTCAGTTGCAACTGGGCTAGAAAATGATCCCTGCTGGGAAATTTAATATGAAATCGCAAGAAATGAAAACCAAATTAGGAACTTATCATAATGGCCTATGACCATCAAGATGTTAAAATGTGCTGAACTTTTCATTTTGGTATAATTTGGTTGCTTTTTTCATTTCTCACGGCCTCCAACCAAACTGGACGATTGACAGTGTAGTTCTTGTATCCTTGTATTCAGGTGTACTGCTTCTCACAGAATATCTAGCTAACCCATTACACGTTGGTGCACGATACATCATAATAGAACTTAGGAGTCGTGGATAGGTTTATTGGAGCTAAAGCAAAATACAGAGAAGAGGACAAAAGCTAGGCAACTTTCCTGTATAAGTAGAATTACTGACAAGTGAAACGGCGGTATCTATTTGGGATCTAAACAAGCAGGCGATAGGTCGGCACTGATAACAAGTGATTAGCTCTTGGAACTGATAAGCCGAATCTTTCGCTCATGTCCATATCACTCGGTACCATGCCCTCAGGCAATTCCCACTTGAAGCAATGCGCTAATTGAGCCAAAACAAGCTTCACTTGTACTAGACCTAACTGAATTCCGGGACATCCCCTACGTCCCGAACCAGAAGGAAGCAGCTCGAAATGATGGCCTTCACGTCTACACGATTGTCGGCAAATCTCTCGGGTAGAAATATTTACAGCGTTTTCTGACCACACACTAGGATCTCGCCGATTGCCCATACATTCACGATGATTCGTGATTTCTTCGGTATGAAGCATTCGTTTATGATGGCATCCTTCATGGATTCTCGGGGAACTGGTAGTGGACAACTGGATGTAGTCTCATGCTTTCTTTCACCCCCATGTCCAAGTAATTTAGCTTGGGTACGTCCGACTCCTCAACCATTCTAGTCAACCCAACAATGGTTTCTAGCTCTTCTTGAAGGCGTGCCATTGCCTGCGAATTCCTCATGAGTTCAGAAAACGACCAGTCGATGGAGGTCGATGATGTCTCAAAGGAACCTGAGATCATGTCCAGTATGATGGCTTTTATATTCGTTCGATCTATTAAGTATCTATCTTCAGGAGGGTCTATGGGTTGGTTCGTCATCGAAAGCAATATGGTGATGAAATCCTGCTGATGTTTGCCCTCATAATCAGCGGCGTCTTGCACATTGTCATGGATAATCTTCTCTAAGAGTTTGTCGACTGACCTCCTAACTGCCTTGAACCGCCAAGTCGATCCCTAAGAAGAACAAACTTCATCAGTACCTCTGCTCAAGCTTACCACGAAAGATAGACCAGAAAGGCAGATGGATCATCAGTGTGGGAAACTGACTAAGCAATCATTGAATTTACAACGTATTGATTCTGTCATCATGTTGAATTTCCCTCTTATCGTACACCCGATTCTTGTCTGTGCACACTGCTGTTGTCCATATACAGAAGGCGATGTTCCTTTTTGTCGATTATGTTCATCAAACGCGAGCGCAGACAAGTGAACCGCAAGTGAAATTATTGCGTTTGCACTTATCGTAAGATACAGTGCGACTAGCCAAAAGCGACTTGATTCATAATGTACAATGACAAGACAAGGAAAATCAATGGTTTGATGACATTGGGAGATGCATGAACTGGTGCTAGTATAGCTTTAATACAGTAATGAAGAGAGAGAGTTGGAATGCGATGCTTTGACATGATGTGCCCTCTTCAATAATTCAAAGACGAACTTTCTTAACTAAAGCCGGAGCCGAGAAAATTGCACGTAACCTGAAGATCAAGGGGTCTGAGAAATGGCACGTAATCAGCCAAGTTGAAAGTTCCGGCCACTCTCGCTGCCTCCTGAATGATCCCCTTCAGGTCGTGCTTGCCGTCCGTACTCCTCCCCAGGATCATCCTGCACGCCATGTCCTCCATCGCATGCGCCACGCGGGCGCTCAAGTCCACTGCCTCACGCGCTGCCGCGGACTCCTTCAGCGACTCCACCAGCGACCTCACCCCCTCCCTCCTCACGCCCTCGAAGCTCCGGACTCTGGCCGTGCTCAGCAGGTGCGTGGTGCACATTTTCCGCACGCTCCTCCAGTAGGGCCGTACTCAGCAAAGACGAGGCCCTTGGTGGCGTAGAAGTCCAGCTCCGCTTCTGGGCTTCTGGGCCTGCTCGCGAAGACGGTGTCGTGGACGCCGAGGAATAACTTGGCCGCCGCCGAAGAGGAGACGACGACGGTCGGGACGAGGCCCAGGCGGAGAGACATGATTGGCCCGTATTGGACCGAGAGGAGGCGGAGGCTGCGGTGGGGGAGATGACCAAGCATGTGGAGGTTGCCGATGATGGGGAGCGGCAGGGGGCCGGGCGGGAGTCTCTGGCGGCCTCTGCGGCAGCTCCGGTTACTTGAGAGGAGAAGGTGGGCGGTGAAGGAGAGGAGGGTTGTGAAGAGAAGAGATAGGAGGATGGCAAGAGTCGAAGAGTGCATGTTTGAGAGCGTGCTTGGTCTCTCCTGTGGTTTTCTGTATGTGTGAAGATGGAGATTTTAGATGGCATGGTGGGGAGACTGAACATGCGAAGCGAATTCGCTGATGAACGAACGTGGGGACGAAAGTCCACGTCCACGGCGAACGTGATCCATGCGCGAGACGGGGACAGTCGCGAAAGCATGAGATTGAAAAGCACGACGTGTACAGGGTGGGGTCGGACTTCCTGTACCCGACGCGCGAGGTTGGTGGGCGGACCACACAAGTGACTATCATTCGACTTAAATATTAATTTACGTCTTTATTTAACAATTTAAACTTTTAAGACAGTTAATAATGATCTTATAAAATTTCATATGATTCAGAGCAAGAGGTCTTCCCAGGGCCCTATCCTTCCTAAAAAAAATTATTTCCATATTTAGTATCGATAAAAAGACCAGACTTAGCTTAAAGGAGAGTGTGAAAGTATTTAAATATTAATCCACGCGTCCTACAAAATCATTTTGAACGTTGTATCGGCTGAATCATGTGTCTTGTTACTGTTGTGCCGTCGGTCTAACTCAAACATCACAATGGCTATCATCTTCAACCAAAATTAAAAATAAATAAAGCAAATCTAACACATTAAACAACCTATTCAATCTTTGACGTGCATTTATTTTATTTTATTTTAGGTGCATTTATTTTACAGATAATATATTTTATATAAAAAAACTATCAATTCGGTCCGGTGATTAGGTCGGTCCATACACTAAAACTATAAATCGAAAATCAAGGCTGAGCACAACGGACTGCCTAATCCGAAAATCACTTGGTCCGGAGGAGAACTGAACCATCCGAAAAACCAATTGCCTCTTATAGATTATCATCGATTCTAAATTTTTAGGAATAGGGAATGCTCACGTCTAGTTTATTTTACTGAAAAGTTCATGATGAAGAAAAATAATTTCAATGTAAATCAATTTCAAAGAAAATAGTCAGTTTTCAGTTCAAAGCAAAAATTATTAATTGAAAGGAAGATATTATTTATAAACTTATCAATTTCATTTTCAAGAACAAATATATACTTCGAGATTTTATGATAAGTATTCATTAAAAGATCAATAATCATTCGTTTTCTATTTCATTGTCGATGCACAAAAATTTTCAAAATTATACATTACTGAATACGACCATCAATGATATAAACTTTGGGTAAAAAAAGATGAGTCGAACAAGAACAATCGAACAAATCATTAAAAAATCTTCAAGACAAAAGTTAAGAAATTGATCATTTGTTTTACGTTTGGAAAGTTCTTAGGATTTCTCTCAAGATTAATTTATAACCTTAAAATTTTATATTCAAACACATCTTTTCATATATGTCATGAAAAGCGTCATAACTTGTTGAATACTCTAAAAAGTTTCAATTAATAAGTACGATTTTTTTCTTTTTGATTCTTAAAATCGGATCCTTGAAATTTGTGAAAAATTGCGTTTATGTAATTTTCCACGATCTATATTAATTATATCTGATTCAGCTTTAGAAATGAGTTACATCTTGTTCAGTTTTAGAAATGAGTTTCGAGAAAAGTTAATAGAACTTATTATAAATTTCCGAAGCCGAGGAGGGAAAAAAACAAGCACAGACGAAAATGAGAAAAAAACAATAAGTATTTAATTATTTATGCGAACCACAAGGCTTAAACTCGAAAAAAAAAAAACTTTCCGCTTCACCAAATTAGACTTACACTTCTAATGGCGACCTGAGAATTTTCATCGTCGATCGGGAGAAGCTTTCAACCGTTCGATCACCAAGGTAGAACGCCGGATCCTCCCGTTCTTGACCGGGATCGCCGTATTCGCCGCCGGATCGCGCCGCCCGTCGGAGGTAAGCTCCGCCGGGGTCGAGGAACGGCGGACCCGGACCGATCCATGTTCGCCTGAGACGCCGCTTTGCTGCTTCCTCTCCGTTCCGGGTTCGAGAGAGGCGGAGAGTTCGGTTGGGTTCGCCGGGCAATGGCCAACAGGGTCTTCGAGTATTTCGTGGTGTGTGGTCTTGGGCCTGAAATCCGTACTCTCGACGGGGCCAAGGGTTTCCATGGAAAGGGGATCCTGTACATGCCGTCGCAGCTCGACCAGTTCCCTCCCTTCGGTCACTCTCTTTACCCTTCTCCACCCCCTCAGCTCTCCACCGTAAGTACACATTACGTATAGACTGTTTGGAGATGGGGGAATCGGCTGTTTCTGCGATCGAAGTTGATTAACGGGTTACGTGGTCTTGATGCAAATGTATGCTTGCAGTGTGTCTTGCCTGCGGGTGTGGAGGTCTATTCCTCGGGCTTTGATTCGAGCGACCCTTCGACTTTTCCACGTAGCTACCCGATAGTTTTAACTGGTACGTCTCCGAGCTTGAACTGAACTTTACTGTGGTGACGCTATTGATGGCGGGAATAGGCTCTTCTTGTTGTTTACCTTGTTTCGAGAAATTCATTGAGGCATCGGTTGTTAGTCCATCAGGAGTGAGAAGTAGCAATTGTGATCGGGTGGTGTATTTGATTTAACTCTTGACTGTTATACCGGCGCGGTTTAATTAAGTTGTGCTTGGCTTTGAGCTTTCTGTCGGCCTTCTTTATTTAGAGAATAAAAAGGTACGGTACGCGAAATCAAACTATATGTTTGCATTTTTAGAATTTTCGGTACTTGAATCCGCATTTCATGCAATTTGCCAAGGTTCTCTTTAGAACAATTTTGCTCTTGAGCTGAATGGCAGTATTTCCATATAACCATGTAATTGAGTTATCACTTCTTTGTTTTTGTATGGCATGTCAAGAAAGTGTTGGCAGGTGTTTGGTTGGGATCAATTAGTGAGCTAATGATAGCGCTCTTCCAGGGGTAGCGTGGTGTAATCTTGCTTTTTGTTGCTATCATGAATTATGAATCCTGTGATCCTAAGTTTGAGATCACGTACTACCCTTGTTATTCTAATGGACATTGGAAAAATGGCAGTATTTTATAACAAAATAATTTGCATTTTCATGCCTAGATTTACTTCTTTGATCCGAGGTCATCTACTTTTGTCAAGGTTTGTAATTATGTAGGCTGAAGGAGAGTTTATCTTTCATATTTAAGAACTCTATGTATCAGACAGACATGTTGTTCTGGATAACATGCCTTAGGAAATTTCCCCCTCGAGGCTTCCGCCATTAAAACACCCAGAGAGCCCTCAATCTTGGTTAATTCAGCTCAATTTAGGAGAGGTGGCCAATGTATTCTGGAGATGATTATGTCAATAATTAAGTCGAGGACACAAAGCTATTTTCCTTTTATGTCTATTGCATTGTTTTTGGATAAGTGTGATGAAAATGGATTTTGGCCTAGTGAAACCAATTTTTTACATGTCTAGATGCAAGAGTTACTCTTATAGATGTTTCCATTTGATGGATATGTGTATCTCTTCAATTATAGCATAAACCATATATAGATCATGCACACAAGTGCTCCTACGAACATGTTAAGTTACTCAAGAAAGGACGTCTCAATTCTCGAACAACGAATTCTTCTCATGATATGTGTAATGGTGGTTTGAAAATGGAAAATTTCCTTCTTAGCCAAATTGAATCTCTATGCACTCTTGAATTGAGAATACTAGATTAAAGTATAGTAAAATGGAAAAAAGAAAGTGATCATAAGCAAATTGAACTGAGAAATAACAAATTAATGATGTTGTTTAGTTTTTCTGATAATTTTCCTGATTGTGCGAGAAGTTTGCTCTCTTCGATTAGAAATTGAAATTCTACTTTAATATGGAATCATGCTGCAGAGGGAGATGGCTCAAAAATTTATGTCAGCTGTATCGCTTTTCGAGATCCTATCAGTGAAGACATAGCTGAAGCTTACCGTATTCCATCAAATTCATTTGCTGACAAATGTATATGTCTTGTTTCGCACTCCCCTGGCTTCCGTGTTCTTCGAAATGCATTGGAGGAAATTCATGCACTTTGCTTTTCAGATGGTGGAAGTAGGTAACTGTTCTTTCAGGCAATGACTTATTTTTGTAATATGAAAGGGAGTGGGAAACCTAATTTCAAAATCTGTTCAAAGAATCCTTCTTTGTTCATTTTATTTTGTATGTGCAGCACATTATCTAAGGGAAGGAACCACTTTTTTCTTTGCCCAAGTTATTCTTTCCCCCTCTTGGTGACAATTCTTAGTGCAAGATAACAATTTGGGTTCGTCGAGATGTGTGGATACCATTTAGTTCGATACTACTCTTATGTGCCAACCCTGATTCCAAGATTTAGCACTTTGCTGTATTACAATGTATTAGTTGGTTTTATTGTAGCATACATAGGCAGAAATATCGTCCTTCCTGCTGCATTTACTAATCTAGCTCGGCACCAATACCAGCAAGCCATTGTGGGAGGTTATAGCACATGTGGTGACAAATGTGCCTTTGCCTACTCCTGGAAAGGACAGAGTCCTGTTCTCCATTGAGAACTGCCTGCTTTCTGTAGAGGCTCCACCAAAGGATGGGCTCCCTCATGCTGATGTATGGTTTTTGTTACAGGCTTTGTATTTTTCTCTGTTGTTTATGCTATGACTCAGACTGTAGACCACCTTCTTCTCTGACCTACTTTTTATCACCTATTGCAGATTTCATTTCAGCCACTTGTACAATGCTTGGATATTGACAATCTTATCAAGCTATTTACTGCCGTATTGCTTGAGAGAAGGATTTTGCTTCGATCTAACAAGTATGCGCTCAGTTGAGTTAGTTAAACATGATTATTTAAAGAACTTAGAGCTTGAACACATCTTACATAGCACTGTAGCACCTAAGACTTCTTGGGCCTTCTGAGTCTTGTCAATTCGTGTCCTTTCCAATTTTTGTCACCATCATTACTAATCATATTATGCTATTTAACTGGTTCTTATGCTTATTCGTAATAAGCAAATTTGTCAATTGTTTGGCAGGTACTCTCTCTTAACCCTTGTGTCAGAAGCTATGTGCCATTTAATCTTTCCATTCAGATGGCAGGTATGGTTACACACTCTTACCAATCCACCAGTTAGCAATAGGAAGCACATCCCGACCTACTTGCACTATATATCATGGTTAATCATGCTTCCATCATGTCACTACATCTGAATCTGTAATTCGAGTGATCTTGTTAAGGCATTCTACACATTCACATATGTTTTTCCATAACTCCATCTGATCTTTGTATTTTTCTTTTTCTGAAGCATGTCTACATTCCGTTAATATTTTTCAGTGGAGTTGACTATATTGATGCTCCTACACCATATATGATGGGTCTACATTCAGGTGTAGATACATCTGGCCTGACAATGGATGGGGTAAGTTCCACTCAAACTTCTTTCAACCTTTTTTATCTTATGCCATGTTATTTAACTCTGATCTTGTAAGTACTCATGTTTAAAGAGTTTTCACTCTCATGTTTTTTAGATGGTTATGCACAAATGGCTTAGAATTTTGTGTGGAAAAGTGTGATTCTTTACTTCAGATAGACGTGAAAAACATGATTTTAGCAAGTGGGTTTTATCTTCTTAATATGGTTTGGACAACGAAGAGTAGACCTTACAAGGGATGGAAATGCTGCCTTGGTATAGGGATCACAAATGTGGAGAGAAGGTGCAGTGGTATATATACCTCTGCAACTCTTTGGTAAATAGGAATATTCTGAAATGAGATTCTTGTTTTTTTAGTGTAAACTTTCTTTTAACCTATCACACGTGAGATTTGTATGTGAAGACATAGCCTGTTTATTATATTCTTAGGAGCCTGTACTCCCTGGTGCATTATTGTGAGAAGTTCTTTTATTTGAACTAATAATTTATTTTATTGGCTTGTTTGTTCTTGCCACTGTGTTATAGGTAGTTGTTGTGGACCTTGAGTATAATCGCATCACCACATCAGAAGAAATACCTCCCATTCCAGAGCCAGAATTGACTTTGCTGCGTGATGAAATGACAAAGCTGTTGCATCCAAATGTTGTGGGGATAGATCTCATGACAGCAAGTTTAGGGGGATCATATGAGTACTATCCTAAGTTGGGCAGTAAGCCATGGGGAGACGATCATGATTTACAATTCAGGTGATATTTCATGGTCACTATAAATGGTTTTACAGTATCAGTTGTTTTTTGGAGCTAATCGTTATGGTCATTGTCCTTGTGGAGCTATGTTCATATCTTTTTTCCTTGGAGGGTTAGTAATTATTCTTGAAATCTTCTCGTACTGATTTTTATTTATATGAATTGCTGTAATCTGAACTACCTGTTCTGTCCATAACTTATTTTGGCTCAAGCAGATACAATTTTGGACCTTGGTTGTTTTCTGATGCTTTATAGACCATTTACTCCCTAATCATCATCATTATAATCTTCATAATCTTCTTCTTCTTCTTCTTCTTCTTCTTCTTCTTTATATGTGGTAACAAAGAGGGACTAAGTGTTGTCATTTTTTTCCCCTCCTCATAGTGAAGCCTTGTTTTCCTTGGAATGCATCATCTAAGAGATATATAATACAGACACAGATGGTGAGATTATATTTTGTGATTCGTTGTTCTTGAGGGGGTTTATTTCCAAAATAGACTGTCTCGACAATTTTTCCAAGAACCAATAATCTTATCATCAGCAGTATCTCTAGAGGGTTCATTGGTGTACGTCAACCTTGCTTTATAGGCCTCCTTAGTAGTCCTCTTACTTGGTTCTCTTCATCCTTTACAGGAGTTTGAATAATATCTCCGACTACTCATCTGAATAACTTTTTAATTAAAAAATCCATACTTCTCCTTATTGTGAAGCTCTCTTCATTCCTAGGTGGGGATTTGGCTTTATTAAAGCATAAAATTAAGTATAGGGAGGCAAATAAGGGACTTATAGAGATTTTTCCATGTAATATTTCATGGACCACAAACTGATACAAAAGCTTTAAAGGAAGGTGTGGTCTCTTATTTAAATACCAACAGTATCATTTTTGCATTGTTTGCTCAACTGCCGACCTTTTCTATGTGGACGTGCTTGTTTTGTTCATGAATTACATGAAGACATGCATATGGTGGAATTCGGTATGATGATGCCTGATCTTATACTTTTTGAGTGGTGTGTACAGATTAATTTTCTTGAAGTTTTTTGCATCCTTATTGGGTGGATATCGCAATTTCCTGGTAAGGCACCTCAACTACTTTCAGTTAAGATTTGTAGCTTTGACTAGGTAGTCCGATCCAATTATATATTGTTGAACCCCATTTTGGCAGGAAAATACTTCAACTTATGGCTTCAATGTTGAAGCATTTCTGAGAAAGCGGTCTCGTTCTACTAACCAACCATCAGACCCCATGGTACTTTGCCATATATGTCGTCATTTTGATGCTTCCTCATGTATTAACCGTACAAACTTTTTTGGCCAAGTCAACTGGGCATCGTGCAACTCCTATAATATTATGGGTGCCGAAGATTGGAAGTGACTAATGCATGTTTTCCCCATTCATTTTAGTTTAATTATATTTTATCTTTAAAGACCTGAGTTCTTACCGTCTGTTGTACTTAATTCTTCCTTCCATTGATTCAGATATCACAGTTTTTGAGCACTCATGGCTTCTTGGATTATGTGGAAAGAGGTACCAGTCCTGATGAAAATAATGTCAATCTTCTCGACAAGTTACAAGATGCAATTGGGAGGGGCCAAAATCCTATTTCAATCTTTCCCTCATCGTCGATGGAGCCTGAGATTATTACTATATCAGACTCTGATACAGGAACATCAGGTCAAGAAAGCCATTCATACTCAGTGTTCACTGTAGAGCCTATTTTAAAGGCTTTTGCATTGATGCTTCTGCTTATTTGTAATTTGGTGTTTGGAAACTTTAACGTGAAAAAGCTTAGGAATGAGTTTGTCTGGAGGTTAGTATAATTGTTTTTTTTTTTTTTTTGGGGGGGGGGGTGGGGTGGGTGTTGGCTGTATTATACAGTCAACCTCCAAAAATTAATTCATAAAGTTTAATTGAGAGCTATCAAGACCAGATCAAAGTAATCAAAAGTTACAAACCCAAAGTTATCTGTAGAAGTGTTCAAGTAAACCAAAAGCAGCTTGTGTATCAGTCAAGTGAGCCAGGCATAAGGATCTTAAAGTTTGCCTTTCTCTACTTTCAGGATCAGGAGCCAAATACACCTATGATAGGTTTCCTTCAAATATCAGGTCAGAAGAGGAGGAGGAGAAGAGGAAGCAAATTCTTGCTGTAGCAAGTGGAGCTTTGGATTACTCTGGAAGGCATAGTCCTAGGTATGTCTATGCATGGATGTTGACGTTTATCTTTTCCTGTGTGCAACGAATTACCTGATTAAATTTTGTGCTGTTTTCGTGGATTACTCATCACAGAGTCCCTTCTCTTTACCAGGTCCCCCTCTGTGTTAGTGGGTAAGGATTCAAAAGTTGATACTCTGAGTCCTCAGGAGAGGGCGGTAAGTGCTTTTACCATTGTTAACATCCCCACCCTAACTGGGACCATGGAATCCTCTTTAATTATTTTTTTCCCTTTTGTGTTGTTAGGATGAGAGAATACGGATGGTACTGGACATAAAGGTTAAGCTTCAGGTAAGATGTTGTTAAATCTTTTGGTCCTGCATAGTTTGGGATGTTCCAACCTATCAAAGTGGTTCTCCTTGTTAAAAATCTGTATATTGTAAATTATGTCATATCAATTCTGATTAGGGTAACCCCATAAATGCCTGGATCAATTTCTTTTAACTCAGATTGAAGTAAAGAAGATATCTGTGGGATGAGATGATGGATGTAATTTTGCAGAATTTTAATGAAGAAAAGATTTTGCTGACCTTTTGCCTAAAGAATGTCTGTAAGGAGTTTAGTCAGTAGAATTGTGATGGTGCATTTTGATCTCAACCCCGAGGACATATGACAGTTTGGCCATTAACTAAAATCAATTGCCATTCGGTTGCAGTTAATAGTTCCCTTTGAGAGGTTAAGTTTTCATTTTTCTGCCACCAGGGTTTGTGGTTGCGGCTCCTTAAATTGGGAGCAACTGATGATCCTCTTTCATCCTTTGAACATGGCACCATTTCTGGTATGCTTCTATGAGATATCTATACTTGGGTTTATCTTCTTTAAGCAAGTAAACTAATTTATGGGCCAAAATTTGCTGCATGCTAATATTGTGTTTATTTGTTTTTGCAGCATTAATTGAATTTGATGCTGAAGGAATTGGTGGTAGTGGCTTTGTTGAATGCATTAGGGAGCACATCAATTCGGTATTTAGCATTAAAAGTTGCAATTTATTGGACATTCCATCCTTTTAGGATAGTTACTTAAAAACCACACATGATTTCAGGGATGGCATTGTCAATTGACTGAAGAACAGTTTATTGCAGTCAAAGAGTTGGTAAGCGCATTCAACTAAGAAAAATTGCCAGATTGACTGCTAGAATTGTTTGCTGAAATTTCTAACACATCGAAGTGAATTATAGTGTGTTATATGCTATTTGCTTTGCCTTTTCTCCTCCTACATCTAGCGTTTACAGTGATTTTTTATATAAAACATCTCAAATATTTACTGATATAAAAATATCGACAAAAGTCATAGAATTTTCTCGTTAACTTATGAAATTTAAACATTGATTCCTTTTTTTCCTTTTATGGGGGAAAAACAAGAGAGAGAAGAAGGGGGGGAGGTTGGTTTCATGAAAGTTGAAAAGGTAACAACCAATAGGCTGAAAGTTCAGTGATGTAGGCGGGTCTTAATAGTAAGCGGCTGCAAATTTGTTTGCCCTATGCAAACAAGTTTTTTCAGGGAGATTGTGGCGACCTTTCCAGTGGGATGATGGTCTCGTACTCAACAAATGTACAAATTTCCTTCAAAATGACCGTTGGCATAACAGATTTGGCTCCTTTTTTTTTCTAATGTGTTTTCTTCTCTCAAGTAAATTTCAGATTTCTTGGAATGTTTCCTAAACAGAACATCTCATTTAACACCTTCTTCTCTCTTCTTTCTCTCTCTGCTCTGGAAAATGAAAATTATGCTAAATGCCAGCTGAAAACAGCCATCGGTCGTGCAATCTCTCGGAATGATGTTGTGACAATAAGAGATGCCCTGGAAGTTTCTGCTGAAATCTATAAGAAAGATGCTAATAATGTTCCAGACTACATCCAGCGTCATCTTCTCTCTATATCCATCTGGGAAGAGCTGAGGTACAGCTTATCTATTGACCATTTGAATAAAATACTGGGATCAGGCATTGCCATGCAATTGATGCATGCTGCTTCATATATTTATAACATTTAAAAGCTTGAATGATAATGTTCTAATTATGTTCTTTTAGATTTTGGGAAGGATACTTTGATTACCTAATGGACCGATCATCAACCAGGTAAGGATGATTATGCTGCACGTTCCATTTGTCATGCATAGAGCTTTATTTATATGACCTTTGGTTAATATATGGTAGTTACCCTTTGGGGTAGCCAGTACAGTTGTTCTTCTCTGCAATGAACTAACTGTAATTTTGTTATATAGAAGCATGCATAGAAGATCCTCAAGACAGGTGTGAAGAAAATATGACTTCCAGCTTGAACACTATGAAGAGTATATTAGGTCGCCACCAATACATTTAAAAAATTAAGTTGGTGTATAGAGACGTAGTTTAGATATGAGAAAAGAGTCCCTTGGACTCTTTCTTGAGCCAACTTTTGAATGCTTGGAAGTTTGACATTTTTACTCTTTCTTCCAAACTAATGGAAGGATATACATCCCCCTGCAAGAACCTGTCTTTTTTTAACAGGACCAATTTGAGTATGGAAATAACTACCTCAGTTTCTTATGCTGGAATTATTACTATTTCGGTTATTATAAGAAATGGCGATAATGCAGTCTAATATGTGCGACATGGTTAAGTTGTTGGCATGAGAAATCTAATCGAATGGATGCTTATTAATGGTTGATGCTTTTGTATTAGTTCTGTCAACTATGCAACTCAAGTTTCCAGTCAGCTAATAGTGGTGGCATCACACATGGTAATCTCCTACCCTAATGTTAAAAGCTGTTGCCTTTTTTAGCTCAATCTACTTCGTCTTGTTCTTTTCCATCTATTGATAGTGCCATTTCTTTTGCCATTGTCAAGGCTGGGCTGGGACTTCCTGATGCCGATGCTTGGTACATGATTGAAACAATAGCAGAAAAACAAAAAGTTAATCTCAAGCAGTTTGTGAGTTAGATTTTCCTTTCTTGATTAATTTATGGTATTTGAGACCTCATGTCTGTTTGGTCTTCTTCGATTGGTTTTAAAGATGTTCAGAAGTTTGCAGTTTCATAATGGTTTTTTTTGTCCTGGTTTATCTAGATATTCCTTTTCATATCGATTCCTTTACATTTAAGGAATTTACCATATCTTACCTCCTCAACATGAACTCGTCTCTTGGATTGGTACTGCATTAAGTTGCTACGTTTTAATTGTCCATCATCTGTTTTACTGACAGAAACGATTCTTTATAGCTATTATAAATTATTAATGTGTATTAGATATACAATTGAAGTATGCCTATTGATGATTTGTAGGCTGCAAGAGCACTAGTGGCTTCAGAATAAGAACTTCTTTGACTATCTGTCAATATCAAAGCAGAAATCATATTGTTATGTCTACTTGTACCTCTTACTGGGGGAGAAGAAATCATGACTGCTCAAATGAGATACAGTTTGTCAAATCAAATCTTGAGACTTTAACATCTTTGGCTGATGAGAAACAATAAATGGCTTGCTTCAAAAGGAAAAGAAAAAACAAAAAAAGAGAAGAGGTTTTCTTTTAGGAAATTATGCTCTTAAGTCATCTTATGTGATGCAGTTGAATGTATTTGAATTAGTCATAGGCAATTGCAACCCTTTCTCAATATATGTGCCGGGTCAATGTGATCTACTGATTGATTCTATGTCAGGATCTTGTTACTGGAGTCCGCAGTAGTGATGAAGATGTCTATATGCTGCTAAGTTTTGGGATTGTTAATACTTTAGGATGTGAAGGGAGGGAGGAAAACATTTTGGGCTTCATTATTTCTCATTTACGTCAAAGAAAACCTACACCTCAATTGCCTAACTACCTTTATTCAGCTCACCAACTTTTGTCTAATAACAATAATCTCTAGTATTACCCAATACTATTAAACAATATTCAACAGGGATGATTCTAAATGTCATTCTGTGATTTGTTTCAGATGAAGTTGAGAGGATTCTTGTCACATGTCCAACAAGTGCGTATTGGTTATTGGGGAAACTCATCTGTAAAAGCACCATCAGTGACATCTCAGGGATTACCATCTCCTTCAACAAAAGATGTCACCAATGAGAAATACCAACCTGCCGAGGCTTCTGGTGTTGGCAGGAGCTGGGTCCAGAGCATGTTCAGCAAAGACAATGCTTCAAGAGCAAATTCATTTGGCCGTGTTCGTAGATGGACTTCTGATGGTGGTGCTTCAGGTTTGCATTCTATAATTTTTGGTTACGTAATTAACCTATAAAAGAACTCAACATTATTATTTTTTTTTTGGTCAAGAGAACTCGATATTATTGTTTTCCAAACAACATAATATATTTGTGATTTTTACTTTCTTTGGAATCAAGTTGCTGAAAATGGGACTCCACATGGACAAGATCTGTCATCTGCTGCACAGAAGAAACTCCAAACAAGTGTTCGCACGCTAAGGGGTCATACTGGTGCTATTACTGCTCTACATTGTGTAACTAGGAGGGAGGTATGGGATCTTGTGGGAGACCGTGAAGATGCCGGCTTCTTCATCAGTGGGAGTACTGATTGTTTGGTAGGTTAACAGCATAAAATCTGCTCACATTTATGGTAAACTTTTGGTAGTGTTTTCCCTGAGTTTTGCTGAATCAAGATGGGCTCAATGCTGGCTTTAAGGTGATTTTCCTCTTTGTTATGACTTATGCAGGTTAAAATTTGGGACCCTAGTCTTCGTGGTTCTGAGCTTAGGGGAACTTTGAAAGGACATACAGGGTATATGTCCATTTTCTTTTTAAAAATTTACCCTACTGACTTGGCCTTACACTGTCCATTATTCTGAGTTGTCCTAGCACATGTTTCTGTTGGATTACTTTTTTGTAGAACTGTTCGTGCAATAAGTTCTGATAGAGGAAAGATCGTGTCAGGATCCGACGATCATTCTGTTATTGTATGGGATAAGCAGATTTACCGACTTCTGGAAGAGCTCAAAGGCCATGATGCACAGGTTCTTATGATGATGATATCCTTGGAATTTGCATGGTTTCATATTCACAATTATATATAAGCATAAGCAATTTATTCAGAAATTTATCATCTTGTGCATGTTTATTACAGATTGAGAGGATTGAAATTTGAAGTAGTGACTGATTTTTTCTTATTTCTCTTTTATTCATGGTGGCTGGAGGCTCATAATTCATCCTCTTGATTTCATTCTCAACCGAAGTACTATGAAGTCACAGCTTGATGAAAGTCATGCTGATATCTTGCTTCTATATAAGGAGTATGTTAGAAATCCAGTCCGAAAAGTTTATGCTATCAGATAGAGGAAGAGTACACGTAGAAGAAGTCATTATGTACTCATACGGTAGCAATGTGGGATACTCTTCAATACTATGTTTCTCAGATTTCCCTATGAGAGCTTCAGTAGCGACATCATATAAATAGTTTACATGGGCTTGAACACTGGAATAGAACAACAAGAACCACACGCAAGATGAATTACTAGGGAGGTTAGTATAACAATGGTCGTGAAGAATTAAGATATGAGGGGGAGGGGGAAGGGGAGCGAGCGAGGGAATGGCCATGATTTTTGGTAGAGGGTATTACAAGTACTCAAAACCATTATATTGGCATTGTGTAGTAATATAAGAGTGTAAATTTGTTTCCGACTTATTAAAATAAGATGTTAAAGTAATTTGGTTGGCATTCTCCATTGCAGGTCAGCTGTGTGCGCATGTTATCTGGTGAACGCGTCCTCACTGCTTCTCACGATGGATCTGTTAAAATGTGGGATGTCAGGACTGACACTTGTGTGGCAACTGTCGGTCGCTGCTCCAGCGCTGTTTTATGCATCGAGTATGATGATTCCACTGGAATCCTGGCTGCTGCTGGAAGAGACGCGTACGTACCATAAAATTATTAGTCATACTCGTGATGAATCTTGAATTTCACAAATTTGTATTTTCTCAGGGTTGCAAACATCTGGGATATTCGTGCTGGAAAGCAGATGCACAAGCTTTTAGGGCATACAAAATGGATCAGGTGCGCAAAAATAAAAAATGTAAAATGTGCTTTTTACTATAGCTTTGATTAGGCAGACTTAAGAGATTTGTCTCCCATAGCAAGTAGGGGAGTGAGAAGTGTACTTTACACCACTAAATGTAAGAACGTCAATGTGTGGACTGGAAGGGTTCCCATCATGGATATTTCGAGGGGAGAAAATGATTAACATCAGCCATTTTTGTCACTCTCTTCTACCGTTACAGTAATTCAATCTCAATATATACACGCGACATTATGTTTTTGTTTGAAACGCTAGCTCTATAAATAATTTGACAAGCCAACAATTTAAAGGAAGTATCTGTCCTTCAACATTTGGATTTTCATCTTATAATCCTGCTAATCATGCATTGTCTAATTTTTTATGTCAATAAAGTACTTTTTAAATTTTGACCAAAAACAAGTAGCAATTAAATAAGGTTCTAGATAGTTGCCACCCCACACGGATAAAAGTGCTTAACCTTAAAGCCGAATAGGAACATATTGACATTAATCACATCATCGATCAATTGGTGCATGCATATCTGAAAATTGTAATTTATGTGGTCCACCATCGAAAGTAGATATATGCATAACTGCTAGTGCAATACGAACTCTTTTTCCACTGGGGTTTCATAAACAACCATGTCTTTCAAGTTCATAACTGCTATTAGAATATCAATCTTTCTCCATTTGATAGTAATAAACAACCATGACTAAAAGACTTCCTCCTCACCATCTTATTTGCCATCTTGCAGGTCAATTAGAATGGTTGATGACACTGTAATCACTGGTAGTGATGATTGGACGGCTAGAATATGGTCTGTTTCCCGTGGTACATGTGATGCAGTTCTTGCTTGCCATGCTGGGCCAATCCAGTGTGTTGAGTATTCTTTATCAGATAAAGGCATTATCACAGGTTCCTACCTCAAACAATGTTATGTTATTAGTGTCCTTTCTAGTCATGGCAGAACTTAGTTTGGTTTGTAATTAAATGTTATTGTATTTGTCCTTGGTGTTGCTGAACATTGATCGTAAAAAGGCTTGAATTGACATGATTGATATTTTCAGGTTCAACTGATGGTCTTATTCGTTTCTGGGAAAAGGAGGAAGGTAAGAGTATCAATGATGTGATCTCCTGAATGTCTGTCTTTTATCTTTTCAATGTTTAGTATTGTCTCGGAATTTAGTTTCCTGACTTTGTTGACAATTAGTTCAGGGCACTGTTATTGAGAATCACTCTGGATATTGGTTTTAAAATATGTGCTTATGTTGAGTGACGGTAAACTATATGCCTAACCTTAGCAAAACTGTCTTGAGGATACAAGGGGTACATGATGTCTTGACCTAGATGGTTTTTTTTACTGTGGATAGAATGTGACAATGAACTAAGTTTTTCAAAGTCATGTACAACGAGCAGCTTTATTTGTTCACAAGCTTGGACAGATTTTACTGCATAGATTGGTGTCTCTAGACTAGACAAAATATGCCAACTTCTGAAGCAATTATACTGCTTAAACAAATACATTCTTATTCTTCCAGGGGGCATAAGGTGCGTGAAGAATGTTACCATTCATTCATCTGCTATTGTTTCTATTAACGCTGGTGAGCACTGGTTGGGAATTGGAGCTGCTGATAATTCAATGTCCCTCTTCCACCGACCCCAAGAGCGGCTAAGTGGCGTATCAAGCAGTGGATCAAAAGTGGGGGGCTGGCAACTTTATAGAACACCGCAGAAAACCCCTGCAGTGGTATGCATAATATGTTTGTTCCAGTATTATTTTCCTAACACGTGCTATGGGAACTTGTTACTAGTGGTAGTATCAATGTCTCTTCCATTGATTTGAGATTTTTTATCTTGCTTGTCGTCATGGCTTTGAGCTCTCGCTCGTTGGTAATGTGGATCCAGCACTCGTCGATCTTTAGTCAAGGCTTCTACTTTTGGTTTTCAGGTGAGATGCATTGCTTCAGACCTCGAGAGGAAGAGGATCTGCAGTGGTGGTCGCAACGGCCTTCTTAGGCTATGGGATGCTACCATCAACATCTAAAGTCGTTGATCGTGATGTGGATATCATGTTCTGTTCTTCAATCTGTATGCATGGTGTTTTTTGTACATCGTCCCCCATTTCTTTTTCCTATTTTTGATTCAGGAAAGACGGATGATTGAAATGCTGAAACTGAGATGCAGTTTTGTTTTCTTTCAATTCCTTCTTTTTTTACGTTTCCTCTTCTAGGTTGTTTACTCTTGCTATGTGTACAATAGGGCTGTCAGACTCTTGCTATGTGTACGGGCTGTCAGAACGTGCCACTAACTCACGTTTTATTAATTGATATTTATTGAAGCGAATAATAAATGGGTCGTTTCAAATTTGTCATATGGACCATCAAGAGCTCTAAGGAAAAAGGTCCTATACAAATGGGTCTGCTATGAAAAACGCTTTCAACATACGTAATCGAAAGATTTGAAAAAAAGAAGCATGTCCAGCCCATCTACGTTCTTGGCTAGGCTTTCCTCTTTTTCTCTTCTGACCAACGATGATGATTGATGACTGCCCCTCGCCACTCTTCCTTTGTTGGTCTCGTCTCTTCACTGACCAGGCATAAGTTCTCTTCCTATATTCCGGCCACACTCACCACACCTTCCTCCCCACGTCCCTCGCGTCTCGCCTCTCCAAGAGGGGCACTTTCTCCCTCTCCTTCCTCTTCCTCTCCGATACCTCCTTCCTGTACACTGTTGTCTTCGACACCCTCGTGTTGGGCTTCACCTCTTTTCGCTGGCTCGAGCTTGCCCTTCCCTTTTCGACGAGTCGAAGCTTCTGGGTCTCTAAACAGATATGTACAGACTCAATTCCTTGGTCAAGGCTTGTGGGAGCGTTGAGGAGAATGAGATCATTTATGGAGTTGGCTTGAAGTGTGGGCTCGCTTCGGGCGCTTATGTGGTGAGTACGCCTGTGGAGATTATGTGGTCGCGGTGAGACGGGCAGCGGAGAAGTGACTTTAAGGAGTACGAGGAAGTGGATGATGTGGTTCCACTATGATTAGTGGGTACGTGTGGGATGGGGAGTTCGATAGTACAAAGGCGGTGTTTGGGAAAAAATGTCCAAAACATCTTAAAATTAATAAATTTTTGCCACTTCAGTTATAAATCTTATATTCATGCCAATTAAGCCCTAAATGTTTTACGTTTTGCAAATTGAGTCCATTTTATCAATTTGGTTGGAAATAGCTTACATGAATGCAATTGTTTTATGTAGCACAACCGTCACCATCAATTTGTAATAAAATTTTGATATTGTTTTCAATTTTTATTCATTTCTTTTTATTTTGTTTTTTCCTCTTCTTCCTCCAGTAGGTTGCCAGGCCTTGGTGAGGGGTAACAATCGACCAAAGGCTAGAGCTAGTGATGTCAACCTAATCGATCAGGGGCCGGTGAGGCTCGTCTGAGGCCAACGAGGTAAGTTGAGTCTCACTTGGCTATTGGCAAGGCTCAATCTCGCCCAACGACGAGGAGGCCGACCTCGCTATCACAAGGGAAGGTTGGCCTTGCCAATAGGGAGGTCAACCTCACCCTCGTCAGACTTGGTAAGGTTGAGCCTTGATAGTTGCTGGACAAGGTCAACCTCCACTCACCGAGCAATGGTGAGGTCATGCCCCACTAGGGGGTGGGCTAGGCTTGCCCATGCCAATGGCCGACAAGGGTGAGCTCTGCCATGACCCTTGCCTCTAGCCCATTGTCGAGGCATAGCAATCAGCTAGAGGAAAAAGGGAAGGAAAAGAGATAAGAAAGAGAAAAAAAGGAAAAAAGAAAATTAAATTTAAATTTCCAAAAATATTAAAATATTACTAAAAATGGTCCATTTTAATGCTAGCCCATTTCATGTAAGAGGATCGGCCTCTATGTTAGTGATTTTCAATCATAATTGATAGGATTGACCTAATTGACAAAATGTGAAAAAAATTATAACTCAATTGAAATAAATTCATAATTGAATTGGTAAAAGTACGATAGATTTAAGATTTTCTAGACAATCTTCTCGACTTGTTTGTGGAAATATGCGGGTTGGCATTGGAGGTGCTTTGTATAAAGGTATCAAAACCAAACAACATACCCAATCCGAAACACGATCCAACCTGAAGTTTTGGGTATTTTGGGTAGGATGCTAACTTAGTTGTTTTGACACTATAATGTTTCGAGTTGGGTTGGGTTGGATCGTGTTTCTGGTTGACCTGAAAACAATATGCATATTTATCTTAGTCTTTGTAAAAAACACACACATGTAAACACAACCTGGTCCGATCCAGATGTTTGGGTTGCATTTCTATGTATTGCAGGTTGGGTTAGGTCGGGTTAGATCAGGTGCATATTTATTTCAAGTTAGGTATCATATAATCCGACCAAACCCGATCCATTGACACCCCTATCCCTGTATAGCTTGACTACTGCTCTCATTGCTTGCTTGATGTTAGGGAAGGAGAACAGGATTATGGGCTTGGCTTGAAGATAGGTTTGTCGTTTGGATATCCGTTGCACCTAAGCAATTTACTATAAATATTCAATCAATTATCCACAGAATGGAAGCCAAGCAGATCTGTCAAGGCGTTCGATAAAATTCCTGAGCCGGATGTTCTTAATGGTTGGACTGATGGAAGTAACAATCTTGCCGATGACGGTGAAGGTCAATAGGAGGGTCTGTAATGGATTGCCTTAAGATGACAGCATTTTTCTATATTCTGTTGTTGTTTTTTGTAGGAGTGCTGTATTCTGATGCCATCAAACCCTGAAATGGACAAATGCATGTCAAATTCAGTATTATGTTGTTTCATTGATGCAAAAGTATGTTACGTTTCGGACAATATTTTCCCGTCCAGAGTTTAAAACAAAATACCAGACTTGATCATGACACTCATGAACGTTAATAACTTGAAAGTGATAGAGTTTAGATAAGCTTCGATCCTTCAAAAAGAAACTCTCCATCTTATTCGACCATGTCATATAATCTTGACAAGGGAAATAGATAAGCTTCGATCCTTCAAAAAGAAACTCTCCATCTTATTCGACCATGTCATATGATCTTGACAAGGGAAAAAACAATACAAGTAATGGACATGAATACTAAATTGAGTTTAAAATTGAGTCATTTGATTTGTGGAAAAGATATAAAATCGATGTCTCGTTCTCTCACGTATTGAATTGACGAGTTGCTATGCATCTTCCAGTCAATAGATGTTTTAGGGATTAAATTGATTTTGATCATACGGAAAAGCCCTGCGTCGAACTTAAGCCCCTTTGACTTGGCCATGGGGCAACAAACTCTGACGCTCACACCATTGTGACGGGAGGGGCTAGCCCATACACCCACTGCATGAGTGGAGGAAAGAAAAAGGAATAGGATATTTTAGATTTATGAATTTTCTCAAGTATCAAATAAGAGAAAGACACAAATATAAAATTATTCATAGATCTTTATGATATGTTCCCTATGGTAACTGGGATTGTTAGCTTTGTTTACGTACATATTTGTTTATTGTGCTAATTTACTTTTTCAATTTGATAAGAAATTTTTTTCCAAGCAACATATACACTTGAAGAGCGTAAGGTAGGTTAAATAGATGGATACGGGTTTTCACAAATTTGATGTAATATCGACATGTTTCAGTAATATGAGCTAGATCAGGCATGAATCGGATATGGGTCAAGTCAAGTATGGATCACTAAATTTGTATTTATATATAAATGATTCAATTTAGATTGGACCATTTTATACCAGATCCAAATTCAACCTAACCCGATGGATACATTGGACACCCCTAGTGTACAAGTAGGGTTTGCAATGCCATTGGCTTGTTCGTATTCAAGATTAAAGAACATTATTGATGCGTGTGGGTTGTGACCGGTCGTCTCTCTCTCGATAAACATGATGTTGAAAATATAGTAGCAACATGATAATTTTTTTTTTTGTGACTAGAAGATAATAATAGAGTTATTAACTTAAAAAACGCAATAACAACGTTTGATTACCAAGTCAATTAGTAGATATATGGAATAAATATTCTTAACAAGTGAAGAGTACACCAATATAAACCAAATATACACTAGGAAAATTGCTATAAGATTGTAATAAAATTTAAAATGAGGTGAGGTACGGTTAACCGAATCTCGTTAAAACAATTCGTCCATAAATAAGTTCAAGAATTATATCTCCCAAGACACAACAGCTCAAACTCTGTTTCTATTAGGATTATGTGGATAGGACCTATCAAATACTTCTTGAAACTGAAACACTTAAAGAAAAGACTGAAGAGAACTTTTACTATACT
Source organism: Melaleuca alternifolia (assembly GCA_019926035.1). Lineage (NCBI taxonomy): Eukaryota > Viridiplantae > Streptophyta > Magnoliopsida > Myrtales > Myrtaceae > Melaleuca > Melaleuca alternifolia. Next base: position 94,315 of record JAGKPW010003076.1, on the reverse strand, counting down.
CGATCTTCTCTCGGAATGAAGAATAGTTCAATTTATAGAGTTTGGATGAACATGAATTGAACAAACGCATGAATTGAAAAGATACATAAACTCGAGATGTACACGAATTAACTTAATAGATATATTTACTGAAGAGACTCATAAACTTAAGATGTTCATGAATTTAATAGATAGATGAATTGAAGATACATGTGAAATAAAGAGCGATGTTTTGTTTTGCTCACGTACTTTAATCCATTAAAGCACAAATGCGACTTGTGCTTTAGAGCCTCATTGAGCTCCGAACGTCCTTGAAACTAGTGGACTTGATTTCTGAGTTCATCCATTGCAATGTCTAATTGATTTTTAATAGTTGAGATTTCCCAAACGGCCTGCCACCAAAACTTTGATACTTAATTTGAAACCATTGTCCAACTTCCAAGGTTACATCTTCTCCGATGTCGTGGAATTTGTGAAGTGTCTCTTAAAATCTTCTTTTGCTTCGAACAGGTGGCTCTAGCACGTGCTTCTCGATGTAGAAAGTATCAACATCTACCAGAACGCTTCTACTCCCTTCTCGTTGCCTACATAAATTCTCTCACTGGCTGAAGTAGAATAAGTCTCAAGACGGAGAATACCGAAAAGGAAAGATGGATAACCTCTTCGTAAGGAACACATGAAGGCTCTACTGAAAAGCCTTAAAAACCTTGTCGATATGGGCCATAGCTCTACTCAACTTTGACACCAGATTTGGCAACTCAGGTTGGTTACCCTTTCTCACGTAAAAGTGATTAGATTTGAACATTTCTGGCTTTACTGGGAAAAATTGAAACATAGGAATGAAACTACAAGCTATCACCTTCTTTAGCCAGAAATTCCATCTTTTCACAATAATAGTCTGCTGCACCCACTCCTTTACCTTTAGGAAAGAGCAGTGACTTGCCGGTTCATCCCCCAACCAATTCACGAATGAAACCTGACGAAAAAGAAAGAAGTGGACACTTCGTTGATGACCTAAGCTTGGTGTTTGTTTTTCAGGCTCTGTCACCGAGAACATAATCCTCAGGACAATATAAAAACGGAACATGATTCACCAGTCATGGAACACGTAAAAGTCAACTGACGAACAGTTCAACATCCTCCAATGAGCAAAGCACACTCTGTGAACGCCGCAATAAATACTGTACATCATAAAGCCCTAGGTCAACGTCAACCATACGGAGCAAGAACTTTCTCATTCATTTAGTTAATGCATGATATGATTGAGTAAGGATTAACATTTTGATATGCGGATTCAGCTCTAGTCTTGATTCTCAAGACAACTTTTTGTTCTTATCTCTTAGCTATAGAGAGAGAGAGAGAGAGAGAGAGAGAGAGAGAGAGAGAGAGATGACTGTGATTCGAGCTTCACGTCGTGCAATTGATTTTAGTTGGTTGAGGAAGTCTTGACAACTTGCAAGTATTTGATAATATAATATCTATACTAAACTGAATTTGAATCATCCAATTTCATACAAAATTCACACGTGACCCACTAAATGGCACGATTAATTAGTTTAATACAAGCAATGCACTGGTCAGATAGTATATGTAGGCTATTTTGAGCTCATCTGATGACGCTAGAATAAATCATTTGAATGGGTCCTTCCTCTTCTGGTGACGTAAGTCCCTCAAGAAGAAGAAAAAGCTAGCGAAGCGCGATGGACTTGTAAATTAGCAAGCACTGTATAGACATATGTTCACAACGAATCAATGAGCAAGCACTGTGGAATTTCTCTTTTATTCCTCCAATCTTCAATCAGCCTTAGCGATCATTCGAGCAAATTGAGTTTACTTTCGTTCTCTTTTCTGTCCTAATCTCGGCAGCAGGTAGGACCGGCCGAGATCTCTTCCAACTTTAGGACGAAACGAATGTCCAATTTTCAGTAACACAGAACTCAAGCTTATTTCAATCCTCATTTCAAATAGAAATAGCATAATTTCCTTTGCTTAATTATTGACGGTAAGTAGAACCCCCGTCATTCCATGTATAGGGATCACATATCGTTTATTCATACTTTGATTTCCCTAAGTTCATGTGGGCATGCATAGTATAAGAAACAAGGATCCCACAAATATTCATTAACTCCATCAATTATCGGCGTAATTAAGTGCGAATATGTGCATGCTGGCCACCGAATTAGAATCAAGGGGGCGTAACAGTATGTTTTAGACAGAAGGAATGCGACCCGCTTGATTTCTCTGTTCAATGTTCAAAAGTTCTCTCCTGCTTTTATTTTTTAGGGTTCGTAAACATCCATCTCTCTTTGATTAATTAACTAAGTATCAATATCACCGAGGGACGTTTCATCAGTCTTGTACTCCTAAAATGCTATTGCCGTCAATATCATCATGATTTACATTGCAAACAAAGATTCATATATAGAGGAACCATTTCCTCAGGAGATATAAAGAAAATAGCGAATGAGTTTCGGAAAAATTAATATATTTATTCCACAAAACGAGCAATCCCCAATAAATAACACCTAGTTGGACCTTAACATAGCTTGTTAAGATTCCATCAAATTCCACATTACTCAGCCTACATGGATTCATGTTTCAAATCGATGTTCTCCCATTGGAAGTGGCACATGGAGGTTGGGGCCATGCACTGTTGTTTCAATCAAGTAGTAATGACAATTTTATTAATTATACACATTCATGCAACCATCTACCTGTTTCGTTTAATGATAAGTTTAATATGCAACATTTAAATGTAGTCCATGTATTTTAACTACTTAACTTTCATTTTATTCAGTGAATCTAATAGAGGGCATGAGGAGTCAATAAATGGGTGAAAATAACAGAACCTTACCATAGAGAAACTTACTAAGCATTATACAAAATATGGCAAGTTGTTGCCAATGTTGACAAGCAAAGAGATAATTACAACTTGTTTGTTGAACCACTCTGTTACAATGGCATAACATACTTTAAAAAAAAGAATTGATCCAACTACAATTATTAGCAACATTGTTTTTTTGATAGGACAACCTTTAAATCAAACGAACTCCAAAGATGACACAAGAATTTTGGACATGAACACATTTAACACAACACAACTCATCAAGCCATCATTGTTTGGTTCACCGGGGGCGTCATAGCAACCTGCTGCAGCTGTTGCATCTGTTGTTTTTGAAGGTTACCCAACCATCCTGTCCAAAAGTGAAACAATCAAATGAATCACACGATTCCCAACCGGAAATACCAAAAAACTTACTAGGTTAAACTTGACTTTTCGCCTACTAAATATATAAAGGAATATATGTAGCGGAAATTCTAAAATTTGTCTCAAAATACAATTGAGTCCTAAATTTTTCAAAAAGTACAATATAATCTTAAACCATGTCCAATTGATGCAATTTGCCGAGCAACTGTTTCATTTATGCATAATAACTTTAACCATAAAAACAACCAATTATACAAGCCACACGTACTGGCACAAAGAATTATTGCACTATCGAGCCAAACACGAACCGGGAAAGCTCAGATGACAAACACATGAGATATGTCTTAATCAAATTCTTTTTAAGTTAGAATCTTTATCCAACTGGTTCGTTCTCATATACCTTATTGATAAAGAATCCTTTGCATCACCATTATATTATATAAATCGACTCTAGCAACGAGTGATCGATTTACCAATGGAGGGGTCCCAGCCTCGGCAGTTAAGTTCTCTGTACTCTTGGCAAATGGCACAGGGCTCGCACAGGAAATGGACGATCCAATCCGGCGCTGGCGACTCCACCAGCCCAAACTTGTTCCTGAGCTTCGATCGGTATGTGCATGAGTAGATGCATGGCATCCCGATGAATGAGCTGATCAGCGCGTACATCAGTCCACCCGTCACACAAGCTGTGATCATCATAACACACAAAAAACATATATTAGGCAAATGATTTTGATCCAGAAATTATGAGTTATTTCTTTGAGTTCTTTTTTCACTCACTAGTCGAGCCGTTGTCAATGATCTCTGCGACCTGGCCGAACGTCAAGCATGGGAAGAAAAACGTTGTAACAGCTGAAACATGAGAGGCATAATACATATTAGATATTTGATTTTGATAATATGTATTGTCATTGCCGCGTAAAACTCAATTAGTCATTGGCTAAAAAGAAGAATCTAAAGAGTAAGGGAAGCCACATGCGATATCATTAACATCAGTATTAAACTAATTATTTACTTATCAACCTACCTGTAACACTCTTTGATTGATTAAAATGATTCGACTTTGGATAATTGGTGTCATCGTGACACGCATACATAAGTAGGATAAACATTCACGTCCGAAAAAATAGGCCGATTTGGATATCAGACACTACTAGAAACAGTTCTGTTATTTCTTTGGTAAAATTCATATGATAGTCTTACCGTTCATGGGATCGTCCATACAATCAAACAGCCCCGTCCTCCATCCTTCGGTGTTGACGCTGCCCATCATGTTCGGCTGCATTGGAATGTTCTGAGCTGCACCACTGTACCCCTGGACTCCTGACAAAGGCTGCACGACGGCATACTGCACTTCGCCTGCTGGTCGTGGGAAGGGCACAGGCTGAGCAGCAGGCTGTTGTTGATAAGCTGGCGGAGGAGGATACGGCTTCGGCAATGGCAAGTTTGGAGGGTAAGCCTGGGGTGCGTTCTGTTGAGAATATTGTGGTTGCTGTTGAGGAGGGTATTCTTGTGGTGCCGCTGACATTGGAGGGTAGGATGGCTGCTGCTGTGGCGGATAAGCCCCTTGCTTTGCATAGGCTGGGTTCATTTGAGGGACTTGAGGCGGGAACGGTGCCGCAGAATAAGGCTGGTTGAACTGTGGTGGCAGCGACGGTGCGTTCTGCGCGCTGCCAAACTGCTGTTGTTGCTGAGGCGGTTGGAAATGTTGCTGTCGCTGCTGAGGCGCTTGGAACTGTTGCTGTTGCCGCTGAGGCGGTTGGAACCCTTGCTGCTGCGGCGGAGGCGGTTGGAACTGTTGCTGTTGCTGCTGCAGCTGCTGCTGCTGCTGCTGGTTATTTACAGCGTCGTTTTGCTGGTATTGTGGATTTGGGTCGTTGTTGACGCCTGACTGGAGGGGCTGATACGACTGGTCGCTTTGTGGGTTCGGATCATAGTAAGCTGGGTCATTGCTATTGGCATCGTATGATTCCTGGGGATTATGCTGAATCTGGACACTGTAATCTGTTTGGTCTTTCTGGAAATTAGAAAATTCTGCTTCTGGGTTTCCCATTGGAGCAAACTCAAGGTCGAGAGAGAGATCAAGAGAGAAAGAGACTAGTGCGGAATATACAAATGCATGAGGGTGGAGAGAGAGCTCTTATATAGCGAGAGTTGGTCGTACGGAAATGGACGTTAGGTCCTAGCCGTCTGATTCAGATGTGACGGCTGAGAAAAAAAATTAAATCATTTTATTAAGTTTTTTTTTTATTTTTTTTATAAAATCTCAGGCTGGAATTTTATGTCACCTGACTTTATGTCAGGTAATTTGGATCCCCTACAGGGATTAAGAATCATTACCACTTCCAAAATAAATGGTCAGCGTTGACCGTTGACTCCAAGGACCAAATTGCAATTTCTAAAAAATTGAGGGACCTCTTTCGAAATTCCAAAAGTTCGGGGACCACCTCGAAATAAAATTTCGAGGTTTTGTCCTTGAGATTCTCCGGGCACACAAACCACACACGAAAGTCTAAAATCCCAAAAAAGATTTTTGGTAAAGTAAGTGATGTATTGATCTTTAAAGCCACATTCACATAATGGAGATGCCCGGTACTACAAAAAACCTTCACTTAATACCACAGGTTGGTATTGAGTGGAGGACTACCGTGGTTCTCAATATCAAAAGAGAACAGTCACAAGCAACAAGAAAAAGAAACAATACCTTACAAAAAAATGTCATCCTCAAAGCCCCAGTTGTGTTGTACTCTCTTATTTCTTGGGTTGTCGATGATACCATGTAAAGTTCTAGAAAATTCTTTAGTCATCTTGGACAGCTTCAGCTTCATCGCCGGTAGGAAAAGGTCCGAGTTCCTAAAGAGTATACTATTGCGAGTCTTCCGTATGATGTGACAAAGAGCTCTTAGGGAGAACCTCGCAATCTTCTGATGGTTACTTGAGATATGTATTGTCGCCCATGAGATAGTTTGGTTCCAGCATCCGTTACTCCAACTAACAAGACAATTTTTAGCCCAAAATAATGCCAGCCGGAGTGTAACTCGGCACGCAAAAAACAGGTGATCGATCGAATCAGGTCTAGCATGGCAAAAAGGACAAATATTCGACATGACATTGTCCAAAAACACCAAAAGTTTGAACACGGTTTCGTCCGTAGGATTCTCCAAGCACACGGACCACACACGGGCACACGGACTACACACGGAAGTTCAAAATTCCAAATATTCGACATGAAATTGTCCAAAAATAGGCCGTTACAGAGAGAGAAAATGAGAGAGGAATGTCAGACGGGGAAAAGAAAAAGAATGGTGATATATATCTATATATCTGAAGCGGAAGTGATCGTTCTACGAAGATCCGTGAGTTGCGAATTGCTGATCTCAACCCCCAATCGAACATGTGATTAGTAATCCTGGTATGAATGCGACCTGTTGACTGACTCAGATCGGACGGCTGAGAGAAAAATAAAATCTTTTTATTAAGTTTTTTTTTTAATTTTTTTTATAAAATCTCAGGCTGAAATTTTTTGTCACTTGACTTTATGTTAGGTTTTCCGGATCCCGGGATTAAGAATCATTACCACTTACAAAATAAACGGTTAGCGTGGACCATTGACTCCAAGGACCAAATTGCAATTTCTAAAAAATTGAGGGACCTCTTTGAAATTTCCAAAAATTCGGGGACCACCTCGAAATAAAATTTCGAGGTTTCGTCCTTGAGATTCTCCGGGCACACAAACCACACACGAAAGTCCAAAATCCCAAATATTCGGCATGACATTGTCCAAGAACACCAAAAGTTCGAACGCGATTTCGTTCGTGGGATTCTCCAAGCACACAGACCACACACGGGCACACGGACTACACACAGAAGTTCAAAATTCCAAATACTCGCCATGAAATTGTCCAAAATAGGCTGTTACATAGAGAGAAAGTGAGAGAGAAATGTCAGGCGAGGAAAAGAAAAAGGATGGTGATATATATATATATATATATATATATATATCTATATATATGAAGCGGAAGTGATCATTCTACAAAGATTCGTGAGTTGCGAATTGCTGATCTCAATCCTCAATCGAACATGTGATTAGTAATCCTGGTATGAACGCGACCTGTTGACTGACTCAGATTGAACGGCTGACAAAAAAAAATAAAATCTTTTTATTAAGTTTTTTTTTTTAATTTTTTTTTATTATAAAATCTCAGGCTGGAATTTTATGTCACTTGACTTTATGTCAGGTAATCTGGATCCCGTACAGGGATTAAGAATCATTACCACTTCCAAAATAAACGGTCAGCGTTGATTGTTGACTCTAGGGACCAAATTGCAATTTCTAAAAAATTAAGGGACCTCTTTGAAATTTCCAAAAGTTCGGGGACCACCTTGAAATAAAATTTCGGGGTTTCGTCCTTGAGATTCTCCGGGCACACAAACCACACACAAAAGTCCAAAATCCCAAATATTCGGCATGACATTGTCCAAAAACACCAAAAGTTCGAACACTGTTTCGTTCGTGGGATTCTCCAAGCACACGGACCACACACGGGCACATGGACGACACACGGAAGTTCAAAATTCCAAATATTCGACATGAAATTGTCCAAAAATAGGCTGTTACATAGAGAGAAAGTGAGAGAGAAATGTCAGGCGGGGAAAAGAAAAAGGATGGTGATATATATATCTGAAGCGGAAGTGATTGTTCTACGAAAATCCGTGAGTTGCGAATTGCCGATATTAATCCCCAATCGAACATGTGATTAATAATCTTGGTATGAACACGACCTGTGACTCGGATCGAACAACTAAGAAAAAAATTAAATCTTTTTATTAAGTTTTTTTGATTTTTTTTATAAAATCTCAGGCTGGAATTTTATGTCACTTGACTTTATGTTAGGTAATCCTGATCTTGTACAGGGATTAAGAATCATTACCACTTCCAAAATAAACTGTTAGCGTTGACCGTTGACTCTAGGAACCAAATTGCAATTTCTAAAAAATTAAGGGACCACTTTGAAATTTCCAAAAATTCGGGGACCACCTCGAAATAAAATTTCTGGGTTTCGTCCTTGAGATTCTCCGAGCACACAAACCACACTCCAAAGTCCAAAATCCCAAATATTCGGCATGACATTGTCCATAAACACCAAAAGTTCTAACGCGGTTTTGTCCGTGGGATTCTCCAAGCACACGGACCACACACGGGCACACGAACTACACACAGAAGTTCAAAATTCACTGTTACAGAGAGAGAAAATGAGAGAGAAATGTCAGGCGGGGAAAAGAAAAAGGATGGTGATATATATCTATATATCTGAAGTGGAAGCGGAAGCGATCGTTTTACGAAGATTTGTAAGTTACGAATTGCTGATCTCAACCCCCAGTCGAATATGTGATTAGTAATCTTGGTATAAACGCAACCTGTTGATGAACCTGTGTCAACCAATCTATGCTATAACGCCATGAACAAGAGAATTCGCGATCTTGTTCTTGTTCGATAAGTTGAATTCGATCGCCACAAAGAAACCTTGATAAAATCTAGTCTTCAAAAGAACTCAAAGAAGAAAACCTTTTTGTGTAAAATTATGTCTATCTCTAAAAAAAAACTATAAGCAACCTTATATAGGGTGCTAACTCCAATACTAATCCTGCTAGGATTAGAATTACAAAAAAAAAGTAATAAAAATAAATAAAAATTCTTAATCCTAATCCTACTAGGATTTGAATTACAAAATAATAAAAATTTGTAATCCTAATCCTTCTAAGATTAGAATTACAAAGATAACCCTAATTAATATAAATTCGTAAAAAATAGAAAAAGACCTAAAAGTTCATCCAAACGACTTTAAATCGCTAAAAAAGTCATCAATCATTACTATAGTAGTGAATATTGATCAGTGGCCTGTTTCCAAACATTCAACCAAATTTGAGCCAATTTGGAGTTTGTCAAATCGAAACTCTTTCGGAATTTACTAAGTAAAAAAATAATCATTTTGCGCCAAGGTGTTTCAGAATCTTCAAGTCTCAAATCCAAATTGTCTCCATTCCAAATATGTTAAACCATGATGGCGACAGTTTGTTTGAATTTTTTTGCTCTCGCTCGAGTGATTGGGCCTGACGGATAAAATAACGGGTCCCTATCACCTCTTCCTCAATAGGGTTCAATGTCCACATTAGAAGGAGAGGGAGTTAAAGTCAAAAATTTCGTGTATGGTCCGTGTGCCCGGAGAATCCCACTGACGAAACCGTGAAATTTTATTTCGAGGCGGTCCTTGTACTTTTGGCCTTTTGGACAATTTCATGCCGAATATTTGGACTTTTGAACTTCCATGTATGGTCCGTGTGCCCAGAGAATCCCATGGACGAAACCGCGAAATTTTATTTCGAGGTGGTCCTTGAACTTTTGGAAATTTCAAAGAGGTCCCTCAATTTTTCAGAAATTGCAATTTGGTCCCTAAAGTCAATGGTCATTGCTGACCGTTTCTTCTTGCACGCTAACTGATCCAATTGACCCGGCCTAACCCTTTCCCTGCTGTTTTTGGCCGGTTCAATGTGGTTTTTGGGCTTTAGCTATGGTTTTGGGCGGCCCAGTAGAATGCAGCCAGCTCCAGCTTGCCACCCATTGTCCACTGCCGGAATTTCATTTAATTGATGATGATCCATGTCGACCCACTACCGCCCACCGCCGCCAATCGCTACCCAATACATTTCCACTCATGGCCTACCTCTTGCGCCGCCTTGCCTTGTCGTTGAACCGTTGAAATCTTGCCTTTGGTCACTCGGGTCGCACAGGAGCTTGATTTCGGGAGCAATTACAAAAAAAAAAACATAAAATTGAGGAGACTTGTTGATATCCAAGCAAAAATGAAGGACATCCTTGTGTTTTTTTTTTTAGATCTCTAGAATATACCCAAGCCCTTGGCCACCATCATTTTCGTTCTAAATGCTATTAACATTTGCTGTGAAAGTCTTCTACTCAACTTGTACACTCGGTTGCTGTTTGTGGCCATCACTTGCAATGTTGGAGTTTTTAGCCACGTCCACCACATGTAGGAGATTCTTGAGCTTCCCCTGATCACAAGCCCACCGGTCATTGCTATTGAAATTGTCATGCGCCCTAGACTCGAGCACGTTATAATCCTCAAAGATGGTCTTCATTGACGTTAAATTTGCAACATTCCCAAGAGTTGTCGCTAACTAATTAAAAATAAATAAATAGATACAGTGGAAATAATAAATAAATCCCTGACGACCCAGGGTATAAGAAAACTAGCTTAAGTTTACATAATATGTGATTACAAAGGTCCAACCCATTGATATGTACAATAAAAAAAATTATGGGTTGGGAGTCACCTAACTATGAAGGGAGAAGTCACAACACACAATATACAACTAAAAGAGGCAGGGAAGGGGAAATTGGGCTGACCATCCAAAAGGAAGATAAACTAGCCCTCTCAGTACTATTCTAGTAGAAACAACCCTAAGGGTCTACCACACTATCACCGGGCGGATCACCAAACCCGGGGTCAATGTTTCACAACTTTTAACCACCACGAGACCACCGCATGGATCGTCGTGGTGGTCTATGTGGAAGATTAGGAGGCCCTCAATCTCATTTGCGTACCTCACCTAGTACTGATGGAGCACCTAACGCTAGAGCAACTCGTCTCATTCCCAAATTGTCTTCTCGCGCATCTCCATGACATACTCGAAACTGGTCTCGATCATATTGATTACCCACCCGTTATTATCGGGTTTCTCGGGTATCACCCACTCCTCTAGTTCCTCTTCTGAGTCTACCTCCATGTCCACTACCATATGATCCTCCATCGGGATTCGGGTCCATGCTGAGAACCTATAAAAAGGGTTAGGGCATAGACTCACTAATCTCATTGAGTCTACGCTCTAATGCCCAATTAGGAAGACATTCACTTAGAGCCCTATCGGTCCCACAAATTCTCACGCAATTCTCAAGGATTCGGCTCTAATTATCACTCAAGTTATTAACCACCATTATTAACATAGGTGAGATGACTTTCTAGTGACATGTATGGTCACATAGACCCCCAAGCCTGATTAACCCACCAACTCGCTGGTCCTCACTCAGTACCAGCCCCCAATTATTCAATCCACAACCAATTCAATTTACTATCAATCACAATTCAATCACAAGTATCAATCAATTACCAACAAATTGTGCAATTCAATAACATTAAGCAACTAAATCAAATAATCACAATAAGTAATAAATCGATCCTCGGGTAATTCTAATTAGTCTACCACATGGGTATGTCAATTAAGGATTCGCCTGGGTCCCTATTTCGAATTTATAACCCACCATTTGATATTCTATGGGCGCTATCATCTTAATTGACTACCAATTAGCCAACCACCCCTTATCCAACTAAATTACCAAAATGTCCCTAATTACCCAAAATTACCAAATTGCCCCTTAATTAGCCAAAATTACTAATTTGTCCATAAATAACCAATTACCAAATTAGTCATAACCAAACAATTACCAAGTTTCCCTTAATAACTAAAATTACCAATTTACCCCTAAATAACCAAAATTACCAATTTGCCCCTTAATCGTACAATTTACCAAATTGCCCTTGCAATTCAAATAATCACCAAATCAGCCCAAACAACTTATAATCCAACTACTAAAGCGAATAACTGCCATGATCGAGGATTAGGAGGTAAACTCACGTTCGGTCAAAGCTTTAAGTGCAATAAGTGGTGTCGGTCGACTTCCAACCCACGAAAAGTCGTGCAACTCACGGCATGGGGTCCTGGGAGGTCTGGTACGTTATGTAAGAGCTGCTGGCGACGGTCGGTAAAGGCGGCATCGATCACTGGGTTGACCAAAAACTGGGTTAGTCGGAAAAGCTGTTGTTGATGGTTGGAAGTGGCTGTTCGTGCGTTGTGGCGGCTCCACCATGTGGCTATGGTAGCTAAGGGCATCGAGGGTGGTCCTAGGAGGTCCAAGGAGGTGTGAATGGCAGTTCGTGGCAGCGGAAGGTTGTCGAATACCGTTGAAAGCAACCTGTGGACTCACGCCAAAGAAACATGAAAACTAGGTTAGACGAGTAGCAATTAGGTCGAAACCAAATTTGAATTTGCAAATGATGGTTACAAACAACAATTAGGTTCCCAAACCAAGCAGCAGAGCTTCACAACAAACTTCAATGACATTCAAGATGAAATCGATGGTGGCCAAGGGCTTGGAGGTGTTCTAGAGATCCCAAGGAACACAGGGATGTCCTTCGTTTTGCATAGGTATCACTGAGTCTCGCCAATTTTGTGTTGTTCTCTCCCTGCTCGCGATCAGAGGCTCTCTGCAACCCGAGTGGCAAACTGCGTAATTCCAGCGACTTGGCGACAAGGCAAGATGATGCGATGGCTGGGCAAGGTGCGAAAATGTGTTAGCTCTCGATTGGTGGTGATGGGTGACCATGGGTCGATGTGGAATGTCGTTAATTAATGAAATTCCGGCCGTGCAAGCTGGAGCTAGCTGTCCCTTATTGGACCGCCCAGACAGAAGGAAAACCACATGGAAAAACCAAAAAATCATAGGGAAAGAAGTTGGACCTGGTTGAATTGGTCGTATGCAATAAAGAGAAAAGTCAGCATTGATCATTGACTAGGGACCAAATTGCAATTTTTTGAAAAATTGAAGGACTTCTTTGAAATTTTCAAAAAGTTCGGGGATCGTCCCAAAACAAATTTTTTTGCAGTGTCGTATATGGGATTTTCGGGGCCCACAAGCCACAAATGAAAATCCAAAATCTCATGCATAGGAAATTTGCTTAATTTCAGCCAATTTCTTTGCCCTTTTTGTGATTCATTGAACCAATGAGGTCGTATCATTACGTTCTACAAAGCCCACAATTTTATTTGAACGAAAATGGGCTGTGGGAAGACGAATTAGGTGGTGGAATGCTTGGCGGTATGAAAAGAGGGGGAAGAGAAGGGAGAGCGTGGGATCCATAAGCTTGACACACACTCTGTGCATTTTTACTGTTCTGCCATTTTCTTGCGCATCCCCTTCCCATTTTGCCCTTCATCCATTATTTTATTGTTTTCACCTCGTCCGAGCATGGATTTCCGTTTTTGCCCTTGTTTACTAAATTAAGGTTATGCCCTTCGCCCATAAATTTACAGTTTTGCCCTTGGGTGCCAAATTTATAGATTTGCTCTTGGGTTCATGAATTTACTATTTTTCCCTTACCATGTGAATTTCCTCTTATGCCCTTAACAGTTTAATTTACGTTTTGCCCATACTTAATGCGATTGAATGTAAATTATTATTTAGGCATTATGATGTATAATTTGGTTATTATATCTTTATGATATTTCGATTATGAATGTTTAAGATAATCATAGTATGAATATTAATTATTGTACATTACAATTTTAGAAATTCAATTAAGAAAGGTTTGGTAGTCACCAAAGTGGCTGAACCTTAAGGTATGAATTTCTGAAATTATAATTTCTTATTCAATTGTCCATGGATAATTGATGCTATGAGAAATGATATATTACATATTATTGTTAATGTCATGAATATATATATGTTTTTTGGTAAATGTTGCAAGTAGTTTAATGTGATGGATTTTAGAACCCAACATCAAACAGTAAGTAGTTTATAATACTCTTTGTTTATGATGGGCTATGTTTATGGTTGATTCATTTCATTAGCTTACTGTTTAATTTGGCAGAAAGAAATAAGAGAGCCTTTGAAAATGGGATAACTGGCTTTTTAGTTCGAAAGATAGATGGCTTTCCACGGCTTTGGTGGTGTGGTAATGTCATGGATATATTGAAGTTCATTTATTATAAGAACTTAGGGATTCACCCAAAGGTTAATCAATTTCTTATAATTTGTGAACGTAATAGTTGGTAATTAATATGTCTCGTTAAGTTTGTTTGTAAATCCAAAGATAGCAAATAAATTTTAATGGGGTACATTTATAATTGTCAAATAAAAGTTATTAGCATCATTATAGTTTAATGTATGTTTGTATATCATAGGATCATCCAAAGGAGAACGATGATGTACATATTACATTTGATTTGAGTATGATTGTGAGTATCTTCTTGTAAATTTGCAATATTTGTACCAATTTCTCTGCATTAGTATGTTTCGTCTCTTCTTTTATTCAATGGAAAGAATTTCTTTGATTGGTGTGAACAAGTCCAATTTTACTTAGGTGCCATGGATCTTGATTTAACACTTCTAATTGAGAAACTTGCTACTATTACTGATGAAAATAGTGATGATGAAAAATCATTTCATAAAGTTTGGTAAAGATCAAACAGACTAAGCTTGATGTTTATGCGAATGACAATTTCAAACAACTTAAAGAATATCTTTCCTAAAACTGATAGTGCTAAGGAGTTTATGAAATTTGTGGAAGAGTGCTCTTAAATTGCTAATAAGTCACTTGATGGTACATTGATGAGTACTTTGACCACCATGAAATATGGATTCATGTACCATGCATGAGCATGTACTTGAAATGACAAACCTAATAGCAAAATTAAGGACTTTGGGAATGAACGTGGGTGAGTAATTTTTAATACAATTCATACTTAATTTCTTAGCTCATAAACAATATGGGTCATTTCAAATGAATTACAACACTATAAAGGATAAGTGGAATGTAAATGAATCGGCCAGTTAGGGGTAAGCATTATAAATTGCCCACCCGAGAACCGCCCGGACTGATCGGTTCGGGACGATTCTAAAAAACTATGGACCATTTCCCAATTCTATATAAGTGGAACTGGGAATTTTCGGTCCGATTCTCGGTTCTCCCACCCAGACCAGATCAAAGCTATTTTTATTTATTAAAAGAATAAAATATAAGAATTACATATCCTATTTTTATTTTTTGCCAGCTCATGTGGAAAATGTCTCGAGCCTCATCGAGTAATTACGATTCGAATTGTGCATTTTTTGTAAACGTTACTAGACTCCTTTTATAACAAATGTCACCACATTCTGAAAATATTACACGTGACATTGCATGTCGGCAATCTAGAGAGGCTTAGAATTTTGGTAGATAAATTATTAGCCATAAAAACATTTTTGGCCACAAAAAAAGTTGGGAAAATGATATTTACCAGCTCATATCCATCATTTTTTTTATAAGAAAGTCAAATTTAGCTCGACATTGTTTATATTCTTTGCAAATTCCAACAGGTGCAAAAATGGTTATCGAACTTTGTTCTACCGTGCGATGTTGTGTTTGGACTTTTAGCTAATATTTGTAGTGCAATATCATCCCTAAAACTTTAATGCGCTCAATAAGATCCTTAAATCTTTTGATACAAGTTTAGTCTAGTCCATGAGCAATATGAAGTCCAAACATCAAATTTGAGCATATACTGAGAGTACAAATACTGCATTGAATAAAAAGTGCAAATACGCGTCGCGGGTAATTAAAAATTACCCACCTAGGAACCAGACGGGACCGGGTGGGAACCGGACGAGACCAGTCCCATTTGATCAGGTTCCACCGGTCCAATTCTCGATTCTTAGGGGAATTGGGAACCGCTCGAGAACCGATCACCTTATGCTTGTTTAAGAGGGACGAGGATAAAGAATCAAAGGTTCATTACGTCTATTTCTAATGTCATCAAGAAGCTGGAAAAATTCTAAAAGGAAAGGTGGAAAAAACAATAAGAAATGATTCCACGATCTAAATAATTCTTCTAAAGCAATCCACAAGAAAGAGCACAATCTTATTAAGTGTTACTTTTGTAATAAAGCTGGACACTTGAAGAAAGATTGTCTGAAACGTAAAGCTTGGTTTAAAAAGAAATGTAAGCCTTGTGCCTTAATATGTTTTGAATCAAACTTTACTGAAATTCCTCATAATGCTTGGTGAATTGATTCCGGCACCAGTACTCATGTTTCCAATATGATGTAGGGATTTCTTACGATCCAAATCATAAAACCGAATGAGAATTATGTGTTCACGGGAAATAGAAACAAAGCTCCAGTTGAAGGCATTGACATTTATAGATTGATCCTAGATATTGGGCATTCTTTGGATTTGTTTCGAATCCTTTATGTACCTACATTTTTCTACAATTTATTTTCTTTGTCAAAACTTGATGTAACGGCATTCTCTTTTAAGTTTGGTTATGAATCTTTTAGTTTCTTTAAGAATAATAAACTTATTAGAATTGGAAGTTTATGTGATGGTCTCTACAAGTTAAAGGTTGATAATGTTTTTGTTGAGACTTTAATAACATTGCATCATAATGTGGGCACTAACTATGGTTTAGTTGATGAGAATTTTGCTTACTTGTGGCATAAACCTTTGGGTCATATATTCAAAGAAAGAATGCAAAGATTAGTGAGAAACTTCTAAGAGAGGATTTTACCGACATTATATTAAAGGTAAACAAACAAAACAGACTAAGAGAGGTGCCACAAGAAGTACAAAACTTCTTGAAATTATACACATTGATATATGTGGTCTTTTTTATATTACATCTTTTGATGAAGAAAGTTATTTTATCACCTTTATTGATGATTTTTTACGTTATGGTTATATTTATGTATTGCATGATAAATCTCATTCTGTTGATCCACTTGAAATGTATATTAAAGAAGTTGAGAGACAATTAGATAAAAAAAGTGAAAAATCATAAGATCAGATAGATGTGGCGAATATTATGGAAAATATAATGAATCGAGACAATATCCAGGTTGTAATGACCGCGTTCGGGTTCGGTTCGCGATTTTGGCTAAATAGGAATTTTCTAGGGAAATTTAATAATTTCCTTTTATTTCGCGAAAATTGTAAAAGGCTTTGAATTTAATGAAAATTTATGTTGGAAATTTTATTTGGGCCCAAAATGTCAAAAACTGCAATATTGGATTTTTCCAGAAATTTTCTGAATTTTTAGGAATTTTTAAAGCAATTTTCCAATTTTTGGGAATTAAAATATATTATTTTAATTTAAAAATTCCGAACCGGCCAGCGAACCGGCCGGCCCGACCGTGCGAACCGCCGGTCCGACCAGGGTCGGACCGGACGGCACGCGCGCGAGCCGCTCCTCTCTCTTTTCTCTCTCTTCTCTGCGACATTCTGCCGAGCAGGTAGAATGCACTGTGCATTCCACTGCTCCGGTCGCCTCACCGGTCATTCCAGCCTGCAGCCACCCACCGACTGGCCGGAGGGGACGGCATTCAGTGGGAGGCTGCCGCGTGGCGTCGGCGAGCTGATTTTCAGCTCGCCTCCCACCTGCCTCGCTCGGTATAAACCGAGCTTCCTCCCCATTTTGAGCTCGGTTTTCTCCGAGCTCAGACCTCCTCTCGCCTTACAGCCGGTGCCGTTGTGAAGCTTGCAACGCCGTCTATCCAACGCCGCCGACCGCGAGCTCCGACTCGCCCCTGTACCGTCGCCGGCAGCCCTCGACAGGAGGCACCGTGACTAGGGTTTTCTGGAAAATTTTCCAGAAAATCGCAGGGAAGAACCTGCCAAAGACTCGGTGAGTTCTCCTTCTTCCCGACCTCCTTAGCTCGATTGGTTAGTACCAATCGATTCCTTGAAGCTTCTAGTTGTTGTCCATGGTGTTTAATTCGCTCGGTTTGGTCTAGAATCCATGGATTGAGGCTTCGAAACCCCGAACCCTCTCGGAAACCCTAAAAACGAGCCGACGGCCTTGTGGCCGGATTTCTCTCAGCTCCGACCACCTCGGCTCAAGCCACCGCCACCGTTCGACTCACCGGCGAAGCAGCTCTCAAATTCAGCCGGTCTCGAGCTTCGATTTGGCCGGAGAACGGTGAACGGTGGCCAAACCCGAGAAGACCTCTCGACTCGACGCACGACCCGACTCACGATCCGGAGTCAGGGTTCGCCGGAGAAGACGATCGTCGCCATCGCCAGAGACAGAAGACAGCCGACGGGCTAGGCCGCCAGCCCAGCAGCCCAGCCCGGTCAGCCGGCCTAGTCAACGGCCCAGCCGACTCGGCCCAGTCAGCCAGCCAGCTAATCAGCCGACCGGCCCAGGCCTAGTCAGCCGGCCCGGCCAGATCTAGCTCGTGTGGCCCAGAAGAAAAAGGAGAAGAAAAGAGAAAAAAAAAAGAAAAGAAAAGAGAAAAAAGAAAAGAAAAGGAAAAAAAAAGAGAAGAAAAGAGGAAAAGAAAAGAAAAAAAGGGGGGAAAATTTTTATTTTTCCTTGGATTCAACCAGGAGTGCAGCAAGGGGAATTTAGCCAAGAAAACTCACAAGTGAGTGGACTTTAAACCTTTATTAGGCGCATTTACTACTTTAGTAGAAAACGGGTAGAAACGGTTAGAAATGGCTAGGGCGAGTAGAACGGCTAGGATTTCTTGTTTACTCGTCAATTTTATTGATTAGTGAGATTGGTTAGCAGTATTGGACAATTGTTAATTGTTGACTACTTAGGTGGTTTAGTTCGACTCGTGTCGACCTAGGGATCGGTATCTCACGTTTTACGAGAAATGCCCTCGTACGTTTACTTGCGCTCGAGCGTGGTCAGAGTTTGGATCCCTCGAGGGGAAAGGAGTGTCGGCTTGACACCTCTGTTTAAATTTTAGAGTTGTTTGACTCATTTATTTCTACAATTTAATTCAATTAGTCATTTATCATTAAATGTCCTTTCGCATAGCATTTGATTAAATTAGTTAATAGCCCTTTTTGCTTTTCAATTTCATTAAATTATTATGGTAATTAGTCGATTCTAGTATTACATTGTGTATTTAAATTGTGCGCCGCTTTCATTTAATCAATTACGCCTAAATAAATTCTGTATATTCGTAATTAGGTCCTCGTTAGTAGACCTGCCCCACTCTGTAAATTGTTTAGACCCCTATGACGTTCGTTAGTCTACCTTAGTTTAGAAATCTAGAGGTGGGGGAGTTCTTCGATTTGGGTTGGTAATGAGGGTTTCTGCGCGGAGCTTGGGACCTTGGGATGAGCGATTTGCAGCTAGGCTTGCCTAGGGTCGACTGACAGGTCAACGGAAGCCGAGAGTTGGGAGGGTCGATTTAGGGACCCTAGGGCAGGGGTGTTCCTAATTTAGGATTAGGGTTCGTTCACTGGGATACCAAGTATCTCATTCCACCACCCCACCATCCCAGGACCCCCGTATGGACCCGGTTCAGGACCTATCAGACTTGGAGGACCAGCCAGAGGAGGAGGAGCTTATGGAGGAGGACCCTCACGAGGAGGAAGCTTGGGATCTACTGGAGCTGGAACCTCTGGACCCGGAGGACTGGGAGCAGCAGCTGGAGCTGGAGCTGGAGTGGGACCCTCAGGAGGAGGAGGATCAGGAGGAGGGGGATCTGGAGCCGGATATCCCCTTCAATTTGGATGATGAAGAAGAAGAAGACGAAGAGAACGGCATGGCAGCAGCCCCCGTTCCCCCTAGAGACATGGGAGATGTCATAGACATAGAAGTAAAGGAAGATGGATTAATCCAAGAATTCCACAGCACGACAGGTTGGATTTGGAGCACCACGAAGCACATCTGGTACCCACATCAGCACATTTGCGTGTACACGGGCTTCCATGAGACCGAACTAGAGTTATTGGTTGAGAGGTGTAAGGTACCTCAGGGAGGCTACGAGTCCGGCTTCGAAGACCCTGATGGGGCAGACGACTCAGAGGATGGCACCGTGGACAACCCAAAACCTTCGTGTGTGCGAGATTGGCCCAAGCCGGTGGATGCAACTTAGGATTAGTACTCTCCCTTTTCTTTTCCCCATGACTTTTGATTGTACAGCTGTGCGGCGACCGTGACTCTAGGCTTTTGTTACGTCTTCTCCTGTTCTCTTCCCTTTTTGTATTTTGACCTGACTTATCCTTTGTATCTATGGGAAGTAAGTTTCTTGATCAAAACTGAATGTAGTGCTCTACTTGGGGAACAAGTTAACTAAGAACTAGATTCTTTTGCAAATCTTGGAGTAAAGTTGGATCCTGGAAGTATTGCTTCGACCCCGAGGAATCGGGGCGTGACACAGGTTCATTTGCTAAATTCCTCGAAAAACATGGTATTTGTGCTCAATACACAATACCATGTATGGTGTAGCGAAAATGTATAATCGTACATTAATGAAAATGGTTATGAGTATGACGAGTTATTCATCTTTACCATTATTCTTGTTGATGTATGCATTAAAGACTTCTATTTATTTATTAAGTAGGGTTCTAGTAAGGCAGTTTCAAAGACTTCATTTGAACTGTAGACGGGAATGAAACCTAGTTTAAAACGCCTACATGTTTGGGGTTGTTCGGCAGTGAAAAGAAATTGAATTTTAAAATGATCAGTGGTTACTTCATTGGTTATGCAAAAAAAATATAAATGGTATACATTTTACTGTCATAATCATAGTATAAAAATTATTAAATCTGGAAATGCTAGGTTGATTGAAAATGGTGACATTAGTAGGAGTGAAAGAATGCGTGATGTTTGTATTTAAGAAGTTAGGGTAGAATATCACATACTTGAAACTTCTAAAGTTCTCGTTTCTGATGTTATAGTTCAATCTAATAATAATTAAGAACAACAGATAAGTGATCAAACACACCATAATGAAAATGTCAAGAATGAACCTAGCGTAGTTGAGCCACAAGAAATGGTATTAAGAAAATCTCAAAGAGAAAAGAGAATAGCTATTTTTGAAAAATATATAATTTATCTACAAGAGTCTGAAATTGACTTGGGAATTCGTAATGATCTAGATTCCTTTTTGCAAGTCGTGGAATGTGATGATTTTATTGAATGGTCCAATGCCATGAAGGAAGAATTAAAATCTATGAATGATAATTAAGTCTGGAATCTTGTTAAGTTGTCTAAATGATTTAAAGGGTCGGGTGTAAATGGGTCTTTAAGCCAAAGCGCAACTCAAAAGGTGATCTCGAACAATATGTTGACAACTAAATATTGAAACTTATTGTTTGCATATAGTTGTTAGGAGTATTTGGCATTTTAGGTAAAATCATCGGCGGCGACTTGGGAGGGAAATTCGAAATAAAGGTAAAATATAAGTGATATTCGGTCAAATCCCTTAAAAGATTTGACCGAATCTTTATCCTCTCTCGAAAGAGTCCAATGAAGCAAGGAGTAGAGGACTCTCGGCAATTGAAAAAATTTCCAAAGGAAAAGGATAATTGAAGGGGATTTCGGTCAAATCTTTAGAGGGAAAATTTCAAATAAGGGTCCAAAGTAGAGCCACTTTCTCAAAAAAGGGTCCGGAGTAAACATTGTCTCAAATGAGGGTCTGTAATGACCAAATTGTTTCAAATAAAGACCTAAAGTGACCAAATCGTATTAGATAAAGGTTTGAGTTCGCTGGCTAGCCAAATTTTGATTAATTTGGCCATTGAAGAGGGGTACTTTAGTACAAAAATATAGGTATAAAAACATTTCTTGAAAAAAAAAAGAAAACTTCTAACGCTTCTCTGCTCTTGCTCTGTTTTTTTCTTCCCCTCTAGCCAGGATGTAGTCCTCTTCTCTTCAATTCTCTCTTCTTCAAGACCCGAATCAATAACACTCTCGCTCTTTACTTTTGCTCTCGATAACATTTTGCCAACGATTTCCAGCCATTTTTAATTGCGTTTTTACCACTACTCAATGGAGATTGTGTCTATTTCCATCTCCATTTGATGTCACCGAAGAGCTCAACCAATTGCCATTTCCTCTCATTTTGTTGATTTTTATCTTCAAAGTTGTTTTGTGGTTACCTTAAAAGGGAAAAAAATATTTATCTTATGATCATTATAATGATTCCCATCGGTATGGTATTCCACGATATGTCCACACTTCATTGACCTATTGCTTCACCAGCCTCCTCTATGAAAAATCGGCTACAGTATAAACAAAAATAAAAAAATCTGTGCAAACAAAGTTGCAATGGGAAGAAACATAGTAGGCAAAGATTTTCATTTAGCAAAGGATAGATTAGTCGAAAACGAAGAAACGTTGCAAATGAAACAAATGAAAACAAGCAAAGCGTACGAACCAAGGAAGAGAAGAAACGAAGTATTTGCGGTTTTTGTTTTAGGGTTTTTAAGTTTTGATATAAGAAGAGGATGGGGAAGAGAAATAATGATATAATTGTTTTTTCTTGCCTTTTGTATTTAAGAGTTCTATTTTATACCTAATCTTTTTATTGAAATACCCTTCTTCAATGGCCAAATTAATTAAAATTTGGCTAGCCAGCAAACTCAAACCTTTATTTAATATGATTTGGCCACTTTAGGCCTCTATTTGAGACATTTTGGTCATTGCAAACCCTTATTTGAGATAATGTTCACTTGGGACCCTTTTTTGAGAAAATGACTCTACTTTGGACCCTTATTTGAAATTATCCCATCTTTAGAAGATTTGACTGAAATTCCTTCATCCCCTTTATAAAAGGGCTTTATTTGGACTTCAAAGAGAGAGCTTTATTCGGCCAAGGAATAGAGACGCAGAGAGAGAGAGAGAGAGAGAGAGAGAGAGAGAGAGAGAGAGAGGCATGATTCGAGAGCTCGGATTCGGCGACTTACTTACAACACCACCGACTCTGGCAACTTGTTCGCGTTCTTCTTGGTTTGTTGGTGGGTCTCGTTCATAGCTTTTTCTCTTTTGTTCGAGCAAATCTTCCCAAGGATCGTGGACGGGAATGTCTCGCAGATGAGAAGTGCTTTGCTTCGAATTCGTTTGAGCCCACGGGTTCCCTATTGTTCCCGAGCCACGTAGGGGAGCTTCTTGGTCTTTTTTTTTCCCTCTTCGAGACCCCTTTTACACTTGGTTTGTTGCATTTTTTTTATCGAAATAAAAGATGGCTGGTTTGGTTGATTTTCAAGCTTTCGTAATGTTTGTTTTCGTTCCTGTGTCCGTTTTAGGTCATCTTGGACGCATTTACGTGCTTAGATTTCTATCGTTCTTAGTCTTGCAAGCGATCCTCCTGCACCTTACTCGTTTGACAAATTTCTTGAATGCGTGTGCCTTCGTTTTTGTTTGCTTTGTGTGGGTTTTTGTTGCTGTTAGCATGCTGTGTCAACCTCGCACTGTTTTTGGTGAGCTGGTTGCATTCTATGGTCTTCTCTGGCGCTGCCGAGTACATCCCCCACAGAAAGGCAGGGGCGTGTGAGTCGTTTGTAAACAGCCCGCCCACAAAGCAGACGCACGAGGAAGCAAATCCATGGCGTAGCTGGGTTGGGTGTCCCACGCGAGAGAAGACTGGGCCGAGTTGGCTCATAGGGATGGGCTTTCACGTTGAGAAAAGTTGGTTGGGTCAAGCGTGAGGAAGGTCGGACTGAGATTGGGGCTGAACTGGATTTGATTGTCGGGCTTGTGGAGTGAAGCAGGGAAAATTGGACAAGGTCCATTGCGAGCCTAGTCCAATTTCTTCTGATTTCGTTTGGCTTTCTTGGAGCCCTTCTCGAGATAGCTTTGGACCGACCCGGTTCAGAGCCCAGCCCGTTTTTCTCTTTATTATTATGTTTCCTTTTATTTATTTATAATATTTTTATAAAAATAATAAATATTTTTCTTCAGTAAAAAATTGAATAAAAATGTCTTTCATTATGCTAAATTGTTTACTCTTGTATGCTATTTTTGTCTAATTTGCTTGCTTTAGGTGGTAGGTTTATCAATTGGAATTAGTATTCCAATTCGAGTCCGCAATATCATTTTTAATTTTGTCTATAGGGCTTTAGACGGAATAATTAATTGCGCGAGAATCTATAAAATTGATACTTTGATCTTTAAGGTTTAAGATTAATTTATTAATTTTATTCGCGAACTTTCATTGGTGAATTTAGATGTTATTTTTTTAAGTGAGGATTGTTTGATTAATTTAGCTTGATTTCCTTTCTTATTAAAAATGCCAAAGAAATTGCATTCCATGTTTATATTGAATCACAGTTTCATGCTTAGATTAGATCGCATATTGCATCCGATGATTAGATTGCATTTTAGATATAATTGCATGTTTAAATTAGGTTTTTACGTTTTATTTCAAGTTCAATAAATTCAAAAAAAGAAGAAGAAAAAAATAGGCATGGCATAGCATGAATCTTTTCATTTTAGTTTGCATTATTAGGTTTTGCTTAACATTTAGATTAGGTGTATCAAATCTCATGTCATTTAGGAATTACATAAAAATTCATATCATGATAGAACATTACATTTAGAAATCTAGGTATCATGCTAGATTAGGACTCATGTTTTATTAGCTTATTTAATTTCGAATTTTCATTAAACAAATAAGAAAATACCTAAAAAATACCTTTTTGCATGTCATTAATTTAATAGCAAGTCATTTAATTAATATTACATCACATAGACTAGCTTAATTTAGAATTGCATTAAGATAGTTGCATATAGGATTAATTTTCCATTACATGCATTGCATACAAATAAAAGATCCCAAAAAAAAAAAAATTTCTTGGTTGATTTGCTCCATTAGATCATCTTTGTTTATTGTTTTGTCTCATTAAGCATTTATATTAATATTTATGCACCACATGATTACCATCTATGTTAGGGAGTAAGGTTAAAATCAATTCAAGTTGCCTGCAAATTATTTTTGAAATAAAAAAAATGATTCTCAAGTCACCGAATTCGTAATCTCTAGTTCGTATGGGTGAAGTACAACTCCCGGTACTTTGCATGGGTTTCTAATTGATCCACCGTAAATGGATTAGTGGCGACTCTGTTTGAAATTGACTTTGCATGTTAAAAAGTTGAAACCTAAGTTGCGAATTGGTATGAGCTTGGGAGAGCTCGAGTTAAGTCATACTTAGCAATCCATTAACCTAAATCTTAGGTGGTGCATCTTCGGAGAAGTCGCGACACAATATAAGACCAAACTTGTTTCAAAAGGAAGGCAGTGATTATAAGGAAACCTTTTTACCGAGTCTCCAATAAAGACTCACTTAGAATCATTATGGCTTTAGTGGCTCATTACGATTTAGAGTTGCATCAAATGGATGTTAAAACCGACTTTCTCAATGGGAGTTTAGAGGAAGAAGTTTATATGGACCAGCTCGAAGGCTTTTTAGTTAAAGGAAAGAAACACATGGTAGGCAAATTGATTCTTCAATATATGGACTTAAACAAACTTACCAACAATGATATCTCAAGTTTAATGATACCATAAATTCTTTTGGAGTAAAGGAAAACACTGTTGATTGATATGTGTGTGTGTGTGTATATACATATATATATATATATATATATATATATATATATATAAAGGTTAGTGAGCAAGTTTATTTTCTAGTTATATATGTTGATGATATTTTGCTTGCTACTAATAATCTTAGTTTCTTACATGAAATCAAGAAATTTTTCTCTATGAATTTTGCAATAAGGGATATGGGAGATGCAACGTATTTGATAGGAATAGGAATATTATGTGATCAATCACAATGGATGTTAAAACCGGCTTTCTTAATGAGAATTTAGAGGAAGCAGTTTATATGGACCAGTTGGAAGGTTTTTCAGTTAAAAGAAAGGAACACAAGGTGTGAAAATTGATTCTTCAATATATGGACTTAAACAAATATCCCGACAATGGTATCTCAAGTTTAGTGATACCATAACTTCTTTTGGATTTAAGGAAAATACTATTGATCAGAGTATATATATGAAGGTTAGTGGGAGCAAGTTTATTTTCTAATTCTATATGTTTATGATATTTTGCTTGCTACTAATAATCTTAGTTTGTTACATGAAACCAAGAAATTTCTCTCTACGAATTTTGAAATAAAGGATATGGGAGAGGCAACGTATGTGATAAGGATAGGAATATTCTGTGATCAATCAGAATGATTGTTAGGGTTGTCTTAGAAAGCCTATATTAATAAAATTCTAGAGTGGTTCAACATGAATTAATGCTCAGTAAAAGTTGCTCCAATTCAAAAGGGAAACAAATTTGGACTAATGCAATGTCCGAAAAATAAATTGGAACGAGAGCGAATGAAAAATATCTTATGCATCTGTTGTTAGGAGCTTGATGTATGCCCAAACTTGCACCATGTTGCCGGAATGCTGGGCCGGTATCAAAGTAATCCAACATTAGATCATTGGAAAACCATAAAGAAAGTTCTCAGATATTTGCAAGGAACGAAGAATCACACGCCCACATATAAAAGGACTAATCATCTTGAAGTAATTGGATATTCATATTCAGATTGGCATGGATGTACCGATACGAGGAAATCAATGTTCAGTTATCTATTCCTTTTGGCTGGAGGGGCAATTTCATGGAAAAGTGCGAAGCAGTCGATTATTGCAACATCCATTATGGAGGTTGAGTTTGTGGCAAGCTTTGAGGCCACTATTCATGTATTATGGCTGCGAAATTTTATTTCAGGGCTTGCGATTGTCAACAGTATTGCCAGGCCACTGAAAATTTATTGTGATAATTTTGCAGCAATTTTCTTCTCTAAGAACGGTCTAAACATATGGAAATTAAGTACTTGTCTGTTAAAGAAAAATTTCAGAAACAAAGACTGTCAATTGAGCAAAAGGACTGCTTCCCAAAACATTTAGTGAACATTTTAAAAGGATGGGTATTATTGGACACCATTAAGGATATTGTATTATGACTACATTATCTTTATTCATTTGACACTCTCATTTACGTGTTTCTGACATATCTTATGTTATATTTAGTATATATTATGGAAAATATATTAATGTTTGACAGGATAGTCCTTAAAAGGACATTATTGTTGGACAGTTATTAAACTTCTCATTTATGGATCATGTTAAGTGAAGAACTGTAGTTGTAATACATGGAATGGACTATGTCAAGTAAGTGATATACAACCGCCATGACTCGCATTACTTTTGTTATCTTAATTGTGATTACTATGATGATAGCCAATTTAAGAAAAAAATTTAGCAATGAATTTTGTGCACATTATGGAATTTATTAGACCATGAAAGGAAATGTCATATGGACCAAGTGGGAGAATGTAAGAATAATTGTGCAATGTAAATGCTAAAAGATATATTGTTATGAGAAGACGCGACTATTTGAGAAGTGACATTTATATGAAATGATGAAGTGCTATGATGGAAGACGCCTATTGAAAAGGCACCTTGAAGTTAGAAATAATGCCTGGTCCTTTCTCCACCCACACGGAAAAAAAAAAGAAGCGTTTATCCTCCGTCAAATAATTGCATTAAAGTTAAGTGGATTAAGGGAGAGAAATCATATTTTTTCGATTCTTCCGTGCACATCAAATATAAAGAAGAGATTATTAAGTTATGGGCAAAAGTATGTCTTCAACCGTCTTATTGTTGTCAAAATCATGAAGATCTAAGATCCGTTGATGATCAATTTCGCATTATAGAATTATGATTATCACTTACATTGACCTATTTTCGCCAGCTCGCGCTTACCCTTCCCTTTTCAATGAGCAAGGCTTATGGGTCTCTCACCTGATCTATACACATTCATTTCCTTGGTCAAGGCTTGTGGGAGTGTCGAGGAGAATGAGATCATTCATGGAGTTGGCTTGAAGTGTGGGTTCGCTTCGGGCTCTGATGTGGTGAGCGCCCTTATGGAGATTATATGGGTCGCGGTGAGACTCTCTGCAGAGAAGTGGCTTTAAGGATTACGAGGGAGTGGATAATGTGGTTCCACTATGATTAGTGGGTACATGTGGGATGGGGAGTTTGACCGTGCAAAGGCGGTGTTTGGGAAAAAAAAGGTCCAAAAAATCCTACATTCAATAATGTCAATTAAATCCTAAATATTTTAGGTTTTGCAAATTAAGTCCATTTTATCAATTTGACCGGAAATAGCTTACATGAACGCAACCGTCCTATATACCACAACCAACACTATCAATTTGTAATAATATTTATTTATTTTTATTTTTTCCTCCTCTTCCTTCGATAGGTTGCTAGGCCTTGATGATTTGTGACAATCTACCAAAGGCTAGGGTTAATGACGTGGACCTCACCGATCAGGGGCTAGCGAGGCTCACTTGAGGCCAACAAAGTAAGTTGAGCCTTACCCCGCTACTGGCAAGGCTCGATCTCACCCAATAACGAGGAGATCGACCTCGCTATCTCAAGGGAAGGTCGGTCTTGCCAATAGCTAGGCAAGGTCAACCTTGCCCTTGTTGGTCTTGTGGAGGTTGAGTCTTACTAGTGGCTGGACAAGGTCAACCTTATCAAGCAATGGTGAGGTGATGCCTCACTGGGGGGTGGGCTAGGCTTACCCTCGCCAATGGCCGGCAAGGGTGAGCTTTGCCATAACCCTCGCCTCTAGCCCGTCATTGAGGCGTAGCAACCGGCTATAGGAAAAAGGGAAGGAAATAAATAAGAAAGAGAAAAAGGAAAGCAAAAAGAAAAAGAAAAAGAAAATAATATTAAAATATTACTAAAAATGATCCATGTTAATGCTAGCCTGTTTCATGTGTGAGGATTGATCTTAATGTCAATGATTTTCAATCAAAATTAATAGGACTGACTCAAGTGACAAAATGTGAAAAGATTTATAACTCAATTGAAATAATTAAAATATTTAGAATTGAATTGGTAAAATAATGATAGATTTAAGACTTTCTGGACAATTTGCTCAAGTTGTCTGTGGAAATATGTGAGATGGCATTGGAGGTGCTTTGTACAGAGGTGTCAAAACCAAACAACATACCCAACCCAAAACACGATCCAACCTAACCTGATCTGACCTGAAGTTTTGGGTAGGTGCTGACTTAATTGCTTTGACACTGTAATGCTTCGAGTCAAGTTAAATCAGGTCGTGTTTCTGGTCGACATGAAAACAATATGCATATTCATCTTAATCTCCATAAAAGACCACACACGTGTAACACACCCCGACCCGACCCAATTGTTTGGGTTGCATTTTTATAGTATTGCGGGTCGGGTCGGGTCGATTCGAGTGCATATATATAATGTTCCAGGTTGGGTGTCATTGAATCCGACCAAACCGAATTCATTGACACCCCTATTCCTGTATAGCTTGACCACTGCTCTCGTTGCTTTGCTTGGTGTTAAGGAAGGAGAACAGGTTCATGGGTTTGGCTTGAAGATGGGTTTGTCATTTGGATGTTCGTTGCACCTGAGCAATTTATATGAATATTGAATTAATTAGTCACAGTGTGAAAGCCAAGCAACTCTGTCAAGGCGTTTGATGAAACTCCTAAGCCGGATGTTCATAATGGTTGTTCTGATGGAAATAACAATCTTGCCGATGATGGTGAAGGTCAATAGGAGGGTCTGTAATGGATTGCCTTAAGATGACAGCATTGTTCTATATTCTATTGTTGCTTTTTGTAGGAGTGCCGTAATCTGATGTTGTCAAACCCTGAAATGGACAAATGCATGTCAAATTCAGTATTATGTTGTTTCATTGACGCGAAAGTATGTTACCTTTCCGACACTATTTTCCCCTCCTGATTTTAAAACAAAATACCAGACTTGATCATGACACTCATGAATGTTAATAACTTGAAAGTGACAGAGTTTAGATAAACTTCGATCCTTCAAAAAGAAACTCTCCATCTCATTCGACCATGTCATATGATCTCGACAAAGGCAAAAAAAAAAAGTAAAAAATAAAACAATACAAGTGAATGCTAAATTGCGTTTAAATTTGAGTCATTCGATTTGTGGCAAAGATATAACAATTGAGGGGTCGTTCTCTCACGTATTGAATTAACATGTTGCTATGCATCTTTGAATCAATAGATGTTTTAGTGATCAAATTGATTTTGATCAACAAAGCATGCAATTATAGTATGTGTCGTCGCAACACACATGACATACTTTACTAGTTCATTATAATTAATTTAACCTATAGGATTATATTGTTAGCTTTGTTAAATTACATTTTTATTATTGTGCTAATTTACTTTTTTAATTTGATAAGAACTTTTTTCCAAGCAACATATACGCATGAAGAGCGTAAAGTAGGTTAAATAGATGGATATGGGTTTTCACAAGTTTGACGTAATATGGATATGTTTTAGTAATATGAGCTAGGTCAGACATGTATTAGATACGGACTGGGTCAGGTATGAATCGCTAAGTTTGTATTACATATAAATGAGTCAATTTCGACTAGACTATTTTCTACCAGATCCAAATTTGACCTGATCTGATGTACACATTTGACGGTCCTAGTATACAAGTAGGGTTTGCCATCCCATTGGCTTGCTCATATTCAAGATGAAAGAACATTATTGATGCGTGTGGATTATGACCGGTTGTCTCCATCTTGATAAGCAAGATGTTGGAAATATAGTAGCAACGTGATAATTTTTCTTTTTATTTGTGATTAGAAAATACAAACAGAGATAATAACTTAAGAAAAAAGCAATAGCAACTTTATTAATGACCAAGTCAAATAATGGATATATGGAACACTTAAAAAGTGAAGAGTACACCAGTACAAACCATATATACACTAGCAAAATTGCTATAAGATTGTAACAAAATTAAAAAGGATGTGAGGTACAGTCAACCGAACCTCTTTAAGACAATCCGTTCTTACCAATGATGCTAATCCATTCTAACGATGCATTTGGTAACCATTCTCATTCTCAGTTTCTCGTCCACGGATGAGTTTGGGACGAGAAACTTGTTTGGCAAATTCTCATTCTCATTATGTTCCCGGGATGAAAAAATGGCTGGGGATGGGTTTGGGACGAGAAATGAGAATCAAATTATTTTGGTTCTCAATTTTTGGGACAAGAATGTACAGTACCAATTAATAAGCTAATTTTTTTATATTTTATTTTTATCTCTTGCCGCCGCCGCCGCCGTTCATTGGCCACTGTTGCCGCCTGCCGCTGGTCTTCCTCGTCAGCAGCCAATCATCGGCTCCGACCGCCGGTCGCCACCGCCGCCATCGGTCACCGGCCGCCATCACCGCCGGTCATCATCATCGGCCACCGATCATCAGTCGCCATCACCGCCACCAGTCATCGACCACAGTCACTGCCCACCACCTATCGTCGTCGTCAGCCACCGATCATTGGTCTCGGCTGGCGATTGCCGGCCGCCACCTCCGCCATCGGTCACCGTCGCCACCTGCCTCCGGTCATCGACCCTCGCCACCGATCACCGCCGATCGCCACCATCATAAGTCTCTGGCCACCGCATTTCTTTTATTTTTCTAGTATTGGGACGAGAAATTTTGTTTAATTACCAAACATGTTCTCTTCCCAAAAACTCTTCCAAGAACCATTTCTAAAAAAAAAAAACTCATTCTAAAAAAATTTATATTTCTGGGATGAGAATGGTTACCAAACGCACCCTAAGGGCGTATAGGACCATCAAACACTTCTTGAAATTGAATAGGACCATCAAACACTTGGACTTCGTGCGAATAGGACCATCAAACAATTCTTGAAATTGAACCTACCCATAGGTTATGCGAAATAGGACCATCAAACACTTCTTGAAATTGAACCTACTCATAGGTAGCCTAGTTAGTTAGGGCGAACTTGGACTTCGTTGAGGTCTTGGGTTCGATTCCCTAGGGAAGCGCCTGTGATTTAAGTGGGGGGCCATGGCGGTAGGTTGTTATGCTAGTCTCCCCGGAGGAATAGTTGAGGTGCGCGCAAGCTGGCCCGAACACCTCGGTTATAAAATAAATAAAAAAACACTTCTTGAAATTGGCACACTTAGAGAAAAGGTTGAATAGAGCTTTTACTCAATTCTCTATGCTCTCTATGCTCCATATACTCGATTTTCTCTAGGAATGAAGAATAGTTCAATTTCTAGAGTTTGGACTAACTTGAATTGAACGGACACATGATTTGAAAATATACATGAACTCAAGATGTGCACGAACTTAATAAATATATATACTGAAGAGATTCATGAACTCATGAAATACATAATTAAAGATATTAATGAACTGAAAAGATTCATGAATTTTAGATATTCATGAATTCAATAGATAGATGAACCGAAGAGATGTGATATAGAGAGGGATGCATTGTTTTGCTCACGTACATTGATCTATTAACCCATAATTCAATACAAAATGTAAGCTTGCATTAGAAAAATATGAAAACGAATTGGGAAAGTCTAATTAAGCACAATTGCGACTTGTGCTTAAGAGCCTCGTTGAGCTCCGAACGTTCTTGAAACTAGTAGTCTTGATTTGTGAGTTCATCCATTGCGATGTCTAATTGATTTCTAATAGTTGAGATTCCCTATACAACCTTTGCACAATGAAGAGCCACCAAAACTTGGATACTTAATTTGAAACTATTGTCCAACTTCCAAGGTTACATCTTCTCTGGTATCGTGGTCTCTTGAAATCTTCTTTTGCTTCGAACAGGTGGCTCTAGCATGTGCTTCTCGAATCTCGATGTAGAAAGCATCGACATCTACCGGAATGCTTCTACTCCCTTCTCGTTGCCTACATGAATTCTCTTACTGGTGTAACTGGAATAAGTCTCAAGACGGAGAATACCGAAAAGGAAAGCTGGATAACCTCTTAGTAAGGAACACATGAAGGCTCTACTGAATAGCCTTAAAAACCTTGTCTATATGGGCCATAGCTCTGCTCAACTTTGACACCAGATTTGGCAACTGAGGGTGGTTACCCTTTCTCACGTGAAAGCGATTAGATCTGAACATTTCGGGTTTTACTGGGAAAAATTGAAACGCAGGAATGAATCTACAAGGCTTTCACCTTCTTTAGCCAGATCTTCCATCTTTTCACAATAATAGTCTGCTGCACCCATTCCTTTACCTTTGGAAAGAGCAGTGACTTGCCGGTTCATCCCCCAACCAATTCACGAATGAAACCTGACGAAAAAGAAAGAAGTGAACACTTCGTTGATGACCTAAGCTTGGTGTTTGTTTTTCAGGCTCTGTCACCGAGAACATAATCCTCAGAACAATAAAAAAAACGGAACATGATTCACCAGTCATGGAACACGTAAAAGTCAACTGACGAACAGTCCAACTTCCTCCAATGAGCAAAGCACACTGTGTGAACGCCGCAATAATTACTGTATATGCATTAAGCCCTAGGTCAACGTCAACCATACGGAGCAAGAACTTTCTCATTCGTTTAGTTAATAACACGATTGAGTAAGGATTAACATTTTGATATGGGATTTAGTTCTAGTCTTGATTCTCAAGACAACTTTTTGTTCTTATCTCTCAGCTAG
Organism: Melaleuca alternifolia; assembly: GCA_019926035.1. Classification (NCBI taxonomy): domain Eukaryota; kingdom Viridiplantae; phylum Streptophyta; class Magnoliopsida; order Myrtales; family Myrtaceae; genus Melaleuca; species Melaleuca alternifolia. Next base: position 60,970 of record JAGKPW010003076.1, on the reverse strand, counting down.
AGAGAGAGAGAGAGAGAGATGACTGTGATTCAAGCTTCACGTCGTGCAATTGATTTTAGTAGGTTGAGGAAGTCTTGACAACTTGCAAGTATTTAATAATATAATATCTATACTTTGACCCACTAAATCACACGATTAATTAGTTTAACACAAGCAATGCACTGGTGACATAGTATATGTAGGCTATTTAGAACTCATCTGATGACCCTAGAATAGATCATTCGCATGGGTCCTTCCTCTTCTGGTGACGTAAGTCCCTCACGAAGAAGAAAAAGCTACCGAAGCGCGATGGACTTGTAAATTAGCAATGTATAGACATATGTTTACAACGAATCGATGAGCAAGCACTGTGAAATTTCTCTTTTATTCCCCCAAGCTTCAATCAGCCATAGCGATCATTCGAGCAAATTGAGTTTACTTTCGTTCTCTTCTGTCCTAATCTCGGTAGCAGGTAGGACCGACCGAGATCTCTTCCCACTTTAGGACAAAACGAATGTCCAATTTTCAGTAACACAAAACTCAAGCTTATTTCAATCCTCTCCTTCGCTTAATTATTGACGGTGAGCAGAACCTCTGTCATTCCATGCATAGGGATCACATATCGTTAATTCGTATTTTGACTTTCCTAAACTCATGTGGGTATGTCTAGTATGAGAAACAAGAATCCCAGAAATATTCACCAACTCACACAATTATCAGCGTAATTAAGTGCGAATATGCACATGCTGGCCACTGAATTAGAATCAAGGGGCGTAACAGTATGCTTTTAGATAGAAGGAATGCGACCCGCTTGATTTCTTTGTTCAATGTTCAAAAGTTCTCTCTCCTGCTTTGATTTTTTTGGGTTCGTGAACATCCATCTCTCTTTGATTAATTAACTAAGTATCAATATCATTGAGGGACGTTTCATCAATCTTGTACTCCTAAAATGCTATTGCCATCAATATCATCACGATTTCCATTGCACACAAAGATTCATACATAGAGGAACCATTTCCTTAGGAGAAATAAAGAAAATAGGGAATGAGTTTCGGAAAGATTAAGCTATTAATTCCACAAAGCGAGCAATCCCCAATATATAACACCTAGTTGGACCTTAACATAGCTTGTTAACATTCCATCAAATTCCGCATTACTCAGCCTACAAGGATTCATGTTTCGAATTGACGTTCTCCCATTGGAAGTGGCACATGGAAGTTGGGGCCATGCGCCGTCGTTTCGGTCAAGTAGTAATGACAGTTTTATTAATAAACATTCATCAACCATCTACCAGTTTCGTTTAATGATAAGTTTAATATGCGTCATTTTAATGTAGTCCATGTATTTTAACTACTTAACTTTCATTTTATTCAGTGAATCTAATAGAGGGCGACGGGAGTCAATAAATGGGTGAAAATAACACGAACCTTACCATAGAGAAACCTGCTAAGCATTATACAAAATATGGCAAGTTGTTGCCAATGTTGACAAGAAAAGAGATAAGTACAACTTGTTTATTGAACCATTCCATTACAATGGCATAACATACTTTAGAAAAATAATTGATCCAACTACAATTATTAGCAACATTCTTTCTTTGGTAGGACAACCTTTAAATCAAACGAACTACAAAGATGACACAAGAATTCTGGACATGAACACATTTAACACAACACAACTCATCAAGCCATCATTGTTTGATTCATCGGGGGCATCATAGCAACCTGCGGCTGCTGCTGCTGCATCTGTTGTTTTTGAAGGTTACCCAACCATCCTGTCCAAAAGTGAAACAATCGAATGAATCACACGATTCCCAACCGGAAATACCAAAAAAGTTATCAGGTTAGACCTGACTCTTCGCCTAATATAAAGGAATATATGTAGCGAAAATTCTAAATTTTGTCTTGGAATACACTGATTCCTAAATTTTTCAGAATGTACAATATAATCTTAAAACATGTCCAATTGGTGCAATTGGCCGAGCAACCATTTCATTTATGCATAATAACGTTAACCATAAAAACAACCAATTATACAAGCTACACGTACTGGCACAAAGAATTACTGCACTATCAAGCCAAACACGAACCAAGAAAGCTCAGATGACGAACACATGAGATATGTCTTAATCCAATTCTTTTTAAGTTTGAATCTTTATCCGACCGGTTCGTTCTCATATACCTTATTGATAAAGAATCTATTGCATCACCATTATATTATATAAATCTACTCTAGCAACGAGTGATCAATTTACCAATGGAGGGATCCCAGCCTCGGCGGTTAAGTTCTCTGTACTCTTGGCAAAGTGCACAGGGCTCGCACAGGAAGTGGACGATCCAATCCGGTGCTGGCGACTCCACCAGCCCAAACTTGCTCCTGAGCTTTGATCGGTATGTGCATGAGTAGATGCATGGCATCCCGATGAATGAACTGATCAGCGTGTACATCAGTCCACCCGTCACACAAGCTGTGATCATCATAACCCAAAAAACAAATATTAGGGAAATGATTTTGATCCAGAAATGATGAGTTATTTTTTTTAGTTCTTTTTCACTCACTAGTCGTGCCGTTGTCGATGATCTCTGCGACCTGGCCGAACGTCAAGCATGGGAAGAAGAACGTTATAACAGCTGAAACATGAGAGGCATAATACATATTAGATATTTGATTTTGATAATAGGTATTGTCATTGCCGCGTGAAACTCAATTAGTCAGTAGCCAAAAAGAAGAATCTAAAGAATAAGGGAAGCCATATGCGATATCATTAACCTCAGTGTTAAACTAATTAGCCTACTTATCAACCTACCTGTAACGCTCTTTGATTAATTAAATGATTCGACTTTGGATAATTGGTTTCATCGTTACAAGCATACATAAGTAGGATAACCATGCACGTCCGACAAAATAGCCCGATTTGGATATCAGACACTATGAAAAACAGTTCTGTTATTTCTTTGGTGAAATTCATATGATAATATTACCGTTCATGGGGTCGTCCATGCAATCAAACAGCCCCGTCCTCCATCCTTCGGTGTTGATGCTGCCCATCACGTTCGCCTGCATTGGAATGCCCTGAGCCGCAACACTGTACCCCTGGACTCCTGGCTTGATCGGCGAAGGCTGCATAGCAGCATACTGCGCTTCGCCTGCTGTCGGTGGGAAGGGCACAGGCTGAGCAGCAGGCTGTTGTTGATAAGCTGGCGGAGGAGGATATGGCTTTGGCAGTGGCGAGTTTGGAGGGTAAGCCTGGGGTGCGCTCTGTTGAGAATATTGTGGTTGCTGTTGAGGAGGGTATTCTTGTGGTGCCGCTGCCATTGGAGGGTAGGATGGCTGCTGCTGTGGCGGATAAGCCCCTTGTTTTGCATAGGCTGGGTTCATTTGAGGGCTTTGAGGCGGGAACTGCGCCACAGACTGAGGGGGCGGTGCCGCAGAATAAGGCTGGTTGAACTTTGGTGGCAGGGACGGTGCGTTCTGCGCGCTGCCAAACTGCTGTTGCCGTGGAGGCGGTTGGAACTGTTGCTGTTGCTGCTGAGGCGGTTGGAAATGATGCTGTTGCTGCTGCAGCGGAGGCGGTTGGAACTGTTGCTGTTGCTGCTGCTGGTTATTTACAGCGTCGTTTTGCTGGTATTGTGGATTTGGGTCGTTATTATCGCCTGACTGGAGGGGCTGATACGACTGGTCGCTTTGTGGGTTCGGATCATAGTAAGCTGGGTCGTTGCTGTTTTCATCGTATGATACCTGGACATTATACTGAGTCTGGACATTGTAATCTGCTTGGTCTTTTTGGAAATTAGAAGAGTCTGCTTCTGGGTTTCCCATAGGAGCAAACTCAAGATCGAGAGAGAGAGAGAGAGAGAGAGAGAGAGAGAGAGAGAGCGAGAGAGAGAGAGAGATTGCAGAGTTTACAAATGCATGAGGGTGGAGAGAGCTCTTATATAGCAAGAGTTGGTCGTGCTGAGATTGAGAATCATTCCCACTTCCTATATAAGATATACAAGTTGTAGTAGGCACTTAATTAGATTTGCAAGTTGTAGTGGGCAAGCTTTGATAATAGAGAGAGAGAGAGAGAGAGAGAGAGAGAGAGAGGAGTTGACGTTGACTTTTGAGAGAGAGGGATAACGCTGCTTTGGGAGGTAGCACAGTCAAGAGTCTACGCGCGATCACGGACAAATCTGATCGTACTGATCATTTGACCGTGTAGTTTTATCGAAACGACAGCGCATGACACCGACCCCAATGTGCCACTCCCTTATTAAAATGGGAATAGATTTACAGCTTTGAATCCAATGGGAGAACACCGATTAGGAACATGCATCCACGTAGGGTGAGCAATGTTGAATTTTAATTAGCTACGGTAAGGTCCGGCTATGTTCTATTTATTGGAGATTGCTCACTTAGTGGAATTAATATCTTAATCTTTCTTAAACTCATTCCCTATTTTCTTTGTTTCTCATGAGGAAATAGTTCTTCTATATATGAATCTACGTATGCAATGGACTTTACAATGATATTGATGGCAATAGCATTTAAGGTTACAAGACAGATCGAACATCGCTTAATAATATTGATACTTTGTCAATTGATCAGAGAGATATGGATGCTCACAAACCCTAGAAAACTGAAATAGGAGAGAGAACTTTTGAACATTGAACTCTTAAATCAAGTGAGTTGCATTCCTACGGTCTAAATACAGACTGTCCACGTCCCCTCAATTCTAATAGATGGCCACCATGTGCCTATTTGCACCATTAACACTGATAATTAAGCGAAGGAGAATATGCTATTTGTATTCCAAAAGAGGCTCAAAATAAGTTTATATTTTTCTTGTTACTAGAAATGGGACGTTCGTTTTGTTTTGTTCTAAAGCTCAACAAGATCTTGGTCATACTTGCTTTGGAATTTCGGACAAGAAAGAAAACAAAATAAAACTCAATTTGTTTGCTCTAATAATCGCTATGGGTGATTGAACAAATCCTTGTAGGAATAAAGGAGAGATTCCACGGTGCTTGTTCATTGATTCTTTGTAAACGTATACATTGCTAATTTACAAGTCCTTGAAGCTTCATTATTCTTTTCTTCTTATTGAGGGATTTACATCACCATAAGAGGAAGAAGTAGAACACTAATACATGATCTACTCAAAATTCATCAGATGAGCTTAAGCGAAGGCATCAATCGAGGGACACTAGTGAATGATGCATGCAATAGAAGTTGCCGGGAAGAAAGTATTTGAGCAGTGCATTGCATGTATTAAACTGAATATTTGACCGTATGATTTGGTGGGTCGCATGTGAAATTTATATAAAATTTGATTATCCAAATTCATTTTAGTATAGATATTATATTCATTGAATGCTTGCCAGTTGTCAAAAGACTTCCTCCATCAACTAAAATCATTTGCACGACCGTGAAGCTCGAAGTCAAAGTCATCTCTCTCTCTCTCTCTCTCTCTCTCTCTCTCTCTCTCTCAAAGTCTGAGCTAAGAGAGAAAAATAAAAAGTTGTCTTAGAATCAAGACTGGAGCTTAATACGCATCTCAATATGTTAATCTTTACTCAAACTAGTAATGAATGTGTTCTTGCTCCGTATGGTTGACGTTGACCTAGAGATTTATGCATGTGCAGTATTTATTTCCACTTTCAGACAGACTGCTTTGCTTGATTGGAGGATGGTGAACTGTCTGGCAGTTGACTTTTACGTGTTCTACGACTGGTGCATCATGTCCTGTTTTTTCCATTGTGCTGAAGAGTATGTTCCTGGTAAGAGAGCCTGAAAAACAAACACTAAGCTTCGACCTCAGCAAAGTGTTGACGTCTTCCTTTTTCACTGAATTTCATTCGTGGACTGGAGGGTGGATATTCTAGCAAGTGGCTGCTCTATCCTAAAGGGCAGGCGCAGTGAACTACAATTGTGAAAAGGTGCGAAGATTTGGCCAAAGAAGGTGATAATCTTGTTGATTTTGTTCCTATGGTTCCATCCTCCCAAGTAAAACTTGACATATTGGAATTCTAATCACTTTTGCGTGAGAAAGGGTGACCACCCTCAGTTGCCAGATCTAGTTTTGAAGTTGAGTAGGGTATGGCCCATGTCGACAAGGGTTTCAGGCTTTCAAGTAGAGCCTTCCTGTATTCCTTAGTTAAAGGTTATCCGGTATTCTTTTTCAGCATTTTCAATTGTGAAACCTAGTCTAGTTCAACCAGCTAGAGAATTGATGTAGGCAACAAGACGAAAGTAGAAGTATTCAGGTATATTTTCATGCTCTCCCTACCAAGGAACTTGTCCAAGGAAAAAGAAGATTTCAAGAGGCACATCAGAAAAGTCTATTGCTATCAGAAAAGATGTAACTATGGAAGTTGGACAATAGTTTCAAATTGGGTATCAAAGCTTTCATTCAGTGGCTCCTTGTTGTACAAAGGCCATTTGGGAAACCTCAGTTATGGTGAGAGATCAATGAGACGTTGAGATGGAGGAACCTGGAAATCAAGTGCAGTAGCTTCAAGAACTTTTGGAGCCCTATAATGTTATGATCGATGCACAATCGCAATAAAGTAAAACGAGTGAAAGGAAGAGAAAATTGAGACATGAGATTTTATCCTGGTTCACCCTTAAACTAGGACTACGTCCAGCAGATGATTTTACTATATCAACACCTCACTCTTTCGTTACAACTCTCAGCGCAAGAAGCAAAACTCTCCTTTGAGCGCAAGAAGCAAAACTCTTCTTTTAGCGCAAGAAGTAATATTCTACGCAAGAAGTAAAAAGAGTATATATATAGCATGTTGACACCTAATTTTTAGCATATAGATTTAATTACATAAAAATATAAAATTGAGATTTATTTGGCTAAAAGATATATTCATTACATCTTGCATTTTGGGAAAACTATCGGTGGTGAATGAATTTTCGGAAAAGAAATATTGAGCTGATTTGAGTAGAATCTACATGAAAGGATGAAGATTATCTTTATATACAAAAGATAAAGGGCAAATAAAGAGAAAATTCGGTCAAATCTTTTAGAAAGATTTGACCGAGATTGCTTTCTTCCTCCTTAAAAGGAGGCCAAGGTCGTGCAGTGAAGAGGGGTCCCTTGGCGGTGAAAAAAAAGTCAGAGAGGAAGACTTTCTTCAGTAAAAAAGAGTGCGAGCACGGGGACATACAGAGAGTGAGAAAAGAGAGAGAAAAAGAGAGTAAAAACAGAGGGTTCGAGAACGTGAGGGGGAGGGCGTGCGACTCATCTGCAACGCCACCAACTCCGAGGCCTCGTTCGCGCTTCTCCCTCTCACCCGTGTTCTTTCCTATTTGTTGGTGAGTCTAGGTCACAACTTTCTTCTTCTCGTTCAAGCAGATTGCCCCGAGGATCATGGACGGGAAAATTACACGAACGAGCAATGATACGCTTCGAGCTTGCTCGAACGCGCACGCTCCTTGTCATACCTGAACCATGTAGGGGAGTTTATTGTTTTTCCTTTTGCCTGCGAACCCCCTTTTTCTTGTTCGGATTTGCTGCTCTTCTCGGACCGACTGGAGTTCTGAGTTTGATTGAAGTTTTTTTTCCCAAGCTTTTGCCGTGTCAATTTTTGTCTTCGTGTTTGGTCAAGTTTGTCTTTAAATGCATTTGCATGTTCAGATTTCCCTTGTTCTCAGTCTTGAAAGCGAAGATTCTCCCTGCACTTTACTTGTTGGACCAATTGCTTGCATGTGTTTGCCTCTATTTTTGTTTGCTTCGTGTGTTTTTATTGTTGCTGGTTTGCATGCCGCGCGGACCACGGAATGTTCGCGGTGATCCGGTGCGTTTGTCGTGAACCCCCCTCCCACCGAGAATTGATTGAAAAGGAGGAAACAAAAGCCAAACCGTGGACTGATGATAAAAGTCAGAATTAGAGACTTTCAGGGTTATTCCATCTAGGGGAAGATTGGAAAAATCAGACAAAAGAAAACAAAGAGAGGCCAACGAAGAATAAGTGGAAATCCAGAAAAGCAATTTCGGTGCTTTGGATTGTCCAAAGCTAAAGTCCACAGGCTCACCGCAACTGAGCGACCCTCACCGCGAGCCTCATCAACTCGCTACCATGGCCATCCTCACTAACGAGCATCAACATCATGGTCTTCCATTCGCCATCGGTTCGAGTTTTCTTTTGGAAATATTATCCAAAAATCAGGTAAATATCTTATCCTAGTTTGATTTGAATATTGGATTGATAAGATATGTCTAATTTGATTATTTTGAGTGATTGGCATTACCCATTGAGATTTATCTCCTAATTCGCAACCGCATATCATTTTTTTTTATTTCGTCTATAAGGTTTTAGATGGAATAATTAATTGCACGGGAATCTATAGAATCAATATCTTGATCTTTAAGGCTTAAGATTAATTTATTGATTATCTTTGCGAACTTTTGTTGGTGAATTTTGATGTTAGAAGTGTTTGTTTTCCTTTCTCATATAAAAAAAACACTAAAAAAGATTGCATTTATTTTTAAATTGCATGTTAGATTATATTGCATTGCATGATTAGATTGCATATTAGATTTTAATGCATGTCATAACAAGAGTCTTTTCATATTAGTTTGCATTATTATGTTTTATTTATCATTTAGATTAGGTGCATCAAATCTCATGTCATTTAGAGATTGCATAAATTTTCATACCATGATAGGATATCACATTTAGAAATCTAGGAGTCATGCTAGATTAGGTTTTCATATTTTATTAGTTTATTTAATTTCGAATTTTCATGTAATAAATAAAAATGCTAAAAAAACATTTTGCATGTCATTTAATTAATAGCATACTACATAGTCTGAATTAATTTAGGGTTGCATTAAGATAGTTGCATATAAGATTAGTTTTCCATTACATGCATTGCATTTACATAATAATAAAAATCCCAAAAAAGATCTTTTTGTTGATTTGTTTCATCTTTGTTTATTACTTTGCTTACTATTATGCTTCTTTGAGCTTTTAAATAAATGTTTGCACACTCGTGTGATCACCATGCATGTTAGGGAATAAAATTAAAATCAATTCAGACTGCCTGCAAATTATTTTTGAAATAGAAGAAAATGGTTCTCAAGTCTCCGAATTCATAATCTCTGGTTCGTAGGGGTGAAGTGCAACTCCCGGTACTTTGCATGGGTTTCTAATCGACCCACTATAAGTAGATTAGTGGCGACTCCCTTTGAAATTGACTTTGCATGTTTTAAAAGTGAAACTTAAGTCGCGAATTGGTATGAGCTTGGGAGAGCTCGAGCTAGGCTAGACTTAGCAATCCATTAGCCAAACCCTAGGTAGTGCACCTTCGGAGAGGTCGCGACATAGCAGTAGATATTCATAAGTCTAAGCTCAAACTACTAATGAATAGCAACAGCTATTCACGCATGACCCACGTACTTTCCTATTGCAGGGGAGTATGAACCACACTCTAATATTCTTCCACTTGGTGAATACTTCCCATGCTTCTTTAGACCCAAATTAGTTTTATTTTTATCTAATGACTCCATCTCATCTTTCATGGCTTTCTCCCACTGTTTGGCACCTTCCGCGCTTCTTGCTTCTTTAACAGTATTTGGATCATCACCTGTAACAGTCATAACACAATTTTCATTACTAGCAAATAAGGTATACCTCTAAGGTGGTCTAGTATGCCGTGTGGACCATCTTAAGGCTGGTTCAGGTAGTGCTTCAACTTCAAATTCAGTATCAGAATCCAATATGATCCTCCACATCAGGCTCATCAGTTTCAGAATCTAATTTTTTTGCTTCAACTGGTGTAGCCTATGTCTTTCTCTGTAAACCAACATCTAACTCAACTGTCTATGGTTCTTCGGGAGCTTGTGAAACAATTTGATTCATTGTAGATTCTCTTAACACCACATCCCTACCGTAGACAATACGTTTAGTATAAGGATTCCACAGCTTATATCCTTTAACATCATCCTTGTACCCAATGAAGATGCACTTTTCTAACTTGCTCTCAAGCTTATTCCTCTTTTCCTTTGGCACATGCACATATGCTTCGCAGCCAAACACTCTAACATAATTTATATTTGGCTTCTTCCCAAACAGTGCCTCAAACGGTGTCTGATCCTTTAAGATGACATGGGAGACCTGTTCTTCAATAACAAGCAGTAGCCACTGCTTCTGCCCAAAATTCAGCTGTTAAACATGCATCACTCAACATACTTCTCGCCTTCTCCATAAGAGACCGATTAAGTCTTTCTGCCACGTCATTTTGCTAAGGTGAATAGAGCGTTGTTTTCTACCTTGAAATACCACTAGTAGTACAAAATTGATCAAATTTCGTTGAACAAAATTATCCTCTGTTGTCAGTTCGCAAAACTTTAATTTTCTATCAAACTGATTTTCCACCAAAGCTTTGAACTCATGAAATTTTTCAAACACGTCATCTTTTCTCTGCAAGAAATATATCCAAACATATCTAGAAAAATCATTAGTAAAAAAGACATAATACATTGATTTTTCAAAAGATGCTACAGGTGTAGGACCGAAGACGTCACTGTGGATTAAATCCAGAATTATTTTCGCTCTCGCTCTTGCAGATTCAAAAGAAACCCGATTATGTTTTCCATGTAAACAATGTTCATGAATCCGAAACCCATAGAACAGCTTGGAATTCCATCTACCATCTTCTTTGAAGTAAGGGTCACCAAGCCTTTTTCACCAATATGACCCAATCTTCGATGCCACAGCATCGCCTGATTTTCTTTCACTTGCTTCGTGATATAACTCTCGCCACTAATCAATGTGCTTCTTAGTAATTTCCACAATTTTCCTTCTCGTTCGCCTCTAGCAATCACCATTGACCCACGAGTTAACTTGCATGAATACTTATCGCTGGTGAAAGTAATGCCAACATCTACCAAAGTTCCCACAGAATTAAGATTTATGGTAAAACAGGGAATATACATCACATCTGGAAGATTCTTGATTGTCTCATCTTTCATCTTCTGCTTCACCTTTCCGCGACCAATAATATCAAGCGATGTATCATCTCCCAACCGTATTATACCTCCTTGATATGGCTCATAACAGCAGAACCAATCTCGATGAGGTGTCATGTGGAAAAACCTTGATATGGCTCATAACAGCAGAACAGTCAATCATAGGTGTCATGTGGAAAAACGCTCCAGTATCAATTATCCATGCATTGCAGTCAACATAAGATGAGTTACAAACGAGATACATATCTCCTGCACTATTGTCATCATCCTTCTTTATACTAGACGATGGCGCTTCATCTCGCTTCTCTGGACCCACACCCTTACTTCTGCAATCCTTCTTCAAGTGTCCAACTTTTCTGCACTTCCAACATTTAATTTCATATCGATCTCAGCTTTTAGATCTTCCTCTGAATTTATTTCTGCCAACAAATTTGGATTTGATTTTTCACTATTCCTTCCTCTTACGAAAAGAGCCTCATTCGTTGTATTATCAGAACTTGCTCTCCTCATCTCCTCAGACAATAAAGAAGATACAACATTCTCAAAGGACAGCGCATTAACACCAATGCCAATCGAAACAATTATTACCATGAACACAATAAAGTACATGCTTTATCTTCCTCATCTAGATTAACATCTATAGATGCAAGCTGCCCACATATTATGCTGAATTCATTTAAGTGTGCAGAAAAGGAATCACCTTCACTCATCCGGAGATTGTAGAGTCGCCTCCGTAGAAATAATCTGTTCACAAGCAATTTGCTTTGATAAAAGCTTCCCAACTTAGTCTAGAGATCTTTCGTCATCTTTTTAGAGGTCACTTTCACCAAGACATTATTAGCGAGACATAGCCAAATCAGGCTTCGCGCCTTCCGATCACTACTAATCCATGCCTTCAATTGATATGATGCAGACACAATTTCTTAATGTGCAAATTATATGACATGCGCATGACATGACCTACACTATAGACATGCATATGATTTTTATTTTTATTTAAAAAAATTTCGAAATACCCTAATTTAGGCATGCATAGGAAAGAAAAAAACATGTATTCTAAGATTGTATTTTTCTGTTTTTATATATAAAATTCGGAATTAAAAGATGCCCTAAATAAACTATTAAACTAAAGAAACAAACATAATCAAATCCTAAAGAAAGATTACGCTATCCGAAAAAATAATCCGTCATCTCGCGGTTTAAATTAACGGATATCGCAATCTTAAAAGAATATTTACCTGACTTATAAAAGAAATCTAAAATAATCAGAAAAATGATCCGCCATCTCGCGGATCAAATTTGGGATTATATTGGACTTCAAACAATTAGATTCTAAAGGGTAACGCTTAAAAAATAAAATTCACATCAGTCTGAATTAAAAAATAACATCAAAATCCTAATTGAATTAAGAAGTTACTTGACTTGAATTGGCGATTTCCAAATCGGAACAATGACGAGGTTCACGATCGGCAGATTTGACTAAACTCCTCTTCGAATGAGAGGCAAACGGCACAAAGGGCAATGAAGAACACGTAAACTCCAGGAATAAAGTCCAACTTAGCAGCAGGAGCGTCACCAGACGAGATTATGACACGAACCCCGGCAATGAGATGATTTGCAATGGGCAACAAGCAACACCAACAAGAGCAATCAACAAAGGACGTCCAACAGTAATGAAATTCCTTGCAGAAAAGGTCTTCAGAATGTCCCCATCCCCCTTTTTTCTATTTTTTTTCTTTCTCCCACGAAAACTCTCTCTTTTTCCTTGCCAATCTCTTCTGCACTTTCCTGACTTCTCTCAACTTCAATGCTCTCCACGAAATTCTCTATCTCTTTTTTCACGCACGTCTCACTCTATTCTATTTTTCTTGGACCCATCTTTGACTTCTTTCTTTTGCTTCTCGGACTTTCTCGCTTTTCTTTTCCACAGATCGTCTCCCTGGAAGCCGAACTCCCTCAAATCTTTCACACTCGTCTCACTCTCTCATATCAGCAACTCAGACTCTCGTGTTTCCCTCTCTTTTATTTTTGCCACCTCAGACCTCACGCACCTCATCTCTATTTATAGAGACTTAGAGATAATAACCCAAAATCTTTAAAATTAGGTGAGAGGTGATTCCGAAATTTGATTTCTGAGAGAATATTTACCCGTCTGCAATCAATAACCCAATCGCTTGTTAAATTTGAAATGTTATTATCCGTTTGCTAACCACTGTGCATATCCTAATCTCCATTAAAATTTAAACCTTAGGCCATGAAAATTTAGGTGTCGACAGTTGCCTCTCTTTGAATGTGAGTTCGCATAGGTTGCATTCAAAGATTAATTGATACCTAAATTTTGTTCATGCAAGTGAAATGTGATGAACTTTTTTTTTTAAAATGCAGACCTCAATGAGTCCACACTCTCATTCTCGGATATATCATGTCGTACGGCGGCTACTAGGCAAAATCTTTGTATGGTTCAGGAATCCCTTCTTCGGGATCCTTTTAACCCCGCTTTAGCTCAGGAAGAGAAAAATGCTTTGGAGACTTTCTCAAACCTTCGGTTACAAGAGGAGTCATTTTATAGACAAAAGTCTCGAACACAGTGGTTGAAGGAAGGAGATTTGAATACGAAATTATTCCACCAAACGGTCAAGAATAGGCAGCTTAGAAATAGAATTATATTAGTGGTGGATGGTTATGGTTCTCGTGTGTCTTCTCCTATCGAAGTGAAGAATGTGTTTGTCTCTCATTTCGAAAGACTCTTCGCTTCCATCGGTCTCGCTTCCATCGGTCAATGGTCACAACTGTCACCTCAAGAAATACGACCTTACCTCGAACGCACCTTGGATGATATCCAGGTATGTCAACTATCTGCTCCTTTTATAGAATTGGAAATCCGTAACACCATCTTCTTCCTTGCTTCAGACAAAGCTCCAAGATCGGATGGATATAGCATTGAGTTCTTTAAGTAGTCCTGGGATATAGTAGGCTCGTCAGTTATTTCTGCTGTCATGGACTTCCTTCAGTCAGGGTGTATGTTGCGGCAATTAAACACCACTATCATAGCTTTAATCCCTAAAATTCTTAATGCTTCATTAGTGGATGGTTTTAGACCTATTACATGCTGTAATACTATTTATAAGTGTATTACTAAATTGATGGCGAATAGACTGGCTGCAGTACTTCCTTCAATTATTGGTGCATCTCAAAACGCCTTTGTCAAGGGCCACCACAATAGTGGTAACATTTTACTAGCCCAAGAATTACTCTGTGGATTTCATCATGATCCATATTCGCCGAAATGTGCAATGAATGTAGACTTTAGAAAGGCATATGACACTGTTGATTGGGACTTTCTGGATTCCACGTTATGGGCCTTTAGTTTTCCACCTAAGCTGATTATGCTTATTATGACATGCGTGCGCACACCAAAGTTCTCTATTTCTATTAATGGAGAACTACATGGATTCTTTGCTAGTTTTAGGGGCCTTAGACAAGGCGATCCGATTTCTCCTTATCTCTTTACTTTAATTGTGGAGGTCTTTTCTGGCATTATTAATAGCCAGGCTGGTAAACCGAATTTCAAATTCTTCTGGAGATGTAAGTCTACAGGATTGACACATTTGTTCTTTGCAGATGACGTGCTATTATTCAGTGAAACAAACGACACGTTCATTGCACTATTAAAGTCGGCGATTTTCAAGTTTTTAGATTGGTCCGGGCTTCAGCCTAACAGTAATAAGAGCGAAGTCTTTTTTTTTCGGGTGGCTCTGAGGAGCTTCATAGATCTATCATCGATATACTTGGCTTCAGAGTGGGCACCTTACCTTTTCGGTATTTGGGGATACCTATTGTGGCGGTGAGATTGGCTAAGGTTGATTATGTGACTCTGGTTAATGCGATTACTAGAAGAGCTCAATCATGGACTCAGCGTTTCCTTTCCTTTGCAAAGCGTTTACAACTAATCAGGTCAGTTTTTCATGCTATCCAAGTTTACTGGTCTAATGTATTTATTCTACCTAGTTCAGCTTTTGAAAATATTGAATGTATACTTTGACAATTCTTATGGAAAGGCTCTAAACTAGGGTCAGGATGTGCTAAAGTATCTTGGAGTGATGTGTGTCTTCCTAAGGAAGAAGGAGGCCTTGGTATTAGGTGGCTGAGGGAGAGTAATAAAGTTGACATGTTGAAGCACATTTAGTATCTGTTCACGGATAAGGAATCCCTATGGTGCAAGTGGATCCACGCTAACTTTTTAAAGAAACAGAGCTTATAAGTGGCAAGAAGACCGACTTTCTGATCATGGGCATGGAAGAAAATTCTTGAACTTGGTCATGAATTCCAACATTTGTTCCAATGGCGTATTGGAGATGAAAGATCAATATTGTTATGGTTTGATCAGTGGCACCTGCGTGGTCCATTGAACTTATTTTTCTCGAATCGTGATATTTATCGATCCGGTTTTCCTAGGGAAGCCAGGGTGTCTGATCTTACTGAGACAAGGGGACTACCTTCTCCCCTCTTGGATATGTTTGCGGCATGGGGGGATAATCTTCCCTCATTGAACAGTTTCCCGGACCGTTTCTGGTGGATGGGACACCCCTCTGGGGTCTTCTCGACTGCTTCGGCTTGGAATGCTATCAGGCCTAGGGGACAAAGAGTTCAGTGACATACCTTCATATGGAACAAAACTCTTTTACCTCGGTATCAATTTTACCTCTGGCTGATGACAAAAAATAGGCTACCTACCCAGGTTTTCCTTTTATCATATCCTAGAATCCCTGAATCTAATTGTGTTTTTTGTAATTTTAGACTGGATTCAGTTGATCACTTATTTTTTGGATGCCAAGTCACGTGTCAACTAGCATTTTTTTGGGCTAGGAGATGTAATTTAACTTGAAAGATTGGATCTTGGGCTCAAACTCTTGATTGGGCGATCAAAAATATTTCTGGGAAACGCTTCCACCAGAAAATTGCTAGATTTGCTCTAGGAGCGTTATGCCATATTATTTGGAAGACGCGGAATAATTATTTATTTCGTAATCATGATGTCTTTGTCCCTACAATGAAGATGGAATTATCCAAGATGGTTAAAGACAAGGCCAGGACATTCTAACATGTGGCGGATACTCCCAGGAATAGATGGACTCAGCGTAGTTGGGGGATCAATCTATTTTCATGTGATTGTAATCTATTAGTTATTTCTGTTGGCCATTGTTAAGGCCTTTTATTTCTTGGTTCAATATGTAACCATGATACCCTCTCACTCATAATGGCTCTGAGCCATGTTAAGTAACAGTTTTGTGATGCCGGGTTTCTTGCCCTGTACAAAGTTTTGGTTAAAGATCAATACAACTACTTACTTTACTAAAAAAAAAAAAGAGTCATCACTCATTTTTTTAATGAAATATGATGCTAATGCAGAGATAGAAATCATACCCGTTGCTACTTACCTAAGCATATGAGGAGGTAAACTTTGGTTACATAATTATTGTTGACACCTAATTTTGCCGGTCCGGTAATTGATTTTTATCTTAAATTGTTATTAATTAGAATTAGAATTTTTCCTTTACTTTAAAAAAATGAAAATGACTTCGGACCGGACATTTTTTTATGTTCTTTTCGCTCGGCCTACACCCACCTTTATGCTCTCCCTTAGGCCCACGAACCCATTCCTCTTCCCCCGGGCCTAGCTGTCCCTTTCTCGGCCCATCTCCCTCAATTTACTCTCCCGCCTGGTCAACTCAAGCAGGCGACAACTTCTGTTGTGGACTAAGCGCCCATGGCGACTGAGACACGCCAAGTTAGGGGCAAAGAAAAGGCGCGAGCTTGATTGGAGAAAGAAGACAAAAGGAGTCAAAAAGAAAAAGGTGAAAAAAGGAGTTCGCAGGGGGGTCTGAAAAAGAGAAACAAAGAAAAAAAGAGAAAGACAAAAACATAGAAAAGAACAAAAGGAAAGGGGGAAGGCAGGGGATGCAGAGGTCTTCAGCTAAAAAAAGAAAAAAGGAGAATAGAGAAGAGAGAGTTCAGCAGAGGAAAAAGGGGGAAGAAGAGGTTTGCAGGGGAGTTCAAAGAAAAGAGACAGAGAGGAAGGGAGGAAGAAGAGGTGCTTGGTAAGCCATTGGAGAAGCTCTTTCTCGCCGACGATCGCAACTGTGGCACCTCGTCCGCGGCTCCAGACTACTATGCCTTTAGCATCCTAGTAGGTCAACCATTCTTTCGAACCCACCCGGGGACCATAGTCGGGAATCGTCGTGGATCAACGGAGGCTTGACTCGAGTTTACTCGGATGCGCCGATCGATTCAAGATACCCATGAACCGTGTAGGGTGCCTTTGAAGTTTGTCCAAATTTAAGAGAAACCATTTCCTTTGCCGAGTGTTCCTCGTTTTCCTTAGGTCATCCATCCGTCCATACGAGTATCGGCTTAGTTCGAGTTCACTTGACCACGCCGTTCGCCGTCACCCTGAACCGTGTAGGATTTCATCGCTTTGATAAGATTGTTTTGTGTTTTCCCCTTTTATACCTTACTCTCATTTCGAACTCCTCGAGACAAAACATTTAATCATCGATCCCGTCGACCACCGAGCCCTTATCGGGTCTATTTTGCTTTTACATCTCTTTTCGTCTGTCTTCAACGCAGCTTAGGCTTAGATCTGGTTTTTGTTTTGGTTTGTTTATCCACCGTTTTCCATTGAACTGCATATGTTTGTTAATTTGCTCAAGTAAGGCTATGTTCGTTCTGAGTTTTCTTTTAGTCTCCTTCGTTCTTGGGTTGCCATGTATGTCTACGGTTGGATTTAGGAGTCATGGACGATCGATTCTGCGTTTGGGTTGGCAAAGGGCTTGCGTCGCCGTCCATCCTGGCTTTGGTTGTCGAGCATCCGCTGGACATGGCTGCGGCGTGGAGCTGGGAAATGAGCCGGCGTGCTACAGTAGATGAACCGAGCCAGGCCTGGGGGCTGACCTCTGAGGTTTTCCAAGCTTTCACGTGTTTCGCCTGCTCGTGCGTGAGGCCTAGAAACCCTGGCCTTGGGCCTCTCTTGGACTAGGCCTTTCTTTGGCTCGCCTCTTTGCTCCGAATTGGGCTTTGAGCCCAATCCGATCCCTTTTTCAAAACCAGGTCACGGCCAAACCCGACTCGGATCCCTTTTTGATAATATAATATTTCTAAAATAAAAAAAAATAATTTCTAAATATACATATATATATAAATCCAATTAAAACGACTTGACCCCATTCGGTCAACCGTGGATACTTTTGTTAAGTATTATAATATCGTAATATTTAATAAATAGAATAAAATAATATTTGTTCTTGTTTATTTATATATATAATAATAATAAAGAAAAATTTTGATTAGCAATGAAAAATTTGTCTAAAACAATGGTAAATAGTTTTGCATCGCCAATTTCTAAATTTAGATTCGACCTTCGATAACTAATTGACATCAATTTTCAAGAGAAATTAAAGAATTGGTGTCTTTGGATTATGTGCTTTCTCGCTTTCTTAGCCTAAATTGTGTCAAATTTAACTCTATATGTCGACATCAAGATGTTTGCTTAGGGTTGCCATCATTTGATGTCTATTTTGAATCGAATTTTAATGTTAGATTGTCTAAGTATATGCTTATGGAGTTTTAATGAGGCAGTGATAACCGCAATCATGATAGGTGTAAGCTAAATGGCGTTAGACCGATGTCGTTTCCGGTCTCACTTTTGTAAGGTTCTATCCTGAACTCATTAGGACTTTACCGTCTTTTGGTAAGGCATGATTAGATTAGCACATGTTTAACCTAATGAAATTAAGTTAGACTTAGGATCACCTTATCTAATAAACAATTAGTGTTTTTAAATTAACCTATTAGGTCTTATTTCCTTTGTCTTAAAACAACCTGCTTCCGATGGATCATGTCTCGAGGCTTATAACAAGGCCATGTATTTCTAAATACCCGACGAGTCGCGGGTTTTACTTTTCTCGTCATTAGATAATCGCGTTTAATTATTTGGGTGCTTATTTGCCATATCACATTCCAATGTTTTGGTTGTTTATTTCTTGCACCGCTTCTTAATAAATTGCGTGTTATTTCCCTTTTCCTAATTTAAGTTAGCATTAGTCTATACTCATACGAAAAATGGTCCCACAAAAACATTTGTATGGACACTTCGAGATTTTGAATGACACTTTAGGGCTTTAAAAGATTGGTAAGAGTGCGTGATCATTTTGGACTAAATAACCAACTAGTTAGGTACCGAAAGGGCGTTAAGAAATGTTAGCGTAAACAAGTCTCCGTACTTTAAAATCTCTGGTTACGTAGAGATTAAGACAACACTCCCGCGTCTTGATCGGTTTCTAGCCGACTCCAATAGGCTAGTGGCAACTCATAGAAATATCTTAGGTTGTTAAAGGACCTTAAAAAATGAAAACGCCTTAACGTCACGCGAGATATGGACTTGGGAGAGTCCGAGCTTGAGATTGAGGAATCGAGAGCGAATACCCCTAAACCTACCTTAGGACCCTCCCTCTCTCTCGCGGAAGGTTCGGGTAGGCCGCGACAATTATTTTAGACAAATATCTAGAACTCTCCTCCGATAGTTGAATACTGGCAAATTCCCTTTGGATTTTCACAAAAATACCTGAAACTGCAATCATATATCTTAATAGATTCGAAAATTCCCTTCGGACTTTCGAAAAAGATACATGAAACTCCAATCAGGTAATTAACTTGAAAATTCCCTATGGACTTTCAAGAGAAGATAGTGGAATTGGTCTGAAAACTCCTTTCGGACTTTCGAAAAAGATACCCGAAACTCCAATCGGGCATTCTAAAATATTGACACAAATGTGAGGCCTCAAAGAACAAACTCTAGCACTCTTCAATCTTCAAGGAAACATTACCTGTCAGACAAAATTAAAGCAGAACAACATATGCATTCATCAAGGCATATATCTCAAGCTTTTTTCTTTTCTTATGTGATGGTTTCATAATTTTTGTATCATCAAATGTCCACTAGGGAAGAAATCGAGATCATTTTCACTTATGATGTGGATTTCTTAAAAATGCCAAATGAGAGATTTTCGGTCAGAAAAGACTTTCACTCACTCTCATTGGAAGAGCTATTTGAAGTCACTCTACCTCGCCATCATCATGTCGACAAGGGTCCGAGTACTCTTGCAAGCAGTACGATTTTACCAATTAGAGAGGTCTTTATCAGGACCATAACGTAGATTTGGTCAACGGCTAAGCAATTGAAACTCTTTGAGTCAAGGGTTAAAAAAATATTTTCAACAAATATCTCCATTTTTACAAGTCAAGAACCTTGCACAATGAGACAGAAATAATCTTGCCCGCACTTCTTCAAGCTAAGCTTAAAACATTAAAAATATTACGTTAATTCAAGTGCCATAATCATAAGAGACTTCAAAAGGATGTAACTTGGGCTAGGTTCATAGGTTGAGAAACGAAATGATTCATTAGGCTCAAAAATGTGTATGGGATGAAGAATTGGTGATCATCTTCATTGTCATTGACCTTCCTTTCACTGGGGAATTTTTCCAGGCTTAACTTTCGAGCTTCTGACTTTGCTTCACTAAGGAAGCTATCCAATATCAAATATACTGAAGATTATGTACAAATTTGCATCATTCAGCACTTTTGGGAAAATTCAAACACATCGAGGACTGACTTTTACAAACTTGAGGCTTTGGTTTTGACTTCTATGGGCATCGGCCTTGCTTTTACCAAGCATATTGCTTTTTCTTGCCCCTAGGTTCCTTCACTTTTCTCTCGGATTTGGGCATTGGCCTTGCTTTTACTAGGCACACTGCTTTTTCATGCCAGATTTTCATATTTTCCTTTCACTTGACTTGTGGACTAGACTATATGACATTTTGGACTAATGTGTCCTCTTGTAGTGTGAAGCGTGTAGTCTGCTACTTCTGATGGTTTTGATTTTTTTTTTTGCCATGCCCTAATGTAGGAGGTGATCACAAATATGGGTTTAATGAAATGAAATCGTAGGCTCAAAGTGGCTAGCAAATGATAAGAGTATTTAGGATAAAGAAACGAATGCTCTTCATCATCCTTAAGGCACTTGATTTACCGTTTGATTTCACATGTAAAAGCAACACTCAAATATTGATGCAAGTGAAAGCAAGATAATTTCTGTCCATTTTTCACTTTTTAACATCAATGATCCAAATGTACCTCTACAGGGGTAATATGAAATGAGATTTCACAAGCTTTTTAGGTTCAAAGTGGGTAAGCAATGGATCATTGTAATATTTAGGGTAGAGAAATGAACTGCCCCTCATCACTCCGGTTATCGTACCTTTCGCAAGAGAACTGTTTACTTTGTTGACATGGAATTTTGTACGCTCATCTCACAATTGTAAAAATATGGGACTGTGTGTGGGTAGGGTTTGCCTTTCGTCATCCCGAAGCATTCTTAATCAATTTTGCATTATTCATCAAATTGTTTTATTTTGACAATCCTCAGTATGAATGATAGATGAAACCATCATGCAAAATTTTCAGCAGATATGAGCATTTTGAGCACAAACAATTCATCTCACCCAAATAGCATGAACATGATATCAAATTCAAAGAAATATATTGGAAATGAGAGTTCATTGGCCGCCCTTATGTGTAAACTCATTCCTTGATGCCACATTTTGTTATTTGCCCCTACATAAAAAGAAAATGTGCATGAATATGGCTCTAAATAAATGTAATCTATGATTAGCGAAAGCTTCACCCATCAATGTTTTGTATCTGTTGGATTGAAAAATGCCCAACAATTTTGTCATATTAATCGTTGCAATTCATCTCCATGTTGTATTATCGTCATACACGATGAGATGTAAGCTCTGGCACATGAAGTAATGGATAAGAAAAATAAACAGGGTTTATCTGACATGCATTCTTTGAACTCTTTTTTTAAAACATTTTTAAGACATATTTTGAAATGCATTTGGAAAATTTGAAATGATGGAGCATGAGGAAGCCCAGCCCTCAGAATTCTCCTTGGATGATATATTTTTTTTTTGTTGGATATCATCACCGGGCCAGTTTGGTATACTTCAACATGCTTTCAAAATAAAAATAAACTTGTAATTTCATTGAATATGATCAAATGAATTACATTATTGAAATGACAAATGCAACTATTCAAACCCTAATCCAACAATAATCAAAATCCTAGAAAGCAACAAAAGACTCCTTTACAGAGGAGTATGGTCATTTCTCTACTCTGTGACCCCATCTGCACTTCCAACATTGTTGGGAAGGAGATTATGCTGGATATTTGGTTGACTGGTGCTGAAAGAGAATGCTTTTGTATCCAAGAGGTCCTGAACTCTATGCTTCAATATGTAGCAATCATCAGTGGAATGTCCAACCTCTCCCATGTGATACTCACATTTCTTGGATGGGTCATAATTTGTGAATCGCTCGGGGTTCGAACGTTTGGGCTCACTTGAAAGTAGCCCTTTCTTATGTAGGATTTGCAACACCTTGGATAACGACCCTGGCAGAGGCATGAAGTTCCTCTTAGTTCCTTGTTATCGACCGATGTATGGGCGTCCTCCACCTTGTTGTTTGCCAGTGTCACGAGTTGGTTAAGAGTAGGCCATGTTCACTTTAGATGCAAACTCCTTATCTTTCTTGAAAGTAAATTTCTTCACAAAGGTAGTTTGCTCCATAGCCCAACCATCACGCAAAGCGATCTTAGTGCGTTCTCCTACGGGAATCAACTCAGCCAAGGATTCGAAACGAGACCCTAACACTCAATTGCGAAACTCAAATAGCAAAGACCTCATAAACATGTCTAGCATCTTTCAGTCAACTTAGGAATGATTTGTGCAGCCACAGCTCTCCATCTCGTGGCATAAGCCTTGAAAGTCTCGATCTTCTTTTTCTCGATGGCAATCAAATCCTCACGCGATGGGGCGACATCCATATTAAATTTGTATTGACGGATGAAAGCATCAGATAAATCTTCCCAAGTCTCGAGCAAGCTAATTTTCTTCACAACGAACCATTGTCAGGCAGGTCCGGTTAAGCTATCTTGGATAGTGTGGATCATGAGCGGTATGTTGTCAGCATACAGTGCCATCCTCATCATGTAGTACTGCAAGTGGACCTTATGACAGGGAAGGCCTTCATACTTGTTGAACTCAGGTGCCTTGAACTTTTAGGAACATGGACCTTGGCAATATGAGCAAGACCTCATTTAAATTGATCTTAAAAGCCTTGCATTTGTCGAATTTGCTCCTCAAGCTTAACAATCCGATTGGCCTCATCACTCTTTGGCAGTTCAGAAGATGCCCCAGCCTTATTAGCCACAGCCAAATGAACATTATCAGTCATGATTACTTCGTCTTCATTCAAGGAAGTATCCATGACAACATTCTTTGCTTTGTTTTTCGGCTCAATAGAAGCGGAGTCATTAGGCAACACGACTTCTACATTCGGTTGAGCAGATGCAGCCAAAGTGGAAATGCTTGTGTTTAGAGAAACAACCTGCTTAGAGAGGTTCTCGAGGACATTCAGGACTTGCTTCATCTCCATTTCAAGAACAGCAGCGCGAGCTTGCTCATTTTGGTCCTCCATTCTTGCTCTTGATCTTGTAATGATGGGTGAACGTGGACGATCCGTATCACTTGGAAAAGATAAAACTAGGAAATGAATGTGCGACCGTGAGAAAGTTCGGTCCATGACTCAATTTAATTAGCACATTTTTATCTTTTTTTAAGGATGATTTAAAAAAATGATGACTTATGACACAATGACAAATGAAAGCATATAATTGAAAATTTTGATTTCATAGAAATTTTTTTTGAAGGAAAAAATCTTAATGACAATTAATTTTGACTCAAAAAAATTGGGACATGTTTACTAGAAGTCATAAAACTTAAAGTGAAAATGCAAGTGAGTCCTAAAACTTGCAAAAAGTGCAATCGAGTTCTAAAACTTGTCAAATTTGTTCAAATGAGTCCCTCCGTTAACACCGTTAATTAAATCAACGGAAAATGCTAACGTGGCATTTTCTAATATATCGTTTAACACACGGAGGTGCAACGTCAGCAGAAATATTAAAAAGATAAACTAAATTACATTTTAATTAAAAAAAATTAATTTGTTTTAAAAGGAGATTATGTTTAAATTTTCAATTTAAACAAGTTTAAATTTAAAAAACTAAAATTTTAACAAAAGTCTAAAATTTTAAAAACTTAAAACAATTTAAAATATAGAATTTATAAAAAAAAACATTAAGAATTATTTTTTAAAAATTTTAAATTTTTAAAAATTAATTATTATTAAATTATAAGTTTGAGCAATTTTTTATTAAAATATATATTTAATTTTAAATTTTTAAATTTTTAAATTTTTTTAAATTTAATATTTTTTCCTTATTAAATGTAATTTAACTTCTATTTTTAAGACTTTTTATATTTTTCTACTGACGTAGCGTTTACGGGTCTTAAAGGATATATTAAAAAATAAATTAATTTTTAAAATTAGATTTAAACTATAAATTAAATTAAATTTTAATTCTAAATTTTTTAATTGAAAAAATTTCAATTTACATTTTTAAAAAATTTACCAAATCCAATTTTTTAAATATATTCTTTAAGACATCAGTAATTTTTTAAAAATTTTTGATTAAAAAACTAATTTTTTATTTATTTATAAATTTTACTTTTTTAAATTGTAGTCTTTCTTAAAAAATTAATTTGTTTTAAATTTAAAATTTGAATTAGTTAGATTAACTAAAGTTAAAATGTAAAATTTAATTTAATTAATTTAGTTAAAATTAAATTTTTACATTTTTAAAATTTAATTTATAAATTAAATTAGTTTAAATTTTTGAATTTTAAATTTTAAATTTAAACATAATATCCTTTTTTTAAAAATAACCTTTTTTCTTTATTAAAATGTAATTTAGTTTATATTTTTATTATTTCTGCTGACGTGGCGCCTCCATTTCTTAAATATATATTTAAAAATGGCACATCAGTACCACATCAATATTTTCCGTTACTTTAATTAACGGAGTTAACAGAGGGACTCATTTGAACAAATTTGACAAGTTTTAGAACTCGATTGCACTTTTTGCAAGTTTTAGGACTCACTTGCACTTTCGCTATAAGTTTTAGGACTTCTAGTGAAGATGTCCCAAAAAAAATTGTGATGACACTACTGGCCTAGAATTATCATAGATCGACTAAAAACACGACATAGAATAAATGAAATTCAAAGAATAGGGATAGAAGACTTACTTTATAAGCAGATCAAAGGCAATCACATAAACATGCACATGAAAGGTACAGCTCGATTTCTACTCTAAAAGGCTTAGCAAAATGGAGCTACAAAGGTGAAATGATTAGTCGCGGCCTCGCGTACTAAATCAAAATCCTTGCAACTCCGACTTGGTCAATAATGATGCCCCAATGCAAAGCAGTCTCGCGGGCAGAGGCAAACACTCTTGACACTTAGAAGGAAAATTTTTTGGACTAAGTTGGGCAACCTTTACTACGCGGCCTCGCGGTCGAAGTCGTATCCAACTTAATACCATCCTAAACAATCCTAGTGCAACTCAGGTCCGACAGCAGGTTGTGTGTGCAAAAGTGTAGTGCTAAAGCAATGAGAACATGCACAACAATTGATATCAAGCAACACTCCTAAGAAGGCATTTAAACATTCATCTCCACAACCATCCTGTCAAAACATTCAACACATATGTTAGGGACTTACCTGGAATCCTTGCTGCCAAATAACTTTAAAAAAAAAAAATTTGGCCTATTTCCACGATCAGTTCTTTGAACCAGATCCCTAGTGGAGTCGCCAAGCTGTCGCGATGTCTCCGAAGGTGCACCACCTAAGATTCGGCTAATGGGTTGCTAAGTCTAACTTAGCTCGAGCTCTCGCAAGCTCATACCAATTCGCGACTTAGGTGTCAATTCTTAACATGCAAATTTGATTTCAAATGAAGTCGTCACTAATCTATTTACGGTGGATCGATTAGAAACCTATGTAAAGTACCGAGAGTTGTACTTTACCCTACGAACCAGAGATTGTGAATTCGGGGACTTGAGTACCTTTTCTCTTATTTTAAAAAAATATTTTGCAGGTAGCTTGAATTGATTTTAACTTTATTCCTAACATGCATGATGACCACGCGGGTGCATAAACATTTATAAGAATGCTTAATGAAACAAAACAATAGACAAAAATGATCTAACAAAGCAAGTAAAAAGATTTTTTTTTTTGGTTTTATTATCCTAACATGCAAATTAACTAAGTATGTAGGAATGCAATTTTAAACATTTGTTGTGATTTTCACGTTTTAAAAATGCAAAAAGTATTCTAACATGTGATACTTATGATAAAAATCTAAATCTAAATGTGACTAACCTAATATGATATGATTTTTTTTTACCTAAACATGCAATTTCTATAAGACATGGCGTGAAATTTATGCGCCTAATCTCTACACGACATGTAATTTCCTAACGTGCAAATTATATGACATGCACATGACATGACCTACAGTATAGACATGCATATGATTTTTATTTTTATTTAAAAAAATTCGAAATACCCTAATTTAGGCATGCACAGGAAAGAAAAAAAACATTTATTCGAAGATTATATTTTTCTGTTTTTATAAATATAATTCAGAATTAAAAGATGCCCTAAATAAACTATTAAACTAAAGAAACAAACCTAATCAAATCCTAAAAAAAGATTACGATATCCGAAAAAATAATCTGTCATCTCACGGTTTAAATTAACGGATGTTGCAATCTTAAAAGAATATTTACCTGACTTATAAAAGAAATCTAAAATAATCTGAAAAATGATCCACCATCTCGCGGATCAAATTTGGGATCATATTAGACTTTAAACAATTAGATTCTAAAGGGTAACACTTAAAAAACAAAATTCACATCGGTCCGAATTAAAAAATATCATCAAAATCCTAATTGAATTAAGAAGTTACCTGATTTGAATTGGCGATTTCCAAATCAGAACAATGACGAGGTTCATGATCGGCCGATTTGACTAAACTCTTCTTCGGATGAGAGGCAAACGGCACGAAGGACAGTGAAGAACACGTAAACTCCAGGAATAAAGTGCAACTTAGCAGCAGGAGCGTCGCCAAACGAGATTATGACACGAACCGGCAATGAGATGATTTGCAATGGGCAACAAGCAGCACCAACAAGAGCAATCAACAAAGGACGTCCAACAGCAATGAAACTCCCTGTAGAAAAGGTCTTCAGAATGTCCCCATCCCCCTTTTTGTCTATTTTTCTCTTTCTCACACGAAAACTCTCTCTTTTTCCTCACCAATCTCTTCTGCACTTTCCTGACTTCTCTCAACTTCAATGCTCTCCACGAAATTCTCTCTCTCTTTTCACGCACGTCTCACTCTGTTCAATTTTTCTTGGACCCTGTTTGACTTCTTTCTTTTGCTTCTCGGACTTTCTCGCTTTTCTCTTCCGTTGATCGTCTCCTCGGAAGCTGAACTCCCTCCAATCTCTCGCACTCGTCTCACTCTCTCGTATCAACGACTAAGACTCTTGTGTTTCCCTCTCTTTTATTTTTGCCGCCTCAGACCTCACGCACCTCATCTCTATTTATAGAGACTTAGAGATAATAACCCAAAATCTTTAAAATTAGGTGAGAGGTGATTCCGAAATTCGATTTCTAAGAGAATATTTACCCGTCTGCGATCAATAACCCAATCACTTGTTAAATTTGAAATGTTATTATCCGTTTGCTAACCCCCGTGCATATCCTAATCTCCATTAAAATTTAAACCTCAAGCCATGAAAATTTAGGTGTCAACAAAGCAAAACTCTATTTTCAGCGCAAGAAGCAAAACTCTCATTTTAGCGCAAGAAGCAAAACTCTTATTTTAGCGTAAGAAGTAATATTCTGTACAAGAAGCAAATCTTTGCGCAAAAAATAAAAAGATTATATATATAGCATTAGCTATTCATGAGCCTAAGCTCAAACTACGAATAACTAGCAATAGCTATTCACGCATGACCCACGTACTTTCCTGTTGTAGGGGAGTATGAACCACACCCCAATATATAAAGCTCTAGCGCGCAATCGATGGCATCTTGTCTCTGAAGATGAAGAATCGGTAAATAGAAAGGACAGGAGATCGCCATTACTACTTGAACTGTCAAGCCAATTAGGGTGCGCATGGTAACGTTTCTGTTTCTCTGAATTTATGTTCTTTTGTTCCCTGGAACAAAAAAAGAACAGAAATCCGTTTGGTAATGCCAACTTGTTTTTTTGTTCCCAGGAATAGAAAGTTGTTCCCGAGAATAGAAACAAGAAGCAAAAAAAAGTTGCTTCTTGTTCCTGGGAACAATTTTAGAAATAAGCTAATTTTCTTTTTTCTTGTTTTTCTTTTTATCTCTTGCATTTGTTGATCGCCGCTTGCCCACGGCCGTTGCCGGTCGTCGGCCGCTCACCACCCGCCGTCGGTCACTGGCCGCCGACCGCCGCCGGCCGCCACCGCCGGTCACCAGTCGCCACCCGCAACAGCCGCCGGTCGCCAGCCGCCGCCGCCGCCGCCGCCGGTCGCCAGCCTTGAGCATTAAAAAGAAAAAAATTATGAGTTATACCAAACGCATTTCTATTCCAACAGTAGAAATTTTGTGTAATTACCAAATGCCTTATTTTACTTAGAAATTGTTCCGGGGAATAGAAATAGAAAAGAAATGTTTCTGAAAAAAAACTCTTCCCGGGAAGAGAAATGTTGCCATGCGCACCCTTAGTGCCAAAGGGTCGGTGGCTCTGGTTCTTTGTTGAAAGCTTCTTTACTATACACCAATCAACCTACTGGAGGGGATCTAAGAAGCACGGACACTCTCTGGAAACCTTCATATTATGTCTGACACTCCGGCACTCTCCGGGACCCTACATTTGGATGAATATCTTTTTGTTATATTTGATGATGGAATGTTGATTTTTTTTCTTATTGTTAAATATTAAATTTAATAGTAGAATGTGGATTACTTGTTTTTTCCTTCAAGTTTTATGGATTGTTACAATGAAATGTAATTGAATTTGTCAAATTAAAACAATGAATGACATTAACAAATGTGGGATTAATATTTTTAGTATAGATTAACTCTAGGCTCTTTTTATTATTATTATTTAGTTATTTATGAATTTATATATAAAAATATTTATTTAATATATATAACGTGTCGTGTGTCCGTGTCAATGCTACATTGGAGGGGATGATTTCATATTAACCGACCTGAAGCAAGCATCCAACCATAGTGAATATTTTGAACTGGCTCAAATACCACATCCAATTGCACGATAACAAAAAAGAGTAACAAGAACCGGTCTCCTTATAGATAATAGTAAGCTAAATTCTTAAAGTTCATAAAGATCAATTTGGGTGTGTTAAATATAGGTGTCTAATCTATTTGAAGGATACTTATCGCTGTGAACAAATACCCATTGCACCATACTCAAAACAATCTAAATAATGGAGATGGAAAAGGGAGTGGTGGGACAAATATCTTTAGTAGAAGAGGAAGAGATATGACATGATAGATACAACCTTTGAATCTGCTTCCGTTGCCATGGGTCAAAAGCGTTTGTATCAGGCCTACGAATGTGTCTAAGATAATACAAGGAATTTGTTTTTGTCAATAGAATATTATGTATCAATTTAAATGTATAATCTACCGCCATTTTGTGAAAGGATAAACCTTATAAAGTGCACACTCACTTTTTAGATGACTGGTCGAAGCGATCTCAAAAGAGATCATTTTTATTATCTGCTTGGCGATTAACATACAAAGTGCTCCAATTAGAAAAGCTAGAGTTTTCTTCACATAAAATAGGTTGGTATAAGACTCGATATCAAACCTTTTCCATAGGGCTGAAAAGAGATGGGCCATACTTTAGTGGTTCCCTTTTCATCTTCTCCCTAAGCACTTGCTCTTTTAAGTTGGATGCGGGTCAACCGGTCGGCATGATAAAAGGGCTAGAATCCTCTAAGGCAATTTGATCGAATGAATTCATATGACAGCACATCCCATGTGTAGTGACTTATAGTTTTGAATTTTTGTGAATTTTGCAACTTATGCACTTTGACTTGTATTTAATATAAAGTGCTTGACCTATAAAATGGGATTATATGGACATGTAATTATACATAATTATTTTCATAATTTTTTAAATTTGACTGTTATTTTGAATTTGGGCAGGAACGTATAAAAGAGTTTACTTTTGACTTTTCAGGAGTCCACGCCAACAAGCCCTAGAGCCAGCTATTCTTCTTTGCATTTTTTGGGATAATTGCTTGCTAGCTTCTCTTTCAAAACTTAGTGCTCGTTGTCATTGAGTACATCACAAGAATACTGGAAGGACTCCATTACCGTGAGGACGACGAACAATGAATCTATCTTTTTATTAAGTAAATTACAGCGAGAGAGTGGTGCATTAACCTTAATTTGTCCAATAGTTTGTATTCATTATTGTGACCATTATAAGACTAACAAGGTTCGACATTTTGAGCAGTGAACCGAACTCAGTTCTGTATAGCTTCAACGGTTCCTTTGTAGTAAGTGGATCTTGGAGAGACCGATGGACGTATGAGGTATATGCACTGTTAAAGAACTTGTGACATATCTTGGAATTGCGACTAGCCTCTACGGATCGAAACCACCGGCATGTCTCAATGTTGTAAGTTTGTAGACAGGATCATAAAATGAGTAAAGAAATACGAACTGCCGAGAACATGCCATTAAGATGAGGCTTTTGTCTTTTACGAGACAACCATGCATGGACCTAGTCATCTCTCTCTCTCTCTCTCTCTCTCTCTCTCTCTCTCTCTCAGCTGCTGATGAGACTGCAGCCACATCCTGCTGTTCTTGGAGACTTTAAATGAGTAGGAATAGCTGATATGTTTCGTCCAAACTAGTGGTGAATAATGTACATATGTTTCCAGCTTTATCGGGTAGGTGACATATTAATTAAACTTTTCCTGCATCAATTATGCGGAACTCTGAGGGGCTAATCCAGGTCTTCGCTTATATAACGACTGAAGAAAACCACAATGCTGTATGTAGGATTCTCTCTCCTGCTCTCTCGCTTCTCAAGTCGTCTTCTCCTTTTCAGGCAGAAACAGTTTTGAGACCCAAAGATGCACCCGAATAACGCCAGTGGCTATGCCCAAAAATCGCCTCCGCCACCAGGGATGCAAATGCCGATGCCGGGGGCCCAATACCCTCCAGCGGGGGCCGTATCCGGGCAGTGGACGACGGGTCTCTGCGGTTGCTTCGAAGATCCCTCCAACTGTGAGTGCTTTCCGCCTTAATATCCGCTGTCTGCATTCGATATCATGACGAACCGAGTAGTAATATATCATCATTCTGATGAACTAATTAATTTCTATATTCATTTACGAAGGCTTCATCACTTGTTGCTGTCCCTGCATCACCTTCGGCCAGAATGCGGAAATCATAGACAGAGGAAAAACTTGTGAGTGCAAATTTAAGTTTTAAACACATCATATTTATTAGTCCTTCTCTACATTGTCATGATCGGTCGCACCTGCAAAGTTGATTATATGTTCCTCAAGCCTAATGAGAACGTTTGTGTGTGAAAACAAAATATCTGCAGCTTGTTTCGCCGGCGTGCGCACATACTTGATGCTCCTTCACGTTGGTGTCGCTTGCCTGTATACGTGCACTTACCGGACAAAACTGAGGGGTCTCCACACGTTGCAAGAAGATCCATGCGCCGATTGCCTCGTGCACTGTTGTTGCATGTTCTGTGCTCTTTGCCAAGAATACAGGGAGCTTAAAAACCGTGGATATGACCCTTCCATAGGTAAAACTTCTTCGGAAATAAAGTCGCAATCGTCTGCATGGTTATAACGCACCATTTGCTTGACCAAGCTAATGTTGGTGAAGAACATGTATCATATGTTATTGCTACACGTCTCACAATGGTGAACAGCATATTCAATATGAGTTGATCTCATCTTCCATCTTTTTAATAGCGAATCATTATAAGCAGTCTCTTTGCACAAGATCTATTTTGGTTGAAGATGGTCAATTTCTCTCTTTTTAGCTTCCGACAACAAACTGAAGTTATGTTCAATCTTTTCTGTCGTAGCTAATGTGGATGATTTATGTATTGACTTAAGCTTTTCCATTTTCTGATTCATCATGTGATAAAGGCTGGGTGGCCAATGATGAGAAGATGAAACGAGGTGCGGCGACGGTGCCTCCAATGATGCAGGGCATGGGTCGTTAACTTTGCTTTTCGAGGTCCATCTAATAAACAAATTGTCCATGTGCATTTGGTGGAAATTTGAACTTCGTGAGAGCTTGTGATAGTCGATCATAAGTCGAAAGAGTCGCTTAGTTTGTTCGCTTTACTTTGCCCAAAACATGATTGAATGTCTCAGTTTGTTCGCTTTGTTTCATGGCCCACTTGTTCGTAATTTTAGTTGTATCATCCTTCTTGTTCTGATTTGTCCGGTTGGATATTGGAATTGGCTGCGTTACTTCGAAGGGCGACATTCGTACGAGGACAAATTATGCTTATGTTATGCATTCTTTATTCTTGTCAACTATTCAATTGTAACCAGTACTTTCACCATCACACTGCTCTTCAGTTCCAAAGTAAAAGGATAATTTTTTGTTGTGTCAGAACAATTCTGCAAAAGATGGTCAATCTTAAAAAGCTGCTGAAAAGAGAAAGTTATGAGTCACTTGATTTTCCCGTAATTTGAAAGTATTACATTGACATTTTTATAAAATTACTAAAAAAAATTTGAGAGTTCAAAAGTTGTCACCTTTTTTTTTATCTTTCATTAATTTTTATTTTTCCTTCTTATCAATATCTTAAATTAACAATTTTCACGTAAATTTATCAATCTTCATTTGAATGACTTACTAACTCTTTCTGATTAAATCGACAACTAGTTCTTTAGTAACTAACTCTCGTATGAGTTATTTACCAACTTTCAGTATCAATCTTTTTTTTATTATTTACCAATTTTCATTTGTCTCTCGTACGAACTCTTTAAATGTATTAACTCTTAGAAAAGCATTGCTGACATTTATTTGTGTGACTTACCCATTTTTTTTTCCTTTTAGGCTACTAACTAGTTTTGCTTTATTAAGTCTCATTTTATTTGCTTATCGCATTTATTTATTTTTTCTTTAACTTACCAACTTTCTACTAAGTTACCAAATTTGTCTTTGTTACCAACCCATCAAATTTATTAATTTTTTAGTTATAAGTTACCATATTAAATTGGAATGACTAATCAACTATTATATGGAATTGTTTATTTGTGTGGCTTACAGCTTTCCTCAAATTGGTTACCAAAAAAAAATTTCCTCAAATTAAATAACCAAAGTTTTGGGTCAACTTTTGGAAATTTATGGACTTTTTTGTAATATTACCAGTCTCAATTGAAGTGATTACGAATTTTTCTCTAATCATGTTACCAATTAGTTTTTCATTAACACATCTCATTTGAGTTAGTTGCTAACATTTATTTGGTTTTGAATTTCTGACTTGCAAAAAGAACTCACTTGCAACTTCTAAAATAATGGATGTTATTCTCCGGCCAAAGAAAAACATTAGGTGGATATTGTTTTCAAATAAAAGAAACTTAATAAATACATAAAAAGGAATATAAATGTCTAGTATGTCAATCGCGACCTTTCATGGTGAACCAATGAAAATATAATGGATTTCTTAAAAACCAGACTTAGTATAGGCTCTCCCAATTCCATATCAATTACAATATTGGGTTTCGATTTAATTAATTTCACATGCAATTTAGTTCAATTTGAAGTAGCTGTTAATTTATATGGATCGATTAGAAATCTAAATAAATTGTGGAATAACATTTTACTTTTGCAAACCAAAGATTCATTAATATGGGGATTTGGTTAAACTAATAGATCCGACGCTCTCTCAACACATTTTTCTCTTTTTGTCAAAAACACTTCGCAAACAGTTTCGGCAATTTTAATCCTATACCATTAACACGAAATGAGGATCATGTGGATACGTAAGCAATGATTTAACATTGGATAAAAATCAAAGCAAGAGACAAATCGCTTGAGAGGAATAAAAAAATCTTAATGGACTAAGCGAAGCGAAAGCTAAGCTCCGTTATGTCCGATGTAGTAAAGGCTCTGCAATATGTCAACTGACAGCAAACAATGATGCAATGAATGGCCTAGACATGATTACTAAATATGATTTACTAATTCTTTTTTCTTCTCTTATTTTAATATGAATTTGAATAAATTCAAATGATGTAACAATTTGAATTCTAGCCTAACATGCATTGATAAACTAACATGTACGACTACATTATAATTTAATCGCAATGCAATCTGTATGCAATTCTAATGACTTGAAATACGATCAATTATGAATTAACCCTATTATCTAAACTATGTGAGATTATTATTGTGTTTTCTTATAAATAAACTATAAGCTACACATGAAAATAATCTACATGATGTAAAGACAATCAGATTTCAATTGATCAATCGATCATGACGTGCACATAAGACTATGTTAGGGTTTACACCGTTAGTCTCAAAGGCCTCAACCTTACCACGTCTTAATCAATGCAAGGACTAGGCAACGCACATCTAATGAGTCAATAACTTGCAGTTAAAATAACATTGACATTTTCGACCAAAAAAAAAACTAACATTGAGATTGCCACCTTATCCGGCTGTTCTTGGAGTACTTCTCATTGGGGAGAAACCAATGGACTTGGTTAATTGGCTTTTCCTTCATTGACCTGCAGAATTCCAAGGAGCTAAAGTAGCTCTTTACTTATAAAACGACTGAAAAAACCACACTGGTATACGTAAGATTGTCTCTCCTGTTCTCTCTCTTCTCGACCTTCTTCTCTTTTTCAGGCAGAACATTTTCGAGACCTGTCCGCTACCGATAATGAAAACGCCGATGCTCATCTCCCAAGACCCTCCGGCAGGGGCGGTCCCCAAGAAGTGGACGACGGGTCTCTGTGGCTGCTGCGAAGATCCCTCCAACTGTGAGTACTTTCAGCCTAATTCGACAGACATTTCGCAAACTAACGGAATGTCTACATAAATAGAAAGCCTCTGATATAGGTTGTCTGCTTTTTAATTTACGACAAACCAACAAGTAACGTATCATCGTTCTGATGAAGTTGTCTAGTTTTATTAATTTCTGTATTGGTTTCCGAAGGCGTCATCACTTGTTGCTGTCCTTGCATAACCTTCGGCCGGAATGCGGAAATCATAGACAGAGGAGCCACCTGTAAGTTTCCATTTTTGAGCACTCCATATATATATATATATATATCAGTTCTTTCTCTATATAATCATGCTAAGTGTACCATCATAGTTAATTCAAATCTTCCACAACCCCAATGAGAATGTATGTGTGCACAAAATCTGTTCTTGCAGCTTGTTTTGTGGGCGGGCTCATACAACACTTGCTCTCCTCCATGGGCGTCGCGTGCCTGTATACGTGCAGCTATCGGAAAAAACTGAGGGGTCTACACTCGTTGCGAGAAGATCCGTGCCCCGATTGCCTCGTGCACTGGTGTTGCATCTACTGTGCGCTTTGCCAAGAACATAGGGAGCTCAAAACCCGAGGATTTGACCCTTCCATTGGTGAAATTCTTTCGAAATATAATTGTGATAACCTGTTTTTCTATTATTTACTGTATTTGCTTGATCACGCTAAGATTGGTGAAAAAACGTGTACTGTTTGACATTACGACACGTCTCGCAATGCTTAAGAATATAGTCGGCATGAGTTGATTGCATTTTGCACGTGAAAATCGACATCGCGTTAGATTCATTTTTGTTGAAGATGGTCAGTTTCTTTCTCTTCTCAGTTTCTGGCAACAAACTGAAGTTATGTCCAATCATTTTGGTCTTAGTTCAGGTACTTGACCAGTGAACTGACTTAAGTTTTTCCTTTTTGTTGATTCCTCATGTGATAAAGGTTGGGCGGCCAATGCCGAGAAGCTGAACCAAGGTGCCGCGACGACGGCGCCGATGATGGAGGACATGGGTCGTTAACTTCGCTGCTAGAGGTCCATCCGATCCAGAGCTTGTTCTCATGCATTTGGCGCAAATGTGAATCTCTCGCGAGAGCTTATGACAGACGGCTTATAAGTCGAAAGAGTCGCCTAGTTTATTTGCTTTTCCATCTTTTGCTCAAAACTATGATCGAATGTCTCTGGTGATTTGTTTCATGGCCCACTTCATCGCAATTTCTTGCTGTCTCTCTCTTCTTGTTCTGGTTTGCTGGATTGGATATGGAATATGATTTGTGTTGAGTGTGAGAACAAATTAAGGTTAGATTATGTATTCCTTCTTCTTGCCAATTATCCAAGTATAACCAATCACCTTCGTCACACTACGACACTTCAACTCTTCTACTCCGATGAAAAGGATCTTTCTCCCGACGAGGGTAAATTTTAGTAAAGTTGACATGCGTTAAAATATCATTAGTAAAAAAGTTATGGGTCACCTGACGTTCCGGTAACTTTGCAGTAACTGATTCATGCTGCTATGAAATTACTAATTCCTTTTAGCAATTTAAAGATTATCAACTCTACTCTATCTTTTACTAATTTTTATTTGTCTTTCTTATACCAAAACTTTAAAATTACCAACTCCCATATGAAATTATGAATTTACCAAACTTTATTCAAGTGACTTACTGTGACATCCTGAATTTTCGATCTTGTCTCGATGAAATGAAA
This sequence comes from Melaleuca alternifolia, assembly GCA_019926035.1. Lineage (NCBI taxonomy): Eukaryota > Viridiplantae > Streptophyta > Magnoliopsida > Myrtales > Myrtaceae > Melaleuca > Melaleuca alternifolia. The sequence goes on along the minus strand of JAGKPW010003076.1, from coordinate 24,239 downwards.
TGGGCTTTTCGTCGACACGCCTATGGTACTTTTTCTCAGAGCTGATCACTCACGAGTTAACAACCTATTAGATAAAGCTGTTAAGGGATATAACCGCGGTAAAATCCCTAAAAGCTACCTAGTGAGTTGGATTGTACCTAAATCGTGTTTGGTTGATTTTAACTATGAAATTGAACTCGGATTCGGAAATCAAACGTTCGAGTGTGTCACGATTTATTTTTAGGACCTCGTCTCATCTTTTCAGAGAATTCCATCGAGCCGGGAATTTTGCGGAAAAATTCAAATTGGACAAAAAGAATTTGTGGAAATTCGGATGGGTCTCTTTAATTAGATTTTTGGGCTATCAAATTGAATTATTTGATGGATAAATGGTGGAAATTCGTAGGGGCTGATTAGGGGGTTTATTTGGCCTTCATTCTTGGCTTGTTTGAGAAGCTTTGGAGGGGAAAATTGCCATTGGTCATAGTAGAAGACTTTTGGGGCTTATCTCAAGTGTTTGAGATATTTTTGGAGGACTTTTGTGGCTTCTTGTCCCCTACCAGCAGGAAGCAACGTATCTTCCTCCTCTTTCTTCTTCTTCTTCCTCATTTTCTTCTCCTCCTTTTTCTGCTGCCCACTCCTCCCTCTTTGCTGTGCAAATTTCACCTCAGCTCAGCCTCTTCCGAGCTTCTTTTGGTGTCGCCGTAGGCTCGGATTTTGCTCGTCTTCGCGCCGCCGTCGCCGTGAACTGATTTATTCTCTAATCAGGCGAGTGAACTCTCTAATCCTTTCTTAGGTTGTGATTGCACTTAGGGGTTAGATTGGTGTTGATTAGCTTGATTAGATTAGTGTTAAGTTAGATTGACACTATTAAGGATGGTTTAGTTTAGTTTAGTGGATTTCTCTGGAATCTGTCTACTGGATGCTTGCTGTTTGCCAATTTTGTGGATCGAAATTAGATGAGATTTAGAGGTCGATTCCTTCTTGAGAAATGTTTTATACATATTCAGCTATAACATATATTTTACTCAAGATTTTATGGATTTAAAATAATATTATTTCAGCTTCGTTTTAAGCAAAACAGAACCCCTGTTTTTGCTAGAGTTTGTGACCTTTTGGTGTTCAATGGATTTTTATCAGCTTTAGGGTCCGAATTTCGAAATAGTTTCTTCAGGAAAGTTGTTTCTCACATATTTTAGTATAACATACTAAAATTTCACCTCAATCGGACAATTTTTGGATCTCGAACCAAGCTGGTTTTGAAAGACGTGAGCTCTGAAAACGGACACAGTTTTTGTAATGTTTTGAGCGATTTACTTCTCTCAATCTAGAAGGATTTGGGTTAAGGTGTCTTCATGAAAAATGTTCATTTATGTGTCCTTTATAACATATTAAAATTTTATAATTTCCCGATATCTTTTGATTATGTTTCTGGATTTAAACATGGAGATACGCGAGTGGCCCTGTTTCTGCTGATTAGGGCCGATTCGGTTTTTGTGATTGTTCTTGATATAGTGCTTGCTGGACATTGCATATTTGGTGATAAGGTTGATTTGTGGCATGCTTAGAACCCTCCCGAGTTGTGGCGAGGATAACATATTGGCTTGGGAGAGGGACGGCGATACGTAACGCCTCTACCCACGCTTTACATATTGGCTCGGGAGAGGGACGGCGATACGTAATGCCTCTACCCTTGTGGCTTGGGAGAGGGATGACGATACGTAACGCCTCTGCCCTTGCATTGCATGTTTTGGCGAGGACCTGAGGCGAGAACTTTTCGCGGGTCAAGAAACATTGGAACGTCGGATTGAAGCTTTGATAATTGATGTGTAATGTGCTGGTTGGTAAAAATGTTTGCTTTACGTGTATGTGTATGGACTGTACTGATGTGCAGGGAGGTGCTGCGGTGAGGTAAGGAACATTTGATGTGTGTTAGGCTACCTCTAGGTGAATTTCTTCCTAATCGGGGCTTAGGGGGTAGACTTGCTGAGACGTTGTCTCAACCCGTCATGGTTACAATTTTTCAGGTCCCTAGGTGGAGGTGCAACATTAACTATTATGGGGTCCCACAGGTGATAGATTTTTGAGCACGCCTTTTTGGCTGGACCCGAAGCCCTTGGCTGTAGATCCCGAAGACTAGATAGCTCAGTAGTTTCCTTTTTGGTTTAGTTTGCTGTGTATCTGAACTCAGGGTTATTTATAAAATATGTTTTGTGTAAATTTTGTTGTCCTACTTTCCTATCCCATGTTTGAGAGTTGTAAGGGGATTTTTTAATTCGCTTCCGCATGTGCAAAATCGATTGGGTCGGCGACGCAACCTGGGAACTCGCAATTTAGTCGACCACCGAGGGATGTGCATGTTCTCGAGGTTCGGGACGTGACATCCCCGTTCGAAGTGGTATCAGAGCATGGTTAGTGTCTGGAGTGATAAGGTGCGATGAGTCTTGGGATAGTTAGTAGGAAAGGCCTTTTTCTTATGCTGATGCATGTAATTGATAGCTAATTGGTAGATTGTTTTAAGTGGATCACTCAGTTTCCTAATTCGGTATTGGAATTGGGAAACAGGTTTATAAAGACTTTGTAGCATGAGTGATCAGGAGGAAAGGACTCCTAGGAAAAGATCTGTAGCATCTGTCACTCGGGGTAGGACACCAACAAGGTTCGGTACCCGAGGAAGAGCGTCAGCTTAGGCCAGCGCTAGTAGGGTAGTACCACTGCCGGATTTCGCTGGTATAGCAGCACCTAATGATCCTAGAATCGGTGGGATCTTACAAACGCTTGAGACGTTGGGAAATCTGATGGGACAGCAAGTTCATAATCAAGTTGCTGCCACTGCTACCGAGGTTCCACCTGGGAACATGATGGTTGAACGACCGATGCACAAGCTCATTGAGCAGTTCTTGAGGTTGAAACCACCGAAGTTCACAGGAGGAGGGGATCCCGAGGTTTCAACTCTTTGGATCCAAGAATTGGAGAAAGCCTTTGCACTGCTGAAGTGCTCAGAGGAAGAAAAGGTGGTCCTTGCAATCTATCAGTTGCAAGGTAATGCAAGCACTTGGTGGAGGGCCACCAAAGGAAGGGTATTCCCTGAAGGTGTGGTTCCGGAGTGGAACGCCTTCGTAGAGGTGTTTAATGGTAAGTATTTTTCGGACTCTGCTAGGGAACGGAAGATGGCAGAATTCCAAAACCTTCGTCGGGGTCTAATGTCTGTAGACCAGTACGAAGCAAAGTTTGCAGAGTTGTCCCAATATGCACCAAGACTGATAGAAGATCCGGTAGACCGGGCAAGGAGATTCCGAGATGGACTCAAACCAGAACTAAAAGACCCACTGGTGCCATTCAACCTGAAGGACTACAATGACTTATATGAATAAGCACAGTTGATAGAAAAGAACCTAAATGAACGAGCACAGTTGATAGAAAAGAACCTGAATGAACAAGCTACCGTATCTGGATCGCGGTTCGGGTCGAATAAGAATGGAAATCGGTTTGGAAAGAAGCCGATGACTGGAGGAAAGTAACCCATTCCGCCTATCAGAAAGGATAGGATTGGAAAGTCAGCGTCCAACTCGAACGGCGTGAGTCATTTTTGTGGGAGAAGACATGGTTCAGCTCCATGTCATATCAGGACAGGAGCTTGTTTTAAATGTGGCCAGCATGGCCACCAGATCAGGGATTGTCTACAGATGGGACCACAACAGTCATCAGCACCGCCGATGGGTCAAAACAGAGGATATACGCCACAAGGTGGTTCGAATCGGCCTCCAGCACAGGGAAGGGTGTATGCTGTCACCCGACGAGAGGCAGAGGGCTCGCCAGATGTGGTCAAAGGTACGGTCTCGTTGAACGACCATGCTGCTTATGCCTTATTTGACCCTGGAACTACTCATTCATTTATTGCTGAGCAGTACGTTAAGTTAGTAGGGTTGAGTCCTAAACCATTGGGGTCAGTAATTAGTATATCAACCCCATTAGATGATAATGTGTTGTCTGCAGTAGACTGTTTTGGTTGCAAGTTAGTTATTGGTAAGAGAGAGGAAAAGATAGATTTGATAGTCCTAGCCATGTATGATTTTGATGTGATAATTGGTATGGACTAGCTCACCAAGCAACGAGCTTCTATGGACTGCTATCGTAAAGCGATTCAGTTCAACCCGTTATCAGGAAAAAGTTTTGAGTTTATTGGAAGTTGAGGAAGACCCTCGATTACTTTGATCTCATCGCTTGAGGCAACCTGTTTGTTAGACAGGGGTTGTCAAGGTTACTTGGCGACTGTTGTGGATACAACAGTTGAGGAGCCGAAGATGGAAAACATTGCAGTGGTACAATAGTTTACTGATGTTTTTCCAAAGGAATTACCTGGTATGCCCCCAAAAAGGGAGATCGAGTTCGTGATTGAGTTGGCCCCTGGGACAGAGCCAATTTCTAAAGCTCCCTACCGTATGGCATTGTCAGAACTGAAGGAATTGAAGGTGCAGATGCAAGAGTTGTTGGATAAGGGATTTATACGTCCTAGTGCATCACCATGGGGAGCACCAGTTCTATTTGTAAAGAGGAAAGATGGTTCGTTGCGCCTTTGCATCGATTATCGGCAACTCAATCAGGTAACGATCAAGAACAAGTACCCATTACCGAGGATCGATGACTTGTTTGACCAGTTGCAAGGAGCGTCGATGTTTTCAAAGATCGACCTGAGGACAGGGTATCATCAGTTGAGGATTAGAAAGTAATACATACCGAAAACGGCGTTTCGTATGCGTTATGGTCATTATGAATTTACCGTAATGCCATTTAGTTTGACCAATGCCCCAGCTGCTTTCATGGATATGATGAATCGTATATTCAAAGAGTATTTGGATCAATTTGTGATTGTGTTCATCGACGACATCTTGGTGTACTCGAGAAGTCCAGAGGAGCACGAAAGACAATTGAGGATAGTGCTTCAGACTCTGCGAGAGCATGAATTATACGCCAAGTTCAGTAAGTGCGAGTTTTGGTTAACTCATGTAATGTTCTTAGGCCACGTGATTTCAAGTGAAGGGATTTCTGTGGACCCGACCAAGATTGAAGCCGTGATTAATTGGCCGAGACCGTCGACCGTGACAGAGATTAGAAGCTTTTTGGGGTTGGCTGGTTATTACAGACGATTCGTGGAAGGATTTTCAGCGATAGCCATGCCACTAACTCGATTACTAAAGAAGGAAGAGAAGTTTGTATGGACGGATAAGTGCGAGCATAGTTTTCAAGAGCTTAAACAGAAGTTGACTACCGCACCAGTGCTGACAATTCCATCTGGACCTGGAGGATATGAGATCTACAGTGACGCGTCATTCAGGGGACTAGGTTGTGTGTTAATGCAACATGGCAGAGTTGTTGAATATGCATCCCGTCAGTTAAGACCTCATGAGTTGAACTACCCGACGCATGACTTAGAACTCGCAGAGATTATATTCGCTCTGAAGATTTGGAGACATTATTTATGCGGAGAAAGGTTCCCGATCTTTACAGACCACCAAAGTCTGAAGTATTTATTCTCTCAGAAAGAGTTGAATATGAGACAACGTCGTTGGATGGAACTTCTTAAGGACTATGACTGCGACATTTTGTATCACCCCGGAAAAGCTAACAAGGTCGCAGATGCATTAAGTCGAAAGTCGTCAATTGCACATATGGTGATTCAAGAATGGATCTTACTAGAAGGAGCTCGAGATTCGATTTTCAAATTTGAGGTAGGCCACCTTTCAAGTCTTATGGCACCCTCAGAATTGAACCGAAAGTACAGATAAAGATTAAGAAGTTGCAATTGACAGACCCTGAGATCCAAACGATTCTGCAGGGAGATGCAAAAAAGAGAAAGATCGACTTTCATATATCTGAGGACGGAATGCTGAAGTTCCGTGGACGATTGTGTGTGCTTGACGATGTAGAGCTTAAGGAAGAGATTTTGTCAGAAGCTCATCGTAGCAGTTATAGTATTCATCCAGGCAGCACGAAAATGTATCAGAATCTGCGTCAACACTATTGGTGGACCGGTATGAAGGCGGATATCGCCAAGCATGTCGCCAAGTGTCTGACGTGCCAGCAAGTGAAAGCACAACACTGTAAGCCAGGAGGATTGTTGCAACCTCTCGAGATTCCCGAGTGGAAATGGGAACATATCACAATGGACTTTGTGATGGGTTTACCAAGGACTCAACGAGATAATGATTGCATATGGGTTATGGTAGACAGATTGACAAAGTCTGCTCATTTTATCGCTGTCCGGAAGGACTATGCATTAGATAAGTATGCTGAGTTGTACGTGCGTCAGATAGTGCGTTTGCATGGAGTACTAGTGACAAGTACATCTGATCGAGACCCGAAATTCACAGCAGCCTTTTGGAAAAGTTTACAGACTGCCTTAGGAACAAAGCTGCAGTATAGTACGGCCTATCATCCTCAAATAGATGGCCAGTCTGAAAGGACGATTCAGACTCTCGAGGACATGTTGAGAGCTTGTGTGTTGGACTTTAAAGGAAGTTGGGAGGAACAACTTCATCTAGTTGAGTTCGCCTACAACAACAATTATCAGCAGAGTATTCGGATGGCACCGTTTGAAGTGTTGTATGGCAGAGCTTGCAGAACTCTGATTTGTTGGGATGAAGTTAGAGAGAGAAAAATTACCGGTCCTGAGTTAGTTCAACAATCAGTAGATGCCGTCGCCATTATTCGCGAAAGACTAAAGACCGTTCAAAGTCGTCGGAAAAGTTATGCTGATAAGCGTCAAAGACCATTGGAATTCCAAGTTGGTGAGCACGTCTTTCTGAAAGTGTCACCGATGAGGGGTACTTCGCGCTTCGGCAAGAAAGAGAAGTTAAGTCTGAGGTATGTTGGTCCCTTTGAAATTCTTGAGAGAATAGGGACTTTGGCATATCGTCTTGCATTGCCACCGAGATTAGCGCAAGTACACGATGTCTTCCACGTGTCGATGTTAAGAAAGTACGAACCTGACCAGACACACGTGCTGAATTTTGAAGAATTAGACGTGGACGACAGAGTGTCGTACGTAGAGAGACCAGTTCAGATCGTGGATCGAAAGGAGCAAGTGTTGCGCACTAAGACAATCTCTTTGGTCAAAGTGGTATGGCAACACCATAGGACAAAAGGAGCTACTTGGGAAAGTGAAGAATCGATGAGACGTCAATACCCTCACCTTTTTGAAGAAGAAGTGTAATGTTTTAAATTTCGAGGACGAAATTTTTATAAGAGGTGAAGAGTTGTGACATCCTGAATTTTTGATCTTGTCTCGATGAAATGAAATGGGCTTTTCGCCGACGCGCCTATGGTACTTTTTCTCAGAGCTGATCACTCACGAGTTAACAACCTATTAGGTAAAGCTGTTAAGGGATATAACCGCAGTAAAATCCCTAAAAGCTACCTAGTGAGTTGGATTGTACCTAAATCGTGTTTGGTTGATTTTAACCATGAAATTGAACTCGGATTCGGAAATCGAACGTTCGAGCGTGTCACGATTTATTTTTAGGACCTCGTCTCATCTTTTCAGAGAATTCCATCGAGCCGGGAATTTTGCGGAAAAATTCAAATTGGACAAAAAGAATTTGTGGAAATTCGGATGGGTCTCTTTAATTAGATTTTTGGGCTATCAAATTGAATTATTTGGTGGATAAATGGTGGAAATTCGTAGGGGCTGATTAGGGGGTTTATTTGGCCTTCATTCTTGGCTTGTTTGAGAAGCTTTGGAGGGGAAAATTGCCATTGGTCTTAGTAGAAGACTTTTGGGGCTTATCTCAAGTGTTTGAGATATTTTTGGAGGACTTTTGTGGCTTCTTGTCCCCTACCAGTCCCCTAGGGAAGCAACGCATCTTCCTCCTCTTTCTTCTTCTTCTTCCTCATTTTCTTCTCCTCCTTTTTCTGCTGCCCACTCCTCCCTCTTTGCTGTGCAAATTCACCTCAGCTCAGCCTCTTCCGAGCTTCTTTTGGTGTCGCTGTAGGCTCGGATTTTGCTCGTCTTCGCGCCGCTGTCGCCGTGAACCGATTTATTCTCTAATCAGGCGAGTGAACTCTCTAATCCTTTCTTAGGTTGTGATTGCACTTAGGGGTTAGATTGATGTTGATTAGCTTGATTAGATTAGTTTTAGGTTGGATTGACACTATTAAGGATGGTTTAGTTTAGTTTAGTGGATTTCTCTGGAATCTGTCTACTGGATGCTTGCTGTTTGCCAATTTTGTGGATCGAAATTGGATGAGATTTGGAGGTCGATTCCTTCTTGAGAAATGTTTTATACATATTCATATATAACATATATTTTACTCAAGATTTGATGGATTTAAAATAATATTATTTCAGCTTCATTTTAAGCGAAACAGAACCCCTATTTTTGCTGGAGTTTGTGACCTTTTGGTCTTCAATGGATTTTTATTAGATCTGAGGGTCCGAATTTCGAAATATTTTCCTCAGGAAAGTTGTTTCTCACATATATTAGTATAACATACTAAAATTTCAGCTCAATCGAAGAATTTTTGGATCTCGAACCAAGCTGGTTTTGAAAGACGTGAGCTCTGAAAACGGACACAGTTTTTGTAATGTTTTGAGCGATTTACTGCTCTCAATCCAGAAGGATTTGGGTTACGGTGTCTTCATGAAAAATGTTCATTTATGTGTCCTTTATAACATATTAAAATTTTATAATTTTCAGATATCTTTTGATTATGTTTCTGGATTTAAACGTGGAGATGCGCGAGTGGCCCTGTTTCTGCTGATTAGGGCCGATTCTGTTTTGTGATTGTTCTTGATATAGTGCTTGCTGGACATTGCATATTTGGTGATAAGTTTGATTTGTGGCATGCTTAGAACTTCCCGAGTTGTGGCGAGGATAACATATGGGCTCGGGAGAGGGACGGCGATACGTAACGCCTCTACCCCCACTTTACATATTGACTCGGGAGAGGGACGGCGATACGTAACGCCTCTACCCCCGCTTTACATATTGGCTCGGGAGAGGGACGGCGATACGTAACGCCTCTACCCTTGCGGCTTGGGAGAGGGATGGCGATACGTAACGCCTCTGCCCTTGCATTGCATGTTTTGGCGAGAACTTTTCGCGGGCCGAGAAGCATCGGAACGTCAGATTGAACCTTTGATAATTGATGTGCAATGTGCTTGTTGGTAAAGATGTTTGCTTTACTTGTATGTGTATCAACTGTACTGATGTGCAGGGAGGTGCTGCGGTGAGGTAAGGAACATTTGATGTGTGTTAGGCTACCTCTAGGTGAATTTCTTCCTAATCAGGGCTTAGAGGGTAGACTTGCTGAGACATTGTCTCAACCCGTCATGGTTACAATTTTTCAGGTCCCTAGGTGGAGGTGCAACATTAACTGTTATGGGGTCCCACAAGTGATGGATTTTTGAGCACGCCTTTTTGGCGGGACCCGAAGCCCTTGGCTGTAGATCCCGAAGACTAGATAGCTCAGTAGTTTCCTTTTTGGTTTAGTTTGCTGTGTATCTGAACTCAGGGTTATTTATAAAATATGTTTTGTGTAAATTTTGTTGTCCTACTTTCCTATCCCATGTTTGAGAGTTGTAAGGGGATTTTTTAATTCGCTTCCGCATGTACAAAATTGATTGGGTCGGCGACGCAACCTGGGAACGTCGCAATTTAGTCGATCATCGAGGGATGTGCATGTTCTCGAGGTTCGGGACGTGACAGATGACAATGCCATAACTTTAGTATGATACTTACTTGATTGCCATAACATTTTTTTTTGACCACTTGAATATCATGACTTCTAAAAAAGATTCATTTGAGTATCATAACTTTTAAAAATGTTTACTCGAGTGCTAAAAATCCATCATGGCCTAGCACTTGTGGTAAACGTTTGCAAAAAAAGAAAAAAAAATGGCACTAAGGTGATTGATATAAAAGTTATATGATCCTCAAGTGATAAAAAAAATTATAGTACTCAAGTGAGTGCCCTACATAAATTGTGATATTTATATGATCGAAAATAAATTATGGTACCCAAGTGAGCATTGTGTGAAAGTTATAGGACTTGTAGCATTTTCCCCCATTTGATTTATTTAAAAACATATACATTTTTAAAATGATGAGCTTTTTTTTTCGATTTAGTTACTAAAAATGTTTGTAATTGAATAAAAGTTTTTCTCTTATTAAAAATATGAGAAATGGTTAATTCGAAGACTCAAAACTATATAAGTGTTGGTAAATAATTCAAATGAGAGATGATGACGCAAAGCTAGTTATAGTTGGATTGGAGAAAAGTTTATACTCACTTTAATTGAGATTAGTAATTTTAAAAAGAGTTAATAAATTTACAAAAGTTATTAAGCAAGTCAACATAATAGTGGTAACCTAATAGGAAATTGACAAAATTTAAAATAAAACAAATAAAAATGTAAGAAAAAGATTATGAAATTGGTAAGCCAAAACTTGGCGTTGAAATGTTGGGAATTTCATTTAATAGTTAGTTAATTAAGAATTCGTCAGAAAGGTAAAAAGTTGATAAAATATTACAAAAATATATTTTTTCGATACAAATAAGAGAATTGTTTACTTTAAATTCAGCTAGCTCAATAAGGGTTAGTAACACGAAATAAATAAAAATTAGAATAATTCTTTTATTGAGCTTGGTAGCTTCTCATAAGAGTTGGAAAGCATAAAAAGTTGGCAAGTAGGCAAATAAAACAATAACCTAATAAAAAAGTTAAACAAACTAAAAAATTGTTAATAACTTAATTCGAGAGAAGTGATAGTAAGTAACCCAAATAAAGGTTGATACTTTCTTATAATAATAGTTGTTAAATTTGAATAAGAGATTTCTTTCTTCGTTAGTAAAAAAAGAAGTTGGTGTAACTGTTGGTTCCTAACAGTAACAAGAGTTAATGATACAAAACATATTAATAACTTTATTGGATACAATATGGTAATTAATTTGATTAAGAATGGTGATTTTTATTTTACTAAAAAAACTAGTATATATGATGAGTTGGCAACTAAAAGAATTGAAAGTTGCTAACTAGATAGAAAGTTGGTAAATTAAAAGAAAAAAAATAAAAATGTTAAGCAACTCAAATGAAACTTGATAAACCAAAACTTATTGGTAACTTAAAGGAAAAGAAACTGTCAAGTCACACAAATAGAGATGGGTACCATTATACTAGAGATGATAAAATTTAAGATATATATGAGAGAAACAAATAAAAGTTGATAAACGCCAACAAAAATTGATAAATCTAAAACAAAAACCAAATGGTTAAAATGAAAGTCGGTAACCCAAAAAGTAATTGGTAATCTAATTAGGAAATAAACATATGGGTAAGTGTCACGACCCGAACCTCAAGAACATGCACATCCCTCGATGGTCGACTAAATTGTGACGTTCCCAGGTTGCGTTGCCAACCCAATCGATTTTGCACATGCAGAAGCGAATTAAAAAAATCCCCTTACAACTCTCAAACATGGGATAAGAAAGTAGGACAACAAAATTTATACAAAACATATCTTATAAATAACCTCGAGTTCAGATACACAGCAGACTAAACCAAAAAGGAAACTACTGAGCTATCTAGTCTTCGGGATCTACAGCTAAGGGCTTCGGGGTCCAGCCAAAAAGGCGTGCTCAAAAATCTATCACTTGTGGGACCCCATAACAGTTAATGTTGCACCTCCACCTAGGGACCTGAAAAATTGTAACCACGACGGGTTGAGACAATGTCTCAGCAAGTCTACTCCCTAAGCCCCGATTAGGAAGAAATTCACCTAGAGGTGGCCTAACACACATAAAATGTTCCTTACCTCACCGCAGCACCTCCTTGCACATCAGTACAGTTCATACACAAACAAGTAAAGCAAACATCTTTACCAACCAACACATTGCACATCAATTATCAAAGGTTCAATCCGACGTTCCGATGCTTCTCGGCCCGCGAAAAGTTCTTGCCAAAACATGCAATGCAAGGGCAGAAGCGTTACGTATCGCCATCCCTCTCCCAAGCCGCAAGGGTAGAGGCGTTACGTATCGCCGTCCCTCTCCCGAGCCAATATGTAAAGCGTGGGTAGAGGCGTTATGTATCGCCGTCCCTCTCCCGAGCCAATATGTTATCCTCGCCACAACTCGGGAGGGTTCTAACCATGCCATAGATCAACCTTATCACCAAATATGCAATGTCCAGCAAGCACTATATCAAGAACAATCACAAAAACCGAATCGGCCCTAATCAGCAGAAACAGGGCCACTCGCGTATCTCCATGTTTAAATCCAGAAACATAATCAAAAGATATCAGAAAACTATAAAATTTTAATTTGTTATAAAGGACACATAAATGAACATTTTTCATGAAGACACCTTAACCCAAATCCTTCTGGATTGAGAGAAGTAAATCGCTCAAAACATTACAAAAACTGTGTCCGTTTTCAGAGCTCACGTCTTTAAAAATCAGCTTGGTTCGAGATCCAAAACTTGTCCGTTTGAGCTGAAATTTTAGTATGTTATACTAAAATATGTGAAAAACAACTTTCCCGAATAAACTATTTCGAAATTCGGACCCTAAGAGCTGATAAAAATCCATTGAACTCCAAAAGGTCACAAACTCCAGCAAAAACAGGGGTTCTGTTTTGCTTAAAACGAAGTTGAAATAATATTATTTTAAATTCATAAAATCTTGAGTAAAATATATGTTATAGCTGAATATGTATAAAACATTTCTCAAGAAGGAATTGACCTCCAAATCTCATCCAATTTCGATCCACAAAATTGGAAAACAGCAAGCATCCAGTAGACAGATTCCAGAGAAATCCACTAAACTAAACTAAACTAAACCATCCTTAATAGTGTCAATCCAACTTAGCACTAATCTAATCAAGCTAATCAACACCAATCTAACCCCTAAGTGCAATCACAACCTAAGAAAGGATTAGAGAGTTCACTCGCCTGATTAGAGAATAAATCTGTTCACGGCGACGGCGGCGCGAAGACAAGCAAAACCCGAGCCTACGGCGACACCAAAAGAAGCTCGGAAGAGGCTGAGCTGAGGTGAAATTCGCACAGCAAAGAGGGAGGAGTGGGCAGCAGAAAAAGGAGGAGAAGAAAATGAGGAAGAAGAAGAAGAAAGAGGAGGAAGATACGTTGCTTCCTGCTGGTAAGGGACAAGAAGCCACAAAAGTCCTCCAAAAATATCTCAAACACTTGAGATAAGCCCCAAAAGTCTTCTACTATGACCAATGGCAAATTTCCCCTCCAAAGCTTCTCAAACAAGCCAAGAATGAAGGCCAAATAAACCCCATAATCAGCCCCTACGAATTTCCACCATTTATCCACCAAATAATTCAATTTGATAGCCCAAAAAACTAATTAAAGAGACCCATCCGAATTTCCACAAATTCTTTTTGTCCAATTTGAATTTTTCCGTAAAATTCCCGGCTCGATGGAATTCTCCGAAAAGATGAGACGAGGTCCTAAAAATAAATCGTGACATACTCGAACGTTCGATTTCGGAATCCGAGTTCAATTTCATGGTTAAAATCAACCAAACACAATTTAGGTACAATCCAACTCACTAGGTAGCTTTTAGGGATTTTACCGCGGTTATATCCCTTAACAGCTTTACCTAATAGGTTGTTAACTCGTGAGTGATCAGCTCTGAGAAAAAGTACCATAGGCGCGTCGACGAAAAGCCCATTTCATTTCATCGAGACAAGATCGAAAATTCAGGATGTCACAGCTCTTCCCCTCTTATAAAAATTTCGTCCTCGAAATTTAAAACATTACACTTCTTCTTCAAAAAGATGAGGGTATTAACGTCTCATCGATTCTTCACTTTCCCAAGTAGGTCCTTCTGTCCCATGGTGTTGCCAAACCACTTTGACCAAAGAGATTGTCTTAGTGCGCAACACTTGCTCCTTTCGATCCACGATCTGAACTGGTCTCTCTACGTACGACACTCTGTCGTCCACGTCTAATTCTTCAAAATTCAGCACGTGTGTCTGGTCAGGTTCGTACTTTCTTAACATCGACACATGGAAGACATCGTGTACTTGCGCTAATCTCAGTGGCAATGCAAGACGATACGCCAAAGTCCCTATTCTCTCAAGAATCTCAAAGGGACCAACATACCTCGGACTTAACTTTCCTTTCTTGCCGAAGCGCGAAGTACCCCTCATCGGTAACACTTTTAGAAAGACGTGCTTACCAACTTGGAATTCCAATGGTCTTCGACGCTTATCAACATAACTTTTCTGACGACTTTGAGCGGTCTTTAGTCTTTCGCGAATAATGGCAACAGCATCTACTGATTGTTGAACTAACTCTGGACCGGTAATTTTTCTCTCTCCAACTTCATCCCAACAAATAGGAGTTCTGCAAGCTCTGCCATACAACGCTTCAAACGGTGCCATCAGAATACTCTGCTGATAACTGTTGTTGTAGGCGAACTCAACTAGATGAAGTTGTTCCTCCCAACTTCCTATAAAGTCCAACACACAAGCTCTCAACATGTCCTCGAGAGTCTGAATCGTCCTTTCAGACTGGCCATCTGTTTGAGGATGATAGGCCGTACTATACTGCAGCTTTGTTCCCAAGGCAGTCTGTAAACTTTTCCAAAAGGCTGCTGTGAATTTCGGGTCTCGATCAGATGTAATTGTCACTAGTATTCCATGCAAACACACTATCTGACGCATGTACAACTCAGCATACTTATCTAATGCATAGTCCTTCCATACGGCGATAAAATGAGCAGACTTCGTCAATCTGTCTACCGCAACCCATATGGAATCATTACCTCGCTGAGTCCTTGGTAAGCCCATCACAAAGTCCATTGTGATATGTTCCCATTTCCACTCGGGAATCTCGAGAGGTTGCAAAAATCCTCCTGGCTTACAATGTTGTGCTTTCACTTGCTGGCACGTCAGACACTTGGAGACATGCTTGGTGATATCCGCCTTCATACCGGTCCACCAATAATGTTGACGCAGATTCTGATACATTTTCGTGCTACCTGGATGAATACTATAACTGCTACGATGAGCTTCTGACAAAATCTCTTCCTTAAGCTCTACATCGTTAGGCACACACAATCGTCCACGAAACTTCAGCATTCCGTCCTTAGATATATGAAAGTCGATCTTTCTCTTTTCTGCATCTCCCTGCATAATCTTTTGGATCTCAAGGTCTATCAATTGCAACTTCTTAATCTTTATCTGTACTTCCGATTCAATTCTGAGGGTGGCCATAAGACTTGAAAGGTGGCCTACCTCAAATTTGAAAACCGAATCTCGAGCTCCTTCTAGTAAGATCCATTCCTGAATCACCATATGTGCAATTGACGACTTTCGACTTAATGCATCTGCGACCTTGTTAGCTTTTCCGGGGTGATACAAAATGTCACAGTCATAGTCCTTAAGAAGTTCCATCCAACGACGTTGCCTCATATTCAACTCTTTCTGAGAGAATAAATACTTCAGACTTTGGTGGTCTGTAAAGATCCGGAACCTTTCTCCGCATAAATAATGTCTCCAAATCTTCAGAGCGAATATAATCGCTGCGAGTTCTAAGTCATGCGTCGGGTAGTTCAACTCATGAGGTCTTAACTGACGGGATGCGTATGCAACAACTCTGCCATATTGCATTAACACACAACCCAGTCCCCTGAATGACGCGTCACTGTAGATCTCATATCCTCCAGGTCCAGATGGAATTGTCAACACTGGTGCGGTAGTCAACTTCTGTTTAAGCTCTTGGAAACTATGCTCACACTTATCCGTCCATACAAACTTCTCTTCCTTCTTTAGTAATCGAGTCAGTGGCATGGCTATCGCTGAAAATCCTTCCACGAATCGTCTGTAATAACCAGCCAACCCCAAAAAGCTTCTAATCTCTGTCACGGTCGACGGTCTCGGCCAATTAATCACGGCTTCAATCTTAGTCGGGTCCACGGAAATCCCTTCACTTGAAATCACGTGGCCTAAGAACATTACATGAGTTAACCAAAACTCGCACTTACTGAACTTGGCGTATAATTCATGCTCTCGCAGAGTCTGAAGCACTATCCTCAATTGTCTTTCGTGCTCCTTTGGACTTCTCGAGTACACTAATATGTCGTCGATGAACACAATCACAAATTGATCCAAATATTGTTTGAATATACGATTCATCATATCCATGAAAGCAGCTGGGGCATTGGTCAAACCAAATGGCATTACAGTAAATTCATAATGACCATAACGTGTACGAAACGCCGTTTTCGGTATGTCTTCCTTTCTAATCCTCAATTGGTGATACCATGTCCTTAGGTCAATCTTTGAAAACATCGACGCTCCTTGCAACTGGTCAAACAAGTCATCGATCCTCGGTAATGGGTACTTGTTCTTGATCGTTACCTGATTGAGTTGCCGATAATCGATGCAAAGGCGCAACGAACCATCTTTCTTCTTTACAAATAGAACTGGTGCTCCCCAAGGTGATGCATTGGGACGTATAAATCCCTTATCCAACAACTCTTGCATCTGCACCTTCAGTTCCTTCAGTTCTGACAATGCCATACGGTAGGGAGCTTTAGAAATTGGCTCTGTCCCAGGGGCCAACTCAATCACGAACTCGATCTCCCTTTTTGGGGGCATACCAGGTAATTCCTTTGGAAAAACATCAGTAAACTCTTGTACCACTGCAATGTTTTCCATCTTCGGCTCCTCAACTGTTGTATCCACAACAGTCGCCAAGTAACCTTGACAACCCCTGTCTAACAAACGGGTTGCCTCAAGCGACGAGATCAAAGTAATCGAGGGTCTTCCTCGACTTCCAATAAACTGAAAACTTTTACCCAATAACGGGTTGAACTGAATCGCTTTACGATAGCAGTCCATAGAAGCTCGTTGCTTGGTGAGCCAGTCCATACCAATTATCACATCAAAATCATACATGGCTACGACTATCAAATCTATCTTTTCCTCTCTCTCACCAATAACTAACTTGCAACCAGGACAGCCTACTGCAGACAACACATTATCATCTAATGGGGTAGATATACTAATTACTGACCCCAACGGTTCAGGACTCAACCCTACCAACTTAACGTACTGTTCAGCAATAAATGAATGAGTAGCTCCAGGGTCAAATAAAGCATAAGCAGCATGGTCGTTCAGTGAGACCGTACCTTTGACCACATCTGGCGAGTCCTCTGCCTCTCGTCGGGTGACAGCATACACCCTTCCCTGTGCTGGAGGTCGATTCAAACCACTCTGCGGCGTATATCCTCTATTCTGGCCCATTGGTTGCGATATTTGTTGTGGTCCCATCTGTGGACAATCCCTGATCTGGTGGCCATGTTGGCCACATTTAAAACAAGCTCCTGTCCTGATATGACATGGAGCTGAACCATGTCTTCTCCCACAAAAATGACACACGCCGTTCGAGTTAGGCGTTGACTTTCCAATCCCATCCTTTCTGTTGGGCGGAATGGGATACTTTCCTCCAGTCATCGGCTTTTTCCCAAACCGATTTCCATTCCTATTCGATCCAAACCGTGATCCAGATGCGGCAGCTCGCTCATTTAGGTTCTTCTCTATCAGCTGTGCTCGTTCATATAAGTCATTGTAGTCCTTCAGATTGGAACACACGACGTGGTTCTCTTTGTCTCCTTTCCCGTCTGAGGTCACATTTCTTCCGAATCCTCCTTGCGGCGGCTGCAAACGTTGCTTCGTCACTGGCTACATGTGACTACATTTATACCCTGACGTTAATGCTTTCCTTGCAATAGTTTCCTTCCACTCTTCCGTTTCTCCTCTCCCTTCTTTGGCAGAGCCCTCACTAAAAATATAACTTCCCACTGTAAACACGCCTCTATCAGGAGGCAGTCCCACTCCGGCAACCACACCTTCAGAGAATACCCTTCCTTTGGTGGCCCTCCACCAAGTGCTTGCATTACCTTGCAACTGATAGACTACAAGGACCACTTTTTCTTCCTCTGAGCACTTCAGCAATGCAAAGGCTTTCTCCAATTCTTGGATCCAAAGAGTTGAAGCCTCGAGATCCCCTCCTCCTGTGAACTTCGGCGGTTTCAACCTCAGGAACTGCTCAACGAGCTTGTGCATCGGTCGTTCAACCATCACGTTCCCAGGTGGAACCTCAGCAGCAGCGGCAGCAACTTGATTATGAACTTGTTGTCCCATCAGATTTCCCAACGTCTCAAGCGCTTGTAAGATTCCACCAATTCTAGGATCATTAGGTGCTGCTATACCAGCGACATCCGGCGGCGGTACTACCCTACTAGTGCTGACCTGAGCTGACGCTCTTCCTCGGGTACCGAACCTTGTCGGTGTCCTACCCCGAGTGACAAATACTACAGATCTTTTCCTAGGAGTCCTTTCCTCCTGATAAATCATGCTACAAAGTCTTTATAAACCTGTTTCCCAATTCCAATACCGAATTAGGAAACTGAGTGATCCACTCAAAACAATCTATCAATCAGCTATCAATCACATGCATCAGCATAAGAAAAATGCCTTTCCTACTAACTATCCCAAGACTCATCGCACCTTATTACTCCAGACACTAACCATGCTCTGATACCACTTCGAACGGGGATGTCACGTCCCGAACCTCGAGAACATGCACATCCCTCGGTGGTCGACTAAATTGCGACGTTCCCAGGATGCATCGCCGACCCAATCGATTTTTTGCACATGCGGAAGCGAATTAAAACAATCCCCGTACAACTCTCAAACATGGGATAGGAAAGTAGGACAACAAAATTTACACAAAATGTATTTTATAAATAACCCCGAGTTCAGATACCCAGTAGACTAAACCAAAAAGGAAACTACTGAGCTGTCTAGTCTTTGGGATCTACAGCCAAGGGCTTTGGGTCTAGCCAAAAAGGCGTGCTAAAAAATCCATCACTTGTGGGGCCCCATAACAGTTAATGTTGCACCTCCACCTAGGGACCTGAAAAATTGTAACCACGACGGGTTGAGACAATGTCTCAGCAAGTCTACTCCCTAAGCCTCGATTAGGAAGAAATTCACCTAGAGGTGGCCTAACACACATCAAATGTTCCTTACCTCACCGCAGCACCTCCCTGCATATCAGTACAGTCCATACACATACACGTAAAGCAAAACATCTTTAGCAACCAGCACATTACACATCAATTATCAAAGGTTCAATCCGACGTTCCAATGTTTCTTGACCCGCGAAAAGTTCTCGCCTCAGGTCCTCGCCAAAACATGCAATGCAAGGGCAGAGGCGTTATGTATCGCCATCCCTCTCCCAAGCCGCAAGGGTAGAGGCGTTACGTATCGCCGTCCCTATCCCGAGCCAATATGTAAAGCGGGGGTAGAGGCGTTACGTATCGCCGTCCCTCTCCCGATCCCATATGTTATCCTCGCCACAACTCGGGAAGGTTCTAAGCATGCCACAAATCAACTTTATCACCAAATATGCAATGTCCAGCAAGCACTATATCAAGAACAATCACCAAAACAGAATCGGCCCTAATCAGCAGAAACAGGGCCACTTGCGCATCTCCACGTTTAAATCCAGAAACATAATCAAAAGATATCGGAAAATTATAAAATTTTAATATGTTATAAAGGACACATAAATGAACATTTTTCATGATACACCTTGACCCAAATCCTTCTGTATTGAGAGCAGTAAATCGCTCAAAACATTGCAAAAACTGTGTCCGTTTTCAGAGCTCACGTCTTTCAAAACCAGCTTGGTTCGAGATCCAAAACTTGTCCGATTGAGCTGAAAGTTTAGTATGTTATACTAAAATATGTGAGAAACAACTTTTCTGAAGAAACTATTTCGAAATTCTGACCCTAAGAGCTGATAAAAATCCATTGAAGACCAAAAGGTCACAAACTCCAGAAAAAACAGGGGTTCTGTTTCGCTTAAAATGAAGCTAAAATAATATTATTTTAAACCCATAAAATCTTGAGTAAAATATATGTTATAGCTGAATATGTATAAAACATTTATCAAGAAGGAATTGACCTCCAAATCTCATCCAATTTCGATCCACAAAATTGGAAAACAGCAAGCATCCAGTAGACAGATTCCAGAGAAATCCACTAAACTAAACTAAACCATCCTTAATAGTGTCAATCCAACCTAACACTAATCTAATCAAGCTAATCAACACCAATCTAACCCCTAAGTGCAATCACAACCTAAGAAAGGATTAGAGAGTTCACTCGCCTGATTAGAGAATAAATCGTTCACGGCGACGGCGGCGCGAAGACGAGCAAAACCCGAGCCTACGGCGACACCAAAAGAAGCTCGGAAGAGGCTGAGCTGAGGTGAAATTTGCACAGCAAAGAGGGAGGAGTGGGCAGCAGAAAAAGGAGGAGAAGAAAATGAGGAAGAAGAAGAAGAAAGAGGAGGAAGATACGTTGCTTCCTGCTGGTAGGGGACAAGAAGCCACAAAAGTCCTCCAAAAATATCTCAAACACTTGAGATAAGCCCCAAAAGTCTTCTACTATGACCAATGGAAATTTTCCCCTCCAAAGCTTCTCAAACAAGCCAAGAATGAAGGCCAAATAAACCCCCTAATCAGCCCCTACGAATTTCCACCATTTATCCACCAAATAATTCAATTTGATAGCCCAAAAATCTAATTAAAGAGACCCATCCGAATTTCCACAAATTCTTTTTGTCCAATTTGAATTTTTCCGCAAAATTCTCGGCTCGATGGAATTCTCCGAAAAGATGAGACGAAGTCTTAAAAATAAATCGTGATACACTCGAAAGTTCGATTTCCGAATCCGAGTTCAATTTCATGGTTAAAATCAACCGAACACGATTTAGGTACAATCCAACTCACTAGGTAGCTTTTAGGGATTTTACCGCGGTTATATCCCTTAACAGTTTTACCTAATAGGTTGTTAACTCGTGAGTGATTAGCTCTAAGAAAAAGTACCATAGGCGCGTCGGCGAAAAGCCCATTTCATTTCATCGAGACAAGATCGAAAATTCAGGATGTCATAAAGCATGTCGCCAAGTGTCTGACGTGCCAGCAAGTGAAAGCACAACACTGTAAGCCAGGAGGATTGTTGCAACCTCTCGAGATTCCCGAGTGAAAATGGGAACATATCACAATGGACTTTGTGATGGGCTTACCAAGGACTCAGCGAGGTAATGATTCCATATGGGTTGTGGTAGACAGATTGACGAAGTCTGCTCATTTTATCGCCGTACGGAAGGACTATGCATTAGATAAGTATGCTGAGTTGTACGTGCGTCAGATAGTGCGTTTGCATGGAGTACCAGTGACAATTACATCTGATCGAGACCCGAAATTCACAGTAGCCTTTTGGAAAAGTTTACAGACTGCCTTGGGAACAAAGCTGCAGTATAGTACGGCCTATCATCCTCAAACAGATGGCCAGTCTGAAAGGACGATTCAGACTCTCGATGACATGTTGAGAGCTTGTGTGTTGAACTTTAAAGGAAGTTGGGAGGAACAACTTCATCTAGTTGAGTTCGCCTACAACAACAGTTATCAGCAGAGTATTCCGATGGCACCGTTTGAAGCGTTGTATGGCAGAGCTTGCAGAACTCCGATTTGTTGGGATGAAATTGGAGAGAGAAAAATTACCGGTCCAGAGTTAGTTCAACAATCAGTAGATGTCGTCGCCATTATTCGCGAAAGACTAAAGACCGCTCAAAGTCGTCAGAAAAGTTATGCTGATAAGCGTCGAAGACCATTGGAATTCCAAGTTGGTGAGCACGTCTTTCTGAAAGTGTCACCGATGAGGGGTACTTCGCGCTTCGGCAAGAAAGGGAAGTTAAGTCCGAGGTATGTTGGTCCCTTTGAGATTCTTGAGAGAATAGGGACTTTGGCGTATCGTCTTGCATTGCCACCGAGATTAGCGCAAGCACACGATGTCTTCCACGTGTCGATGTTAAGAAAGTACGAACCTGACTAGAAACACGTGCTGAATTTTGAAGAATTAGACGTGGACGACAGAGTGTCGTACGTAGAGAGACCAGTTCAGATCGTGGATCGAAAGGAGCAAGTGTTGCGTACTAAGACAATCTTTTTGGTCAAAGTGGTCTGGCAACACCATGGGATAGAAGAAGCTACTTGGGAAAGTGAAGAATCGATGAGACGTCAATACCCTCACCTTTTTGAAGAAGAAGTGTAATGTTTTAAATTTCGAGGACGAAATTTTTATAAGAGGGGAAGAGTTGTGACATCCTGAATTTTCGATCTTGTCTCGATGAAATAAAATGGGCTTTTCGTCGACGCGTCTATGGTACTTTTTCTCAGAGTTGATCACTCACGAATTAACAACCTATTAGGTAAAACTGTTAAGGGATATAACCGCGGTAAAATCCCTAAAAGCTACCTAGTGAGTTGGATTGTACCTAAATCATGTTTGGTTGATTTTAACCATGAAATTGAACTCGGATTCGGAAATCGAACGTTCGAGCGTGTCACGATTTATTTTTAGGACCTCGTCTCATCTTTTCGGAGAATTCCATCGAGCCGGGAATTTGCGGAAAAATTCAAATTGGACAAAAAGAATTTGTGGAAATTCGGATGGGTCTCCTTAATTAGATTTTTGGGCTATCAAATTGAATTATTTGGTGGATAAATGGTGGAAATTCGTAGGGGCTGATTAGGGGGTTTATTTGGCCTTCATTCTTGGCTTGTTTGAGAAGTTTTGGAGGGGAAAATTGCCATTGGTCATAGTAGAAGACTTTTGGGGCTTACCGAAGATAATACAGAAAGTCACTCAGAAATTTTATTTCCACGTCCCATTTATAGGAGAACAAAGACGCATACATTGATTAAATACATACATTGAATAGGGAGATGAACTTATAATTAATAACAATGTATTGAATAAATACATACATTGAATATAATGAATATTCATACATATATATTTCATAATACTCCCCCTTGAATATTCATTGTATGATATTAAAAAAGTGCATTGAATTATACCGTCTCATTAAAAACCATAAGTCGGAAAAATCCAACGAGACAAAAATCGGACAAAAGGCAAAAGAGTACAAAGCACAAATTCCATTATCTCTCCCTTTCATGAATGCGTTAATTGCCTCGTTAAAAACCTTAAGTCAGAAAACCCATTGGAACAAAAACCGAATAAAAAGAAAAAAGAATGCAATGCATAGTTTATAATATATTTCCCTCAATCAAGCTATATAGCTACTACTGGGGCTAGTCAATTTTGTATCTTATGAATTTGTCGTATACTAATGCCATGTACTAATTTCTCAAAAGTTGACGTTGACAATGATTTCGTAAAAAGATGTGCAAGATTATTTGCGGATTGAATTTGTTTAACATCAATTTGTCGACTTTATTAAAATTTGTTAGTATAAATTTTTTTGGCAAGATATGCTTGGTCTTATCACGTTTGATCTATCCTACCCTAGGTTGTGCAACACAAGTTTCATTAATTATAGTGGGAGAATATAAAACCAGTGTTAAACTGCAAAAATTGTGAATATGTGTTATAATGGATTTTAACCAAGCACACTCTCTTCCAGCTTTATACAAAACAATAATCTCAGAGTGGTTAGATAATGATTATTTGGCAGTGCAGTTATAACAAAATAAAGGGATATGTGCAGTATAAGTCCTACAACTTGGCACAAAAATGCAAGTGAGTCATAAAACTTATCAAGTTGATTCAATGAAGTCCCTCTGTTAGATCTGTCTAATTTGACAAATAGAAAATACTAATATGGATGTCAGAAAAAATGCACATCAGCATTTTCCGTTGGTCAAATTAGACGAAACTAATGGAAATAATTGATTGAATAAACTTCACAAGTTTTAGGAATCGATTACACTTTTTGCAAGTTTTAGGACTCACTTGCACTTTCGTGCCAAGTTGTAGGACTTTCAGTGTATTTATCCTCAAAATAATTAACCGATTTGAGAGCGAGCCTTACGAGGATCAAATCCATACCCAATATCAGCTGACTCAGAACTAAAGCGTGACAATAAATTTATGACAAAAGCAATATCTAATTTCGTACATTGTGCCAAGTACATCAAAGCCCCAATTGCATCTAGATATGGTACTGTCACGCCCCGCTCCCGAGCGTGTGGCCGTCCTTGATCTACCTCTTCTTTACGGCCATTGAGTAGCGACGTCCTAGGCGGGTCGCTGGCCTTCAAGTCTCTAACGGAAGCATGAATCTCCGCCCTGTCAACTTCACAGAACTCGCCTCCCAGATTCCATCTCCAAATCAAGTACCT